>OU015657.1:5005000-7505000 GCA_907165275.2 Zygaena filipendulae
GAATTCGTGAGGGAGACCAGGAAGACTTCCAATATCTGTTGAGTCGCTACTATCAATCTAACTTTGCTAATGATCAATTAGAAATGTTGAGAGGACTAGCTGCAACTAGAGATCCTGAACTTTTAACAGTGTAAGTATGAATAGTTAATAATTAATATTTTATAGTAAAAACAAATATGTTGTCATTATTATTATTACATTATACTATTGTACCGATTGTTCTCTGTGACATATATGAAATTGATATTTGAACACCGAGAGTATACGAAATCTTCTCTTTTTAGATACTTGCAATTGACTTTAGGAAAATACGTAAGATCACACGACAAAGCAACAGCATTTAACTACGCTCTATTGGGTAACCCTGAGAATGCAAACACGGTATTGCAATTTGTCAAAGAAAATATCGATGTCTTGAGAGAAGCGTAAGTATATCAAATACATGGTTAAGTTTATTGAATAACATTCTATAAGTAATTTCACTTCACAGGCGCAAATGAACGTGCTGAAATAATTATCCGCTTTACAGATACGTCGAAGATTCTCCTGCTACACCAGTGCATACAGTACTTTCGAACCTTGCTTTATATCTCGATGAGGCTGGACTAGCTGAGGTAGGTACCTACGTATTTTTAATGTCATAAAACTTAGTTACACGTGTTTTAGTGTATTTATTATTATACTCTCAATAACAAATCAATTTCTAGCCACACGGTTGTCCAGTAGACGGCTATAGCAAATAGTTCGTAAAAAATGCTGCCATTGATATCCTTATTGTGTTTGCAATATAAATTCGAATTTTCATGATATAAAGTTTTATTATTTAGCCCCTCATTTTATTTCAGCATTTGACTGTCGATGTCGTCTCAAATATATGAAAATAATGAAAGTTATTTTTTTAGTTCCACGAAAGCATGAAATATACTGAAAGCTTGAACCTTATTTAAAATTAAATAGTCAGTCTACTTTAATTTTAATATTTTTTTACAGTATGAGGATTGGCTGCGCACCACACAGAGTCACATACCACAATACAGCACTGCACTTTCTGCTATAGCTTCAGCGTCCAGCATTAATGCATGGGGAGTTGCCAACGCTGACTTAATACAATCAGCAGTAAGGGATGGGGCAGCAACGGCTATAGGATCGTTTACAATGCTCATAGTGATGGCAATCCTTGCTGTGACCCTTTAAAATAATAAATTCTCATTCCAAAATTGTTAATATTTATTTTTGTAACAATATAATATTAATTACTTTTTCAATGAGTGTTTTTTTTTTCTATATAAACCCAATATAAAACTTTTTGATTTGAAATAAAGGAAATGAGACAAAAAAATAATAATTAATTTTCTTGAATATATATGTTAGTGCATTTTTTTTCTATTATTTAAAAGAATGATGATATATGGCTGACCTGACATACTAATATTATTTTTTATTGGGATAGTTTCAATATTTTTCGATTATACGATTTTTTTTGCTGATAAAAAAATTGATCGTAATAAGTACTTATCAATAATTTTAAAACCGTATTCCAAATCCCATACACTTTAAGTAATCATCTATTTTTCAAGATAGGATAAGATAGTAATTAGGGAGGTATCTAATACAGATAATGATGAAGGATATCATTTTGCCGAAAGACTGGTAAGTAAAAGACACTGTTCTTAAACAAATAAGACCCGACGTTATTGTTCTACAACTTTATTATGAATAATTGAAGTTTGTGTAAAGTAGTATATGCACTTATAAAAAATTTAAAAAAATAGATATATGTATTTTATGAACTTTAATTATTTTATTGTTTTCAGAACAATGTTCTATCTAAAATACCTGGCGATATTGCTAGTATGGTTGGCTCTAGCTTCAGCTGACCTTCCAATAGAATTTGACGAGCCAGTTGTCCGAGATACTACGGACTCTTCTATCTACCGTCTTCCAGAATCTTTAGATCCTATTCATTTCGAAGTTGAAATAACTCCTTATTTTGAAGCTACTGAAACCAGCGAAGCTTTCACTTTTGATGGCGTTGTATCTATTTGGGTTGAAGTAGGTATTTTAAATGATATGGTAGTTTTAATAGTGAGTAATGTTTAAGTGTATTTATTTGATTTCAATTATATTTCTAGGCTAGAGAAAATGTATCAGTGCTGACCATACATGAGAATGTAAGAGAAATAGAAACAGTTGAAGTGACTACCGAAACAGGAACGCCTGTTAGAGTGAATGCTATTAATCCGTATCGTCGTGTGCGTGAATATCACTTTTTAGAGATTTATCTCGCTGAAGGAGTTGCATTAGAAATTGGACAACGTTACATAATAACGATTGGATATATCGGTAACATTAATGAGACCCCACTATCAAGAGGAATCTTCAGAGGAAGTTATACGGGTTCCGACGGGCGAATCCAGTGAGTCTTGTTATATAATATCACTGTTTCCGCCGAGACTTCACCCACATATTGATGATTTCAATTAGGGGGTTTAAATTACATATACCTACCCTAAAATGACTTTTTTTAAGTAAAATCCCAATGCTGATTCTCATAACTCCACCTACAAAACTAATGGGTACTGTTGGCAATGGCACGGGTAAATTTCAGTCACGAAGCCTTGACTATAATTTTACTTTGCTATATTTCACGGCTTAGGCTGTACATTTTTTCACCAAGACAAGTCATTACATACATAGATCTGTGACATTTGTGTAAATAATTTTCTAAAATTATTCACATTGCATTTTCAGTTGGTACGCAGCATCACATTTGCAACCAACCAATTCGAGACAAGCTTTCCCGTGTTTTGATGAGCCCGGATTTAAGTCAACCTTTGAGATTGTTATAAACAGACCACTCAATTTCACAGAAACGTACTCCAACATGCAAATTGCGCGTGAGGTTCTGTGAGTTAATCCCTCTTATTATTATTATTTGCATCGTGATATTTATGTCATGAACAACACAAAAAGAGTTGCTAATTCTACCAAAAACACTTGAAACCTTAAAGTGTTTGCAGTAAGTACTGAAATCAAATTGAAGATTTAGACAATTTCCTAAAATTTTAATCATTTGTTTCATGAAGCATAATGGTATTAGTAATATGGGTATGTTAAAAGAGAAAATTTAGAAAAAGTAATTGATTTCAGTAAGTATTTACTTTCGAAGAGTTTTAGTGTGACGGAAATTCACTGTCTGCTTTAGTTCTTATAGACAAAGTAATTCACTTACATCACAACAGAGCAAAATGGAACGCAGATGAAAAGCTAAAACATAATTACGTATATCACAGTTTAAGCAAGATGGAAACCCGAAATTCACTCGAAAGCTAGACTTGTAATGCTAATATTTTTTTAATTCATCTTGTTCGTGTTTACAACATAACTTGTTTTTTTACTGTAGAAACGGTGACCGTGTACGTGAAATTTTCTACACAACTCCTAGGATGTCAGCATACTTGGTAACAATTCATATCAGTGAAGAATTCTCTGTAATAGCTGATAATAACGACAATGAGAGATCTTACCGTATTCTAGCGAGACCCAATACCGAGGGTCAGGGTGCTTACGCTTTGGAAGTTGGACCACCGATCACGAGGTGGCTCGAAGATTACTTCGGCATAGAATATTACACAATGGCAGATGGTATGAAAAACGATCAAATAGCTGTTCCTGATTGGGCTTCTGGCGCTACTGAGAATTGGGGCTTGGTTTCGTACAGGTACGAATTTTCAATCAATGTGCTTTTTATTATGGTTATTGAATTGTAATAATTCAAACTCAAATATAAATTGAAATATATTTTATTGCCCCAAAAAAAGGAAAACTGAGACAAATAAAAATACGAGACAGAGCAAAAGGTGGCCTTATTGATAGAGGCAATAATGTCAAAATTAATGTCAGCTTACTAACTTTTAATTCTATACTGCATGTGTTTGTTATTCATAATTTAAGAAAGTTTTCTGACCTAATTCCATTATTACATGAGATAATTCTAAGAATAACTCGTTTATAAAATTGCAATACTAATTTTATACAAGTAGATAATGCTGCGAATAGAGAATACGTTACTCATACCTTTTGAAGACAAGATAACATCAGTCTATGTTAACTGTAATGGGCTCTCTACATTCACGCGCGAACTATAAGTGTGGACTCATGGTTCGCGGGTGTTTCGCGGCTGTTTCGCGGCTTCGCGCGCGGAACCGCGCGCATGTGGAGAGGCCTTAAGGCTTCTATCTATACGCATTATAGACCTAATTAGTCTATTTTTAAATTAACACCATCTCAACTTTTGCGCTCTTTGATTTCGTGCAGACAAACAAACAAAAAGTGTTTAGTAGTATTTAGTGTTATTTATATGTGTCGAATATTGATTTCAGAGAACTTCGTCTACTTTACGAAGAAGGTGAGACAAATGCTTTGGACCGATTGTACATAGGAACTATAACTGCTCACGAGCTCGCTCACAAATGGTTTGGAAATCTCATCACCTGCAGGTGGTGGGACAATGTTTGGATCAACGAAGGTTTTGCCAGCTACTTCGAATATTTTGCGATGGACGGTGTAAGTGATTTAACTATTGATATTTCAGTGTGTTAAAAATTAAATACCTACATACACTTCCTGCTCAGTTTCATTTAAATTAGCTGTTCCCTGCGGTTTCACTGGTTCGAATTGCGGAATTCTCTGAGGGACTCCGTATTCAATATATTTATTATAAGCCTTCTATTAGGAAAAATTTATGTAAGTATAGTGAAAACTGCATCAAAATCCGTTGCGCTATACGTAGTTTTAAAGAAATGAGCGGGCACACAGATACCTACAATTTACTTTATTGGTATAAAAATAATGATGATGATGATGAATAATAATGATTTTTTAAGGTTGATCGAACAATGGAATTGGAAGATCAATTTAATATAATGTACCTTCAATCTGCACTATCTGCTGATTCATCTGCTACCACAAGAGCTCTACAGCACACAGTTAATAGTCCAGCAGAAGTCACTGCCCACTTTAGTGGCATCACTTACTCTAAAGGAGCATCGTTACTGTTGATGTTGAAGCATTTTGTTACTGAAGACACTTTTAAAAATGCTTTGAGCAGATTTTTAACTACCAAGTAAGACTTACTAATTGTAAGACAAAAATTTATTTTTGAAATCCTAACTAATATTATAAATGCGAAAGTGAGTTTGTTTGTTAGTTACGCTTTCACGGCATAACGGCTCAACCGATCACCACGATATTTTGCATACATTGTTTCAGGGGTACAGAAAAGGACATAGGCTACTTTTTATCCCGGAATTCCCGAGGGAACTCCAAAATTACCACGGCTGAAACCGTGGGGAACAGTTAGTATGTAATACTTTAATTTTATAAATATAAACGAAATTCCAACACAGGTCTTTTGAGCACACGTTCCCCGAAGACTTATATGTTGCTTTTGAAGAAACTGTAGCGGAAAGCTCTGCACTAGATGGAATAAGCGGCGATGTCAATATATATAATTTCATGCAATACTGGGTTGACGAACCTGGTTATCCTGTAATCAATGTTGATGTTGACATGACTTCAGGTGACATCAGTATCACACAGGTAAAACACATCGATATTAAAAACAACATATACAGGTGAAATTTTAAAGGTGGGATATAGGGATTTACTAATAAAAATATACCTAAATAAAAAAAAAAACTGTTAAATCAAAGGGAAAATTTCAATAAAGACATTTATGTAGGTTTGACTTGGTTCAGTCAGGTTTATGCGGGTAATTATAGTGATTAGGATAATATCGGCGGTTGAAACTCCTCCTCCTCCTTGATTTAAGCAAATTAAATAAAATTTGCAGGAGAGCGATTTAAAGTTTAATTTTTTTAAATGAAAAAATAAATCATTAGGGACACAAAGAGTAGATATCTACTGGGTAAATTTTATTGCAATTAATACCACATTTTCATAAGTGACTTGCGCAGTTTTTTTAGTTCTATCGCAAAAAATGCCGCATAATACAAATAGTCTGTCACGCGACATTGGACGTGATACGACTTTTAATTGAAACTTATTGTAAATAGTTATTTATGCAACTGTTGTAAGGGGGTAAGGGGTTGTAAGGGGTATTAAAACACGGATTTTCACATGAAGCGAAGCCGAGTATGATAATAATATCTCATGAGTGTTTTAATACCTAATTATATAAAAAAATACAAGACTTTATCTACACCCATGCTA
The DNA here is from genome assembly GCA_907165275.2 of Zygaena filipendulae. Classification (NCBI taxonomy): domain Eukaryota; kingdom Metazoa; phylum Arthropoda; class Insecta; order Lepidoptera; family Zygaenidae; genus Zygaena; species Zygaena filipendulae. Next base: position 5,011,235 of record OU015657.1, read on the forward strand.
TAAATCCTCTAATAGCACATCTTTAGAAAATGATGTAGGTGCCTACTAATCTTATTTTCCAACTCTATAAATCTTGGTACGCCTTTTCATATTCTTGCCTTGACTTTTCTGGTAATGATTGGTTAGAAATTTCCTTTGCTGCATTAGAAATATCTAGTGGTGTGTTATGAAAGCTTGTATCACTCATTTTTGTAAGCAACAAAGTAATGATTTCGTGCAATAGGAATACTAATATCAAACAAAAATGGCGGGATTCGATGTGAATTCGAATAACCTATAAGCTTTTTTTTTAAATGACGGTGTTTTGTTTTGGTAGTGAAACGCACGTGTGCATGACAGTTGCTTTTTTGAATTCGAGTTACCTTATGAAATTCAGTACAAACTATAGCACTCGTTTGAATGATTTATTGGTTATTACGACACTGCCTGCTTTAATGTTGGCAATAAGCTAACTGTTTCAGAAATTGTTAATATAGAGGTTTTATAGTATGGGCGTAGATTACTACACATTTTAAGCTGACGATATAAAGATTTGATTAACATTATTACTGATTATCACAGGAACGGTTCTTCATAAGTGCGTCAGCATCACAAACGAAGCAACGATGGCCCATCCCACTCACGTACACAACCGGCAACAATCCCAACTGGGATGACTTGAGGCCTCGACATGTCATGACGAGTGAAACATATGAACTGAATAAAGGGGAAGGACATGAATGGGTAATATTCAACGTACAGCAGAAAGGTACCTATGAGAGTAGTTTGGAACATGTATTAGATTTTTGAATAACTTATTATAAACATCTGGGCGACCGAGCGTCACTCGTAGCGCCATCTGTTGTCAAGTAGAAAAGCAGTACCAAACACTCATTTTTCATTGCTTGAAAATACAGACAAAACGAAATTTGCTATTTAAATGAAACTAGCTGGGTTTCATTTTTAAAAAACGTGTTGATCGATTCGCCCCTGAAACCCCCTGCATACTAAATTTCATGAAAATCGTCGGAGAAGAATTGCTCGTTTAAAGTTAGTAGATATTATCCATTCCAAATGCTATAAATATTTGATGAATTGATGATTATAACAAATGGAGACATGATGTTAAATCGATTCATTTAGTTCAAATCACTAATCACACATCCAATGTTTACTGAGAATACTTACCTACCTACAGTTCATTTACATGACCTTTTCCTCTGTTTTTGATTATTCACACTTAATCACACTACCTATAGCTGCCTATAATTGAAGTTGATGATCACATTCTGTAATTTGTAAACTTGATATAATATTAACAATATATTTTCGGCAAGCTAGAGCTGTTATCACGCTATACGGAAGTTAAAATTAAGTGAGAGGTCTGTGCGAAACAATCTGAGAAATTTAATCAATTGTATTTAACCTCAATGAAAAACTTTCAGGAATTTATAGAGTTAATTATGACACACGCAATTGGGAAATGCTTGCAAGTGCTTTAAAAACTAAAGTCGAAAGTGAGCGCATACACCATTTGAACAAAGCTCAGGTACAAAAAAGTTACAAAAAAAAAGTCAGCCATTTTTGTAAGAGTCGCTAAGTTCACTGATCTATCTTTAGTATGTGTTTTTTGGTTTTTAGAAACTCTTAGTTAATTTTATGATTCTATTAACTAACTATAACTGTTCCCCGCGTTTCCACCCGTGTTAATTTTAGAGATCCCGCGGGAATTCTGGGAAAAAAGTACCCGATATCCTCTTCTGTAGTCTGTACCCTTGACAACAGGTATGCAAAATTTCACCATGATCGGTTGAGTAAGGATTTTACTTCATACTAGCTGTCCCGCGCGGTTTCACCCACGAAAATTTCGAAGTTCCCGCGTTTCCATACAAACTTTTCAACCCTTTTTAATTTTTCATGCTGTTCTCTACAATCAGCGGTTTAGGCTGTGCGTTGATCCATCAGTCATTCATGACAAAGGATTTTATATAATATATAGATAGAAAATAGTATTAATACCAAGATTTTATTACCTACTAGCTGAGTTTCGCAATACCCGCAAGAACTCCAAAGTAGCCGAATTTACTACTTATAACATCAGCTAATTACCAGTGGAAGTCCCGTCAAAATTGGTCCAACGGTTTTTGAGGTTCACCCACGTGAGTTTCGGAACTCTCGCAGGATATCTATATATCAGGAACCATTGCATGCGGACGCAGGCAGAACAACCTGCTGAAGTTTCATCACAATCGGACCAATGGTTTAGAAACGCATAGAGGACAGACTTACAAACATTCATTTTTATGTATAAAGAAGATTGAAAATATTATGATACTAGCTGTGCCCCGGGTTTCACCCGCATGAAACATTTTTATATGACAATTTTTTTCCCAAAATTCGATTTAAATGAAACAAAGCCTATATGTAGCTCCTAATTTAGCTTAATCTACCTGTCAAAACCGCATGAAAATCCGTTCAGTAGGTTCGGAGATTATGGTGAACAAACAGACAGACAAACAGAAAAAAATCTGGAAAACTCTTTTTTGTGGTTGTTTACTCTTCTTTTATCATTCCCTGTCAAAATTTGTCAAAAATATTCAATGTACAGAATCGCTCTTTTATTGTAGTATAGATTGCAGTTGGTTTATTTTTAAATTGAAAAAAGTCCGCTATCTATAAGATCTCATCTGGGTAGGTACATAATTATAGTAGAACGAAGCGAAACTTGTCCTATTTTATTGTTTCTATAGCATATAAATTATTAATAATATTCTATTATTCATTTTTTATATTAATAATAATAATCTATTTACAGATGTTTTTATTAGAAAACCATTTAAATTATTTAGGTAATATTTACAGATTGTAGATGATGTATTTGCATTGATGCGTTCCGAAAGGATGACACACAGTCTTGGATTCAGGATATTAGATTTTCTCAAAGTTGAAACCAGCTATTATCCGTGGTATCCAGCTATTACAGGTTTTAGCTGGCTCAGGAACAGATTCCTACATTTGCCGGATTTATTGAAAGAATTTGACGTAAGTAATAACCTATTTTTCACATTTTGCTTATACATACTAAAATAAATAATTAAGTTATTTCAAAACAATCAGAAAAAACGTGACTTTAGTTTATTTCGATATTGTGTTCTAACGAGATTTATGATCAGAAGTTTGACCAATATGTTAAAAATATATGTTATTATACAATATTTTACAATAGTATTAAATATTCAATTTTGTATTTTATTTTCCAGGAAGTGCTCTTGAGTTTTATGGACGCTGTGATCAATGAAGTTGGTTATTCAGTAGAAGACGAGGAACCACTTACCACGACTCTTAATAGGTTTTTCATACTTTCCTTCGCATGTAACATTGGTCACGAAGGCTGTGTCAATGATGCCATTGAGCGGTTCAATGCTTTTAGAACTATCGGCACAAAGTAAGTAACAATTTACAATACAAGGTGTATTGTAAAGTTTTTATATTAATTTGATGTTAAATTACATTTCTCCTATTAATATAATCCTACTTACTGATACTTACTATTTTAAATACGAATGTAAGTTTATTGCTGGTTTGTTTGGTACGCTATCACGCTTTTAACTACTCAACCGTTCATCATGAAATTTTGCATAATTACACGTTTTCAGGGGTACAGAGAAGGACTTAGGCTACTTTTTATTCCGGAATCCCCGCAGGAACGCGGATTTAACGCGGGTAAAACCGCGGGGAACAGCTAGTATAACGCTATAAGTAAGCATGGCACAGAAGTAACAGTTGATACTTTCGAATGATTCATCACTATTTTAACGTTTCAATGATAAGATAAACAGAATAATAAAGTATTTCTTCACGCTACATAGGCGTGGTTATCTTTACTCGTACTATCACTATCGATCGCTGCTACATCTTGAAAAAGTCCCTTAGAACAGCACTGGAATTGATAAATGCGTGATGTTTCATCACTGCATAGTATAAAACGAAGTCGTTTCTCGCTGTCTGTCTGTCCCTATGTATGCTTAGATCTTAAAAACTACGCTAAGGATTTTCATGCGGTTTTCACTAATATAGATTTTTGGTAAAAACCGCATTTACCGGATTTACACGCTAGATTTTCATAGATAGAGTGATTCATGAGGAAGGTTTAGCTATATATATAATTTGTCAAGGTTTTGTGTAGATTAGTTAGACTATAACGGTAATTGTTGTAATAGTAGGAAAAAGTACATTCTTTGCATAGTACTAACACGTTGTCAGGGGTGCAGAGAAGGAAATAGGATACTTTTTGTTCCGGAATTCCCGTGGGAACTTCGGGATAGACACGAGTGAAACAGCGAAAATAGAAGATAATGAGGTGTAATTTGTTAAAACCTTTATTTTATTACAGTATTCTAAAACTGTCACAAAAATCTCATAAATATCTGATATCCGAGTTGCAAGGAACTATTTGGGTTAATATGTTGCTCCCTATGCATTAAAAGATATTTGCAATATTCAACCGTTATATATACGAAAATTTCAGAGATAATATGAAACTGAAATTACCATTTTTTTTTTCAACTAATTCGATTCATAAAATTATCAGGATTGGTCTGTTGTATTCCACCCATGCATCTTTCATATAAATGGTTGGCTAAAGTGGATTAAAATAACATAATAATATAGAATTAAAATGACAATATGAGATTGAGAAAGACATGTGTTATTTAGAAACCCAAAGTTTTCGAAACGTTTCACGATAAGTATTTTGATCGCGTGACTCTATTACGGTTATTACCTACTATTATTTTCAGTGATCAATTTAAGTAATGTCTCAATATCTGGCCATCGGAAATTTGACCTATATGGACGGTGATTCAATAAATTATGCACTGGATTGTGATAAAAGTCAATAAATTATTATTAGAAGAAACAAGGTCATGAGTCATGATTCGTTATGAGTTAAGCTAATTTAATAGGAATATAGTAGGTACCTACGCGAGTAATCTTAACTAATATTATTAATGCGAATGATTGTGTTTGTTTACTTGTTACGCTTTTATGCCTGAACCACTAAGTCGATTGTCATAAATTTTTGTATACACGATGTCAGAGGTACATAAATACGGTACTTTTTATTTCGGAATTTTCGTAGAAACTTCCGCGGAAATTTTGCGTGGAAACTCCAAAATTGACTCGGGCATAACGCAATACAATATAAAATGATAAATTGGGTAAAACTACTTAGATAAAAGGTAATATAACTTGCTTATTTCAGAATCGACCCAAATATCAGGCGTCATGTCCTCTGCACCGGTCTGCGTCAGGGCTCGTACGAAGACTGGACTTTTGTACGCGATTTGTATTTAAGCTCTAACAACCAAGCAGCTAAAGTTGCCTACTTGAGAGCGTTAGGATGCACCACAAATCAACAAGCGATTAATGAGTAAGTATCTATCGCAAATAATGATGCAATAATTTCAAACGATTTTTTGTTTTTCAATAACTAAAAATTTTAGTAAATCTTATCAAAATACACGTATCCATATTATAAGATACGTATGTACATTCGGAGTTGAAGAAATGTGAGGAACTTCGTTCCTGACGGTTGTCCCTCGATCATACCCATTTTTATACTGTTAAAAAAATAATTCTAGATACCTACAAATGGTGCTAAGCGACGATGTCAAGGCCCAAGACAGTCTAAATGCCCTGACGTTCCTTTACATGGGTGACCGCAGTAACGCGCGACTGGCACTGCCATTCATAGCGGAACACATCGACGAAATCAGAAAAAAGTAAGTGGACACCAAAATTGAGTAACTTATGACTATAGCTGGTAGGTACGTCGGTCTTAAGATAATTTATTAATATGTAGCTTTCTAATTTTCCAAAGCCTCAGTAATAATTTACTTGGTGGACCCCCCCCCCCCAAATAATTAAGGGCGGGGTAAACGAACGACATTATATGAAACAAGCATGTAAAAAGTGCATTAAAATTGGCACAGTATTTTTGGAGCTTAGCGTGAATAGATAAATAAGAGCTATAACTTTTAAAATTGATTTTTGTGTTCTGTTACTCTTTTTTATCGCCTCCTCTCATTTTTTGTAGATTCAATGTACATAATGGGCATGTTGACTAATTTTTATTTTTTAGTCCGTCTTATAGATTATTAAAAAATATTGGACACGTATTTTTTCTTTTTTTTACGTAATCAAAAAATAACGGCGATATATTGAGTTGAAATTTCGCGTGACGTCACTATTCTGACAGTTTGTATAGCGGTTTTATCGGTTAGTGACGTCACGACCCCCTCACCTTAAATTTTAATGCGCTTTATCTCTGTATATTTTAATTTATTTGAAAAAGCAAAAAATACGTGTCTATTGTTTTTTTATTTTCTAACTGACGGACTAATTAGAATTTTGATTTTCAAAAGTAGTCCACATCCCTATTATATCATGTACAGACATGCGGATTCTTTAATTTGATTAAATATATATATTAATATTTAACCATTTTCAGTGACATTGTTTTACATATATAGTTACAATATTACTTTTAGATATCGAATGTTTCTTTTCAGGGTTGTTTTGGCGACTTGGTTCAACAGTGTGCTCAGTAATTTGGCGGGATATTTAGACGAAGAGGGTTTAGAACAAGTAAGTTTTTAAAAAATCTTTTTTACTCAGCTCAGTCATTGAGGCGATTGCGTCTTGTTTTATGTTAAATGACTGAATCCTCGTGGAAAAAAAACTTTTTTTTTTTTAACTACATTGGTTGATAATTATTATAGTTGGAAAGTAAGTTGTGGCTTAAGCTACTTCTAACTTGGCGTGTCAGTTTCCAAGCACGTGAAACTAAGTGTAACAATTTGCGGTCGATTTAGATTGAAGGTTTGCGTTGTTACTATTATTTTCAGATGGAGGAATGGCTTCAGGAGAACCAGTCGTCGATACCTGAATATAATGTCGGCTTGAGTGCTATAAATTTAGCCAAGGCCAGCATGCAATGGGGCTCCGAGAGAGCACAAGCTATATTGGAGGCTGCAAGAGGTTCCGCTATAGTTGTGCTACCGACTTCAATGCTCTTAACTACTACTCTAATAATTGCACTGTTATTGAAATAAAACTGTATGTATTTGTTTCACGATTTCAATTCGTAGTTTATGTTGCAGACATCGAATCCTCTATCCATTAAAATGTTTGTAAACACCAAGACAAAACAATTGAAAACGATAAAGACCGGAAGTCATTTTAAACAAATACTTAATGGCATAATGTTTTTTTTTTTTGTAAATAAACGTCGTCTTTTATAATACCTACCTAACTTAAAAGTATTATTATGATGTTATTTCTACGACATAAGGCCTATCGCAGACGACCGACAAAAGTTGGTTCTACAAAGGTTTATGCTCAAATTAGAAACATATCATACTAGCTAGCTAGCTCTGTGGTTTCACACTCACGGGTTTCGGGACTCCCTCGAAACTTTCTATCATATCATATAATTTTATTATTATAATCATAAATCTTCCTTACATGAACAATAATCTAATCTGGAAGTTAAAGCTCAAATTGTTTCGATAATTTCTGAGTTTATTCATTTTATACATAGGTAGATACACTAACATACACTAACATTCATTTTTAACCGACTTCATTATTAGATTAAGTACTTGAAAGCAAACGCGAGTTATTTATTTAGGATTTAGCGCATACTAGGAAAATAAAAACAAAAATAAAATTATTTACCATTATTATTCAATATTATTTACTAATTATGTATAATTATACCTAATATTAAGATCACGACAAAAACTATTTTATTATAAAACTACTTAATATTTGCCGACCCAGTTATTTTCAATCATCTGTATAAGCCTATACTCGTAAATTAGGTATGCTTTGTGCATTTGAAGACCGTATAAGATTTGGGTTTTGGTAAAAGAAGAATTTTAACAAACGTGAGTTCGTTGGTGTTCCACTAACACTATATGTGAAAAAAACTTATTTTGATAAACAATCAGTCATAAAATAGGTATTTCACGTAGAGTGTGTGTTACTTAAATAAAAATAGTTATGTGTTACTTTACCAAATTATATTTCAAAAATCTACTTCATAAATAAGAAATTTAATGCATACGTACCATAAAGTTTAAGACAGATGACAATATTTAATATAATTCAATTTCACAAGTTTTGGGTCATATAGGATACGTAAGAATTTGATATGGTTCGTATACGTTGAAGAGAGTAAATAATACTTTAAGGTATGTATTACCACTTGAAATTATACACAATAGGTTATCTACGTTAAATGATAAGGTAACACTTAAGATGTGTCTTATCTATATTTAAAGCAAACGATGAACACTATACAGTTTACGGAATAAACCTGACGGAGTCACCAGGTATGTTAGACCTAATTATTGTGAAATAGTCAAGCATGTTAGTTTATTGTAATTAAGTTTGTTGACTCTAGTAATAATCACTGTAGTGTTTCGATAATTAACTGGGGAACAAAAGGTTCATCAGGATAAACAAAAGTATCCTATTTATATGGCCCGAGGTAGAACCACCGCCGCCAGCCTAGGTTTCATTTAAATTCATCTCATAGGTTTTATAAGTTTTTGTTTCCTATATAATGTATTTTTACATAAAATTTTATGATGGTTCTGGTTGTAAAATTATGAGGCATTTTTTAATATTATCATACATCCTACAATAAATTTAATTTCTACACAGGAAAATCAATCAATTACTTATCTAAGTTTTGTTGCAATTTTTTTTCGATTTCAATGTAATTTATATTTTTTCTGATTTACCTACCATGTTTCATTAATTTGAAGACCACGTATATCTACAGACATCCACGCCTACAATTTTTGAAATGTATTCATCTTGGTCGATTTCCAGAAATAATAGCTATCAAAAGTATAATATAAGTACCTAAACACAAAACCATCATATTTCCGATTGCAATTGAAAAATTATAGCAACAAAAGTTACTTAATAGAAATACAGGTATTTAAAACATTAATTCAAAGTCTCTCTTACTGCCGCACTCAGAGTCGACTTTAATGATTACTTAGTTAAGTATAGATTTTTAAAACAAAACTGCCGCAATCAGACATGTTTAATAAATTAATGTTAATTGGCATTTAACTAATTAAGTTACATCCCATTAAATTCCAATTAACATTAATTTATTAAACTTGTCTGATTGCGGCAGTTTTGTTTTAAAAATCTATACTTAACTAAGTAATCATTAAAGTCGACTCTGAGTGCGGCCGTAATCTCAAAATCAAATCTTATATTATTTAGCAACCATATAAAATATCTATAGGTACATTTCAAAATGTTAATACCATGTTCAGTTCCACTATTTTCCCTAAGTTTCCCTATTTTTATAACTAATAGTTTTTCGAAGTCTAAAGTTTTTTAAAGTAATTTCCTATAGTTTAACTTTGAAACTATTAGATTAACATGGTAAAATTTTAAAATTATAACTTTTACGTTTTCGTTCTGATTTTAGAATGAACAGTCTCTTTTATAGCACAGCAGCAATATGCCTCATAGCATTTTCCATCCCAAATGCTGACGGCGATACGAGTTATAGACTCGATATAAACTTAGAGCCGATCAACTATTATATTACATTAAAACCATATTTTAACACCAGCGATGAAAAAGCATTTACCTTCGATGGCGAGGTTACTATTGAGTTTAGAACACATGCACCAAATATCAGTCAGATTAAGCTACATTCAGAAGACTTGGAATTTAATGAGACAGATATCACTTTAGACAGTACAGCTGTAGGGTCTGTTAATTTGACCACACAAGATGCTTTAAAGTTTGAAAGTAAATATACGTTTGCAAAAATTAATTTGCAAGAAGCACTCCAAAATGATACAGAATATAGTTTAACTATACGATATACCTCTAAATTAAGAACAGATTTGGTTGGTTTCTATAGAAGTTATTACGAAGAAAACGGAGTTATAAAGTAAGTACTCGTCTAAATCTTAATATATTAAAAGGGAAAGATTAAGATTGATTGTTTGTTTGTATGTTTATTAGATACGATTTAACTCCAAAACTACTAGACCGATTTCAAAAATTCTTTCAAAATTAGAATGCTACATTATACCTGAGTAACATATTGTAACCCTGAATTCTTGCGGGAACTCCAAAATTATCGCATGGGTGAAACTGCGCGGCACAGCTAGTTGTATTGTACTTTTGTGAACGACACTCGGCTATGTGTTTTCATAGTTTATTATCTTATATGATCATGTACAAATATTACATTGTATACCTACTCAAGATTTTATATACACAAGAAGTGCCGAAGTAGATATAATAATATATATCTACCTATAAGATTTGTACGTGCATGAAATCAGCTAAAGATAAAGATCCGTTTATATCTACAGACATTGAGCGTGCCAGACAAGTTCCGTGGCAGATAAAACAATATTCTCTTATATAGTGCGTCTCTTATAAAGTCGCTTTAAGCGATAAGGCCGCCTTTTGTATACCTGAACATATTTCGGTTACTGTTAATAAAAAAAAAAATACGTATCGTACATAGTATGGCCACGCAGACGTGCCGACAGACACGGATCGTGCCCGGTCAGTATTCGAGGAAAGAATATTTTGTCTCGTGATTCACGTGACTGTGCCTACATGTCAAGCTACACAGCTTGACAAGACGTCTACACGGTTCCGATACTCTATTCACACGAATAGAGTATCGGAACCGTGCAGACGTCTTTTGTAAATAAACGGTGTCTGTTGGTTTCTACCCACATTTCTGCCCTGGCACGTGTCTGGCACGCTCAAAGTCTGTAGATATAAATAGACTTTAAGGCTGCTTGTCCACTGGAGCGGGGCGAGAGTGTGGAACGATGAGCGAGGTAAAAATCCACCAATAGACCTTCAGGAGCGGAGTATTTATGCAATTCAATTAGTGAATTTTTACCTCCCTCACCAGTCCGCCAGCCCGCTCTGCTCCAGTGGACAGGCAGCCTAAAGCTCTCGAACTAGTTTTGTTCGTAGAGTCGTGTTTCATAACAAAAAGGGATAAGAACGTAACCCACTTTCTAGATGGCTTGGTGCAACCCAAATGGAGTCAACGCACGCAAGAAAAGTATTCCCATGCTTCGACGAACCCAGATTTAAGTCCATTTTCACTCTGACCATCGATCGACCAGAGAATTATAAGCCATCGCTATCAAACACTAACATAATGAGAAAAGAAATATTGTGAGATAATATTTGAAAAGTTTATCTAAAAAATTTACCTCACTAATAAACACTCATTGTTCTGTTTAACTTTTTTTTTCAGAAACAATGGTTATGTTAGAGAAACCTTCTACCCGACTCCTAAAATGTCTACATATCTAGTTGCTTTTCTTGTATCCGAATTTGAGGCAGCACAACAAAATATTACTGATTCACATGAATTCGGCATTTATACAAGACCCGGAGCTGTCAATCAAAGCGCTTTCGCTTTTGATTTTGGTCAGAGGGTAGAAAAAGCACTGAGTGAATATTTTAATATAGACTACTATTCGACGAATAGTAATTTAAGATTAGACCACGTTGCTTTACCAGATTTTAGAGCTGGTGCTATGGAGAATTGGGGTTTAATTAAATACAGGTTACCAGAGTGATTTTTTTTTATTAAAATTAATTATTAGGGTTTCGTACCCAAAGGGTAAAACGGGACCCTATTACTAAGATTTCGCTGTCCGTCCGTACACCGGACCGGACGGTCGTCTCTACGCCTGTCACTGTATCTCATGAACCGTGATAGTAAGACAGTTGGAATTTTCACTGATGATGTATTTCTGTCGGCCGCGTTATAACATCAAATACTAAAAAACAGAATAAAATAAATATTTAAGGGGGCTCCCATACAACAAGTGTGATTTTTTTTGCTCTTTTTTGCTCAAAATTGATAACGGCAACAGGTAGACGCTTGAAATATTCACAGCAAATTTAGTTATATATTCACTTTTAAATAAATAATTAAATTAAAATAAAACAATATATTTAATGGGGGCTCCCATACAACAGACATGATGCCGATGCATGATGATTTTTTTTTTGCCGTTTTTAACGTGCCGATGCGCGAGTCCGACTCGCACTTGGGAGGTTTTTTAAAAAATACGTACCTATAATGAACACGTTTATACTGAATTCTTATTTTAATTTAAGGGAAGCCTATCTGTTATATGTACCTGAAGTGACAACTCCTGATTACAAATATAGAGTTGCCCAAATAATAGCACACGAAACTACGCACATGTGGTTTGGCAATCTAGTCACTTGTCATTGGTGGAGTGATACGTGGTTAAATGAAGGCTTTGCTAATTACTTCCAAGATTATATCACTTCCATGGTTTGTACAATATAATAATAGATTATTACCAGTTCATGGTTTCACCCTCTTCAAATTAAACCTGCATCTATTTCTGAATGTAAACTTATGTTGTTCAAAAGCTGGACAAACAAACAGTGGCATCACTACATACTATAAAACATAGTCGCTTCCCGCTGGCTGTTCCTACGTATGCTTAGATCTTTAAAACTAGGCTACGGATGTCGGTGCGGTTTTCACTAATAGATAGAGTAATTTATGAGAAAGGTTCAAATCTATGTTTTATCCTGGAATTCCTGCGGGAACTCCAAAAATACCGCGTGTGAAACCGCGGGGGACAGTTAGTTTATAATCAGTTTTGCAACGATTTTTAATCAAATTTCCAGATCGAGCCGGAAGTTGGATCGGGAAATATTCTCGTTACAGGATCTTTGTACGATGCTTATGATGCAGATGCGTTGCCAGATGTACCTGCTATCAGCAATGACAATGTGAACTCACCAAGTGAAATAAGCAACCATTTTGGTGCATTTTCGTACCAAAAAGCTGGTGCTGTAATAAGAATGATGCATCATTTGATAGGAGACGAAGCATTCCGACGAGGACTACATATCTATTTGACTGGAAAGTGAGATCGAAATCACATAATGGTAACGATTATTTTTATAATATAAAACTCATTTACTAAAAACTTGTTTTTTATTGCCAGTAAATTTGACGTGGGCACGCCCAATAAGCTTTACGAATCTTTGGAAAATCAAATAGTTCCGCTATCTGGTTCTACTGATTATTCTGGCTTAAGCATAACGGAAGTTATGAGATCATGGATATCTCAGCCCGGGCATCCTGTTTTGACAGTGGAAGTAAATTATACTACAGGACTAGTTACCTTGTCTCAGGTAAGCTATTTCTGAAGATTTACAGGACTATAGTTACCTTGATTCAGGTAAGCTATTTCTGAAGATTTAGAAAGTCAATATTTTTTTGAATCTAAGATTATTTTCTTTTCAGAAACGGTTCTACATTGACCCATCACATGAATCTAATCAAACTTACAATATTCCAATAACATATACAACAGGGGTTTCCTTAGATTTTTCTGATACTACGCCAGTATTTGTAATGGCAAATAAAAATCACATCTTAAATGTTTCGGAGATAAGAGATCATCATAGCTGGATTATTTTTAACATACAAGAAACAGGTAAGAATAGCTTTAGTTTTACTTTAGATTGATAAGACGTTATCTTTTGTTTAAATTATCTTTATTTAATGACCTTGCACATTGCAACGTTTTTAGCTTCAATTTCATTTTGATCTAATAATTTCGTATTAGGTGTTTACAGAGTCAACTATGACGACCATTCATGGCAAATGATCGCCAGCGCTTTGAAAGGAAACATGAGTAAAGAAATTCACAATTTGAACAGAGCAAAGGTAGCAAAATATCTTTTGTAAATGCGCCTATGAATCTTTGGTGGCAGGAACAACTAGCCTATTTTGCTATTAGTGAAAATAAATATGATCGAAGTTAAACCCGCTATGATCTGTTTCAGATTGTAAATGATTTATTCGCATTTTTGTACGCCGATCAAGTTAACTTGAAAATAGTTCAAGAAGTTTTGCAGTTTTTAAAACAGGAAACTGATTATTCTGTATGGTACGCTGCTATTCGCGGCTTGAATAGTCTGAGGAATTTCTATCTTGGCACAAATACTATTGAAGTTCTTGATGTAAGTTTTGAATGCAGCAATACTTTTATTTCACCTTCATTGGTACAGAAACATATCATTTAGGAGTTTAAAAACAGCATACATACATAGGTAATGATATTGAAACCTACAACGGCTTACGTTCAGTCGTCGTAAATTCAAGTAAAGTATACTTTCCCAATAAAATATGATACCAACATTTTATTTGAAGGCCTACTCACTGGATCTCATGGAAAATATTATACTCAATCTTGGTTATGCTGTTAGAACTACAGATGACCTCGTAACGCAGAGAAATCGTTTGCAAATTTTAGACTTTGCCTGTAAACTAGGACATCAAGAATGCATAAACAATGTAGTAGCCTTGTTCAAAGGTTTGAAGGAAAATGGAACTGAGTATGTTCAAATTCGTAAGAAATATTAAAATTGTAGTATACCTAATGTTTGAGAATAATTAAATTTTATATTTGCCCTCTCTCGTAGGATATCACCGAGTTTAAGACCTGTAGCATATTGCAATGGCTTAAGACATGGTAACGGTGAGGACTTTGATTTCTTATGGGAACGAATGGCAACCACCAACGTAGCTAATGAAGCCAGAATCATCACCGGGATTCTAGGATGTTCTTCAGATGAAAATAAACTGAAAAGGTATTTTTGTATTACATATGAACAAACCATACATTTTAAAACAGTTTAGTTTGTGGTAATCTAAAATATTGAGTAAATTTTCAGCTTTTTACTATCAGTGGTAGAAGGAAGTCCAATAAGATCGCAGGACTCAAGTTTACCGCTCTCAAGTGTATTGGCTGATTACAGTAATGTCCACATTGTTATGGAACAACTTCAACAGAACTATAGTTTTTGGAGCTCCACGTAAGTTACTCATAAAAAGGCATCTGATAAGATAATAATAAAAATCATAATATGTGGGCGTCCACGTAAAAAGGTACCAGTAGTGGGGTATTGAGTTAAGACTAGATTCGGCATCTAGAATAGTCAATTGATAGTAAGGATTGAAAAAAGTTGAAATTCTGAAGGAGCTTGATTTGAGAAAAAGCATTATAAAAATTCGGGTGAAAAAATAAAACACACTTTAACTTGCTTGTTATATAGATATTTATATATTATTGTAGATTAAGATATTTGAAATTGTAGAAAATTGAGCATTTATTAATAATCAATTAAAATCTCGGACGCAATTTATTCACCCAACTTTACAAAACCTCGTATATCTCGGAAACTAAACGCCCACATATTATATTATTATAAGATTTTATAAATAAATCGAACCATTAAAAAGGAAATATTATATAATGTATTATGTAACAGGAAATATTATTTTTTGTTAATGTTTCTGTAGCATTTATTCGATATTTTATTCTAAGTGGTAGCTTTTGGTTTTCTTTCTACTTTTTGCTGTCAACTTTAAATTCTGAAGAAGTAGAATACTAAAATAATATTTAACATATTATAAATTTTCAAGTAATCTAACGATATTTTGTTTGTTTATTTTAATCTGACATTTTAAGAAAATACTTTTAAATGTTAGAAGTATAAGTATTCACAATGTCAATGAAATAACAATTTTTTGGTTCCAAACGTACGTAATATTGTACCTACCTACTAACACGATTAAAAATCCTTCTACATATAATTACAGCTACACGTCGATGGAGGCCGTGTTAACTACATTACCGGCTTATTTGCACACTGAGGATGAATTTACACAGGCAAGTTCATTGTGCTTCTATTTTTTGTTATTTTTTATTCTTTCATACAACATTCAATATGAGTCACCTCAAAAAGAATATTTTTCAAGTACTTACCTAACAATCGAAATAACCATCGTAGGTACTTACAATTTTTTCAACTTTAGTATATATTATATTTTTTCAATTCTTCTAGTTTTCATTATTACATTCGGTAGAGTTGTGCAGTAAAATTATTTATGTATGTATTTTAGCTTTTCGAAATTATACTTATTTATTATATTGTTTGGTTACTTTACGGTTTCATATCATATCAATTTCGCAAGTCGATTTCAGAGTTCTTTGGGAACTCATATTGGGATGAAATAGGATAATGGTTAGGTTCTCAATTTATCCTATTTCAAGATCGAAAGTAACTTATCAAATAGCTTCCCGTGATACCATTCGTGTGAATTAGGGAACTCCTCGAGAACTCCCAGTTCCGAGATGAAACCTTACCTTAGTTGTAGTACCTAGTGTTGCACCTAGTAGTAGTAACATACCGTAGCTATTATCCTACTTTAGTAGTTCCACAGATTTTCTCCAACAAACAAACAAAGTTTTCCTCTTTATGTTATTATTAATAGTCGATCCACTACGGTGTCACCCGCGTTTATTTCAGAGTTTCCGTAGAAATTCCAGGATAAAACTACATTACGTTATTTAGGACTGATGCTTATTATAAGTGAAAGAATTTTTAAAGTCAGTTCTGTAGTTTTAGAGTTTATCGATTACAAACAAACACACAGAAAACAAATATTTTTCTCTTTATCACATTAAGTAGTATGTATAAGAAAACCTAAAGATAAAAAATACAAATTCCAGAAAACACAACACCTGTATAATAAATTATTTTAACGCTGACAAAAGCTTGAATCTGAATTACATGATAATTACGCCTACCCCTCGGTTATCACTAAATGCATAACCTTTTGGGACGCTATAAACTTCAAACTTAACTATAATGACAGTCATTAGTGAAAAGTATACCATGGCCCCTCGCGATGGGACAGCAAGGCAAACAAAGCCTTGTTTTGTCACTCGAAATGAATGTGTGTTTAGCGCCGAGTGTTTGGTGTTACGGCCATTCAGGACGTGTTGAGGATAATTAGGGAATATATACCAATATACACTTTCTTTCTTCTTTTTATGGACTTTCGCATATAATGCATTTAGCCAGTTAGATGTTAAATTAATTAGATCAATACATTTTCTATTGATATGCTTCGTTGTACGGTTTGAAATTATTGCAAGCCACAGTACTATAGCTTGCAAGAACTTTCTCTTGCGCTCTTGGAGCTCTTGGAGGAAACCGAAGAACTCAGCTCGATATGTCATTTATCTTCTTGAGCATATAAAAAACCGTCACTGTGAAAATTATCGTCCAATACTGCACCCTATAACACAACAAAATCCATTTTTAACCATTTTTTATCGACATGAAAATAAATGACCGAACCGCCATCTTTGATTCCCGCCAAAAACTCCGAATATACACTTGTACCGCTTCCAAATACTTATTAGAGCTGCTTTTGATAGGTAACTCAAAGATATTTTAAAGTCAAGTGTGACAATGCGCCTTCTTGCAAAATTCGAATACGTTTATTTTGCTTACTTGCTCAACACAATACATAAAAAGTGTCTATTTTTGGCAGTTTAGTATAAAATTATTGTTAGAACTTGACCGATTTGTTGTGTGTGTGTACATATGATGCGATTGACAACCTCTTCCTTTTTAAAACTCGGTAAAAAATTTGCACCGCATAATTAGTATCAAGTAAAATTTTTCAAAAGATGTTTTCCTAGCATGCATTGCTGGTTTGACTGAAGATATATTCAATAGGTATAAGTAGATAGAGTTTAAATTAATTACAATTTTACACATTTTAGTTTTCATTCGTTTCTCTAAATCGAGTTTGATTAATCGATCCAAGTCTAAAAATATTTCGATAAATTAATCGGTATAGGTAAAGCACAAAAACCAACTATCAAGACTTTAACTGTACAAAAAACTGCACTCATATTGAATTGTATGA
This sequence comes from Zygaena filipendulae, assembly GCA_907165275.2. NCBI lineage: Eukaryota > Metazoa > Arthropoda > Insecta > Lepidoptera > Zygaenidae > Zygaena > Zygaena filipendulae. The sequence continues at coordinate 5,029,092 of OU015657.1, forward strand.
TTAGGTTTGAATATAGGTATAATATCCTCGACCCAAATAAAAATTAAAACAACTTTCATTTGGCTTCTATCCAATTGAACTTCTTTTTGTTTCATACTTTTAAGAGTTGAGTAGATATTTAGGTGCCTATGACCTTCAATTTCTAAATTATTTTTGCTAAATTAGATTGAAATTATCGAAAGTAGAGTTTGTTTCACATGTTAATCTTGTTATTGAATACAAAATTTGTAGTGTTTAGTAACATACATATACTAACATTTACATGGTGGATAAATTATTTTTTAGAATTGCTGCTCTGCAACGCTTTTCATTAAAATAATTAGATATCGCAAAAAAAAAATGTTATACTTAAAACATTTTATTAATTCATCCGTATTTCAGCTCGTTTCCTAATTTCCTTCACAACTCGCATCTAAATTGTTAAAATACAGTCATTAAAAATGTTTAACCTTGACAATTTTAAAACGTATATTAGCTGAAAATCCTTAGAACTTGTATGGTACCTAACTTGTTCTTAAACTGTTCCAATTTTTTTTTTCGATGTTTTTTGGGATCATACACTCCTGAAAAATTCAAACATCTTACGATCTTGCTTTATGTTCTCTTAAACATCCTTACCTACTAATATTATAAATGCGAAAGTGAGCTTGTTTGTTTATTTGTTTGTTTGTACGCTTGAAATTTTGCATACTTGTAGTCAGGGATACAGTTACTGCGAGTGAAACGGCGGGGAACAGCAAGTAAGTCTATAATATTAAGTTTCTTTTATACAGTTCACACAGTTTTTGAGCTCATGTGCCGAGTGCGATGTAGAAGCGAAGGAAAAAGCAAAGGTTTCTCTGAATAAGGCGAGAGAGAACACAAGTTGGGCGAAAAGCCACCAAGCGGATATAGAGTCTGTGTTCGGAAGAAATCACTCGATGCTAGTGAGGTCGTCGTTTGTTTTACTCATCGCTGTGTTGATATCACATATTTTGTTTTTGTAAATAACTTGTCACCATTAAAGTCAAATTATATCTAGTATTTCCATTTTTTTTTGTTTATGTGTATATACTTTTACCTACGTATAGTTATATTTTTATATATTTTACGTAAAACATTATTTGTTAATATATATAATTGTATAAGTATAATATAATGCAATGTATGTTATAATATGTGTAATGTATGTAATTTAAGTAATTGCCTGAATTACATAAAGAGATCAGTTTCCACTCTTGTATAGACATTGAATAAAACTGTTTAATATAGAGTAGTATTACCTTATTAGAAATGCATGTTTGAATACTTCAATTTAAATACAGTATCCATAGAGTATGAATAGTTGTATTCCTGCGAAAATTAAAAGCTAATAAGTATTACTATATGTATTTCATATCAGATTTGTATTATTAGTTATAATTAATTCGCTTGATTAAAATTGTATAAAATGTAATAAAAATATAAGAAACGAAATGTCTACTTATTTATCTTTTTTAAAAACTATAAAATATTTTTTTTTATGGAAACTATATAAATATCGGAACTAGTGTTTAATTGGGTTCTAAACTAACTACAAAACTAATGTTGATATTCATAAATAATAATGCCTTCTATTTAAGATTGAGATTAATCGGTAAGTAATCATAATAGGTAGGATTAATATCGATTGGAAGATCGAGTTTCGATCATTGACTTCAGAATTCAGATGCATACAGTTGAACAGACGAATCCACATGTGGAAATAAATCAGGCCAACGGAACTGCATCATTCAAGATAGTAAATAAATAAATAACTGGGCGGATAAAAATGGAACAAACCTTTTAAAAAATGTTCGATCGATTAGTTAAACGGTTTTATAATAAGAATGAGGAACATAATCTACATTGTGAAACGTTCCTCTTGGTATTCCGCCCTTAACTGCCCTATACATAGGCCTTGTGTAAGCAAGAATATATTTTTTTGTACCAATAGGGATTTGACGACTTATGAAAATTTAAATTCTAATTAGTCCGTCAGAAAATAAAAAATAATAGAAACATATTTCAATTTTTCAAATTAATGAAAATATACATAGATAAGCGCAAAGTTTCGAGTGGGGGACTCGTGACGTTATTATTCGGTATAAGTGCCGTAAAAACTGCACCGGGTATATAGTGACATCACGCGAAATATCAACTCAACATATCGCCGTTATTTTTTGATTACGTAAAAAAAGAAAAAACACGTGGCCAATATTTTTTATTAATATACACGATGGAATTAAAAAAAAATTGTCAACTAGCCCATTTTATTTAAAAAAAGAACAAACTAGTAAACAAAAGATGTCCGAGCATATGTATATAATTATGTCCTTTTCGTCATTGCCAAGTGGAATATTTTTATGGCAATTGATTTTAGTGTTGTTTGAATCAATCAATTTTATGTATGAAACTTGTGGAAGTAGAGTTAAGGTAGAGATCTGACAGCATAGATAGTTAAAACAGCTATCAAATAAATATAATATAATATACCTAACATATGTAAAAAAAAAAAAAATCATCTAGGTAACGCATATGTTAACTAAATTAAATTCCTTTTTGGATAACAATATTAGGCATGTTAATTGCTCTTACACCATATATTAAATTTACAGATTTAATCACAGTTAACTCATATGCATTTATATTTTTCTGTATGTTTTCATTTAACAGGAATGCAAAAATTACCAAGGATTTTTCGACGAATTTTCTCAACATAAGGAAAATATACAGCATTAGTTCGCATGTAAACATAAACAAATGTGAGTCAAAACCCACTGATACCAATATAGAACGGTGCATGACGAAAATAAAATGATCCGTGATATAGAAGTGCAACACTCTCCTATTCTCTGGATCGACAAACGACGAGGGCAGATGCAGAGGTCATGTAATTTTGGTTGCGGCACTACGGCGTCAAGTTTTGACGTTTGGTCGAGACGTGAATAGAGTCCTCGATCGCGCCGCGAACGGACGTTTGCGAACGAAACGCATCGTGCGAAAATTGGCGCGAGAATTGTTTTTAAACAAAACGACCAAAAAAAAAAGTAAACAATGAAGTACGATGGGTTTTTTTTAATGTTAGTTTTATTGAAATCGACGACGGCATACGTTATAAACGAGGAAGAATGCCTCAATTACACGATATACCCAATTCAATATGATATTTTAATAATTCCTCATATTTACACCGGTCAGAGGTATTTTTACGATTGTGACATAACTATAACGGTGATTGTGAATGCGCCGAATATCAACGTAATCGAGTTGGACGCCAAAGATTTGGATATAAAGGGTGGTTCGATAAAAGTGCTCCACGGTGATGTCGACTTGGTGAACACAAACAGACCGTACGAATATGACAAGAAGAGACACAAGTTGATCATTTATTTGAAGGATTACCTGCGCCCGTACAGGGTCGATCACACGCTGTACTATATAAAAGTGTCGTTCGCCAAGCACTTGGAGCACGACACTAGTGGTGTATTCGTAGTGACGTACGACGACCGAGGGCAAAAGTAAGACACGAGTCATCTTCTATATAAATAAAAATGAATCGCTAAATGTGTTGCTAAGCGCACAACTCCCAAACGACATAATCCTAACTACACCTAACTATAACTAACTATACACTTACCTTACCTCAGCCTTTTTAGTACCTACCTACCTAGCCTTAATTTAATTCATAAACTACATAGTATGTATAAAGTGAGGATAGGTCGGAAGATCTGTTTTTCTATTGACAAACTAATACACGTTATACCCATGAGAGAGTTATAGATAACGCACAGTGGAAATGTAGCCTCAAACCGTCGCAGTGCACAGACAAACCAAATTTTGTTTTTGTTGCACTGGAAATATGTGAATTTTGTATTTCGTACTTATTGGTTTTTAAAAATAAAATAAAATAAAAAATAAAACTTTGGAGTTCCTGCTGGAATTTCGAAACTCACGCGGGTGAATCTCCGAAACGGTTGGACCGATTTTAACAGGACTTTCACCGCTAATTAACTGATGTTATAAGGGTTAAATTAGGCTTTGGAGTTCTTGCGAGAATTCTTAAACACACGTGGGTGAAACCACAGGGCACAGCTAGTAGATATTAAATCTCTACATAAATTATTATGACCACCCGATTGGCGCAGTAGGTCTTCATGCCTCCCCAATTGTCCGGTTCCTGGTTCGATTCGCGGTGAAATGAGCTTTATGTGATGAACACTGGATTCCAGTCTGGGCGCGTGTCTACCTATAAATAATATATGAAGTGTGCTTATAGCTTAGTGTGGGATCAAGTAGATCTGTATGTGGTGAAGTGGATTATTATATCTCTAGCTGCTCCCTGCGAATTCTTTCACGTGAACTTGGGGATTCCCATGAGAACTTTCTTCAATTAAGTAATTTGTTTATGAAAGAAAATATAGAGTAGACTAAGTAATACTAGACTATGTTTTATGTGGTGTAACTTTTTTGGTGAAGTAGGTTTTTGCCGTGATATAACGTATCACATGTAATAATTCAAAACGTGTTTATCTGAATCTTCATACGATATAATAATATATCCTAGTTTCGCTCGCGTTAAATTCGGTATTCTTTCAGGAACTCTTTGTATCGAGTAACTACCAACTCTACATATTTAGTACGCGTATACTGTTTCATGATCTAATCATATATTAAATACATATCTTTTCATTAGTGCGAATTTCCGGACTACCTTAGTAATTCTAATTTCAAAAAAAAAGACAAAAGTATCCAATGTTATTCAGGTATTCCTGTAGTGAAATAATTTTGAAAATTAGTACTTACCTTAGCTGTAGTTCTAAGTATTACCTCCTACAAAATTGAACTTTTCCAATTTCTGATATTAGTATAGTTATGAATAGGTAACAAATGCGTTTGTAAGTACCTACATAAATAAACCAAAACGTTTGAAAATGAGCTTACAGCTCATTAGCTTTAATCTTTTTTTTAAGTTCTTCTGATCAAAAACTCTACATATTAAGTAATCTAAAAATAATGTTCATTGAGATGTTTTTGTTATAAAAACTTGATAGCGTAATAGCATTTAATGATTTATTATTCCAATATCTGGACCTAGACCCACACTTATCAGCAGTGTGCACAATCATTACTCAGTTGTAAAAATACCTACCTACACGGTTTATGACTGTTTTTCCGAGATATTTCAATGACAAGGTGATTCGGTGGGCGGATGGAGTCAGGGCCACTATACTTTATTTACTGCTTTAATACAATATTGAACAATTTTTATTTCTGTTAAGGTAGCACTTAGGTGATATAACGTACTTTGGTGTTTTCCCAAGTGTAGGTAGGTACTTATGCACTTATAATTTGCTGTTACTTTTTATATACCTAATTATAAAAATATTTCTATTTTATTGACAATCAAATAACGACAAAGAAATAAATACCTATAATGTTTAAGAAAAAAACATATATTAAAAAAGTATTGCTTCGTCGTCTGTGCGTTTGCACGTGGATCACGCAAAAGCCAGTAAGACGAATTTTTTTAACGTGATTAATTATAGTTAATGAGGGTGAAACTATGGGCAACAGTTAGTGTGTATAAATTATTATTATGCAATGAGATTTATTATATTATTTCATCGAACCATATTGTAGACAGTCACGTGCGACCACATTACCTGCTATGACTAAATAAGCTAACTGAATAGCCTTCTCACCCACGTTCAATTCAGTATGGAAACGTGGAAAGGTTTTAAAGTACTTTGATACGTTTTGTATTTATACAAAAAAGGTAAAGTTCGTAAGTTTGGATGTAGGTACCGCCTTCCTATAGAGGATAATCTCTGCAACATGTAGAAACGATTCTAAAAAATATTTCATTTTTGGGTGGCTACTGGCTACAGTATCCTTGGGTAAGTGTTTAGAATTTTTTAAATAACCATTTTAGTAAATGTAAAAGACTTAGGGTCTCGTAGAATAATAAAAAATGGACTTGATAGCAAAACCGTTGTATTAAAGCTTCCACAATGTTGGTTAAAAGAAATTAAATAAAATTAAACGATAGCACGTCGCAATTAAAGGTGCGCGCGTGCATGTGAGGCGCGGGTTGAAGCCGAGAATGAAGTACTAGGCGCCCGTGGCTGTGGTAGGAGCGGCGGTGGGACGGAGTCAGCACCGAACCGGTTTTACGAGCGTACCGCCCCCGCTTCCCCGTCGGTAGATGCGGCCGCAACATCCTGGGGGGCCTTGAAGACGTCAGTCTTCAAAGGTTCATTTGTGTCGTCCAGTAGGGGGCAGAGGTATTTCACACCTCGCCTATATGTGCCCGTGGTCGTGGCAACCTCAGCCACACGGGAAATTCCATCAGCGCCAGGAAACAATCTGGCGATTCGTCCGAGTCGCCAGTGCAGGGGAGGAGCCGCTTCTTCCTTGATAAGGACCAGGTCGCCCAGTTGAAGTGGTCTGCCAGGAACGCGCCACTTCGTCCGCTGCTGAAGCTCGGCGACGTACTCCAGCTGCCAGCGCCGCCAAAAGTGCTGTCTTAAAGCCTCAAGCCTCTGAAACCTGTCTAATCGGTTTGGGTTTAAATCCACCAAGCTGGGTGAAGGCAGTGACGTCAGCGCGCGGCCAATGATGAAGTGACCTGGAGTCAGAGGTTGGTAATCATTAGGAGAGGAAGACAAAGGACACAAAGGGCGGCTATTGAGGATAGCCTCTACTTGACTAAATAGGGTCGCTAGTTCCTCGAAAGTCAGGTGAGAGTTCCCCAAAATTCTTTTCAAATGAAATTTTGCCGACTTTACGCCAGCCTCCCATAGACCGCCAAAGTGGGGAGCATAAGCCGGCTGAAATTTGAATTTAATTCCCTCATTCGCTGCAAAATTGGTTACTGCATCAGAGTTTGCATTTAAAAAATCGCTAATCTCCTTGGCTGCGCCGAGGAAATTTCGGCCATTATCGCACAAGATCTCGCGAGGCTTTCCTCTGCGAGAGATAAAACGGCGCAACGACAATATGAAAGAATCCGTTGACAATGTACTGACGGCCTCTAAGTGCAAACATTTATATCTAGTGCAAACAAATACGGCTAAATAGCACTTCGTAATTTTGCAGCCCCTTCCATGCCTATCGGTAATCAGGAAAGGTCCAGCGAAGTCAACACCGACACTAATGAAAGGAAAGTCAGGCGTGACACGTTGAGAGGGAAGTGTGCCCATTAAAGGAGCAGAAGTATTGCCTGCGACGCGGCGACACTTAACACACTGTTGCGAGACCGTGCGCGCGAGAGAGCGCCCCGACACGGCCCACACGGACTCGCGGATCGAGCCCAGAAGCACGTCGGGGTCACCAAGAAGACGCAAATGCTCCTGCTGGAACAACAATTTAGTGAGCGGGTGCTTGGCATGTAAAAGCATAGGATGGCGTTTATCATAAGAATAAAACGAGGAATCCAAACGTCCACCTACTCTCAAGAGGCCATCGCCCTCGTCATAGAAAGGAGTCAGCGATAAAATGGGACATTTGGAACTCAGAGGTTTGTTATCGCGAAGAATCTTAAATTCATCACTAAAACTATCTCGCTGCGATAATCTAACTAATCTTTTAAAAGACAGTTCAAGTTCCTCAGGCTGCAGCGTGCCTATTGTTTTGGTTGCAGGGTGGCGACAATTGTGTAAAAACCTAAGAACGTACGCGAAGGAGCGCTGCAATAGGTTTAGTTTCGAATACCTATTAAAGTCTATAAGACAATCGTTCGTTTTTTCAATTGAAACTGCGTTTACCTTTAATTCGGGCAACTCATTATTTAAATCTGCCGCGAATTGAGGCCAGTTGCATTGGGGCTTATATAAAAACGACGGCCCGTTCCACCAAGCATCTAGCTCGGCCAACTTAAAGGCTTCTACACCGCGCGAAGCGTAGTCCGCCGGGTTTGAATCCGTTGGCACATGGCGCCACTCACTGCCCTCAGTAAGTTCTAAAATGTGTGCTACTCGATTAGAAACAAAGGTTTTTAATTTATCGTAACCGGTTTTAAGCCACGCTAAAACTATGGTGGAATCGGTCCAATAAAAGGTCCGTACGATCTGGCAACGCAGCGTTTTTGAAACAGCTGATGCAAGTTGAGCGCCCAGAACGCACGCACACAGTTCGAGGCGCGGTATGGTCGTGGTCTTCACCGGGGCGACCTTGGCTTTAGCGCACAGCAGCCTCACTACAATGTTACTCTCAGCGTCGATCGACCTTAAAAAAATGCATGAGGCATACGCGCGGGAACTTGAGTCGCAAAACAATGTAACTGTATGTCTGCGGGCGAATCACACAAAACGTGCCGTGGCATTCTTAATGTAGTTAACGCGGCCAAACCATTAACAAAATGCCGCCATGAATCCTGAATATCGCTCGGCACGGGTTCGTCCCAACTTAACTTCGCTAACCACAATTTTTGCATCAATATTTTGGGGGTGATTGTAAGCAAACATAAAACGCCTAGTGGGTCGAAAATTTTACACGAATCGGACAAAATTGACCGTTTGGTGGGACATTCAGATTTGACCTCATATTGGGTCGGGAAATGAATTATATCTTCCGCAGAATCCCAGCCTACCCCTAGCGTGTGTGATGACGAGCTGATAATAAGACTACCATGGGCATCGGGGTTCCGTGAATCGCACAAAACAGAGGGGGAATTTGAGCGGTACTTGCGAAGCGGAAAGCAACCAGCAGCTAATGCAGTTTCTACCGATTTTTTAATGTATATTAATCCCGCCTCCGTATCGGACCCGGTCAACACGTCATCTACGAGAAAATCATTTTGAATCACGCGTTTAATTTTTTCATCCGCGCATTCCTCACCTAATTGCCACAAACAGCGCGTGCTCAAAAAACTTGCGCTTGAAAAACCGTACGTGACCGTGTTGAGCCGCAAAGTTTTTAAAGGCTCACTTTCGTGGCTGCGCCACAGGACTAATTGCAAGTCACGGTCACAATTTTGAACCATAATCTGGCGATACATTTTTTCTACGTCGCCTGTCAGTACGTATTTATATGTGCGGAACCTTAATAAAATATTGAATAACGAGTCTTGGATCGTTGGCCCAACCATCTGCAAGTCGTTTACCGAATAACCCGAAGTGGAGGGGGCACTACCATTAAACACCACACGAATTTTAGTCGACTCGCTAGTAGGTTTGAGCACGGCGTGATGAGGCACGAAAAAGGAGGGATCTGGAATAGCTATTTCAGATTCGGAGAGGTGGCCTAAATCCGAATATTCATTAATAAATTGTTCATAAAGTAACTTGAGTTCTGGGTTGTTTTTAAAACGCTTTTCTAAAGCAAGAAACCGTTTTTTAGCCAAGCGAAATGAATTGCCTAAACAGTCAGGCTCGGTAATTAGAGGTAAACGGACGTGAAACCTGCCAGCTTCGTCGCGGTAGGTATGGGTGATGAAATGTTGTTCACACTCCGCTTCTATGTCGGTGTACGATTGAGCAGGCTGGGGGACCTGCTCCAGTTGCCAAAATTTGGTCAGCGACTCGTCTAAAGAATCTAAACTGTCACACGTAGACAGGTGATCGCATTGCAAAAATGAACTAAAAGTAATATCGCTCGACCTTGAATTATTATGCATGGGCCCAGCAAGCACCCAACCAAATTTCGATTTGCGCATAATTGGCATATCTGGCCCTAAAGTAATTTGCTCGGACCCAATTAATTTCCAAAAAATGTCAGCACCGATAAGAACGTCTACAGGCGCGGGCCGATTAAATGTGGGATCTGCGAGCTTAATGTTAGGAGGCAAATTTATTTGCGACAAATCGATATATTTATGTGGCAAATTGCCAGAAATGTTAGGCAAAACTAAACACGACAAATCGAAACATATGTTAGTGTCATGCTTAGACCGTATCTGTACGGCACAACGCTCAGGTGTGCCAGACAAAGGGACATTACCTACTCCTACTATATTTGTTGAATTAGGCTGAGGCACCAATTGCAACCTTTGTTTTAAATTATGAGTAATTAGAGAGGTCATGCTACCCGAATCCAAAAGGGCGCGTACGGTCACGTGACCGTTATTAGCCGGGTTATGAACATCAATAAGCGCAGTTGATAGCAGCACGGGATTTGAATAAGACATTGCCATGTTATTGGAGGCAACTGCGGGCTCCGACCGCGGCGTCGGCGGCAGCGGCGGCGGCGCCTGAGCCGGTGCTACTGGTGCTGCTACAGCCTGGGGAACCTCCCTATGCAATAAAGTATTGTGGCGCTTCTTACAGGTAAGACAAGGAGCTACTCTGCATCGATGTGAAGTGTGTCCCTTACGCAGACAGTTGAGACAGAGTCTCAAACTCGCCGCTCCAGAGATTCGATCTTCGACGCTCTTGGACAGGAATGACGAGCAGTCGTAAATGCGGTGACCAGTACCGTTGCAGAACACACACGACGAGAGTGATGCCGAGGAAGCACCGGGAGTGGCTGAAATCGCAAAGGTTTTTGTGCTAGACCTTTCCTGCTTATTGTTTTGATTGGGCTTCTCAGATTTATTGCGCTTCACCGATTCTAAAACATCGGCGCGGCCCCTTAAAAAATTATTGAAGTCGCTTAATGAAGGCATAGTTTCATCTTTAAAACAAATGTTTTTATGTTCTTCCCATTTTAACGTGGTATTGCTGTCGAGCTTGGATGAAGCTAGGTGAATAATTAAAGTGTCCCACTGATCGGTAGGCATGCCTAGAGTGTTTAACGCACGCAAGTTCTTGGAGACATGGTCAACGATGCCACGTAAAGCCTTAGCCGACTCGCGGCCTATAGGCTGCAAATCAAATAGCGAACCTAAATGATTATAGATAAGTTGCTTTTTGTTGTCGTATCTCTCGCAGAGGAGACGCCAGGCTTCAGCATAGTTGGACTCGGCTACCTCAAAATTGCTTATAACCTGAGCCGCCTCACCCTCTAACGAAGAGTTTAAGTGATGAAACTTAAAAATCGTTTTCATTTTATTATTGTCGTGAACGAGCGACTTAAAAGTGTCTCGGAACTCGAGCCACTTAAAGTACGAACCATCGAATTTAGCGAGTTTTATCAAAGGCAGGTTGAAATGAACTTGGTTATCATGATTACAATGACTTTGAACATTATCAGATTTGTCACTTGCACGGGTAGATCCTTCACTATTCTTCTCAATTAATTTTTGGGCAATAGTGATAAGAGATATAAAATCTTGTTCTATCTCCTCTCTGATATCAATTTCGGAGTCCATAGAAGTTGGATTTTCAATTTCTATTTGAGTCTGGATTTCATCAAACTGTGTGAACATAGTACGAAAGCGATCCAACTTCAGTGAAAGCTCGTCGACGTCATCAGAGGAGATAGTCTTTTTCTCTTCAAACTTATCAACGAAATTTTTAAATTTGGTTAAGCGGCCCTTTATAGAGCTTCTAGTTGCATTAAGAGTAGTCATTTTCAAGTGAAAGATCTAAAGCAGGTACAAAATTGCGAATGAAAGAACCAATCTCAAATAAGTAAAATAAAAGGAATACGTAAATTAGTTCGGCTTATGTTCGCAGTCACAGTGGCGGCACGGAGCGGCTCGATGCAACGTCAGCAATGCAAGCGCTGCAGCTGGGCGCACCGGTGCACTGCTCGAGACGATAGGTATAAGGCGCGGCGAAGCGAGTTGCCATGCACCGCGCAGCGCAGGAGCCGGCCGGCGTACAGGAACCGGTTCGATCGCTGCGACGCGAAAAAATAATTATTACGCAATGCACTAGAATATTCTACGTTTGTAATGGATGAATTTATATTGCAAATAATTTATACAAGGGACTAGGAAGGAGAGATAAGCCCTGTGAACCCAGTTAAATAAAATTCAAAAATGTATCTGACAATTAAATAATTAAGTAGCCTTTATAAAAATAGTTTAGCTCTAAAGCCTAAAGCAAAAGCATAGGGCATACAAAATTATAGGCAAGCGGCAAGATCGGCTAATAAAGCAGAGACCAGATTAGCTGCCTGGCACTGAGATGAGCAAAGATAGCCTAAAAAATGCAAGTCGCTTGCGTACTAACAACCTAAACTTAAGCTTTGCGAGAAACGAAAAGGCAACGCTAAGCAGTCAAGTAAAGGGGGGCTGTAATGAAAAGAAAGGAAAAAAATGGAATGGTGCACTTCCCTTGCTAAACCTTGGCTGCGGCGCAATCAGATTGACCGGCGGGCTTGAAGTAAGGGTGGCTACAGCTTCCGAAGGGACGTCGTAGAACACACACGACGTAGGAGGGCGCGTTAGGTACGCGGCACTTCAAGCTTTTTCGTCGTTGTCGGAATGTATCTCACTAACGGGCCGATGCATTCTCCAGAGTAGTCCAGAGTTCTCGATTGCCTTTGTTCCGACACGATGCAGCCGTTCCGTGACCTCCTTTCGTCCTTCTCGAAGCGTCGACTCGCGCAGAGCGTAGAAGTCGTAGGTATGTACGTAGCAATCACGTCGGGGTCACCATGTAAAAGACTTAGGGTCTCGTAGAATAATAAAAAATGGACTTGATAGCAAAACCGTTGTATTAAAGCTTCCACAATGTTGGTTAAAAGAAATTAAATAAAATTAAACGATAGCACGTCGCAATTAAAGGTGCGCGCGTGCATGTGAGGCGCGGGTTGAAGCCGAGAATGAAGTACTAGGCGCCCGTGGCTGTGGTAGGAGCGGCGGTGGGACGGAGTCAGCACCGAACCGGTTTTACGAGCGTACCGCCCCCGCTTCCCCGTCGGTAGATGCGGCCGCAACAGTAAATATAATTTTTGTCACATACATATATAGTAAACTTTAATATATATTAAATTAAAAATCAATAAATAATAGAAAATTAATTGGGGCTGACGAATAAGTAATAATTAATAAGGTCTTAAAATATTCTTAGATTTTAATTTATAGATTTTTTGTCTGCTTACCAGTAGGTATGTTTGAATGAATTTAAATGAAACCTAGTACGAATGAATATTTTTATCTAAGTAGGTACATAAAAGAGTGCCCGGTATTAAGGCGAGTTAAACCATATGTCTATGTTTATGTCTATATGCGGTATTTTAATAGAAAATTATGTTATCTGTTATTGTTTTTTTTTTAATTTAGGATCATGGGGTAAAGATTACTTAAAATTATTTCAGTTGGCAACCCTGAGAATGTTTAACTTGGTCGCTAATAATCCGTGATAATAATAAGATAAGTACGTCTAGTAAAAAGTACTCGTGTAGCTAATTAGCGTAATAAATAGGTCACCTATTGTTACGGCTGGTTACTCAATATGAATAGGTACATACAAATATAGATTACATATTAGATGTACAAATAAAGAGGCTGTTGCAAAAATTTCACGTTGGATTAATTGAAGAAAAAAATTATCGGCTGCCAAAATTTCAAGATACCAGTAATAAAATATCATTTCAAAATGTGGTCGTCGGCATTTAGCTTCCGAGATATAAGAAGTTTTGTAAAGTTGGGTAAAAAAATTGCATCCGCGATTTTCATTGATTAATTATTATTAATAAATGCTCCATTTTCTGCTATTTCATATATCTTAATCTACAATTATAGGTATATAAAAATTTATGCAACAAGCATGTAGAAATGTATTTTTTTAAAGCTTTATCTCAAATTAAGCTTCATCAGAATGGGTTAGTTAACGCAATCAGAGACGTTCATTAATTTAATGTTTATTGACAACGCGGTAGCGATGATGATGGCAACTGCGATCACTAAGGCGTGTACTTTTTACAGTGCGAATAAATTAATAGAAACATAAGATATGCACCTACTGGACTTCCGTTGCTCGCTTAAATTTTACTTGACACGCCCCAAAAAGAGTATAACTTCCAAAATTATTTAATCAAATATTAAATGATGAAAATTTGGCGCCAGCATCTCAGTGGTCGAAACGATTTTATTATTAAGTACTAGCTGTTTCCCGCAGTTTTACCAGCGTTAACTAAGCAGTTCCCCCAGGAATTCCGGGTTACAAACTTACAAAGTACCCCAAATAAAGTGTATGCAAAATATCATTGAGATTTCACCTGCGTTAAATTCGTCGTTTCTGTGGGAATTCCGGGATAAAAAGTACCTTATATCCTTTTCTGTACCCCTGACAACTGACAAAATTTTATAATGATTGGTTGAGCTGTTTAGGCGTGAATGCGGAACAAACAAATAAACTCACACTCGCATATATAGATGTTTAATATAATCGTATAATAGACCATTAGGTACATTTATAACAATAATAATTGAAATGTTAGTGCAGTTCATCTTAAAGAATGTTTGATTGATCTAATGATTTATCCAATAAAAAGATTCATCCATTTCATTGACGTTTAACGTTTGAAACAACCTGTACACTGTATGTACATAATATAATAAATACTCAGCTGCCAGTTTGCTTTACGATCTTCTTATAGACAGACGACCTCGTCACAGTTCACAATCGGAACGTATAGACAACTTTTTGTCTCATTCTTACATAATAGGAAACGCGGCGCATACGTACAAAGAGTCAAGGGCATTTTAAAATGGTTCGACTATATTTCAAAGACAAAAATAGTGGTTAAGAACTGTAATTTAATTGAACTGAAAATAACTATACCATATAAGTACACGATGTTAGGAGTAAAAAAAATGACAAAGGGTAGGTACTTTTTAACCTAGAATTCTGGCAGGATCTCCGAAATTAATGTTGGAGAAATCACGGAGAACAGCTAGTGGATATATAAATCTCAAAGAGTTTTCGATAACAATACCAATGTTTTAATCTTGTATCATCAATATTGTAGGTATCTCTATCTAATTTGATTAAACATACCATTATTTTGTATTTATGTCGCAGGCATTTGTTCACGACACGTCTATCGCCAAATAAGGCGAAGAACTTTTTCCCGTGCTTCGACAATCCACAGTTCGAGAGCAACTTCAAGTTCACTGTGTACGAGATGAATCCGCAGCCTGGCATTCAGCACACCAACACAAGCCTCGTTATAGCGACAGAACAACGAAGATATACGTAAGCGGAAACTATCCTACCAGCATGCGTTCTTGTATCTTATCGATTATTAAATATCAAATGAAAGTTTACAATTAGTATCTCTCTACCTTTTTAAAAAGTAATGCATGAGACTGTATCTTAAGTTATACATCAGTTTTATCATTATTATAATATTTATTATTTATATTATATATTTATATTATATATTTATTATTGTTGAACAACATTGTACAGATAATGCGACAGTAGCATTCCAAACCAACCTTGGATCAGTAATTATACAGAAAGTTCACTTGTCGGTGCATGTGAAAGATAAAATTTCTATAGATAATACATAATGATTAAAAAATAGAGTTTAATTTAAAAATTACAACATAAAACAAAAGAACGTATCTCAATAATTTACTAGATTTTGTATTATTTAACTTAGTGTTTTTATTATGAATTGTCTCCGAGATAAAATATCAGTATTCGTAATTATCTGGACTTGAAGTACGAAAACGCAGAGCGATCATCATTGTTCTAATTAATTTCAGTCATGAACTAAGGAATGATGTCAGTATTATGCGCGTATCGTGAAATAGGCGCATAAATTTTACCTTGATTTAAAATAACATTATTATTCTATTCTATTCTATTCTATTCTATTCTATTCTATTCTATTCATTAGGTAAATATAAACTCATCGTTAATGGGCTAAAGGGAAAATAATACAGCGTAAGAACTAAAGACTGAGATCAACCGTCTTTTCAACCACAATTGAACCACAACAATTGACACAGTTCTCAGTAAACACACATAGATCAGATCACCATACATGGAAGCAAGCAACATAATTATGTTGTTGCAAAGCGAACTTGTCAATGCGATGTGGCACCATAAATGTATTGCAATAGAAAATAAACAGGCTTTATTATAAATATGTTCACGATATTAAGAAAGTTAGATAAACTCGACTGGAGCACTTATACTGATCGTGAACATAGGTAGGTATCAGCTATATTTTTATAACTAGCTGTACCTCGAAGTTTCCCCCTCGAAGTTGAATCACTCTATCTATTGGTAAAAACCGCATGAAAATCTTTTCCGTAGTTTTAGAGTTTATCGCGAACAGACAGACAAACAGACAGACGCAGCGGAGGACTTTGTTTTATAATATTTAAGGATATAATATAATGTAATAAACACCCTTTTTTCACTTACCTATGGTTAGTGAGGATATCATAATATACCTAGGAGTGGAACTATAGGAAAACAGTGTCATCGAATGGTAGGTAGGTATTTATGGTGTTATAAAAAGAAAATTTTAATTTATTCTTTAAAATTTAAACTTCAAATATAAACTTTTTTTGAGATACCATATAAATTTAGCCTCTTGTTTAAGCAGTTTTTCTATTTTTAACAGTTGTTTTATTTTTATCGAGAAAATAACCACTCAAAAGTTTTTTTAATCTGAGTGGAAAACTGCTTAACATTTTTACGACTTTTGCTATGGAGTCATATAGCTGAGTTAGGAATGGATGAATTAAGAATGAAATATTATGTTAGAGGAAATTAATGGATATTTTTCAACTTTTAAAAACTAATCGTTTTTGTTATTTTAGTCATTGTTTTTTTTTTTTCAGACAAAACAATTACGTCGTTATAGAATATATGCCGTCGCCTCAAATATCACTACACCAAGTAGGATTCCATCACTCCATCTTTGGCAGTAATCAAGCGACAGCCATTCAGACAAACGACACAATTGTAATATGGGCGCCAACGCGTGCTCTCAAGCATTACACATACGTCTTGAACTTCGGAAGGACGATAATAAATTTGATTCATTACTATTCTACCGTTAACCGTCCAATCACGGTTGGGCCGATAAATATCGTTGCTGTGCCATCCCATCTCGAGGGTTATGAGGTAGGAAGCTGGAACCTTTTGACGAACGGGTGTGTATACGTATTTTATACGAGCAGATTATTTCAATTCTCCTTATATCAGTTCGAGGTCGATGTGGCAATGGTGTTTCTGTTGAATAATCCATAACTACTTTAAGAGATAGAGCTAAGAACAGACATTGTTATTTTCCTTTCTTTGTACTAATTTATATGAAATATTTGATTATTTCACATGTTTATGAGATTTGACACACAAATAAATTTAATTTTTAGTATTGTTATTGTTTTACATTTTTGTTACAGCGATAACAGATTAGCCTATGTAGAACAGTTTACAAGCATTTTTCAATTGGAAGCAATGAAGTTTGAATTGACCCAGCAATTGTGCAGGATATGGCTCGGTAACCCTGGAGAGTCCGCGAGAACTAAGTGGAATGAAGAATGGTTCAAAGAAGGTGTTGCAACATACCTGGCATATTATATCCTGGCACAGGTAAATATAATTCAGTGAAAGAAAATCAAGGCCCCAATAAGTACTCGTACATGTACAAAATGGAACTTTGAAACTCGTAATGTAAATTAAAGAACTTAACTAATTGTTGAACTTTTAGGATCAATCAGAAACGATAATATAATAAATAAAAAACGTAGTGGGTATAAATAATAATAATTATCATGTTTTTGTACCAAAACTGGTGTTTTTAAAAGTCTCTTAATGCTAATCTGAAAGTTATAACTTTACAGTACGATCACGGGGCAAAAGCGACTGCATACAGGTGGCCCATTGGCATTTACGGTCTTCATATGAAAAATAAAGCGATGTCTGCGGACTGGCAGCACTACACACAACCACTGATAACCTTCAACAAAGACCTGGTCATAGAGATACCGTCAAGGTTCAAGGACTTAGTGACCATGAAGACAGCCTCTTTAATATGGATGATGGAAAACTGGTTGGGATCAGATAAATTTCACGAGATTTTAGTGAAATATATTAACTCTAGGTTAGTATTCTAACGAATGCCTTAGAAATTATACGAATATTTTGACCTTATAGGATATTGAAGCAATATGAAGACACAAGAAGAAGAGCATATTAAGTCTAATATGTTGTTCAAGTTATGTATGGATAGAATTATTATAATAATATGTTGTGGTGTTTTCTTTAGGAGAGGGAAAACTATTTCAATAGTGGATTTTATGGAGATTCTCGATAGAGATTCTGTAGAGTGCCAATATCAGTTTTTCAACGGTTCAACAGCATCCCGAATTTTGAACTCATGGTTTCATCGACGTGGATATCCAGTTATTAACGTTCTCGTGATAAGGAACCAACAACTGAACACTGAAGACCGCAGCAGTGCTATCCAATTAAAACAGGTTTCTTCTGGTTTTAAATACCTATATTATTATATTTGCTACAATATGAACAAAACTTAATTAAGTTTTAGCTGTATCAACTTTAATTTTTTTTTACAATTTCGAGTTCAATAATGTTTTTTTTTTTTTTTTATTTCTTAGTATTGTTTCATCATGTTGAATGTGAAGCATTTGACGCTGAAGCTAAATCTTCGTTTTCACAGAGGCAATTCAGCTTTACTGACGAAGATCGAAGGGAATCCGATTATTTGATCCCGATATCTTATATAGTCCAAAACAGTCAGGATTGTTATAACTGCCATCAACCGAGGTTTACTATTGGCTCTACTTATTCATTCAAAGAGAATTTAAATAACGGCTGGATAATCCTCAATCGAAACGCTTCAGGTTTGTCCTCCATCTATTAATAACAAACTGGTAGATATTGACGGTTCCTTGCGCATTTTTGGAATTCCTTCGGGAACTGCATTAACCAGTAGTATGTGCTGTAGTTAACATATGATGCATAGCATAGACAAAATAAAATCGTAAAAATATGCCGTTTTATAATGATTAATAATTTCCAATACGATCGTAATTTTCCAACATCCTTAGATCCTTAATATGAGTAAATGCGAAAGTGTGTTTGTTTGTTACGCTTTCACGCCTTAATGACTCAACTGATCATCATGAAATTATGTGTGCATGTTGTCAGGGGTAAAGAAAAAGATTTAGGGTACCTATTTTTATCCCGGAATTCCCGCGCAATCTCCGAAATTAACGCGAGTGAACCACGAGGAACAGCCAATAGAACTTAAAATATAGAGCTAATACCATGGGCAAAGACATTATAAAAGAATAGACGAACAATAAAAACTTTTACTATGCAATCTACGTCAGCCAATTTTTGCGGGGGGAATGATCAAAATAAAAACTAATTACATCGTTGCGACACATTCAAATACCAGTCACCACAAAGTACATTTCAAATAGCCAATCACATCGCTTTCCGTCAAGTGGTATCTTATCTATAGACAGTAGTCTCTGTTAGCCAACGGCATTTTGAGATCATTTGACCGCTGCGTGGTTCAAGGGGAAAGCTTAGCAGCCGAGCTTATTGTCAATCTACTACTCTTTGAATATCTTTGACTGTGGGTGTGCGGCAGTAAAATACACACTTATGTATTTTTTATAGCTGTGCCCGCGGTGTTTCGCAATTCCCGCAGGAACTCCAAAGTAATCTAATTTACTCCTCATAAACAGTAATTATCAGTGGTCAGTGAAAGTTCCCGCAGGAACTCCAAACTTCTTTTATTCTTCTTCTCCTTACAATAACAAACAGAACAAAAAAGAATTAGCGAAATTGGTCCAGCCGTTCACGCGTGATGCCGTGACCAAGAGAAAGAGGTATTCATTATAATATTACTAGTTGTGCACCGCGGTTTCACCCGCGTTAATTTCAGAGTTCCCGCGGGAATTCCGGGATAAAAAGTACCGTAAGTGTTAGTATGATGTATAAGCTATACCTATTATTGTAAAGTTTCATTTAAATCCATCCAGTAGTTTTTGCGTAAAAGAGTAACAAACATCCATCCATCCATCCATCCATACATACATTCTTACCAACTTTCGCGTTTATAATATAAGTGGGATGTAGATGCTAAATAACAAATAACCTATACGTTAGACATAAACGTTAATTTTTCCTGACACACGAATTAAACCTGCGCCACCTGGCGCAGGAGTCCGGTTTGACTAACCACTATACCGACCAGTGGCGAAGGGTGAAATATTGAGAAGGGGAAGCCGGAAATCTACTTTAATTTCAACTTATTAAACTATTAACTGTTAACGCGGTTTCACCTGCGATAAGTTCGGAGTTCCCGCGGGAATTCTCCGTTCTCAATTACGGTAGAGAGAGATGTTGCGTCTGAAGGGAAGCCGGTGGGAATCGGCTTCTATGGTATCTTCGCCACTGATACCGACGTTGCCGTCAAAATTGTCAGGGCTAGATTAGTTCACGATGGTTTATAAATAGTGAATCGGTTTACTTGTAACCGATTCGAAATTATCACGGTCAGTTCGTGAATGTAACAGTCCTTGGACACCATACGCAGCTCTAAGCTTTGATTTCTATTTCTGAACGCAACGCAACGACCCACACGCAAAATAAACATTCGCGATACCGCCGCTGTGTGTATCGTCTCTAGGTCATATTTTTCTTTCGCGAAGGTCATTGTTTATATTTTGTACTTTTCTGCATAATCGCTACAGAGAAGTTTCATTTGTGATGTTGTTTTGTACCTATTAGTATATTTACATACATACTACAATAGATCAAAACTCATCAATTTCTTTCATCCATTATTCCAAATCCATTATTTTGAAATTTTATACGTATAGTCACCTGCATAAATATGTATACACTTTTAGCAGTCATTGAATACCTATTATTGTAAGAAATTTGCAGAGTTTAAATACCGACCAAAATATACATACACATTGGTGCTGGTGATTGTACATATCAGAACATCTGTGTCTGTGACGTCATTTCGCCTACACGCAATCGACATTGGGACAAAAGTAAATAATAAATTTGCAGGCGTTTTTTTGCAAGCGATATAAGTAAGTCTAATTTTATAAGCACATTAACTACGAGCTGCATCGTTTAGACGAAGTGACGCACACGATGGAGCGAAATTATTTTTGCAAGCGCAATTTCATTTTAATGATTCTTTCACATTTATTTCCATTGTGTATTCACGTCAAACAAATCTTGTTAAAATCGAACACAATAATTATATTGAAACAATCAAAACAATATTAGTTTTCTAAACAAGCAAATAGCTAATAAAAGTTGAAAATATGAATGGGTATATTTTTTTCTTAAAAGATATTACTCAAAAACTTTAAGGAAAAACGTCGTAGACACTTTAATACCCTTTTGGCTTGGATCCCCTTTTCGACTATTAACTTGGCAAGATCTATTAAATTCTACTTTCACTGGAGAAATTAACAAAATTTTCATAAGGGTTTTTAAAAAAATCTTCTTGTTTTATAGATATATGAAGGTAAATTCTATATTTTTATAGGGTACTATAGAGTAAACTACGATTTGGATACGTGGAAATTGATAGCGAAAACCTTGAAAGAACATCGTCATTCTATTGACGAGCTTAATCGTGCACAGGTATTTCTCAAATCGTATAACTCATAATGAAATGAAATGTTTCTGTCCGAAACGATCTCTGATGCGATCCATGTAAAAAATTTCAGATAGTGAATGATGCTTTTGCTCTGTACGTGGCTGGTGATATGGATTACCAACTTGCTGTTGAGATATTGGACTATCTGCATGACGAGAGAAGCGACGCCGTGTGGCAGTCGGCTATAGAGGGCTTCCAGTTACTGAAAATAGATGGCGCCAAATGTCACATGACAAAAACATTGTATGAGCAGTGGAAGGTAAAAACAAGATTTTTTTACTATTATTTAGACATAGACAATAAGACAAGTAAAAAAATAAAAATAAAAATAAAACATTTTTTATGTTGAACAATTTGTTCGTATTTAAACAATGTAAGAAGGTAAGCACGTAAATTAAAATCCTACTACTATAATAACTCTCAAATAACGCGTTCTGTATCAATAACCTAATTTTGTGGGTTAACATGTTGTTGCTTATTGGAATCCATTGATAAAAATGGCCTAGAAATGTTTTTTTTTTCACGTTTTACTCGTATTCAAAGTTGCATACAAAATAATGTTCACGGTTTTAAAGTGAAATTTTTTAGTCGCTTGGCCTAAAGAAATTTAGGGGGGAATTAATAGGGGTATACTTAAATTTGATGTCAGGTGCACTGCTTATTGTCATAAAGTTTTTTTTTTTTATATCAAATAATGTACAAAATAATTAATATACACTTATAAAAAGAGGTAGAGTTTCGTTGTTTGTATAAGTTTTGATATAGGAGATAATCTCCGGAACTACTGAACCGATCCGAATATTTCCTTTACGAATAGAAAGCTACAGTACCCTGAGGCCTGACTGATATACATTATACATAGAATACTTTTTATCTCGTAACAAAAGTTTTCCCGTGAAACTACCGAAATTCCTGCGAGTGAAATCGTGGATAACAGTTGCCTATGAGTTTAGTTACTTGCAATTTATGAAGATCTTAGAATATGAGCGTACTTTCACCCTGATATATCAAGTTTCTTTGGGAATTCCGAAATTGACGCAGGTAAAACCAAGGAGGGACCAACTAGTCATAAATAAACCATTTGGGATTGGGTGTTTAGCGGACCTATTTAAACCTGGTAGCTGATTGTACAATAATAACGAGCATTTTTATAACTTACACTTACTTTAGCGCCGGTCCTTTTTTTAAACCATTTCTTACGCGGTACTTTTGGCCTGAAACTCCGAAATCCACGTGGGTGAAATCACAGGGACAGCTAGTAAAACATAATTTATGACGATATTTCAGGAGTTCATGCGCAGAAAAGTGTCATCTATGTACAGTCTTATTGTCAGTGATTTGGAACAGCAGAACAACATTCGCTTGATACGGACGTATATCGTGGACTTCGCTTGTTCAGTCGAATATCAACCATGCTTGAGTCACGTCCAACACTTGTATATCCAAAGTCAAGGTGGAACAGGGTGAGATAACGATTACCATTTTTGTACTACAGTTTAGATTTTTCAAGTAGATACCTACTTCTTTGTTGGCGTATTGTGCGAATATTAAAACTACATATAAAATTTAATTTTTACTAGCTGAAAGCGGTGCTTTAGGACGGCTCGCGAAGTTTTCTATTCAGTTATATTTTTTAAGTCTTATGAATTATTTACAGAAGACCATAATACATTTAAAGTTAGTAAGTAAAAGTACATTAAAAGCTCTCAGCTAGTAGTCGGACTAGCTGAAAGCGGTGCAATAATTAAATAATGCGTTGCCTAGGGTTATATTGCAAGGAAACCACCTAAAGCTGGTCATACACACTAGGGTGTACGTGACAGGTTTGCTTGTACAGGTCAACTGTTCAGGTAAACCGGAGCGTGTATGTTACAGAACTGTGCAGGTTTTCGCTCCTGTTCAGGCGACCGAAAAAATATAGAATTTGATATTTTACGCGTGGGTAACTGTGCAGGCAAAACTGAGCGTGTGTGGGGAGCGGTCGACATAGTCGTCAGTTGTCCAGTGATTGCTAGCAGGGAAGGACGATGTTCTTCCTGTTGCAAGTAATCTTAACGTCACTGTTAGTCTTTCATGAGGTGATATAGCTTTTCTCATGATCGTATCCTGCTTTCCAATTGAAGGAGTCACCGCTGCTAACAGTTTGAGATACGTCTTTTCATCCATTCGTAGATAGTTGCGAAAATCATTCGGCTCAAAACTCAACTCTTTCAACAAGTTCACACGATTGTACTCTTTTCTTTGCAATAACCATGGTGCTTTTTCTTCAATAAAATAAATAATAAGCCAATTAACGCTACTGCGTCGAAATCAAGCGCCGTGACCGAGGGCATGGTTTCAAATTAAAGTTTGTGCAGGTTTACTGCTACGTGTATGTCCTCTTCTCAACTCTACTTTACCTGACAGGCGTATCTGCACAGGCAAACCTATCAGGTACATCCTAGCGTCTATGGCCAGCTTAAGCATTTACTGGCGTATGTCTGTTTGACCTCTAGTCCTCCAACGTCTTTTGATAACAGCCAAGAATATAAACGCGACTAAATTCTATTGATTAACTTATGATTTTCCATTATGTACATATTTTTCCATAATAAAATTATGATTTTGATGTGAACGATATGAAGTCAAAATGAAACAGTTTTATTCATTTTCATATTTGATGATTCCAGAATGGATCCAGATTTAAGACAGACATGTTATTACACAATGCTTAAGAACAGTAAAGGCAACTGGCAGCAAATAGAGACGCACGATCCAATTATAAACCGATTTCAGATGGAGGATAAAATTATTGCTGAGCATAGAATGTAAGTTGTGATTTATTTATTCTTTATTGCACAGTACTAAGCAATGGCAAACTTAACCGTTCTAATCACCGGATTGACGCAGTAGGTCACTATGCCAATAATCAAGAGGTTCCGGGTTCGATTCCCGGTGGAGGTGTCCTGTGTGACGAACACCGGCTTACATTTTCCAATATGGGCGCATTTATACCTAGGTATAAACTATAATAAATTATATGTAATAATATGTAGTACCTACTATATACCACGATTGCTTGGTTTCGGCACAAACAGCTTACCTATAAGTGAAAGAATTTTCAAAATCGGTTCAGTAGATCCAGAGAACTTTACCTCTTTGTAATATTAGTACCTACCTATAGATTCAGTCAAAGATTTTTGGTAAAAATATTGTACAGAATTGCGGATTCTACTCTTTTATTATATTATAGATAAC
Organism: Zygaena filipendulae; assembly: GCA_907165275.2. Classification (NCBI taxonomy): domain Eukaryota; kingdom Metazoa; phylum Arthropoda; class Insecta; order Lepidoptera; family Zygaenidae; genus Zygaena; species Zygaena filipendulae. Next base: position 5,053,794 of record OU015657.1, read on the forward strand.
AAAATATAATACGTATAACTAGTGAGCGCCACCTACCGTTCACTTTATGTAGGTGCCAAGAATTATTTGTTCTATTATCTGTGGTGCAATAAAATACTTAGTTCAGTGGATTTCAAGACTACTCTGTGTTTAATAGCTCGGCTATAATTCACAATACGGCACTCGGTTTTACAATAGAAAAAATCCTGTTATTTTCAATTGTAAATTTCAGGCAAAATGAAAACAAATTCTTCCATAAAATACCAACTGGGAGTCCGAAGCCTATAGAACTTGTTATGCCTTCGACGCTGCCACCTACTAAGGTAATTACAAAGTACATATTATAAAAACTGGCAGATATTTGTTACCTTGGACCATTTTTAGATGTTATATAATATCAATAGCACTTCTCAACAATCAAGTAAAATAAGTCATGAAATTAACTTTTACATCCAGTTTTGATGACTCTTTCATTTTACATTTACAGGCAACGACAACATCTACTGTACAAAGCGCTGGTTTGGGTTCATCGGGCACTGTTATAGCTTCGTTAACTACTTACGTTACTACTGTTCTGGCAGCAATAATTCTCGTTGTTTTAAACTAAACTATTTCTTTATTTATATCTTTAAATAAAGAAATAGTTAAATTTTATTTTAGGTAGGAATCGTTTCACATACCTAATGTTTGACGGCACAACTAAAACACAACAGAACGCAAGTGAAATATAAAATAACAAACTAATTGATTGATAAATGCTATGAAAAGAAGATACGATTCCGTAAGATTTGAGCAAGTATAAGTAAGATGTCCATTGCTGGACAAAACCTTTCCCGAGGATCTTTTTCAAATCTACTCCACTCTTCACTAATACTTGTAATAGTACCTAAAAAAAGGAAAGTACCTTCTGAATCATAAATATTTCACTTTTAATCCGATTTTTTTCTGCAACTTCCCGTGAGTGAAATTGATGTAAACAATTTTGTATAATTTAGATTAACATTCCTGATGGTAATTACGAAATAATACCGCCTAAACTGGATCCTTTCATGGCACTTGTTTAACTTAACATGCCTTAATATGCCTTATAACTATCGATAAATAATTAAATGTATAGATTAACTCGTTTAATAACGTTAATTTACTTCTAGTCATTTTTTTAATATATTTTTATGTACAAAAATAAATAAATTAAATTCTATAGGGTTTAATATTAGATGACGGACATAATATAGAAACCCTGTATAATTTATACTTCTTTGTAACTAGTAAAAATAAAAAATCTTATAAATCATAAAGAAAACCTCAATAAAAACTTGGGTTTACACATACAAAAGAAAGGGGAATTGAAATAAATCCATTAGCGCGTCGGCAATTTACGATGCTCAATTTTCTCGAGTATTTTTTTTTTACGTCAAAAATAATTCATCATATTTTGTATTTTTTTAAGTTCGAAAGGAGAATCGAATATTATAATACATAGTGTAGTAGGTAGATACATGTGGCTATGTGGCACCCAATAAAAAACTTTCATATGTATCCCTTAAAATAACTTATTTTAATCAATATAGGTACATAAGTAAGTAATTTTTATATAATTTATGTTCATATCTAATATCTATAAAAGAAATAATAAAACTCCTACACAACTTGAAATGCCGGTTTGATACTTTAGATTATAATCAACAGAAAGGTAATCAAATTAAATGTTAGATTTAAAATTCCGTAAAACTAGGTACTTACTAACATATCACCAAATTTGAAGCAAGAGGACGCATTTGCTTCATATTTAGTGTTTTAGTATGAAATATTTATAATATCAAATTCTTATCCTATTTATGTAACTACTTATTAATTAAATATAAAACCTAAATTATGCATCAAATATTTACTCAATAAAAACATAATTTAATTCCTTATAATAGGTACAAGTTATGAGTGAAAATTCGTCAAGTTATACCTTATTACTTAAATCATATCTAGATATTTGATTTATTCTATTTTATTTCTATTTTTTATTTTATTCTATTTACAATTTTATATAATATTTAAGACTTTTAACCTCGTGCAATTTTATTAACTATTATTTAGTTATAATATTTTATTTTAAAAATCTAAGCCTCAACAAATCAATACTTTAACATATTAATTAATATCTAACCTAATTTAGTTTAATTTGTTTTGGAAACACATCATGCATTCTAGTTAAAAACGTTTTTATCTGAATGTGATAATTAATTTACAATCCTTAGGTAGGTACATTCTTGCTTGAAAATACTTAGGTAATTTCGCAAGAATTTCAAAAAAATGTTTCTTGGAATACTTCGTAATAGCCTATTATTGTTTAGTAGATTTACGAGACAGACGCAATGTCATCTACTAAACTTTATTTCCAGGGAAAATAAAGTTCAATAGACAACTTATCCCGTAATCCAACAATACGTTCAATATTCAACAAGAAAATATCAACGAATGTACATAATATTTTTAACAAAATAAGAAACTTTAGGTACTAGGTATACGTATAACTGAAACTACTTCTGTTATCATAACTGATAGCAGTGAGTTTCTATAAAACTATGATTATTGTTACTACGATTGACAATATCTGATTAAATTTAAATCAATCAGGATATTGAAAATGACTATAATTTATGAAATAAAAACAAAAAAAAAATCAATTCAGTCAGCTAAAATACAGTAGGTAGGTATAATATAGTAGTAGGTAATATTTTAACTGACTTTTCAAATTATCTCTATCGTTAAATGTAAATACTTAGTTAAGATTATCGTAGCCCAAAATAATATCTATAGATACTTATTAAAGGTATAACACTATAATAAAAAACAGCACAAAAATATTCATAATATAAAATACATTTTCTGCTGACTCCCTATTAATATATAAAATGAAATGTAAAATATTGTAATGCTATCCAGGTACCTATTATATTAGATATTGGTTTAGAATTGCTGCCAATAGGTACCTACTTACACTATACTACAATTTTTACATTGCTGACAAATAGATATAAAATTATTGTTAATATTATTATAAAAAAGGTAAAAAAAATCATTAATTTACAAGCGCAATCATTATAGACGCAATCAATAGCGCCATAGATACAACAAGCGCGGGCGCATCGTTCTCGTCTATCCAGTCGTATACATACTGCAAATGCGCTTCGTTCCATTGCATGTTCTCCATCACCCTTATGAGAGCTTCGTCGGCATAAAGTTTAGAATCGTCCAAGTTACTGATGCCCGAATTCACCCATCTTTCGAACTGTAAAATAATAGTAGATTATGCACCGAGTGAGTAAAGCAGTGTCTTACGTCACTGGCGGCATATTGAACCCTGAGAGTAAGGAGGGACTCTTAGAGTTAATCCCCGAGCATAGCGAGGGGAATTGTAAAGTTAACTCCTGAGCGAAGCGAGGGAGTTATGTAGAGCCCTGAGTGAAGCGAGGGATTTAAGCTGGCCGTGACGAAGAGAGGCTTTATCCTCGAGGTGCATACTCTGCTTTTCATACCTACTGCGAGACATAAACCCTCTTTACACGTGTAGAGGGTTTATTCAAAAATAAAAATATTAAAAAACTCGCCACCACAGGCAGATCACATAAAAAGAAAAAAAAAACGATAAGAGTTTTCCACAAATAACGTTCTAAACTCAAATCACTGTACTACTCCCTTGGAAGTTTCATACAACATTATCTCCCTCTATTGGGTTGAGATGTAATGCTTTGCTTTACGTTGAGATTGCGTGATATGTAATTGGACATTGTCGAGCAGGTGATATGAAATAGTACATTGTTATCCTAGGGGTGAAAGTAACTTATCTAGTACCGAGACGGGGTTTGGCGCCCGAGCGTAGCGAGGGCGCCAATAGATCGAGGGTAACACTGTGCTTTTCATTACGAATGCAAGGAAAGTCAAAATAAAAATAGGAATTAGCTAAAGAAAAAAATGAGTGAATTTTATTTTACATAAATCAACCATTAGGTGTGCTACTGGCCAGTAAGTATGCCCCCTATGACATTAAAAAAACTTGAGTTTTTGCAGTATCCAGCTGTCAGTTGAAAGCGATTCTCCCTAGGGCTGAAAAGGGTTACTTTCAACCCGCTTCTCAGGCAACTTCAGACCTACTTTCCGAGTATGAGTAATGAAAAGGTAATAAAATCATCATGTCATCAATCTACAGACTATACTAATAATCTAAAGGGGAAATATTTGATTTTTGCGAAGTTACCTGGTAGGTTGGAGAAACTACATCGTTAATGTTACTTATATCTGAAGAATGAAGCGCTGCAATATAATAAGGAGTTAACTCCAGTCGTGCGTTGGAGCTGACCCACACACGCTTTTTTTTCAATTTCTATTAATTTATCTCATTTTACTCGAAAGCAAAAATTCCTCCTCAAAAAAGGTATTTGTGATTCCTCGTGAGATAAATATTTATATGATGAACATTTGTATTTACCGTTTATAAAAAATATATTAAATACTTTGAGACCAAATGGCATTGTGAAATAATGTCCAACCATTATTCTTATTATTATTTTTTATTTTAATACTTACATCAGCAGATAGACCCCAGTCACCCACATTTTCAGCCAGAATACTGATGCATTCCTCCAATTTTTCAGGACCGCCATACCTTGAAAAAAAATTCATTTTAATTACACAATAGACATTAATTTGAACAAATCTTTATACCTATATAAAAATGATCTGTTGTTAGTTTGTCTCGCTAAAACTCGATCGATCGATTTGGCTAATTTTGATCTTAAAATATTTGTGGAAGTTCAGGGAAGGTTCAAAAAGTAAATTAGGCTACTTAGAAGTTGCTGCGGGAATTCCGAAACTCACGCGAGTGAATCCGCGGGGCACAGCTTGTCTCTTTATATTTTTTTGCACTTCCACAGAAGATGCATGTAGGTATACTTACATTTCTCTTACTTGAATAGTTCGCATAGATATGAAATTAATAGCTATTTGTGTATTTTGGAACCCACTATCTGCAACCGCTGCAAATATCCTAAACCTCTCTTCTGTTGTGTATGGATTGTTAGCAGCTATAGTTTCCAGTAGTAAACTGAAATTTTCAAAATAATACATAAAATTATCAAATATTACTACAAAAAATTAATCTATACCTACTTATAAAGAAGGGGGGTAATCTTTGGATCTACTGAACCGATTTTGAAAATTCTCTCACTTGTAAAAAGCTACGGTAGTCATAACTAAAATAGGATATTTTTTATTCCGAAATTCCCACGGGAACTTTAAAATACGCGGGTGAAACCACGGGGGACAGCTAGTTCTTAATATTTCACTATCTACAACTTACTTTGTAACAAAAACTTCGTCAGTAGAACATGCAAATGACTCCAAAATTACAACACGTTCGTAAAGTATGTTTTCTATCTGTAATCTATTGTTGAGAACAGCTATTACGTCATCACCACCTTCTCTCACCATAGTGCAGTAAACAGCTGGACGGATTTCGTGCGGTATGTTGGGATTACTGAAAAATAAAATCATGGTAAAGGTACCTACCTATACTCAAGAAGGTATCAGTTTTTTGTATAGAATTGACTGTATATTACGTCGCTCAAAATCACTCACACAGTAGGCTCAATGCTGTTTTCGTCGTAGAACCAATCGACTGCAGCAGCTATGCACGGCTGGTAGTTGGCCCTGCAGGCATGGTCCATAACAAGGCCTCTGGTAAGTGACTCCATTGCCGGGTAGGTGACCAGAGGGTCCGGGTAAAAACCGATCTCGTTCTCGAAGGTGATTATGCTTCTTCGAACCATTCTCTTCACAGACGAATAACAGATATAATTATTATAAAATTAAACATTCCTAATTCATAGATTTGGAATCAGCCTACCTTTTACCTTACTTTAGTTGGGTGAAAATGAAATTTTATAAAACTTACAGATCTTACACTAAGTTTGTAATTGGAAAGAAAAAAGAAACGATATGGTACTAAATAATTACACTAGGTCTTACAAAATATATTAGATACTTTATTTATATAAAAATCAACTACCGTATGACGGAGTATCACTCGAAATCGACTCCACATAACTTTTATGCTTTATTTGTAATTATTTTAGGATATGATTTGTATGACACAAAATTGGTTAATCGTTGTGAAAGGTCGGAAATGGGAATAATGTTAAAATTTGTATATCAAAACACACTAACTAATTAAGAAATTTTGGGAACCTATTTGACGTATAAAGCTGAAATTTGGCAGGAGGTAAGTTTCTGAGGAGTACACGGTGGTTAAGAAAGGATTTTCATCGCATACATAGGTACATATACTACTGGTATATGTATATTCTCAGAACTGGAAAGTCAAACCCCATTGCCATCACACAAAGTCCGCCCCAATCGTGGTTTATCCGCAAGTCAAGAGGTTCCGGGTTCGATCCCCGATGGAGATGGACTTTGTGATGACTAGAAAGTTAAATTTTTCAGTATGAATTTGTTAATAAATGACTATCTATAGATAGGTATAGTAGTGTAGTGTATCTTTAATAATATATGTATTATACTCGTACCAAATAGATATCAGGATCCAAATCCTCGTCATTGAACACATGAGGAAATAGATGATTTTGCAGAAACTTCATGTTCCTTACGAAAGCCTTCCATACTGCATATTCAGTTTCGTGTTCCATGGTCAGGACTACTCTTAGCGCTATATCGTAATCGAGCTTGCTAGCTCGGGCCAAATTTAGAGCATCGTCTACTAACTGTAATATAAAACGTCATTAAACGTACAAATGCTACAGTTTTAGTAACTTTGACAGAGACATTTTAGTTTAAATTTATCTATGACTTTGTTTAATTACTTAGCGGTTTAATATTTCCATCATTTTTCAATGTTAGTAAAATTATTTATTAAAAACTTACAGTTGCACGATTTAATGGATGTATTTGCTGCCTTAGCTCTGGTTCACTGAGAGCTTCAATTATTCGTTCCCACAATTCAAGATCATAATTTACACGATAATATCCTAAAATTCATAATAATAATAAGTTTATATTGACAATCTTCGATCACGGAATACATGCGTATTTTTGATATCGACCGATACAAGGTAGGTGAAAAAAAGTTATTTGAGCATGCATACAATACCTACCTATTGTATGTATGTTCATATAAATTTTTAATTTTTTGTCGTCTATCCATAAAAAAATAAAATTTACCTTGACCCTGAACGTTGAATAATACGTAATCTCTCTCTTCCTCATTTAGAGCAACGCTAACCAAATATGTGTTTTCCATCATAGCAACGGGAACGATATTTTCAAAGTTGGGCTGCGTACTGACTGAGTACGTAAGTGGAATGTTATAATGCAACTGTTCTACGGCTGAATATCCAAAACGTTCCTAAAAATTTTATGTAAGGATTATATGCAAAAATCATTATTCAATTATTTATTTTACAGAACAACAAAAAACGTTATCTTTGTATCCTTGTTTAGTTTCTGGAATTTTACCTGAGTGAGAATAACTCCACCTTGTCTGAGACCAACGTGAATAAGAGGATATCCGTTTGTAGTTACCCATGGTTCTAAGTATTCTTGAACATTATCAATATAACTATTTGGCATCCAGACACTATTAATAGCATCGTAGAAATCAAAAGATGATATTGCGTCCAAAGCCCTGTTATAAACAAGAAGAAAAATTCAAAAATTGTTTATTTCCATTACACTTACTTACTAGCATGATATAGTCCCTACAAAGTTATTTGTGGTATTATTTCTTTTTTTAAGTTCAATCTGATGAAACCAAACATTTGCGATTAATTTTTCACTTTCATCCAAATATTTAAATTTCGTCAGCTCGTAATTGACTACTTTTATAATAATGCGATTATTAAAGCTCTAAAATTACGTTTTTTATTTACAAATAAAATGCTGAGTTCGAGTGTCGTCATTCATACAATTTTGTTTAAAGACTAAAGAAATTTAAATTAAAGTGTAAATAAAGAAGAAATAATTAATGTTTTTTGAAAGAAGTTCTTTATGTTTTTTTATTGATTAAAAGTGAAAGAAAACCTATTTAGAAGCAGACTAAAACAGATTAAAATTCCATGTGTTTACCGAATACCGATTCAATGTTGTAAATTCAATGCAAAATATTACTAACATAGTACCGAGCAAATCTCTCGCTGCCATTTGTATGTAATCGTCTTCAGTTTCAGCAGCAAGTATTTGTTTCAACATCCACATGAGAGCCGGAGCTTTATATTTTACAAAACCATTAATACGCATACGTATTTCATCTTCTTCAAAGAAGTCTTCAGGTGTTTCTAAAGGAAGCGCATTGGAATACGCGTCATGATATAAACTTTCTTGAATTATATCAGTTACAAATATTGTGTTCATGTCCAATAATGTCGGGTCTTCTACTATAGAATTACTTTGGAACTGTAATAAACCAAACGATTCATTAGAAAATTTTTAAACAGCTTCGAAAAGAAGCAACTTCCCATTTTGACTTTTTTTATGTGTAGCTTCACCGTGTAATACTTATCTATGCAAATTGTGAACCGGTTTTAATGTTTTTTTTAAAGAATACTTTCAGATGTTATCTCATTTTAATATGATGATTATCTGTATGTTAATGTTATTCCTTAATGGCCTAAATACAGTTTGATGAAATTTGTTTGAAATAATAATTGTGTGTGTAAATGTCATATGCTGCAAAATTTTGTTGAATAAGTAAAACATTAATAAATTTATATAATAGAAATCAAATCAACATCATATCAATCATCTCAATAAATGACAAAAATACCCAGCGATTGCGGTAATAGTGTAATAGCTTGTTTATGCAATAGGGTACTTGCATGAAATTTATAATAAGAAATTGTGTCAATATTTCAAAAATAGACCCTTAGAAAAGGATTATCGTAAAAGATTTACTAAAAAATTATCAATAGTTTCCAAAATATTCAACTTTTAATTTTGTGCAACGGAACGTTGCTACGAAACACCAATCAGAGCAAAGCTTAGCATGTTACGTCACTTTTATTTTTTTAGGAAACATTTACCTCTTTCACGGAAGGCAAAACAAACTAAGTGCATACAGTCAACACACATTTTCCTTTTTCTGAAGTTTTTTACTTTAAAATGCCTCGGTAGGATGCATTTCGATTTTTTACTGGAATTTTTGGAAGTAACCTGACACAGTTCAACCTTAATTTAACACAAGCATTATAGCTTAGTGTGGGATCAAGTAGATCTGTGTGTTGTGAAGTGGATTATTATTATTATTATTAATTTCGTTTTTGGATATTGAAGTTATCTGTCTGTCAGTGTCACATGACCCTGTCAATACGACAGGTACATCTCTATCACAGATTAATAAGGGGTAATTTTTAAGTAGTGACGTCATTCCGCGTTTCGGCGGTAAAGTCACAAGGAAGAACTTTGAAACGCTCTATTTAATTAATTTGTGCATTTTTTTTTCTTTTTCTTGCTTTGTTTAAGTAGGCCATATATCTTTAAAATAGACTAAAAAAAAATTCATGCAAGTACCCTATTCAGAATAGAAAAAAAATAAAGATTTTTTTAAGTTTGTTGGGACGCATTTAAAGATTTTCAAGAGTTTTCGCAGAATATTTATGTTAAATAACATAATTAATCGTTATAAAATTGCTTACTCGCAATATTACACTCAAAACTCGAAACACGGACCTTTGTAAATGAATCGAGAGAAAGTTTTTGCCTTATCTTAATATTTGCCAGATGGTAAAGTGTTTTATAAAATTCTTTATCACATAACACTTTTACAGTGTGAAAAGTCTAGTGGAACTTACCTCTAGTGCCATTTGGAAAGCCGCGTATTTTCTGAGACCAGTTACCACCCAATCATATCTCCAATTTATCGGATAAACAACATAGCCGAGCCATTGGCCTGCCATCGCTTCGGCTATCTCCATCAAAGCAATTTTTCGTTGTTTCAAAGAATGTGTATTTTCCATAAACAAGTAGGGTTCCCTGATTTAAAAAGAAATGAGTAAGAGAATTGCAGTCATCGATAGGTCAAAATTTCTGATGTTGTGGAAATATTTTAACTTACCAAACGCAAACCATAGAGAGAGCGAACCATTTCTTTGCGTTATCAGGTAACCCAATTACACTCATGACGTCATTCTGATCGTTAATGATTTCGAAATACGGTTTATTGGTCCACTCATTGAGACCATTGTAATAGAAGTTTATAGCTGTTGCAGCTAGCGAGTCCTGGTTAAATATTCCTGCTCGACCATACAAAAGTACATTGGGAGCAGGGATGTTATAATTATTAAAATTGTGAGCTACCATTCCCCATAAGTTAGTTGGACCTTGCAACGAACGGTACTGGTTCCTGTATATACAACAATAGAACGTTATAAAAGGTATATGAAACATAACTAAAAATATTTAATATGTAAGGTCAAAATAGGAATATATACGTATTAATAAATACTTACAAACTATCAGGTTCTAGCAATGAGTTAGTTATTAGATTACTGTATCCAAAGTTGTTGAAAGTGAAAGATATTATGGATAGTTCAGTTGGCTCGTCTATGCATGGGAAAACACTTCTGGCATGAATTGGATGCAGGTTCATGGCGATATATGATCTGAAAAATTCAATCGATAACAATAAGAACAAGAAAAAACCTTTTTCATCACTCATACTCGGAAAGTAGGTCTGAAGTTGCCTGAGAAGCGGGTTGAAAGTAATACTTTTCAGCCCTAGGGAGAATCGCTTTCAACTGACAGCTGGATACTGCAGAAACTCAAGTTTTTTTTTATGTCATAGGGGGCATACTTACTGGCCAGTAGCACACCTAATGGTTGATTTATGTAAAATAAAATTCACTCATTTTTTTCTTTAGCTAATTCCTATTTTTATTTTGACTTTCCTTGCATTCGTAATGAAAAGCATAGTGTTTTCCTCGGGATAAAGACTTATTTAGTCCCTCAAACTGTTGGTTACTTTCATCCCTAGGATAACAATGTACTATATTTTACTTGAAGCTGGCTTAATTCAATAGGTATATGCAAAGGTTCATAAGAAGAACTATGAATCTATCACGGGCAAAATGAAGAATGAGGATCTTTATTCGTTACTAGTGTGTTTTTCTAGAAGTCAACAAAAATAAAAGAGTCATTCTAGAATCAAGGTTTCGGTAGTTTGTTAAGCATCTCATGAAACGAGGCTCCGACAACTTTTAAATAACAAAAAGTGAAATCACTTTTAAATTGTTAAAATTATGGCGTAGTCGGGTAACTTTAGGTACTTTGCGATGACACTCTCTGCAGAGTAAGTACTAACAAATATTTTCTATAGATATCGATTTATCTCAAACATTCTGAAAAGTACCGTGCTGTTGAAAACAATAACCTTTTTTGTCAACGCTGCGCGTTTAGATATGTTATTGAGTCATCGTGTATTCGGAGACCAAGCAGATATTTTTTTAAAGATACGCAGATAACATTGATTCCGATTTAGATTGATATTACCCTTTATTACAAACTTGATAGCTTTATTAATCTACCATAAAAATATAATTTTTTACAGTGCATGTGCTTAGAAAAGATCCGTTTTCTAATCATGAGCTAGAATAGTTACAATAATATATTCCACAGATTGTTTTTCTAGCTACTTGTAATAAAGTGCCGTAGAGGTAGCTGATCGCGATCACCGAAACCAAACACCAAAAAGAAAAAGAGTACTAAGTTGTGACATAATTTTTTATTTCGCCAGTAAAACCATGACATTTAATTTACAAAATATCACCGGACTTAATCTTAACTGTAACAAAAATGTGTTTTAATCCGACAATGATTTTTATTTTCTCGCTAAAACGTAGAAACATACGTATTTCCCAATTTCCAATTAGCTTCGATCATGTTTTAGACAGCCACTTGTTTATTTTCTAAGCTGTATGCGTGGTTAAAATTAATTTAAAACTGAAATTGTTTAGTATAAAATTATATGCACCCAAAATAAATAGTTTACGCACCCAGGCAAAAAAACAGTGAGGCATTTTAGCTTATAATGTCCCACGAGTAGGTTCCTCGTGGATTTACCTTTTCTGTACCCCTGACAACGTATATGCCAAACTTCATGATAGACTGTTGACTAGTTAAGGCAAAAACTGGTAACAGACAGAGTAACTGTCGCTGCTATATAATTAGTACCTATAAATAAGGATTAAAATAAAACTTACTCTGATTGTTCGTTATAAGTGCCAAGATACAATCCGTTGGAGTTCAGGATTCCGGTGTACTCAATGATCAGGCGGTACGTGCGGACGTCTTCCCGACCAGTCCATATTTCAAGCCGACCATCATCCACACCAAAATCAGCATCATACAACACATCTCCGTTACGTATCGCGTATTGTACAGAATTGATTGTTAAGTCCCTAGCATGAAATACTATCCCGTCGGCTTCTGTGCCCGATGCTAAGTTAACTTGTATCATTACTCTCCCCCTAAACGTACCACTTTGAGCATCTGGTTCAAGTTCTACGTCGTATGCGTTGACTATCATCCCAGGTCTGACTACGTTCCTTGTGGACACATTACGATTAACCTCAGTAATATTATTATTAGTACTCATATTATTTACAACTTGCACAACCTCATCCGCCGTAACTTTTGGCACCACAGTTTCGTATATTTCCACATGGGTTTTATTTATTGGTAAAGTTAAAATTGGATTAATTAACAAAATTGCAAAAACACATATGTGTACAACACACATTTTTTAAAAAATGTCAGTGTGATATAGTCATGTGTTTGAAATAGTGTCCGCTGCGACAGACTATACGAACTGGACGGAATCCTAAACTAAAAATGTTCGCTATTTTCTCATGTCTTTTAGTACTCCAAAAGATAAATGAGATAAAAAATTCCTGTCATCCGTTCAGTTGTGATACGGCATCAAATACGTATCGTATCAGATAAAAATATATGTTGCAGATTATAAAAGTAAGAAAGCTGGGTTTATTTTACAGATGATATTATACTACTTATTGTAGGGTACATAATAAGGTGGAAACGTTAAGTGTGTCCATATCGACGTTTGAAAGGCTAATAATTAAAATTGATGTAAGCCACATTTTACGATATTGATTTACGATATTTTTGGGATAAGTCATTTTTTCTCGATCATTTATGCTTGTTTTTTAAATTTTTACGAGCATTTTTTGGTCGTTTGACCGTTCTCCAGATTGGATGTATTTTGACAGACAGATGAACAACGAAATCTATATGAGTCCTATAAGGGTTTCTTTTTTTTCAGGTACAAAACTCTTAAAATAAAATAAGTAATATATGATGTTTCACTTTTTATTAAAATATCTTTGACTTCATCTTATCTAGGTACCTATTAGTATCTATTATACCTATAGTGAATAAACCGTGCTATAAGTAAAATGGGAACCGCAAAAATACAAATTTCATTAAATAATTTCATTAATTAATTAGTGCATTATGGATCACATTCCATGTCACTTGAAAGTTTTTTAATATTTTTGAAATTGACGAAATAATCGAATCCACACAAGTAGCACGCGTTTGATTGACCAACTTACCTATGTGTAGAAATCTCTTACGTGTATGTATACGTATATGTCACAGTGCAAATTTGTGTTCAATTAGTGCTTTTACAAAGTTGACGAAGAAACATACCTAAATAATATTATGTGAAGCTTAGAATTATCTTAGTTTTTAAATTTATTTAAAGCATTTACTAATATACACACAATATCAAAACCAGGAAACCAAAAATCACGAAAATTTGTCCAGAATGCTAAAATAAGTTGAGTTCGTTTAAAATCAAAGAGAAGTAAGAATAGAAAGCGAACACATATAGGTACATACACAATACCTAATTACAATAAAACATAAAAAGGTAAATATGCGACCATTATGTATATGTGTGGTGCTACTACTCATACGTATTAACTGTATCCCTCGATATTAATTATGTTAAAATATCTGAGCGATTAAAAGTAAACCTGAAAGTATTTGTCTAGATTACATTGTGTGCAAAATTTCATATTCCTTGTCCGTCCAACATATTTTGTTAGTTATATGACATAATTTTAAGATACAATTAATATAAAACGAGTTTAACTATAGGTATAAAATACTATACAAATAAATAATAGTACATGACTAAGATAATACAAAAACCATTTGTAAGACTAGATCTCAAGACACTAGCACTTCCTCCGTAATTAGCTGTCAGCCAGGAGTTGACGGCCGGCATTCTAGACTTTCTCCATCCAATAGAAGCTGCTATATTCTCCGTGACGTAAGAAAAAGCTTCAAGCTGAGCCTCGGTCAGGTCTGACTGTTCACTTATAAGTTGTTCGATCTGTTTAAACAAAAAATTTTGATCAATTTAATGTCAATGTGAAATAATAGGTTGTGATAAAAACAATACCTGCCCTAAAATTACGGTTCGAAATTAGAGTAATATGGTTTGCATATCTATAAATTCGCTTTTTATTAGATTTGCTTAGGTAAATATGTAATAGGTATAGTTAGTTGTATTTTGTAAAATATTGTATTACTTACATAATTGTACTTCTTATAAACTAAATTTTCCTCATCAGTAACTCGAAAAATAAAGTAATAATAGATAAAGTATATAATAATACGCATTGGTCTTCTTGATTGATTATATGGTTTTCATTATCATATCGATGTCGAAGTAGGTATCATATCCATGAATATGTATTATATCTATACCAGATTTGGTGCTTTAGTGAATAATCGCATGCAGAACAGTACTATGTAAATTCATATCGTAGAGGTTTGACTTGTTAATAAACTTTAGGCTTAATTGGACATTGTAAACATAGTTTTAACATAGTAATACTGTATTTTAGCCAGTACACAAGAAATAGCGCTGACATATTATATCCAAAGGACATTCATCACTCTTTTCCTACGCACTGTCGATGATGCACCGATATCTGATAATAATGTTTGATATCTTCGTCTGAATAATCCTCACCATTTCCAGTTGCTCTCCTGTGGTAAGGCTCGTTGCGAACGTGTCCAAAGCTGGTTCAATAACCATCGGTGCTCTGTGAATAATAAGTAAGATACGGATTGAAAGCTATCATGTTATTTTTAAAGTAGATACCTACTAATGATTATTATTTAAGTTTGGAAAATATTAAATATGCACATCAAGAAAAATTGAATTCCGTTTTTCAAGTACCGTGACATTGTTAACTCAATCCTTAACTTTGTAATTATTATTACAAATTAATATCAAACTTATTATATAGACAATATATTTTAATTTAATTATTTTCTTTTAAAGTGAATATATAACTGAATATTCTGTGAAATTTCCAGCGTCTACCTGTTGCCGTTGTTAATATCGAGCAAAAAATCACGTTTGTTGTCTCTTAATATTTATTTTATTCTGTTTTTTTTTTTGGATTTTCTGTTAAAGCGGCAACAGAAATACATCGTCTGTAAAATTTTTACTATCTAAATGAGATAGGGCCTGGTGACAGACGTATAGACGGATGGATGGACGGACGGAAAGCAAAGTCTTAGGAACAGAGTCCGGGTCCCGTTTTACCCTTTGGGTGCGGAATCCTAAAAACCTTTCAGAATAATTTTTCGGCACCAAACCTCTAAAATAATAAAATTGTAAAACATAAAAACTAAATTAATATTGTAAAATACTACTCACATGCTCTTTATTGAATCGAAGTATTCGACAAAGTAATTAAGTGCAAAATCTAAATTCCTTGGAGAAGCATTGATGACAGATGGTATGACTTCTAGCATTTCCAGATCGTTGATCGGTGAGTTTACTGTTATGACTTGGGAAATGAAGCTGTTTAAAACAAATAATTTGGTTTCTTGATATCATTGGTAATGTAGTGATTAGCATTTTACTTGTGCTAAAGCTTACACACAGACAATCAGTCTTAATTCAAAATACTCAAATTACAAGGTTTGTATTTAATATTTATACCTATAGTTTTTAACAAAAAAAACATCGGACAGTTTTCATTTACATCATTTAAGTTCAAATGTAAAGTCTATTAGAAGAACTAGAGTCTAACAGGGGGCTGATCGCGTTACTTTTGAACGATATTATTTTGATATTACCAAAGCAGAATTGTGAAATGTCAATTAATATTTGTTTTTACATTTCTTTAGATCCTGACGCTCGCGCGCTCGTTCAAGTTCGGGCAAAGGTTAAACAACATTATTTTCTAAATAAGAGTTGAAACGTCATCTTTAGAATAATCAGCGCGATACGAATTATTCTTCTTCTTCTTTTTTCAATATGCCAAACAGACGCCTTGGATAGGTAAGCGTACTATGCTTAAAATTTAATTTAAAATTTGACGTTTTATGTTTTAAGTTTGGTTTTGTTTTGGTAATCCTTACTAATACTACAAATACGAAAGATGAGTTTGTTTGTTTGTTACGCTTTCACGTCTCAACGGATCATCATGAAATTTTACATACACGTTGTCAGGGATACAGAGAAGGACATAGGGTACTTTTAGTATTACCGTGGGAGAAACCGTGCGGAACAGCTAGTGTAGTTATAAAAATTTCATAACATCAAGGACTAAAGATTTAAGACCAGACCACTAGGGAAATCAGTTTTATGATAGGCACTTCACTATTCTTCTTTTCTATTCTTCAAACTCAAACTCGAAAAAATATTGAACTCGTTTAGTTACATCAATTCATAACATTTGAATTCAATCGAAATACTATCATATTTTTTTACATTTACCGCTCGCTCGGTTGGGAGCTCGGAAAAAATATGACCTACTAGTTGTGCCCCGCGGTTTCAACCGCGTTAATTTCAGAGTTCCCGCAGGACTTCCGGGATAAAAAGTACCCTATGTGTTAATCTGATGTAAGTATACCTAAGCTATATTATTGTCAAGTTTCATTTAAATCCATCCAGTAATTTTTGCGTAAAAGAGTAACAAACATCCATCCATCCATCCATCCATACATACTTACAAACTTTCGCGTTTATAATATTAGTAGGATATTTGAATGCCTACATAGGAAATTAAATGAAAGAATCCATTTAATTTTAAAATGCATTAATTTTACTTACTAAGTACGTGCATAGTTATTTGTGGTACATCCTAGAGAGTTCAATATTATAGACCTCTCTGCAGCGTCGGTACTATGAGTAAACAATTCCCATAGAAAATCAAAGTCTTCCAAGTATCCAGAACTGAGACCGGCACAATACACTGTTTTCTGAACGTCTGGATGAGGACGCTGAACTGATGTTATAATGGAACAAAAAAGATTACATTGTACTTTCTATTTTATAAATGTGTATGTGAGTTTGTTTGGTTGTTTGTTTGTTTATTACGTTTTCACGCCTCAACGGCTTAACCGATCGTCATGAAATTTTGAATACACGATGTCAGGGCTATACTGAGTAGGACAATTTCCGCGGGAACTCCAAAATTACCGCGGGTGAAATCGCAGGAAACAGCTCGTCCATACCTATATTTTAAATGCGAAAGTAACTTTGTCTGGCTATCTGTTACGCTTTCACGCCTGAACGGCTCAACCGATCATTATAAAAATTTTCATATGTTGTCAGGGGTGCATAGAAAGACATAGGATATTTGGTATCCTGTAATTCCTGCGGGAACTCCGAAATTACCGCGGGTGTAAATGCGAATGTGAGTTTATTTGTTTGTTCGTTACGCTGTCACGCCTTAACGGCTCAACTGATCATCACAAAATTTTGCACACAAGTTTTCAAAGGTACAGAGAAGGATAAAGGGTACTTTTTGTCTTGGAACTCCTGCGGCAACTCCGAAATTAACGCTGGTGATATTTCATGAAATTTTGCATAAATACCTACACGTTGTCAGGGGTACACAGAAGGACATAGGGTAGTTTTATCCTGAAATTCTCGTGGGAACTCCGTAATCGCCGCAGATGAAACTGCGGAGAACAGCTAGTATAATTATATTTTTTAAACATTTTTTACAGAAAACTAACCAGGATTATCCTTCAACTCTTGGAGTAGATTGTGAGCTTTTTCTATACAGTCAAGCGTTGCGATAATGCCACAATTAATGTCTAAAATTATTTTCTTTAACTGAGTGGTATCCGCTTCTTCGTTTAATGCAACCTCAAAGTCTAATTCTTCATACAAAGGTGCAGTTAAATCAGACAGAAAATCCTAAAAAATATATATATATTAATGAAAATTACTATCTTTGTAGTATTCCAAAAAATATATAAATGGAATAATTTAATTGGTATGGAAAATGAATACTGCAATTTGGACGTGGCAATCGTATGATAAATGCGAGAGTAAAACATTCAATTTCCAACATGTTGATCAGAGTGTGAACATCAACAAAAATTCTTAATTTCTTCTTAATTTTATCAGTAGATATAGAATGTTTTCATATGGTATTATGTAAAAGAATATGTATTTCATATGGATACCTTGAAAGATTCGTAGACCGATTCAGATCCATGAAGCACGAAGTTGAGATACTTAATTGCGTCCTGAGCAGCCAGCCATGGTATGTAGTCTTTTTCGTGTACCAAGAACTTAGATAGTTCAAAGGCATAGTAATAGTCCTAGGGAAAAAAGAGAACTATGTATTTAATCTTCTTGTAAGAAAAACAAATCGATTGTGATAATCATAAAAGGTGTTCACTGATTCCATTTATTTAAACTTGAAAGTTTAAACGATGACGCCAAATGAAAAATGTAACATGGACGGTGTGAAAAGAACTTGCTATCTACGTATCTATAATATAGAAAACACACGATCGTATTCCATATTTTGTATTTACACGTTCTAACCGCCGCACTCAGAGTCGACTTTAATGATAACTTAGTTAAGTATAGATTTTTAAAACAAAACTGCAGCAATCAGACAAGTTTAATAAATTTATGTTAATTGGCATTTAACGAGATGTAACTTAATTAGTTAAATGCCAACTAATATTTATTTATCAAAATTGTCTGGTTGCGGCAGTTTTGTTTTAAAAATCTATACTTAACTAAGTAATCATTAAAGTCGACTCTGAGTGCGGCCGTAAAAGCATTAATGGTTCCGCACTTAACCTAGAAACACCACCGTCGCGTCGTAGTCTTTTTGAAAGTTTGAACGGGAAAATCTGTTAGGTATAGGTACAACACAAAATCATCGCATTAATCAGTTCTAGTACAATTGCTCTATGCATACAATGCACGCATTTTTTCCTAATTTTTCTAACATTTACTTATTTAAGGTCATGTATTCTTGAACGAAAGAGTAATATCACGCTTTCGTTCATGAATATTTTGAATGTTTTAACTTTTAGGTAATGTTTCGTAACGTGAAATTAATTGGTCACATCCAGATCCAGCCAGTATTTTTAAAATAGGTGTATCTGACACATTTTATTTTATTTCTATTTTTCTTTATTTCAACCCAGATATTTAACATCAATAGGACAAAACACAATAATTAATTATTTAATTAATTAATTAATTAATTAATTTGACATGCATTTAAAATAATTAAATACCTACCCTCAACATTATTGACTTATAAGTTAAATATAGGACGTAAATAATCCTGATATAGATAACTTAACTAATTAAGTAATTGATTACACAGGATTTTGATATTGACCTAATCACGAGTCAGGTCTCTAGAATTATTGGAGTGAAAGTTCCTTGCAGGAAAAATTTTCGTCACCCGTAAAATATAATATTATTTTGTACAAAAATACGATAGACATCGTGCGCGGGTTCTATACTCTCACGGGTTTTTTTACGTTTTTGGTTATGTTTTTTTTTTATATTAGTGTCAATTGCAACTCTTTGCAATTGCAATTTTTCGTAACAAATTGGTCAACCTTTTTCGTAATCTCCTTTGGTGGGAACTGCTGAACTACGCTACGTTTTTGGATTCTTTTTATTTTGATAACAGAATGACATATTTTTATGTTAACAGGTCCAAAAACGTCCCTTTCAACCATTTTATTTTCAATCTTAATTTTTGATATAATATGTATATATTTTCAACGAAGCTTGACTAAGGTTTTACATGTCTGCTAATAATTAATTTACCTATCTATTCATTCTAGTCTTGCAGAGGTCCGAATCATAATTTGAAGGAAATACCGCAAAGTCTCTGCCAGTACATTTCGACCTTTAACGATACTTAAGCATAATGAAAGAGGAACATATAAACACCCTTTTTAATTTTAATAATAATTGAAACCAAAAAATACACTAACCAATCGTCCGCTTCTGGCTAAGTTAAAAGCATCGTCTATTAACTGGGCCCGATTAATAACGTGGATTACTTCATGGGTTTCTTCTAAAACACTGGCCAGAGCCTGCCAGTTATCCAAGTCATAATTTACTCTGTAGTAACCTAAAACATTGCGTACACATTTAGGTGCTGTTTCGTGTAAAGTACTGAAAAGAATTACATCACATCTGATCTGGTTTAAAAGTAAAATTTAGGAATTCTCCTTTATTTTTAAACCTACCTACTTGAAGTAGTTTCAATATACATTACCTATCAAAAATAATAACGAAAAGAATACCAATTATAGAAAAATTAAAGCAGTTCCAAATATTAACTCCAATTTATTAATTAATAACGTAAAAAGCAACAATACTCGTAATGTATAGTAAAATCGTAACTAACGAGACAAATACAGGTTAGTATTTAATCATTTTTTATATACCTAGCTACCTAAGTATATGATGATAATATTAAAATCTATTTTTCTATTATTATTAGTATACATTTAATAATTTAACCGTTTTTAAATAGGTATAGCCTTATTAGAATTTCTGTCTGATAAACCCGCAGTCCCGCAGGAACTCCGAAATTAACGTGAGTGAGACAGCGGTGAACAGCTAGTAGGTACAATATGATTTTGTTATTTAAAATTAGAAATTACCCGTTTGTTGTTTGTTGAAAACGAACCATTCAGCATCCATCAAGCCGCTGATATCGACGGCTGTCGCGGAGAACGATGTAGGGACCCAGGTCTGGGGGCGGGTGTCGCTAAAGTCGGGATCGGTTGAGAGGGCCCAGTTTACCGGCACGTGCCAGCGATTGCTAGACGTCACATTATGGTCAGTCAGATAACGCTCCTGCATAAGTTAAAGATGAATGATAATACGAATATAAATTCTTACTAATATTTAGAACTATTTGTAATATTATTCATCCCACCAAAAACATTTTCATGTAAAATGATGCCAAGACGAGTCCATAATGACGGGCACTGTCAAAAAGTTATCAAATCTCATGTAGAGCCAAGCTTATAACTCTACACCCCCTATCTCTACAAGGCCTAACTTCTCAAACTCTAAACCTAAGTCAGAATATGGAACTCCAAAGTAGTCTACTTTACTCCTTGTAATATTAGCTAATTAGCAGTGAAATCCCCGCCAGAATCGGTCCAAACTCACCCGCGTGAGTTTCGGAATTCCTGCGAACTCCAAACTGCTTTTTATTCTTCTTCTCTTTACACAACAAAAAAAGGATTAGCAAAATTGATCCAGTCGTTCACGCGTGATGCCGTGACCATGGGAAATAGGGATTCATTTATATATATATACTTAGATATAGAAAGGATGTCTGCATGACATTTCGTTTACCTGAGTAATGGAGACGGAATTAGCACCCGGCGCTGATCTCCTAACTGTTATTACAGGGTAACCTTGCAGACTGGTCCAACGCGTCATCACAGTCTCCAAATTATATGGGATTGTGTGATTAGAGTCCACTAAAGCTTGCTCGAGTAGCATGTAGAAAGTAGATGGAGTAAAGAATCTTGATGTACTGTGAGGAAATGGTGTAAAGTTAGAGTTAGACATAATCCTACTATCCTACTAATATTATAAATGTGAAAGTGTGGACGTTTGGATGTTTGGATTAGATGTTTGGATGTTTGTTGCTCAATTACGCAAAAACAGCTGAACGGATTTGGATGAAATTTGGCATGCAGGTTTTCAGGGGTACAAAAAAGAAATTAGGTTACTTTTTATCCCGGAATTCCCGCGGGAACTCCGAAATTACTACGGTTTCGCGGGGCACAGCTAGTATGTATATAATAATAATAATAATAATTTATCCTTTGAATTGTGGACATTGCCATGCAGCTCCACCCAATTCTAAACTAAGCAGAGCTTGTATTGTAAGTACCTACCAGACATACTGAAATATGGTATTTAAAAATAAAATATATTTTCTGTCTTAAATGAACTGAAGAACAATCATCTAAATTCCCAGATTAAGACCGATTGCATATAAATATATGTAGAATAAGCTTTTTTTTCTTCTGTCGGAATCAAATCCGGGATCTTAACGTTTAAGAAAATAATATTTTAGGTATGACGGCGGAGTACATAAAATTTTTACGAATATTTATAATTTGTTTTTGGTGAAATAGTAAGATTGTCTGAATACTATTTTTAAGTTTCAGTGTAGGTGTTAGATACTCACTTTTCACTTAACAAGCTGCGTATTCCTGCCTGAAAGACGTCCGGCGTGAGAAAGTGTTGCATCATACGAACTATGGCGCCAGCTAAAAAAACATTGGATGGTGGTGGAACAGTGGAACATTGGAAAACGGCGTCACTGATAGTATAAGGCTATTTGTCTACTGTCTATTTGTAGGTAATGCCTTTTCTAGCATTAGCTCCCATAAACTGTAAGTGATTGCTTGTAACCACTGAGGCCGTAAAATTTATAAAGTTTGCAAAAGTTTAATTTTCTTTATCTTTTGTGGCGAAAAATAAATAATTTACTCATTTTTTACTATATTGTGGTGCCAACAAGGACATTTAAAAACCATTTTGAAATAAAATTATTTATAGTAGGGAGTTATTTTTCCAGAAAAAAAAAACATCCAAAAAGCAAAAAACTTCAAAAATGTGGATCAGGTTGGAATACATTCTGTTTTAACACGTCAAGGATTCCCGGGATTCCCTCGAGAATTAAGAAGTTCACGCGTGCGAAGCCGCGAGGAACAGCTAGTAGTAAAATAAAAATAAATGTTAATATAATGATTCATTGATGAATCACGAACGAAAAAAAATACATATCAATTTCTCATCTTACCTTTTCTATAGTTGAAACTGTCAACGCCTAATTGTGAGTTAGATAGCTGTTGACTCACAAAAGGAACGTTCAAAGCGGAGTCTCGTTGAAATAATTTCTGCGTTGCGATATTACATATGTGTGATAAGCGCCAATCTGCGAGAACCTATCAGACAATACTGATTTACAATCGAAGTGCATTTCATTTGAAAAATTCTATAATTTTTAAATTAACGATGACAATGTAAAGGACGAAATATTAAATACTAGCTGTTCCCCGTGTTTTCACCCGCATTAATTTCGGAGTTCCCGCGGAAATATCGAGACAAAAAGTACCCTATGTCCTTCTCTGTACAATGTGTATGCGAAATTTTATGATGATCGGTTGAGCAATTAAGGCGTGAAAGCGTAACAGACAGACAGACAGAGTTACTTTCGCGTTCATAATATTAGTACGGAACTAGGGATTTTTTATAAGTAGATATGTATTATGAATATTATGTTGATATCGATATGCAAAACTCTGGGGTTCCCTAAGCGGCATTTACTCAAATAGACATGACAAAGACATATTACTCGTATTTTCACGATAGGTATAGGTACTGTAGAGTTTCACGCGGGGTTTGTGAAGATTGAATGTCTCTTGATAAATTCCATTTGTATACGTATGTCGTACAGCTTGTATTTTGGAACTAACTAAAGAAGGGAAATTTGCCTGTCTTCAAAAATGACATTATTTCGATTTATAAAACTAAACTTTAAAAAAAAAAAAAAAAAAAAAAAAAAAAAAAAAAAAAAAAAAAAAAACATACATACAATCGAACATAGAACCTCCTCCTTTTTGGAAGTCGGTTAAAAATGAAATAAAATAAGCGTGCCTACTTCGATTTGAATCAGTCTGGTTTAAAAAAAAGAACATTTAAAAACAAAATGCGTTTTCCAATCAGTATCAGTGGGCATTCAATAAATTCCAATTTCGCAGACAATATAATTTATTCCGAAATAAAAATGACATTTCAGAAAGTCTAATTGATCAAATCAAATCAAATCAAATCAAATCAAATCAAATATGCTTTATTGCCCCAGAAGAGAAAATAAAAACTAAGACAGATAAAAAGTAAATACAGAGCAAAAGGCGGCCTTATTGCTAGAGGCAATCTTTTCAAGGCAACCTTAAGGTGATAGAGAGCTGTAAATAGAAACTAGAAGCGGGTGCTGGGTGCACAACGTAATACCTAGCTATATACTATATAAGGATAATACAACGCTAATACTTGATTGATCATGAACACGTATTTTCTTCTGTAATAATTTTAATAACTTACAATGTCAGCTCCGAGGCATTGAAAGAGATGTGTGAGGCCCTCATTCAACCAAGAATAGGTCAACGCAAGCGGCGCCACTTGCATACCGAACCACTGTTGAGAGTTCCTGCGACTGATTGTGTACGCAACTTGTTGCTGATGCTCTGTGGGTGTCACCCCGTTTCTTACTGCTATTGAAATCAGTCTGAAAAACAAACATAGATATTATGACTGTATTTTCTGATAATTTATATATATTACCGGCTTTAAAAAAGACTGAAGAAGTATGGGTTCTATGTTTCCCTGGCATGTTTGTATGTTTGTTGTTTGATTATTTTTAACAGACTTCCAAAAAAGGAGGAGGTTCAATTCGACTACCTATATGTTTTTTTAGAAGATACATTTTCATCATTTCTTAAATTCTGATAAAATTTTTACCTATTATGTATAATAATCATAAGATAAGGTTTTAATATAGTTTTTATATAAAATGTTTAGGTACAGGAGTCGGGTTGTTTTTAAATTAAACAAGTTCACCATCTGTCTTGCAATGAGTTACAAGACAAATGAAGTCAAGCAACAACCAGTATGGTTTTAGTATTTACATTACAAAATATTAAGGTACGAAGTGGCAGCCTCCTTTTTAGAAAAGTCGTTCACAACAGATCGTTTTTGTTTTTTATTATATACCTAATCTACTAGCTGATCCCGCGATAATTTCGGAATTCCCGCGGGAATTCCGGGATGAAAGAACTCTGTGTCACTCAGGATCACTTTGGCTTCCTATAAGTGAAAGATTTTTTAAAGAGACTTCCACAACGAGACAAGCTCACAATTTACAAACTCACAAACTTTTGCTCTTTATAATATTAGTATTAGTATCTATTTACCTGTGAAAACTTAATCCCCAACTGTTAGTAAGAAAAACGTTTGCTGAATCGGGGAGGACGACCAAATCTAATTTCGTCAACGGGTAAGGGAAGTCAAAATAATTCCCTAAAGCGATCAGGTTTCTATGCGCAAATTCCAAAACGAATTGTGTAGCACCCTGCAACTCTGTACTAGAATACACGCCAACTGCGGGTACCGAGCCATACGTGTCCTCGGTATATTGCGCTTCAGATAAAAAGATTGAAAGAAGGCTCGGTGACATCAACGGAGTGTCTTCAAATTCATATTTAACATAACCAGCCACATCAGGTCTGTAAAAAAAACTCAACTAAGTTTATAATATTATGTCAAATACTCTTAATTTCACATATATTTACAACGTGTATATGTGGTAGAGTCGTTTTGTTCTATTAAAGTCTTCGTCACGTATTTCATCCTCATTTTGTTACTTATTTTGTAAACTGGTGTAAACTTGTCTTATTCAATTTCATATGAAGTTAGTAGGTACGTCGCAAGTCGTTGAGACTAATTAATTTTATATATAGCTCCAGCTTATATTCTTGAATCAAAATTATATATATTCTTGGAGCTAAAGCGGCAAAGAGCACATTTACGAAAATACGTTCAGGGTGATCCGATGTTAAGTAGTAGTAGTTAGTATCTACCTAACTAGCTGTAGTATTCAGCTAAAATACAAAATTTCAGTAAATTTAAGCTAAACTTACATAAATTGAGCTTTAAATCTAAATACATATTTATTACATATCATCAGAATTACAGTGACCATTTAATTTGTATGAAGGACGGATTATGCAAATTAATACAGTCAGCGTAATTTTATCGCAGATTTCGAGCTAAAGTAGACTTCTTGATAATTTTATCAATACTTATGTATGTATCTACACTGTCTCGACTGATAATTGACTTGATAAATGATCCACTGGATAATATAATTATTTTTTGTTACGTATACGTACTTTAGTTCATCACTTCGCTGAGGCATATTACTCTTGATGACAGAGTATTCTTGGGGTACAAATATCGTAGTTCTAAACACAGCCTGGAAGGTAGCCGCATCGTAACAAGGCAGGGCGCGGCGTGCCCCTGTCGGTTGAAATCGGGAGCTTATGAAATTGCTGAAATAACATCATTATCATAATCTCCGTATATACCTACCTATACGGAATCCTAGACCTACACACTTACACAGTGTTAGAGAGATTTAGTATTTATTTATGAAATCGTAATTTATGACGGTTTATTCCATCCTTTCCTACTATAGTCCGATCGATAATCGAAATGTTTATATAAGTATTCCTTTTCCAAATTATTAGACTGAGGTGATATGTTTGGATATATTCGTTTACGTAAATGTCCAAAAATTCATACTTGTTAGACCGACTAGTCGACAAATTATTTGTCATACATAATAATGTACCACAAGATCAACTCTTCGTTTTAACCGTTTCTGCGCTCTTCGATTTCGCTTCGATTTTTAAACATGAAATTTTCTGCCGAAGTTGAAGTAGTAGTAGTAGTAGTAGTATTAAAAATGGCAAAAGGATTACGATAATACGTAACTGTCGTAAATTTTTAATAGCTGTACTATTGATGTTATTGTCAAACATTTGAAAGTGCGATCAACTAACACTTTTTGAATGACAGTATCATCCGGTAACACGAGATTATGTCGTTCGTATCATAAATCTTGTGATAAACAACTATAATGTTGACGCAAGTGGAGAGTTGGGGAAAGATAACTAAATATTAAATATTTTATTAAAATTACTCACAAACTATTATTGTTTTCATTAATAGAGAAAATGTGTAGTCCAATAGAATCATGGCTGAATCTTCCGGTGTAATTAACGTGTATTGTATGAGGTGTTAGTGCGGCCATAGATTGATTCAACCCAATTGTTAGTAGCTGAGTGTCATTAGACAGGTAATAACTATCGAACAGATCTATCTCTGTAAATCTGTCGCTGAACACGACTATATTTTCTATATCCAAACCATCGGCATGGAGAATTATTTCATCCGTAGTCGTATAGGGAATGATTCTAATGGAAATTCGACCAGTAAAATATTCAATGCTCGGATTCAGAAACAATTGCAAGTCATACAAAGTTGGTGCTGTAGCGGTTGTTAATACGGATCGTGTTTCAATATCGCTCGAGTATGCAGCACGGATGAACATTATTGCTATGAGCATTGATATTCGCATTCCAGACATTTTATTCTGAAAAGAAAGTTAAAGCTTTAAAAAAATTATTATGTTATTCTATATACAAAACAGTGTAATTGACAATCTATCTCCGGTCAGCCCTTATCTAAGGATTGTAAAAGCAGCCCTAAATCGCCTATTAAAACAAACAGAAATTTTTCTCTTTAAAAGTAATAATGGAAAAGAAACGTTGAATATTATGCCTCTATATAACATGATTTTCAATACCCAATTTTGGTACAACTGTGCTGAGTTATATCGATACATTCCGATGCTATCTTTTTGATAACATATTTACCATTTAAATTATCAATTTGAACGAACCACTTCACATACCGCATCAAGAAACGCAGTACCACACCTAATCTATACCTACTATCATTCTGTTCCATCTTGCTTTTTGTTTCGGTAGCAAACAAAAAAGTTAAAATAATTGATATTGTACACGTTTTAAGTCTAATTAAATGAATTTTATGTCGTAGTTTTCATTGGTATTATGAACTTTTACAAGCGTGCCTCATGCCATAATAGGCAAAAAGATTAACAGATTTTTGTATAAATTTAAATAATTATATTCTACATATTTGTATTCTACCACAAGAAGAATGAAACAATTTCGAGTCAGGCTACAGGGGTCGAGTTAGTGTATCTACCTACTCATGCTCTTATGTGCATGTCACAAACCATGTTCATTTCATAGAATTAATATAATGGGCATAGAATGAAAAACAGCGCAGAGGTATGAAACTGAAAGAGTGGTGGATCCACGACGACGTCTCTTGGCGTGAACATAATTTTGCATCGCTTACGCACATTCAATAGGGATGTGGACTACTTTCGAAAATCAGTAATTAGTCCGTCAGTTAGAAAATAAAAAAACAATAGACACGTATTTTTTGCTTTTTTAAATAAATTAAAATATATCTACAGAGATAAAGGGCATTAAAGTTTAGGATGAGGAGGTCGTGACGTCACTAACCGCAAAACCGCCATTCAAACTGTCAGAATAGTGACGTCACACGAAATTTCAACTCAATATATCGCCGTTATTTTTTGATTACGTAAAAAAAGAAAAAATATGTGTCCAATATTTTTTAATAATCTACAAGACGGACTAAAAAATAAAAATTAGTCAACATGCCCATTGTTTTTGTACTCTGATTTCGAACAGAATTTAGAATCAAACTATCGCTCTGTTTAATATCTCTATGACACATAGGTGTCAAGATTTTCACCCATTCATGTTTGGATTTAGAATAGAATAGATTCATATTTCAAAACCGCTTTCATAAACACCCACCAACTTCTCAACGGATTGAGATCTTCGATAATTTCGTCAATGTGCTCATACCTTTGGACGCCTTAACTTAGATAAATGTAAGTGAATAATCAGATAAGAGTTCAGCTCAGCTAAGAGTTTATCAGGTAGTGCCTACGTATAATGCTGATATAAAAGTATTATATCTAACGCAGAGATACACGCACCGCACATTTCAAAAAATCTCTAATGAGTTCCAAAAGATTAGCTTATAATATTCCGCCATTTCTTTCTTCATTACGCATCCTATTAAGGACTGGAATGACCTGCCAAAGTGGACTATCAGGCGAAATTATGGCCAAACGTCGGACCGCGCCTTAATAAAAAAAAGTAAAAAGAAACTAATGTTGGAAATGCATCCGTCGTGTTTCAGGGACGCTTGGCCGCTGATAATGTGGAAGTGTAGATATCTACATAAAAGGAATAATTCTGGAAGCAGCCTTCATTTTGGTTGTAGAATTTTTTTTTTTATAATTTCTGATAACATGCGGCTGCTCTTAAATTTCGTAGGTAGTTAATATACTTATGTAGTCAAACTTGTCACATTTAAGGGGGAAATAAAGTGAGAAATACCTTTCCGACGTTCTGTTAACCTAAAAAGCAACAATTGGTATTTGCGGATGAAGAGAAAACCGTTATTGATTAAGAAATAAAAATTATAAACACTAGCTGTTCCTTGTGACTCCGTTCACATACAGAATTAAGCGTAAAACGTAAGAGAAGGCAACTCTAAAAACCTGGTTCAAAACCATCTGCATATCGCATCATACAGGCATTAAATAAAAATCTTATTTTGAATTCTGCTAATAATTAATCGTATTTAATAAGAACAACAATTATATTAATTGTTAAGCTTTGCTAGTATTTTAATAAATTTGACTTCGACTATTCATTGTATGAAATCGGCTCTCCGATAGTATAATAGAATACACTTACGAGTTGATAAAAAAATTGTGGTTAAAAGTTTTTGTATCTTTATGTATCTACATGAGAAATTATTATATCTAATTCCTTAATGTTAATTTCCAAATGCTGCACTCGTTATCCACTTCGTTCGTGCCGCCGCGCCTGTGTCTCCTAGAACTTTACTTTTAACTTGTCAAAGCAGAATATCGGTAAAAATATTAATTATGGATATGTAATAAAAATTAATATCCCTTAGTTTTCATAAAGTTATAACACACACACACAAAATATCACAACGAACTAGGTTTTTATTGAAAATCCCAAGAACACGGATCGAGATGGATGTAACAGTGATTTGAGCTCATGTAAACAACTAAATTGTTTTCAAGTCCAAATATACGTACATGGTATGGAAGATAATGCTAATGATAATAATTAAAGTAACTTATCTAGTGAACAGTAAAAAATTGGTGTTTTGTAGTTACTAATATCATAATCGACATTATTTTGAAGATTGTTAATCCTGTTTATATCTAGCATAGATTTTACCGCATTGATCATGATTTATAATATGATTAAGATAAAACCTATTAAGTATTATTTTATGAATTGACTTACCTACTTTTGAATAGGAACGAATTGATTCAATTTGATTTTTATTTCGAAGACATTTTGGTGCAAATAATTAATTAAACCATATTGTGTATATTTTTTTAACTCTGTAGATTCCAAATAAATCTCGAGTAGGTACTTAGGTACTTAGGTACCTACTACTCATATCACTCACATTGCTTGGTCTATCAAGTGGCACATTGTCATTTGCAGATATTTTAAAGGTTGCCATTTGCCTACTAAAAGAGAAGAAGGAGAACACTACATGCACACAGATTTGTATTGTTTTATTTACAACTAGCTATTTCCCACGGTTTCACCCGCATTAATTTCGAAGTTTCCTACTAGCCCACTAGTTCCCGGAATTCCCGCGGGAACTAAGGATTGTAAAAAACTTACATGTAAATAATTTAAGCGTGTAATAATTAAAAATTAAATTTATGTTTGGTTTCTCTCAATATATTCGTCTAAAACTAATCATATCTTTTTCAGCCACTTTTATTAAAAACTAGCTGACCCCCGCGGTTTCAACCACGGTAATTTCAGAGCTCCCGCGGGAATTCCGGAATAAAAATTGAAAACCTTATGTCACTCAAATCAGTTTAACTTCCTATAAGTCAAAGAATTTTCAAAATCTGTTCAGTAAATTCAGAGAATACAACGTCACAAACTCACAAACTCACAAACTTTTGCTCTTTATAATATTAGTATAGATAATGATTTGTACTTATAAATTTACTAAATACTGGCAGGATCAGGATTAATCAAAGCAATTTTATATTTGGAATGTATTTTTGGCGGTACCGTGTGGCTGTGTAGCCGACAAGCCGTAACAATTTAATTACACCTAGCTACCGGGGCGCGAAAAATTTACATCACAAAATACGCGGTGGTTACTGGTTAGGTATGTAGTGTTTGTACATTAATGACCTGTGGAAAGTTATTTAATATTTTTATCTATCTTCATGAGACAGTTTTTACAATCACACGATTAAGTTTAAGTGTCGCACGTATGACAATGTGTTTACCTACGTTATTAATTATTATCGTATATTACCTACTCCGAAACATATTACTGACATTCTATGCGCATTCATTTTATGGGCTAACTTCAGCGAACTAGGTTCGCAAATATTTACAATTTTATAAGTAAAAAAAAATTAACATAATTTAAATAATGGATTATTATCAAATGAACAAGCAATTAGACTGTTTATTAATCGATAGTTCTATTTTCCATGGGGTTCACCATTAAAAATTTTGAGTAAAAGTGAATTTTATACAATTTAATGTACTCTTTTCATTTTTAACACAATTTGGTTACGACTCAATATTATAATTATGATGCGAACTAGATAAGCTATAGCGTACAAACCGAAAAAAAATTAAAAAAAAAAAACTTTTTTTTTTTCTTTTGATTATTTTTTAATCATAGCAGGCAGAGCTAAAGGTATATTTAATACCAAAGCTGAAAATCTACATCATTGCTTTCATGAAACAATAATATTAAATAAAAAAAATTGTAAATACTGTACTGCCCAAGGTAATAAGGCCTTTCTGACTAAATGTGAGTAATGTTTATGTGTATTATTACATAAACATAGTGTATGTTTTACATTATAGAACCTTATTTATCCTTTAATAGTAGGTACGTTTAAAAAAATGCCTAGCGAAATATAAAGTAAAATCAAATGCATCGACAATCGCATTAGGATTAGAGCCTGTTGCGCCGTAGCCTCGTAGCACCGTAGCACCACTACGAAGCTCGTAGCCAGTTATCTAGCGCGACTCGACGTTTCCGCCCGCACAGCCTGCGCGCTCCGACGTTTACTTAAATAACCTACTTTCCACAAATCATTCGATCGCTCTGCAAATAACTCCAAGTTTGATTTTACATTAAGAAGTTTTAAAAAACAGTTGAGATTCTTCAAATGAGTGAGATAGAGAGAGACACTGCTTCTTTATAAATACTACACTTCAAAAAGTGGTCAGTTAATGTAAAGTTCAAATATGTTACTGATTTGTTTTGGAAATTCATTTAAGAAATTGGTAAGTTTACTGATCATAATGATATCCTTTTAAGTAAATTGATGGAAACCTTAGTATCGCAAATGGCGTAAAATTTTATGTATATAAGTATGATTATATAATATATCAATTATTTGATTTTATAAAAAAAATTATCACCATAGAAAACTTTGTTTATAAAGGGTAATCATGGTAGGTAATTACGAAACTGATTCAAAAAAAAATTTCAATGATATAAAGCTACAGTATCCCTTAGCTATATAGTACTAGCTGTTCCACGCGGTTTCACCCGCGAAAATTTCGGAGGTCCCGCAGGTATCCCACGATAAAATGTACCTATGTCCTTTCTGTATCCCTGACAACGTGTATGCAAAATCATTAGATTTCACTGGCCTTAATTTTGGAGTTCCCGCAAGAATTCCGGGATTAAAGTACCCTATATCCTTCTCTGTGCCTCTGACAATGTCTGTACAAAATTTCATGACGATCGGCTGAGCACTTAAGGTGTGAGAGCGTAACAGACAGACAGACAGTTACTTACCCACGGCCCCTGTTGGAACCATTTTGACGGGACTTTCACTGGAATTTCTGCGGGAATCCCAAAACTCACGCGGGTGAAACCGCGGTGCACAGCTAGTGCAATTTTATATCTGCATCGTAGTAAATTCGTGGAACAAGCGCACTAGCTTGTGTTTAATAGGTTCTCAAGCATAGTTTGTTCTACATTATTTTTCAGTACGCTAATGAAAAGCAAACTTTTTTGTACGTAAATGTGTATTCATTGTACAATGTACATTGTACAATATGTTATATTTTGCTGTTAGAACAGAGTATCGTAGACTATTTATTTTGTAGGGCCATATGAACTGCTTATATAAGCAATAAGCAAATGATTCCGAGTGTAATTAGTAAAATGGTTGCGATTTTATTTTACCAATATTGTAAAGAGGTAAAGTTTGTGAGGTTGTAGGGGACAATCTCTGGATCTACTGACCGATTTTGAAAATTCTTTAGAGATGTTCCAGAGAACATTATTCATTGAGAATGTATCAATGGGCATGTTGACTAATTTTTTTTTTAGTCCGTCTTGTAGATTAATAAAAAATATTGGACAAGTATTTTTTATTTTTTTACGTAATCAAAAAAATAACGGCGATACATTGAGTTGAAATTTCGCGTGACGTCACTATTCGGACAGTTTGTATGGCGGTTTTAGCGGTTAGTGACGTCACGACTCCCTCACCCTAAACTTTACTGCGCTTTATCTCTATATATTTTAATTTATTTGAAAAAACAAAAAATACGTGTCTATTGTTTATTTATTTTCTAACTGACCGACTAATTAGAATTTTGATTTTCAAAAGTAGTCAACATCCCCATTTATTGGAGTTGTGACAAGAATATCAACGACTGTAACAGATATCTTCTAGCTTCGCTTTCTCTCTCGTATTTATTTCCGAATTTCTTTAAAACTTAAAAAATACCAAAACGGCGGTGGATTTAATTGATTTGATACATCAACTCCAACAAACTCAACATACTTACTGATGGGGTCTCTACTTTTTGCTACCATTTTTTTAATAGCAAGCAAATTAAAATAATGATCAAAATTTTTTGAGTGTACCCACACTTAGCTAATGCTGAGTTGGTGTTCCTTTCGGCAGAGCATGCTATGGGTTTATATTAGGCACTTGTTCAATGTTTGTTTGTTTTTTTGTTGTGCTTAAATAAATGTAGTTTTCTTTCTTTCTTTTCTCTCTTACAAATAGTCTTCATCAAAAACCGTAACAATATGAATTACTTTTTAATACGTTTAAATATATAAATATCTCAGGACAAACATTCACAAAAAAATATTATACCTCTAGATATGCCTTCGATTTAACATTGTGTGTACTTACCTACATATTATTATGTACTCACTCGCATACACTTGGGTAGGAATGGTTACCTACCTATATTAAAAGATTTAAGTTGCGTGAGATATTATTATAACATATCTATTAGTATAATAATATTTAAATACCTATTATATTATTTATACTGATTTCCGTAAAATTAACCAAGAGTAGCTACGTAAAAAGCTTTAGTGTTAAAATATTATATTTATTTACAAAAATTGGAAAAAAGTTTATAAAAGTTTTCCAACAAGTGTTTGCACGCTTTAGCGGGCACAATTGTACAGTTTCAGCAAGTACGAGTACAAACCGTTACTACAGCAAAGTTGGATACCGCAAAGTTTTGTCAACTGAACACAGCCATTTTCGACTCGGGATTAACGGAATATTTCGTGACATGCAATATTTAAGTACTTTAACTTCTTGTTAATCTTGTACATTTGAGTAGGTATATGTATACATATATGATATTTATGTATAGTATAGACATAAATTTCTGCGTCCTAACTTTTGTCCTAGAGGACAAATAAATTTTTGATTTACTACTATGTGAAAAATATACAATACTAGCTGTCCCTCGCGATTTCATCCGCGCTATTTTCGGAGTTCTCGCGGGAATTGCGGGGAAAAAGTTCTCTGTACCCCTGACAGTAGTTTACGGTGATTAGCTGTTCCCCGCATTAATTCCGGAGTTCCCGCGGGAATTCCGGGATAAAAACTATCCTATCTTTTAAGTTGTACCATATTATAAATGGTTACAAAATTTTATCAAAATCCGTTCAGTAGTTTAGGAGTCCATCGTGGACAAACAACGTGACACGTGATTTATATACATATATTAAGATATAAAGATAAGATTTGTAAAAAGTCATCAGAATAGGTACCTATGCAGTTTCATATAATTTATGTTATTTTATTTTTATTTATTTTTGTTTTACTCTTACTAATCAAGAAACCTAATCGTCTGCCTGTATTTTGTTACATTCAATCTCACAGTACTCAACATCATGGACCTAATTGGTCCATGTTAACATGTAAAAATAAGAAATCTCTGTATTTTTTTTCGTAACAAATTAAATATTTGAAAGCAAGGAATTATTCTGGAAAACATTTAACACGTTTACTTCAATAACAGACACATTAAAAAGAATAAATATATAAACCTTATAACTTAAATTTAGACTAACTATAGTACTTACTATCAGTACTATCAGTTTATTTATGGTAAGGTATATTTTTAATTAAAATTTTATTTTATTATAATTTATTTTTAAATTATCTTAAAAATTAATATTCAATATAGTAATAAATTAATCGTTGTAATTTAACAACTAATAGGAAGTTCTAAAGCGCTTACGTCCAAGTTGGATCGTCTCAGATAGCCTCCGTTCAAAGTTTGATGAAACATGATCCAAATGGATGAGGTCGAATAGTAAAATAATGACTTAATAAGTATAATCAATCTATTGTCCCAAATTCAATAAACGGAAGTATTGTAGAACCTAACTAGGTATATAGAAACATGCATGGCTGTTATATCCAAGTATACGTATAATATATTATAACGAAAACGTATACCTAGTAGGTACCTAAAACAATCTTAAAACAATTATTTAGTAAAAACTTAAAAATTATGTCATATAAATTCTATCAGCATTATAATCAAATCTGCTTGCTCGCTGCTCAGTTCGATCAGATACCTATCGAGAAAGGACGAAAACATCGATTGTGAACTTTCGATCGGATAGAAATATAATACAACTAACTAACAAAATAATATAAATAACAACTTTTGCAAGTAAAACATCATAAAATATCAAATTAGAACGAAAGCAAAAGCAATAAGCTATTAAACTCAGCATAAAGAGACGTGAAGTTCTAATATTTATTTAAGTGGTAGGTACCTACGTTTAATAGACCTAATACCTTTACCTAAATAATAAAGGTACTAAGGTTTTTAGAAGCTGCAACGAATAGGTACAATAATTTCGTATTCTGTGTATTTCAAAGACACAAGCAACAACTTCTGTGTTTGCAACAGCACAAGAAGTTTATCAAAGAAGCAGTTTCTCTTAGACAGAGATAACTTTGCTACTGCTTGCCTTAACATGCAACAGAGCATAGACATATTTTTGCAAGGTTTTATTTAACTTGCAATGTACGTACTATATAAGTTGTCAGTTTCTAAATTTACTAACTATTTATCGACCACATGTACATGTATGTAGGTAACTATACAGTACGATGGTACCACTGATCTGATCTGATGATGATCCTCAAGATGTAGGGACTGAAACTCCATAATAGAAATGGTAGGTCAATCAAATTTGCGTTTGTTTGAGTACTTTTCTTAGACATGGCAAAAATGGGGGTTTGAGGATGTATAGCCGGAAGATCGCCAGTTTCGACTTGTTTGTTTTATTCTCATGTGAGTGTACCTACCATTATACCTACATGACAAGGTTCTTTAAAACAAAGCCTTTCTTTTTATTAAAAGTTTACTACGTAACTAGACTCATACGTGTGGCTCTTTTTGACGTCAATAAAATCACAGTTATGAATATAGGTAATATAAAACGTCGCCCTTCACAGCCTTCCAAGTATTATGGCTGGAAGAAGAACCCATGCAACAAACTTCCCAGAAGCGCGCTGTCTGTTTGATTATGAAATAAATTTGAAACAAAGTTTTATAAGTAATGCTTATGTTTTATTTCGATCATTTACGTATTTTTAAATATTATATCTTTTCATAATAATCATTCATAGGAAAACATAAAGCTGGTGCTGAAACCGCAATGTTAGTCTCTGAAACAATATAACTCTTTCAGACGGGTGGATTGTTCGGCGTACTTAAGTACAAAACAAACATTGGTATTGCTTGTGGTTTTTCTATTAAGCAGCCTTCGTTTGAAATCGGAAAAAAAAACTTCTGGCGTTTGTTTTTACCTACGTAAGTAAGAGCGCTTATTTTCAATCTAACTTCTCATAACATGCAAATGCTGAACGATTTCAGGTAGAACCCGCAGGTGTTTTACTAAAATGAAATGTTACGGAAGAAGTAATGCGACGTATAACTCAATTAAACACGAGAAAAGTATAATTAATTATTTTAGAATAATAAACGTAAAGGATCGCTTAAATACTTTTTAAATCTTATGTATTGTATTAATAACCTGCTGAAGATAAGGTAATCGATTCTGAAATCACTGGTTAGTTAAATATGTTTATGAGATATTTTAAATTATATTTTAATAGGATTAAGAGTTTTGTTTCCATCTTATTTGTCTTTTAATAAAAGAATTACATTAATTTATTTTGCGAATTATTTTTCTTTTAATAAATTGTATATAACTTGAAATTAATTAAACCAAAGCTGCAAACATTTTTTTTTCCTACAAGACAGGAACACTAGCACTAGCATTCTATTGGTATTTCACGCTTCCGACTAAAAACCAGCGTTACCTAACATAGTAAAATGTGAGAGAATAAAATAGCATTATGCTGACCTAGGACCATTTTGTTAGCAACAATTGTAACGTTTTACTTAAGCATATGTTTAACATAATATTGTGTTGGCAAATAAATTTATTTTCTTTCTTTTTTTCTTCTTTCAAAATCTTGACTGACATTTCAATCAACTACAGATCACAGTCACATTACATCACAATTAGTCCACAGAAAAAATGAAAATCTTAAGTGAGCTCTTATCTAAGGATTGAGGAATCGACCATAAATCAAATAGTATAGGTATGCCAAACCAAAATAAATCTTTATTATCACAGAAACTACTTTCTCATTAGACAATAGTTAAACAATACCAAATACACAGACAAAAGCTACAAGACAAAGGTTCGCAGAATTCGGTTCGGTGATTACAATCTACTGTTGATTACATGCCGAGGCCAGAGAAGAGCTTGTGCTCACATATTGCTTAGGCACCTAATATTGTTTACTACCTAGTTTTATGCAATAGTGCTTTATATCAGGCTTAGTATTTTAACCACTTGGTTAAGTTTTCCAAACAATATTTATTAATTAATTGTTTCTTGTCCCTTTCTAATTTATTTATTGTTTACCCTTTATGCGTTCCTGCATTTGCCATGAAACTTTTTTAGGTTGTGGTACTCGTGCCGGGGAAAAGCGTAGGAGTAAACGTCACATCGTTACATGCCCAGCAAATTAAAAAATATACATTTACAGCAATTTTTACCAGTGCAAATCGATGTTCCCACTGCAGTTTTATACTTAAACATCTGATAACTTTCCGCGGGAAAAGTGAAGTTTGTGAAGCATGCGTGATTGACAAACTCTTTTACTTTTTATCAATCAATACTGAGTGAGCGTTCTGCTTTTCTTAATCTCTTACTCAACTGATCCAGCACCTTCCAGCATCTTTCACGGATACGTCAGTGCCTCTTGCCGGTCTGTACTTCTGTTTCCAGTCAGAGGATTCCGCTCCAGCGCTTGCGTGTGCGCGCGTTCATATAATGGGTTTGTCAACCAAATTTGAATTTTTTGTCCGCGTCTTGTAAATTAATAAAAAATATTGGACACGTATTTTTTAATTTTTTACGTGACCAAAAAATAATGGAGGTATATTAAGTCGAAATGTCGCGTGACGTCACGCCGTGCACGTTTATAGCACGTTGTGACGTCACGCGACATTTACAAGACTTTAAAAAATATTAATATCCTTGCACATTACCATTGTGACCTGGTCTTAAGCTTAGCGCTATAGCTACCCAGTAACTGAGATACTCAGCGACCGCACAGTGTGATCGCTGGAAATACTAGACTCTGGGTAAACACAATATGTATATTCATGACCTAAATGTTTTCTGTGGAAATCGAACCCGCGACACCGCGAGGTGTTGTCAGAATCAGAGTTCTGAGGTTTAGAAAATATTTTGCTTGCAATGTTTAACTTATTGTTTATTCATTTGTATTCAAATCATTAACTGTGCCATTTCAAATCGTCTCGAATGAAAGGGTTGATGAGTTCAATTTAATGTTTTGGACGATCTATATTTTCTCAATTAACTTTGGTCCTCGATAACAATGAGCAAACAATAGACAGATAGGTACTACGAATACAATAAAATTTCGTTAACTTTCCTATTAAACTGGTTAAGATTGTTATCGCTGGGAAGAAACTAATTTCCAATTGAATAAATTGAATTACATCTATGGACTTATTTGGTTAACAGTTCTCAAAAAAAAATATACTCATGGTATTAAATCTGAAATTTCATCATATCAATACACACATATCAATGGTTAGGCAGAATTATCGCTGGGATATGTATGAATAATGAAAATTAACTTATCCAACAAGGAAAGGAAGACCTTTTCTAAAATTCCCAATGTATTTTTAATGCAGAACAAAGACAAAAAAAGTCGAGTTTTTTTACTAAAAAGAGATTTTGGTTAGGAAGAGCAGGTTAGGTAACCTTGGTGATCTCTATATATGCCTCCAGAAAAAAAATATTTTCTAAGGATTATCCCACTAATTCATACGTCTTAGGCTTAAATTATACGTTTATCAAAAACCTTTCAAAGTAGCCATAAAATATTAAAGTGAGAAGTACGATTATTTTAGTCCAGATGCTAACTAAATAAATCATAGTAGTCGTGCACTCATTAAGTATTACGTCCGCTGTCATTTTATATTCACTCAAAAATTGGGGGCGTCTTTTGTTCGCTATTGTATAAAATAAAGCTAACATTTCGCTTTGACGTGAAAGGGTAATACTTAATCGTCATACGCAGATCCGGAATGGAACGGGACTCCTTCATTGTGACCGTCATTATAATTTTAAACTAGCATCCACTCTGTCAGAAGCACGTCTGCAGTCTTTGTTCATAGATTTTACGTTCAGGTGCAACTAAATAAAATATGAGATATCTTTCGCAGATATTCCCGTGCAACATCAATAAAATTTATTTCCCCTCATCAATGATTAATGAAAGTGGATATGGCTCATCCGATTTCGCGAAACTGCGCTATTTAAAATTCTACGAGCGGCTTAATAATCGATATTCGGATATGGAATGAAGCAAATACCTAATTTCGATTTTCGATCATATTTTCTTTTATTTCGAACATAGAATTCTCTCCTTGTGAGGGTGCAGTATATGGTGAGAGGGGTTATTGGACCTCCGGGTAGCTCGAATTTTTAATAAACAAAGCCTTGTTCGAAAAATAAATTATTTGGATTTACAGAGCTGTAGGAAAATAATAATAATATGGATGCATAAC
Source organism: Zygaena filipendulae (assembly GCA_907165275.2). Classification (NCBI taxonomy): domain Eukaryota; kingdom Metazoa; phylum Arthropoda; class Insecta; order Lepidoptera; family Zygaenidae; genus Zygaena; species Zygaena filipendulae. The sequence goes on from OU015657.1 coordinate 5,094,369, forward strand.
GTTCAAAATCTGGTAGAGCAGTGAATTGAGAACAAAATAAAATAAAAAATAAAAATTGTGAATTTTGAAAAAGGAATGTCAAAACTGAATAAAAAAACAACATGTTTAAAAAAAGTAATAAAAATGATCCGGGATATCATAACTAGTAGTAGTACACAGCCATGTCGTTACACCCTTACTTTTAATGAAAGTTTCAACCTGAACTATCTGCAAGTTATACAGTTTCAACAATAGCATGCCACGAGGGGTCGGTAGCACGCCGGCAGTGACCTTCTAGTGCTCATTTATTTTGAGACATCGCGGTTGGGTACCTCTAGTCCCACATAGGTAGATAGAGCACGCAAGGGACGCTCTATCGAAAACCAATTTACCTACATACACACTCGAACCTACATTTTTAAACGCTCTCCACAGTATCTTACATTTTCAAATTCTTAGAATTTTTCCATTGTTTGGCTTACGTGGTAATTTAACTATCTACTTCTTGTATAATAAAGTTCAAAATGTTTTTAGGTATTATTATATTAACATAACTTTGACATGACAAGGTCAAGAAATGTGACTTTACGTAATGTTTATAACTAACCTACTCTATTTACTTGTTAAATGTTCTATGGCGAAATTATTCTGTACCTACCTATTAACAATACAAAAACCGGGATAAAAAATATAGTTACCTACTACCCTAGCTCTCAATTAGTAGGTACCTACTCTGTTAGGTAGACGTCGAATTCCTAAGTTTTAGTACTTTTAGTATATCCGATGCGCATCATGAACTATGACGCGCTAACGCGTGACGCAAACTCGCGAGTTTTTTTACCGACTTCCCAAAAAGGAGGAGGTTCTCAATTCGACGCCTATATTTTTTTTTCTTGGCCATGATTTTTTTTTAATTTACATTTATTATTAAGTCGGCAGTATAGTAACTTAGTTCAGCTACAACTGGATGTACTTAACGTCTATTAACTTTTAAAAGTCATCACTTCTAAAAGTTTAATAATCACAATTATGTAGGACTAGCTGTGCCCTGCAGTTTCACCCGCGGTAATTTCGGAGTTCCTGCGGGAATTTCGGGATAAAAAGTACCCTATGTCCTTCTCTGTACCCCTGACAACGTGCATGCCAAATTTCATCCAAATCCGTTCAGCCGTTTTTGTGTGATTGAGTAAACGTATGAGAAAATAAGAGCTCGAAAGCGATTTGCTTCAAATTTATCGTCACTGCTCAGCTCCTATGTGTCTTAGCATTATGTTATATAGCCTATAACCTGCCCAGGAGTATGGACTACAATACAAACAAGTTTGGTTAAAATCCCTTCAGTAGTTCTTGACCCATGCGTGCACATACGGACAGACAGACAGACAGACAGACAAAAAATTTACTAATTGCATTTTTGGCATCAGTATCGATCACCATTCATCCTCCAATATTAATTTTGAATTAATATTAATTCAATGTACAGAATTGACCTCTCTAGTTTTACTATAAGTATATGTAGATATACCGATCTACTTATTTAATTACATGTCTTACTTTTGTATGTGCGAGGGCTAATCCAATTTTTGCAATATGTAGGCATTTATTATTTTGACCGAACATTTATGCTAAAATTACTCACGTTATCGTAATTATTTTACATTATCGTTTTTTAAGCATATAGGTATCATTTGAAATTATGTTCACTTTCCGATTTAGTAACAATGTAGCCAGTCAACCATTGTTTTACACGTCACTTGACATCGACAGCAAACTGTTTCGTCGCTATATAAGTGAGGTACCTAGTCGAACTAATAAGCTTTTTTATTTACATTTTTATTGCTTAGTTATTTATAATGGGCACGATGACAAGGTATAAAAATCAAAATTGTACTTAGTCTGTCAGTCAAAAAAATTATAGACACGTATATTTTGGTTTGCCAAATTTATAAAAAAAAAATCTTAAGATAAAGCGCATCAAAGTTTAGAAGTGGGACGTCGCGACGACATAACTAAGTAAAGGGTCTTTCAATAAGGACGGGTCGATTTTGACATGAAATAAAAAAGGCCGTGTGTGAGATTTTAACGATTTTTTTTTTTTATTTGAAAGAGCTATATATGCCATTATGTGTGGAAAATCACATCGTTTAAATGTCCGCCGCGGCTTCTCACGGTGGCACGAATTCGAGTTGTCCAATGTTCAACAACTCTGCCGCATAGTTCGGGTTGAATTTCAGCGATAGCCTGAGCTATGTTGACTTTAAGGGCATCGGTCGATTGTGGCTTATTGGTATAGACCTGCGACTTAAGAAAACCCCACAAAAAAAAGTCTAAAGGTGATAAGTCGCAGGATCTCGGTGGCCAATTCACAATTCAATTTGAAGGACCACCTCGTCTGCCGTAAAATGGGCGCAATGCACGTAACGTTTGCACTAACGAACACTCATTTTGGTAATACATTTTTAACATTTGGACGTGTTGCTCAACCGTGTAACTTGCCATGGTGATTTGGCATTACTAACAGAATAAAAAAATATAGGTTAGAAAGACGACGTTAAAACAACATGGCCGCCACAGGCTGCCAACATCGACCCGTCCCTATTGAAAGACCCTTTATAAAGTTTACCTAGATGTGACGTTTCACGTGGAATTTCAACGCAATGTATCTCCTATATTTTTTGATTGTGTGAAAAAAGGAAAAAAACGGGTCCAATATTTTTTAATAATCTACAAGACGGACAAAAAATATTGAATTTAGTCATCATGCCCATTGTATAGTTAGGTTCTTTTTCTAAAACAAAACTACTAAAGTCTAATTATAATTGTAAACTGTTAGAGAAAACATTGTTGGAAAATCGAGTTTACTCAAACATAGAAATTTGTTTATTTGTATTTTACAATAATCGTTATTATTCTTTATTTGAACTACACTAACACATAATATTAGTGTGATACACTAGGTATATTGGTCTTTGCATTTCTTACTAAATATTTAAGAACTCCGAAAGGACATTGCTTTGAATTTATTCAACGTGAAAATGCAATTTAATTAAATCTTACGCTCGAGTTGGTTACGCTTTGATGACCAAGCCTAGCAATCTCACAGATACTTCCTTTACAGATGAAATAAGGCCATGATTGCATGGACGATGCCGAGCTTCCGGGCTCGCACGCCCGCCGGACGGCTTCTGCCATCCGTCTGGCACGGGACTTATCTCACATATCTGCACTGGTACGTGTTAATAACGGTTATAATGGATATTTCTTATGATATAAGTTACAGCCTTAAAAAATCCATACAGCCATAAAAATTCTTTGTTTGTCATTGTTGATTCTTTTTTAATGTACATTAAGTATTTTGTCATTTTTGTTTACGGGGATCAATGATAAGCTCATTTTCTTTCCTCTGCGTCAACAGTGCTGCGAAGAATAAGTTCTGGATTATCACACAGGACACCGAGAATTTATCCGAGAATTTATGTATTTATTTATTTAAAGAACTTTATTGCACATTTATGTACAAAAGGCGGACTTAAATTCACGTCTTAATGGCTGAACCGATCATCATGATATTTTGGATACACGTTGCCAGAGGGAGTTCCGAAATTAACGCGGGTGAACCCGCGGGAAACAGCTAGTAATGTATAAAGTTTTAAAGATTTTTGTATGTTTGTTACTCAATTACACATAAATGACTGGAAGTATTTAAATAAAATTTTGCATATTTTTCATTTTTAACATATAACATAAACACACATAGGGTACTATCCTGCAACAAAGAGAGAATCTTGAAATTTACGCGGGCTGCAAAAAAACCTATTAAATTTATAATTGACAAACCGGATACCTATCATTTACTTTTGACTTCTAAATATACAATAAATGTAACTGTACCCACCTACTACCATATAATATTCATCCAGCGAAGATAACTGATGACATCGAACACGAAATCTCAATAAACGAAGCTTTCCAAACGTTTTCTGGGCGGGCGGGCGGCGGCGAGTATTGAACATGGCTCGGTACATAATACCATGGCGCGTAGCTTCTCAACAAATTGCCAGGAAGGTTTATCGGGTCGGATGTCTTTCACGAAAACGGCCCTTGTAACGAACAGCATCATTTCTACCAAGCTACAGTAATTTGCCACCAGACATCGTGTGCGTGACTGCGAAATTCCACTGTAAATTGCTTTAAAATTGTTTTATTAAACTTGCAGTGAATTATAACGTACATTGTAAAAAAAAAATCTAGAATTAGTATTTTTAACACACGAAACTTCAGTGTAGTAATAAAAATTATCGCTCTGTAAATATGGGTCGGTTTTAATAAAAAGTGTCAAAAACGTTTGGCGGTTTTCAATTAAAATTTATTTACAACTAGCTGTGCCCCGCGATTTCACCCGCGTGAGTTTTGGGATCAGGAACCTTTGCGGACGCAGGCAAATTAAATATTATTTGATAAAGTATTTTTTACCGACATTTAAAGCGTATCTATACAATAAGAATTTTTTAATTCCAGATGTAGAAGCCTTACAATAAATTTATGTGAAACATATTATCGTCTACGCGCACAACACAGACAATAATAGAACAGCCTTGAAAGTACCTTCTCGTAATCATAATGAACTCCACGGAAACCAGCTTTGACGTCAACAGGTCGACACCGATCTTTACCATCGGTACTAACTTCATCACTCAATGGTAAGCTGTTTTGACCATTATTTGGGAGGATAAATAGTAAAGAAATTGGCCGCCGCATAATTTTAACATACATAATATGTAATTATAAGTGTATATGCAAACATAAGTCAGAAAGGCGGTACAAATTCAAAAGCAAAAAAGGCAATATCAATAATATGTATGAGTAATTATTAAATATCAATTAAATATTAGCATGCAAGCCTTTCAATGGGGATGTAATAACAAAAATACCTTATCATGTTAAAGTTTCTAATGGCTTATAAATTGCCGTAGTTGTTTCAGAAAATTTTAACCGTTAGCTTCAATAGCAAAGAAAAGCTTCTTCTTTTTGCTATATTATAAAGCTTATCATAAAATAGAATGATAATAAATAAAAAATTTAAATTTTCTAGGAAACTACAAAAGCTAAAACAACGTACGTGCCTGTCTACCGGGACCTACCAGGAGTGCCAGGGAGGATATCTGATTGCCAATGGCAGTAACTTTACCGATATTTACTATTTCAATAGCACTTTCGAAAAAATTCTCAACCCTAGCGGCGAACTCGTAAGTATTAGCACTTTCATTTGTCTAATGGATTAACTGAAAACACTGACAATAAAATTTTATTGCTCTGAAATTTTAATAGATGATAAAACTGACGATAGAAAAATAACTGTCAATTATTCAAAAAGATGATCTTCATTTAATATCTTCAATTATTTGTCGTTTCTTAACGCTTTAAATATAACTTTAGTCTAAACCTAGCCTCGTTTCGTTGTAGCAACCGGTACTTCCCCCTTTCCCGATGTGGCTAACAGTGATTTTCGCCACGTGCCTGATGCTAGTTATCCTGTTAACTGTCAGTGGCAACGTGTTGGTGCTGTTAGCTTTCCTCGTCGATCGGACCATACGCCAACCTAGCAACTACTTTATAGCGTCCTTGGCTGCAACCGATCTTTTCATAGGTAAGCAGATTCTCTTAATGTATTTGATTTATGTTTGATTTGTATTTATATTATATACATAATACACTTTTATTTAATTTGGAATCAATATTAAAAACTGATCACTAACCTAAATACTTTTTTGTTGCTCGCAGGTACTCTGTCGCTTCCATTTTACACTGACTATGTTCTGAAAGGTTACTGGCACCTTGGTCCTTTATTGTGTGACCTCTGGCTGTCTGTAGATTACACAGTGTGCCTAGTGTCACAGTATACAGTATTATTAATAACAGTCGATCGATTCTGTAGCGTGAAGATAGCTGCGAGATATCGAGCATGGCGAACTAAGAATCGAGTCATTTGGATGGTGACAGTGACGTGGATAATTCCAGCACTATTATTTTTTACGACAATATTCGGTTGGGAACATTTTGTAGGTTACAGAGACCTACAAGAAGGTGAATGTGCCGTTCAATTCCTTAAAGACCCAGTATTCAACACAGCATTAATTATTGGTTATTATTGGATCACACTTATTGTTCTCATTGTATTATATGCTGGAATTTTCAAGACTGCTTACGATATGCAAAAAAAGAGTGAAGCTAAACAAAAGAAAATGCAATCTATGGTTGCTTTGAGTGCGGGTGTTATGAGTGGAATGGCTGGACGGGCTGCTGGCATGTCAGCATTATCTAAAGCAACTATATCTAATGAAGATCAGATTAAAACCTCAGAAACGGTACGCAAAGACTCTACTTCCAAGGGATCTCTTGTAGCACCACTTTTAAATCTTGGTGGTTCGACTGATTCTAATTCTAGTCAAAAGTCTTCAGCTCAAAAAAGTAGTGCCACTGCTACAGGTACATCTACTACTGTTGAATCAGATGGTGACAAAAAGGAAGAGCAGTTAGAAGGAGAAAGGTCTAGCAGTCCAGCTTTTGATTCAGATGAGGAGAGTACAACTCAGACAAATTCTAAGAAGCGACCATCTGTTGCAAACTTAGTTATGCAAACAGGAACGATGCAGCTTTTGAATAATATGCGTATGAATGGTGGAATGCTAATTAAACCAGACCATAAACAATCTCCGACATTAAAAAACGAAGCTGAGAAGCCAAAGTCATCACTTTCACAAATTTCAGAGAAAAGTATTTTAGACACAGACAACCTTGAAGTATTACAAAATGTAACAACACCTTCGCAAACAGTGCCACAAAGCGCCACCAGCATCACTTCGCCGACATCATCAGGTTTTGTGACGCCGTCTGAAAGAGAGGTATCCACAACAATTGCTCAAAGAATCATTCCACCTCCATCAGAATTTAGGGGCAGTCCTCTCATATCTGATAGTCCACCCTCTCAGTCCGAATCATCTCATACGAGGACTGCTAGAGTTATTAAAGGGGACGGTAGTTCATATGACTTTCTCATTGGTATGGATGGTGCTGATTTAAGGTATATGGATGAAAGTTCGGTAAATGTTCCTTCACCCACTTATGAAAGTCCACCGTCATCAATAACATTCCCAACTGCCACAGAACCACCATCACCTCCAACACATAACTCCACTAACGTTACTAACACGTCGTTATTACAGGCTGCTCTCATACGAGCTACTGCTGAAGCTCAAGTAACAACACAACCCAAACCAAACATCTTACCTCCACCACCAGTGAAAGTAAATACAGAAGTCAGTTTAACGTCAGGAGAACGTCCTAAACCTGTGATTACCCTCGTGTCATCGTCTTCCAATAATAATGAATCGCAAACACCTAAGCCGACGGAAATAAAAATTTCTCCATTAAAACTCAACCCAACTGTGAGTCCGGCTATTGAAAACAGCGATATCTCAAGCACTGCAATAACTGGGTCAGTTCGTGGTGATTCTAAAAGAGATTTTGTAAAAAACATCGGAAAGAAGTTAAAAGTGAAGCGTTCAAAACGTGATGGCTTATTTCCTAGTATTGGAAGGCAAAAATCTAAATCAGAAAATAGAGCTAGGAAAGCTTTTAGAACCATATCCTTTATATTAGGTGCTTTTGTAGTATGTTGGACTCCATATCACATTGTAGCTTTAGTAGAAGGGTTTTGTACAAACCCACCCTGTATCAACCAACACTTTTACATGTTTTCATACTTCTTATGCTATGCAAATAGTCCCATAAATCCTTTTTGTTACGCTTTAGCGAATCAGCAATTCAAAAAAACCTTTACAAGACTCCTACGTGGTGACTTTCACATCACCTAGTCCATGTATGTCGGTTATAAGCCCGCGTAAGTACGAATCTAACAAAAACGCTCAACACGATCCGAATGCTACGCTTACAATTTTAAAATAAAACCTGTTCCAACATGGTAATGATGAAATAATAGATGCAAACAATATTATCTGTTGCTTTTGATGTATAGATCATTTTTATCTATCACTAAGTCTAATATAGGCGTAATATTCTGTCAGCTAAGCTGAATATTTGAAAATATAATAGTTGTTGATATTAAAAAGAAATTGTAAATATCTCTTAATTGTATTAGTTTATACTTATTGTTAAACTATATTTTTATTTGTTCTATAATATTAACGATAATTATTAAAAGTAAAGTTCAGAACTGACAATAAAATGTTAGACCTGTAAATAGATCAGCGTAATTAGTGCAAAGTCTCTTTATATTTCTAACTATTGGTTAAGCTAATAATAATTATTTAACATACATATTTGTATGAATTGTTCTAGTACTTGAATATGATCCGGTAGGTATAGGTATGTGGAGGGTGTAAGCTTTATCGTAATGCCAATGGCAATAATACTATTTATAATGACTTAATGTGTAGTTAAGTTATAGTTATACTAACTATTATATCAATGTTATTGAGGCAATGAGTGTGAGGTATAATAATTGTGATCAAAACTAGAAGCTTAAACTGAAATTTATCATGTTTATCTGATAAAAGTTTTACTTGTAAAATTATTCGAAAATATTCTTGTCACCTAAAAGAAGTTAGTAACAATTGAAGATTTCAATTGAAGATGATATACGAGTACTCATTGTCGACAATAAATAAGAAATGTTACGCTCAAAAACTCTCAGCCACGAGCCCAGCTAGAGCTTTTTTGCGTCATTTCATCTAGGTCAATTATCCGTTGTTAATTAATGAGTGGAATAATATAATAGGTAGATAAATTCAGGCCTAAATTGCCGTTTGTATAAATAGGCTTTAGGCTTTATGTGCATTATCCCAATAATATCAATAGACAAAAATATTAAAATACAGATAATTATTTTGATATAATAATAATCTCACATCAATATACGTGAATCTCAATAACCTCTTTTTATTTTATACACTGTTTTTTTTTATCTTATACTTCAAAGTTTAAGCATGCATATATTAACCTTAATATGTTGGATTCGACGATTATTATTTTATTGATGCGTAAGATCATAAATTATTTGTATCATACCTACCCGGTTTAACTTAATTATTAGATATTATGGGAGGTATCTATAAATGAAAGTTACATTAACTTAAAAATTTAGTTACTATCAAATTACTTAATTACTATAGTACATAAATCACAGATTTTGAGACCAAAACGTATTTATAACTCACTTTTTGATACCTACAACAATTTATCAATCTATGCAAAAGTATATATATTTTTTTCCTCTATCTCGATCATAGAACTAAAAATATTATGTCTTGTAATACACCTGCAGCAATTTTAATTTAATGAACGTTTATAATTGTATTGTTAGATATTATATGACCTCTATTATCAGTATTAATGCATTTTTTAATATATTATTATAGCAAAAAAAAATGAAAGACAAAAGTGAAATACCAATAGATATAGATAGCGTTGATTTAATGGAATTTAAATGATTCTAATGATATTATAGTTGTGTATGATGATTTTATTTCAAATGTTTAATTAATAAATAATTTAAAATCTAAAGCATCGTCATGAAATATTTTCATTTCAATAGATGAAAAATAAAGCAAAAGTAAAATAATATCGCACGGTGATTTCATTTGATTCAGCAAACTCGAATTGAGGGAGCACAAAATAAAAGAAAGTGGAAATGATGGAGCAAGCTATTTAAACACAATCTCCTGAAAAGCATATTATTATTTTACCAACGGACCGTTTATACATCCTACTAATATTATAAACGCGAAAGTTTGTAAGAATGTATGGATGGATGGATGGATGGATGGATGTTTGTTACTCTTTCACGCAAATGGATGGATTTAAATGAAACTTTACAATAATATAGCTTATACATCAGATTAACACATAGGGTACTTTTTATCTCGGAATTCCCGCGGGAACTCTGAAATTAACACGGGTGAAACCGCGGGGCACAAGCAGTATTACATACTTGCAAATACTTGCAAATATATGATGAGTATAGACTCTGCGAGACGAAAAAAGAGCAACGATCACCTTAGGCCCGCCGCCCATTGTGACTTTTTGTCGCCGTGACTTTCTGTCACTTATGAAAAATGTACTGAGGTCACCGTATTGTCACGTCACCATAATGAGCGCACTCAGTATAGTTTTCATTGCACTTGACTAAGTGACAGAAAGTCACGGCGACAAAAAGTCACAATGGGCGGCGGGCCTTATTGTGTACGAGACGAAACGAGTCTGTAAAAACATTGATGTCTCATGCCTATTCCTATCATTATTCATCTATCAAGTCGTATAGACACGAATTACTCAGTTAAAAAGTATAACTTATGTAGCAGCTCAATGGAAACGTGTTTATTATGTTTGCGCGACCTTCTTAACCGATAGTGTTGTAGTAGGTTCAAACGACGAACGGTTAGTGTCTTAAGGGTTAAACTACATATAAAAAATCATACTTTTTGATATTTATTGGATATTTAAAATCAATCACTTACAATAAGTACTTTTGAAGCATTAAAACCTTACACTACATACTATACTTTTTTATGTTTCAATTGATTGCAAAACAGCGAAAAAAAAACCTTTTTCGTAAATAATAACGAAATCCGATTAGGTATCAAAACGGACCAAACTCTTTTGTTCTTACCTTGTTCTAACAGCTATTCAAAGCTATTCAACTGATTTCTTATGCAGAAATGATTTGATGGGTTGCTTTTTTTTGTAAGTATATCCGAAAGTGCCTAGACTCCATTGACTCGGGCGAAAAGTGAGACTCTACATAATATTATAACGTTTGAAATCAGTATCTAATCATTTATCTAACTCAAAGGACCTATACTTGTGTAGAAATGTGATTTTCAATGCGATGGTATACGTAATACGCACTGCGGGCTATAATAATATACGTACGTATTGTGTGTTGAGGGTCGATTCTGCTCACGCGAGACACGAAATCGCGCCTCCTGCATCTATAAGGATCTCTTCCCTAATACTGCCATTGCGATGGGGGATTTGCTTAATACGAGTATGGAAGCAGCGACATACCACATGGAGAGAACCTTGTCGAATCAGGAGTGGTGGGTTTTGTGTTTTAAATGAGTAGAATTGGCCCTCAGTTAATATCACGTAACGGGTAGGTAGGTACCTTCTACTCGCAAACCGTTCTCATGTCATACAATAGCCTGTTATAGTTGACGACAGGCATTGTGGCACGCGCCTCGCTGCGTTTAATTTGTTTAGCTTTGAATCGATGTAAGATATTAGACACATATTACGAAATACTAGCGGCTTCCCACCATCTCAGCCGGTTGAATATTGGATTTTAAGTGATAGAAATATGTGATGAAAATTTAATGAATACTTTTAGACAGAAAAAAACACACATAAAAAATGAGTTTACAAGGTTAAATGACCTTTAAAGATTTGTTGGCGGACTAACAATACCAAGTAAAGGTGCATTAAATGACACTTTATGATCCTTCAGCGTGTCGACAACTAGCCTAAGTTTATAGTTTTATGATATTTATATCTTTACAAATATTTTAAAGAGATAAAGTTTGTGAGTTTGTGAGGTTGTAGGGGGTAATCTCTGGATCTATTGAACTGAGTTTGAAAATCCTTTCACCAATAAAAAAACCAAATTATTTGTCAGTGTCATAGGCCATATTTAAACCCAGAATTAACGCGGGAACTCTTAAATTAACGGGGGTAAAACCTCCCGTAATAGCTAGTACCAGAATAAATAAGATTATAAGGATATTAAAATATACATTATGTCAAAAACGAACAGAAATCCAAATTAACATGTCAAACAAACAATATAAAACCTGTAATTAAATCAATTTTTTGTTCACTCTGGTAAATCAATGTCGTATGGAATATCAAAAAAAGGCTATATCAGAAAAATAAAGCTATCAAAAAATATCTCATAGCTCAACGAATCCTCATCTACTCGGCTGACACAGGGGATATTTCTCACAGGTAAGTAGGAAATCCTGACATCGATATTATACGATATCCAATTTCTCGTCACGAACAATGATCTCCGAGTTTCGGCACCAGTTCATAAATAGTGCCCTAATTCACGGATTAAAAAACAGTTCAGGAAAATACTTACGTATGAAAAAAACTATTTGTCTCCTCAAACCTGAGGTAGGTAGCTTACACATCACATTAATAGTGATAAGGTCGCCCAAGGTCGGTTCTTATACCTATAGTATAATCCCATCAAAAACATTTTCATGTAAAATGATGTCAAGACGAGTCCATATGACGGGCACTGTCAAAAAGTTATCAGATTTAATGTAGAGCCAAGCTTATAACTATACACACCCTAACTCTACAAGGCCTAACTTCAAAAACTCTACACTTTAGTCAGAATATGTTGGCCAATTCGGTCCATTCACATGAGCGTAAGGTGAAAAATTTATCCACTGTTAATTACTTTTCTGTTATACAAAGGTTCTGCAGTAACGAAACGGTCAACGATTATGAAAAAAACTACTTAACCGATTTATGAAAATTTTATACTAATACCTTCTCCAGAATATGGTAAAACCCGGATAGTTGCCACACTTTTCGAAATCATTTTATATCTCCCAGTACATAAATCAAAATATTTTATTTTTTAAACTGGCAAGTACTTTGGTTCTTTATCTACAAATTTATTAAATGTAAAAGACATTATCTTTGAAATTTCTAGAGTAGTAGCGATTTCTACGGACCTCTACTTTTTGTGACATCTATCCCATATATGGGATAGTTGCCTAGTCCATATAAATTACATTTAGGATAGACGACCCGCCGGGAAACAAGGCATCTATCCCGAAAAATCTGTGATCGCACCTTGCGTTCCCGTGCAATCGCACAGAGACATGAGACGCGGTCCACTTAATAATAGTTGGAAAGTCTTTTGATAGATAAATAAAATAGCACGCGATTCATCTGCGAAACTAGAGTAATTACGATCGGGGCAACTATACCCCCAGGGCAACTATCCTGGTTTTACCCTATAACAAATACATGCCTGAAAACGGAATCCAAATCGCTTCGGCCAAACGCGAGATAATCGTGCACAAACATACAAACATAATTATAGTACGTGAGCCCAAGAGGGGATTTGTGGATTTACTAAAGCGCGTCAGATGAACATAAGAGGGGTACCTTGCACCATGGTGAGTACCACCACCAAATATTGGCCCTCTACACTAGTGGGCGCATCTAGGATAACCGATCAAATTAGTAAAAAAAATCGATAGCTAGAAATACTCGAGCGCGTCAGATTAAGATATGGTGGGATAATTACATGCTGAAAAGTGTCTTTATGAATAATCTGACGATTTGAACGTGACGTAAGAGAGTTAGAGGATCGCAAACTTGCAAAAAAAAAACCGTCACCTCGACATTCTCGAGCGCGGTTGATTTTTTTTTTATATTTGAAGTAAACAACTCAAAGATAGCGGGAAAAATATATACTGCTGATTTCCACAAGCTAAAGAAACAAAAATCGTCTAAGAAGTTTAGAACGAGCAGCTGCAGTGAAATATGTATTCCTTACTCTGCCTTTCTTTACCTTTTTCTCTATCTCTCACTCTCTCGCACCGTCCTTACACTACTTTCCGTCGCCATGACGTCATTACAGCATATCGCGGCACTGAACGTGTCAAATTGATAACCTCCTTATTTGAAGTCGCTTAAAATGTAGGTATATTAAAATGAGTATAGGTGAATATTGCATCGAATTTTATAGGTCGTACACCTTTCACTAATTTTTAACCGACTTCCAAAAAAGTAATGGTATAGGTACATAGTTAGGTAAAACTTTTTTCTACGTATTGAACTGACTAACTGATCAGTTCAAAGGCGGTGCTAAGCCCACCGTTTCGGTTGTTTTGGATTATATTAGTTGTTTTTTTTATTTTTGAAGTCGAATAATGATGTACATTAGTGATAGTTATTATTATTTCTGAATGTAGGTATTATTTAAAAAAAAAAAGATTTTTTTATTGTCATGCTATTTTCCGTGTATTTTATTTATCAACTTCAGTAATCTAAAAAAAATATTACAATTTTAAACTATACTTTAAACTATCAGATTAAGACTATTTCTCCAAATAATAGTCAGATTATTGGTCAGGACGACTAGGCCATCAAGCTGAACCGTCTACATAAAAATCTGACGTGCTCGAGTATATTATCATACTTGCAATTTTTTTGCATTTTCAAAAAGTCGCCACAAGCTTATTTTAGGTTCACTTAACATCCCCTCTGAAAATCTGACGCACTCGAGTAAATTTTTTTTTCTTCATTTTTGACCATTCCGTACGATGACCCCCACTGTGTAAACCGGCAGATTAACATACCTCCATTATCAGAGTTATCAGAGACACCGTGGAGCATATACACTACAATATCTGACGCGCTTGATGAGTATGATTTTTTTTAATACAGTTGCTCAAAAAGTGGCGTATTGCAGGGACGTTTAGCGTTCGGGATGTGGGCTATTACATACTCGAGCTTTTTGTTTACCTTTCCCGAACTCGTGCGTTCTCTTTGCCAACTGTCAAAAATGGCGACACGACTTTGACACACTTTTTGCATTGCGAAACGTACGTTTCGCATTACTAATACGACTAGCGCCATCTCTTGATCACAGTTGGAACTTAGTTGAGTTTGTTGTGTTTTTGATATTTTATTAAATTGCTTAATTTTTTCGTAACTGTATTAAAAATAGTTGTTCAGTACACGTGCGGAACCGTCATTGCAACTAGTTCCGACTGTCAACCCTCACCTTCGGCTGCGCCTCGGCTCGGGTAGACATTTGTCGGAACTCTTTGCAATGACAGCCTTTCCGCACTTATAATGAAATATACTATTTTACATTTTTGAAAGCCTGTAGAAGCTAAACCCACCAGTGAATGAAAAAACATCATATAACCTTATTTTGTTTCTACCTCCTAATCTTCAAAACCCAATAGGTCCCAACGACGCTCGAGTGAATCCCCATTTAACATCAGTATCTTCCGTATTATTACAGGTCAAACTGAGAACCTCCTTTTTTGAAATCGGTTAATCGATCTGTGTTTTCTTCACACAGATCTACTTAATCCCACACTAACCTAGTGATATTATGGAAACCAAACAAACAATATATAATTAACACATTAATCCCTAACCCTACTGATCCCTACTTCTCTACTAATAAAGTAACTCTGTCTGTCTGCCACGCTTTCACGCCTTCCGATCATCCGATCATCATGAAATTTTGCAAACACGTTGTCAGGGCGCAGAGAAGGACATAGGGCACTTTTTATCTCGGAATTCCCGCGGGAACTCTGAAACGTGGGTAAACCCACGGGGAACAGCTGGTATATACATAAATTACGAACATACGTATAGGCAGGTGAAGATAATATAAAGAGTGACATAATTCTCATAATCGTTCTAAAACACTCCGTTATAACCTTTGTTGTGCAGTAGTTATGAACAATATCTATACCTTGACCAACACACTGTAATCGCGTTCGATACTAATACCATTATTGTTATGAACTCGCTAAAATTTTATTTAACCTTTAACTTCTCAATGTTAGAGATTAAAATCTGCTGCAAAAATTTCTGATATGAGTTTGTTCAATATACGTTAGATCAGTTAAGGTTTTTGCTTATTGTACGCTATTATCAATCTTATTCAGTTGACTTAAGGGAGGTGAGGATGAATAGAAATATGGTATAGGATTGCAGTGCGCCGCGCCGCTGCAATTAGCCCATACCGTCCTCATTCCGTTGCAAGTTGCCTCTACGTACTGTAGGAATAACGTGATGATGACGTGTCATGATAATTCCCTCACATATTGACAGAGCTTTTATAATAACTTTTTTCGATATTTGAATTCGATGAAACGAAGTTTATAATTATGTTGTTCTAATCTGAGATTAAACTACCTGCAAAAAATATCAAAATCTATTCAATATTTTCAGAGATTAGCATGAACAGACCAACAGATAAAAAAATTCAAAATCGTTCTATGATGCCTTTTCATGGCCTCCTATCATTTTTTATACAAATACATATGTATGTATCTATTTTACAGACACGCGGATTCCATTATAGAAAAGTTATAGTTAGTAGATATTGATTGAATAAATATTGTTAATAAAATACTCAATTGTACTAAAAAAAATAAAATAAAGGGGTGCGAAATGAGGAACTGAACGTATTTTATGGAACTTTTGTGTACTTCATGTATTTGTATTGATTTACCTAAAAACTACTAGGTACACCGATTTGAATGAAACTCACCATGTTGAATGCTTAATTGCTTAGTTCACAACTGAATATAAAGAACGCTTTATATCCCAGTATTAAAGAGCATCTAAGTATTCCCGAGGCAACTCTGAAATTCTCGAGGGTGAAAGAAACCGTGGATATCAACTATGTAGTTAATAATAAAGTCGATTCTGAAACATTAATATAGAAACAGAAGTGGCTAATTTCCTGCCCGCCACCAACGGACATCGATTATGGTAATAATGCTATTAAATTGCAAATATCCAACAAGATAGACGATTTATAGTCTCTAGGCTGAATAAAAAATTTCCATCAGCACCGCAATTGTCCGAAGCAAAAATCTATACCCAACACAACTGACACGATGTATATATGTATACATACATAGTTTGAATTTCTAGGAAAATAAGAACTATAAAGTAGGAGAAATCATGAAAGATGTCAGCTGAAATGATTCATTTTTTAACAATCTTGATGCAATAGGCATAATAAAATCGTTTTATCAGATAATTCTTATGTCACTTACAAATACATTATTCGAAAGTACCTTAGTCATTATTGCAGTGCTAACTAATTGTATTATTTTTTACAATTAAAAGTACCTAATATAAATTACAAAGTTTTTACAAAAGATTAGATTTTTTGTTTGTTTGTTTATTTGTTTGTTTGTTACGATTTAACTAAAAAACTACTGGACCGATTTCAAAAATTCTTTCACCATTAGAAAGCTATATTAAGTAACATAGGCTATATTGTAATCCGGGATTCCCGCGAGAACTCCGAAATTCTCGCAGGTGAAACCGCGCGGGACAGCTAGTTTCTAATAACCCAGTGAACTAAGAGATATCCAAGTTGACAATCTATAAATAATCATTAACGCATAAAAAACTAGGGAACGGGTGTCACGTACATGGTCATGCAAGCCGCAGAACTTTTGGTTGGGCGATTTTTTGGGCCCGTTCTCATAAAAACTCTCTTTTTAATTATTCTATGTTAATTTCCACATCGAGGAAAAGCTAAGATGCAAATACAAATACTCTACTCTTCGTTGAAATTCCTTTGCCAATATAAGAAACTTCCAGTTTTAATTTTCAAATATATCTGCAATCCTTTGTTCTTGGTTGCTTGTTGCCTGCTATAGATATTCACCACAACCAAGTCATTAGTGGATTGTTCAGACGTTTTCTTTTTAACCGACTTTAAAAAAGGAGGAAGTTATCAGTTCGTTAGAATAATTTTTTAAATTTATTTTATTTACAATCGGTAAATACTGAACAGAAAAATTCTAAGACGATTGCAGTGATTCAGATTTTTTTTTTTGTTTTATATCCTAGGGTATCCCAGGTGGTCCCGATTTCACCGGGTCAGGATCTAATGATGGGATCCTGAGAAAATCGAGGGACCTCTCAAATATTATAAGTAGTGATTTTGATATTTTTCATATATAGTAACTACATAACTCGTACATTTGCGTTGAGAATTCGCCATTTGGTAGAGTGGAACTGTATAGATAAAGACCGGAACTACTCAATATTAAGAATTTTGCGGGTTGCGATTCGATTAGGATTAATATGGTTGCACCGACTTCGAACTGGACGTGAATTTTTGTCTTTCGGATATTTTTTTTTTTTGTTTCGCTTTTTAGTGATGTATTAATAATATGATCGACAATATTTTTAAGGCAGTCAATAATATTTAAGATTATTTCAAGTAGAGATTGAAGATAGTTTTGAAATCCAAAGAAGGCAGGTGGAATCATTTATATTGTTATGAAATTCCTGCCGTCAGATTTACCCTATAATAATTATGTAACTTCATAATACAGAGCTGTTATAGCTATATTCCTTTAGCCTGTGTATACATTCACCCTTTTTTCCTTAGAGGTTGGAGTATCTAAACTGTGTTTCTTTATTTGATAAAAATAATCCTAATACCAATTTCCATGTCTCTAACTTTAAAATTAACGGTAGGTACTTTCACCCCCTTCCCGCACGGGTTCGATTTTTAAAAACCTATTATTATTGCTTGACTACATTATTTAAAAAGGCATGGTGAAAAATTTATAATTTAGTTCAAAACTTGATGTTTGTCAGGATATGTAATTTTATATACAACGTAACGTAAAAACACCGTAGATACAAAACGTGTGTCCCCGTCAGGAAGCTGATAAAAGCGTGAGGAACCTCAACAAATTTGTTACTGAAAAACAATTTTATGTAACAAGAGTACCTACCTATACCCTGATTATCGGAAATACCTAAGTCACATATAACTGATACAATGCGGATGACGACTACTTTTGAAAATCAAAATTCTAATTAGTCCGTCAGTTGGAAAATAAATAAACAATAGACATGTATTTTTTGCTTTTTCTAATAAATTAAAATATACAGAGATAAAGCGCAATAAAGTTTAGGGTGAGGGGGTCGTGACGTCACTAACCGCTAAAACCGTCATACAAACTGTCCGAATAGTGACGTCACGCGAAATTTCAACTCAATGTATCGCCGTTATTTTTTGATTACGTAAAAAAAGAAAAAATACGTGTCCAATATTTTTTATTAATATACAAGACGGGCTAAAAAAAAATAAGTCAACATGCCCATTATTATCGATATAAACAAATATGGCGCCAAACGATTGAAAATAATATTCGAACTACTTCAAAATAATCCGAACGTCTCAATTGGTATGAACGTTTTTTTTGGCGTGATGGATGGCGATTGTTGTGAATTCACTCTCAATAATCGTAAGAATTGACTTCTAGTATACAGAATGTTACAGAAAGGTGTAGCCATGTTTCAAGATCGTGATCTGGTAATCTCATACAATATTTTGACTGTGGTATTTAGCCCAAATACCTTTATAATTTGACAACCGGAAAAAAATAATATTTTTAACGACTATTTCTGCAACAAAATAAACATGTCACATCATTAGATCATAAATTGGTTACAGATGACGAGTTCAAGATCGCTCAACGCAGTGATCACCGTTTAGGTTTTTTACAGACAAATTTATTTATTTTTTATTTATTTATTTATTTAGACATAATTATAACACCGTAACAGCTCTTCACTAAAGCGATGCTACAAAAAAATAAAAATAAAATAATAATTACTTACAAATTAAACTTAATACTTTATTAAAGACAAATCTGTAACTCAATATTTACTAAGAATGCATGTCAATGAAGGGTTTATTATTATTATTATCTTGCTTTTAGGGTAGTTTATTTTATCGTACTGGTTCCGCTACTTGCGTCAAACCATTGCAGATGATACCGTGAACAATGTCGTCAAATATGACTACAACTTTCTGTAACATCCTGTAGAACGCGCCGATCAACTCGACAATTGGATTTTTATCGGTGCCCATCGAGATGACACGCAGACTGTCATTTCGCGTTGTCAATAATTTTCGATGAGTTCATTTTTTTCACAATCGAAATATTTAATTATTTATTTAAAAATATTCCAAAAGAAATAAATTTTTAATGCAATTGTAATTTTGCCATTTTTCCATCCACAGCAATCAATTATTGATCTTAGTGATAAAAAAGTACCTAATATAAAATTAACTGAATGTAATTTTAGCTATTCGCCGCGGTTTCACCTGCGTAAAGTTCGGAGTTCCCGCGAGAACTTTGAGGTAAAAAGTACCCTATGGCCTATTCTCTACCTTTGACAACGCGGTTGCCTTACGGAAAAACAAAGCAACGGGTTTTTTTTTTTTCGAAATGAGTTTTTTTGTATTGTTGCCACTTTTCACGCGCATCGGACGTTGCTACATACAACGATCAAAAAAGCTTTCATCTTAAATAAATTAAAATTAAGAAAATCGTTAAACTATAGAAAATTTGTTTTAAATACAGTGATTTCCAGTTTTTGCCCCTTCTGTAAAATTTATTCAGCTGCAACAACCATCAACAAGCCTTTCGGCTTTAGTCTTAGAGAAATTAAAATCAAGAAAATCGTTAAACTACGTTTGTTTTAATTAAAGCGATTTCTGGTTTTCTGCTCCTCCTGTAAAATTTATTCAGCAGCAATTACTTTGTTTTACCGTCGGGCAGCCGAACGTGTACCTACATGTAATATTTCACGATGATCGATTGAGCCATTAATGCGTGAAAGCGTTACAAACAAATAAATAAACTCACTTTTGCATTTGCATAATATAATAGCTAGTGGTTATGATGTAAGCACAGCTTTTTCGTAAAATAAAATAAATGATTAAAGATTTACAATTTATCAAAACATACAATCTATAGGTATAGCACTTACCTATAATAAGCAAATACTTTTTGCATTGTTTTGTCTAGTCTTTCAGAATTTCTATAGCTTTCAGTTATTGATTTATTTTACTCCATACTAACTGTTCCGCGCGGTTTTACCAGCGACAATTTCGGAGTCACCGCGGGATTGTTCCATGCAAACTTTGCCCCACCTTTTCCCCCATAGGAATAGAATTTCGGAAAATCCTTTCTTATCGGATGCCTACGTCATACAAAGAACACACCCTCCAAGTTTCAAGTCTCTACGATTAGCGGTTTAGGCTGTGCGTTGATCCGCCAGTCAGTCATTCAAGAGCATTTTATATGTACAGATTTATGAATATTGCAATAAAATGTTGAGTTTTAATAGGTACTTAGTACATGCTGTTACGATGGCTAAACAGTATCGATCGACAATTGACTCTTTCGTGCTAGACTCGCGTGTTACCAACCCAACGCTAAGGCTCCCATAGACTATAATATATACAGCGCGACTGCAAGACTGCAAGAGAGCATCGGGCACGGGAGGAAAAATATTGTGGCGTTTGTGAGGTTGTACGTAGGTACCTATAACTTCTTTTTTTGTTACAAACATAAGGCTAGTGTCGGCTTGGGCGCCGATTCGAATCTCACAGTGTGTCTAAGAACTTTTCGTTTTTCTTTTTGTATGAAAATTGATAGCGTACTGACTATCCCTCTGATAATTGTAGTTTTATATGATTGCTAGCTGTGCCACATGGTTTTACCCGCGTGAGTTCCGAAATTCCCGCAGGAACTTCATAGTACCCTAATTTACTCCATAAAACACAGTGAATTAGCCTGCCAAAGTTTGCCCCAAGGTATACGTACATGGCTTTTTTGTTTTTCAATTCGTAAGCTTCATTGAATAAACTGAGCTCTCCTACCTCTTTATCGACTTGTATTGTATTCTACAATATAGGTATAAATATAATATATTGTCAATAAATAAAATCTTGACATCAACTCAAAAATGTTAGTGTCAAGTTTAAATTTTATGAAATACAATTTCCGATTTCGTTTTAGACTGAATCAAAATTTCCAATTTTTCTTCTTTTTTCCTCTTTACGGAGCAGAAATAAAAAAAAAACGAGAGCAAAATAATAAACTGATTATGATTGATGCACAAAACATAGCCGACGCAAATTATACCTATCCGAAAACTGGAACGTGCTCAGCATAACCGAACAACTTTTTTTATTTTAACAAAATGAAACGGAAGCGTTATTTCAAGATGTGGCGCTGTTTTTGTTTTTATATTAAAATAAACGGCGATGGAGCGTTTTGTGCACAATAAAAAATAATTTGTTTGAAAAAAAAAAACCGTAGTTGAAAGTATTTCACTGTTGCCCGTTGCTACTAAATAGATATAAAAATTATCGCCTATAGTACCTATACCTATCTATAAGATGTTAATGAATTGACTGAAAACTAGAAAGTAGTTTGTTGAAAATCCACTTCCGAATTGATCGCACCATTTTTTAATATAGGTTATATTTTTTTCATTTTTACTAGCCCATGTCTAAATTATTTATAATACAATATTTATATACGCCGTCTGTAGCAAAAAATCGAATCGATCACGGAAATTTCGTAGATAGGTCAGCCCCAAACCAATGTTGAATACAGACTATTAATTTTGTTCGACATAAGTAATTTATATTGTTTAATCATATTATTATTATTATTTTAAATGGGGTGGATCAGGTCTTTGGTATATATGTATATAAATAAAATTGAAGTATCTGTTTGTAATTTCAAATAAACAGCTTTTCACTAAATGCTTACGAAAGTATGTACGGTACCAACATCAAAACATCAATTTAAAAAAATTATCTGTCTGTCTGTCTATTTGTTCCGGGTAATCTCTGTAACCGCTGGACCGATTTTAACGGGACTTTCACTGGCAGATAGCTGATGTTATAAGGAGTAACCTAGACTATTTTATTTTAGAAAAAAATAGTTCATGCGGTAATTTCGAAACACACGCGGGTGAAACCGCGGGACACAGCTATAGTTCGTAATGAAAGATATCCAAGACTTAACTAGTGTAAGCAACAATAAACTATATATTACGGTTTAACAGGCTGACATCACCTTTAGAAAACTACGGCATAAACTATAACACTATTTACACATTTTAATGGGCATGTTGACTATTTTTTTTAGCCCGTCTTGTAGATTAATAAAAAATATTGGACACGTATTTTTTCTTTTTTTACGTAATCAAAAAATAATGGCGATACATTGAGTTGAAATTTCGCGTGACGTCACTAGTCGGACAGTTTGTATGGCGGTTTTATCGGTTAGTGACGGCACGACCCACTCATCCTAAACTTTAATGCGCTTTATCTCTGTGCATTTAAATTTATTTGAAAAAGCAAAAAAATACGTGTCTATTGTTTTTTTATTTTCTAACTGACGGACTAAGAATTTTGATTTTCAAAAGTAGTCAACATCCGCATTAAATGCAACCACGTGGAGTGGTTTGCTACTTAGTTATTATTTACTTACATATATTTCGCACTAATACGTGTTTGTGTCATAAATGAAATAAATGTGGACTGTGGTGCAACGGCAAAACGTCTCCAGCTCGGCATGCAATTTGAGTAGGTAACTTTACGTAATTTTTTATGCGTTATACTTTGTCTGTGTTCCGAATTCATGATTACGCTTAGCATTCAACATTATATTTATATCTGATAAGTTGTTACCTAAGCTACACATTACTATCTCGTGCTAAGATACGTGCGTCGGATGTCCGTCCTATATCTTGTTTAGGTACGGTTCCACCCCTCAGCTCGGCCGACAAACGTCTCGCTTCGATACTATCTGAATCCTAAATACATATTTATTACGGTCTAGCTCAACAGATATTTATAACACGTGAAACGGAGTGCATAAGCCTCGTGTTTGATTTTAGGATGGATAAGATTTGTGACGTGCTTGAATAATACAAGGCGGAAGTTATATGAAAGACTTACTGATGGAAGGTGTTCAATATCCGATTCCCGTCACATTTAACTGAAAGACCATAGTTAATTTTATTTAAATTAACAATGTAACAGCTATAGGTCTAACTAATTATAATATTGTAGATAAAACATAGGTGTTGTAATAAACACATTGGTGCAATTATGGTGGATATAATTTGTATAGATAGTTTCTAAACTGCATCAGACACTATCATGCATAATCATCGTATCCTGCGTTTTTGCTAATTGGCTACTTGACAAAAAATTTTTTTTTAGTCCGTCGTGTAGATTAATAAAAAATATCGGACACGTATTTTTTCTT
Source organism: Zygaena filipendulae (assembly GCA_907165275.2). Classification (NCBI taxonomy): domain Eukaryota; kingdom Metazoa; phylum Arthropoda; class Insecta; order Lepidoptera; family Zygaenidae; genus Zygaena; species Zygaena filipendulae. The sequence goes on from OU015657.1 coordinate 5,118,266, forward strand.
TTTTTACGTATTCAAAAAATAACAGAGATACATTGAGTTGAAATTTCGCGTGACGTCACAATTCGGTGCGGTTTGTATGGCGCTTATAATGAATATTGACGTCACGAGCCCCCCACCCTAAACTTTAATGCGCTTTATCTATGTTCATTTTCATTAAATTGAAAAAGCAAAAAATACGTGTATATTATTTTTTTATTTTCTAACTGACGGACTAATTACAATTTTGATATTCATACCTTGGAGAATACCCAATTGTCGTCTTCAAACTGACCGAGAAATAAGCAATCATTATAGAATTAAAAATAGAAGTAGATATTTGAACTAAAAGAATGTGAAATATAAACAAATCTGAACAAAAAGTGTTATGGAACATGGTTCATTATCCATTTCATGTTCAACGACATAACTTTATTAACACCATCCCTTATAACCCTACATTAGAATATGTTTCATACAAAATTTTGACCATATACCTTGGGTACCTACCTTTGCAATACAATTAAATTTGAAGTACAATTAAAGAAATGACCATAAGATAGTGGTTGTTTGGTTTAAACTAAATCCCACTAAAAACATAAATGTAAAAAAGGTGAGCCAAGTTCAATACAAAAATTTGGCTATGCTATGGCTTGGCTATGGGCTTCGCCGCAAGAAGAATCAAGATCTAAATAAGTGCCAAGTTATATGCAAAATCGAAATATGTATTTATAGGAACAAAATAACATTATAAACCAGTATTAAACTCTATTTCTTTGCTTTATTGGATACCTATAACAATTGCTGTTATTTAAAAATAACAAATCTAACCTACTTTAAGATCTCACATTTTTAAATAATTAAAATCTTCTATATGTCCTTGTGGATATAATTAAACACACAAAGTTTTATATGTTTACGTTAAAGAGGTTTTGAGTTATGGAACGGTCAAAAGTGGCTTCAAGTGGTTCGTGTAATATTACACTCGGCGCTGGCTAGCCAGTTCCTTTGCTTGACCTTGGCTTGACACGCTGCCGCGTGTCTAGATGTACGGTACACTTTGTGTCGTGCGTCGTTTCACCTGATCGAGATACTTGTGTTCATGTATCTGGCCCTTTGTTCTACCGGATCAAAGGATCTTTAGGAGGACGGTGGAGAAATGAGGATACTCGTATTAGTATACCGCTGTATCAATTACAAGATCTTGTGACGCAAAGTAGGTTAATAAATCTTAAAATCTTAAAGTATACAGTATACACCTGTTGTTTGTAAATTGAAAATAATAAAAAATAATATACTCTATTTTATTTTATTTTATTCGGTTCCCCAGCAGTTGTTACAACAATTCACGCACTCAATTAATTAACATCTATACTTATAATAAAACTGTAGAGATGTCAATTTTGTACATTGAATATATATTCAAAATTAATATTGGAGGATGAATGGTGGTCGATACTGATGCCAAAAATGCAATCAGTAATTTATTTGTCAGTTTGTCTGTCTGTCTGTCTATATGTGCAAGCATGAGTCAAAAACTACTGAAGGGATTTTTAACCAAACTTAGTATGATTGTAGTCCATACTCCTGGGCAGGTTATAGGCTATATAACATAACGCTAAGACACATAGGAACTGAGCAGTGACGTTAAATTTGAAGCAAGTCGGATGAAAATGCGCTTTCGAGCTCTTATCCTCGCATAGGTACGTTTACTCAATCACGCATTAACGGCTGAACGGATTTGGATGAAATTTGGCATGCACGTTATTAGAGGTACAGGGAAGGCCATAGGGTACTTTTTATCCCGGAATTCCCGCGAGAACTCCGAAATTGAAAGGTGAAACCGCGGGGCACAGCTATAATTTTAGGGAAATAACTAGAATACTTTTAATAAATTAAGGAGATAATCATCACAAATCAAATAATCATCAACAAACTCTAAATACCTGTTAGAGATTAAATTTATTTTTTTGTATTCTTTATTTATTCATCTTAACAAAATAGGAAATATACAAAATAGTGTTAATAAACTTCCTTAAATTTTTCCTCACACTAGACGATTCGAGTCGGTCGAGTGTTTTAACATTCTATATTGATCTTATATTCCTATATCGTATAGGATATAGACAATATGGAATACACAGAATATTAAAAAAAAACAAGACACCCAAATGTTTTAATATGGAACTCTACATAGTAAAGCAAGCTCTATATATACTATAGGTATAGTATATGTAGTGTATCTACATATTATATTGTCTGATAAAACTCGACTAACTGCATGGATGGCAAACTAGTTTTCCGCAACGAAAAGCCTCTCCCTATAAATTGATTATCTCTGGTAACTAAGTCCGGTCTAAGTGAAACGCGCACGGTGTATGATAAACAAATTTGTTTGTTTCACATTGCTCGGTTACGTCGACCATTATTCTATTACAGCTCGCTAGTTCCCGTAATGGAACTAACGGTTAAACTCTACCGGGTTGTATACGTAGTATAACTTGTTTGCAATCCCACAATTTATGTGCGCAAAGTGAATACAATTTAACTTGACAAGGTATAGTCAATTACATATTCTGGAGACTAGCGCTCATACAATCTGACTGGAATTGCGCGCGAATTTATTAACAAAATTACCGAGGTAATTTTAGACACGACTAATGGCTAAATAAATGTTGTCTGAATGTCAAAAAACATGTAAATGTAACAAACGGTGTTGAGAGAAAAGTTATAAATGAAAAATTAATCCCTATTTCCCTTGGTCACGGCATCACGCATAAACGGCTGGACCGATCACTAATAAATTTTGTATACATATTGTCAGGGATATAGAGAAGGACCTAAGGTATTTGTTATCCCGGAATTCCCACGTGAACTCCAAAATTAATGTGGGTAAAACCGTGGGGAACAGCTAGTTTAAAATCATTTATTTATTTAGTACAACTTCAGCAGCATTTACTACTATACTTCGAAAGTATTTCAATTTAAATACCTACAAACGTTTTAACCAAAACTCTATATCGGTCACTAATGAACTATTTATTTATTTATTTATTTTTTATTGCACAGTACGTACGTACTGTAGCGGTTTTTTTTATCTATATTATTACATATAAAATGCTTTGCCCTGAATGACTGACCAACGGATCAACGCACAGCCTCAACCGCTGATCGTAGAGACCTGAAACTTGAAGGGTGACGTAGGCATTCGATAAGAAAGGATTCCACGGGAACTCCGAAATTATCGCGGGTGAAACCGCGTGGGACAGCTAGTATATGTATATTTTGGAATACTTTAGAATTATCAAAAACTATAGTATCTACCAAACTTTACATAATATATCGTACCATCGATTTTTTATCCCTGCTATAATATTATACTTATACAATGTGAAAGTAACTATGTCTATCTGTCTGTCTGTCTGTTACACTTTCAGGCCTTAACGGCTCAACTGATCATCATGAAATTTTGTCAGGGGTACAGAGAAGGACAAAGGCTACTTTTTATCTCAGAATTCCCACGGGAACTCCGAAATCAACGCGGATGAAACCGCAAGGAACAGCTAGTATAATATAAAAGAACTCGGAAAGCACGAGTTCTTTTAGGGAGTAGCACTAGTCACTAGTGTGATGTTGACTTGCAACTTAAGTGCAAATTATTGTAAATCTCTACATGAATTCTTAGAGACATGATTAAAGTTAAGCTTGCTAAATCCTACTTCCTACTAATATTATAAACGCGGAAGTTTGTAAGAATTTGACGACCCGATTGGCGCAACGGTCACCATGCCTGCCCGCTAATCAAGAGGTTCCGGGTTCGATTCCCGGTGGGGGTGGACTTTATGTGATGAACACAGGGTTCCATTTTCCAGTCTGGGTGTGTATATATTTATCTATAGTATAATATATCCTACTAATATTATAAACGCATAAGTTTATAAGAATGTATGGATGGATGGATGGATGGATGGATGGATGTTTGTTACTCTTTCACACAAAAACTACTGGATGGATTTAAATGAAACTTTACAATAATATAGCTTATACATCAGATTTTTTTATCCCGGAATTCCCGCGGGAACTCTGAAATTAACACGGGTGAAACCACGGGGCATAACTAGTAATGCATAATTATAGAATTTTTAATTTACTAGCTGTGCCCGCGGTTTTACCCGCGGTAAAATCGGAGTTCTCGCGGGAATTCCGGGATAAAAAGTACCCTATGTGTTAATCTGATGTACAAGCTATATTATTGTAAAGTTTCATGAAAGAGTAACAAACATCCATCCATCCATCCATCAACATTTTTTTTTTTAAATTGATGTAAGGAATTCCTGCGGTACCTAATTCCGAAATTTGTGCGGGTGAAGTCGCAGGCACTAGCTAGTTCTCAATAATTATTGTGATCATTATACAAGAATTTAGGGTTTTACGTGCCCACAAGTTTGACGTGCGGATAGAAGTCTTGCGTTGATTACAACCAATTTTAGAAGTTTCGATATGAACGCCAACTGACGTCGCCAACTTTGTACCATAAAGTCGAAAAATCGCATCTCATCACAATTTACTTAACTTACCCAATTTCCGTTGGAAAAATATCAAACTTTTTATTGTAAGCCTAATACAAAGTAAAAAAAGATGTCGTTAATTATTTATCGGTACGGGATATCCATATTATGGTACAATTTTTAGAAAACGAACCTTTATTAAAATGTCTTTACCTTATAGAATCATTTTACTATCTGTTTTTCTGCCGAGACCATTTTTCTTAGGAACACGAGGAATTATCATGTTGAAATTGATATAAAATATCAAAAGGTCAACAATCTTTTGGAGCTGTGAAAAATTTTTAGTCTAAAAGATACGGCCGTTAATGCCGCAAATTTTGACACTCGTAAGGAAATCTGTCTGTTCACTATAATAAGGTTAGTCACTTAGCGGGTTTCTTGCCTCTTAGCAATTAACGAATTTCTTTGTAGAGTGACTAGCTATCATGAAATTGGAAAAAAGCTGTCTTCTGGCATAAGTAGAAGGGAAAAATCCGTTAACCGTTTTGTAATTACATCACAAATAGCAGAAACCTCGGTGCGAGAGTTTTGTTTCCTCTTCTAATTTCGTGTACAATGGAGCCTCCATCCGGTCACACTGGCCCACTCTCTAAAAAGAACATTTATAATCTATTATTTTATATTTTTCAGATCGAAAAATCGTAAAAGCGACATAAAGGAGAAATATTACAAAAAAATTGTTTTGCTATTTTATTTGGCATCTTTAAAGAAATGTTCTTTTTTAGCGAGTGGGCATTACATATAATTCTCACATTTTCAAGAACTTAAAATTTTTCATAAAATTCCTTTTATATTATAACAGCACCTAGTATGTAATCCTATGTATAGGAAAAGGTATACATTATCATTATCTAAGTAAAGACAATAAGTACCTATAACATATCATATACTTTTTGAAAATTGCAATAAAATGTCAACAAAAATAATAAATGTCAACAAAAACACATATTATGTCAATGATCGAGATGTAGGTAAACACGGCGAGATTATTCTCTGATAATTCGATTCGTGTCAAGCGAGCTCCCGAGATGGTTATCGGGTGGCTAATGAATAATCGATAACGTACTCACATGCAGCTTGGATGAGCATATTATAAGTATGTCTAAATAAGCGATACTACATATAATATTTTAAAATCAGTTCATTACAAATAATATTAACACACGATATTAATATATAATAATAATAATAATATTAACAATATTTTTTGCTTACACTATTACAGGTATTGAATTACATGTATAACATGTATATCTAATCATTAATTGACCACTTAGTTAAATAGATATAGGCATAGTTAGGAATACGTTAATCCATTCAAGCTACGATCAAAAGTAATTTTCTACTAGATTAGCCTTTGGGACCAGTAATTTAACTTTAAGTTTCCCATTATAGTCACAGTTTCGTCGAAGTTAAGGTTAACAACTTCAATGATTCCAATTAAATGCATTCATTGTGAATTTCTAGCCCAGGTTCTGTAATTTTTAACCAATAATCAAAATTATTAAGGAATATACTACTGAGCGGACACACAAACAAACCGACGCGGATACTGACTTTTCTGTCAAATATGTATATTTAAGTGCCTACATTCTAAACAGAGATTTGAAATCATACATGTAGTTCGTGACCATAATAACTTCTATTTCGACAAAAGGTCGTCATATGCCTTCCCTGACATTACCAATAAAGGTTACGAACGGTTCCAACGTCACTCCTAAGTCCGAGGTTGGGCAGGTACATGATAGCAATTATCATAACAATACGCAGTAGCAAAGCATATCAATTTAGCAATCGGCATAATAGATATTTAGTTAAAAACTAAAAGGTACTGTAGGTACTCAGTAGGAAAGTTCAACGTTAAAATATAAATTGAAAATTACACAATTTTCGCGTATTTCAAAAACCACACGACGAACTATTACTTTCAAACATTTAAACAAACGTTGAAATTGTTTTTTAAGTTCAACCAGAGTTTTGCAGAATACTTACTCCACTCAATAATTGTAAAGTGAGAGGAAGAAAACACGTTTTTCCCGGTTATGTTTAGATTGCCATTGATTTGCCATTATGAAATCGTTTAAAAAATTATTGGTGGCAGATTCTTTTTGCAAGTGTTATAATCTAGGTAACTACCTATAACTATTCGGTGACCGGTGTTTGATCATGATAAAAGTACGGAGCGATATATTTGCATTGGTCAACTGCTTTATTACAAACCAACTCACATTCTCATTTATTATTTTAGTTTTTTGTATATTTTCAGAATCAAAATTACTACAGTGAAACATTAAAACTGTATTCCCGACACCATTAGGTACAGATGTCACTTCGCGATACTCGATTGATATGCATCGTCCGCCTACAGATCTTCAACTTAAAATCTTCAAGGTGACGGTATCATGTTATTATGTAATTATGTATGCTGCACAATCGGCATTAATCCTTATTAATATTATAAATGCGAAAGTGAGTTTGTTTGTTTGTTTGTTACGCTTTCACGGCTAAACGGCTCAACGGATCATTATGAAATTTTGCATGCACGTTGTCAGGAATACAGAGAAGGATGATTACTTGTACATGATTACTTTTATACTTTTTTTCCTTTTTTGTTGTCCTTGTGTGCATTAATTGTTAAATAAATAAATAAAATAAATAAAGGATATAGAGTACTGTTATCCCGGAATTACCATGGGAACTCCAAAATTAACAAACCGCGGGGAACAGCAAGTTATGGTAGGTATAAAAACAATAAATTAACCTATTAACTTAGGTGTAATGTACGAATTAGAATATTTACCTATTTTCAAGTAAGTACTTACTCAACTAACGTTATAGAACCTTGTCCTTTACTCCTTTAATGAAAATATAAGACTTCAATTAATTTACAACATTGGTAGAATTAATTATTGGAATTCTAATACAAGTCCCTGGGATGGAATTATTATTAACAATTTTCGAACCGTGAAACAGATAGCTTCATCTTATTCCTAACTAGCTGTCCCGCGTGGTTTCACCCACGATAATTTAGGAGTTCCCGCGGGAATTTCGGACTACAATATAGCCTATGTTACTCAGGGATAATGTAGCTTTCTAATGGTGAAAGAATTTTAGAAATCGGTCCAGTAGTTTTTGAGTTAAATCGTAATAAACAAACAAACAAAAAATCAAATCTTTCCTCTTTATAATATTAGTAGGTATAGATATACATAGATAAGTGTGGAACCATGACATGTCTCTCTAGTTTATGTTTGCTTCTGAAATGATGAGGACCTAAAAAAATTACTTTAAAAAGATTATGTAGGTACATTCCGATCAGATTTCACAGTTTTATCAATAAGTGGTCCCAATTGATGAGTAATAAAATCAGTGGTGCAGAAAATGAATCCACCATAATACCGTCGCTGTCAACCTTTGCGGTGTTTGCGGACATAAAAGGCTGTATTTTACGAGTTAATACAATAAGACATCGTCAATATACCTTATTTGTTTAGGAAGCCAATAAATCAGGATTTATGTGAGGGTATCGTATCCCTTGAATTATACTTTTAGGCCACAAAATTCGTCTCGACTCCTTCATCCGTTCCTTGCTACCTACATACGTATTTCAAAAACAGAGGTGAGATTGATGCGCGATCCCTTTACCACAGATAATAATATAATACTGCCTTTACTATCGAGACCGGTTACTAGTTTGCATTATTATTCACTTATGTGATTTACAGAATTTCTTAAACAAAAATATTAATGAAACACAATAGAAAAATAAATATTGGACACGTATTTTTTCATTTTTTAACTGACTTCAAAAAAGGAGGAGGTTCTGTGTTCGATTGTATGTATGTTTTTTTTTTACTCAATCAAAAAATAACGGAGATACCTACATTATGTCGAAATGTCGCGTGATGTCACAACGTGCTATAAACTGTAAGTACCTACCTATAACGCACGTAAAAAATTAAAATATACGTGTCCAATATTTTTTATTATTCTATTATATTCTATTTATTATTTCTTAATATTTTTCGGACAAAAAACTAAAATTTGGCTGACAAGTCCATTCATTTAAAACATCTGAATATGCACCACTCCCTTAATACCTACTGAATGTAGGTATTATAACACTTAAGAGGAAACAATTCGTAACAACAATCAACTTGAATCACTTCATACATCACCTTTGTACCTCTAAATCTCTTATGGAATCAGCTTGTAACGACTTTGAAATGGCTATGAATGGAGCTCCAGAAGACTTTTATGTTATTCTAACTTGCTATCTACGAAAAGTTTGTTCGAAGAAGTGTACTCGTATCAAACGGGGGGGTTTTCTATTTATACAAGTCGGAAAACAGTTTCACTGATGTTGGGCAGCTGAGAATTTTAAGCTAGTGTTCTATACTAGTCTATTTGCTCATATTATTTTAGGTAAAAGCAGATAACAAATATTTATTTATTGAATAAACTATTATTATTATTTTTTTATAATAATCTACTTTTAACTTGGGAACTCCAGGACAAAAGTACCTTATATCCTTCTCTGTGTTCCTAACAACGTGCATGCCAAATTTCATCCAAATCCGTTCAGCCGTTTTTGCGTGATTGAGTATACGTATGCGAGAATAAGAGCTCGAAAGCGCATTTTCATCCGACTTGCTTCAAATTTATCGTCACTGCTCAGCTCCTATGTGTCTTAGCGTTATGTTATATAGCTTATAACCTGCCCAGGAGCATGGACTACAATCGTACCAGTTTGGTTAAAAATCCCTTCAGTAGTTTTTGACTCATGCGTGCACATACAGACAGACAGACAGACAGACAAACGGACAAATAAAATTACTGATTGCATTTTTGGCATCAGTATCGATCACCATCCAATATTAATTTTGAATTTATATTCAATGTACAGAATTGACATCTCTACAATTTTATTATAAGTATAGATATAGATAGATAGGCATTGCTCCTCTGGTGATTACCTAAACTTTGGTATAGGTATAACCTATTATTACTAATTAATTGTTTTCTATACTTTTCAATTGCTAGATGTTTATCAATGAACATTATACATAAGAAGTCGTTGGTAATCACGCCATCCCTTAAACTCGGACCAATAGTTTATATTTGGTTTGAACCTTTAAACTAGACCATAACGACACTCAAATATGAGAAAGTTATAGGTTAGTCAAGCTTACATAAACTATTGACTATTGTGAAAGATGTCTGTGAAGTGTCTTTTGTTCTCGTTGAAACGGCTGAGAAGTGGTGAATAGTGAATGGTGAATTGAGATAGCGGCTCAGAGCGTAGGGTGGGTGTGACAGCCATGGGCAGTGGCAGAGACGAGACTTGTCAAAACTACAAACGAGTACAGACATCGTAATAACTTCGTCAACAGATTTAGATATAGTAGTCGTATTACGAGTTATGTTTTCAATATTTTAATTGCAAATTCTTAAGTTTTATATGTATCTATATTATAATATGACGTGGATATTCATAGTATTCTATTTTATTGACCTGAATGGAACAGGTCACATAATATTTCACCTTACATTGATGATAAAATTACATAACGCATTGTATCGAACAATACAATAGGTACGTTAAGTAATTGCATAATTGCATATTATATTTAATTTCAAAATTAATCTTTAATAGAAAATTGTACCTATATGTAGATACAATTCTTTCACTTTTTACATGATTTTCATGATTCATCAGACACCCACACTGTTACTCAGGAATATTTATATATTTTCAATTGATATCACGTACCAAGGTAAAGGACGAAAATATTATTTTGTCCTGTATATTCTAAGTCAGAACATTACATATGTGGGAACATTGTTTGGACTCTATTAAGTAGAATCCCACGTTCGGGCAAAAATTTGAATTTTGACTTAGAAAATACCAACATCACGTAATTAAAGGCAAAATAGTTGTTAACTTTGCAATAACTTTGACTTCACAAGAAGTTAATCTTAACTTGCTAACTTGCTCATAGTGAAGTTGTGTGTAGGAATTTTGAGAACTCGTAGAACTTGCTTGCAAGTTCCATGCAGAACATATTTTTCCAAATCTATCAGTCCTTCATAGTAAAAAAAACTTTCAAATCCACAATATTATACAATTCGGTAAGGTAGTCTCGTTTAAAAAATACCTACCACATGAAACTGAATACGCGTGACCAATTCCATCACACAAAGACATAATTGCACCGATTCTGCATCAATAAGGGCCCCTCCCCCACACTTGCACACTCGCGGTCAACCAACAAATTGGCCTTCGCGATAGGGGTGGATGTGTGGTAACCTTTATCGATGCAAGAGCAAGCAGTGCGGATTTGTATTAGGCACGCGAAAGTATTAGAAACATGTAGAATGGACAAGTTTCAAATGATGTTAATTATACTTACGAGTATATTTAACGTTATGGAATTAAAATATAGACAAGATATATGTTAGGTATATTTATTTTTTGTACTAAATTAATTTTACCAATAAATATACAATACAATATCGATAGTGATGGCTACACGTACCCTTACATTAAGAGAACAATAAAGTCGGTGAAATCATGTGTACAAAAAATCCAAATCAATCTCCTGGTGCAGTGTTTTTAACGTGTGGGTCGCAACCGCCTCTGTAGGTGAGTCGCAAATTAAGTCCCAAAAACAATCTCAATAAAAAAAAAACAATAAAATTTAAAAATATAGATTTATTTAAAAAAACTATAGGAATTAAATACCTATTTGTCGTACTTGTGTTAATAAAATCCGAATCATGCAAATGCATAAAAATGTAGTATAGAATTATAGATTGAACAACAACAACATAATGAAATACATGAAAAAAGTGGGGGTCGCGATATAATATTTCATATTAAAGGGGTCGTGTCATGAAAAAAGTTGAAAAACACTAGTCTAGTGGATCAATGTATAAATAAATCCCCAAGTGGTCTAAAAAGGGGATCCTAGTGGACGGAGGCGTACCTACCACTCTCTCGTCAACAAGGACAGTAAAGAGACTGACTCCACGAGCGAGAGAATTGCGGCGAGTCCGCGTCATCAGGTAATCTCCACGAACAAGCAATTATTTCACCAGCGTACCGTCACGAGTCGTAACGCCATCGCCGCGTGTCCGCGACGACTCATAACGGAATCGCTTGCCGTTGCCTTGACGATACGTTGTGTTGTTATTTTGTTGAAAGAGTTCAGGGTGGCAGACGAGACCGAAATATACGTTTCGTCCTTGCTTGGCAGATTTAAATGACGTAGACAGGACGCCTGCGTTGACAGCGCGCACGCCGCGCGCTCGCTGCAAGAGCGCCAAGCTCCGCGGAGAGCAATGTCCCGCTTTTGACGAAAGCAGAGAGAAGGTAATCACTACGTTTTAAGAATCCCGCTTTTTATTCACTCAAAAAGTTTCGAATACCGACTTACTAAAAAAAAATCTGGTAACGCTGATTCGGTCACACTTTTACTGTTTACTCTTACCTACCACAATTTATGCATTGAAAACCAGCCCACAACAAATTTATTCATGATTACTGTTTGGTACACACTTTGTTTTGTTCCGAAGATTTATTATGCGGAAACTCGTCAGCCCCTGTCGCTGGCGAGTTATCTTAAAGTTGAAAATTTTTGTTATAAATAAAATACATGAGAAACAGCCACAAAGATTGTTTTTTAGCATTATTGTTTAAAAATTACAAAAGGTTATGGATAATATATACAAACCTTCCTCATGAATCACTCTATCTATATTGGTGAAAACCTCATGAAAATCCGTTCAGTAGTTTTGAGTTTATCGCGAACTGACAGCGGAAGCGACTTCATTTTGTATTGTGTAAAAAGTAGCTATAATTTTTTTTTGGTGGTGATTTATAATAATAATGTCTCATAAAAATTACACCTAAACGAAACATGTACCTAGGGAGGTTTTATTTTAATTATTCATAAAAACAAATCCGCTCACAATCAAGCTCCATGAGATAGCATTACTATTGCTTTCAAAGCATCAACAATAACGATCACGTAAGTATATGTTTCAAACTATAAGTAATAATAACTAAAAACATAAAATTAATATATTAAGAGGAAGTCACCAACATAAACCAAAAACAAAAAATGAACGCAATGCATCATCCTATTACTTCGGCACCCCGTACGCGCAAGGAAATCGACAGCAGTAGGTAGGGGACTGAAAACGTGCGGCAATATGCCAACAATGCAAATATTTGCCAGCCAGACTTCCCATTTAATTGACAAACAGAGAGAACACCGACATTTACAATATTGATTTTGGAATAATGCTCCATTGGTGCAAGCATATTTTTCTTATGAAAACCGCTTCGATCAACAAAAGCAACAAAACCGCATAATATGTAATTAATAGGTACGAGTTGCACGTTTTCTCGTTTTTACACGCTACTGGGTATGTGTTGGCTTATTTGAAAATTGAGATTATGGTTACATTTGAAATTACTAATGTAGAATAAAGTTGTCTCACTTATTATATACTACAATTTCAAAAGACAATGTTAGTTGGTCTGAAGTTTCGAATGACATTAAACTATATTTTATCTCTATTATAAATTTGCTGACAAAAATAATTGGAAACTCATAATTAACTATTACGTAATGATTACGTACCATAAATGAAGAAGGGCTCTACCTAAGGAGAGTCGGGTCGCAAACTCACCAACTCACAAACTTTACCTCTTTATAATATTAGCACAGATTATAAGTACCTACTTTTTTATGAAATAAGTTCAGCACGTAATTTTATGTTTGATATAAATTGTATCTAATGCTCGCATTATATTATGACACGAAATGTTACATGACGTCCTGCACAAACTCATAATTAGGTACTTTTAGGACGTATACAGGCCGTCAGTTTAAAATCCCGAATACCTTCGTCTTAAGTGAGGTCTCTAATTCACTAACAGCTTAATTTTCTTCCAAATTAGTGCTATTGTAGACAGCGGTTTACTTCGCACGAATCCAATAAACTGAGGCCTGAGAAATAACCCCGTCGCTCCTTCACTTTATCACTGTCTACATATAAAAGGGTAGGCTGACGGGCCAGGTTAGAGTGGTGCCATCACATTGAGGTAAACCGCTAAGGGTAAACGCAGCCAAAACCTCTGCCTTGTCCTACGAAGTATAGTGGCGTTGGTTCTTAATCCAAATTTTCATTTATCTCAACGGTATGGAAGGCTCAAGCAGCGAGGCCTAAGAAAGTGATATCTATGGGACTCATTACTGAAACGGTGTGTTGTTTATTTATTCTGGCTAATTGTAGCTAAGATTTGAGAAACTGGTATGTATTATACAAGTTGTTGTTATGAGCCCCGGAGGGTTACTTCAGAATTTAGAGGAATACTCACAGTTGCTGGTAACGCGTTATTTCATTGTGTGTACGTCTCTAGTCTCTGTTTACATTTGTAATCAACATCATCATACATAATGATGTGAACTCAAGTCAAAATAGTTTAATGCTTTCGTTACGTTCGTATAGAAAGCAATTTAAGAAGTTATTGTCTGTTTAGATACCTACCGTACACATAGTTAAGTTCACTTTAAAATTTTACAAATTAAAATATTGTTAATTTTTTTATAATGAAGTAAGAAAGAAAAGCAAGAAAGCAATCAAAAATTAATGAAAAGGAAATAAGAAATATACCTAAAACATACTTATAAATAAAGCTTAATATAAGTAAGTATAACAATAGTAAATATAAGTACCTAGGTAAATATGAAACTAAGAATAAGTAGGTATGTCAAAAGCATGCTCATCACAGTTTTCAGCTGGACTTGAACTTTGAGTATCTTTTTATAATTATATGAGTAGCTGGCGAACAAATTACAAAACGGTATAATTAATTATAGTACGGGAGATACTGATGCTAAGTGGGGATTCACTCGAGCGTCGTTGGGACCTAAGATTAGGAGGTAGAAACAAAATAAGGTTATATGATGTTTTTTCATTCACTGGTGGGTTTAGCTTCTACAGGCTTTCAAAAATGTAAAAAAAAAAACAGTTATATGGACATACTCGAGCGCGTCAGATATTGTAGTTTAGATACTCCAATGTGTCTCTGATATCGAAAGTATATTCATCTGCCGATTTGCGTGGTGGGGATGGCCATCCGGAAGGGTAGAAAATGAAAAAAAAATTACTCCGGCGCGTCAGATATTCAAAGGGGATGTTAAGTGAACCCTAAAAATGCTCCCCTTCAAAAATCTGACGATTTGGAGGTGATGCAAGGTAGTAGCGAATTTTTGAAAATGCAAAAAAAATCTCAATTTTGAAATACTCGAGCGTGTCAGATTATTTTACAGAAGGTTCAGCTTGCAGTCCATGTTACGTAGACTTAAAATCTGACAATAATTTTGAGGGATATTATTAATCTGACTGCTAGAAACAAAAATTATGATTTATTTTTAAGATTTTTTTTATTTCTGACGTAAGTTTTAGTTCGATGTAATACTTACCTTCAATGATTTTAGTATGCATTTTAACCGACTTAAGTTATCAATTTAACACGATTAGTGCCGTAATATGACGTGATGACGTCATGGCGACGGAAAGTAGTGTGAGGACGGGGCGAGAGAGTGATAGATGGAGAAAAAGTAAAGGGAAAAAAAAGGCAGAGTGAGGAATAATAATCACTTGAAACTAATCTTGAGTAGGGATTCTGAACTATGATTGGTTCTAATCACTTGAAACTAGTCTTGAGTAGAGGTTTAGAATTCTGATTGGTTGAGTGATCTTGACATGACAGACGTAAACAAAGATCAAATCTTTGCTTGAGTATAGCTTAGTACTCAAGCGTCGTTCTAGAATAAGGAAATAACTCAACTGATTGTTGATTGATGAATCGGGTCTCAAGTAAGGTTCTAAAATTAAAGCTTTACTTGAAATTAGTTTTAAAACTAGATTCATGATTTGAGTAACCTTTTGGAATACGGATCTTAGATTTTAAAATGTGACGTCACAAAACTTAGGACCCCTCCCACCCCTTGTCACACAATGTCACATTTCGTCGACCCACTCCGGGGAGGGAACGTGTGCCGTACTTTATGGATGGTGCCTAGGCTATTAACGTTGCAAAAGTGCTGTAGGTGCTAAAACCAAACGTCACTATCTAAAGAATTCAGGCCACGCCAAATTTATGTATGAAGGCGATATTTTTTCTCAATCCTCTCTGAACACAAAATGGAATTGGGGAGAAATTGAAAACGTAATGAAAATGTTCGAGTTAAGTGGCATCGTATCGAGGTGACTAAAGGCGAGCTCTGCGAGGAATGTTTAATGAAATGTTATTTTCAATGCCACTTGTTAAAATCACATTTACCTAGGATGAATCCGCGAATCTGGATAAAATATTGTCTTATTACCTACATCGGTGTGTGTATAGATATAATATTACTTACTTAATTGTATTACATAATACATATATCTTTGATTACCGTAACATTTGTTTCTAACGTATCTAAAGTTACGTAGCAGCATTACGTTACGTTAGAAACAAATGTTACACACCTATTACCTACATCTGTTCTAAATAATATACCTACCATTCTGGACTTTTGGCGGCATTTGAGCAAAATTGACGTCAGTTTTATTTCTCTGTTTTACAAATTAGTTTATCGTGGTTAATTTTGTTTAAAAACGTGGTGAAATTTGCATAATAGGGATCCATTAGTGATGAACAGTGTGTGGAAACAGTGAAATTAGATGAAATGGAGTGTTCGCTGGTAGGTTATCGTTTTACTATATAACCTCCTACTGAGCATCCCATTAAAAAATGCTTCCAGAAGTCCCGGTCAAGCATTGAAATACATTTCACCGATGTATGTAATGTAAATAACTTCTGAAAATAAAAATATATGAACCGGGCTGTATGGACTTAAATTCCATTGTCTTTCCCATAAGGGGTAAATTTAACAATAACACACTAATCAAATATATAAAATTCTCGTGTCACAATGTTCGTTCCCATACTCCTACGAAACGGCTTGACCGATTCTCATGAAATTTTTTATGCATGTTCAGTAGGTCTGAGAATCGGCTACTATCTATTTTTCATCCCGGAATTCCCGCGGGAACTCCGAAACTCACGCAGGTGATATCGCGGGGCACAGCTAGTAATATATATCCGAAAGTAACTCTGTCTGTTACCTATTCACGCTTTAACTCACTGATCATCATGAAATTTCTGCATACACGTTGTCAGGAGTACCTACCTACCTACCTACTAAAGAAAAGGACATAATGAAATATAGTACTTTTATCCCGGAATTCCTGTAGGAACTCTGAAATAAACGCGCGTAATATTTAGAAATGTAACATTCGTTTCTTTTAAAGGTGTTCAAAAAAATTTTATTTATATCTATCGTAATGCAATTACGATACCTAGTTAATAATAATAATAATATTCATCTTTTATTACCAATAATACCTAATTGTTTAAGGAAACATTGCAAAGCCAGGAATTAAACTATTTAAAGTAAAAACAAACTCAAAGTTGGTAATGACAGAAATGATGATAACCTTATGCTATTTTAACGACACAAGTAGATACCTATAAAATATTTAAATATTATCATGGTGACACGCGCACCAACTCTTTGCGTTGAAGTGAATATTGTTACATATTACAAATTAGTTGCATATTAGTTCATTATTAGATATCTATATAACAGACTAAGAGCCAACCCACACGGTGCGGTGCGGCTCAGGTCATCGGTGTATCTTATCTTATCTTATGTTATCTTATCTTATCTTAATTCTAATATATATAAATCACGTGTCACGTTGTTTGTCCGCGATGGACTCCGAAACTACTGAACGGATTTTGATAAAATTTTGTAACCATTTATAATATGGTCCAACTTAAAAGATAGGATAGTTTTTATCCCGGAATTCCCTCGGGAACTGAAGGACATAGAGTACTTTTTCCCGCAACCTCCGTGGGAACTCCGAAATTACCGCGGATGAAATCGCGGGGGACAGCTAGTATATGTATATAAATCACGTGTCACGTTGTTTGTCCGCGATGGACTCCGAAACTACTGAACGGATTTTGATAAAATTTTGTAACCATTTATAATATGGTCCAACTTAAAAGATAGGAAAGTTTTTATCCCGGAATTCCCGCGGGAACTTCACCGTAAACATTAGTTAGTGTCAGGGGTATGAAGAAGGACATACAGAGTACTTTTTTCTCTGAATTCCCGCGGGAACTCCGAAATTACCGCGGATGAAATCGCGGGGGACAGCTGGTTACATATAAAAATGCATTGTGGCCACACGGAGCCTTGCGGCGCGCTCCGGCGCCGCGCCGCGCTCGCATCCGAGTCGAGACGCGGCGGGGAGGGGAGTAAGCGGCTCGCTGTTGTTTGTCCTGTTCTGTCACGTAGCGATGGGCATGCCTACTCTTTTTGTCGCCGCTGCGACGCCGGGCTTCCCATGTGGTCGCCAGTACGGCGAAATGGCTTGTGCTGCGGCGCCGCACCGCATCGTGTGGGTTGGCACTAACGCGAATAAATCGTTTATTAGCCGACGCGGTGTTTCATCTGTTGCAGCGATTGATGCGATTGCCGCAAACTCGCAATGTCCTGTGGCACCGATCGAATAATCAGCTGTCGGTCGCGACCCATTTCAATCTGCTCACTACTTATTGCTTACTCCCTTCAACCTTGAGACCGACGTTTGCTTTCGCCTGAAGTCACACTTAGGTACACAAAGCCGATCGTACTATTTCATAAGAATGTTATCAAAACATCCCTTTCAAAAGTCAAATATTGAAATATAATATAGGTATTTTAATGAAGTTCGTATCGTGCTGATTATTTAAAAGAGGACGTTTTGACTCTTATTTAGAAGATAATTTTGATTAAACCTTAGTCGAACTTGATTAAGTGTCAGGACCTATGAAAATCCGAAAACAACTACATGCCTTTCACGGTTTGGTTTTGGTAGGTTATATTATAATGTCGTTAAAAATAGTGCAATCGGCCTCCAGTCTTGTCCAATTGTTTAAAATTTAAACTTCTTTGTGTCGCGGTTGGAGGTCGGAGGAAAGTATATTTGTAACAGCTGCATCACGTGTGTGGTCGTAAAATACTCGTAATCTTCTGTTTAAATAAAATCGAAAGGTCACTGACTCACTGACTGATAAAGCTAAGATTAGGTAGGTACTTAGATAGTTTATAGGTATGAGACGTCAGCTAAGATTATGTAGATTAAACTGATTTACCGTGGGGACTCAAAAAAAAACGCGGGTGAAACGGCAGGGAACAGCTAGTGATCTATAGGTACATATAAAATGCTTTGTCCTGGATGACTGACTGACGGAACGCACAGCCTAAACCGCTGATCATAGAGACCTGAAACTGGAGGGTGTGTTCTTTGTATGACTTAGGCATCCGATAAGAAAATATTTGTGAAAATTCTACCCCGGGGGTGAAAAGTGGGCGCAAAGTTTCTATGAACAATTCCGCGGGAACTCCGAAATTATCGCGGGACAGCTAGTAGGTATACATATAATGCTGTTATGATAAAAGATTAATACAATTACCTATACAACGTGTTAATGAATTAACTCAAAACTTGATACACCCCATTTAAAAAAATAAACAATAATATGATTAAAATATATTTTATGTCGAAAAAATGTATACTTTAAAAATTATTCAACATTAGTTTGGAGGTGACCTATCTACGAAATTCCAAGCGCTACGCCCGCGCCTATCGGTTCGATTTTTTTTGCTGCGGGCAGCGTACCCACCAAATATTGTATTATATATAATTTAGACATATGCTGGTAAAAATGAAAAAATATAACCTATATTAAAACATAGTGCGATCGATTCGTTAGTTGATTCTGAGCAAACTACTTTCTAGTTTTCAGTTAATTCATTAACAAACACATTGTATGCGTAGACATGGGGATTGCGAACGTTTTGACGTCGCTCGGCAGCGTTAACGGTTTAACCGCCGCACTCAGAGTCGACTTTAATGATTACTTAGTTAAGTATAGATTTTTAAAACAAGACTGCCGCAATCAGACAAGTTTTTAAAATTAATGTTAAGTGGCATTTAACTAATTAAGTTATATCTCATTAAATGCCAATTAACATTAATTTACTGAACGTCTCTGATTACGGCAATTTTGTTTTAAAAATCTATACTTAACTAAGTAATCATTAAAGTCGACTCTGAGGGCGGCGGTAAATGTCACGCGGTTTGTTGAATGAGTTTGCAAAAGTTAATTCCAAGCTAATAGCGAAAACTAAAACGATCAAAACCCTGATGAGGTGCGCCAAGGCATAGTTATGTTTTCAACAGACTGTTATGTCTGTATGTTTTGGTCCCTTTCTTTTAAGGTACCTATGTATTTCTTTAAAGTAAGTTAAAAACTACCGCTGTTGGCTAGCGATATGTTCCAGTTGAACAAATAGAGATTGACTTTGCATCTTGCAATGCGCATATCTGTAGGTAGATATTAGTTATATATCATATTTATATAATATATATTGTGTGTGATTGCGGACGTATGAGCCCGAGGCTGGAAGTAAGCTGGCATGCAGCGAATATTGAGTGGATACCCGTGTTATACGCTCGCAATATTTAATACGATGTAGGTACCTATAATGTACATAATTATATACAACCGATATCAATGCTACCGATGGCACCAGTTTTCCTACTTTGGAATCGAACAATAAATAATAATAATGCACGAAATTAGAATACAGTAATGAATAATCAGAATCGTGGAGAAAATTAATGGCTGTGAAATGGCTGAAAATGTGTCTATGGCTATACTGACAATACATTTTTTATATTCCCACAGCAATTTTTTTTACACCTCACATAAATTTTTATTTGTTTAAAATAATACCTGTGCAGGCTTTTAAATACATCCGTCCTGCCACAGCGGTGCACTTAAAATGTACCACAGTCAGCTATATTCCTTTTGCTACAAGAGCCAAATAAAATGCACTTTATAGGTCTTTGAAGATGCACGTAGCGGTCGGCGGCAGTGAGATTTCATTCTGTTCATGCAACGCTCATCTCAGGGTGAAGCTAAAAGCTTATACGAGCTAAAAGTAATAGGCGAATGACATTGTAATTAAAATCCAATCGCGAAGTAGCTACTTCTATATAGCGTTGCCTAGTTCCAGTTAGATTAAATATCCTTGTCATAAATACATATAACTACGATGCCGTAGAGGCTTTGTGGAATTTCCACCTATTCTCTAACATTAACTTAAACTTTTATGTTATGTAAAACTTAGTAATTTTTTAACTGTCTATTTAATATAGGTATATTTTTTTTCCATTGCAATCTTTGTTCAACAACTTTTAATAATTAGAACGAACAACTCGGATTTCTATAGAAAGTTTTCTTCGTTTCGTTAAACATTTCGATAAATAAAAAAAAATCGTATAGGAATATTTCATTTCAAAAGAGAGAACTGCAAGAAACATTTAAAATTAAACGAGACAACGGTAAATAAGGCAATTTCGAGGAAACGAGAAAAACAGCTTTTGAATTAAAAGGTGTAAGGCATGATTGACTGAGATTATAAGTAACGATTTATATCTGGAAGTAAATGAAATATATTTTCAATTGCTTTAATACGGTTGTCGCCAGCTACTCTCCGCGCTGTCCGCTGTCCGCTTGTGTCTTTAACGCATGTATTCCTTCCACCATATGCCAGTATCGTCGGACCGTATGAATACCGAAAGAGGCCCTTCATTCAGCCACCAAAGAAGAGGCTCATTACGCATCCCCGACCCGAATGGAAACTTTTATCGTCAAGTTTGCTTCTAAGCGGCCGACCAACAGACGAGAGGATCCCAAGAGGATAATATTTCGCGTAGCTATTTAGCTATAGACGGCTCAAAGGATTACAACCGGAAAGCTTTCGAATCCCTTACAAACAGAGCGTTTGTTTTAAATTAATACTCAAAGGTCACGTGATTCTAACAATTTCAAGTGATTTTTATTTTATTTAACTTTTGTTTATATCGACATTAACAGGTATTTAACATTAATGATACAATAAAAAATTGTATGACAAGACATTGCACTAAGACTAATTAAATATCCTTTACAATTTTGATTACTAAGGTAAATAAAGGACAGTGAAGGAGAAAATAAAAAGTCACAAGTAAAGTAAAGGTAGTTTACCTACAATTATTCTGAAAATGAAGAACAAAAAATGTTAAACTTAAGAAATTAATCTGCATAATTTAAAATAGTTTTTCGGTACTCTAATATTTGTTAAATGATTCGAGGAAATACCGTAATATTTGTTTACTATATGTACCTACCTAGTGTTATTTATCTTAATGGATTAATAGTGGGGCACTAGGAGCAAACGCTTATTATCACAGAAGGTAAAATAATGTGGTTTAGTTTAAAAAGCGACGAATTTAAATTATTTTTATGAGTATTCATGTTCCCCCGACTCGCATGTACACACATCAAAAGTGTCTAGGGATCAAGTACATTTTTTGCTATAAAAAGAAACCCAATTAATTTAAATCTAATCTAATCTTCTGGGCTTGTTGCCTACCTTATTTCCCAAATCTAAATTAACAACTAATCCCCACATTTTGAATAAATTAAGAAAATATTCATTTTTTGTAAGATGTGAGAAATTGAACCAATTCCAAGTCGACAATAAAATTGCAAAGAAGGCAAAGACAGGGGTTTTTGAAACTTTTATTGTAATGTATTAACAAATTAATAATCTGTGTTCTTTCCATTGACATGAATCACACATTCGCAGCGATTTGGTATGCTTAAAATCAGTTCATCAAAATCACTTTGAGGAATGGCCACCCACGTTCTTTGTAAGAAGTCAAAAAGTTGTTGTGGGGTATTTACGGCGTCCATACTCGGTAGAGCTCTTCTTTGGAGTATATCCCATGCGTGCTCAGTAGGATTTAAGTCTGGTGATTGAGCAGGCCACGGCAGGACGTTGATATCAGCATTGGCAAGAGTGCGTGTTACGACTCCAACAGTGTGTGGACGTGCATTGTCGTGCATAAGTTGAAACGAATCACCCAACTGGCTTCGCAAAGGGATGATTACATCTGATACAATACTTGTCGCATAAATCCGAGCATTAAGGTTGCCCCTGATCCAAATGAGATCGGTTCTTCCACCGATCTAAATACCCGTTAAAACCATCATTGTTCCCCCTCCATATGGATGAACTTCCTAACAGAATTTCAATCGTTCTTGACGTCCAGGGCTTCTCCAAACTAATGTACATCTTGTATCCGGCCTCATACCGAAACCAGATTCCTCGGAAAAGCAAACACCACGCTAGTCTTCTTCCTCCTAATTACTGTCTTCGCGAGCCCATTGTAAACGGGCTCTACGATTGCGGGGCGCTATTGGTGGAACTCTCAGAGGCCTTCGGGATCGCAGACCCACTTCTCTTAAACGATTACGTATGGTTTGATCGCTTTTCAGAAAGCCTGAAGCGCTGTGGAGCCTCGTAGTTATCATCATGGCGGTCATAGTACGATTTCTTCGCGCTGTATTATGGATATACCGGTCCTATCTTCGAGTGGTGATACGAGTTCGCCCTCCATGTCGCTCGGCCACACTGCCCGTGATGCGATAGCGTGTCCATAGGCGGCTTATGACGCTCTGCCTTGTCCCAACAGCAGTAGCCACAGTGCGTTGCCTGGCGCCAGCTTCCAACATTCCAACGGCTCTCAGCATCTCTTCTCTAGGCAATTGGTGTCATCGCTCCATACCGATGCAATTTTTTTCAGTTACGATGCAGAAATTGTAATGTTTTTGTAAAACCGCCATCACACGCTTTTATAGGGATTTTTAATGACAGTTATTTTTAAAAGTTTAAACAAAATTTGAATAAAATTCATTATTGAAATGGTGAAATTCAATAAAAAATTTCAAAAAGGATCCAGAAAAGTTACAATAATAATCCCAATTGGCGGCAATTCTCTAAAATGCACTTGATCCCTAGACATTTTTGATGTGTGTATAAAGGGCAAACAAAACTTTTAAGGCACCCCTTTGATAGACCGATATGTCGTAATTCCAGTACCCCCCCGGCATTGGTTTTCTGCCTCAAAGTTATCGAAAAGGGGATGAGGTGACCTGAAATGCAAGACAGCTAAGACACACTTATTTTTTATTTTAACAAATAGGTATAAACAACAACAGACAAAAGCTTTTCTTTTTATTAGAAGATTTTAAATTCCTTTTTTTACAAAAGAAAAGTAAGTAATAAATTAACGCCCCATGAAAATTCTGTTAGATGAGTTAAAAAGTCTGAAAGATAAATTGAAAAGTCAAAATATAAAATCAAAAGTTTCTCATAAAAACATACATACAATCGAACATAGAACCTCCTCCTTTTTGGAAGTCGGTTAAAAATAGTGAACACCCGTTAGATAAGTGAAGTTGGATTACAATAGTAAACACATTGGGCTCAGTGAGTTACGAGTCGGGCAGGAGAGATCTCTGTGGATGCTACTAATGAGATTCCGCCTGAGATCAGAGAGCCATTAGAGTGGCTTAATTGACGTTCACGAGTCGGTGTCCCAAAACCTGCATCTGCACTCTTACTTTGCATATTTAAGTTTAAAAAACTAAGTACCTACCAACCTGGGAATGGAATTTAGAGTTTTATCACATTTTCTATCAGATAAAGAATGATAAAGATGATAATTTACACAAAAGATTCAATTTAAACGTTGCTAACCAAATACTTCCTCCTCATTTTGGAAGTTGTCTCTGATACTGTGGTAGATGTACAAATTGAATAAACATTATGTATTAAATAAAATATTATATTTGCAAACAATCTTTTTACCGAAATCTAATAAAATTTCAACCAGCAAAAAAACCTTTCACATTCAACATTAGTCTCCGTGATCCGTAATCGATAAAGGTATTAGGAATCTATTTCCATAATCCAGTTTATCTTCTCTTGCAAAGATAACTAGATTGCCAGATTCAGATTCGAGTCAGATTTTTATTGATAATATTAATTACTAGCTGTGCCCCGCGGTTTCACCCGCGGTAATTTCGGAGTTTCCGCGGGAATTCTGGGATAAAAAGTACCCTATGTCCAATTCTGTACCCCTGACAACGTGCATGCCAAATTTAATCCAAATTCGTTCAGCTGGTTTTGCGTGATTGAGTAACAAACATCCAAACATCCACACTTTCACATTTATAGTATTAGTAGGATAAGTCAAATTTGAATTAAATAAATAAAATAAATTACCGCCGATTGCACTGTTATGTTGATTCGCCAAATAATCTTATAATTTTATTTTGTAAGGTTTCTTTCATTGGTCTTTTAGAGGTCAGATTTAAAAACTTTATATGTATTTAATGTTCATGTGTTTCACTCACGCGTATTACTTAACATTTTTATACAAGAGAGAGATATTTAATAAACGTGAGTCTAAATACTCAAAACAAAGTAGCTTTACTTTGTGTAGGTTCATATTAAAATAAATTTTATTTTAATTTAGCTTTTGGGATCAGCTACATATATGGATCATATTCATTAATCTAGATACAATTTTCACATGCTACCTAAACTTGTGTCAACGTGTACTTTGATGGGCATACTAAGATACAGCGTCTTTCAGCTGAATTTAATAATGAATTCCATCCAATAAATACAATGTAGTAGATGCATCGTGCTCACGAATATTACATGCCTTAGAGAGGCTATATAAAAGCATACATCCGGTACGGACTGCCCAAGTTTTCCGTACAGATAAGAATAATATGTATAGGTATGAATAGAATAGAATAGAATAGAATAGAATAGAATAGAATAGAATAGAATAGAATAGAATAGAATAGAATAGAATAGAATAGAATAGAATAGAATAGAATAGAATAGAATAGAATAGAATAGAATAGAATAGAATAGAATAGAATAGAATAGAATAGAATAGAATAGAATAGAATAGAATAGAATAGAATAGAATAGAATAGAATAGAATAGAATAGAATAGAATAGAATAGAATAGAATAGAATAGAATAGAATAGAATAGAATAGAATAGAATAGAATAGAATAGAATAGAATAGAATAGAATAGAATAGAATAGAATAGAATAGAATAGAATAGAATAGAATAGAATAGAATAGAATAGAATAGAATAGAATAGAATAGAATAGAATAGAATAGAATAGAATAGAATAGAATAGAATAGAATAGAATAGAATAGAATAGAATAGAATAGAATAGAATAGAATAGAATAGAATAGAATAGAATAGAATAGAATAGAATAGAATAGAATAGAATAGAATAGAATAGAATAGAATAGAATAGAATAGAATAGAATAGAATAGAATAGAATAGAATAGAATAGAATAGAATA
This sequence comes from Zygaena filipendulae, assembly GCA_907165275.2. Taxonomy (NCBI): domain Eukaryota; kingdom Metazoa; phylum Arthropoda; class Insecta; order Lepidoptera; family Zygaenidae; genus Zygaena; species Zygaena filipendulae. Next base: position 5,144,227 of record OU015657.1, read on the forward strand.
GAATAGAATAGAATAGAATAGAATAGAATAGAATAGAATAGAATAGAATAGAATAGAATAGAATAGAATAGAACAGAACAGAACAGAACAGAACAGAACAGAACAGAACAGAACAGAACAGAACAGAACAGAACAGAACAGAACAGAACAGAACAGAACAGAACAGAACAGAACAGAACAGAACAGAACAGAACAGAACAGAACAGAACAGAACAGAACAGAACAGAACAGAACAGAACAGAACAGAACAGAACAGAATAGAATACACTTTATTGTACACCAAAATAATTTTACAGTGTGTGCTTATTTTAGTTTAAAGGTTTTTTAATTTGAAAATACGTAATTCCTATCCCCTTAGTAAGTAAGTCTCTATTGTTTAACATTGTAACCTGTATATATTATCTAGTCTTGTGTCACAAGGAAATGAGGATACCACGGATTTCTCAAAATCCCTAAGGACAACAGAAAAACCTGGTATTCTTAGGGATTTCACGAAATCCCTAAGGAAAACAGAAAAACCTGGTATTCTTAGGGATTTCACGAAATCCCTGGCATTCTCATTTCCTTGCGACACCTGTTTATTGTGTCGATCTCAAGATTTATTATGAACCCAATGGCGGATGCGTATACTATATAATAGCAGCTAATTTCAAAGGGTTCCAAAAAAGGCGATACATTACATGAGCAACGCTAGCCCGCAATGAATCAGTGTGATAAAATGTTTCCGATGACCAAAGCAATCGGCGGGGTCACGCACGATCGGCCACCGGCGCCGTTGAAATTCAGAGGGCCAGGGCGGAATATACACCGACACTACGACTACACAGTTACTATTTTAGGAGATACAGTCGAAATTCCGGAACGTCACCCCATTTTTATAGGGAATTTATCAAAGTATACAAGTATGACCAAAAGAGATCCGAAGTAAAGTAAAATCGCTACGCTCGGGCGCCAAACCCCGTCTCGGGACTAAATGAGTTACTTTCATCCCTAGGATAACAATGTACTATTTAATAACTCTTAGCAGTTTAATTTATTAGGTTTGCTTATTATTTCAATATTATACTCAAACCGCTAACAATGAAATAAAAAGGATTTTTAATCTCATCACGCGATCATCATGAAGTTGTCCGGAAGAGACTACTACTTTTACGAGATTTGACTTATTGTTAGATTTTTTTTGTTGTGTCCAATTTTCGAAATGATTATAAAGATCAGATTTCATATTTTTCCAGGTTCTTTTTATCCCGGATTTTTTTTTCCCTCGGGAACTATGAAATTAACGCGGGTAAAACCGTTTATTATATCCCAGCTGTACCTACTATAGGTATAATATGTATTGGAAAATTTCATGATGATTGGTTGAGTTTATTAACGCTTTATTATAGGTTAGAATATAACTCATGTATTATAAATAGGTATAACTTACTGTAATATGCACAATGTACATATGTACATATACATACCCAGTAGCATAACGCCATCCGCCACGCCCCCTACTGTGTGAAAGCATGTTGGGGACCTTGCTTTTGATATGCAAATCTGCACCTCAACGCTACGTGGTGACCGGCGTGTGCGCTATGCACATTGCACACGTGATAAATTAGCGGTGCCCACCTGTGGGCAGACAGAATATGGTTAATTATCTAATTTAACATATTTTAGTGATGCAAAACTGTTAATATCGTTTTTATAAATACATCCATCGAAACTTTTTTCCAACATCATAACATAATAACAATTGACTTTATCAAACATATGTATGTAGGTATGTAAAGAAAAAAACAGCAGAAATATGTAAGTAAGTTGTTTAATAAATTGTGCCTACGTCAAATCAAATTTGAATGAATAGCTCTGTACAACTTGATTTCTGCGATAGAGTTTATGGAACTTCTCGGACCAGATTTAACGCAATATGTTTTAGGGATGAAAAGTTGTTTTGATGATAAAGCTTTACCGACTTCATCGGTTTGGAAAAAATCCGCAAACAACTAGTGTCGTAACCTACTTTTTAGGAGGCATTTCAATGCATGCTACTGAAAAAACATTAAAAACTGCAATTATTTCCAAGCTGTACTGTAGGTATAATTACTTTTATAATTGTGTAATTGTCGTACAGCTTGGCTCTACCCGTGTATGTACTCTACAACAAAAGGCTTTAACATTAAGAAATGATTATAGTCATTTCATAAACTGCCAGTCCCCGTAAAATTACAAGCTGTACATAATATGTTACGTATGTATTTATACCATATTATGCAATGTTAATCTACCAAAAATTCACAGAGCGTCTACTGAAGAACAGATGGAAGGACTCAAATTGTTATATTATTTTTTATTGATTTGTCTTTGTACGGACTGGTAACCTAGAAAAATGGTTATGTAGGTACATACAAAGAAAAAAACCTTGTAGGCGAAACTGATAAAAAAAGGAATTTTGCTGTTGTGTTCGTACGTAAATGGTTACGTAAAAAGTTTTTTTTCTAGTTTCGGTCCACAGCTAGATAAAATGGATAGATAAATGAGCGAATTATTTAGAATTAGAATAAACTGCTGCTGTTCATTTAAATTTATCTGTCCATTTACTTTTTATTTTATTCTATTGAATATCACAGATGAGCTTTTTCTATAAATCCCGAAACTCTCCGATTCAGTTATAGGAGTTGCAAAGCTTACTTGAACTTTCGTATTTTTAAGCTGGTTGTATTGGCGGAGTATTCTTATATAGGTATAGTACCTATGTACCTATTTGAGCTCATTTTATGCTAAGCTATTTACCGACAGCTGGATTAATCTTTATGATCCTTGTGATGGGATCAACGTTCCATCAACAAAACTTTATTGCCTGCCGAATTATTTTTTGTTTTGTATTTTAACGAGCAGTTTTCTTTTTCACTCAAGGCAAAAAGTTTGTGTAGATTATATCTGAGCTGAAATGTTTAAAATATCTCATTGTGAAACAAAACACGCGTTTCCTAACAATTCAATTCCCCAACAATTTATGTAGTAGTACCTCCTAGATGTACCCGCAGTTTCATCCGAGTAAATTTTAGAGTTCCCGCGGAAATTCTGGCATGAAAAGTATCCTGTAGTACCTCTGACAACATGCATGCAAAATTTCACGCTCAAGCCAAAAATTGACGGTTTTCACATTTTAAAATTAACAAGTTAAAGTAAATCGTCAAGATAAGTTTTTTTTTTCCTGAATGATATACCCAAGGATGCAAATCATTATAATACAATCTAGCCAATCTAGTAATGACTAATAAGTATTTTAAATTTGACCTAAACTTCTAAACAAGACTGTACTAAGAATGTGTCCAATAACACTTTTCTTATTGTCTCTATTAAGGGGAAGACACTTTGTTCTTGTGTTCTTTGGAAAGATAAGTATTAATAAATATTTCTTAACCACCGAACAACAGAAAAATTCCACCGATTCTTTTTAAATAGACGGTTTGTTTTGTCTCCTTAAAAATGATTTACCTATGTATATGCGGTGTCGTTAGCTAGGGATGATTTATAATGTTTAGTGAGATGGAAATAGTTGTTGATTGTGTCTTAAAGTGTGTCTGCAACCATACGTAACTTTTTTTTGTTTTGTTTTACTACGTCAGTTTTGGTATTTCCTATAAAACTCTTTGTTCTCTTTGTATCCTATTTGACTCAGGGCGAAGGATTTTTTATAATCCGTAAAGTAGTTCCAGAGTTCCTCTCACCCCCTACCCCTACAAACAAACTTTCTATAAACGAATATTATAAATATCCCCTTAATAATAATACTGGTTTACAGTTTGTCACAAATAGAAAACAGTTTTACTGTTGTATGCTCAACCTATTAATACGTAGAAGTACGTACACTTTTCGGGCAATTTCGATTTGATCAAATACAAACGTGACTCGCAATTTTATTTTACTTGTAAGTATATGTGTCGATTCTTATACTAATAATATAAAAAAAAAAATTACAATGAACAATGAATGAAGGGGTTACTTTTTTATTTACTATTATAATCCCTCAATATTCAACAGTTAAAATCTGTAACTTTTTCTCATTAATATATTGCACTTGCTACATAAAGTTATAGGTAAGCACACTAGTTATTATCTACATTTTAAAAATTCTATTGACTCGCTTCGAGACGGGCAAAACAAAAGGGAACGAAGCGATACGCTGAGAACTGAAGCAAGTTAAATGAGTTCGAACATTGGACCAAGTTGTGGGCCCACTGAGTTTTCATAGCCGATCTAACTTGTTGAACCTCAAACAATCTTTCAAACGCTTGTTAATTTAACCGCTTTACTGCTGTGCTATGCCTAGCATATGCTTACAATAATACATAAATAATTATTAATATTAATATATAGTTGATTTTACGTTTTATTAAGATTAACAGAAAGAGCTTCTGTTAATCTTGGGGGACAATGCGGAAATCAGGTTTTCCTTTAAAATAAATATATTTAAACCGGTTAAAACAGAAAAAAACCTTTTTAAAGGCAATCCCAAAAACTATACTGGGTATTAGGTACCTACTAAAACGCGTAAATATCCAATATACCAAAATGGCCATTCCTTTGATGATTGGTTGGGTAATATTTTAAGATATTTAAATGTTATAATGGCGACCAATATTGTAATGGGGATGGTATACGTGATTATACGTATATGGTATACGGAATTACATTTTTATAAATATGTTTTTGATAGGATAATTAAATATTAGCCATTTTAAGAATGATTACGTTTCTAAATTCGAATCTCCAATAAAAAAACGGAGGATAATATAAAATTTTACGTTTCCTTTCATTACTCGTATTTTAGCTTGACGTATTTTAAGTGTTACCAGAGTACGTTTTTGTAATTAATATTAACGTCCAATCTCTTTCTTAACGGCCCATTTCGATCTTGTGGCCACAAAAGTTTCATTAATGAAACATTCTATCAACGCACGCTACTAAACAAATAGGACCTATTGGAAGTTTATCAATCTCGTCACATTAATGTTACCTATAGTATCATTTTCACAATAGTTTTTTTTTTTTACTTATGATTAAATCACATTGATAGTTTATGAGAGTTAGTAAAATGGTTTGTGATAAGTAATTTTTTTTCTTTTTTTTTTCTTTTTTCCTCTTGGTTAGTCTGCGATCAGTCATCAACTATAAGCAGATGTTATGGTGCCGTATTTTTGAATCGCTCGAATTACTTTCGCATACGGAATCGCAAGATTCACATGCGAATGCTCATACATTTTTGAAGCATTCGCGTGTGAATCTTGCAATTCCATATGCGAAAAGTAATTTAAGCGATTCAAAAATACGGCCCATGGTTCCTTGTATTCTCACATTTTGAGTGTGCCACTGGTAGCATCTACTCTTTTATGGTTTAGACTTAAGTAGTCAGGTGACCAATGAAAGGATGTCCCTTCGCTTTAGTCGCTTTGGGTAGTTACTTCGTGTCAGTTTCACGGCTAGCACGTTTGGGTAGTTTTGTAATTGTTTCGTGTACTTCGCTTTTGTGACTTTGATCTCTTCCTTTACAGTTGGCATTACGAGATGTTCATGGATTTCAGCATTGGTAATAAACCATGGCACATTTGATATTGATCTCAGAATGCAATTTTGTAGCCTTTGTATTATTTTAATATTGGAATCGCTTGCACTCCCACAAAGTTGTATGCCATACATCCACACCGGTTTTAGGATGGTTTTGTAGATTAGGAGTTTGTTGTCGATTGATAACTTGGAATTTCGTTCCACCAACCAATTCAAGTTTCTAGACAGTATGTTTGACTGATCTCTTTTAGCTTTAATGTGATATTTCCATGTCAGTCGGCGGTCTAGGTGCATGCCCAAGTATTTGAATTTATAAGTAAATATAAAGATAATAATATGCACGAATCCTCTTTTTTTGAAGTAAGTCAAAAACTAGCGTTTGTACTATTTGAATTTTTTTTTTTCCAAACAGACTCACAAAACGTTTACGTTACGTTAGAGTTAGGTTACGTTGAACGCATACAATTTATTACCTAAAAAAAAGAACAACTGAAAGTCATAAATAAAACGTAGATCTACTTATTTTTAAAAGCTTTTAAGAAAAGTTTATTTTATTCTTTTTAGCGCTTTTAAATAAAAACTTGTTTTTAAAAAGTTTCCTTACTTTAATTTTATTTATTTGTATTGACTGGAATTGGGTTTGTGGACTATACTACTAGTATAGGAATAAATTAGGAAGTTAATATAGTTGGTAGTGTTACCATTAGAAATAAATAAATTACCTCGTCATTTATACCCTTCAGAGCTTTCACCAGTCTTTCGTTTCGTTTCAGAGCTTTCGCTCTGAAAGATTAGAGTTCTTGTCCAAAGACCGATTGAGCCAATGAACGAAATGAAGGTCTTAAAGGGAAGGATTAATAGTGTACCATAGATATCGACTCACCACGCAGAGGATTAAACTGACATTAAGTCTCTTTTGACCAACCCCTATACTAATACCTATTATAAATGGCAAAGTAACTCTCTGTCTCAGACAGACGTCTGTTACACTTTCATGTGTTCATGGCTGAACCGATCAAAGGTGCACGCCTTATCAGGGGTAAAGAGAAGGACATAGGATACTTTTCATCCAAAATTCACGCGGGAACTCCAAAATGTCCACGGGTAAAACCGCGGGGCACAGCTGGTATACGAAATAAAGTCGGCCAAGAGTTGAAATTCGAGTAACATGATTAGATTCTAGTCTATTATGTCTAAAAAAAATAAGGAGCCTAAAAAGTAAGCTCAGAGAAAAGTTTTTATGAATAAGTGACTGTTTCGATAAAAATATACCTTATGTATAAAATTTAGAACTATTAATTTAGCGTGTTTATACCTAAGTAAAAGGAAAATCAACACGATTAGATACCTCTCTTCAACAAGCGCTCACAGTGATATTGCGCTAAATCTGACCGCTTTGCGTAACGCAGCGCTTCTGAGTCGGGGTGTATATACCACCCTTTGCGTAATTACCTTCACGCCAACTGAGCGGCGCGGCGTCGGACGTGGACCAAAATAACGCTATCCTGACCCACTTACCTACATGTGAACGGTGTCTAACCTACAACCAACTGTATCTAAAGTACTTACCAGCTGGTGCCTGTGGTTTCAACCGCTTAAATTTCGTGATTCCCTCTGAAACAGAAAAGGACAAGCTAGCTATATACAAACGAATCATTCATCATTAACGTACATTTTAACCTGTTTAACCTTCATCCTGCTACTTTTATATCACATACATAAGGGTGTTCCGTATTTTTGGTAGCACTTAGCTCCACAACGCCTAAACAGAAAGGTCTTGGAATAGGACATAGATACTTTGTATACGTGGTACAGCTCTGCCCTGCTAATCGACATTTTTATGATTTAACTTTTTTGCAAAAATAACATCCCAATAAGGAGTTTTTCTTATTAAAGACATGTTTTTTATTTAATATAAAACGCAGTACATGCAACTGTTAATCGCGTTAATCTCCAAACCGCCATTCTGGAAGTACAAGTAGATACTGCGTTGACAATAACGAGAGCAGAGCTATACATAAACCGCGGATAATTCACCCTTATAGGTATGTAACTTGTAAAAATATAAGAATAACAAAAAAGAAAACAATGACAAATCACAGAAAACGTTAAATAAAAACGTCTATTTATGTAGGTTCCTCTACATAATTACCTATGATTTGTGATATAAAGAAAAGAGACATTAAATGTTTCTTGGTAATGATCCGATTGATCCATCGCTTGGAGTCCGCAACTTGCTCGCTCTATTTTCTAGGTTTTATTTTTATTTTATCACATTTATCACATCAAATTTTTTTTTTTTTTTTTTATATTTGAAGCGATAAATAATCAAATACTGTATTCAGTATTAAGATTACCGCTTCAAATATTAAAATTCCCTGCTTGAATACGTCCCTCCTTTAACTTTAGACCCGGTAGGTAAATCATAAAAAGCAAATAACTGTAGATATATAGATACTTGTTTTAAATTCTGGCACTTTATTTTCTAAACAAAATCCTCTTTCCACACAATTTATAAACGTGATATTACACACACTCACCCTCTCCAGTAAAACGATCGAACACAATAAACAGTGTTTTGGCTCGGTTAGGTGAAACTTAATAGCGTTTTAACTCGAATAAATAATAGTTTTGTTTGCAATCAAATATCGGTTGTACCTGCTTATCCAATTTTGTATATTGATTAATAAATAACATTACAAATCACATAGTATAATTCAGCAAATCGTAATGCGGCATGTTAGTTTCGGATAGGTAGTAGCACAAAAATTAAAAAATCAGATAGAGCTTTTGAAATTATTAAAATAATTAGGAAACCAAACCAAACCACTTTTTAGGTTCTTGCGTGTTTAGGTACACTCTGATACACGCAGTCGTTTTTTGTACTGTGAATGTTGCTAAAACTGAAAATCTTCAGCAATAGATGCACTATCATTATAGCTTCTTTGACCAAATAGAATCATAAAAATGGACTGTCAAGAGCAAAGTCTGTTTCCTTTTCCAATAAAAATGTCGACTTCCCCCCTCACCGAGCGGTTACCTACAACGGGAAATAATCTTGAAAGTCGATTTTTTTTCCGTCTCTCTTTTCCTTAGGTAATTTACCTTCAAGGTTCGAAAGACCGATTTAACGAGCCTTTTTTATTATATTTTTTTTTGTAGCTAATAGGATCATCCCGCCTAATTCGATTTGTGCTAAAGACGTTTCAAGATTTGATCAATCAAAAAGAATTTATGAAACAAATAAAATGACCTAAATGATAAAATCTTTAATTAGGATTTTTAAATAAAATCTTTATAGATAAGTATCTTTATAGGTAGGTAGGTACTTACCGCGCTTTTGCTAGTGTCTAATAGTATAAAAAGAGGTAGTTCTGATTAATAATAAAAACCGACATCAAAGTAAATAGTAAATAGTCTATCTTAAAGGACAATGGGCTGGTCCGTCCAATGTGTTGTAACACTAATTCATGACATACATATGTCATTTTAAAGAGCTTAAATAGTCAAACATTTTTTATATGACAGCAAAGCTGGATTTCGTGCAGAGAAGAAGTTATTGGGCATAGAAATATAATGTTTTTATCATTTTTGTCAAGATATGAAATTTATTAAAACCGTCATCTGAACTTATGCGTTTTATAAAGACTTGATATGGTTTTTTTGTACTAACAAACATATTTTTGGTATGAATTGTAATGGATTTCATTCCAAATATTGTAAAACTTCATACCCTGGTATATGTATGGTATACCATACATATACCAGGTACCATACATATAACCTTAAAAGAAGTTGGGATGGAGCTCATTATTATCTAATTCCCAATCCTTCTTTTGATAATCTACCTACCTATCTACACCTGACAAAATCATAATCTTTTCTCTTTCTCTATAGTTAATAATCTTCTATAATTACTATAAAAACAAAGTTGGTAGCTGTGTTTTTCCGTTCATTCACTTAGCTCTCCTATAAACTAAGCAAACGGATTTTGATAAGGATTTCACTATCATTATTAACATATTTTTTATTAAATATATATGTATAGGTACTATACACATAATAGATTCTACTAAAATTTATAATTGGTATAGAATAGTCGACGTTTTATAACCAAACTGTTTTAGAGTACTTACGTTCTCTGGCTAAAATTTGTGAGATTGATTAAAATTATGTACCTACTACCTAGCACTCGTAAAAGATATACACTCGTGTTGAGTTGGTGCATGTCGCTAGAAGATATTAGGCAAATATTATTAAAGTGTAAAGTGAACGAATACATTTATCGGCGAGAAGTCGGGAGCACGGGCAGTGGAGGTGAGCGTTCATGCATTGTAAAGGGACCCATTAAACCTACACCTGGGTCGCAAGTCCCAGGCACTGCTCCGTGTTCCCTACGGATATCTGGTCTGCTGTACAACTTCTATGTTGGTGCAATTCATTGTAATAGTTTCTAGTTCATTCTAGATGTGTCGCTCAACTAATAGTCTCGGTCATACCTTTGCCTGCCTTCAGTTATATTATCACCATCAGTTAGTCAGCTATGGTTACAATAGCAGATAACTATCTGCTGTTATCTGCTACTATAATCCTTTCTTGCTATTCTACACATTTATTACACGTATATACCTATATAGATACTGAAGATTCACTGCTCTTTCTTTAGAAGTCTTTCAGTAAAAAATGTAATAGATAAAAAAAAATACATAGAAACTGTATTACCCTATCAATCTTCGTAGCTCACGTATCAGTCTGAACATTATGTTGACGGAGGCTCTGTGCAAGAAAGCAAACTTCACTATTTTCATACGGATTTATATAATGTTACTTGTTCCCCTCGGTTCCACCCGCGGTAATTTCGGAGATCCCACAGGAATTCCGGGATAAAAAAGCTTATGTCCTTTTCTTTGCCCCTGACAACGTGTATGCAAAATTTAATGAGATTTAACCCACGTTAATTTCGAAATTTCCGCAGAAATTTCGGGATAAAAAGTACCTTATGTTCTGAAATTTTGCATCTACGTTGCAAAATTTCATGATGATAGGTTGAGCCGTTAAAACGTGAAAGCGTAAGAAAAAAAAACACAAACTTACGCATAGTAAGGATTACAGACATTTGTTGGGTATCTACAGATAAGGAGTTTGTTTTTATTAACATCACAAGCAGCAATTGCGAGGTGCCTACGAGCGTGTCGGCACACACAATAAGGGACGCTCCGCAAGGGTCATTTCCGGCGTTGACGTGTCTAAACATTGCTTAAGCCCTATTGTTGCCTAAGACGCCAATGTTACACAGCTATTTACATAACAACAACGCCGCTCCAAATATTCTTGACATTGTAAAACAGAGATTATGATGAGATTCACGTTTAAGAGGGAATGTTTCTTGTCTCTGAATCACTACATATTATTAAAAAAAATGTTGCTACATTCACATGGGTGAAAAATGTATCCACTGTTCATTACTTTTCTGTTATACAATAATTCTAATAACTTTTATAGTAACAAAACGGCCAAGCCACATGTTTTGACTAAGGTGTAGAGTTTGTGAAGTAATGCTTGGTAAATTTAGGGCGTGTAGAGTTAAAAGCTTGACTCTACATGAGATCTAATAACTTTTTGGCAGTGCGAGTCATATTATGGTCTCGTCTTGGCAACATTTCACATGAAAATATTTTTGGTGGGATTTCTTGTTTTTTGTAAGTCAAAATTGCGGAAGTCTCATACAAACTTCCATCCCCTAGTTTAAGGGGTTAGGGGATAAAAGTTACAAGTTTTATAATTTTTTTGTTGTTTGTGTACTAATACTAGCTTACATAACAAATTTTAGCTTCCTATAGGACATTAGGAAATACCCTAAGAATTTTGATGATCATCAGTGAATCAGTGACGAAATCAGAATTTTTTTAGATATCAAAAAAGTCAAAAGCATTAGAGCTATTCAATCTAAAAAATTCTAGAGATAAAACAATTTTAATATCATTGGGAAAAACCCACTTTGTCAATTTTCATAAAACTGAAAATTTATAACGCAATTTCTCTTGACGTTTTCCAGGATTCATCACTCCAGTAAACGATAGCATTGGAAACGTTCGGATTACTCATGGTTACGGACAATGAGCCAGTAGTGGAGTATTGTACTGTACAGTGTAGTGGCTGTTCTCACAATAGGAACTACAGCGCCGTTGAAATGATTTCATCTTTTTATGACTGGTGGAATGACATTTTTAATATGCGCGACCGTGGAAACACATTTTGTTTCATGAAACAAAAAAAAATATGTAGTTTTGAGTTGCCCCCTAATTTTTTCACAAATGATTCATCAATTATTTTAGGTGGTAGTGATTATATAAGGAGGATTTTCAGTTTCACATATTTTCCAATTTTCGTAATTTGAAGATCTATGTATATTTCTAATTTAAAATTTAAAATTAAAATTATGATATGGGTACTAATTTTAAAAATAATATGAAAGTTCGCAAAGATGTTATGGATGTTGCGACCACACGTAATCGGCTGGACGTATTTGAATCAAATTTTACTAACACATACAATCTTTTCTGACGCATTGACACATAGGATAGGTACTCTATATCCCGAAACAAAGAGTTCCCGTAGAAACTCCACAATACAAGCGGATCGATCCGTGGAGAACATGTGGTCTGATATCAATTATCACCCATCGATCATTGTCAATCAAACCAATTAACAACACACTACTTAAAGTATTGGTTATTGGAACGAAACGGTTTTATTTTTAATGTCTTGTTTTTTTTTTATTATTAAAGGCAGTCCCATCTGCTTAACTACTGAGGATTTTTTTACTGAACCGTGCAGACCTGGAGTGCGCGCGACCTACATTCGAGGCTATTCACATGTGGCTTTAAAATTAATTAACGCTCTATTACGCCACTAACGACGGCCAATTAATAAATGCCTCGCTTGCAATATCTTATACGGTGTATGCGGCTTCCTTTGTAAACATGATTTTTTTGTTATTTTTATACAAACCAATATTATGCTATACGAGGTTGTTTTAATTTACTGAACGCTATATTTCTCTTCGCTGTAAAAGTTGTGTTCCTTTAGCATAGGTGTGATTCAGAGCTACAAAACAAAGCCGTCTATTCTGTTTGGGATAGGTATATTTGCTTCTTAATTTCGTACTTTATACTGCGAAATATTAACTATACTTTACAACTTAGTAACATTTTCTTATTTTTTAACCGACTTCCAAAAAGGAGCAGGTTCTGTGTTCGGCTATATATGTCTTTTTTTTTTAATTTACGTTCACCGATTACTCGAACACGGTTGAACCAATTTAGAAAATTCTTTTTTTGTTTAAAAGTTTATACTTCCAAGTTGTTTCCATGGTCACCAAGTCGGGATTTGATGATGGGATCTTGGAGAAATTGAGACAACTCTCAAAAAATTATAGGCACATTGGGTATTTTTATAGTAGATCATTCATTTGCTTTCGGAAAGTTAAATTTGGAGAAGTGAAACTGATGATGAAGACCACAGATGGTCATCAGAACTATTCAATAATACCTACGTACCTATTTCACGGATACCGATTCGATTACTTTAATAATATGATTTCTAAACAATTAATGCTCGTCACAATGCATATGGCGAAGTTAGTGAAGAACCAGGAGAACTCCTCAACAATAATTAATATTCTTACTTTGAAAAAAATAATATTTCGTAAAAGGTGATCTTAAATTCAGCAGTTGACATTATGGTTATTAGATAAATTACAAACTGACTCACATAACGGCGAGAAAAACCTACTTCCAAAAACTTCAAAAATTCACTACACTATAAAAAGCTAAAAATAAACAAAATACCTACCTACTGATTTAATCCAAAAGACAAAATTACACGTACTTACCTAATATTATTATTGGTTTGTGCCAAGCCAAATAGGAAGTGGGTAGATGAACTAAGTTCACTCTCACCACGAGCTCCTCGTGAGCAGACCCAAGAGGGCAGATACAAGCGGGCTTGGCACCGCATTCAAACCGATCAGTGGCAGCACAAACCAATATTTAGGTACGTATATTTTTGTCTTTTAGATTAAATCAGTAGATATTTTTAGCTTTTTAGGTTTTAACTTGTTTGTTAATTTTTTTTTACTAAAAAACCATAATATAATACCTACATAAATAACTATTTAGATAATTAATAACAATTTGTTTCTATTCTATTGTACAATCATAATACCATTATAAAAATAAACGAAGAAAATGTCAACAATCAACTTAATTTATTTGTTAATTATCTCTTCGCAATTTTAGGGCTTTTAACAAAGGTAGACGTGTGTTGATAATTAATTAATTAAAAGAACATTTCAGGCGTAAGAAAAGTATACATATGTACCTACCTACGTCTTAGTTGCGGATTTGTGTTCGTTCAACTACTTACAGCTATGCAGTTATGTCGGCCGGCTCGTGTCACAGGGCTATACGTTAATGGAAAACGTCACTCACATCATTCAATCTCTCCATGCTCAATGTGGAAGTTGGGTTTTATATCATCCCTCTTTTTAATGCCACTCCAATCATTTTACTTGTATATTGTCGAAAATGCTCTCTATGGGTACTCTGGTTTCCTATGCAACGTGTTAATGAATTGACTGAAAACTAGAAAGTAGTAGTTCAGAATCGATTCGGAAATCGATTGCACCATGTTTTATATTAATTAATTTAATATAACATATATTTTTTTTATTTTTACTAGCCCATGCATTGATATGTCTAAATTATTTATCCCTTCTAATATTATAAATGCGAAAATAACTCTGTCTGTCTGTCTGTTACGCATTCACGCCTATAGACGGCTCAACCGATCATCATGAAATTTTACATAGACGTTGTCAGAGGTACAGAGGAGGACATAGGGTACTTTTTGTCCTGGAATTTCCGCGGGATCTCCGAAGTTAACACGGGTGAAACTGCGGACAATAGCTAGTAATACGCGTTAGGTAGGCGCGTACGCCGCCCGTCGCAAAAAAAAACCGTATCGGTCGGTCATTGACACGTGTAGGCGCGCGCGGGAGTAGCGCTTGAAATATCGTAGATGACTAATGTTGAATAACTTTCAGACTATTAATTTTTTCGACATAATTTATATTTTAATCATGCCCAGTATTGTTTATTTTTTAAATGGGTGTATCAGGTTTTTGGTCAATTCATTTACATTTTACACGTTGTATATGTAGGTATTACTTATTACATTCTTCATTAATAAATTGATATAATTTAGTGGCTTATTTTCTGTAAACGAAAATAGTCATTCAAGCTAAGAATGTAATAGACTTTCCACATTTCAAATGAAATTCTTAATTACTAATACGTTGATGACTGAAAATCTCCATTCTCTTTCTGAGAGTCTAACCCGCCGCACTCAGAGTCTACTTTAATGATTACTTAGTTAAGTATAGATTTTCAAAACAAAACTGCCGCAATCAGAGACGTTCAGTAAATTAATGTTAATTGGCAATTAATGAGATGTAACTTAATTAGTTAAATGCCAATTAACATTAATTTAATAAACTTGTCTGATTGCGGCAGTTTTGTTTTAAAAATCTATATTTAATTAAGTAATCATTAAAGTCTAATCTGAGTGCGGCAGTAAGAATTAAAAAAAAAGGAAAAAGTCAACTTAAATTACTTAATTTTGCTGATGTGTCTAACAACTTTTTAATCTCCTTTTATATTTACAGTTAATTCATAAGGGAAGTCACGATTGTAATAGATATAGGTACCTTTATTGAAACGTATTCTGGCGTGATCTCAAAATTTAAATTATCCTTTAAACTTTCAATTTCAGGAACAAAGGAAGCTCGGTTTGATCAGACCAGCCAAATCACTGCATACTTACAAACTTTACCTGACGCGTAATTTTTAATGAAAGATGTGGTTAGGTAGGTAGGTACCAATGAAAACACTTTCTAGTCTATGTATTATTATTTATCTGTCTATAATATATATTGCATAATACCTAGTATACGTTTTTATGTCTTCTATATAAGTAATACTCAATAATATAGAAAAATATACCGAATATCATTCACTATAGCAAACAATATAATTATCTAGTACATATTATTATGTAGTAGGTATTGTTACTAGCTGTGCCCCGCAGTTTCACGAATTCCGGGATAAAAGTACCCTATCTAGACACGCGGGCGCGTGTCAAGTCGAAGTTCTCAAGCTGACAGAACTGGCGAGCCGCACCGTGTGTAATATTACACGAACCATTTGGAGCCACTTTTCACCCCCCCATAATTCAAAAACTATTTAACATAAACATGTCAAATTTGGCTCATGTATTAAGACTCGCGAGATAAACATGTGCTCCAAATTTCATAAGCACACCTCATACGGGCTTTTAGATATTAACGTCCAAAAATCGTGATTTTTATCACTGACTGACCTATAGACCAAAATTATAACCGACTTCCAGATGACCTAGGAACTTGATATTTGGCATCGAGGTAGACTTTTAGGCGTAAACAAAGGGAAAAATCTGAAAACTGGAAAAACTTAAAAAAAAAATGATAATTATCAATATCTTCAGTTTTTAGATATATCCTTATCAAGAAGGTAATATAACAAAGTCGAGTATTGAAGTATATAACTGGCTAATCAAAATTTTGAAGTATTCTTAATGATGTATTTTACGTCACTCCATTAAACTGAGTCAAACATTGACAATTAATACTTTCGTTATCAGCACGAATTTTTCTATGGTTTTTACGTATAAAACTAGCTATTCTCAAGTTAAAAGTAAATCAGCGTTTGTTTTACGTACGACGTAAATAATTTATGAATATCTGTGAATATTTTCATCAGTTCACGCAAATATCCATTACATATTAGGTATTCACATTTGACAAAGAAAGTTCTGTATGTAAAAATGATGAATAAATAATTCTTTTTCAAGAATAAAACTGCTTTTGGATAGAGACGGTTAGATATTTGGCTCTTGCGTCCGCCTACGAGTGCGACGTATAATCCTCGAACAGAAACTGTACAGGTACTGTCTAGATGATTTTGACAGCAATATAGAGATATACATGTAGGCGAGTTTCCTGAGCGACATAGGGTCGGGTAGGGTAGGGGTTTTTATCCCGGAATTACTAAGGAAACTCCAAAATTAGCGCGGGTGAAACAGCTGGCAACAGCTAGTGTGCAATAAAATTGTGTATTGTGCAATAAATTTTTGACCTCCTCAAAAATTTCAGGCTGCGACAGTACAGAAGAATCTCGTTACATTAACGGCATAATCCAGCAATTCTTCTCACTTGGAATGGCAACATGGATTTAAAAGGCAGCTGTATAATTGCAGTCATGTACACTGTGCAAGATTTAGCCGATATAGGCAAAGTTATGGAAGATGCTTCAATAGCTGCGATTCTACTTCGACTTCTAGGAGGCTTAAGTCCTCAATATGCTCCTCCTCAATATGTAATTTATCGTGCTACTGGAGTTTGTTGCGCAGCTTTTTCTCTTCAGCCATAGCGCTAGGAAGCTGTGAAGGGTGGATATTTTATGGGTGCTGGCTGCTGTCATAATAACTGTAATTTTATTGACGTCAATAAGATACACATTATTGGCCAAATTTGATTAAACGATTTGACTATGACTTTGATTTTGACTTGTCGCAAAAGAATTGATGAAGTGAAGTCCGATCTCTTTTATCATTTTAGAAATAAAAAATAGTGTCACTTGGTTGTCTTGTAGATGACACGAAGTCACCGGGTCTTATAGTGTATTCTTTTAGTGTCGTCTTCGTCTTGATCGTCTTAAATATTAATTATTTACTACGTAGGTACCTACATTGTACAATGAGTCGTACAATCGAATTACTGGTGGGTGACACTTTTACGTTACACCAAATCATTTACGTTGGACTTTCCAGGGTTAAAACCTTAGATGGAGTACATCTTATCTATTTAGATCCAAGTCAAATCAAGGCACAAGAGAGCTCTATTGTAGAGTACAACCGCCTGCGCACGTTATACCGCCCTGACTTGGCCAAATTAACTATAAACAGAAAACGCGTAAAAAAAAAAAAAAAAAAAACCGCATACTGAATGGGCAATTCACTCAAACATTTTAAACGTCCAAGAAAATACAGAAAACACAAAAAAGATAGTTACACCACGGAAACGTAGGAAAATAATGAATATAAATAAATTGACAAAAACCATTTTATTATGAATAATAAGTACCTACTAATAATTTCTGTAAAAAGTTTTTCTTTTCCGATTCATTTATCCATTTCTGTTAATATACAATAATATTGTGACCTATATATCTAGACACGCAGTAGCGTGTCAAGCCAAGTTCAGGCTAACAGATATACAGGTGGTGTCTGTCGACAAGAGTTGTAGTGTCATATCTCCAAAATATTTTACTGCATGCGGTGTTTTCTTTAAATGTAAGCAAAATACGTTTTAATTATAAATGTAACTATTTTTATTCGTGTTTGTTTTATTTATTATTTGATCTATTGAATCTAGACACGCTGTAGCATGTTAAGCCGAGTTCAAGCTGACAACTGGCGAGCAGCACTGTGTGTAATATTACACGAACCCTTACTTATTCTGCCTGTAATGTAAGAATCATCAATCAAAATTGATGACAGCCGGTCTTTGGATTTTATGGTCTTTAAATATTTATGTACATGTTTATGTGTTATGGTCTTTAGATAGTCTTTATAAATATAAAACGAGTGGAATACCAACTTTGATTTGTTTTAAATCCAAACATATTAGTTTCAGTCGATACTTACTACCCCGTAAACAGATTGAAATACAATAGATTAACAGAGACCATTTGGTATTAATTTTATTATGAACAAGTACCTAATACCTACTAGTAATTTCTGTACAAAAAGTAGTGATATCCCATCAAAAACATAAATGTGAAAGTGGAAGCCAAAGTTCAGTATTAAGCTTAAGCTTAGTTGTCGACTTCGCCGACAAAAGAATTGATATCTAAATAGGTGCCAAGTTCTGTAGATAATCCTGAAATATATTCAAAGGAGCATAGAACTCGGCTAGTTTTCACATTAAAGTTATCTTTAGCTAGTTAAATTATGTATCTTTTTATATTATTATGAGCAAATTACTGTTTTTATACTGTTAGGTCAATAGATCTCACCCCTTCAATATTTAGTTTGCTGGTAAAAACAATCCAATATCAAAAATATTTATACTATAGTTTTTAGCCAAATATAAGATAACTGGTGTGTGAAAACTAGTCAAGTTCTATGCTCCTTTGAATATATTTCAGGATTATCTACAGAACTTGGCACCTATTTAGATATCAATTCTTTTGTCGGCGAAGTCGACAACTAAGCTTAAGCTTAATACTGAACTTTGGCTTCCACTTTCACATTTATGTTTTTGATGGGATGTCCTTCTCTGTAATCCTGACAACGTGTATGGAAATTTGATGGTTATCGATTGAGCCGTTAAGGCGTGAAAGCGTAACAGACAGACAGATGACAGACTTTTGCATTTTATAATATTAGTAGGGATTATCATTTCTTATATATAGATATACTAGCTGTTCACCGTGGTTTCACTCGCAGTAATTTTGAAGTTCCCCCGGGAATTGTGGGAAAAATTTCAAAATTGCCAAGAAAAATTGCTTCTAGCAATAACGCCGCCTTTTGCCATGTAATTAATCTACATAAATACTGTCAAAAATCTTTAGTGCAATAAAAGTATATTGTATTGTATTGTAAAGGGAGGCAAACTGATCCCATCTACCGTCTAATATTTTTCGATGTTACAGAGAAAAAAATTAACACGATGTGACAGTGATCCACATTATTTTAAAAATTGTTTTGATAATTTAACATTAGTGGGTTAGATAAAATTTTTATAGAAAGCTTATGAATGCCTTACACAGTACGCCCTCGCGTCACGCTCTTAACATTAACTTTTATTCAGTTTTTGTCAGAATTTATCACACTCCCTCCTTTTGTGCTTAATTAGATTCAGTCAACGGCGGCTACCAATGAAGGCTCCCCCTGGAAATAACCTACGTTATAATATTCTGCCCTAAAAATATTATGATCACTAGGTATACTAAAAATTTATATATTAAATTAAGTAGGGAACTTATTCTAAAAATTTTCTTTTAGACGAAAAAGATAAGAAGTAGAGATGCGCCGAGTACTCGGTTACTACTCGGTACTCGGTGTATTCGGTGGTTTTTTTTTTAATAGGTACTCGTACTCGGCCGAATAACTCGTTTCAACTGCCGAGTACTCGTTTTAAATAAAGTGTTAGGTTAATGTCATAGTGAAAACCACATTAAAAAGTAGTCAATCCCATTTATTATTTAAAAACGTATCAATTATAAGAAGAAAACAAAAAGTCTGAAATTCGATAACTCGTCATCGAATTTAATTTTATAATCAGATCAAATGTTGAAACACTGAAACAGTATTGCATTTATAAAATACCCGTAATATTTATTGAATGACTGTCCACTACCGTTTCTTGTTGGCTGGCGTGAGTACAAACTTGTTTTGACGCCATTACCTAAGCTGGTAAACTTCGTAAAGACTGAACCGAGTTACTCGGCCGAGTACTATACTAGATCTTAACATAATTTAAAGGCATTTTTTAAAAACATAATTTAAAAAATCTTTTTATGGTAAAAGTAGGTACGTAAGTAAGTTGGGTTCATGTCGTTTCGTTTATATCGTAGGTCCTATATAAAAAATAATAATAAATATATAGGTTATAACTTGGTTTTAGCACACACTAAAATTAGGTAGGCACGTCACAGTTTTTGAATCGCAGTAAACGCGTAGTTTTCTTTATTAAGGACTTATAATTCGCACATAATACATATTATGTTATTGCATTTGGCCACTGTCAAGTTGTAATAAAAATAAATCCTTGTAGGTACCTAGGTCGAAATGAAAAATCAGCTCTAATATCATATCTTTTTATATTATCTATTAAAATACATATTGTAAGGCACACACTTATGTTTTTGTTTTTAAATCACCTCTCCGAATCATTGTTTTTTCGAAAACAGGGTACTACAATTTCTGTCAACACAAAAATTAATGGGGAAATCGACACCAGCGATTCCCTCGTATACCAAATTTAGCTGTTGTTAGGAATGGTGTTGTCGTCGGGCAGCGACTCTTCGGGTTTCTGGCAGGTGAGTGCGCCGCATCTGTTGGCGCAACACTTGAGGGTGCGGGGGCAGTCCGAGTCGCCGGTGCAGGTGTGTGTGCACACCCACGGACCTCCGGGGTATTCTGGACAACGACCCTTCTTCACTGCAATTTAAAATCGATGTTCCAATCACTTCAAGGCCACCCAGACAAGCAAAAACTCTTTGAACTAAAACCCACGGTTGCTGTAGCAAAAGAAGTGCGGTAGAAAATTGCAAGTTGTAACTAGTAGGAGTTTTTAAATAAATTACCACCAGAAAAAACTATACTATGGACTATACTTTATCTCTACTATGGACACGGAGACCATTACTGCTTTTTGTCTCTTTCTCGTCAAGTATCAATTGTGGATATGAAAAAAGAAAAATTAAGCACAATTTCTACCAACATAATCTACGTATGTTATCATTATAATAATTTCATCAATATTTATCCCTTTATTCATTATCTTTACTCCCTTTTAATATGTATACTTACCCAGATTAACGAAATGTCTCTTAGTGACAGGGTCGACGCACATGGATCCACCGCATGCTGTGGGACAACACAGCTGCTTGCCGGTGCAAGGGTTGACCGTTCCGCAGGCTGGCGTGCATACCTCCACCGGCAAGGTCGGTGGACAAGAACCACCAGTATCACTCTCGTCACTGACCACCAATGTTACCAGGACTGCTTGAATTAAAAATAAGAAAGAAGGAAACATTTATCTAAGCAAAATTAGGCACACAACACATATGAACAAAATTAAAGAATAACAAACTAAAATTATACTTACATGAACAACAAGAAATAATGCTTACTGTTAAAAATGCGATAGTGAGTTTGTTTGTTACGCTTTCACGCCTCAACGACTCAATCATGATGAAATTTTGCATACACGTTGTCAGGGATACAGATAAGGACATAAGTTACTTTTATCCGGGAATTCCCACGGGAACTCCGAAATTACCGCGGGTGAAATCGCGGAGATCAGCTAGTATCAATATAGGTATTATAAATACATACCTATTACGTGAGTTCGTTTGTTTATTAAGATTTCACGCCTTAACTACCAAACCAATCATCATGAACTTTTGCATACTCTGTCGGAAACAGAAAAGGACATAGGGTAGTTACTTTTATCTTGGAATCCCAGCAGAAACTCTGTGGACAAAACCGCAAGGAACAGTTCGTAATACCGTATTACTGGTGCTTATATCTCTTATATATTATCATATTGTTCTACTTACCCAAAAAAACAACACACGATCGTAACATTTTGATCAAGTTAGGTAAATAACTACAAACAATGCCACACACCACACCAAACTCGCTAAACTATTAAATGATAACAATATCATCCAAACGATCCTACAGCGAGACACATTCAATATCGCTGTAAAAAAATGTCATGACTAAGCGACATACGGTTGTTATGGACGACCAACTAGTTAAAAAAATTAGTAATAACTAATAAGTAGGTAGTATCTATCTACCAAGTAAATACATTTATGTGGTATATTATAAAACTACAAAAGCAAAACGCATGAGATATTATGCCATTGTCTCGACCTCTACGCCGCACTTTCTGCTGGATGAGTCTATACTAACCATGCTATAACCCACTAGTGGGTTCAGTGGGAGTGGGACATCAACATCATCGAATTATCGGTCTATCATCATTTTAGGTCACTCTTAATTCTAGTTTAAAAAATTGGTTAAAGATTTTCAGGCATTACGAGCTTAAAGTACCTATACGCGTATGGGTGCACATTTTTCCCTATTTGGGGTTCATTTTCCACGAAGTCATTAGCAGTTCGGTTGTAATGACCTATATTCCTCGTAACAAATAAAAGACCACTCACATAAGCGATGGATAAACAAATCCCCTTGAGACCGAGCATCCCTATCGCCTTTACCTACATTATGCTCATTGTAGTGGAAATTCTGAACCGATAGATCCTGTCGAGTATATTCTAATTATATTTTAAATGTTTTATGTGGTATTGTAAATAACAAAATTGTGTTGATACCTTAATTATTCACATTAACATAAATATTAGATGAAATTTTTTTTTGTTTACTGTAAAGTCGTGCCCCAACTAAGCTAATATAGATGTAATGAAAGTTATTTACTGATTCTATTAAATATGAAAAACATATTTTTTTTTCTTGAATGATATACCCAAGGAGGTAAATCATTATAATACAATCTAGCCAATCATACAATCTAGCCAATTAAATGCCCTTAATTTACTTACTTATTTTATTTATTCTGGGAATAATTTACAAAAAATAACAATAACGTTAAAACGTAATTTGCCATGTTCTTACTTACCCACATACCTCCGTAACATATCTCTAACATCTATTAATTTTACCTTATTTTAGCATACTAAGATAAAAAAATTGTAAAAGTCTGTAATTGATCACTATTATTGACAGGTAACTTAACTAGCATAATTTTTAACAAAATCGTCAAGCCACTTGTTGACGACTGGTAAATTGTCGGCCGACCATTTGGCCTCTTCTCTTATATTCCTTATCGATTTCTCGATTATATGCTCCGCCGAACCGAACTCTCCTTGATGAGCTACATATAGGTTGGACACTAATTCTAGACCTTCTTTTGTACTGAATTGTGACGTAGCTGATGTAATAAGACTGTTCCAAATGTTGGCTTTGCTTGAAAACCTGTAAAACCGTTATAAGAAAAAGTTATACGACAAGAAAATCGTTGAACAGAAAAATCTATAAAGAGGTTACTAAATTTGAATTTTGGATGCGGTGGGCGTAACAGAAACGTACAATCAGTTTCATACATTAATTTTATTATGTCACTAAGTCAAAGAAATTTCACTTCAACTGCACATGAAGTTTTTATTATTCTAGTGATAAATAATTATGAGTACTTAGAAAGATATGACTTACTTTTCTTTGAGTACATCCCAATTATTGGTCAGGAAGTAATAAAGAGTGGTGTAACCTTGCTGCCTGCTGGTCAGCATACTGAATATAAGGAATATATCTGTCTCCGTGAAGTTGCCATTTCCTTCTAGAATAGTTATATTCAACAGTCTATTTATTTTGTACTCGTCAGTTGGGCATCCGGCTAGAGCCTTCAGAAGATAAGTCCTTTCGCTTTGTTTTCTCGAGTGTGGGAAATTAATTACTCTTTGAAGACCGAATTCCCATTCATCCCTCGAACCCCATTCAAATACTGGACAAATGTATGCGTTAGAAATTCTGTGAACAAAAAAGTAAGTACCTATATGCATATAGGGGACAGAGTCTGGCTGTTCGTCGTCTATGTCTAATATGTAATATTTGTTCTAAGATTATTTATGAACTTACTAGCTATTCCCCGCGGTTTCACCCGCGGTAATTTCGGAGTTCCCCCGGGAATTCCGGAATAAAAAGTACCCTATGTCCTTTTTTGTACCGCTAACATCGTGTAAGTATACAAAATTTCATGATGATTCGTTTTAGTAGTTAAGGCGTGAAAACATAAACAAATAAACAAACTCACATTCGCATTTATAATATCAGTATTCTACAATAACTGAGCTGTCGTTTGAAAAGCAAACGAAGGATCGCGCCAGCTAAAAGCTAATTGAATTATTTATTCGTTTACGTGAGAGCAAGAGCATTCTAACCTAATTTTATACATGAATGAGTCTGTATTTACCTACTTATTTGAGGGAAAAAAAATCAAGCTGTTTTAAAAGTTTGTAAAAGTTTTATATAAGTATGAAAATTATATAGGTTGCAAAATATACAATATTATTTTCTTATCTAGTCCAATGCACTTTAGCCTGTTTCTATTTCAACTTTCAAAATTAATTTAATCAATCACTTTAATGGTGATGTTTCTAATGAGTTAGCCGCTAGCAGAGATTGCCATGCTTGTTGAATCTCTCATAAAAACTTTCATGATTATATTAGGCACTTACGGATTTCCGTCGTCAGGACTTTGCGCCTGCATCCATTTACTGTATTGTTGAACCGCCTCATCGATGCAAAAGTCGTAGTTCGCTTTGCACAAAAAGGTCTTTGTGAGTGATCGCAAATTCTTGCGCCAATTCTCTTCGTCTTCCTTTTGGTCTCTGATAAGTTCTTTGTACAAGGGCACCAAAAAGAAGCTCACGTATTGCTGGTGATTATTTAAAAAAATGGTATTATTAGAAAAAAAATGACATAGGTACCTACTATAATAAAAGAGTAGAATCCACGATTCTGTACATTGAATATTTTTAGGAAAAATTGACAAGGGGCGATAAAAGAACATTAACTAACCACAAAAAAGAGTTTTTAAAATTCTTTTCTGTCTGTCTGTCTGCCTGTCTGTTGTCTGTCTGTTTCTGTTCACGATAATCTTCGAATCTACTTAACGGATTTTCATGCGGTTTTCATAGGTAGATTAAGCTTAGCCTGGAGCTGCATATAGGCTCTGTTTCATTCAAATCGGATGTCGGAAAAAAAGTTGTTACATAAAAACTTTTCACGCGGGTGAAACCGCGGGGCACAGCTAGTTTCCTATGAGAAGCAAGAAGTGTCTTAACTAGACTAATTGACTATATTTCAACTGTCTTTTACAAGCGCTCAAGTTGTGAAGAACATAATAAATTATCGCAGTAGGTAGGTACGCCTGAACAAACTTATTAACTATGATCTTGATCCTTCTTCAAAGTTCACGTTTCTAAAATAGTAATTAGTTTTGAAAGGGAGCTTGGTTTGTTCATTTGTTTGTAGATAAGGTATGAGTTAATACAATTCGTAAATAAAGATTTAAATTATTTTAGCGGAAAAATAAACAAACCTGGAATTTTTCATGATTGCACAGACAGATGTGCCTGCCAAGATGGTCGATCATAGTGAAGAATGGATCCCAAACAATATGATGTCTTTCATTCTTTAGGAACAGAGTCATGTTGAACGCAGTAGCGAAGGACAGTTCGCCAGCGTACGCCAAGTTCCAAGCGTCATGGAGGAGCTTTGCGCGCGTCAGCTCTGGTATGAGCGTCCTGTTGTCGCTTTGTAAGAAATTCGAGAGGAGATACCAGTTGTTCTCATCGTAATTAACTGGATACGGAGCTAAAACCAATTGCAATCGAAATTTTTTGTTCAACAAGTAGACAAAGGAAGAAATTATCATTACATTTTTTCACGACACTTGAAAAAAATTTACAAGAAAAAAACAAAAGTTACGACCATTTAATTGGTCCATGGTTACGACGAAAGTTATTACTGTTTGCATTATATGTACATAGCATGAAAGTTCTTAAAAAAAGTCGATAGTCTTTTTATTAGTGCAGTGAAGTTATAGTATTGTACCTACTAACACACTATGGGCTCATACGTCTGGAAATAAAGATATTTTATTTTATTTTTTATTTTATTTATAGTGAACTTATCACGCTAATAAAACATCCTCATCCCGTGGAGTCTTCGAATGTAAATGTGACTTAATTTGTTACCTTCCTACGCCTAACTACTCAACCGATCATCATGAAAGTTTGCATACTTTTTTTTCAGGGGTGCATAAAATGATTTTTATCCCGACATTTCATCGGGAACTCCGAAAATAACGCGAGTGAAACTGCAAGGAACAGCTTGTTTATTCATAAGACTTCAATTCAAAATATCTTCTTGCCTATCTCCTCGGGGTTGACTATGATGAAGTTTTCCTTGCTGGGCATGTTCGGTATGTCAAGGCTTTTCTGGTTTTGCATCCATGCTACGGGCGCGGTGTTAGTGAAATCCAACTTGTCGCCGCGAGCCATCACTAATGGCACCCACCAAGTCATGCGCCCCGCGTCCGGCACGTCGTGCGGTCGCTCGCGGAGATACAATTTCTAAAAAAAAAAAACTAAAGAACATAGTGAAGAGAAACGACACTCCCTGATACAATCTTGCATAGATAATATAGATATTATGTCAAAAAAGAAATGACGGATTGCCCATAAAAATTTAAATTAAGAATTCCACTTGTTTTTGCTAACATCATTATATTATCACTAAAAAAAAGCTTTTTCATTACTCATACTCGGAAAGTAGGTCTGAAGTTGCCTGAGAAGCGGGTTGAAAGTAACCCTTTTCAGCCCTAGGGAGAATCGCTTTCAACTGACAACTGTCAAATTATTAAAAAAAAACTAGGTCTATTTTCACATTTCTATTGAACCATGTTTCAACTTTCTATACAGCCAGCGCGATGTAAAATTGAAATAACGTAAAGTTTAAGTAGGTATTAATTAAAATAAAATTCACTCACTTTTTCTTAAGCTAATTCCTATTTATATTTTTTTATTTTCTTTAATTAATACTTAATAATTAAAGAAAATATTTTTTTTAGGTCGCCACAATGTAAATAAAAAATACTAGCTGAATAGCTAGCCGGCCAAAGAAAAAGAAATAGGTGGGAAAGTGTCAAGCGACTATCCGATCTTCACTCATTTTTTCTTTAGCTAATTCCTATTTTTATTTTGACTTTCCTTGCATTCGTAATGAAAAGCACAGTGTTACCCTCGGGAGAAAGACTTATTTAGTCCCTCGATCTATTGGCGCCCTCTCTACGCTCGGGCGCCAAACCCCGTCTCGGGACTAAATAAGTTACTTTCACCCCTAGGATAACAATGTACTATTTCAACACACTCTTTCATAAAGCACATATCTTAATTCACTGGTTTTGGATAATATACATATAAAGAAAATTTAAAAAAACCCTTTTTTTTTCTATAATTTGACAGCAGTCAGTTGAAAATTATTCTCCCTAGGGCTGGAAGGTATTACTTTTAACCCGCTCCTCAGGCAGCTTCAGACCTACTTTCCGAGTGTGAGTAATGAATGAGCAATATAAAAATTTTATAGAGTTATCACCTGTGTAACTGTAACTGAGTTGCTTTCGTAGTTTCTTTGAGCGGTTATCAACGGCAGTCTGTTCTCCTCGATCCAACTGTCGACTGCTGTTTTCACATTGAAATCTTTTGGAATCTTGCCTTCCGCTCTGGCGACTGTGTTCAATGCACCCCAAATATCGTCGCCGGTGAACGTTTTAAATTTTCTGTGCGAAAAAATATTCAGCAATGATTGGGCTGTGTATGGAAACTACAGTTTCATTTCGTAGGTTGGCCAAAGGAAAACTGCACTATACGTAAATTATTGTAAATTATTATTGTTAAATCTTGCTAAACTCCAAACGAAAATCCCAACAGAAAACTTCCATGTTAAGTAGGTATATAGACGTTTTCTGTGTTGGGAGGTTCAACTCATTTTCCTAGTATAGGTAATATTAAAACTTTATTAAGATAAAACTATAAAGTTAGCAATATAAAATCTAGTTAAACAATGCTTAAAATACGTGAACGTAATAGCAATCTTTGTTGGGATTTTTCACCTTCTTGTTGGGTACAAATAAAGCTATTTAATATTTACCGAGATTCCATAAAAGTCCTCAAGCCTTTCTTGAAAGTGTCTGCTCCTAAAGTATAGTTGAACATTCTAAATAACAGCTCGATCTTCGTACAAGCAGTCTCTTGCTTCATCCCCGTGATACGAGAGTGGGGGTACCGTTTGCTAAATTCGTAATATAATGAATACAAGACTGTCATCGGCCATTTCCCTTCCATTTCAGATCCATCGTTTATCTTTGCAAAAATAAATCAAAAGTCAATGTAAGTATTTCTATATAGCAAGTTAATAAATCGAATCTTTGGCATTCACTTTTAGATTTAAGAAAATCACATGATAATCGATCACCATCAGTAAATTATAGGTGAATATATAAATATATGTATTTATAGGTGAAACTGAGCTAACGTCCCAATAATACATATATAATGAGGTAACATGAAGGTTATGCTAAATAGTTTTGTTGCATAGGTATATGGTACATAGGGCGCACTGTAAGTTTCCGGAACTGGCCACTTACATAAACAATATTTAAAAATGTATTGCAACATTTTAAAATAGAACTCTTTGGCTGTAGAATGCAGTTTGTTTCATCTGACTGTCTTTTGTTTTTACCTTGTGGCGCCATTTAAAAAATTGTGTGTCTGCATCAACATGGATTTAACTCGGGAAAATTTTCGTAGTATGATTTTCTACGATTTTAAGTGTAATTTGACAGCTCAACAGAGCATCGCTCGGCTTGAAACAGCTTTTGGCAATGAAGCACCATGCAAGACAACTGTTTATAGCTGGTTTGCAGAATTCAAGCGTGGTCGTATCAATCTCAGTGACGAATCTCGCGATGGTCGGCCGTCCACCGCTGTGACCAACAAAAACATCGATGCTGTGCGCCGTATGATTGAAACAGACAGGCATGTGACCTACCATGAAATTCGCGCATCCTTAGAAATAGGCATGAGTCAAATACAATTAATCCTACACAAACATTTGGGTGTGAGAAAGCTGTGCTCGCGGTGGATCCCACACAACTTGACCGAGGCTCAAAAAACGGACCGCGTCACTTGGTGCAGTGCCATGCCTACCAGATTCAACGAAGGTGCGTCAAATTTGGTGTGGGACATAGTAACAGGTGACGAAACATGGATTTATTGCTACGATCCCAAAACAAAGCAGCAATCGAGCGTATGGGTCTTTCAAGATGAGCCGAAACCAACCAAAGTGGCGCGCGTGAAAAGTGCATCTAAGCGGATGATTGCTTCTTTTTTTAATAAAACTGGACACGTGGCTACTGTTGCTTTAGAGAATCGTCGTACAGTGAATAGTGACTGGTACACGACCATTTGTTTGCCGGAAGTTATTGACGAACTCCGTAAAAATAACCGTAAACGCCGTATCATCCTGCACCACGACAATGCTAGTTCTCACACGGCCAGACAGACAAACGACTTTTTGAAGGCGAAAAATGTAGAACTCATGAGTCATCCTGCATACAGTCCCGACCTGGCACCTTGTGACTTTTTTCTGTTCCCAAAAATTAAGAACCAATTACGCGGTCAACGATTTTCATCACCAGAAGAGGCTGTCGAGGAGTATGAAAAACACGTTTCAGAGGTCACCACAGAGGAGTGGCACAAAAGTTTTCAAAACTGGTTTCATCGAATGAAAAAGTGCATAGACGCCAAGGGAGATTATTTTGAAAAACAATAAATTAATTTTGTACCTTTAATAGTATTTTTTCATGTTCATTCCGGAAACTTATAGTGCGCCCCACGTATATAGAGAACACAATAAAACATTAATGTTATTTATTAGTTGTAAGATGTGTGAAACAAATTTTCTATTCGCGTCTGTCTGTGTATCCGCTTAGTTCTTCATAAACTAAACAACGGATTTTGATATGGATTTATGGAACTTCTTTTGGAAGGATATCCTGAGGTATCTAATTCCTTAATATTTAGTAATTAGTAAGTACATGCGGGTGAAATCGAGAAAAACATCTAGTGACAAGTGGAATAAAAGCTAAACTGGCTATGTAGAAAAAAAAATTATTATTTGTTATAAGTACACCTTACCTTGAAAGTTACGTCTGCAGCCAAATAGCCAACTAACGCTTTGTTTAGGTGCTCATCGGACCACCAAGCGGGCGTGGTGAATGCTCCTAGCCATTGGTACGACAGCTCCTGCGCTAGTTGTAGGTAACCACGACTACTCAGGTCACTCTCCCTAAAAACCAACCGTTGGAGTTAAACATGATATACCTAGAGGTAACTTAACTGAATATGTAAAATGTAGTACAGTAGAGACACAAAAAAGATAATATGGGTTAGGTAAATTTTCCAAGCATAGCCGTAAATGGCCATAAAACTCAGAGGAACTGCTCAAAGGAGTCTTTATTACATTAGACTTTACCTAGTATATACTTATACTAATAATATAGCAACTGGGAATATAAGAAATTCGAAGAAATAAAACTGAGCTTAATCTGCCTGTGAAAACCACATGTAAATCTGTATAACAAATAATAATCTGCAAGATTCGGAAATAAGCGAAAATAGACAGATGGGTTGTATTTAAAGCTTTATTATTAGTACTAGCGGTTCCCCGCGGTTTCACCCGCAGCAATTACGGAGTCCCGCGAGAATTCCGGAATAAAAAGTACTCTATGTCCTTCTCTGCACCCCTGAAAACGTGCATGCAAAATTTCATGGTGATCGGTTGAGCCGTGAAGGCGTGAAAGCGTAACAAACAAACTCACTTTCACATTTAAAATATTAGTAAGGAAGTAAAGATTGGTAGATATTAAGATATAGATAAAGAACAACCACCTTATTAAAAAAGGGCGATTTCAGATTTATCCGTTGTCAACTTTTTGCCATATATTTACTAGTAATGACAAGTACCTACCTATCTCGTTTTTTAACTCAATTTAATATTTTTTTCATTGGATACGATACGAATATACAAGCAACATCAAAATAATTGACATTAATTGACATATTTTCCGTACCTGTCTTGAATCCAATGAATAGGAAAATAAGCAATTTTTTAATGTCTATGTATATACATGTCATACCTACTTACTTTTAAATGTAAATGTTTATATTATCTACTTTGTTCTACTTTTTAGATGGCAAGCAAAAGAGAATAACTTTTTCTATAAATAATGAAAGAACCACATACCACAATAAGCATCGAACTACCAAGAGTTGATGTGCTAGTTAGATGCTGAAAGTTTGTTGTTGTTGAAGTTATTAGCGAACTAAGAGATAGATGCTCACAAAACTTATACTATAGGTAGTTATAATAACACATTTATGTAAAAATCAATCTCGATCAATTTATTTGTGTTTGTAATCGACAGGACAAAGTATCTATTAAAGAAAATTAAGAGTTACTGTGAGAATAAGGTATATTATATCTATGAAAAACACAAAATTATTTATCTTTTGAAATAGCCAGTATTAATATGTAAAGCTAATTTGTCTAATAAACTAACAAATAACTAAAGTCGAAATATTTTCATCGCTAATAATCTTTATATCTACGTAGGTAAAATGAATCATTATTTCCCTTGGTCACGGCATCACGCGTGAAAGGCTGGACCAATTTCGCAAATTATTATTTTTTTGTGTTTAATATTGTAAGGTGAAGGAGAATATAAAAGTTTGGAGTTCCTGCGGGAATTCCGAAACTCACGTGGATGAATCTCCGAAACGGTTAGACCGATTTTAACGGGACTTTCACTGCTAATTAGCTCATTACTATATATACGATTATTATATCTAGAGTTCAGTTCCTGCGGGTATTTCGAAACTCACGTGTGTGAAACCGCAGAGCACAGCTGCTAGCATGTAATAAAAATATACTCTCGGGAGCGCTCGGTGCTCTCACCTACTCCTAATAAATTCTCCTACTGATAGGAGCACAGGGACCGTAATGTCAGAGGTGTTACAACAACATTAAAGTTTTATGGCTATAAAAAGCCATATTACCCTTAAACCTTGCCTTCAACCTTTAAAGGTGAATCGATACCTTTACCCACGGGGCCCGATTAGATAACGGCGGCAACTCACTTGAACACGATAAGGCCCCAGTTATCGGCTGGCTTAACACCTTTATAATTAGGTAGCGCTACTATATCTAGGCGACGCAGCGGGAGAGGCACCCGCCAAAAGTTCGCTATCTCTCTGTACACTTGAACAAATTTATTGCTGACCCCTTGTAACGCTTCATGAAATTCCGGACGACCCCACACGCGTAACTCTGAAAAAAAAAACAGTATAAATAAACATTACCGTGTCAGCGGCTTTGCTTTTCTCATTAGATATTCCTCGTAAAGGACGCCAACGCCACAGCAAAAAAAGGTAGTTTTTACATTTTAGGCAGCGAAGTTTTATCATGCCACTAGTTCCCTCGCAGTTTTACTCGCATGAATCTCGGAACTCCTTCGAGAACTCTACGGAGTATCCTACTATTATATATCACTCAGGGACACGGTAGCTTCCTACCAGTACTGGACGATTTGTTAAACTTTGTTTAGAAGTACAGTAATTATTTCTACATCTAAACATATCAATCTCTTCATAAATTAGTATAGACTAGCTGCTCCCCGCGGTTTACCCGCAGTAATTTTGGAGTTCCCGCGTGAATTCCGAGTCACAATGCAGCCTATGTCACTCAGGGATAATGTAGCATTCTAACGGTAAAAAATTTTTCAAAATCGATTTAGGAGATTCAGAAATTATCCCCTACAAAATCACAAACTTTACTCCTTTATAATATTATAGATTAGGACTACAACTACAATCAAACAGTTACCTACTTTAGATCAAAATTGTAATTATTATTAAGACATTGTTATTATTATTAATACAGAGGTAAATCTAGTACCACTATAAAAAAATATTTCATTTAAAAGAAATCTTTACCAAAATATGAACTTTTAGCGGTTTTCTACATACTTTTTAACCGACTTCCAAAAAGGAGGAGGTGCTATGATCGATTGTATGTATGTTTTTTTTTTTATGAAGAAGGTGAAGTCTATGAAGTCGGTGACAAGCCAAATATGGAGGGGGTACACGGGCTAAGTCGACTCTATCCACCAGCTCTTCGTGAGCAGAACAACCCAAGTGGGCAGACACCAGCGGGCTTGTCACCGAATTCAAACCGATCAGTTGTAGCACAAACCAATAATAATATTACGTGTGTTTTGTCTTTTGGATTAAGTAAATCGGTATTTTGTCATATATTATTAGCTTTTTATTTTTAGCTTTGTGTTTTTGGAAGTCGGTTTTAATTTTTTTATTATTTAGATATAATGTCGCATTCATTCGTAATACTGCAGAATTATCATCTAATTTTTTAATTTTCCCTATTTTACGTAATCTTCTACTATCGATTTATATTCAAATGAACTATCTTAAAATATATATGTTATGATTTTATTACCGGTTGTTCTGGTTCTTCTGGATCTGAAGAGAACCATCTCCGAATTGCAGAAACTCATTAAGATCTTTGAATGTAATTTTTGGTTAATGCATAAATATTTTATTACTTACCGATATTATCAATTGTAGTATTTGCTACTAGTTGTAGTTCTGCTATAACCAATCCAAGCGTGAAAGTAGACATGGGCGGTGTTCTCTCAAAGTGATCCCATACGGCATTTGGTTCATCAGCGCTTTATTTAATAACAATACTAATGAGACACTTACCTAATATACATGTTCATTACATTAAAAGAAAAGGTATTTAGATATTTTGAAATAGAAACACAACACAATTAGACACATTCAAACACAATTCGGCTGCTCTACAGAAAAACAAAGCAACTGACATTTTTTTTTAATGATTTTTTTTTTAATTTACCTTGCTACATACCTACCATCAAAAAGACTTTAGTCTTAGAGAAATTAAAATTAAGAAAATCGTTAAACTATGAAAGATACTTTGTTTTAATTAAAGCGATTTCCGGTTTTTTACTCCTCCAGTAAAATTTATTCCGCTGCAATTATACTTTGTTTTCCGTAGGACAGCCGAATTTAGCAAAAATATTTGAAGACAGAGAAAATAAAGTTACAGGAATGTTTGTGTGGAACCTATTACCAAAAAGATGAGCAAAATGCGGAGACATTGTCTCAGCAAGAGTCAGGCCCAGATCTAAGATTTGGTTGAGGGCGGCCAAGTTTGGTGCCACGATGAAATTTTTTTTTAAAAAAGGGCAAATTTTTCTAAGGTCTGACTAAAGTAGGTACCAACGTACTTTAGTCGTCAGGGGTTCAAGTGCACCCAATGGCCCCCATATATCCGCGCCTAGCTAGAGTGCGGGCATTTCTATCACTGATTTTCAATATTGACCTCAAAGCCTGTATTTTACTATCTACAGTTAAAGTAAGTAAACAGTACCTATTACAAATACACACACAAAAATAGATACAAATACTGGTAGAATCATGTTTTCATCTTATTTTCACTTATTTGTTTTAGTTACTTATATATTTTGATTGTTAATCAGATACTATTACACTAAAACGATCGAGATGTTATTATCGCAGTTGTTCATTTTTTCATCTGGTTTCTCTACAATATTCTATTTGAGGTTAGTTCGTGTGCTGATTCAACTCACATTTCTTCAGTCCTTGCTACGGGTACGTTGCTGAGCGCGATCATATTTCGCGGGCGTACTACGCTTAATTCAAACGGAGTCTTATAGCCGGGCTCGTCGAAACACGGAAACATCCGTCTGGCATTGTTTGGACGTAACTGAGTTGCTGCTACAATTCTAGATCCAAAGTGAATAAATATAACTCAAATTAAAGTAAAGTGAAAAATATTATTAACACTTATGTTTAATATCCGTAGGCGGTTGCATGCAAAGATAATTTATAATCACTACGGCGAAGAAATTATAAGTATTTGCACTACGGTTACATGGATGGATACGGTACGTTGACAATAAAATAGTCAACGGAAGTAACACGTATGAAATTAACGGAAGTGACGCGCAAGAAGTTATATACCTACGTCAATGAATGTAGGTACATAACATAAACACAAGTTACATAGTTAAATTCACACATTTTTTTTAAACAACTTTCAGCTAAGATCCGTCGTCAAATGCCTACCTTTCCACATCTTGTTCTTTATAAGTGGTCTCAAAGAAAGCTTCCGTGCGATCTGTCTGCATGTTGCCTTTTATTTCGAAATTTAAGCAACCTTTGGTTGAATTCGGTAGGATTTTCTCAAGATATAACGTCGCGATTGGTTTTTTTGCATCCATAACAACCTTGCTCACTGTTATTGTCTCCATTGTTCCTCTAAAAACAATAAAAAGCGAAATTTTCCTCTAAAAATAAAAAAAACTCCCCTCATGACTAATTCATAACTTAGGTGTGATCATACTTAGTTAAGTATGAAAAAGTAGAAAACTAAAGTTCGCGTGTAAGTAAAATGTTATGATGAGAGCAACAACAGCTATAGCCTATAAAGAAATAAAATGCCTAAGAGCGTCCATTAACCCAACATTTTGAGATTTAATGAAGCTCGAAGGTTCAACAATAAGAAATTTTGTATGGACATAGTTTTAGTGGGTACTTACGATTTAGACTCTATGAAAACTTTAGTTTCAACAATTTCTATGTCATGAGCACAATGAACGTTGATTTCATCAGCATTCTGCAGCCAAGTCACATTTATTTTCACATGTCCTTTGAATATTCCATCTTCTAAATAGGGCTCAAATTGCAATTGATAACCTGTTGGTTCCACTACTTTCTCCAGACGCGTTTCTGTTGTTAAGCTATGAGCATTGTTGATGTCTATGCTTCGAGTTTTGATAATATGATAAGCTGAGACCTGAAGATTTAGAAGATACACTTTTGCAAGAGTTAACTTTGAAATAATTATAATTATCATTACTAATGGTTCTCATCGAACCAGAACTATACTCACACACACACACACACACACACACACACACACACACACACATGGCTCTACCCAGGTCCTGGGCCGTGGGGGGCAAATCAGACTTTATAAATACCTATCGGTAGTCAAATGAACAATAAACATACCCAAAAAAATAGGTAATTTTTCATATAACTGTGTACACGTCCCTACTCAAACACAGAGCAATGAGATTATTTGAGATAAATCTCAATATGCATAAATATAGGTTACCAATAGCTTCATTATAAAAAGTTCTCCAAAACTTCTTGCATTCGTACACAAGAGAATGAGGAAACAGCGAAATATCACCAATAGTTCCATTGAAAAGTAGACAGAGGCTTACTAAAAATTTGAGGAACCCGCATTTTTAACTTGACTGCAAGATATGAATCCTTACACAGGATTATTTAGTCATGAATAACTTTTTCTGTCCCTTCTTAAGACATCGACAATCGCCAATTGGCCAACAGCCATTTTCGAGTTTTAGCGAGGCAATCGAACAACAATTCATTTATAATAATGAATTGAATTAATAAATTGAATTTATTGAATTTATATTATTTTTTACAAATAGGATCAGTAATTATATTATATTAGTCATATAATATCTGTTTTTAAACTTTTATTGCTGCTAAAATCTCAGTATA
Organism: Zygaena filipendulae; assembly: GCA_907165275.2. NCBI lineage: Eukaryota > Metazoa > Arthropoda > Insecta > Lepidoptera > Zygaenidae > Zygaena > Zygaena filipendulae. The sequence goes on from OU015657.1 coordinate 5,180,982, forward strand.
ATTATATACGTAATAACATGTGGCTCAGTTTATTGGTAGGTATGTTATGAAATTACATTTTTTATAATAAACCATTACAAGCGATAAGCAATCTCAATGTTGTCGTTGAATCATAGTTTTTAATAGCGCATAAAATGTAAATTAGAAGATCTAAAAAATAAGACTCATACCATTTTATTGACTTTATATTTTCACCTTCAACGACTCCAACCCAAGTGTGTCTATTGTTATTATTTAAAACCATCGTTTAGTAAATAGCTGAGGTTGCTACGCTATAGCCTAGAACTACCTACTAAGTCTGCTGTATAATTTTTCCATTTCGATAAGCGTTCGGTACAAGTGCGAGTAGCAGAAGGTACCTAACTTAAAGGACAGGAACCTTTCGTTTCAATATAATGAGCTATCATACAGACATTTTTTTATGTGTAACCAGTGAATTTTTGAATACCTATACTTATATGGTATAAGTATAGGTATAGGTTTTGAATACCTATACTTATATGGTATAAGTATAGGTATTCAAAAATTCATGGGCGTTATATCTAATATTTACGACAAATTGACTCTGTAACTGCCTTGTCATTTTACTACAAAGAATAAAGTTTTACTGATATGAAATGGAGATTAATTCATTAGCTATAATATTCGAAGCATAACAAACCTTATCCGGTGGCAACAGATGGGCCAGAGTTATCAGACACGCAAATAAACAGATGTGGCTCGCCATGCTTGTGCCGTGACTGTATTGTTATCCTGTTAACATAATATGATAGTTGTATAAATACTTGTATACCTACACTTGCATAGATCAAACACGTAATTTGGATCACCGGCTGCCCTACGGAAAAACGAAGTAATTGCAACGAAACAAATTTTACAGGTGGAGCAAAAAAACTGGAAATCACTTTATTTAAAACAAACCTTTCATAGTTTAACGATCTTCTTAATTTTAATTTATCTAAGATAAAACCTTTTTGATGGTTATTGCAACTGAATAAATTTAACAGGAGGTACAAAAAACGGAAATCGCTCAATTAAAAACAAATCTTCCATAGATTAACGATTTTCTTCGTTTTAATTTTTCTGAGACTAAAGCCTTTTTAATGGTCGTGAGTATGCAGCAAGGTCCGTTTTGCGTAAAAAGAGGCAAAAATACAAAAAACTCACTGCGAAAAAATGTCAGTTGCTTTGTTTTTCCGTAGAGCAGCCGTCAGTACATCGATTCCAATAAAGAACTGAAGCTGAGAGAGATTTAAAACATATGGTATATGATAGACTTCTAAAAAGACTAAAATATATTATGAGAAAAACAAAAATACGATAATTTAAAACGTCTAGGTAGTAGGTACCTAAAACAGTAACGAGAAAAAGCTGATTTAGAGAGATTAATAAAAGCAAAGTTCTTAATCTGATTAAATATAAGTACATCTATATATTATATAAAAATTAATTCCTATTCCCCTTGGTCACGGCATCACGCGTAAACGGCTGGACCAATCAACATTAAACTTTGTCAGAGGTACCCATTGATTTACTACTCTTTTAATCCGATCCTTTTAAACCCCTTTGGAACAAAAAAAATATTTTGCAAATCCGTCTACAAATAACGAAGTTACAAGTCGGTTAAAAAATTATGTGTAGGTACCAAAAAAACACGCCATCGAATTGTTAAAAATTATTAATAAAATAACTATACGATAATACGAGTAGGGGAAATATATAGAGATGATAATGTCATGCACTCACGTGGTGAAGTTAGGACGGTGCGCAGGGAGTCACTGGCAGGACGAAATCCGCTCATCTCAATTCCTATCAATTGCCTCCAGGATACAGCTCATTTGAGAGGGCAACCTACCGTGTTGTGCCACTACAGAGTTTTACACGGTACATACGCTTCCAGAAGGTCTAAAACGACGTTTTTGTCAACATAATATTATGCTAACTGTGCCCCGCGGTTTCACCCGTGTGAGTTTTGGAATTCCCACAGGAACTATTTTTTTTCTAAAATAAAAGTAGCTTAAGTTCCTCCGTATAACATCAGCTATCTGCCAGTGAAAGTCCAGTTAAAATTGGTCCAGCCGTTTCAGTGATAAACCACAACAAACAGACAGACAGAGAAAAAAATTAAAAATTTATTTCTTTTATGTACCTAAGTACCTTTAACCTTATACTTTCATATGCGTTTAGTGAAAAGCTGTCAATTTGGAATTACAAACAGGCACTTCAATTTTATTTTTATATGTTGGTGTGTATAGTCTAGCTGTCCCGCACGGTTTCATCCTAGATAATTTCCCGCAAAATTGTTCCATACAAACTTTGCAACCCCTTTTTACCCCCTTAGGGGTTGAATTTTCAAAAATCCTTTCTTAGGGCACACCTACGTCACTTATATAATATTAATTGTGCATATAATTTCATGGTTCTAGAGTCTAGACCCAGCGGTTTCAGCTATGCGTTGATTGATCAGTCAGCCAGTTTCTGCTTTTTATATGTATTGATTACGCCAATCTTACCTACTGAAAGGTATCCCGGCATTTTAAAGCTTTATCTTACATTCTATTTGTGATAAGCCATTTTATATCGGTAATTCATAATAATCGAACAGAAAATTAGTTCACCTTCTTTACCTCCTTTTTCAAAAAAATTTGGCGGTTATATTATGATACCTCTTCTTAATCATTTTATATTGGTAACCAATTTGCGGACTCTTTGGATTTTTTTAGGCTGTTGCTAGTCGTCCTCTAAACGGACGAATACATTGTTATCCTAGGGGTGAAAGTAAAGTCTTTCTCCCGAGGATAACACTGTGCTTTTCATTACGAATGCAAGGAAAGTCAAAATAAAAATAGGAATTAGCTAAAGAAAAAAATGAGTGAATTTTATTTTACATAAATCAACCATTAGGTGTGTTACTGGCCAGTAAGTATGCCCCCTATGACATAAAAAAACTTGAGTTTCTGCAGTATCCAGCTGTCAGTTGAAAGCAATTCTCCCTAGGGCTGAAAAGTGTTACTTTCAACCCGCTTCTCAGGCAACTTCAGACCAACTTTCCGAGTATGAGTAATGAAAAATAAAATTAATTATTGTCCATTTATTAATCCGCTTAGTGGACAACTAGACAATTTGATTTTTTCTATTCATGTTAATAACGTTATTTTTGGAATGTAGTTCCATAATTATTTTTTTATTTTTGTAAACTGATGTTTTAAGATTTTACTGTTCTATTTTCAATACTTGATGACGGCTTAATCTTTTAACATTCAGTAAAGCAATAAAATAACAGAGGTGTAATACAAAAAAATATATTATTGTATTTACTTCGCAATCGACTGTACAAATTATGGTAAATTATTTTTACCTACGTTGCTATCGTACGTCAAATGAATTGGAGAATATTTACAGTTCAATACTAGTACTAGTATCTTGTAGGAACACATAGGAATTGATTACACATATCAATATTAATTAAATGTATTAAATGTATTTTTATAAATACACGAAAATAACCTTTTCCAAAACCTTTTCCTATTACAAAGGGAGGAAAGTGTTGACAACAATGACAAAGCCAGACTTTTCTGGGTTTCAGCTTTCAGGTCATATAAGAATGGCGTTGTTTTAAAATTTGAACTGGCTAGAGTTGTATCTCATTGAAACCGGAATCGTTTGTTGTACTTTCTAGTAATGCGTCTTTTAACCGTCACAAAAATTAGTTACGTTCCATATGCGAAAGGTATCAAACCCGTATTAAATACAGCGTAAATATTGACGCAAGCCAATTTGCCCACGTTAATTTTCTCGTGGGAATTCCGAGATAAAAGTGGCCTATATCCTTTTGTGTACCCTTGACATTATGTATTAAAAATTTCATGATAGTCGGTTAAGTATTTAAGGCGTGAAATCGTAACGAACACAAACTCGCAATCGTATTTTTCCGCAATGAACCTTTCTCGGACTTCACAGAGTATTTGAAGAAGAAAAAATGCCGAATTTGTCGAGCTTAGCTACTCATCATTAGTCATTCATTTCTATATTTATATAGATTACGATAGTTTCAATTTAAATTAGATCTTTGATGTAAAAAAGGGTGCCTATGTGTGTATACATATAAACCTAATAGACACTAAAATTCAAGAAGCTTTGATACTTACCCTGGCTTAATTGGTGGAATACTAGGATATCAAAGACTAATCGTTTCTTGCACATACTCTTTGATCTATGCTGTCTGCTATGCTACATTAGGTACCTACTACCTACCTAGTACCTACTTAAATGATTGTTATAAACCACACGTTTATAGGGATCATATTACTATATAAGTTTATAGTCTATGGTAGGTACGTATTTTACCTTTAAAATATAAGATTGAAATCTTTTTTTAATTATGTATATTATAATATTAAACATGATTATGAGGACTCCTATTGTTAACAACAATAATAAAAATATGAGTTTAAACGCTATGCAAATTGAAGGTTAAGCAAGCAATTTTCACCGCATTAAGGGTAAGGCTATAGCAACTGTAAATTGTAAGTATGCCTTTTGGGTAAATACGATAGCGAGTTTCAACGGAATGGATGTTATTATAGAAGCAGCATTACTGTTGTTAATTATACTTTGTAATTACTGTAGCTAAGACTGTTTTTTTTTTTTTTTTTGAACTAGCTGGTGCCCACGGTTTCTTCCATGTGAACTTTCGACCGTTGCGTTGCAATGACAGTTTTAAACGACTGTATAGGGAACGTGCACGAACTATAGGTGGCAGCACTAAATCGACAAAAGAGACACTATGCGGACAGTAGAGGAAACTTATTAAACTTGTCATCGTGCTTTCGGAAGGAAGATAATAATTGAAGAGATAGTTTTGTTTTCATAATTATGTAAATAAAACTATCTCCTCAATTAGATATATTATATTTTAGAATAGGTATGATAAAAGTTATAAAATATGGGTTCCGGTCTATCTATATCTAGGTATATACTTATAATAAAACTGTAGAGAGGTCAATTCTGTACATTGAATATAATATATTCAAAATTAATATTGGAGGATGAATGGTGATCGATACTGATGCCAAAAAAGCAATCAGTAAATTTTTTGTCTGTCTGTCTGTCTGCCTGTATGTATGTGCACGCATGGGTCAAATACTAGTGAAGGGATTTTAAGCAAACTTGGTACGGTTGTAGTCTATACTCCTGGACAGGTTATAGGCTATATAATAATTATAATATCATTTATAATAATAAATATATAACGCTAAGCTAAGACACATAGGAGCTGAGCAGTGACGATAAATTTGAAGCAAGTCGGATGAAAATGCGCTTTCGAGCTCTTATCCTCGTATACGTTTACTCAATCACGCAAAAACGGCTGAACGGATTTGGATGAAATTTGACGTGCACGTTGTCAGGGGTACAGAGAAGCACATAGGGTACTTTTTATCCTGGGATTCATGCGGGAATTCCGAAATTATCACGGGTGAAACCCCGAGGCACAGTTAGTCATCATCAATAATATAATAATTAATGATCGTCAACGTGGCCAAAATATGTCAAAAGGTTTTTAAGCTTTTGAGGCCGGCCATGTACCTATTGGAGTTTGAAGAGATGAGGATGAGAAGGATGATCTAATGAAGAACATGAGGCTGTGAAAACTGGTAAAATTGTCGTACAAACTAAAATATCCAATGTTTACGATAAGAAAATAATCCTTATTAATATTATAAATGCGAAAGTGAGTTTTTGTTTGTTTACTTGTTTGTTACGCTTTTACGCCTGAACGGCACAACCGATCATCGTGAAATTTTGCATACAAGTGTTCAGGAGGTTTATTTACTACTAGCTTTTCGGAATTCCTGAACTCTGGACTGTCCGGAACTTCAAACAGCTAATGGAAAATAAACCCCCTGAAAACTTGTATGCAAAATTTCACGATGATCGGTTGTGCCGTTTTATTTTTTGTTATTTTTTGTCGATGTATTGATAGTTGATACATCCAGAAATACAACAATGAATTGTGATTAGCTAGAATAATAATTTTCACTAGTAAAATTAATCCTGTTTACTTGTCATAAATGTGAATGGCAACTATCAATAGATTCGGATTGGCGACGCCAGTTGGCAGCACCGTCGTTGTGCACGTTCCCTATAGGGACGTCGCGCTTCGTAAGGAGAGAAGAAAGTAAAACAACCGCTCTGGATGAATGAGTGTTTAATACTGGACACTGGTATTAATATAGATTAAGAGTAAATGATACTTATAATGAATACCCTACTCCTGCATACTACGACACTACATCACTACTTCACGACGATGACTTTTTGGTGTTACAATAACGGATTTCAACGGAATAGATGTTATTATTTTAGAAGCAGCATTACTTTTGTTAACCGACTTGCAAAATAGGAGGAGGTTCTGCATTCGGCTGTATGTATGTTTTTTTTATACTTTGTAATTATTGTAGCTAAGACTGTTGTTTTTATTTTTGAACTAGCTGGTGTCCACGGTTTCACCGGCGTGAATTTTCGACCTTTGCGTTGCAATGACAGTGTGAATCTGTGAAGCGCCTGTTAATGACGATAACCAAAAGGTTAATTCTTCTCTTCTGAATCTCGGAAACGGCTCCAACGATCTTCATGAAATTTAGTATCTATAGGTATACCTACAAGGGATTTCGGGGGCGATTAATCGATCTAGCTAGGCTTCATTTTTAGAAATCTTCATTTTATCCGTGTTTTCAGGCAATGAAAAATGAGCTTTTGGTACTGCTTTACCGACACAGCAATACTTAAGCTACTTAAAAATAGATGGCGTTGTTAAACTGTGATGATAAAAATATATTGTGTAGTGCGCTTGTGTTCTGGTATGTACTTATAGCAAGTAAATATTTATATATTAATTATCTTTATGTTCAATCTTCTTGTTTATTAGTTTTTTAATATTATTATTCTTCAAATTTTGTTGATTGCACACCCCTTCCTTTATAATTATCTCTCTGTCAACCCAATGGTTAACTGTTAGAGAATGCCACAAGGCATTAAGTTCGCCATTTGTACCCCTTGTGCAAATAAAATAAATAAATCCTACTATCCTACTAATATTATAAATGTGAAAGTGTGGATGTTTGGATGTTTGTTACTCAATCACGCAAAACGGTCGAGCGGATTTGGATGACATTTGGCATGCACGCGCGTTGTCAGGGGTATCTACAGAGAAGGACATAGGGTACTTTTTATCCCGAAACTCCCGCGGGAACTCCGAAATTACCGCGGGTGATAGGTACTGCGGGCACAGCTAGTAACTAAATAAATATATACTTACGTATAAAAAGTAAAAACTGTAAAATTTAACAAAAAAAAATACCGAGCAAAGCTCGGTCGTTTATTCGTCCTATTATATTTAACTAGCAGCTCCTGCCGGAATTCCAGTATAAACTATACGTATAAACCTTCGTCTTAAATCATTCTAAGCGTACAGACGGCGGGAAAGCGACTTTATTTTGTATATATACTATGTAATGGAGATGACGATGACGATGTCGATGACGTCTATGACGATAACTTATGACAACTTGCTAATGATGATTGACTTCAGCTATTGCAATAAATCACAAAATTGGTGATGATTGAGCTATATTATGACATGTAATGAGTACCTACTATCTAATTTTACGGAAAAAAGAATTTTAACAGCTACTATAAACAGCTACTATCTATATACCGACCGCGATTTGCTGCTTCTTAATATACCTATATTTTCTGACTTTTTACAGAATTTAATTAACAAAAAAATTAAAACCGACTTCCAAAAACACAAAACTAAAAAGCTAAAACTAACAAAATACCGATTTAATCCAACAAACAAAAATACACTTAATACCTACTATTATTGGTTTGTGCTTGGACTTAGCCCATCTAATCTACCTACTCCATACTTGGCTTGTCACCGACTTATATCGACCATCGACCATATCGAAAAGTGGTAGCACAAACCAATAATAGTAGGTATTACGTGTGTTTTTAACCGACTTCCAAAAAGGAGGAGGTTATGCATTCGATTGTATGTATGTTTTTTTTGTCTGTTGGATTAAATCGGTATTTTGTTATTTTTAGCTTTTTAGTTTTGTGTTTTTGGAAGTCGGTTTTAATTTTTTTGTTAAAAATTTGTTTATTTCTTGCTTTTTAGTGAGTCGGTTAGTAATTTCTCTAAGTTACAATAGCCTTACGTCAACTGCTCATCACCTTTTCCAAAATATTGCTTTCCCCGATGCAGAAACGTAAATTTTTGAGGAGTTCTCCTGGTATATCACCATCAGTTGAACTTCACCATATACATTATGACGAACATAAATTGTTTAGAAACCAAATTAAAGTAAACGAATCGGAATCTGTGAAATACCTATTATTTGGTAGTTCCGATGACAATCTGTGGTCTTCATCATCAGTTCCACTTCTTTAAATTTTACTTTCTGAAAGCAAATAACTTTCTGAAAACAACGAGAGACAAGATTTTAACTACGGAATAAAATTTGTCCCAATCAGTACGAGTACGGACGATATGGCTCAATCAAGCTGCGTACATAAATTAATATTATTTCTTACATTCGTTTACGTATAGGTATAATTATATTGTAATTAGGTTTACACTCACAATGTCATTTAATGAAAACGAGTATAGAAATAAGTAGGTACATTATTTTAATAATCCCAATTCCCATAATATGTATGTAGACATATATCAACGTGATAGCCATAAAATTATAACTGCACAGGTGGCATCAAACCAGACATTATCGGCAAGGTCGCTGCGGGACGTCACTGCACACTTTTCTTACTGAGGAGGTAGAAATGTTCAACCATTATGATTGACCTGGCTATTCGTATACAGATTTACTACATCTAAGATCATAATAAATTGGTGATCGTGTGCCTATAACGCCCACTTCAAGAAACTATCGGCATCATATCGCCATCAACATCATTGTGTACCTACACCGTCATTGATCGAAGTCGCGTACGCCATTGCTAGTTTTTTTTTTGTATTTGTTGTGTTAAGACATTTTTTTTTTCTTTTTTTTTCTTCTCTTTTAGTTCCAATTAAAAACAAACTAAAGGTGCTCAAACCAAACTGTGATTTATCCGTTGCTATTTGATCGTCATTTAGGTACTGGATTTCTTCATACCGATCGGTAAAGTGCTCAATAATTATAATTATATTTTTCCCGCTGAATTTTTTTAGCCGCTACAAACTTAATACTCACATATTTTGTTAAAATTCTCAATAGATAATCTTGGACTAGGGGTAGTCTATATTTCTTGTAGGGGATATTCTTTGGAATTACTTAACCGATTCTAAAAATTGTTTATCTGATATGACGCTAAACTGCAGGCTAGTCAATTATTGATCTCTGAAACTAGCTAATTATCAACGTTGGTTTGAAAAATGTTTAGTAATTAACATTAATAAATTATAAGGTGATTTCGATTGTTTCCCGAGTTTACTTTTATTGTTGTATCTACTTATTATTATCAAAATATTATATGTTTTTATTTCATGATTATTTTATAATTTGACTTATTTGTTTATAATACATATTTAATTAACTATGTAGGTACTGGAATTGATTAACATAAAATCATACTACCTAATTTCAAATAGATGGTTGGCTTTATTAATGGTAAGTTAATAGATAGGTATACGAATACCTTAACTTATTCCTCTTTTGGAAATAGGTACCTAGGTAACTTTTCATCTAACTTAGCGTACACGTTCATACCTAAGCTACAGCATTTCGAATTTGCGAATCATCGTTCAACTTCCTAACTTCTTCGGTTACTTATATTATTTACTTATGTTTTTTGGTAACTAATATTTATTTATCATTGCTTTAGGACAATAGATAGACACGATTTGCTTAAATTAATAGAGATTTTATTAAGTACAAAAATACTTCATACCGAAGGGATCAGGTATTATAATTAACCAATATTGAATTAGTAAAAGAGAATTACCTACCTATATGAAAATGTGGTTAAAGTGCCAAAAACTCCGAAATCAGTAAACCTAACTTGCTATTATGTAATATATAATCCTATCCACTGAGCAAATAATCACTAGGTGAGTCGGCACTTCCATACTAATCGCTGAAATCTAAGACGTGGACGCGGTCAGGAGGATTCGGTTAGGTATTCCAAAGTTGGTAAGAAAGTTATTGCATAGATCCATAGTAATGTTTGCTTCGAGGCAGTGTCGTTGGGCTGCCTATGTCCATCTCCGTTCTAACTTCTAAGCTACCTCCCCACCAATTTTCAGCCAAATCGGTTTAGCCGTCCTTGAGTTATAAATAGTTTAACTAATATGACTTTCTTTTATACATAATATAATAGATAGATATATTCTATACCATAAAAAATGGATCTAGCTCTAGTCTTCATAACGTCGTGTTTATCAAATACCGATAGGTATGTAATAACATCACCGAGTTCCCGTGTGGAATAATAAACTGATTCTATTTGGTTATGTGATCGGCATTCGCAACACACAAGGCAAGTTTCGCATTAGCATCGTATAAAACGCTCTTATCGCTGCCGACCCGCATAATGTATTGGCCACGGTTGTTAAGTTCGAGAGTATAGACGTAGTGACTAGTATGTAGACGAAACCCAGCATCAATGTGTATAATATAAAATTTATAACCTAGCGAACCGTAGAGGAAAAATGAAAGAAAAACAGGGGCTTGGTCGGCAACGCGACCGAAAGTTCCCCAACCGAAGATCGGTCACCAGCTTTTCTGCTACTGGTGTTCGGTCGGGCACCATATTTGGTCAGTAAACTCTTCTGTAGTTTGCATTTAATTGACACCGCGCGGGGCTGGTCACCGTGCCTGCTCACTGATATTGTGTCGCCAACACATCTTAACGTATTGGTTTAGGTCGCCCCCCAAGCCTCTTCGGTCTGATTGCTTCTCTCCATGTAGCTATTCCCCGTAGTTTTACCCGGGTTAATTTCGGAGTTCCTGTAGGCATTCCGAGATTACAGTAGGTACCATATTGCATGAAAGCCCTCATATCTATACTCCTGACAGCTGACAACGTGTAGGTAGATATGCAAAATTTCACAATGATCAGTTAAGTATTTTTTTTAGGGTGTGCAAGCTTAACAAACAAACAAACTCACATTCTCATTTATATATTGGTTAGGATTTACAAGTTATATACGCATTAGGTTCTTTGACAAATGAAAGACTCCGCAAATGTTAGGTATGTACACAGAACAGAAAATAACAGACAGAAGGGACATCAACTTAATTTAGTATGAAAACAGATGAAAACCAGTGTCGCCGGGTGACTTTCGCACACAAAACTATTCATCACGCAATAAAACATTGATTAACGTAAACAAACGTATTAAACGCTATACTTTTGGTTATGTTTTTACTTAGTCGCTGTTTTCAAAATTCACAGTTTTGGGAATATTGTGGTAAATATACTCGGGATGGCAGCAAAAGAAGTTTTGGGCAAGTTAGAGCAATTGCTCTAACTTGCTTTGCAACGGTGCATCGGCGCGCCTGCCCCGCCTACGCCCTACATATCCTCTCTAGTTAATTTATTTGCTCTGTGGGTATATATCTATAGGTATATGAGCATGGAGCAGCCAAAAAATTATAAGACCCTTACAGCGATCAAAGTTACTGCTGTATAATCTTGTAAGATATTTCATGTGGAAAGAAATCGATAAGAGAACAAGAAACAGGTAAAAATATAGTATTTTAAAATCTACAATATATATATTATGTAATTTATATAAATTATTTGAAATCAACTTTAAAAGTAGCAGAAATATTATCATCAAAGAATTGTATTACCCTAACCCTGTTTTATTTACATCATTGTTGGATTATTTTATACTAGCTTTTGCCTGCGACTTCGTCCGCGTGGAGTTCCGTTATATCGTAGCGTATCGTAGATAGGCATAAGCTTTCACGCTTTAACGGCTCAACCGATCATCATGAAATTTAATATACACGTTTTCAGGTGTACAGAGAAGGACATCGGGTACTTTTTATGCCGGAATTCCCGAGGGAACTCCAAAACTATATACGGGGGAACTGCTATCTCTGGATCTACTGAACCGATTTTGAAAATTCTTTCACTTATAGGAAGCTACAGTGATCCTGAGTGACATAGGGTACTTTTTATCCCGGAATTCCTGCGGGAACTCCGGAGTTTTTGAGTTCGTGTGTTTGTGAGATTGTAGGGGGTCATCTCTGGATCTACTGAACCGATTTGAAAAATTCTTTCACTTATAAGAAGCCACAGTGATTCTAAGTGACATAGGACGTTTTTATCCTGGGATTCCCGCGGGAACTTCGGAGATTCTGAGTTTGTAAGGTTGTAGGGGGTAATCTCTGGATCTACTAAACCGATTTTGGAAATTCTTTCATTTATAAGAAGCTAAAGTAATCCTGAGTGATATAGGGTACTTTTTATCCAGGAATTCCCGCGGGAACTCCGAAATTACCGCGGGTAAAACCACGGGGGTCAGCTAGTTAGATAATAAAAATAATAGAAAATTATAGGTGCATGGTAATGGCATGCACATACTGATCGTGTGTGTGTCAAATACCTTATCGTGTCGATACGGTAATAATTAAACTAATGAGTAACGAATGAGTATTCACTTAAAACTAAAAACCTTCAGAAAACTTCTAACAGAAAAATGACGCGAAACAAATAAAAAAATGAAAAGTCAATTCTTCAATATTTTACATTACTACCTAGTTATCATATTTGTGAAGCAAGAAACGATTATTTTTATAGATTCAAATTTTATTTCGTGTATCTTTACCATACCTACTACCGTTGTCATTTAAAATGCTATTGTTCATACTGCCTTGAACCCTATGCATAACTACTTGTAGTTTGGAATCGTACAAGCATTAACAAAATACAACAAGTGCCAATGAGTCAGAATGTACGAATTATTTACGGTTTACTCATCATTTGCACTCGATTATACATATTTCTGGCCGTTTGACGTGTGTTCAAATTTTCGCAGTATTCAGTGTACCAGTGTGTTATATTTACCTAAATGTTAGTATCAATTATTTTATTCAGAACAATGTTATAAAACACTGTTGATTTAATACCAGTGGCGCGGCTTGTATTTTAATAGATAGTAATTAAGTAGGTATGAGTACCTAGTATAAGTAGATACCTACCTAACCGATGAGTAGGTACCTACTGTTTTTAAACAATATGATATTAAAAACATATTATCTTGCATTCTAAGGACCGTGTTACATAATAATTTATTCAGTAGTCAGTACATTTTATGCTACTCATAATCCTGTCATGACGAAAAGGTATAAAAATTAAAATTAGTCCGTCAGTTAGATAGTCCCTACCTCCCTACTAATATTATAAATGCAAAAGTAACTCTGTCTGTCTGTCTTAAGGGTACAGAGAAAGATATAGGGTACTTTTTGTCCCGGAATTCCTGCGGGAACACCGAAATTAAGGCGGGTGAAACCGCGGGAAACAGCTAGTACAAAAATATTTTTTCTAACAATTGAAAAATAAAAATAATAAATATACAACGCATTAAAGTTTAGGAGTGGAAGGTCACGACGCGACGTCATAAATAAGGTGTACCTATAGGTATGACGTCACACAGAATTTCAACTCAATGTAAGTTATTTCTTGACTAGCTGTGCCCCGCGGTTTCACCCGCGTGTAAAGTTTTTATGTGGCAACTTTTTTTCCCGACATCCAATTTGAATGTGATATGCGATCTACATCCTTGTAAGAGTCTTCAACCTCTTCTTTTTCAATGACATGCCACCAGTTTCGGTTTTCAAGATAGTTCTTTACCATAAACTTCCAGTTTGCATATTCGGATGTACCTTTTAGTTTTTTTATTCCGCTTAATCCACAGTTATTTTGTTCAGAGTTATTTTGTTCCGACAATATATTAAGCACAAAAACACGCAAGCACAACAATTTACTTTTATTTTATTCTACGATTAGAGTCCTGGGCCCATAACCTGATGGAGATTATTTTTGAAAATGAAACAAAACACTAAACAGCTGTCACTACGTATTACCTACTATGTTCCAAAAAGGTTAGCACTTCAACAGAATGAACCAAAGCCTATATGTAGCTCTAGGCTAAGCTTAATCTACCTGTGAAAACCGCATGTCACTCCGTTCAGTAGATTCGGAGATTATCGCGCACAAACAGACCGATAGACAGACAGAAAAGAATTTTAATACACCTTTTTTGTGGTTGTTTACTCTTCTTTTATCGCCCTAGCCCCTATGTCAATTTTTCTTAAAAATATTCAGTGTACAGAACCGTGGATTCTACTCTTTTATTATAGTACTAGCTGAGCCCCGCGGTTTCACCCGCGGTAATTTCAGAGTTCCCGCGGGAATTCCGGGATAAAAAGTACCCTATGTCCTTCTCTCTATACCCCTGACAACGTGCATGCCAAATTTCATCCAAATCCGTTCAGCTGTTTTTGCGTGATTGAGTAAACGTATGCGAGGATAAGAAGCTCGAAAACGCATTTTCATCCGACTTGCTTCAAATTTATCGTCACTGCTCAGCTCCTATGTGTCTTAGCGTTATATATAGCCTATAACCTGCTCAGGAGTATGGACTACAATCGTGCCAAGTTTGGTTAAAATCCCTTCAGTAGTTGACCCATGCGTGCACATACAGACAGACAGACAGACAGACAAAAAATTTACTGATTGCATTTTTGGCATCAATATCGATCACCATTCATCCTCGAATATTAATTTTGAACATAATATATTAAATGTACAGAATTGACCTCTCTACAGTTTTATTATAAGTATAGATAAGTCCGCTATTGACAACATATTCCGAGAATTTCGTTTATCTGGTATAACCCAAACCCAAGTTATAAGGGTTCAAAAAAACGACGAAGCGCTTCGAGAAAAAATAGGTAGTGCTCCCGCTTCGCTTTGCTCATCTTGGCGGGGGCACTACCGTGCCCCCAGATAGAATGAAAAAATGCGCTTGGTGTCCTTAGCTAAGTAGGTAGCTAGGTAACTAAGTAGGTAGGTAGCTTACTTATGCATTTTGGTTTGCTTTATTTATTGTTATACTAGCTGTACTCCGCAGTCTCACCCGCGATGATTTCGGAATTCCTGCTGGTGTAGAGTTTGTAAAGTTAGGCCTTGTAGAGTTAGGGTGTGTAGACTGTAGAGTCAAACTTTTTGACAGTGCCCGTCATATGGATTCGTCTTGGCATCATTTTACATGAAAATGTTTTTGATGGGATTTTACTTTCTCATAATTTAAATTTACATATTATAAATATTATATTAAAAAAAATCGATAGGTTTATATTGCGTTGTTCCGTTACAGAATGAGCGTTCGTCATGACTCTATCAAATAGTCGGCAGCAGTTCCTGGCGTATGAATCACAAGCACCTGAAGACATTCAATATGGAAGAAGAGGCGGCATGTTCATATCTACGTGTGTGTGCATCTTCTACGTCATCTTAGCCATCATCGTTGCTGTTCTAGTTGGAGTCATAGTATATTTTATCACGTATTTCAAGGTAAGCAAATAGGTATGTTTGTTTTTTTGTAAATCAATGCCTATGTTGTGACTGCATCAAATAATTATAATTGGGAAATTCATGATGTGGCCCGCCATTTCATAAAATGGAAAATAACCGCTGGCCACATCATGATTATGGTCTGATCTGATCGATGAATAATTCAGCATTTAACGAAACGAACAGCGTTAAACGTACGGCTACTTTATGATGTGGCCAACAAACGTTAATGATCATAAAATATACCAACTGCTCCAGATGACAAAATATTAGAAATTAATATTCTGTGAATATACCAATTTTCTAAAGAGATCTTTGATCGCGCTGAGATATTTCAAGAATTCTGCAATTCGTAAGTAATAATAATAATAATAATAATAATAATAATAATAATAATAATAATAATAATAATAATAATAATAATAATAATAATAATAATAATCCACTTCACAACACACAGATCTACTTGATCCCACACTAAGCTATATAAGCTTGTGTCGTGGAAACCAAGTAAACGTGGTATATACTACACATATTATTACATATATATTATACTATAGATATATATATAAACACCCAGACTGGAAAATGGAACCCTGTGTTCATAACACAAAGTCCACGCCCACCGGGAATCGAACCCGGAACCTCTTGATTAGCGGGCAGGCATGGTGACCATTGCGCCAATCGGGTCGTCATGACCGATTTTTCTTACTACACTGGCAACTCTCAAATAAATACATTTTAGGGGAATAGGGTACTTGCATGAATTTTATTTTCCAGCCTATTTTAAAGATATATGGCCCACTTAAACAAAGCAAGAAAAAGAAAATATATATATGCATAAATTATTAAATAGAGCGTTTCAAAGTTCCTACTTTTGAAATTACCCCCAAAACGCCGAATGACGTCACTAGTTAAAAATTACGCCTTATTAATCTGTGACAGAGATACCACTGTCATATTGACAGCGTCATGTGACACTGACAGACAGATAACTTCAATATCCAAAAGCGAAATTAAAGTTGAACTGTGTCGAGTTACTTCCAAAAGGTTTACGCATCACCATAAACACAAAAAATTGAATTGAATTCCAAAAGTTCCAGTAAAGAATCGAAATGCATCTTACCGATCCATTTTAAAGCAAAAAACTTCAGAAAACGGCAAATATGTGTTGACTGTATGCACTTAGTTTCTTTTGCCTTCCCTGAAAGAGGTACGTCATGTTTCCTAAAAAAACAAAAGTAACGTAACCTCAGAAGAATAACTTCTTCTGAGAACGTAACATGTTAAGCGTGGCTGTGATTGGTGTTTCGTTGCAACGTTCCGTTTCACAAAATTAAAAGTTGAATACTTTGGAAACATTGATAATTTTTTAATAAATCTTTCACGATAATGCTTTTCTAAGGTTCTATTTTTGAAATATTGCCACAATTTCTTATTATAAATTTCATGCATATACCCTTCCCTCTTTCGAGTTGTCATGTAGACTAAATTTTTTTGCGAGTTGTCGTTGTGTTCTACCTATGCGTTACTATAATTATTATTAAACATGAAAAGAAAATATGACAAAAACTATCGTTCTGAATGGGAGAAGGATCCAATATTTTCATGATTACTTACCTAATTATTATTGAATATTTTCATTATTATGATATTTGCGTTTTTTAATACATATTGTATACCTATATTCGTATATCTTTATATAGAAAAATGAATTGCTGTCCGTTAGTCTCACTAAAATTCGAGAATGGCTGGACCGATATGGCTAATTTTGATCTTGAAAGATTTGTGGAAGTTCAGGGAAGGTTTAAAAAGCAAGTAAGGCTACTTTGGAGTTCCTGCGGGAACTAGTATTAAATAATAATTAACATAATTATGTCAAAAAAAATTTTAGTAGACTAGCAACTAGCATAATGTCCACTTTAAATCTGGTCACACTGGTTGGTTGTCGCTTAAAGGACATGTATCCATGGCCGTTAAATAAATAAAAAAAATAAAGTCACTTGTGTCAATGTCAGAAACTTTGAAGTTTGAATTTTATAACTGGAAATTATCATTTTTCCGTAGACGACAGTTGCTTACTTTGAATTTGAAATCGTTTTAATTAAAGTTACTTTAGTTGATTATGTTTTTGTTGATTGAGTTTTTGTTTTAAAAATGTGAGATGAATAGAAATTAAACAACTTTATTTATTAATTTTTAATATACTTAATAGAAAACTTGTGATTTTTTTTTATTTAGACGCATAGGTACCTACTTAAGTGTTAATATTTTACTAGAAAATGATTAAGTTGTTTCCAATATTAATTTTAATAAATACAGTGTTTGTATACGCAAATGAAAATGTAAGTTTAATAAATTTCTAACAGTTGGGATTTCTCCTTTTTCAATTCTTACCCCCACCAAAAATATAAATTAATAAAATTTTCACTTCAATTACTTTCAGGTATCGCCTAAGCCAACAGATTTTTGGAATGAAGCTGAACCTTTTGGGGAAGGTGCACCACCAAATCAAGATCTAAGGCTCCCATCTAATGTGGTGCCAAGCTTTTACAGATTGAAAATAAATGCCAACTTGGAAAATTCCACCTTCGGTGGTGATGTCTACATAACAATAAGATCAAATAAAAATGTCAAAGAAATTATATTACATGCCAAAGACCTTAGTATTAATAATAACATAAAACTCACTGAACAAATTTATGAAAAAGTAGAAACAATTCAAACATCTTCAAAAACGAAACGGGAAGCACCAAATGATCAGATTAACAGCACTGTACCTCTAGAAAATAATGTTACAATAGAAATTAACAATGTGACATCAAAGACAAGCAATGTTTCATTTGAACAGCTATTAGAAAATGGTGGTTCCATAAATGACACAGCTACCTCTAGCTCAGCTGTTAATGCATCAACAAAGACACAACAACAGGAAAATGCTACAAATGAAGTCAATAACAGTTCTACTATGGCCTCCGAAGTATCTACTTCAATTCCTGTCATCCACACCCAAGTAACACATAGCAGTGTGCGTAATATTAAAATAATATCAATCACTAAAAGTACTGGTGACAGACTTATACTGACTTTGGCATCAGCACTCAAACCTAATGTAGATTATACTTTAGAAATATCATTTGAGGGGAAAATACTTGATTCTATGACTGGTTTCTATAAAAGTACTTATGTTAACAACAATCACGAAACAAAGTAAGCATATTCCTAATTAAAAAAAATCACTTACCCTCTATAAAAAAATTAAAATGTATGTACCAAATACTTTAATTATTCATTTTCAGACATGTTGGAGTGACACAGTTTGAGCCAGTGTCTGCAAGGTCGGCATTCCCTTGTTTTGATGAGCCGGCCTTCAAAGCTAAGTTTGAAATAAGTATAGCACATCCAGACAACTATACTGTTCTGTCCAATATGAAGACGAGCACACAGGAGAATGTGTAAGAGTTTTCTAGTACCCACTTATTTATAATTTATTAGAATAAATTGACAAATACTAATAGAAAAATCATTTTTGTTTATTTGTATGCTTTGTTGAATGTGAAAAATATGTATATAATATGTATACTGTTAAAATTAAAAAAATAGTACACTGACTAATATAATTAATTAATTATGTGAATAGCTGTTCCCCGCGCCTGTGTGAATATTAGGATTCCCTTGGAAACTTAATAAGCTTTTTGTAACTTTCTAATTACCTTTCTAAGTATAATTTTATCAATTTGTGTTCCACAGGACAGGAACACCTGGATGGAAATGGACACATTTTGAGAGATCAGTAAACATGTCCACTTACTTGGTTGCATACACACTAACTGATTTCAAATATTTAGAAACTAATTATTCAAGCCAGGACAACATAACAAAGCCTATTCGTGTTTGGACAAGGCCAGATTTAATCTCTAAAGCACAGTATGCTATAACGATTGTGCCGAAAATCCTAGAATATTATGAGAATGTGTTTGGATTGCCGTATGCTTTGGATAAATTAGACTTGATTGCCATACCTGATTTCGCTAATGGTGCCATGGAAAATTGGGGATTGATAACATTCAGGTAAGCAATTGTTTATTTATGAATGCACAGTTAATATACAGTGTAGGACCGGTTTGGAAACACCTGCAAGTGAATATCCAACTGACAGTAAAAGCAAAGACAATCTTGACCTCCGCTGTTCACGCATGACACTGGGACCAAGTAAAGTAGGAGTTCATGAAATTTTTATATAGATTCTATATTTATGACATCTCATTCAAATTCAAATATTAATTACTTTTAATAAATGAATTTGCAACCCGCACGGTGTGGATGTAGAGGTTCACCAAGCATTCGCCTCCACAGTATTTGTCGGCATCAGCCACTTCCCACGTTCCAGAGAGACGTCGCTGCTGTACGACGAGGCGTCGGGCGTGCCGCGTGACAAGCAGACGGTGGCCGTGGACGTGGCGCACGAGCTGGCGCACCAGTGGTTTGGCAACCTGGTCACCATGCGCTGGTGGACCGACCTGTGGCTGAACGAGGGCTTCGCCACCTACATGGAGTACGTCGGCGTCCAGCACGTGAGCAGACAATGCCTACTATAGCGAAACACACCCTGCAGCCTAGGGATGTTTCGTCTCAGTCGTTTTAATGATTACTTAATTTTAAAGATTATAAAAACAAAATTACCGGCGTCAGAGACGTTCATTAATTGATGTTATTTGGCATCAAAAACGACTCTGAGTGCGGCCGCAAGTCTGACTCTCGCTTAATCCTTACTAGTGTATGTAGGCAAAAGTGAGATTGTTACGCTTTCTCGCCTCAACGGCTCAACGGATCATAACAAAATTTTGCATACACGTTGTCAGAGGTACAGAAAAGGATATAGAATACTTTTATCCTGGAATTCAAAACAGGATCTCTGAACTGAAATAGCTGCAGGTGAAACCGCGGGGGCCAGCTAGTTGTTAAATAAGACCCTGTTATTATGTCATGTAAGTAGCAATAAATACTTGTAAACAGATCGAGCCAGCTTGGAACATGCTAGCAGATTTCTTCGAGGACAAGATGAGCTTGCTCCGCCTCGACTCACTGAAGAACACTTCGCCCGTGTCGAGGAAGGTGAACGACGGCTCCGAGATATCACAGAAGTTCGACGAGATATCCTACCACAAGGGCGCCAATCTGATAAGAATGTTGAACCACACCATCACTGAAAGATTGTTCTATAAAGGATTGCACATTTACTTGAATGAATGGTTTGTTATTATATACTAGCTGTTCTTTGCAGTTTCACCCGCATTAACTTCAGAGATCCCGTGGGAATTCTGGGATAAATGTATTCTCTAGCGGATCCATTTCTGTACCCCTGACAACGTGTAGTATTGAAAATTTAATGGAGTTTCATCCACGTTAATTTCGGAGTCCCCGCTGGAATTCGGTTGAGCCATTAAGGCGTGAAAGCTAACAGACAGATAGACAGACAGAGTTACTTTCGCATTTATAATATCAGTAATGCTACTGCTCCACCTGCGTTAACGTTGATGTTAATGTCTAACGTGGTAATGTTAGTAAGTTAACGCGTTAAAATGTTGGCCACATCTAAATTTAGCGCACTAATTTACGCGTTAACACGCAGGTGGAGCAGTAGCATAAGGATTATATCGCATTACGTTTGCCTATAAGATTTAAGAACAATACCGTTGTTGAAAATAAATAAATACCTACATATATATATTTATAATGCTATAATATGTATAATCTGAAACTACTGAACCGATCTTTAAAAAAAGTCACTTCCTTATAGATAAGCTACAAAAACCAGGGGTGAAATCCCAGAAGAAATAATTCCAAACCGAAACTCGTAATTAAAATAGAATAGAAGTTTATTTGGTACTAAAATTAAAAACAAAAATAGATAAGGTACCAAAATGGCCGCCACTCAGCATATGCCGCGGGCGCGGAACTGTGCCACGACGCTGATTTTCAGTGACGACCATACCTATTCGCATGAGAACAGTCCTACTTGCACTAGCGGGGCCCAAAACAAAAACAAAACTAATAAATGCCACTAGTCTTCAAATTCTTATAAGATTTGAATCAAAAATTAATCCTGACACATTTAAATAGTACTTGTTTCAATCGCAATTCCTTTTGTTTCATAGGAAATATGGAAACGCGGAAGAAAACGATCTTTGGTACGCAATGTCGAAGGCGACTGCATCCGACCCCGATTTGAAGGAATTGAACGTTTCGGACTTCATGAATACGTGGACTAAGCAAGCCGGATATCCGGTTGTTAATGTCACTAGAAATTACGAGACTGGAGAAGTTGTCTTCACACAGGTTAGATATTAATAATCTATATTCTATAAAACATCGTAGGTAGGCGGTTTTCTTTATGAATATCTATCTATACTGGCGATGATCTCGAACATAAGGAAAAATTTAAAGACTAATGGGGACGTTGACTGCTTTTGAAAATCAAAATTCTAATTAGTCCGTCAGTTAAAAAATAAAAAAACAATAGACACGTATTTTTTGCTTTTTCAAATAAATTAAAATATACAGAGATAAAGCGCATCTAAGTTTAGGGTGAGAGGCTCGTGACGTCACTAACCGCTAAAACCGCCATACAAACTGTCAGAATAGTGACGTCACGCGATATTTCAACTCAATGTATCGCCGTTATTTTTTGATTACGTAATAAAAGAAAAAATACGTGTCCAATATTTTTTTACTAATCTACAAGACGGGCTAAAAAAAATTAGTCAATATGCCCATAATATGTATTATAACATCACTAAATACTTTATGTGTGATACGGGCACAGACAAACATACAAGAGGGAGGGACCGTAACCACCTCTTCAACGGTCTCACTATAATTTTATATCGGAATCTCGCCCATTGTAATTTCTACTTTACACATATCATAGCAAGGTCGAAATTCCAATAAACGAAGTGTGAATAAATTGCGTGTATTACGCCACTGAAGATGTGACGCACTTCAGTGCGATAAGTTGTGATTCGATTTGTGTACTAAACAATGGAAACGAATTGGGGATGGGCAAAAAATATCGATATCTTTTTCAGAATGTAGTCGATATTTTTAAAATATCGATATTCGATATTTATTTCCGAGTGTCAAATTTGATATTGTTAAGAGCTCAGTACATTCATATGTCTACTTTACTAGTACTTACGTCGCATGTATATTCGTCCGCGGACTGCCCTTATCACATCAAGATCACCGAAATTTAACTTCTTTTACATTGTACGCCTTTCGGGCAAAAACACGTTATTTTTTGTTTGTGTAAGCCCTTGGGATAAAAATCGCTTAATGTATCGAAATATCGATATTTTTTTTTACATAGGTATATCGATGCCAAACGATATTTTTTTTTTAATATAATATTATAAATACCTATCGATATATTTTTTCATTTTCCCATTCCTACGAAGAATGCAATGGTCGCTTGTGGTTGTTGTGCGCAGAAGTTGTTCTCGACGTCGCGCGCCCCGTACGGCCGCGCGTCGCGCCAGGTGTGGCACGTGCCGGTCAGCTTCGCGGCGGTGCCGGCGGCGCCGGGCGCCGCGCCGCAGCGCCTGTGGCTGCGCGGGCGCACGGCCGCGGCGCGCGCGCCCGGCGACGCGGCGCGAGCGCTCTACGTCAACATCGACGCCGTCGGTGCGTGCTACAGTTATACGTACTTAGAGCTTTCAACACCGGAGTGACTGACATTAATTAATAATAATAATAATCTCCACTTCACAACACAGATCTACTCGGTCCCACACTAAGCTATGATACGGGATTTACACTCGCGCCTCGTTCCTCGCCTCGTGGTTCGTCTTGTGGTCAGGTACGAGGCGCGAGTGTAAACGCTGTTTTATCGGCGTTTACACTCGCACCTCGTTCCTCGTCTTGTGCTTCGTTTCGTGGTGGGGTACGAGGTGCGAGTGTAAACGCTGCCTCGTCCCGTCGCTCGTGCGTGCGACCGCGACCGCACGATCGATGGAAAAGAGACAAAAGAGCTGCGGCCTGCGGTGCATTCAGTTCAGTTGTCTTTGAGCTAGCAACAAGGGAGGATGTCGAAGTATTAGCGGCAACAAGACGACTTTGCTTACTGAGCTTTTACTACTACTCGATTAATTTTAATAAATGAAATCCTTACTTATTATTCTAAAAATCTTTATATTATAAAGTTTGCATGGATTGTATGGATGTTTGTTACGTTTTCACGCAAAAACTACTGAATGGATTTCAACTTTACAATATTTGAAACAATATTTGAAACTTTACAATAAAACAGCTATAAAAATATCAAAAAATCTGGGGGCACGGCAGTGCCCCCGCCAAGTCGAGCAACAAAAGCGGCACGGCCGTACTATCCTTTTCTCGAAGCAATTCAGGCCATTTTCGACCCCCTATAACTTCGTTGTGAATAAAACTAGAAGCCTGAATTTTTAGTAAACAAGCAGGTATTGTATAAAGACGGTATAATTTAAATTTCATTCGATTTGAACCAGTAGTTTAGGAATTATAACTAGTCAAAGTTTCTTATTAATTTTGTCGGTCACTCACTCACTCACTCACTCACTCACTCACTCACTCACTGACCGATCATCAAAATTCTAAGGCACTTCTAGCAGACATAGAAGTTTGAAATTTAGAATACAATTAGTGTTTATTGTATAAATCAAGGAAAAATTAAAATATTTAGCAATTTCGGTCCAGTTTTCTAGATACACTAACTGCATAAATAACTTTGTAATCCCATATAAATGTATGGAATTACAAAGTTATATATGCAGTTATATGTACCAACTGCACAAATAACTTTGTAATCCCATATAAATATATGAGACTAGCTGTTCCCCGCGGTTTCACCCGCGTTAATTTCGGAGATCCCGCGGGAATTCAGAGATGCAAAGTAGTTAGTACCCTATATCCCTAGGTTTTCTTTACCCCTGACAACGTGCATGCAAAATTTCATGAGATTTCACCAGCGTTAATTTCGGAGATCCTTCGGGAATTCCGAGATAAAATTACCCTAATCTGAATGCTCCAACGATTTTCATGAAATTTTGTATACAGGGGATTTCGGGGGCCATAAATCGATCTAGCTAGGATTCATTTCTGGAATTCCCGCGCGAACCTGATATCAACGCGGGTGAATTAATTATTGCATACTACACGTTGTCAAGGGTACAGGAAAGGTCATAAGGTAGTACTTTTATCTCAGAATACCCGCGGGATCTCCGAAATTAACGTGGGTTAAACCGCGGGGAACAGCTATTTAAGCCGTTGCCCAGATATTAATAAATAATAATAATAAGTGTAGCTATAGTTACCTACCTAGATATAAAGTGTAAATAAATAGTTACCTAGACATAATTATGTTCAAAGGTACAATGGTCAACGGAATGAAAAAGCAAGAATGGGGCATGTGTTTATATATATTATAAAGTTGTACCAAAATCTTTCAAGTTATTAAAGTAGACTAAATTGCTCAAAGGAGGAAGACCATTTACAAAAAGAAATGAGATCCCATCAAAAACAAACTTGTAAAAAAGTCCAAGTCTCGCAACTCACTTCTTCTACAGTAAAAAGTTGTGAGATCAATGTAATACCAAGTCGGTTAATTTATTCAGTGCCTACTTAAGGGTCCTTCTGTCTAAAGTTATCATGTTATAAGCTAATCT
This sequence comes from Zygaena filipendulae, assembly GCA_907165275.2. NCBI lineage: Eukaryota > Metazoa > Arthropoda > Insecta > Lepidoptera > Zygaenidae > Zygaena > Zygaena filipendulae. The sequence goes on from OU015657.1 coordinate 5,206,277, forward strand.
AATAACATTTTATAGTGACCATATCAAATTTAAAAACTTTTTATGTTTTAAATAGATTGATTGGCTTGGCGATCACGTGAAAACACAATGTATCTCAAAAGTAATACATATTATAATTAAATTAGATTGTTTAGAACCATAATTATGTATTACATGTGAGATATATTGTGTTTTCACGTGATCGCCAAGCCAATCAATCTATTTAAAACATAAAAAGTTTTTAAATTTGATATGGTCACTATAAAATGTTATTAGATTAGCTTATAACATGATAACTTTAGACAGAAGGACCCTTAAGTAGGCACTGAATAAATTAACCGACTTGGTATTACATTGATCTCACAACTTTTTACTGTAGAAGAAGTGAGTTGCGAGACTTGGACTTTTTTACAAGTTTGTTTTTGATGGGATAATAATAATAGCTATAGATTCCTATTATCATATTATATATCTACTGTCTGCTATCTGCTCTATAGGATTTTTTACCAAGCTTGGCTAATAATTATTGTATTAATATTGCGCCATCTATGTATTGCTAACAAAAGTTTTTTGAAATTTGAACTGTCCTGTGCCTGTATGTGCGTGATACAGGTTCTCGACGGTTAAAATTTCATTTATTCCTGAAATAATCAAGAGATGTCGTTAACCATTATTTTGTAAACGTCGAAAATTAAATGCATGTATAGGCTAATATTTTGATCTTGCTTCAAGTAGAAGCAATTCAGAATAACAGATAGGGTACTTTTTATCCCGGAATTCCCGCAGGATCTTTGAAATTAACGCGGATGACACCGCGGGGAAACGCTAGAATATAATAGCTAGTAAAATAAATAAATAAAATAAATAATTAAACTTTAAATAAATAATTAATTTAAAAAAATTAAATAAATAAAATTGTCAATATCATCTTCTTCTGCGCCGGGTGTCATCGACTGTTTTTTGCGCAGGAGATGCTGTCTAAAGGTTTATTGTTTAGTGCGGTTGGAGGTCTACATATCTATCTATCTATCTATAAAAGATAGAAAGAATCCGCGATTCTGTACATTGAATATTTTTAACAAAAACTGACAGGGGACGGAACGGAGCGGACGGACGGGGGGGGGGAAGAGTAACCAAGCACAAAAAAAGGGTTTTTAAAAATCTTTTCTGTCTTTCTGTCTGTTCACGATAATCTCCGAATCTACTGAACGGATTGTCATGCGGTTTAGGATTAAGCTTAACCTGGAGTTACATAGGCTTTGTTTCATTGAAATCGGATGTCAGGAAAAGAAGTTGTTGTATAAAAAGAAGTTGTTGTATAGAAACTTTTCGCGCGGGTGAAACCGCGGGGCACAGCTAGTACTAATATAATAAAAGAGTAGAATCCGCGATTCTGTACATTGAATATTTTTAACAAAAATTGACAGGGGACGATAAACGAAGAGTAACCAACTATAAAAAAAGGGGTTTTAAAAAATCTTTTCTGTCTGTCTGTCTCTCAGTTCGCGATAATCTCTGAATCTACTGAACGGATTGTCATGCGGTTTTCGCAGGTAGATTAAGCTTAGCCTGGATCTACATATAGGCTTTGTTTCATTCAAATCGGATGTCAAGAAAAAAAAGTTGTTACATAAAAACTTTTCACGCGGGTGAAACCGCGGGGCACAGCTAGTTTCTTAATAAAATCTAGTCCATATAACGTTTACTTTTTGGTTATTTTTGTGGAATCTATGTTTGGGATCCCAAATTATCGGTTTCTTTTAAAATAATTCTAGAAACCAAAACGTTTCTTGTTGCAAGTTACAACCAATCCAATTATGCAGTTTAAAAGCACACAACCATCGCGGCCCAAAGTTGAAACCCGACTGAAGCGAGAACGCGAGTGTAAACACCACGCTCGCTTTGACGCGAGGTCTTTTGACTCGTGACCAAAAAACCGCTCCGGAAGCGAGCGGTGCGAGTGACGAGGCAAACCACGCGGCGAGCCCCTAGCGCCTGTTCACACTCGCGCCTCGTCCCTCGCCCCGCGCCTCTTGCTCCTTTTTCGTCCCTTTGACTCGTGACAAAAAAGCCGCTCCGGGGGACGCGAGCGGCACGAGCGACGAGGCGAACCACGCGGCGAGCGACGAAGCGCGAATGTAAACAGTCGCTCGGGGCTCGCCGCGTGGTTCGCCTCGTTGCTCGTACGCGAGTGTAAATGACGTATGAGAACTTGTGTCGTGGAAACCCAGCAAACGTGGTATATACTACATATTATTACATATATATTATGCTATTACTATAGATTTATATATACACGCTCAGACTGGGTAATGGAACCCTGTGGTCAACGCACAAAGTCCACCCCCACCGGGAATCGTACCCGGAACCTCTTGATTAGCGGGTAGGCATGATAACCTACTGCACCAATCCAGTCGTCATATTGTTAATCAACTATCCATCCCTAATGTTCGTAGAATAATAAAAAATATTGGACACGTATTTTTTCTTTTTTTACGGAATCAAAAAATAACGGCGATACATTGAGTTGAAATTTTGCGTGACCTGACTATCCGGTGCAGTTTGTATAGTGGTTAATGGCGTCACGACTCGCGAGCCCCCACCTTAAACTTTAATGCGCTATATTTATACATGAAATGCCCTGTCCTGAATGACTGATGGATCAACGCACAGCCTAAACCGCTGATCGTAGAGACCTGAAACTTGGAGGGTTTGTTCTTTGTAAGACGAAGGCATCCAATAAGAAAGGATTTTTGAAAATTCAACCCCAAAGGGGTTGTAAAGATTGTATGAAACAATTCCGCGGGAACTTCGAAATTATCGCGGTAAAACCGCGCGGGACAGCTAGTCTATGTATATTTTCATTAATTTGAAAAAGCAAAAGACACGTGTCCATTATTTTTTTTTCAATAGTGGTCAACATCCCTATTGACTACATATTTTCATTTTTAGGCTACTACCGAGTGAATTATGACGTGAAGAATTGGCAACTGCTGAGCGACGCCCTCAACTCGGGCCAGATCGAGTCGCCAACGAGCCGCGCGCAGCTGATGGACGACGCGTTCAACCTGGCGAAGGTCTCCCAGCTGCAGTACAGCTACGCCCTGCGCCTCACCGCGCACCTCGCGCGCGGCGACCACGCCAAGACCACGTGGGAAGTGTTCCTCAACAACATGGCCTTCATAGAGTTGAATCTCAGAACCTCGTCGGGATACGTCTATTTTCAGGTACAGTGGACCACATAGACAAGTATACGTCTTTATGACGTTATAAGTTGCCGATTTGCAGCTTCAATATTCGTTTTTCGCTTGTATTGGAATTTGGAGTTTGGAGCTGCAAAAACGGCAACTTACAACGTCATACCAACGTTTTACAAAAAGTATAAATTTTACAAGGTGGTGTACTTTTGTATGTGGCCCACTGTACTATTTATTGTTGTTTAATTTTTATCATTCGTTCATTGGTCTGTGTATAAATAAGAGCCCAAGAAGCACACCTGCTTGCAAAAACTTTAACTACCAGCTACAGAACCATCCATTAACAAAGGTAAACAAAATGAGGGACCTGGGCGTAATCGAAGATTCAAAGTTTTTGTATTCCAACCATGTTGAATACATTGCAAATAAAGCTTCCAAAGCACTTGTCTTTCTTATGAGATCCTATGCTCTTTTCAAAAGTGCCAAAACTATAAAAAATTTGTATTGCTCACATGTCCGTAGTATCTTGGAGTATGATTCCCAGGTATGGAGTCCGCGATATTCGGTTTATACTAATCGTTTAGAGTCAGTTCAGAAGAGGTTTATGCGTTACTTAGAGTACAAAACTAAAGTTTACAACATCACGTACAAAGCACGGTGTCTACGACATCATCTTCTCCCGCTTGCGATACGAAGAGACATCTCGGATCTGACGTATATGTATAAGATTGTGAATGGCATTGTGGATTCGAGCGAGCTTCTTGAATCCGTTAAACTTCTCGTACCGCGCAGTGTCAATGCTAGGAGTAAATTACGACTGCATATTCCCTTAGCACGCACCAATTACAGGCAGAATAGCTACCTTATCCGCACATGTAATCTGTTCAACTCAATAAGTGACGACGCTAATATCGATCTGTTCAACAATAACATTGCAGGCTTAAGACGCATACTGTCGACTGAGCTTTTGTCCACAACTCTTTATACATTTTACACTTTTTATCTAATTGTGAATTCCGCGAATGGCTGTTGTCTGCCATTTTATATATTTAATTTGTTACATTAGCCGTAAGGTTTTCCTCCAAAATAAAATAAAATAAAATAAAATTAGATACAGAGTGTAAGGTTAAAGGGAGTTATTGAATTACAGTTTTTATATGCATACGACGTTACGAACCCCCACTCCTAAACTTTAAAGCACATTATCCAAGTACAATTTCATTAATTTGAAAAAGCAAAAATTATGTGTCCTTAATTGTTTTATTATCTGACGGACTTAATAGAATTAACCGCCGCACTCAGAGTCGACTTTAATGATTACTTAGTTAAGTATAGATTTTTAAAACAAAACTGCCGCAATAAAAATATAAAATTATTTTTTGACGTAAAAAAAATTATTCACGAAAAACATCTGATATTGTTTAAAAGGACCGCTTAGAAATAAAAATTAACCATAATATTACGACGTGTGGAAAATGTATCATGATAGAAAAAACACCTCTCTTTGTTCTAGACCGTTAACTTTTTTTTATAGGACTATATAAAATTATTAACCGCAAAGAAGCTACAAAGTTTGAACTACGGCTTGGACAAACCGAAAGACGACAACGAAGCATTCCTCGTAGAAAGTCTCCTCTCCTGGGAGTGTATTGCCGAGTCCCAGCGATGTTTGAGCTGGGCTAGAGCTGAATTCGAAAAATGGATAAACCAAAACGATAGTAACAGCAATCCGTACGTAGTTTATAACCATATTTTCTATGATTGATGTATTAAAACATAAAACAAGTTGAACGTAGCTTACAAATCACAACCTCGCTTCTGTACTAATCAATACTCTCATTTAGCGATTGGTTGACGCAACGAGGGTATATGGTCCTTCGAGCCGGATTGTGAATATTTTTTTCTTTTCACAGAATCCCCAATCACTTGCGTGCGCTGGTGTACACTGTGGTCCTCAAGACCGGTGGGCGTCGCGAGTTTGAGTTCTTGTGGAACGCGTTCCATAACTCAACCGATCCCAATGTGAAAACGTTGATCATGAATTGTCTGCCCTCTACGAAACATGAGTCGCTTATAACTATGTAAGTATTATCCGTCTTTTCTTTTTATTTGTCTTACTTACTGTTTTACTGTTTTTCTTGGGGCAATCAAGTCAATTTGATTTATTATGTTGGTGCAGGAAAGAGGCTAATCAAAGATTACTTCGATTTTTATGAGAATATAATGGTCTCTTTCTTTTTTTTCTAAATAGTTTTCGACCATAATTGGTGAATGAAAAATGAACTTTTTAGGGTTCCTTAGCCAAATGACAAAAAACGGAACCCTTATGGATTCGTCATGTCTGTCTGTCTGTCTATCTGCCTGCCTGCCTGCCTGTCTGCCTGCCTGTCTGTCTGCCTGCCTGCCTGCCTGCCTGCCTGCCTGCCTGCCTGCCTGCCTGCCTGCCTGTCTGTCTGTCTGTCTGTTTGTCTGTCTGTCTGTCTGTCTATCTGTCCGTATGTCACAGCCACTTTTTTCCGAAACTATAAGACCTACACTGTTGAAACTTGGTAAGTAGATGTATTCTGTGAACCGCATTAAGATTTTCACACAAAAATAGAAAAAAAACCAGTAAATTTTGGGGGTCCCCATACTTAGAACTGAAACTCAATTTTTTTTTTATCAAACCCATACGTGTGGGTACCCAGACCGATAGGTCTTCAAAAATGATATTGAGGTCTCTAAAATATTTTTTTCTACACTGAATAGTTTGCGCGAGAGACACTTCAAAGGTGGTAAAATGTGTTCCCCCCCCCCCCCCCCCCTGTAAAGAGAATGATAAAACTAAAAATAGTATATTTCATTATAAGTGCGGAAAGCCTGTCATTGCAAAGAGTTCCGACAAATGTCTACCCGAGCCGAGGCGCAGCCGAAGGTGAGGGTTGACAGTTGGAACTAGTTGCAATGACGGTTCCGCACGTGTACTGAACAACTATTTTTAATACAGTTACGAAAAAATTAAGCAATTTAATAAAATATCAAAAACACAACAAACTCAACTAAGTTCCAACTGTGATCAAGAGATGGCGCTAGTCGTATTAGTAATGCGAAACCTACGTTTCGCAATGCAAAAAGTGTGTCAAAGTCGTGTCGCCATTTTTGACAGTTGGCAAAGAGAACGCACGAGTTCGGGAAAGGTAAACAAAAAGCTCGAGTATGTAATAGCCCACATCCCGAACGCTAAACGTCCCTGCAATACGCCACTTTTTGAGCAACTGTATTAAAAAAAAATATATGATATTATACATTACCATGCAAACTTCCACCGAAAATTCGTTTGAACGAGATCTATTTTGTAGTTTTTTTTAATACGTCATAAATCGTAAACCGCCAAAAAAATACACTATTATTAAAACACCGATTGAAGTTACAACGAACTACGAGAACTTTTATATTATTATGTTACTTGCTGCTACGGAACCCTTCATGGGCGAGTCCGACTCGCACTTGGCCGCTTTTTTGTTATTTTCACTTAACACTCACAATCAGCATTTATTGACTTCGCCATTCAATTAGTCCAGTCTATTAAAAACTAATATAAACATTTTCCATCTCTTGCTTAGGTTATTAGAAAAAAGCATGACCGAGCTACCAAAACAGTATGCCTCCAGCATTTGGAGTGTTTCACAACCGATAGGAAGTCGGATAGGGCAAAGGTTTCTCATAGAAAACTTCGATCTCGTCTATGAGAAGTTCATGGATGCGGATGGATTCCTGTTCCAAGCTGTGTTCACTGGCCCGTTCGCTGCCATCACCACCACTGATGAATTGGATAAGGTAACAAACTATACATTGAATTGTTCTTCCTTTAAACTTCCACTAATACCTACCTACTTGTCACAATTTTGTTCCAATATCCCAATGGAAATTGTAGCAATTTTTTACTTGTACTATTTTATATGAGAATATTTTTTGATGCAACTCCAATACAACGTTTCCAGCTCAAGTCTCTTGCAATGCGACACAAGGAGAAACTGTTGCCGCTGTCGCAGTCCATCCAGAAGTTAGTGGACAGCGCCGACCTGAGGATCGAGTGGATCAGGCAGCACGCGCGCACATGCAGCCAGTGGTTTGAAGACTACGTCACCGGTATGTGGCCCCAATGTTACCATATTTTGCATTTTGCTCCATATTCAGGGGCGTATTTACCCTAAGGCCATAGTCCGGGGCGCCAATCCGCCCAGCCGATTGCATTTTGTTTTGGTTTTGGCGCGATTCAACCAATTTTTACTTGTCGCCTTTTATACGTCTGGTCAATCTCAATTTAAAATTAACATAAAAAAATAACAAGAACTAGTAAGTCATTTGGTCGAAAACACGCTTGTAAGTTAAAGTGGGGCTTACACGGGTGACTAAAGCCGCACGATTTTTGCCGCGCGGCGAAAATCGACCGTCTAAATGGCAATTCGGCTAGGTCTGGTCTAGGAAGCTTAATGAGGCGATTTGTGAAGCGACTAGCCGCACGGCGAAAATTGTAAACCCCTCTTTAAGTTTCGTGAATACCTTCGGTGCGCGTCTGTTTAAATACCTAATGTAGTTTTGTGATTCTCAATATTGAAGTCGATTGGCGATTTAACAAAACAACTAAGTAACGAAATCATCATTAATGACTTTTTTTTAATCTTTATTAATGAGCTTAATCACAATGTGATTATGCCGCTCAGTTGCATCAACAGAACACACTAAATAAACTATTATAACACAACACACTAGATTAAATATAAGATTGTCTAAGATAAGATGAAAGAGCCTTGAGTCTTCAGATCACCAAGATCTCAGTTGAGCTGTATCAACTTTGTAAATAGAGTACACCGCAAAAAATATAGACGTTATTGAAGAATAATAAAAAAAAATTTTTTATCGTTTTCGTTTGCCTTGACTTCGGCGACGGCGGCGATTTTTATTGGCCCGGGGTGCCAAATTTCAAAATACGCCCCTGTCCATATTACCATAATTTTATATTAAAGTCAAGTAAGCACGATTGATATTTTTTCAAATCCTACTAAATATTGTCGTTTTAACCATTGAATATAAATGAAAATGAAACTCACAAAACTTTTAAATACAAAACACGTTTGTGAAAAATAGTTTTCTAAGCGTATAATATTGTTATTGAACTATATATAAGATATGATAAAATTAGCTGCAAATATTTACAGGACTGAAAGTATAGGTTATAACAAACAAGATAAGCGAAAAAATAATATTATAAGGTCGATAGTTTTTCAGAATATGAGGAAAATAAATTCATTGAAAAAACATAACAACTACATTCACAAGGTACACAATAAACCTAGCTCACCACTAATACGTATACAAGGCGTGCGCCACGTACACAGCGGGCGGTGCAACAGCTGTTCAACTCGGTCGGGCGACGATCGAGGTCGTTGATCTTAAGATACCGACGCGCGGCGATGTGTGTTTATAGCGATTGAGGGGCGAGGGCCTTCACAGGTTGTTTTCTTTTTGATTGATTTATTTTTTTATTTTTTCTTATCTTTTTATCTTATGAACATGTTTATATCGGCGGTGTATACTTTCAACGCTTAAATATTTGCAGCTAATTTTACCACACCTTATATGTGCATTGTGAAACATGTTTCGACTCGCAGGTGCATCTAAAAACTCGACGAACCCAATACCAACAACGCAGCCCGCCATCCCGCAGACCGTCGCTGCGAGCGCGGCCGGCGGCGGCGGGCCGCAGCCGCAGGGCGACGCGACGGACACCAACACTACGGCGCCGCCCAGCGTTACTGTCACTGACACTAACACAACAGCGCCAACATTAACAACCAAATAAATGTAATTATCGACGAATCAGAGATAAATAATGTGTCAAGATAATAATTTAATAAACCGAATTTTCGCAACAACAAACATTAGAGATTTTGTGAAAACACGGATAATTAGACAATGGTTACGATATTTCTCAACCAAGCAACAAAAGGTTTCTTTTATTGGTTAGGTTAGGTTTGTAATCTGCTGTCCAAGTCGCGCGAGCCGAGCGAGCGGCCGGCAATGCGCCAAACATAAAATAATAATTTTGATGATTGACCAGTTCTATCTAGCGTTTGTCTAATTAATCCGTGTTTTTGCAAATCCCTAGAAATTTTGCGAAAATTTGGTTTATCAAATCATCCTACGACATTCATATACCATACGATACAATAATTTCGTCGAAGCTAACTCTAAAAGATTCTCACCAACTTAATAACGGATCTTTTTCTTCTGTTGTTTATGCGCCTTTATAATAATTTTGTCAGTATCACGTTATTTTTCACTTTTACCCATAAAAGGCACCTGCACGGTGAGATTTGCTCCCCGAGCTAAAACGTTTCTCTCCAAATCACACACGATTTTCATTCCACGCGAGCTTATCCCATCGCATCACACCTTTTACCTAAATTATTCTGTGTTTTTGCTATTACAATGATGTTGCACTTTTAGTAATTTATTTAGATGGTGATATTAAACCCCGAACACTCGTGGTTCTCATAATTATGAGAACTAACCGGTTGCTCGGGAAAACATGATGGCAGCACTACTTAGTGCAGCTACTAGTATAGTATTATATTATCTGTGTGCGCGTGTACTCTTTGCCATACACACAAGTCACCAATCTTTCATCTTCCTTCATTTTGCACCAAATTAAAATTACATGTCAGTTATTATAATTGAGAGAATTTATTTATTTATCAAATAATCCATACAAAGACCACATACAAAAATTAGTATAGAAGTGATGTACAAGGGTAATACATAAAATATTCCATATTATGATAGTTATCATTCTAGAGTTCTATTAAGTTTTAATTCCGGAATATATAGCAATACTATAATATTTTTTTGATCGTTGCAGTTAAGACATTTCAACTTTGATATAACGTTTGCTATTTATTAAATAAGTAAATATACGCAAATCACAATCAAATATGTTGCAATTATTATATTTAAGTAGGTTATTTGTGTGATTCCTTTAGCAATAAGTGTTATTTCCTTATTTTACTTTGTTGCCCACTTGACACACTCTCTCAAGTCATTGTCTTCATTTTTCAGCACAATCAACAATACAATATTTCGATATAGCGTATCCAGGTTGAGTATCGTTTATAATTTATATATTAAATATTAATCAATTCAAAAAGATTTAATAAATTAATAATTAATATTTCAAATCTCTTCGAATATACCCATTACCCATGTATTATTGCTCTGAGTTTTGTTAGGGTAACAAGTACTTCCTAGTTATCTTTATGTTTAAAATGTATTTTAGTACAAATAAAACTACAGAAAACTAAATGGGTACCAAAAAGCCTCGCGAAGCTAACAATTGTGCTCATGGAAAGAAAAACTTCATCATAGAACGGCCATTCTCAACCTGCAGCGCGCCTCACTTTTTAACTGGCCCATCTAGCGTACCTAGTTGTAAATACATCAATTTGTTTATCAACTATCCTAGCTGAAGCAATTTTAAATTTCGCAATACTTAAAGGATAGGAACTCTTAAATTGCATTTTTATTTGTAGGTAATTTTTTTAATAACGTTTGTTTGTGCTATGTAGCCCTGGAAAAAAGTTAAGTGAGGCTTGTCACATATCGCTCACATCTCTGTGCAGTTTCTCAACTCCAACTCCACTTTCTGTACAATGAATAATCTCTTTTTACCCCTCCACCTTTCTGTACTTAGGAGCGCTTCGCCATTTTCTGCACTATGACCGTACTTAAAATTTCAGCTTTTTCATAAAGTGTAGGCACAATAATGTCTGCCCAGGGTCGAAGATTTTCTAGTCTAGTATAAAATATAGTTATACCATTCACTTCAGAGCTTATTTTAAAGTAGTTAATGTAATAAGTAATTTAAATAATACGTGATTGAGTATTTTATAAGAAAATAGGAGTATGTATTTATATCTATTTACTAACTGTACATCACTGACATAAACCTGCAACACCAACATCGAGGCTAGCTAAATGTGTTATTTTACATAGTAGAAAGTAGGTAGGTAGGTATACAAAAAATATGTTGAACTATATTATGTACTGATGCACTTCAAAATAGATTGCTAAAACTATTTTTACTGTTTGTGCTGATACAGTTAAGAGTTATAACTTTTTATACTTATACATGGCAAAGTTTATTATTAACTGTTTGAACTCATATACAGATTATACTTTATAAAGGATGTTTCATTTTAGTGGTATTTATTTTGAGCAGTTGAATATTTAAGACGAAGTTTCACTGAATGTTTAAACAGTTTTAATTACGTAACACCCTAACTTATTAACGGGGAGATCAGAACTTTGTGTCGATTACTTTCTTTTATTTTTATCATCGTTGTACTTACAGATAACATATTTTATATTTTTAATTATTTAGAGGCTACTCAAATTCATGTTATTGACTAGTGAATATTTGTCTTTAAATGATGCTATGTATATTATGTTTTAAATTCTACTCTGTAAAATAAAGGTTGAACTATATAATATGCAGTTTTTATTTATTTTTTAGATACCCAGATGCTCCTTTATAGGTACCTACGTACCTACCTATAGACTTCACACTATTTCTTTGATCAAATGCTTAAATGCTGCAGCCAACGCGGAGTATCAGGGTGGATACTTAAAATAGAGTAAATTACTCTCTATTTTATATAACTATCCTCCACGATTTTTTTAAAAAAATAAATGAAATATCTGAAGTTAAATTCAACTAAAATGTGTACTTTTAATGCCTTTTTAGATTACCGAAGTAAATGAATCAGAGTATATCTAGGTACTAAGAACTATTAATAGGTAAAGGTAGGTACTGTTACGCTACCGCTCCACCTGCGTTAACGTTAATGTCTAACGTGGTAATGTTAGTAAGTTAACCCGTTAAAATGTTAGCCACATCTAGCTACGTAATGCCTAAATTAGCGCACTAATTTACGCGTTAACACGCAGGCGGAGCAGTAGCATTAGAGTTAGGACCATTTACGAAAACTTTCATTAGTACCTACCTACTTGTACAATATTGATAGGTATTCGATAAAAATATCGATAGGTTACCTACGTGTCTTCTTAGCTTTTACAAAGGTTTTTTTAGCTCTCAGCAAGACAAAACCTCGGTGCCTATACTAAAGATCATATTATCTATCTTACGCAAATAAATCAATGATCTTACTTACGTAGGCGATATATGTATAGGTAAGTAGGTACCTACATAAATCGACTTTTAGATAAAAAAATTGCGATTAATAGGTATGTGTTGACAAGTCACAACGCATTTCGCGTAGCTACAGCGCTACGGCGGCGTGCCTACGAAACGTGCCCTCACTAAAATCAATAATGACACTGCTTGTAAACAAGCTCTACACTCTACATTTGAGGCTTGCGTTGTTAATTTAACGCTTTTTTATACGTAGCTCGACGTTGTGTGTATTTATTTCGCGATAATTATCAAATTTAGATAATTTTCAGTTACTGTTGTATGTATCTAACTAGTTAACAAAATTTACCGAATATCGGAATGGAATCGGCCAATGTGGGTTACTCGTACCATTTGCCTACGGGCGGGTGGAATCATAAAATTCGCAACACATTGACACAATTCAGTGATTTATTCAGTGAATTCAACAAATACATCGCACCTGCATATCATCATGACCGTTGCGAAAGGTTAGTTAAGGTTAAATTATTGTTTTGATATGAAATGATTCAGTACCAACGTAGAAGATTTCACTACAGTGTTTTCTTTTTTTTTTCAGGTCTGTCCAAATGAGGATATATTCGATGCACAAAGGGGAGTTTGTGATGGTTTTTATAGCATTTTTTGCTTGTTTTGGTTTAGGTGTGTTTATAGGATTAGCAGGTGAGAATTATTGGAATTATTTTAGCATAAATAGTGTTTAGATATTGTTTAGCCACAAAACCAGTGACTCTTGTAAAGAAATAGTTCCAAACCTAGAACTAGGTAACTAGGCCTATTTAAGGTGGTGCATGATTTAGTTACGAGTAAGTTTTGTACCGCGAAAAGAGGCTGATTTTAGTAGGTACTTTTTGTCTAAATTTTTTGATATCAAGTAAAAATACTGCTTAAATATTTAATACTAGCCCACGGCTTCGCTCCCGTTGATGCAGATTTTGAAAATCATTTTTTGTCCCTAAGAAACAGTAGATTACTTCTTTCTGGATGAAAGGTAAGTAGGTACACAGGGATGTCCTTTTCTGTTACCTCCTGAAAAAACGTAGATATACGAAATTTCGTGATAAGGCGTGAAAGCATAAAAAATATCTCACATTAACATTTATAATATTAGTTGGGATTTCACTAGGCATAGGTACGTAGATTATTTTCTATTCTTCTTACAAAATTCTGGTTTTCCATAGCGGAAAATGTGGTTTTCCATAGCGGGTGGCGCTAGCTTCCTTGCTTACTCCCCCCCCCCCCCCTTGTGTACCTTATGTAAGATAAATAGGAATCTATCATGTTTCGTCTCGTACCTATATACAGGTCCATCGCCAACATCAACAACGTCCATCGCTGCTTCGAGCATAATAACGAATACAAGTGACATGTACCAAGGGCCCTTCCACATTCACAGTCCGCCGCTGGGCACGAGGGTGCAGCAGCTCTGGCTGCTTGCAGAAATATTGACCAATAACAATGACGGTGAGCATCCTTTTAGGTAGCTCGTCATTCATCGATCTCATCACGCCTCACGGACCATAGCATTACATCATCAACGTGTTTTTTTTTTCTTCACATGATTATCCATAATTAGGCTTATCTATATAATAAAAACATTATGACATTATACTATGACTATGCATCATCGGTGCTCAAAGTCTCTGTATCTAGCGTTAATTCTCGGTGTCGTATCTTTTAATCCGAACCGAAAAAATCCGTATAGGGATGTTGACGACTTTGAAAATCAAAATTCTAATTAGTCACTCAGTTAGAAAATTAATAGTACATTGTTATCCTAGGGGTGAAAGTAACTTATTTAGTCCCGAGACGGGGTTTGGCGCCCGAGCGTAGCGAGGGCGCCTATAGATCGAGGGACTAAATAAGTCTTTCTCCCGAGGGTAACACTGTGCTTTTCATTACGAATGCAAGGAAAGTCAAAATAAAAATAGGAATTAGCTAAAGAAAAAATGATTGAAGATCGGATAGTCGCTTGACACTTTCCCACCTATTTATTTTTCTTTGGCGAGCTAGCTATTCAGCCAGTATTTTTTATTTACATTGTGGCGACCTAAAAAAAATATTATCTTTAATTATTAAGTATTAATTAAAGAAAGTAAAAAAATATAAATAGGAATTAGCTTAGGAAAAAGTGAGTGAATTTTATTTTAATTAATACCTACTTAAACTTTACCTTATTTCAATTTTACATCGCGCTGGCTGTATAGAAAGTTGAAACATGGTTCAATAGAAATGTGAAAATAGACCTAGTTTTTTTTTAATAATTCGACAGTTGTCAGTTGAAAGCGATTCTCCCTAGGGCTGAAAAGGGTTACTTTCAACCCGCTTCTCAGGCAACTTCAGACCTACTTTCCGAGTATGAGTAATGAAAAAATCATTACACACGTATTTTTTTTATTTTTCAAATAAATGAAAATACACAGAGATAAAGCGCATTAAAATTTAGGGTGGGGGCTCGTGAGGTCACTTACCTCGACAAGCCGCCATACAAACTGCACTGATTAGTGACGTCACGCGAAATTTGAACTCAATGTACCTATCGCCGTTATTTTTTGATTACGTAAAAAAAGAAAAAATACGTGTCCAATATTTTTTATTAATCTACAAGACGGACTAAAAAAAAATTAGTCAAATAGCCTATTATTTACATAAAGCGATAGAATTCAAATTTATAGCACTGCAGTTGCTTATAGGTACCATAAAATTTTACTATTATTTTATTGTAATTTTCAGAAGAAATATTCGACAAAAGTTTTCAGATTAGTATATCAATAGAGGGAATTCTGAGCGATCACACATCAGTCACATTAATACCCGAGACTGAAACAACTAATAGGTAAGAAATTATTTTCAAAAGGGAAAGTTTATACATCTTAAAAACATTTGATATTACTTGGTATATCTACTTTTTCAGAACACTACACTTAAAATGCCAAAAACAGGTTTGCGAAGAAATCATGGTGTTACATTTGGGATCGTTGGAATATACGCATTATGTACTAAATATACATTTCTACGGACTCAAAGAATTTCACAAACGTTATTTTATAAGAGAAATAGTTTTCTATGTAAGAAAAATATTATTTAATAACACACACTAAACACCTACCTATATCATATACTACGATGGCTAACTTTAAGAACTGTTAACACAACTAGTTTTACAAAATATTCCAGTTCAAAACTTATAATCCGGCGTTCACACAAATGGAAACATGGTTCAGGTTTATTTTTCTACTAACGACGTTTTTTATAACCGTAAGTTTCCGTGACCATGATGAATTAATATAAATATTTTTTTAATTTGAATAAATAGTGAATTTTATTTAACAAAATTATATAAAGTTTTTTATGTTTTTAAATTTCAGTGTTGGTTCGTACATTCCCTCCGGAAATATTCAACCCAAGACTGGGCAATCGAACAGAAATGGCTCTCAATTTTACTACCCTTACTTTTACTGTATAACGGTAAGTAACCATTGAACTAATTTTAATGTCTCTAGGAATAGACTTACCTATTAGTCTAAAACGAAAAATCCTAACTAATAGCCGATGCCTGTAATGTCACCTGCACGAATTTCAGGAGTATCTAGGTAGCTCGGGAATCAGGAACTTAGATATTGATATACTTATGGGGATATTTTTTTCCTATCCCAAACATTGACTCAGGACAACAAGTTTCTCCCTGCTTTGTATCTAACACACAGTGGACATTGCGGGAGGATCTAACGCAACGCAACTTTTCACTCGCAATAATTTCGGAGTTACCGTGGGAATCCCGGGATAAAAAGTACTCTATGTCCTTCTCTGTACACCTGACAACGTGTATACCAAATTTCATGATGATCGGTTGATCCGTTAAGGCGTGAAAGCGTAACAAACAAACTCACTTTCGTATTTATAATATTAGTAGAGAGGAATAATCTCAATTTTAAATCGTCTTTGCTGATAAAACTGACTTCCAAAAACACAAAACTAAACATAACAAAATTCAGATTTAATCCAAAAGACAATAAAACCGACTTCCAAAAACACAAAACTAAAAAGCTAAAAATAACAAAATACCGATTTAGTCCAAAAGACAAAATTACACGTAATATTATTAAGCTCTTATTAAGTAGGTATTATTGGTTTGTGCTACCACTGATCATTTAAAGTTGTGTCAAGTTGTGTCTTCCCACTTGGGTTGTTCTGCTCACGATGAGCTCGTGGCGGAGTGGACTTAGCCCATCTATACATCTACTCCATATTTGGCTTGTCACCGACTTCAAACCGATCAGTAGGAGCACAAACCAATAATAATATTACGTACTTTTTTTTGTCTTTTGGGTTAAATCGGTATTTTGTTATTTATAGCTATTAGTTTTGTGTTTTTGGAAGTCAATTTTATTTTTTTTGTTAAAATTTTATTTATTTCTCGCTTTTACGTAAGTCGGTTTGTAATTTATGTAAGGTACAATAGCCTAATGTCAACTGCTCATCACCATTAACATCAGTTCCATTTCGCCATATACATTAAGTGATTTTTTTAAGAGTTCCCTCGATTTCTCGAAGATCCCATCATCAGATCCCGACTTGGTGGCAATGGGACCAATTTGGGAGTAGGTACCCTTTCAAACAAAAAAAGAATTTTCCATATCGGTCAAACCGTCTTCGAGTAATCGGTGAACATATTATATAAATAAAAATAAAAAAACATACATACAGCCTAATGTAGCTCCTCCTTTCTGGAAGTCGGTTAAAAACAGCTGCTTCTCTGCTGTGGTGCTATTCATCGAGGATAAATTTTCTTTCGCATATTATGTCCTTGAAATTGAACAAAATACTGTTTGTAAACTGATTAACTATACTTACAATTTATTCATCGGTAACTAGGTATCTGCTTTTTTGTTTTGCAGATCCAATATTTCCCCTGCGTCTGGTATCTGGAAGTTGTTTCGCACCATTTATAGACACGGTATTCCAAACAACATTTCTGGCCTGCGTTCTTTTGTCGTGGTTGGCGCTTTACCATGGCCTTAGACAGGTTAGTTTCTTTGAAAGACCATAAATGAAACTTTTTGTTCCTAATTTAATTTCTTTGAGAAAATGACAGTTAACTGCACATACGGCTGCACTCAGTCATTTTAATGATTACTTAATTTTAAGTAGAGCTTATCTAAGCTAAAATGACGCGCCCCTCCATCGGGCATACGCACACGCACAACCGTTAAAATATCGATACGACACATATAAATCTGGTCTTGTCATTCGTCCTCAGTTGCCGCATACTGTCACCGCACTCGATAGATTTAAGAGATACTAGCTGTGCCCCGTGGTTTCACCCGCGGTAATTTCGGAGTTCCCGCGGGAATTCCGGGATAAAATTTCATCCAAATCCGTTCAGCCGTTTTTGCGTGATTGAGTAAACGTATGCGAGGATAAGAGCTCGAAAGAGCATTTTCATCCGTCTTGATTCAAATTTATCGTCACTGCTCGGCTCCTATGTGTCTTAGCGTTATGTTATATAGCCTATAACCTGCCCAGAAGTAGATATGGACTACAATCGTACCAAGTTTGGTTAAAATCCCTTCAGTAATTTTTGACCCATGCGTGCACATACAGACAGACAGACAGACAAAAAATTTACTGTTTGCATTTTTGCCATCAATATCTATCACCATTCATTCTCCAATATTAATTTTGAATATAATTATTCAATCTACAGAATTGACCTCTCTACAGTTTTATTATAAGTATAGATTATTTATCAATTCACGGTATCGCACATCTAAAACTGCTTATTGGGTAATGGGGCGTGTTATTTTAGTTGAGATAACTTCTACCTAAAGGTTTTTAAAACAAAATTGCCGCAATCAGATATTCATTAAATTAATGTTAATTAGCTTTTGACTAAATAAGTTAAATTTAGTTAAATGCCAATTAACATTAACTTAATGAACGTCTCCTATTGCGACAATTCTGTTTTAAAAATCTTTACTTAAAATTAAGTAGGTAATCATTAAAACGACTCTGAGTGCGGTCTTTAACATCCTTACTTAAAATTAAGTAGGTACTTAATCATTAAAACGGCTGAGTGCGATCGACGACAGTCTTTAATAAAATTTAAAATTTCAGAACGAAAGGAGTTTCATATCATTTTACTTATTCAAAGTAATTGTGGTTGGCTTAGTATGGACACCCGCTATGATTATCACAGTGTGGCAAAAATATTACGCATTCTACGACCCAACCTTCAACTATACAGCAAACCCTAATTATCCCGTAAGTAATTGGAATTAGTTACTGAAATTAAATTCTTTAGTTTGATTTCTATAAAACTCGACTGATTGGAAAAGATTTCTCGTATCTAACAGTAGGTACCTACATTTTTGCCTATATTTAATAAAATACTTACTATACCTATAATGTTATATTTCAGGTTGTGAAAATAATGTTCTTCTGTGCTATTACGTTATATTTCCTATATTTATTAGTGCTCATAATTAAATCGTATAGCGATCTCAGGAATATGCCATTTTTCGGTAAGTGATATCTGATAAGCTGTTGGTTTAGTTTTTTGAACGCAATCATTAATTCAATAAATTAAAAAGTAAAATCGGTATTTTATGGACTTTAAAATGAGCAATTTTGTTTCAGACATTAGGCTCCGATGTTTGTCCTTAATAGTAGGCACAGTAACGTTTATGACGAGTTTGCTAGCGGTTCAGGGTTGGGGTCCTGCAGGGTTGCAAGACCATTGGGCGTCCCAACCAAAAATACATTATGATACATCAGCCCCATTTATGGCTCTTTATGGATTATTTAATTTTAAATTGTACATATTAGCCTATTTATTCTCACCGGGAGGAGGGTCTATACATGGTAAGTCTGCATCTGAAATGAAATCAAATGAAATAACTTTATTGCTACACACAAGCATGAGTTATCGCAACTTAATACTACTTGTAAATATGAGGCTACAATTATAGGCGACCTTATCATTATGATCTCTACCAGGCTACTCTAGATTAGAGGAGACAAATTAGACTATCTATTGTTCATCTCAAATTCCAACTGACATAACTTCTAAACGGATTATCATGCGATTTCACAGATTCAAAGATTAAGCTTAGCTTGGAGCAATATAAAGGCTTTGTTTCGTTAATCGGATGTCGCGGGAAAAAAGTTTTTATATAAAAGCGTATCACGCGGCTGAAATCGCGGGGCACAGCCAGTACCTACAACATAATCTTTTTGAAAATCTATCCTTACGTCGCGTCGTCGCGCGTCGTAGGTAGATGTCAACGTCACGTCACGTCACTCCACTCGCTAAAACCACGCAGATTATTTCTGAAAGATATCCACTGGAATTTATTTTACAGTGGTACGAGCATATTATAGAATGATGGGAGGATAATTTTTAAAACAGGAATTAGGATACAACTTGTTATGATAACACTGCAGGGATAAATAGGTAGTAGGTACTTATATAGTTAGGTACTACCTACAGCTGAGCCTACCTGGTTTGGTTTTGGTACTTACCTACTATATTATGTATACGGCTATATTATACATATAGTTCTATGTAACTAAAAGGAATCAAGTATTAAAATTAATAGGTAGAAATTTAAAAACGTAGTTGTAGTGAGTTTTACGAGAGAGCAAAGTTACGAGATAATTTCTCCAAAATCGCAACAACACAGGACTGCAATATCAAATTTCTAGCATCGCATTCTAATAGGTATGACGGTTTGACACGTTATGTACCGTTAACGGTAAGTATTTGATGTTCTTCCGTCTGCAAAAGACATGGCAAGATTACAAGACGGCATGAGTCACGCACGACTGGTCACGACATACTTAGCAGTGTTCTCTTTCGTTCGTTTACGAGAAAACAAAAAAGGGCACTGTATAGACTAGGTAGATATGGCCCTGCCGTTGACGTATACCTTCGCCGTTGTATGATCGGCCATAGGTAGGGTTGCCGCCCGTACTATATTATATAGAATTGTACTATATTTCACTCAATAATAATAATCCACTTCACAACACTTCCAGCTCAATTGTACCTACTATATATTGTAGAAAAATAATATAGTACCTACGAAAAATACTATATTTTTATCCCTAATTCAACTGTCGCGCTTTTTTATATTAACTGTGAGTTATGACTGGTCTGGAACGGAACCGCAGTGCAGCACGGGGAATTATTAAACGAAACGCATACCTACGCGGCAAAAAAACGTCAACTTAAAACTAACAATAGTTTGAAGATGAATGCTGGCCGATACATAATGATTAAAAATAAATAATTATGTACTACTAGACTAGCTGTGCCCCGCGGTTTCACTCGCGGTAATTACGGAGTTCCCGCGGGTATTCCGGGATAAAAAGTACCCTATGTCCTTCTCTGTACCCCTGACAACGTGCATGCCAAATATCATCCAAATCCGTTCAGCCCTTTTTGCGTGATTGAGATAAGAGCTCATCCGATTTGCTTCAAATTTATAGTCACTGCTCAGCTCCTATGTGTTTTAGCGTTATGATATATAGCCTGCCCTGCGGAGCTAGGATGCGCAACATGATAAAATTTTATCGAGTCATTTTATAGATTCTCGTCGACATAATATATCGTTTTGTCTACCAGTGGTAAAAAATGTTTAACCGAATCTAGTCTTGACTCAATACCCCACTACTGCACTTTTTTGCTTGGACGCCCACAAATATTTGTCGTGTCGACAATTTTATCTTTCGTTTGATAAACATATCATATTGCGCATCCTAACTCCGCAGGAGTATGGACTACAATCGTACCAAGTTTGGTTAAAATCCCTTCAGTAGTTTTTGACCCAAGCGTGCACATACAGACAGACAGACAGACAGAAAGATAAAAAAATTACTGATTGCATTTTTGGCATCAGTATCGATCACCATTCATCCTCCAATATTAATTTTGAAAATATTATATTCAATGTACAGAATTGACCTCTCTACAGTCTTATTATCCTACTATTATAAATGTGAAAGTGTGGATGTTTAGATGTTTGGATGTTTGTTACTCAATCACGCAAAAACGGCTGAACGGATGAAATTTGGCATGCACGTTGTCAGGGGTACAGAGAAGGACATAGGGTACTTTTTATCCCGGGATTCCCGCGGGAACTTCAAAATTACCGGGAACCTCAAAATTACCGCGGGTGAAACCGCGGGGCGCAGTTTTTCCCCGCATTTTTCAAAAGTACTTACTATATTTTTGTATCTTTTTTCGGAAAAATATCTACTATATTTTGTCCAAAAAGGTGGCAACCCTAGCCATAGGAATCACTATTGTTGATCACGGCAATGCATTGAGATACATTGCCGAGAGAAGCAAACATAATAATATGTAGATACGTACGTAATACGTATACTCCTTGATAATAAAGATTTTCATTACTTCCAGATACAGCCATAACCAAAGATAACCCAGCATTCTCCATGATCAACGATTCTGATGAAGAAGTTATTTATGGTTCGGACGAGGAAAGCCGCCGTCCTCTGAATTCCCACAATCGAATCAACAATGATAACATTGAAGATATAATGTGATTTATTAATTCCATCTAAGAAATATTTTTTCATTATTGTCTTTTCCTTGTTAAACAATTTAGTCATAAAATCAGGAAACTACCTACTGAGTTGGTTTTATTGCAAAATTATTAGAAACCTAACAGATTTACACAAAAATATTGGACTAGCTGTTCACTTTGAATTTCCGTCATTTCTGTCAATTTGAAATTCCCTCAGGAACTCTTTGTTCCGGAATCAAAATACCTAGGTAACTTTTACTTCTCAGGGATAAGTAAGTAGGTAGGTACTAGATACTGTAACTTTTTATCAGTGAAAGAATTTTTAAAATTGGTTCTGTTAGTGCCAGATTTTACAATGAATGAATAGTATTGACTGTTATGCACAGTTTCCATTTGTAGTAGGTACCGTCTACCCATGTTGTCGTGGTCATTTCGTAAAATTGACCATAACGTTTGTTGATCTGTGCGAAAAGGTTTGGCCATATCGTACTAGATAGGTAGGTACATAGGGTGCCCATAAAATAGGCTATTTCACTGTTGTTGAAATGTTGATATCCAATAATTACACTCAAAAATATCATGGATAAGCATAACATAAGCGACAAAATCAAAAGATTTGATTAAAAAATAAAATAGTTATAACCTGTTTACTTTTGGCTACGTCTGTCTCTTTCTATGGCGGTTGTAGGACGTTACAAGCCGAGTGACGTCACTATAGGACTAGCGCTTTCCTTGTCTAACTTGAACTTTTAAAGAGTCATATCTCTGAAAGTAAAAAAGATATTTGTAAAAGAATAATACTATTATACTACTAATACATAAAGGTTTATAAAATAATAATAAAAAATAAACACTAAAATTCCCTATACTAGGTAGGTACATAATTATGATGATGATTGACCATTTGTCTTTGGGTCAACAGACAGCAGTACAAAGTAAAGCGAATCAAGAATGTCGGGGTATACTTTGCGCCCTGCCTAAAGTAAAATAGTACATTGTTATCCAAGGGGTGAAAGTAACTCATTTAGTGCCGAGACGGGGTTTGGCGCCCAAGCGTAGCGAGGGCGCCAATAGTTCGAGGCACTAAATAAGTTACTTTCTCCCGAGGGTAACACTGTGCTTTTCATTACGAATGCAAGGAAAGTCAAAATAAAAATAGGAATTAGCTAAAGAAAAAATGAGTGAAGATCGGATAGTCGCTTGACACTTTCCCACCTAGGTATTTCTTTTTCTTTGGCCGGCTAGCTATTCAGCCAGTATTTTTTATTTACATTGTGGCGACCTAAAAAAAATATTTTCTTTAATTATTAAGTATTAATTAAAGAAAATAAAAAAATATAAATAGGAATTAGCTTAAGAAAAAGTGAGTGAATTTTATTTTAATTAATACCTACTTAAACTTTACGTTATTTCAATTTTACATCGCGCTGGCTGTATAGAAAGTTGAAACATGGTTCAATAGAAATGTGAAAATAGACCTAGTTTTTTTTTAATAATTTGACAGTTGTCAGTTGAAAGCGATTCTCCCTAGGGCTGAAAAGGGCTACTTTCAACCCGCTTCTCAGGCAACTTCAGACCTACTTTCCGAGCATGAGTAATGAAAAAGTACTTACCTACTTGTATCAAAATAAGACAAAAAATATCTCTCCATCAGAATCATTCGAATTGTACGTTCATCCTCAGGTAGATTTTCCTTAAAAATTAAAACTCATAATTCGCAATTTCACTATGGAATTCATATTTGAAAAAAATTAATAGTCCATCGACTCGTTGGTCATCCTACTTTTCATACCGCCGCGCCGCGCACCGCGCCTCGCGCCACCCTGATAAATCGCGTAAACAAAACAATGTGCTATCCGCACCTAAATGATAATAATAATACTTTTATTTCAGGCATTAAAAAACCCATAAAAAAGATGTAACATAATTTTCTCATAACTTACGTGTCTACAATTTTTAAGATTTCTTTTTAATATTACTATCTCAACAAATAATAATAATGCAATTATTTTACGATGTGAATAGGGAACAATATTGCATGTAGTTTTTTACTATTATTATTACTGCTCCAAAATTTATCAACTTAGGAGCAGTTGTGTTTAAAGAGAATAAAACATATAATGAGCATTGATTTACTACTAGCCGTAGATTCAACATTGACGCTAAAAAATGGGACGTAAAAGTAGTGCACAGATAGCAACGCGTGCACTCCTTTCCCCCAGTGTATGACAAGCCACGACGCGACGTCGCGTCGCGTTGTCGTGTTCGATATGGTGGGTGAAGTGTGCGATAAAAACTTGTAAAAACTATAGCCTAAAACAAAGGAAAAGGGACGCTGTGTCGTATTTCAAGTAAGTACCTACATACACTGTGCATCTGATCGTACCTACTAAAAACCTTGTATATTTTGCAGTAGGTACTATACTAAAGTAATTGTTTTTATCATGATAATCTCAGACGAAATACGTCTGAGATGATAATATTCTATTTTCTCTTGAACAATGTCACCCGCAGCCATCTTTCTCTAACGCATCAAACTGGCAATGCGTGCGTCAGAGACTTGCGACAGACGCAATGAACACTTCCATGTTGAAAGTTATGGAGTCGCTATGCTTGTTTCATTTTTTTATTTAATTTATTAATATTATCTACTGTAAATAATTGAAATGAAGTGCGGAATTGTTTTTATGTATATATGTGTTTATTAAATTTCCACGTAATCCAATACAAAGGGAGAAATGGAGAAAAGAGAGAAAGAAAGAGAGAGAAGAATGGGGAAGTTCGGAGTTCTAGAATGAAAAGTACCTTATGACACTCAGGATCACTGTAGCTGTCTATAAGTGAAAGAATTTCCAAAATCGGTTCGAGATTACCCCCTACAACGTCACAAACTCACAAGCTTTTGCTCTTTATAATATTAGTATGGATAGATATAGGTTTATAATATTAGTATAGATAACCACGTCTTGTTGCTTGCAATAATAAAACAGGTATAAGAAAATGATGCTTACAATAAAGCAACAATAAGGAGCCCTAAAGTTTTGTTCACTTATAATTAGTGCCCAAACCCACCCTTATTATTATCGATGATAGGGCTTTTATAAGTATTATTTTAGGGTTTAAAAGACTAGGTTTATGATAATTTTGTGCTAGTTGGGTTGTATCCTTTTAAATATCTATTATTTAGTTGAACACATGAAACATATTCATTTATTAATATCTCCGAAGATACTGACATTTAGGTTACGTCGCCCTCAGACGAAATAAAAAGTCTTTTTATTTCGTCTGAGACGTCGCCATACAATTTTTTCCCCTTTCTGTTAGACCAATACAATATTATAATAATTATTATTGCTATTGGACCGAATACCAAAATGCCCATCATCCGTTATTAAACAAAACTCATTTTTTATTTCCAAATTTGTTATTATTCACATAGGTAAGGTATAAAAAATTACATAAGTACCTACAGGTAGGTAGGTACATATCTGAAACTACATTGGATTTGTTTAAGCTTTTAAAAAAAAGAAATATCGATATATCGGCGTACTGAACCGATATATCTATATATTAGTATCGAGTATCTTAATTCAATATATCATTATACCTACCTATCGATACCTATTTTTTAAAACTGCAACTTGTGAGAGCTTTCGGGTGTGCGAGGCGCGGTAAGCGACGTGCGGGCGCCGCGCCTGCGGATACCGGGCCATAACCGAAAGCTTCACAGCACATCTCCATGTTTGTCCGAATACCATTGGTAAATTTGGGATTCCAAAGTCGACATTGCGATTCACTTATATTTTGCGATACCCATAACCTGAAGCTGTAAATACTGCAGTTTTTCTTAAAAACCGCTCACCAACAATAGTCGTGAGGAAGACTCCAGAAGAAGCTTGGTCTGGAAAGAAAACTGATCTAAGTTTTCTTAGAACTTTTGGATGTAGGGCATTCATGCATATTCCAGACCAGAAACATACGAAATGGGACCCTTTTTGTAGGGTACCTACTGTGAACAGTCTAAAAGGCTATCGACTGATTGACCCTTCTACACTGAAGGTATATAAGGCAAAAGATGTCGTATTCTTTGAAGATTAGACATCTTTGTCCTCACCTAGTAAATCTCACATGATGGAAGGAAATGACGACCATCAGTTCTTCAGGATCATAAATCAGCCTACAGGAGGAGCTGCTCCACAAATAGCTCCACTTACAGGTGAATTAGAGAGAAGAAGGAGCTACAGGGGAAAATGAAGACACTGTTGTTTGTCCAGAACAAGAAAATGTTGAGACCAACGAAGAGGCAGAGCAACCAAATGTTTCCGAAGAGAGAGAATATGTTGCAGAGGATATGGATACTCCCGCTTTGGAGGAACCGGCAACAAAGAGATATCCTCTAAGAGACAGGAACCTAAAGAATATTCTGACTATTACTTCTACCAAACAGCTCTAGACCCTGAGGCAGAAGAACCACAATATATTCAAGAAGCTTTGTCAGGGAAACAGAGAGGAATAACGGAAGAAATAAAACATGGATCCTAGTGAACCACCAGCTGCCCAAAATGTCATAGAATCTAAGAAGGTTCTTAAAATCAAGACACAGAGGGGAGGTAAAAGGCGGTTCTAAGCCTGACTGGTAGCTAGGGGTTTTAAGCAAAGGGAAGGTGTTGACTACTCAGAAACTTACAGTCCAGTAGTTCGACATTCATCTCTGCGATTTCTACTAACTCTAGCTGCGAGAGAAGGTCTCTCTATAGATCAAATGGATGTGAAGACTGCTTTCCTCAATGGCAACCTATCTGAAATAGTTTTCATGCAACAAGCCTGAGCCTCCAACAACAGCCTGAAAGTTTTCGAGAGAAAGGGATGGAAAATCATGTTTGCCTTTTGAAAAAATCGCTTATGGATTGAAGCAGGCGCCTCGAGCCTGGAATCAGAGACTGGATGCTGCTTTAAAACTGAAGAAGTTTGAAGCATTAGAAAGCGAACCTTGTGTCTATATTAGAAAGACCCAGCATAGACGTCGTCACTGTCTACGTAGACGATTTTCTTATTTTTTGGCAAAATAAAATCGAAATGGAGAAAGTCAAGAAGAAATTGATGAAGTCGTTCGAAATGCGTGATTTAGGAAAATCAGATCTTTTTCTTGGAATGCATATTAAGTTTAAGGATTGCATTACTATTTCACAAGAGAAATATGTTGGTCAACTTCTTAAGCGTTTTAATATGAAGGACTGCAACATTGTATCCACACCAAGTGTTGCTGGACAGCATCTAGAAAAGCCAGGTCCAGATCACAAATTGGATCATAGTATTCCTTACCGTGAGTTGATTGGCTCACTAATGTATCTGGCTGTGTGTACGAGACCTGACGTAGCTCATGTGATGAATTCGCTCAGCCACAATAGGTAGTTGCTATGCAGAAGCGCATTGGGTGGCAGCAAGAAAGTCCCTAGGTATCTTAAGGATACTAAAGCCCACGGACTAAAATTTATGATGGATAAAATAAAAGATTTTATTGAAGGATTCGCTGATGCAGACTTTGCGGGAGATCTTGATAGAAAATCCTATTCTGGAATCTGGATATTCCTTTCTTTGTCAAGAAGGAGCTATATCGTGGCAAGCAGTTAAACAGCGCACTGTGGCATTGTCGACTGCAGAAGCAGAGTATGTAGCTCTTGCTGAGGCTACTAAAGAAGCTATACCTACCTACTTTTACGCAGAATTGTGAGTTGAGATGTTCTCAACCGGATGCCATCATTATCTACTCTGACAGCCAGTCAGTAAACTAGGCTAACTTTATATTAGAATTCCGAAACTCACGCAGGTGAAAGCGCGGGGCACAGCTTGTTGATATAGGTAGGTACAGATATATTAAATATCTAAAAAAAAATTTTACCTGCGTCAATTTCGTAGTATCTTTTAATCACGTCACTCAAAGAGTATAATTAAACTATACGGACTTTTAAAGGCGACTCCCTAGGTACCTACGGATGGAGTGACGTCTATAAAACATCTACCATTTCATTCATTCATTACCTACTTAGGTACGAAAGCCAGCGCACACTATGCGACACGCGACAGCAACAGCTCGACGCAACGAGAGGCTGCGGTCTGTAATTTTCATATTTTATTTTGTTCAAAGCTTCGCACACTTGCGTAGTTGGCGTTAGAGTCGCAGAGTCGCAACGACAAGATAGGGGAGTCGGAACGCGCTCGTTCGTTCAAGGTGAAGTCGCGGCGACATGACACAGCTGTCGCTTCTATCGACGACAAGACGCAACGACATGTCACATAGTGTACGCAGTCACTATATGTCACCGGTAGGTATCACTGATTTTAATATGCCTATGTTATTTTCCGTAGACTCCGTCTACGTCATTTTCACAAAAACCTTAGGTATTTTTCTTTTTCTTTTTTTTACTAAAAGGAGAATGGGCATTTTGGGCGCTCGGCGTATCAAATGAAAGTACTGTTACCAAGGAAGAACTTTTGCTGTTACACTGTAGGTATTTCATTTAGAAAAAAAATATAATGTATAACTAATATGAAATTACATAGAGCAACATGGCTTAGTGGAAATATTATTAACTAGCTGACCCCGCGGTTTCACCCGCGATTATTTCGAAGTTCCCGCGGGAGTTCCGGGATAAAAAGTACCCTATGTCACTCAGGACTTTAGCTCCCTATCTATAAGTGAAACAATTTTCAAAATCGGTTCAGTAGATCCATAGATTACAACCTCACAAACTTCGGAGTTCCCGCGGGAATTCCGGAACAAAAAGTACCCTTTGTCACTCAGGATCACTGTAGCTTCTTATAAGTGAATGAATTTTTAAAATCGATTCAGTAGATCCAGAGATTACCTCCTACAACCTCACAAACTCACAATCTCCGGAGTTCCTGCGGGGATTGCGGGACAAAAAGTACCCTTTCTCACTAAGGATCACTGTAGCTTCTTATAAGTTAATGAATTTTTTAAATCGGTTCAGTAGATTCAGAGATTACCCCTACAATCTCACAAACACGCGAACTCACCAACTCCGGAGTTCCCGCGGGAATTCCGGGTTAAAAAGTACCCTATGTCACTCAAGATTACAGTAGCTTCCTATAAGTGAAAGAATTTTCAAAATCGGTTCAGTAGATCCAAAGATATCTGTTCCCCCATGGTTTTACCCGCGGGAAGTTCGGAGTTCCCGCGGGAAGTTCGGAGTTCTAGAATGAAAAGTACCCTATGACACTCAGGATCACTGTAGCTGTCTATAAGTGAAAGAATTTTCAAAATCGGTTCAATATATCCAGAGATTACCCCTTACAACGTCACAAACTCATAAACTCACAAACTTTTGCTCTTTATAATATTAGTATAGATGTGTGCACTGTGAAATGCCATATCCTGACACGAAAACGTATCCTTATATTGATTGACTTTTAACACAAAACCTGCCTGCTCTTGTGCGTAACTTTGTTTACTTTCGGTTTTGGACATAGATTCTATTTGCGAATTGGATTTCATTTACTGTGGCAGAACATTGACCATTTTGTGTTTTGTGCAATTGATTAGTAGGTAACAGAAAAACATTCAAGAACGACCGGTTTAGAAGAATATCACCATTGGCGTATCTAGGGTTATTTTCCAGGGGAGGCCATGCACCCGACATGTCATATTAATACTCGCGGGAGTCGCGGATACAAACTTGTCGTCTGAAGTTAGTTATCAGTATAACAGAATTTCGAATAGGTAGCCCAACATCCTGCGGTGGGCACTAGACCATCCTGGGGTGGGCCCGGCCCACCCGGCCCCCCTGTATATACGCCTATGTACATCACCATGATAAAACTTCTCCACAGTAATTGCAAGACTTAACCACATAATAAAATATATCAATATTATTCTTGGTCGCGGATCACCCACGCTCCATATAAAATTGCCCATTGTCCTTTATGAAAAAATTGGCTATATTTATTATGTACATACTTTTTAGAGAGACTTTATCCCTGACCCTACAAAATGACTTCAAGTACATTTGCAGAAATACTGTCCTGAGAAACTATCCAGTATCTAGCAACAATTTGACCATGAATAATGGTGAACAACCTGATTCTAAGCTCACTGAAATGAAACTCCTTTTTTTAATCATTATTGCTAATACGATTAATAATAAATAATTACGAATAACCTATAAATACATTCAATACATTAATTTAGTCTAGAGTTATAGTCTTCAAATTGTTCAGTGTATGTGCAATAAGTATAACAGGATGTGGCTGCAGAATGGCAGTTGGCAAAGACTGTCTAGCACCACAAGGTTCTGCAGGCAGAGCAAGTGGAGTAGCTGCTGTACGCCGCAATACTGCACCTCCCCGCATTACACAGGTCAAGCCAGTTAATGTCCCAGCTCTTGGATCGAAATTCTCATTTTCATCATCTGAACATAAGTCAATGATTTCACAATCATCTGTCCTTTTTAGTGGATCTGTTTCAACTTCCATAGGCTGATCACTGTCAAAACCATCAACAAAAACAACATCTTTATCCTCAAGGCACTGTGCCTTACTTTCAGCTTCTTTTTTCAAATTATCCATATATTCTTGCATACTTTCTGGAGACATATTTTCAATTCTGACAGTTATTGGTTTACACTTCAGCAATAATAATTGAGCATTTAAGTCAAGAATTTCTTTGTTCCTTTGGTTAGGAAACTTGTGCTTCCTCTGCCAGTAGTCAATGGGCCTTCTAAATCTTATTGGAAACTGATTATTTTTACTTTTACTAACTAAATTTTTACTAGTTTGTATTGTAGAAGTACAACAATATCTTTCAATCCTTTCCCTTGAGTAACTGAAGTCTCTTTGACTGTTGGATTTAGCATTGCGCATATAAGCTAGTGAAGAGAATGGGTATGGATGTCCTCTGTCATTAACAGCGGTACTTCTTGCTTGTCTTGAACGCACTTCACTGACCAGAGTTTTAGGAGCCTCTGTCTTTTGACCTATAGGCTGGAGTTTTAAAGCAGAGAGGATTTCTCTTAATCCTCCACTGCAACTGCTAGAGGGTAAAGTAGCATTATTGCATAGTCTTTCATGGACTTTCAATACATCAATGTTGTCAAAGTGACTGTCACAGTTATCACATAGATAGAAAGTTTCAGCTGGTTTAAATTGAGGTTCATCAATTTCTATAATTGGTGGATTCTTGTCATAAAAAATGTTCTCATTCCTGAATGTCACTAAAAGTTTTCCATTAGGTCGGTAATAGAGAGATGTTGTATGGTCACGATTATCGACATACCGTAGCTTCTTGCGAGGGTATCGAGCAAGCTGTGCTGAGAACACCAATAAAAATGCGCTTTTGTGGTAATCATAGCATCTCTTCACCAAATTCTTCAGACGATCTTCCCAGTCTTCAGGTATAATATGAGGTTTGGTGAATGGATGTGCGAAGGCAACGTCTTCAGGCCACCATGGCGGTTTCCGTATATCTTTAGCCGTATCGTGTCCCCAGGAACATGTTACCATAAAAGTTATAAACTTCTCCAGGTCTGTGGCACCAATTTTCGACAATGCCATAGGATTGCCATTGGCAAATAGAAGTGGTAAATTCGCAATCATGATCTCCACAGCAGTTTCGTGGTCATCGAAGTCGACGAACAGTCAGCGCTTGCGATGGCGGTTTGCGTAAGAACACAATAGCAGTTAAATTAACGTGCATCATTACGACTAATAAGTACAAGTAGGTACTCTAAATCAAATGTATTGTAAAAATTTGAAATAGAACTCAACAGTTTATCGCACCAAAACCTCAACAAAACTCCGACATTAGGAATAAATTAAATGCACAGCTTAATCTAAAATGCACAGTTTCTCCAAAGTTTCCACAAATTAACTAGACTTACGTCTCAACCACAGAACACACCTCTGTTCCACAAATTAACTAGACATATGCTCCAGAGAGAAGGTAATCACTACGTTTTAAGAGACGGGACTTCCTTACTTGGTTTTGGAATCCATTTAGCAGACCCAGCAATACCAACACAGCGAAAATTTAAATGTCAAAATACTTCATAACTCATGGGTACCAACATTAACGAGAACAATAGGGATGGCCACATGTAGTTCCTGATTAAATCGATATCGATAAAATATCATTAGGGCATCGTGGGCTTCATACCAGGTGAATTAAATCTACAACGGGGGAAAACATTTGTCGTAAAATTGAAACAATAAATTATTATTTTTATTTATTTATTATTATTCCAATATTTTAGTTTGTCATGATGATGATGTTATTAGATAGATAGATATTTATTTTCTCTTTAAAAATTACATTTACATTTTATGTCAAAATTAAATAACGATGATCATGTGATCAACTTAGGACCAATGAGTGGTCGACAGCCTGAAATGACAATGACCTGGATGACAGTATAGAACTGCGTTCCGTTTTAAACAGTAAGTACCTTTTCACATGTTTGCGGTTGCAGTACGGTGTAGAATTAATAATGCATGATCTACATAGACAGTTTTCACATGGCACGGCGACCATGCCATACCCGTATGTCGTCAGTGCTTATCCACTAATCCACTATACACGGTTTTGACCGCAACCATCTTGCAGTAATGTATTAACCTGTATATGTAGAGCGCCGCGGGGAATGCTATTTGACCGCTAATACCTTCATATTACTGTGACCACCCCTCGGCGCTGCCAGGCGACCACGCGCAAACTGTGTAACTACACAAACTACATAGACATACTACGTACCGTGTATAATAATTATGTGAATAGTGAAAGAGCTTGCATGGCATGGTGCCGTGCCATAAAAGACAACCGTATGCATGTGAAAAGTACTGAAAATGTACTAACCAGTACAGCGAACTATATTAGAGGAACGGCTTCGCAGTATACTAAATAGGATACTTGCATGAAATTTATAATAAGAAATTGTGTTAATATTTCAAAATAGAGACTTAGAAAAGCATTATCGTGAAAGATTTGCTAAAAAATTATCAATAGTTTCCAAAATATTCAACTTTTAATTATGTGAAACGAAACGTTGCAACAAAACACCAAGCACAGCCACACTTAACGTATTACGTTACTTTTTTTTTTTAGGAAACATCTACCTCTTTCAGGGAAGGCAAAAGAAACTAAGTGTATACAGTCAACACATATTTTCCTTTTTCTGAAGTTGTTTACTTTAAAATGCATCGGTAAGATGCATTTCGATTCTTTTCAGGAACTTTTGGAAGTAACTCGACACAGTTCAACCTTAATTTCGCTTTTGTATATTGAAGTTATCTGTCTGTCACTGTCACATGACCCTGTCAATACTGTTTATGCTCCAAATTTACGGTCAGTTTGGATGTCATCCGTGGCAGTAATCCACAGTCCACACCCGTGCTCATTGACGGTCAGTTAACGGATGTCATCCGCGGATGTGATCCGTCGGATGTCATCCATCCCACTCACTGGCTGCAATCCTTCGCTTCTTTTCTCGACCGGCCGACAGCGTTACCAACTCGAAAGCTATCAGTAATATCGGAACAATCGAACATAGGTACCACCAAAGAGTATATAACCATTACGTTGGTACCACCTCAGAGTACCAACTACATAAGTCTAGTTAATTTGTGCCAACTACCACAAACCATAGGTTTATTCTCCGTCTACGGGTTTATGTGAAGATTTTCAATTTTTAAAATATAAATTAACCTGAGTGCACAGAGTACTTGTGTAGGTTAATAGGTTTAAATAATTACTATTTAGTATTTACCCTTCATTTTGAGTTTCAAAGAATAAGGCTTCAGGTTCGATACTTTTGATCGTTTTTCAAAAGATTTGGGAAATTCTAGAAATTTGAAATTCTTATCATAACAAAGAGATAACATTTATTAATGTACAAAAAGTAATTTCAGAAAATTATAAATATGGTAAGTGCCTATTAAACACCAATAACTTTAAAAACATTTTAATAATGTAAATAGATATAAAAACAGGTTTAGACTACATAAATATTTATTTTATTATTTTTAGGAAGAGACAGTGAGTTTAGCAGATTATAGGTAAGATAATCAGTTTTATTTTTCAGTAAAAATATGTACTAAATATATTATGTAAAAATATGTCTTCTAAATTGTATCTACCCTCAATTATTTTTGCAATTAACTCTATTGGAAAAGATTACAGTTACCAGCATGGAGTTTAGAAAATTTAAAGACAGCTGCAGTAGAGCAAAGACTGATGAGGCCACGGAGCCTTGCATGGGCTATTATGTTAAATACTGTACCTTTGCCTCCTGGAGATATTGTAATGAGGTAGGTACCTATGCCTCAATTTTGCTTTAATTAGTGAAATTAAATAATTATTACATAATATACAAAACAGCATCAGTTCAGTGTTGGATTGCCTGTAGCCAATTAGTCATTTGGGTTTTTCAGTGTTATAAGCTTGGACTAAATTCAGGAAGAAATGTTAAAAAGTAAACTAAAGGTTTCATTTTTAAGAAAATACCATTTTATTTCATTTAATAAACGTGAACTTCTCAGCTGCTTGATTTGTAAAAACAAAAACCATGATCTTGATTTGTTACAGTATGAGATGCCATAGAAACTTCTATGAAGATTTGAAGACTAAACTGTCCATGGACCCCCGAGCTGTAATTGATGATGATCCGCTCTCACAAAACGATGAGGTAGAACAACTATTTAAGTATTAGTAATTTATGTCTGATGAGATTTACCCAGCCAAAAAATATTACAATCATTGATATACAATATACCTACATCATTTAATCAATCACAACATTTGTCATTTAGTTTACTCAATACATTAGGTGCAGACAAGCAAAAGATTGTTTTACTGTAGATTAGGTATAGAATGTCTGTGCTATAAACTATGACATACCTATTAGCTTTATTTAAAGCTGTTTTAAAATTGACTCAAGTGACAATTCATTTATCATCATCAGAGTGCCTGGAATCAACATTTTTGTGACAATGAGCTCAAGGCTTTAATTCTACAAGATGTTGTTAGGACTTACCCAGATGAAGAATTCTACAGAGAAAAACAAATAGAAGACATAATGGTATGTATTTATGTTTATGTCAATGGGAGGTTGTTAAGGTCTTAGCAGACTAGCTTTTTGGGGTAGGTTTGTTAACTTTAATAACTGTTTAACTTATTTATAGTTTATTTGGTGGAGACGACAATACGACAATGAATAAAAACACCGGCAGTACTAATATATATTATAAATAAGATTATAATGAAACTAAACAATCCCTAATATCGAAAACTCGCGCGAAATCGAAATTTGTCATTTATAAAAATTTTCTTACTAATACAGGTATTTTCTTAGGTAACTATGTTATCACGGATAGGTAAACAACCTCCGTATTCTAAAAGTACGCCACGTTGCCAACTCGCAGCTACTTTCAGCGTGCACGGCGCCAATCAGATGGCACCGCGCGTGCGCAATGTTGCCGCTCTTATCATGGGTTGTTAACCAATAATTAACAAATGGTGTTCTAGGTTTTTCAATTTTTGTCCTATTTAATTTATTCGAAAAAAACAATTTTTTTATTTCGACATTAAGACTTATTTGATAATTAGCTTTGCCCCGCGGTTTCACCCGCATGAAACGTTTTTGTATGACAACTTTTTTTCCCAACATCCGATTTAAATGAAACAAAGCCTATATAGCTCCAGGTTTAGCTTAATCTACCTGTGAAAACCGCATGATCCGTTCAGTAGGGTCGGAGATAATCGCGAACAGACAGAAAAGAATTTTAAAAACTTTTTTTTGTGGTTGGTTACTCTTCTTTTATCACTCCCTGTCAAAATTTCTCAAAAATATTCAATGTACAGAATCGCGGATTCTACTCTTTTATTATAGTATAAATATCATTGTACTCTAATATATTAATTAGTATTGCCGGTGTTTTAATTTATTGTCGTATTGTCGTCTCCACTTTGTATAATATATTAGTTACTTAAAGAAAATGTGAAATTATTGTTGTTCTCAGATTCGTGTACTATTTTTTTGGGCGAGATCCCATTCTAATATAGGCTATAGACAAGGCATGCATGAAATATTAGCACCGCTGCTATTAGAGTTACACACAGACAGACAGTTAGCTCCAAATGACCTATGGTATGTGATCAAAACCGATAATATATTTTAATATGCTTACAAAATAAAAGGTATATTTCATTCATTCGTTTTATTTCAGTGACACGTTGAAGTGCTTCTTGGACGAGTCTTATTTAGAGCATGACAGCTAGTAAGTGTTTTTGTTTTAATATATCTGTACATACAGGGTGTAAAGTTATTTATGTAGGACTTATGAAGATATAACTAAAAAAACACTGATAAATCACAGAACTTCGTGGTCTGTCTGTCTGTCAGTCAAGAAATCTCAGGAAAGTGGAACATATCAACTTGAAATTAATATAAATTACTCAGGTCTGCGTCCCCTTGAAGCTGTAAAAAATCAAACTTCTATGTCAACTTAATCAAAAAATACGGCCATTTTTGCCGTAGGTATATTATAACTTAACCTATAAACGTATCCGTGACATAAACTTGTTGGATCAAATAGATCTGTGTGTTTTGAAGTTTTTATTTCCATCAATGACGGTAACAGTGACTGATGTAATCGTGCATCTTTTTTTTTGTAGTATGCTGTTTAGTTCAGTTATGAAGGGCTTGGAAAAATTTTATACAACAGGCGACGTAGTGCCCACGTCGTGTGGCAGATTTCCAACCTCCACGGCAGTTCATGTGAGATAGCTTTTTATTACGTATTGTTATTATATTTAAATTGAACCGATATATTTTTAGTAGGAATGGGCTGCAATGCGTTCCAAATTTGGTTTATCCGAACGTCGGTGGCTTGAACAAAACGTCGTCATTCGGCCGAAATTCGTTTTAAATGCCGAACATTCGGTAACAGAAATAAATAAATAACTGTTTTAGCTGAAATTATAAGACTAATCCATTAATAGTACATTGTTATCCTAGGAGTGAAAGTAACTTAACTAAATAAGTCTTTCTCCCGAGGATAACACTGTGCTTTTCATTACGAATGCAAGGAAAGTCAAAATAAAAATAGGAATTAGCTAGGAATTTTATTTTACATAAATCAACCATTAGGTGTGCTACTGGCCAGTAAGTAGGTATGCCCCCTATGACATAAAAAAAAAATACTTGAGTTTCTGCAGTATCCAGCTGTCAGTTGAAAGCGATTCTCCCTAGGGCTGAAAAGTGTTACTTTCAACCCGCTTCTCAGGCAACTTCAGACCTACTTTCCGAGTATGAGTAATGAAAAATAAAATCATGGGCATTTATTTATGGTTTTCACTTATCGGTTCAATGAAGTTTTCTTATAAAATCAAAAACATTGAATAAAAATAACGTTCTCCTAATAAACATTATCATCATTCCTTTTTGAAATAATTATCGCTAGAAATTGTTTATCATTTTTATTAAAGTAACTAAGTACGCACCTACTCTGAAAGCTACTAAGGACAAATTATGGCGCTGTTGTGCTGTAAATGGACGTTGAAAAACAACTGCAATGGGCATGTTGAAAAGTCCATCGTGTAGATTAATAAAAAATATTGAACACGTATTTTTTATTTTTTTACGTAATCAAAAAATAACGGCGATACATTGAGTTGAAATTTCGCGTGAAGCCACTTGACGGACAGTTTGTATGGCGGATTTAGCGGTTAGTGACGTCACGACCCCCTCACCCTAAACTTTAATGCGCTTTATCTCTGTAATTTATTTGAAAAAGCAAAAAATACGTGTCGATTGTTTTTTTTTTCTAACTGACGGACTTATTAGAATTTTGATTTTCAAAAGTACCTAGTCAACATCCCCATTATTGGTGATAAATTTAACAAGTTTGTTTTTGTAGAATCTTAGTTACCTACCTATATTTTTATCTTTATTATTATAAATTGATTAAAATAATTAAAAATATATTTAAAAATGCTATATTAAACTATGAAATGAAACCCAAAAGTCTCCCGTGACGAATACGAATATTAAAATTAATTTGCATTGAAAACCTTTGTCTTTTATTTACAGAATCCAAATGAGGTAGTGAGATATTTAGAAAAAGTGAAAGAAGAATATTTAGTACAATGTGACAGTGAATTAGCGACACATTTGGCTAATTTAAATATATCTATGGAAATTTTCGGAATGTACGTTTCATTATAACTTCGTATAACATTCATCAGTCGTATGTATTTTTTTACGGTTAAACTTATTTATAGTTTTCTCTGATGTTTTAAAGCTGAAATTTTGCACACAGTTTTCGTTCAAAAACCGCAACACGACGTCAGCTCTAACCTGTATACTTTCTTACATTTTAAAAATAATAATTAGCGCGAAACGAAGTTTTGCTTAAAACACTTACCTACGAGATCCATATCTCTACTGGATGTATACAGGTGTTACAGAAAGGTGTAGTTCTTTTTAACGATTGTGTTCACGTTATCATCTGCAATGATATACACAAGTAACGGAACCAGTACGATGAAAAAACTACCCTAAAAGTACCAGATGAAATAAACTACCTCAAACCTAAACAGTGATAAATTGCATTAAACGATCATGCACCCGTCACCTGTAACCGATTTATGACCTACCTAGTAATGTGACATGTTTATTTTATTGCGTTAGTTTGTTCTTTTGGTTGTGAAATTATAAAGTACCGTTTTTGGGCTAAATACCACGGTCTAAATATTGTATGAGATTACTAGATCACAATCTTGAAATATGACTACCTGCCTTTTTGTAACACTCTGTATAAATCTCATAGATCTAGTATTATATTAAATCTTTTGACTTAGGCGTCTTCCACCATGTCAATTTAGCAACCATGAATTTAGGTTACTTTAGCTTTAGCTTGTCCTATTTCACGAAGTCCGTTTATGCACAATGTACATTGTTTTAGTGTCCGTAACTCTGGGAGCGCTCAGTTTCTATCGCAATAATGTTCACACACACAATGCGTTCATCGGTACACGCCACTTCTACAGCCTGGCAGAGCGGAATTCGTTAAATAGAACAACTATAAATAATTAATTTCTTAAAGTTATAAGCTTCATTATAGTTTAACTTAGTGAAAAGTTTAGGTATACGTCCTTATGTTTATTTATGATAGATATTCTTGAATCTTCCCAGTTTAAATAATTAAGTATATTACTTACGTAAAAGTCATCTTTAAATCTATGTGCGCAAAAGAGTTGTAATCCTATAAAAATTGTTCTAGTCGGTGGTTACGCTTGTTATTTGGAAGAGAGTTCTCTCGTTCGGAAATACCTCAGTTATGGGGTTTCATATTCTCCGATGGACCGATGCTACCCAACCTACACTACATTATCGTTGCGTTGCTGATTTCCATGCGAAGTTCATGTGAGTTTAATGAGTTTAAATTCGGATTTAAAAGTTTTTAATAAAAAATCCGAATCATTTAATAATTTTCAGCTTAAGGTAGGGTAGGTACCTACTGCGCCACCTGCTATAAAAATCATATCTTCTAAGAAATTTCATTCAACAAGAATGTAGTAGAATATGTAAAATACTAACTTATGATAATTCTGCAGCATCTGGTATCAAAAAGCTTCAACGAAAACTGCTAAAAACGGCCACTTCTGGCGTTTTTCTTAAATAGGAGCAATACTGCAGAATATATTATCTTTAAAACTTACTCTGTTCTACATAATTATTCCATTATTGATTTCTGTTTTACTAAATAAAAATATCCCAACGCTTGGTTTATCCGAACGGTGGCGCGAATTTGTTGTTTTATTTGTATGTAGGTGATATATTAGAATTTATGGTTTATATGTACTACATACTTTTTAAAATTTTAATATGATCTTGTCCCAAAAAGCCTACATTTCGATTATCCGAACTTTTAATTATCCGAATTAGTCTCGATCCCGACTAGTTCGCAAAATCGTGGTTCTACTGTATTCTTTTTGTCGCGTGTGCAGTACTGAGTGCTGAAGTGGGCGAGGTTCTGTCGGCGTTGATGCGCGCCGCGCCCGCGCCCGCGCCGCACGTGTGCGCGCTCGCGCTGCACCTGCGCAGCCCGCGCGACCACCCCCGGCCCCGCCCGCCGCCGCCGCGCCCGGCCGCGCCCGCGCCCGCGCCGCCCCCCGCCGACAGGTGAGTGACGTGCCGCGTGCGCGCAGAACGGGCGAAGGAGAAGAAAGAAAGAATCGTATTCAGGTGCCGGATAAAGCTAGGCGTAGGGCCTGTAGCAAATTCTGTCAAGAGGCCTTTGTTTTGCTTTAGTTTAATAAATTTCTGGTATGAAATAAAACGAATCTGCAACAACTTACAGACAAACTTTTCTGAATTTTATTTGGGCCTACTGTCGTATGAATATTGAATTTATTCAACTGTCGTGTTGTTTGTTAACAGCGGCAGCGCGTGGAGTTTAGAGTTGCGCGGCGTGGAGGCGACCGCCGCGAGCGAGGCGAGCGCCGGCTCCGAGGGCGTGGCGGAGGGCGCGGACGTGGCGCGCTCGCTGGCCGCGCTCGCCCTGCTGCGCGCGCGCCTGCCGCCCGCCGCCGCAGCGCTGGCGCGCGCCCTGCCGCGCCCGCCGCCCGACGCGCACCGCCCGCTGCACCAGATACTGCAGGTGGGTCGACCGCGCACACTCCCCCCCCCCCCCCCCCGTACCGCCCGCTGCACCAGATACTGCAGGTGGGTCGACCGCGCACACTCCCCCCCCCCGCACCGCCCGCTGCACCAGATACTGCAGGTGGGTCGACCGCGCACACTCCCCCCCCCCCCCCCGCACCGCCCGCTGCACCAGATACTGCAGGTGGGTCGACCGCGCACCCCCCCCCCCCCCCCCGCACCGCCCGCTGCACCAGATACTGCAGGTGGGCAGATTGCACCAGATACGCAGGTGGGCAGACCGCGCACACTCCCCCCCCCCCGCACCGCCCGCTGCACCAGATACTGCAGGTGGGTCGACCGCGCACACTCCCCCCCCCCCCCCCCCCAGCACCGCCCGCTGCACCAGATACTGCAGGTGGGTCGACCGCGCACCCCCCCCCCCCCCGCACCGCCCGCTGCACCAGATACTGCAGGTGGGTCGACCGCGCACACTCCCCCCCCCCCGCACCGCCCGCTGCACCAGATACTGCAGGTGGGTCGACCGCGCACACTCCCCCCCCCCGCACCGCCCGCTGCACCAGATACTGCAGGTGGGTAGACCGCGCACACTCCCCCCCCCCCAGCACCGCCCGCTGCACCAGATACTGCAGGTGGGCAGACCGCGCACACTCCCCCCCCCCGCACCGCCCGCTGCACCAGATACTGCAGGTGGGTCGACCGCGCACACTCCCCCCCCCCCCGCACCGCCCGCTGCACCAGATACTGCAGGTGGGTCGACCGCGCACACTCCCCCCCCCCCCCGCACCGCCCGCTGCACCAGATACTGCAGGTGGGTCGACCGCGCACACCCCCCCCCCCCCCGCACCGCCCGCTGCACCAGATACTGCAGGTGGGTCGACCGCGCACACTCCCCCCCCGCACCGCCCGCTGCACCAGATACTGCAGGTGGGTAGACCGCGCACACTCCCCCCCCCCCCCCCCCCAGCACCGCCCGCTGCACCAGATACGCAGGTGGGCAGACCGCGCACACTCCCCCCCCCCCCCCCAGCACCGCCCGCTGCACCAGATACTGCAGGTGGGCAGATTGCACCAGATACGCAGGTGGGCAGACCGCGCACACTCCCCCCCCCCCCCCCGCACCGCCCGCTGCACCAGATACTGCAGGTGGGCAGATTGCACCAGATACGCAGGTGGGCAGACCGCGCACACTCCCCCCCCCGCACCGCCCGCTGCACCAGATACTGCAGGTGGGCAGATTGCACCAGATACGCAGGTGGGCAGACCGCGCACACTCCCCCCCCCCGCACCGCCCGCTGCACCAGATACTGCAGGTGGGCAGATTGCACCAGATACGCAGGTGGGCAGACCGCGCACACTCCCCCCCCCCCGCACCGCCCGCTGCACCAGATACTGCAGGTGGGTCGACCGCGCACACTCCCCCCCCCCCCCCCGCACCGCCCGCTGCACCAGATACTGCAGGTGGGTCGACCGCGCACACTCCCCGGGGCCCCCCCCAGCACCGCCCGCTGCACTATTTGTTTTCATTTTTTTTTCCATTTAGTTGGCAGCGTTGCTGCAATGCCGCAATCACGCCCTGATCGACGTCGAGACCGCACTGGAGGCGGCCGAGGGGCAAACCGCAGAGAGAGTCGGGCGCAAGCAACTAGTGCCAGTGTCGATGATAGGGGGCCGTCGCGCGCCCGCCAAGCAGGCCGCCAAGCTGGGGAGCCAGGTGAAGGAGGTGCCTTTGACAGTGTTCCACCAAATGGAGTGCAGTAGCGCCAGTGATTTGCCCTACCTTGACCCCCTCAGACTGAGGACAGAGTGATTGAGGAAGAAAATTATTCTCTACAGTTATTATCATTGACTTTATTATGACAGATATAATTTAAGACTTGATAAATGTATAATATAATCATATTTTTATTTAGTTTAACCATTTTATGATGTTGGTTAGTTTTTATATTAATGTATGAAAAAAAGAATTATATAGGTACTTTTGTCAATAATTACAATTTTGTGACATGCGCTTTTCAAGTTTTTTTAATGTTTATTTGAATGTTATGATTGCGAATTTTATTACCTGTGTTATTTAGTCAGAAATATTGTAACGAACAAATTATTATTCATTAGTATTAGTTAATAAGTAAACTTACCGTAGTACATATTATTGTTTCAAGTTACACAAATTACATAGGTACACGATTGTTGCAAAAATGTCATAATTCTCAAATCAAAGCCAATTTCCTTCATAAGTTAAAGTTTAGTGATTCCAACCTTATAATTAAGTTACTAAGGTACAATTTTGAAGAGCTGTGGTATTTATTTAATAGTATAGCAATTAATGGTTTTAATTTGTTTATTTTCGAATACCTATTTAATTAGGCTTACCTTCTTATTAATGCACTGATTATCAAGTGACCTTGTCTAGACGGCTGAATTTTTTATTCTTACCCCTATTTCACGTCTCGGCTGCGGTGTATAAGGTAGCTTTCACACCGCCGCCGCGCCGTACATTCCCACCAATAACCTATAGTAAATGACCTATTGATATTGATTTACAATCAGCACACATTTAAACAATCAATGTGGTACTGATGTGGTACAATCAGTGTGGTACCTACTCCTTTTTGGAAATTAGTTGAAAAAGTTTGTAGCTAGGATATCCAAATACATTCTAATTGTAGCGGTTGTGCTGTGTGCCATTTTAACAATTTAATTTCTAGAGAAAATGAAAAAGGATATCCTTAAAAATGTTTGTTAACAGAATACTCAGCGATGATAAGAGTATTTATCTAACCAAAGAAGACGCCGACGTGCACAAAAAAAAGTTTTTCACTTTTATTCGGAAGCATCGAAATTAATGCACAAGCGTACCTAACACAAACTTTTTATCAAAACTCGTGGTATGAGTTGTGCCGGGTACTTTTGTCAGAGAGGATTGTACGTCAATGGTCTTAAACTTTTGTTATTTTCAGCACTGGAAACACT
Source organism: Zygaena filipendulae (assembly GCA_907165275.2). NCBI lineage: Eukaryota > Metazoa > Arthropoda > Insecta > Lepidoptera > Zygaenidae > Zygaena > Zygaena filipendulae. The sequence goes on from OU015657.1 coordinate 5,249,880, forward strand.
GGTGACATGTGTCAAGCAAGTCACAAGTGTCAACTTTCCAAGCGACTGACACTCCGTCTACGGACTGACAGCTAAATTAATTATTAATTTGTTTAATGTACTAGTGAGTGAGTAGTGACTCCACGTGTTTATATAATTTAATCTACGTGATTTGTGTGCAGGGTTCCTATGCTTTTACGATTTATATAAATCTATTATTTGTTAAAGATATTAAGACTACAAAACGGTTAATTATAATGTCTTGCATAGCTCTCAATGAAAACTTTGTAGCAGTTGCAAAAAAACTCAGTGTTGATTTTTTTAATTTTTCTACTCACATTAAGATAGATATTCTATCGAAATGTAAACCACAAGAAAATGACTGCGTAGCAGATATCGAAATATCAGCAGACGGGAAACATTTGGGCATTATAACATCGATTTCAAAGCAGTTACTAATCTATCAGTTACCACTTGCTGAAAAATACAAATGTTTTATGCTTCCTAGAAGTGCCAGCAGAATTAGATTCACAAGGGACAGTGCAAATATATTAGTGGCCGACAAAAGTGGAGATGTTCTTATTTATGATGTGATGAAGACTGAAGACAATGGACTTAAATTATTAGGACATTTAAGTCTACTGTTGGATGTACTACAAACTAATGACCAAAAGTACATAATAACCTCAGATAGAGATGAAAAGATCAAAGTCTCTTGTTACCCCAACACTTACAGTATCCACTCATACTGCTTAGGTCATAAAGAGTTTGTAAATCACATAGAGTTGTTGCCACACAGTGACAACTATTTGACAAGCAGTTCTGGGGATGGAACTGTGAAAATTTGGGACTACACAAAAGGAACTCTTTGTTATACTATCAATACAAATCAAGATATAGAAAATTACCAACATATTGAACATTTTATTAAAGTTATGGATGAAGATGGTGTAAAGGTAGAGACTTTGCCCATAGTTCATTATACAATAACAAAATTAGATGATAAAAAAAGTATTCTGGCGGTTATGGTACATTCATTGAATGTCTTATTTGTTTATAGCCTACAAACATTTGAAAACATGTTCATTCATAAATTGGAATGTAAATTAACATTGGAACAATTTCCTGATGCTATAAAATTTCAAAATGTATCTCTTTACGTTGTTTATCAAACAGAGTGTAGTGTTTATGATTTATTTGTAAATAATGACTGCTTTACAATAGAACACAATAGAAAAATTACTACGTTTGGTAATACAATAAATGAAAGTGATTTTAAGATTGATAAATATGATGTTATTAAAGTGTTATTTAAAAGAAAGTTTGACAATGTCCTGGAGTACCAAGAAAGAAAGAAGCAAAGATTACAAAAATCCATGCAATAAAAGTTTATGGAAAAATAATGTTTTTAATTTTATACCAACAATACCTCAATCCGGAAAATAAACAAAAATCCTACTAAATCTCACTTATGAACAGAAAGCGGAATCGCGAATTCACATGCAAATGCTCATACAATTTTTAGGCATTCACATGCGAATGTTGCGATTCTGTGTGCGAAACGTAATTCGAGCTATTCAAAAATACGGCCCCATGTCCAAAAAGATTTAATCACTGTGGTCATGTTCCTAATACAACAGTTTCATTAGTTTTATTTCGTCTGAGAGTGAATATTAGTAATTTTTTTATACCAAAGATTATGTTTGAAAGCAGCCTAAAAATAGGGATTCAAGTAAAATTAAAAAGTTGTTAACTAATTTTTTATTTATATTCAAAACAAATATATGAAGTGCAAGTCTTAAGTTTACAAAATAATGAAACCCATAGTGTTCCAACTGTAATTACAACTAGGCTAACCAGAGCTATCCAAGCGAGTGTTTTATTTAAAAACTAACACGACAAAAACAAAAGGATCATGATATCACAAATTTTAACTGAAAACACAAGGCATATTTATAACTAAGGCTTAGTAGATCCACATACTAATAGTATCTATTGCTTTAGAGACTCTAGCAATCGTTTGACATTATATGGTTCAAACTTATACATAATTTGTATTTTTAATAGCTATTATAATATAATATTATGTAATCATTATTTTTTACAATCGCAATAATATCTAAATGCAATAAATACAACACATTTTGTATAATTTACCTAGATTTAAGCACATTAGCAAAGTTACGGAGCTGAGAGCTAAGACTGTCGATGCTACTGAGCAGATTGTCCACATCGTTCTTGAGATCCATAAGATCTGGCAAGTTGTTGCAGTCGGGCACATTGAGAAGTGTTGTGAATATCTTATCCCAGAGGCTTACTTTCATGTACCTGAAATAAAGTATGATAATCATAAATGATTAATGATTTTGGTCACTATGTGTTACCACAGCAACACTGAAAATGCCGTTCAAACACTGGCATTGCAAATACATAATTATTTTACACAAGTAATTATTTTACAGTTCACAAAATGGAACAAGTTAAGACTTCAGACAAATAAGCAATCGGTTTATCTGTCGATTGAAAAACAGGACTTAATTTTTACCTTGGTAATTTTTTATCAATATTCCATTGCCCTAAGCGACTGACAACTTTCATGTAGCTGCCCATTAATATGACGTGTATTGTGCCAGCTAAACAGTACAAATCCGTTTGGTAGGTCCATGGTCTCCCTTCACGCATTTCCGTGCACGTGAAACCTTCAGTCGCAATCAACTAGAAACAAAATTAAATTATTACCTTGGGTCACACTTATCACATGTGATATGACGAAAATATTCAGGCTGTATCGTTCTCTTTCTTACATTTCTGAGGAAAAACACTAACATATTTGGTCGAAGTGAGGTCGAAGTATTAAAATAATTTACCAAACACCGTAATTATACGACAGTTCAATGACATGCATGGTAATCAATAAATTAAGAAACTCGCATTTCGCGCTAGAAAATGAGTCAATATTCACTGTACCCAGATGTAATCACAAAGTTTAGTTTACATCAAATAAAATCCAAAGTCGAAATAAAGTCTAGTTTTATTTTGCGTATAAGTACATATTCCTGCATAGTACGTGCAATGAAAACTCGCCCCGGATCAGTAGATGTACTAGAACAGCATTATTGTAATAATATAGCTGTGAAAAACACTGCAATGTCAACAAAATTCCCCAGAACACCAGGCTATTTTATTATACCTACTACTAGCTGTGCCCCGTGTAGTAGCTGTTTCTTGCGCGTGACTTTCGGAATTCTCGCAGGAACTCTTAACTTATTATGCCTATTGCCTATAACCTACGCGAAAGTGAAATTAATAAAATCGACAAAGTTTTATTGCAATCGAACGAACGGCACGGCACATAAAATACGAACAAACAAACATTGATTTTTATAATCTCTACTAAAATTATAAAAAGGAGAGATTTGATTTTTTGTTACTTTGTTAAGATTTAACTCAAAAATCACTGGAGCGATATCAAAAATTCATTCACCATTAGTAACATCTTACTAATATGATATGTAAATGTGAATATGTGGATGTTTGTTACTCAATCACGCAAAAGCGGCTGAACGGATTTGGATAAAATTTGGCATGCACATAGGGTACTTTTTATCCCAGAATTCCCGAGGGAACTCCGAAATTACCGCGGGTGAAACTGCGGGGCATAGCTAGTAGGATATATTTTAACCCGGTAGACCCGCGGGAACTGCGAAATTACCGCGGTTAAAACCGCGGGGAATCACGGCTATATAATACCTACACTTTAGAATTTGTTTTCCGGCGTCTTTGACCGGTTTATTATTACGACCGCTATAAAAGGAATGGTTATTGTTATCTATGACATTGGTGCCATTGTCAGTTTTGTTTTAAAATAAACGGGCGAAATTTAGGGCGTTCCATGTAATAAGAATGCTTGAATTTGGCTTGACACGCTGCCGCATGTCTAGATAGACATGGACTCTCTATCTCTATCAGTTTGTCTGTTCGCGATAATATCTGAATCTACTGAACGGATAGCCATGCGGTTTTCACAGGTAGATTAAGCTTAGCCTGGCTAGCATAGGCTTTCATTGAAATCAGATGTCAGGGAAAAAGTTGTTGTATAAAAATCTTTCACGCGGGTGAAACCGCGGGGCACAGCTAGTAGATAATAATTTAAAAATTTTAAATAAATAAGAAAACATGATCAGATAATATTCGTAAAAAATACGCATTATTTCTAGACTTTGCTACAAATACAAATTACTATTAGTTTGTTTAGAAGTTATCAGTGATACTATAAGCCCTTAAAAGTATAGGACACTGGCTTTATCTTAGAAAATTCCAGCTACTACTTTAATAATTTAAATTGACTTACTTCTCTAAATGTAGTCTGGTCCGGAAACAGCGACATATCTATTGCACATCCCATGTCAATCAACTGCAAAGAGGGCGTCCTCCACTCTTGGGTGGGTCTGAGAAATATTAAAATATAAATTATAATGGTAATTAGAAATTGAAAAGAGAAAACTTTAAGAGCTTGAGTAATAAGTAAAACTAAAAAAGTTAAGTTTAAAAAGTAACAAGTAAAAGCATAGCATAATCTCCTTTTCTCTTTATGATCAAGTATCTTTCAGTTGAAAAGATTGCCTCTAGCAATAATTCCACCTTTTGCTCTGTCCTTTCTTCCTATTTCAGCTTTGATTTTAGCTGTCTAATTTATTTTTAGTGTTTCTTTTGGGGCAATAAAGTATATTATTTGAATTTTATCTATTTTCCTCCTTTGTACGACAGACACGTTTAGTTTACGTTAGACTCAAATACAAAAGCCATGTTGCCAGGGTATGAAAATCAAATTTTTATTTAGTCCGTCAGTTAGATAATAAAAAAAATAGAGACGTATTTTATGATTTTTTCAAATTATTGATCAAATACTTATTGTTAGATAAAACGCGTTACGTTTAAGAGTGGGGGCTCGTGACGTGATAAACCCAATGATAATTATTTATAATGGGATAAACCGGTATAAGCCCCGTATTACCTACCGGATAGTGATGTCACACGAAAGACTCAATATATAGCCAGTTTTTTAAGATTACGCAGAAAAAGAAAAAAATACGTTTCCATAGTCTATTCGTTACACTCTGCAATTTGACCCTGAAATGTTACCACATCGCGGCCAAACAAACAATTGAATTACTTACATTTTCATCAATAAGAAATTGTCTGGTTTAATATCTGCATGGATGATTTGCGATTTATGCAGATAATGGACTATAGACAGCATCTCGGAGGTCAAGAGCATCACGATAAACTCGTTGATACACTTTGAGGTAGCGATTCTGACTTTGTTGGCGACGTCCAATAGTGATCCATATTTCGAGTACTCCGATACAAACATGCTGGCGTTGTCGCCCAAAAACGCCGTTGTAATATCCATATATCCAGGAAGCTGTGACCAAGATATCGTAAATTATTATTAGTAAATAATAGTTATTTCACAACATACGAATTCACTTGATCTAATTAAGCTATAATCTTGCAGTATTGTAGAAACTAAACAAACATGGCATACAGGGTGAGCGAAAGAATCGGTTCATCACACAAAGTTCGCCACCGCCGGGAATCGAACTCTGGACGTCTCGGTTCATGAGCGGCATAGTGACACGTTGTGCCAATCCATTAAGCAGATAAGTACCAACTTATTAATAAACGAGCATGTGAAAATGAGTTACCATAAAAGGATCTTTTATCCTGGCTTTAATTTCTTGACAAATGTAGAATTCCCACGGCCGACTCGGCTTTTGGTATTTGACTGCAACAGACTTGTGGGTGTGGAGGTCCACGCACAGGAACACGGCGCCGTAGTTGCCCTTGCCCAGCTGCTTGTCCACGGAGAACCTGTTGTTGCCCACCGAGATGGCGGTGGCCGCCTGCAGCTTCGGCACCGAGCGCACCTCGTTGTACCCCTCGGCGTGCGTTTTGTTCGGGAACTTTACGTACTCCAACAGCGATTTGAGAAGCTTCTTGTTGAACGGATCGATAACGTTGGGGAAATCAATATCGGCCGGTCTAGGTATGTCGCTCGTTTCCACTAAAGATATAGAATGCATCGACTTGAAGGAACCACACTCCATGGAGTTCTCGCTGTCGACGTCCATGCCGCACCCGTCGGATTGGAAGTCCGACTGTCGGGAGTAAACCGATGGGATTCTACTATCTTTGCTCACCGAGTCCCTGCTGTCCTCCGATTGCACTTCCACTCTGTGCTCAAAATCCAGAACTCTCTTAGATATGTCTTTATTTTTTTCATGCGTTTGTTTAGCAGACTGTATCGGCGTGCCGGTTTGCGCCGTGAGACCATCTTTGCTATCAGAGTCGGACATGCCGGAAGAAGGTGGTATCTGAGCTTGTTCTGGACTAGATACGTACAGGTTCTTATGCATTTTATGAGATATGCTGGGACTGTTGGTAAATTTCGGTGTATTTGCGTTGTCTTTTGGCTCGTTTCTGTTAGATATAAAGTTGAGGAATTGATTGGAGAATCCAGCATCTGGGGACTTCTGTCCGAGCTTAGCTGTCGACTGGTCGTGTCTGACGTTTCTCAATGTAGTAGAAGGACTTCTGTTGAGTGTTTGGCTCTTAGGTGGAGTGACGGTGACAGTGTTGGGATCAACGAGGGCTGGGTCATGTAGTTTTTGAGAGGGCTTAGCAACGTTTTCTTGTCGCGCCTGCATTTCCTGGGACACGTTGTGTAGTGTCACGTTGCCGCTTTGAGTGGAACCTTTGAAAGAGTTCGAAGCAGGTTGGGGACTCTGGTAAATTTGGAAAGTCGGTCCGAGACTAGGATTATTTTCCAACACCGGTTTAGCTTGTTGATTGTATGGACTTTGCGCTGTGCTGTAATTTTGGTTAACGTGTTGACTGCTGTTAGCGTATATGTGGGCGTTGGCATACTGAGTTTGAACGTTAGGATAGTTTTGCTGGTTGAACTGATTAGCGAGCGCGGCTTGACTAGGTCTCTGATAATACTGGGAGTTCGGATATTGGGTTTGGTGCGGTGGGCTCTGGAAGGGCTGCGGGTGTTGCGGCTGGGAGGGATACGGGTGCTGGCTTTCCCCTTGAGCGGGGTAGCTGTACTCCTGGGGCCGCGCGTACCCGGGCGGGGGGCTCATGATCGCGTGCCCGGGACTGTGGTAGCCCATCTGGCTGCTGTAGCTCGGGCTGCGGTACCCGACCGGCACGGCCGAGCTCGCGTGTTGTTGCTGTGGGCTTTGGTACGCGGTCGGGTTCGCGTAGTTCTGTGGCTGCTGCTGACCCATCATCTGACTATTCGCGTAGCCTTGCGGATAGTTATAGTTCTGGAAGCCAGCCGGCACAGGCCTCTGGGGCGAGAAGCCGTTGAAGTTCTGGGGGGACGGCTTCTGATACTGGTGGTCGTGCGACAGGTAGGGCGCCGCGGGTGACGGCGGCGTCGCTCTGTTTTCCGTCGGTTCGCGTTTCACTGGAAACACCTTCGCGAACTGCCCGTTGGCCATCCTTGCTTGTGTGGGCATGGAAATTCTTTTAGATGCAGACGACTGCTGCCCCGGCTCGTTCTGATGGCCGTAAACAGAATCGAAATTCGACTGTTGTGTTTTTTCACTGAACGGCGTGGTTGTGTATCCGGTGAAGTTGGTTCTTATCGATTGTCCTGATGAACTAGAGCCGGATTTACTGTAAATTAAAACAATTTCTTACTTAGAATATTAAAAACTACCTTCATTTGACAATAAACAAAAATTCGTTTCAACAACGCATATGCGGAATAATTTGTGTGCCTACTGTGGAATATCGGATCTGATATTGAAACTATATTATATCTTACCTGTTATATTCCCTTGTGGCTTCCATTATAACAGAGAGTCCGCCTGGATGATGGTCAATAGTGCTGTGCGGATCAACCGAGTGTCTGGAAGCTTCCTCCTTTTTACTCATGTCCATACCTTCTACTGTACTCTCATTGATGCAAAACTTAGGCACGGAGGGCATCTTGCCGGCCTGGTCAATACAGCTCGTTGGTTTCTTGAACACATTCGGCGTGCTTGCCACGTTCACATTGAAATTAAACACTTGAGTACAAGATGGCTCGTCATAATATGCAGTTTTGTCAACCTACAAACGATGAAATGGAGTAAAAATTAAAGAAAAAAAGCAACAATAATTTGAATTTGTTTTCAAAATTGTGATTTTGCAGAATATGTACCAATAAAATAAGAAGAAATAGGGCAAAGAGAAATAGAATCACATTTATTAAGATAATAAGTAATAACAGTTATAAAATATAAACAATAAGTATCACAAAAACATGGACACTTTCAATTCTAATTTCGATGGAATGGTTGCTTACATCTTTGATTGTGTGTGGTTCAAAGGTACACAGGCGCCAGGCACTCGTGGGCGCCTTGAGAGTAAATAGGGTACTTGCATGAATATTTTGTTCTAGTCTATTTTAAAGATATAATATAGCCTACTTAAACAAAGCAAGAAAAAGAAAAATAAATATATGCATAAATTAATTAAATAGAGCGATTCAAAGTTCCTACTTTTGACTTTACCGCCAAAACGCGGAATGACGTCACTACTTAAAAATTATGCCTTATTATCTGTGATAGAGATGTCACTGTCGTATTGACAGGGTCATGTGACAGTGACAGACAGATAACTTCAATATCCAAAAGCGAAATTAAGGTTGAACTGTGTCGAGTTACTTCCAAAAGTTCCAGAAAGAATCGAAATGCATCTGTAAGAACGTACGAACTGGTACGAACGTCTTAAAGTAAAAAACTTAAGAAAAAATTAAATATGTGTTGACTGTATGCACTTAAGTTTCTTTTGCCTTCCTTGAAAGAGGTAAATGTTTCCTAAAAAAATAATAGTGACGTAATGTGTTAAGCGTGGCTGAGATTTGTGTTTAATTTTTCATTGCAACGCTCCGTTTCACAAAATTAAAAGTTGAATATTTTGGAAACTATTGATAATTTTTTAGTATATCTTTCACGATAATGCTTTTCTAACCGCCGCACTCAGAGTCGACTTTAATGATTACTTAGTTAAGTATAAATTTTTAAAACAAAACTTCCGCAATCAGAGACGTTCAGTAAATTAATGTCAGTTGGCATTTAACTAATTAAGTTACATCTCATGAAATGCCAATTAACATTAATTTACTGAACGTTTCTGATTGCAGCAGTTTTGTTTTAAAAATCTATACTTAACTAAGTAATCATTAAAGTCGACTCTGAGTGCGGCCGTAAGGCTCTATTTTTTAAATAATGACACAATTTCTTACTATGAATTTCATGCAAGTACCCTATTAGTAGGCATAACTATTCGTTTTCAACACACCACAAATGGAAAAAAGAGAGCCTTTTAAACTTGTTTCCAATACTTTTTGCAATTTTTTTCCAAATGATATCAAAGTGACTCAAATGCCAATAATACCAAAGAGGCGCTTTTTGATTTGGCACACAGGCGCTGTACATAGTAGGCGCGGTATACTGCTGTCAACTAGTGAAAAATAAAACTTCAAACAAACGACTTACATTTTGCTGGACAGGAGGTTGTTGAGGAGCCGGCGGCTGGACAGGCGGGGCGGCCAAGTACTGTGCAGCGTTGTTCTCCTTGTCCACAGCTGTAAGTAAGCTGCGGTCGTCGACGATCTCCTGCTTCTTCTTGGCATTCAGAGCCATAGTCATCGACCTATCTTCATGTATGTCGAACTTAGGCACTTCGTATTGCAACACCGGTTGCACCATAGACGGTTCTGAAACACACCACGCCTATATTTATACACAGAAAACGAGGCGGATCCATAGAAAAATTCCGGCCAGTATAAAATAATACCGTTGTCCGTGAAAATATTCCTAAGTTCCCATCTCGCCTCCTTCGTGTGAACAGTGACGGAGTCACATAAAAGGTTGTTCAACAGACTCTTTTCAAAATCCTTTATGACAACTTGTTTCCTACTACCGTTGGCTGTGCCGGAGTCGTCGTCGTAATTACTATCACAAGTCGGATTGATTTGATTCTCTCTATCGGCAGTGGACAGTGAACATCTTTGGTTAGTCTCGTATTTTTTATTACCTGCGTGCTCGCTGACCTCTTTAGAGTCTAAGTTGACTAACACTTTGGGCTCGCCGGGCGAATGCATGTTGGTCACTCGAGTGACGTTTTGTAGAGTGGGCATGGAGGGAGGCATGAGGGCACCCAAGTGGTCCTGCTCGGCGTCCAAGGCACAGTTAGCGAGGGTCTCTAGAGCACTGCACTGAGCGAGGGTCTCGTTTATGTTCGCTTGGTGTTTACTTTCATGCATTTCTTCTTCTTCTTCGAGTTTTTCAGTCTTGATTTTTGGTTTGAGATTATACTTTCTTGATTTTATTTCTTCTAAACTGAATTCTGTATCATTGACATAAACCTGGGGAAAATGTACAGTGAATTAGTAAAGTTTTATTATTGAAGGTATATACCAATTGTAGTTGTCTTTTTGGGTAGTTGGTTGTAATTGGGTTCTCTACTTCTTTATTAGTAGATAGGATTTTTAAAAAAAGCTCTATTCTTAGAGTATTTAACCAAGGAGACGGCACTTTTAGGGCGATAATCAATGGATTATTAGCTCGGGAGATACCTCAAAGGCTTACCTCTCCTACCTTAGGCTCGTTACCTCCATGAGTTGTTGCCTTGAAAGTTCAATTTAACTATTTGTTACATACAGTGCGTAAATTAAAGGTGTTTGCAATAATATTTTTTTTTAAATTGTCTTTTTTAATCAGTTTTTCTAATGTCTACAACGTCATTCGCTATATTACTGGTGAATGGTGACGTCACTTCGTTAGTAAACAATCTAGGGTGTGTTTTGATGATATGCACTGCGATCACTGTAAGGTATGGTGTCAAAGCCGTTCAATATTATAATTAGCTATACCAAATGAACAGTGCGCGCAGTGTATTAGTGAACACTATTTCTTTCGTAGTCATATTGTTTACTAATGGAGTGACGTCACGAGCTGAAAGCATTGCGCCTAGCGTTTCTGCGCGAAAATTCAAAATCATAAATAAAAAATCGTTTTAAAGGCATTTTTCGGTTTTATAAAATTGAAATAAAACTTCCACTGGTTCATTACGATCTTAGGATTAATTTAAAAGACTTTTCAAAAAAGGTGTAATACCCTACAGTAAGGATGCACTGCTCACCTGGCTCTTGTTGTAGGAGGGTATCTTGGTCGGGTCGGGCGGATCGGGCACGCACAGAGCCACGGTGAACGACAGGTCGTCCACACAGTGGGCCATGTGCTTGGGGCCCAGCCTTAGCACGTCATCTTCGTCTTCGTAAGCTGTTGCGTACATTTACACGATTAAAGAGTGCCAGTCCCAAACTCCATCACGAAGCAGGCTAAGGTCTAGAACGCGCGAGAACGACGGGTTTTCTTGCTAATATTATAAAGAGGTAAAATTTGTGAGTTTGTGAGGTTGAGGGGAGGGGGGGGGGGGGGGTCATCTCTGGAACTCTGGATCATCATCTCTACTGAACCGATTTTGAAAATTCTCTCACTTGTAGGAAGCTACGGTAGTCCCGAGTGATATAGGGATACTTTTTATACCGGAATTCCCGCGGGAACTCCGAAATTACCGCGGGTGAAACCGCGGGGGAGTAGCTAATATTATATAAAGGTAGATTTGTGACTTTTTATACTTATAGGTAGAGATTTTTTTTTAAAGAAAATGACTCACGAGTGAAGGGCAAAGGCTGGTGCGGCACCACGTTGCTGTGCACCATTTTGATCTTGGCGTTGGTCCACACGCCGACCTCCTTTTCGTTCTCGACGTTGCTGCAGGCCTGCACCAGCGACGCGGGGCCCGCCGCGCCCGCCGCGCCGCCCGCAGCTGCCACCACCGGCCCGCCGGACGTCGACGGACCATCCTGACGGACGTTACAGATACAGCATCCTCACATGTTATTAAACAAAGTCCTCCGCCGCGTCTCTTCGCGAGGAACTCAAAAACTACTGAACGGATTTTCATGCGGTTTTCACCAATAGATAAGAGTGATTCATGGGGAAGGTTTATACGTATAGTTTATCCTGTAATTCTCGCGAGAACTCCGAAATTACCTCGGGTGAAACCGCGGGGAACAGCTAGTAAAAATAAAAAAAAATAGACATAGCGTGTACAGAGAGGTTCTGACGCGATAATTCAAATTGGCGCCGTAGAGTTTAGACAACCTGAATCAAAGGGTCCGGCCGTCCGGGTTTGCTTCCTTGTGCGCGGGATCTCCGAAATTAACGTGGGTGAAATGGCGGAGAACAGCCAGTATGAAAATAAATCGCAAGTTGGTCAAAGAATAACAAATAGAATCCATTTCGATATTTTTTAATAATTTATGCTTTTGTCAGTTTGAATGCGTCACTTTAAAGTATCAAAAAACTATTGTAACTTATGTCTTGATTTATTATCTACGATACCTACTTTTTATCCCAGCAGAACAAAGAGTTTCCGAAATGTATGCGAGTATACCGCGTGGTTATTACAAGAAAATAATCGAATCTGTGATCGAATTAATTATATCGTCATATTATATGTTTTCGATCATATTATTTCTGAACGACTTGTTAATGGTGCCACGATGGTGCAGCGCGTCGGGTATGTTCGGTGAGGCTAGGGTACCTAAGTTTTTTGCTCTTACGGCCGCACTCAGAGTCGACTTTAATGATTACTTAGTTAAGTATAGATTTTTAAAACAAAACTGCCGCAATCTGAGACGTTCAGTAAATTAATGTTAATTGGCATTTAATGAGATGTAACTTAATTACATAAATGCCAATTAACATTATTTTTTAAACTTGTCTGATTGCGGCAGTTTTGTTTTAAAAATCTATACTCAATAAAGTCGACTCTGAGTGCGGCGGTTAGAGCGCGTGTAGCATCATTCTGGCGGCGTGGCGGCTCCATGCCTCAAAAAATACTATCCTCAGAGTTGTGTATGAGGGGTCTCCAGTCCTATTTTCAGGTTCCGGCGTTCAATCGACCGCGACACGAATCGGAAGTAGCTTTTGGTTTATGTTTTATTCAAATTGTTGTTTAATATTATATATTGTACTAGCTGTCCCCCGCGATTTCATCCGCGTTAATTTCGGAGATCCCGCGGGAATTCCGGGAAAAAGTACCCTGAGTTCTGGAGTTCCCGCGGGAATTCCGGGATAAAAACTATACTATCTTTTAAGTTGGACCATTTTATGAATGGTTATAAAATTTTATCAAAATCCGTTCAGTAGTTTCGGAGTCCATCGCGGACAAACAACGTGACACGTGATTTATATATATTAGATTACTAGCTGTCCCCCGCGATTTCATCCGCGGTAATTTCGGAGTTCCCGCGGAGGTTGCGGGAAAAAAGTACTCTATGTCCTTCGGTTCCCGAGGGAATTCCGGGATAAAAACTATCCTATCTTTTAAGTTGGACCATATTATAAATGGTTGCAAAATTTTATCAAAATCCGTTCAGTAGTTTCGGAGTCCATCGCGGACAAACAACGTGACACGTGATTTATATATATTAAGATTAAATAGATGAATGCTTTATTTTTGTATATTGGGTTTTTATGCCTTTAAATAAATGATTATTATTATTATATTATTATTATTAAGGTCATATTCACACATGTGGCAGTTATACGCAATGTAAAAGTACGATACGATACTTTCTTGTCTTCTTCTTCTTCTTTAATAATGGCGTCTATAATTATAATTTGCCAATGACAATGTTTCTTAATATAACAATCTCTTCATCTACTTCTTCAATTATGGCGAAACGCCAATGACAATGTTAGATTGTTCCCCAAGTTAAAACATGGCTCTGTTGAAAGTCAGTTTCCTGCTCAGGGTCCAAAATAGATGCTGAAAAGTGACTGAAATAACGAAGACAACGTGACACGCGTGTTTTCGGTACGGTTTTCACTCGTCAACAACCTACTTTCTTGTCACTTTCTTTTTGTTACAAAGTTTTTTTGAGGATCTTAATTGTTAAGTATTACCTACTATTTATTTATTTTTACCTCATAAGTGACGACCATAATGTTGGAGTTAGGCAGCCTTTTATCGTAGGCTTGTTGCTTCACAACACCGGGCAGATGACTCCTCACATTCTCACCGACGCGCTGTATGGGCGCAGTAGCAATGTTACGCCTCTTGAAAGACTTCAGAGATGTGAGAGCTTGTCTCGTCTCAGCGAGAGCAGTTGCTGCCTTCCTCTTTGTAGGTGAATCATCATGTAGCAATCTTTGCGCGAAGAACAGTTGGAAGTTCCTTGAATGGTATTAAAGGTATTAAAGTATTTAACATTTTCAGAAAAAACTCAGTTTAAGACGCGAAAATGCAAACAGGACTTCTTTTTTCTTTTACAAATGTATTACTCAATAACTCTTCTTAGATGACTGAACACCCTGGAGATATCTCTTTTCCCATATCTACTCACTTTGTTATTGAAGTTCACTAACCCAGTTCCGTGAACTTTGTAAAAAGATAAATGGACGCAGACAAGCAATAACATGTTAACCCACAATATTAAGTTATTGATTCAAAACGCTTTATTGAGAGTTATAGAGCGTTTTTAAATTATATTTTTACCTTATTACATTGTTTAAATACAAAAAAAAAACATTTAAACATAAAAAAATGCTGAAACAAAATGACGATATGATTTTAAAACACGATTTATTCAAAATTTCTCCAATGTGGGTTAACACACTAAGGTTTTGTAAAGTTTGGTGAAAAAATTGCGTCCGCGATTTTAATTGATTACACTGGTCAACACAGGTTTTGTTTCCTTTATTTTTTTATCTGTTACTGGATATTTCTATGGCACTGACTATGGAAAAAATACTGGGAGATTTCTAACAGCTTTAATTTTTGAAATATACAGTTTTATTATTTTGACAAAATATATAAAAAACTCATACATTATGTTAACAAAATTTCTATTGAACCCTATCAAATGATCTTTTATAAGAATTCTTATTGAATTAACAACTTTAGGAAATTATAATTGTAGGGGGTAATCTCTGGATCTACTAAACCGATTTTGAAAATTCTTTCACTTATAAGAAGCTACAGTGGTCCTGAGTGTTTTAAGATACTTTTTATCCCGAAATTCCCGCGGGGACTCCGGAGATAGTGAGTTTGTGAGGTTGTAGGGGTAATTTCTGGATCTACTGAACCTATTTTAATAATTCTTTCACATATAAGAAATTACAGTGATCCTGAGTGATATAGGGTACTTTATATCCTGGAATTCCCGCGGGAACTCCGGAGATTGTGAGGTTGTTATCTATGGATCTACTTGTTTTAGATAGGAAGCTTAAGTGGTCCTGAGTGACATAGGGTACTTTTTGTCCCGGAATTCCCGCGGGAACTTCGAAATTACCTCGGGTGAAACCGCGGGGGTCGGCTAGTATTACAACTGTGCTCCGCAGTTTCACCCACGTTAATTCAATGCTCCGTTCCTATTGCTAGTAGCAATAGATATTGAAAGAGGATAAGATAGACAATACGCTCGGCCGCTAAGCTTTCCCCTTGACCCACGAAGCAGTCAAATGATCTCATGTTAACAAAATGCCGTTGGCTAGCAGAGACTATTGTCTATAGATAACACTTGACGGAAAGCGATGTGATTGGTTATTTAAAATGTACTTTATGGTGTCTTGTATTTGATTGCGTCGCAACGATGTGATTGGTTTTATTTTGATCATTCTCCCCGCAAAAATTGGTTGACGTGGATTGCATAGGAAAAGTTTGTATTGTTCGTCTATTCTCTTATAATGTCTTTGGCTAGTAGCGTGATGTTATTTAGCCTTCCTTGATAAATGGACTATCTAACACAAAAATAATTTTTCAATTCAACCCAGTAGTTCCTGAGATTAGCGCGTTCAACCAAACTAACTCTTCAGCTTTATAATATTAGTATAGATGTTAAGTGGGCAAGTGGTTCAAACTTACGTATGAGCCTGCTCAAGCTCATCTAGCGGCTGGGCCTTCGCCTGAAGCCCCAACATGTACACCTGGTTAGCCTTCTTAAAGTCCCCCAACTCCTCACAGTAGCAGGCCCAGGCGCGGTAGAACTCTGAGCATTCCACACCAATGCCAGTGTTGTACAACCTTTGATACACTTCGGTAGGGTTTGCAAGGTTATCAACCTGAAATATTATGCAAAATTGTATTATCCTACTCTTACCGCCGCACTCAGAGTCGATTTTAATGATTACTTAGTTAAGTATAGATTTTTAAAACAAAACTGCCGCAATCAGACAAGTTTAATAAATTCATGTTAATTGGCATTTAAGTAATTAAGTTACATCACATTAAATGTCAATTAACATTAATTTACTGAACGTCTCTGATTGCGGCAGTTTTGTTTTAAAAATCTATACTTAACTAAGTAATCATTAAAGTCGACTCTGAGTGGGGCCGTTACTAACCCATAAATCTAGAATGTTCTGTCATGAATGACTGAGGGATCAACGCACAGCCTAAACCGCTAATCGTAGAGACCTGAAACTTGGAGCGTGTGTTCTTTGTATGTCATACACATCCGATAATGCTACTGCTCCACCTGCGTTAACGTTAACGTTGATGTTAATGTCCAACTACGCGTTAATTAATGCATTAAAATACGTGTTGGCTACATTTAGTTTGCAACTTGCCGTTAAGCGTTAATTTCTAGTAAAATAACGAGTTAACACAAAATGGAGGTCGAAGCTTCAAACAACTGTTATTTTGCAATGGAGGTAGAAGCAGTAGTAATTTTAGACCATTCTATTGTCGAATTTTTATTGTTCCCGCCAAAACAAAGTAAATACGGTCTTGCTCCGCGCGTGCGCCACGCAGAATGAGAAGGCGTAAATGTAGCCAACACTGCTTAGTGCGCTAAATAACGCGCTAAAACCCTTTGGTGTGTTAAAAAAACCGACACCCGAGCTATCGCTTAACGTTTAACGTCATTAGTAATGCCGTTAACAAGTTAACCCGTTAAAATGTTGGCCACATCTACGTAATGCCTTGTTTAGTGCACTAATTTACGCGTTAACACGCAGGTGGAGCAGTAGCATAACAAAGGATTTTTGAAAATTCATCCTCTACAGGGGTGAAAAGGGGTTACAAAGTTTGTATGGAACAATACGCGGGAACTTCGAAATTATCGCGTGTGAAACCGCGCGGGACAGCTAGAATTTTTATAAAGAAATAATGATCAGCTACAGTATTGAAACTATTTTCAATATGTTTCATTTAAAAAGAAATTGATAGTAGAATTACGTAAATACTACATTTTTGGTTATACAATAATTTGCAATATTGAACATAAATAAACAATATTAACAATATTAAACATAATTCAAAAAATTTTAATCGAAAACCACAAAAAGTGGCAGTTCTTGCTACTAAAAAAGTTAAAACTTTTTTTATTATCATCAAAAGTTAGTAGGTTTTTTATTATCATCAAAAGTTAGTAGTACCCTATTTTACATATTATTCTACTTAATTATTCTACTGATTTCTTTTTAAATGAAATATTTTAGGAGATATGATTTACTAAAGCGGGTGGCGCTAGTTTCACTTCTGTATGCAGTATATACATATTACATATACGGGTATTCCGAGATAAAAGTACCTATTACCCTATATTGTTTCAGCCGCGCTAATTTCAGAGTTTCCGCGGGAATTCCGGGATAAAAAGTACCCTATGTCCTTCTCTGTATCCCTGAGGGGCTATTATGTAACTTTTGTTTCTATCATTTTTCGGTTGCAATCAAAAACATAGCGGTTTTGCGATTACAATGCACGTTTTGACACCTACAACATCTAACCTAAATAAACATACTTCAAAAGTTGACATGATTAATTAAGTTCATTAATTACAAAATCGCTATTTTTCTGATTGAAACTGAAATATGCTGCTATCATAAAACAAAAGTTACATTATTATCCTGCTGCCAATGTATACGCAAAATTTGCCGTTGAGCCGTTGAGGCGTGAAAGCGTAACAAACAAACACACTTTCGCATTTATAATAATTAGTAAGGATTAAAAAATCTTCGGATGTATGTATTTATAAGTTAATTGTGCATAACTGCATGGATTTGGATCAAAATCGTAAGATTAGTTTCGGATAAGTAGTAATTTTTAATTATTTTTTTAAACCAAATTTGGTTTGCCTGTGCACTGCGACGGTTTGAGGCAACATTTACATTATTCTATGTGCATATACCTATAACTCTCTTTAGCATAAGCATAAAATATTGTATTAGTTATAGGTAAAAGGTTAAACAGTAAATCCTACAAATATTATAAATATAAAAGTGTGGATGTTGGGATGTTTGTTACTCAATCAGGCAAAAACGGCTGAACGGATTTGGATTTTTGGCATGCATGTTGTCAGGGGATTTGGAAATTCTTTCACTTATAGGGAGCTACAGTGATCGGTGATCCAGTGATATAGCAGGGTACTTTTTACTCCGGAGTTAGTGAGTGAGTTTGTAGGGATAATCTCTGGATCTACTGAACTGATTCTAAAAATTCTTTCACATTTAAAAATCTGCAGTGATAAGTGACATAGGGTACTTTTTATCCCGGGCTTACCGCGGGAACTTCGGAGTTTGTGAGGTTAAAATCTGTGGATCTACTGAGCCGATTTTCAAAATTCTTTCACTTATAGGAAGTGATCCTGAGTAACAAAAGGTACTTTCTTTTTATCCCAGAATTCCCGAGAGTGCACGACTCAGCTAGTTATAAATAAAATTTTAAGAAGGTAGGACCTCGTTAACCCGTGCCGACACATCAATACATCTCAGTACTTGCTCTCTAAGGCTGACGCGACCTACTTTGTGGTCAAATAAAGCTTCGTTTCAAGAAGCCAGAAAAACATTTAAGTTAAGAGTGATTAAGCAAGACTTATGGATTAATCACTGTTAGAGAGGAACAAAAACAATTTTTATTACGTTGCATACAAGAACACCAGATTTATTCTTACTCTAAAAAACAAGTGTTAAAAAGATTATTTGTACAATAATCATATTTTTTAAGTAAATGAATAAATAATATACTATTTGAGTGTATTGGAGTTTTAATTAAGTAATAAAAATTAAGTTCTTAATTCCTTCTACAGTAAAGTCAGTACAAATTTTCATGTCAAAAATTTGGCATCAAGTTGGCACGGGTTATCGTTGACCAATCACATTAATATTTATTATTTGAGTGAGTCAATGAGGTCAATCCAAATAAAAATAAAGGGTATGCGAATTTGTGTTCGCAAAAAAAAAAACCCTTATTTCTTGGGACACCCTAATGTGTACACTTTTGACAGTCATTGAAGGTACTTGCATGAATTTTTTTTTTCAGTCTATTTTAAAGATATATGGCCTACTTAGACAAAGCAAGAAAAAGAAAAAAAATATATGCATAAATTAATGAAATAGAGCGTTTCAAAGTTCCTACTTTAGACTTTACCGCCGAAACGCGGAATGACGTCACTTGTTCAAAATTACGCCTTATTAATCTGTGATAGAAATGTCAATGTCATATTGACAGGGTCATGTGACACTGACAGACAGATAACTTCAATATCCAAAAGCGAAATTAAGGTTGAACTGTGTCGATTTACTTCCAAAAGTTCCAGTAAAGAATCGAAATGCATGTTACCGATGCATTTTAAAGTAAAAAACTTCAGAAAATGAAAAATATGCGTTGACTGTATGCACTTAGTTTCTTTTGCCTTCTCTGAAAGAGGTAAATGTTTCCTAAAAAAATTATAGTGACGTCATGTGTTAAGCTTGGCTGTGATTGGTGTTTCGTTGCAACGTTCCGTTTCACAAAATTAAAAGTTGAATATTTCGGAAACTATTGAATTTTTTTTAGTAAATCTTTCACGATAACGCTTTTCTAAGGCTCTATTTTTGAAATATTGACACAATTTCTTATTATAAATTTCATGCAAGTACCCTATTGTAATACAGTTCAAATATTGACCAAAATCTTGCAACAATTGAAAAACGTTGAAAAACATCATCATCATACCATCTATTGACTGTTAATGCTTCAAACATCATTATTACACAATACAGCCTCTTATGCACCCTGGACTAACTAAATGCATTCTTGAAAATGAAGAAAATTCCTCATAGTTTAGGATTTAACCATCCACATTCATTTGAATAATTCAACCTGTATATTAGTATAATAATTATTCTCATTAAATAAAAATGTGATTCATAATCCTGAAATTAGTAATTAATGAAATCCTGTTGTCAATGCATCTCAAAATTAAGAACATTAGAAATTCTACAAAATATACAAAAATCCTACTAATACTATAAACGCGAAAGTTTGTAAGAATGTATGGATGGATGGATGGATGTTTGTTAACCTTCATGCAAAAACTACTAGATAGATTTAAATGAAACTTTACAATAATATAGCTTATACATCAAATTTGTTACAGGTACTTTTTATCCCGGAATTCCCACAGGAACTAACGGTGAATGGGCCACAACTAGTACTTACATATTTTATCCACAACTTGACAAATCGCCTATCTTGATAATATTTCTGTTCTTTTTCAAACAATTGTAAGCAGTCTTTCAGCAGTTTATCAATGTGTCCCTCGTGGCCATGCTTGGGGAATGACTGCTCAGTCCATTGTATATAATTAAACCATGGATCTATAGGATCAGTACCCTTGTAGTTCACAATGGCTGCTTCATGCTCTCTAGAAATAATATAATACCTGATTTTTGATCTCCTGAACAAACAAATAGCTGTCATATCGGTAGGGTTGGAACAGGTAAATGGAATATCTCAGAAGACATAATTTTTATAGTGGTTGCTAGTTTTACATATAGACACACTCTTATTCTAGATATTTTAATATTTGGAAGATTTCAGACTAGAATAATAAAAACTGGCCAACTGTTTGTTGGACTAGGCTCAGTGAATGTTTCCATGGCGAGAAAGACAGTTGCGTATAGACAGGCAGACAGGCATATTACGAAATTTTATGGGACCCGTTTGGCTACAGAACTCCAAAAAGAGGCAAAACTAAACAGCCATTATTACATGAGTGGTGTCAAAGATTAGGCACATGTTATGACAAAAATTGTTTTTATATTTTATTATTAATTCATAAGATCAAAAGAGAATAGAAGAGTGTGATTGAGGAAAGCAAAATTACATTTTGATAGCCTTACTCTTTCTGCAAAAGCAGCTGCCGCTGAGCATCAACATCTGACTGAGCCTGAAGGGCAGCTCCCAGCTGCACCAGGTTCCTGCCGCCACGCAGTGGTTGGATATTCTCTTTGCTAACGTCGATGTCCATCGTAAACGATAACTAACGCGGAATTATCACAGCATCAGGGATAAACACGAAGAACTTAGGTACTAACAAATACGCGATTTTATCGACTTATTTTTTTTTTCCCAAGTTCAAATATTTAGCTTTCCGGAGCACAGATTGATGTAGAGAAACACAAAGTATTCACAAATGTAAGAAATAGGCACAAATTATTAGGGATAATCGGCAGTTTCTGCTTTCAAAATCCGAAAAATCCTGGTGGCTGCTACCAACTGTGACAAAAGTTGACAATTCCTCTCTAGTCTATGGGTAAAATTCAAATTCCGTGAATTGACGACCGTTACGTTACGATGGTTTTGTACCTAGTACTAACTTACCATTTACAAACATGAATATCATGAAGTATTCGCTAATCACCCAATACGTGCGATGTAGACATCTCCAAATAAATAATTCATATAAAACTCGGAAATATTTCTTTTAATTTTGAGTTACCTAGGTACATAGTAGAAATTTATTTTTTTATAATCTATATAATAATTTATATAAAATCATACTTAATCTTAATAGAGTGCTAAATTACAATTGAAGGTGATCATTGATTTTAACTAATCTTAGACTAGCTGCTAGATTACAGTTGAAGGTGATCATCGATTACTTAGACCTAATAAAAATTAAGGACGGAACGCATAGAACAAACAAGTGAAGCCAGGAAATAGACACCATCGCCGTGCACGTACACAGAAACACGCACACACTTACAAGAAAAAGACACCATAAATCCTATGTAAACTTTGCAAATCCATACACTTTCCTAATCACCACATGCATACAAAACCGGCTTCACTTCGTTGTTCGAGACGTTCCGTCTTTAGTTTTTATTAGGTCTGTGATTGACTATAAAAAAACGAGGCGCTTGATGGGCGTTTCCCTCAAAGTTAATAATATAATTACTTGGTTATCCCTTTGACAAAAGTTCGAGAGCTTTTGGCACATACAATGGGGAACTCACAAATTGATTCAATATAGTAAGTATTTTCAAAAAGGGCCCAAGAAAAATGTACTCGTAAACGATATATTATAACTAACTAGCTGTGCCCTGCGGTTTCACAGGCGTGCGTCTCAGAATTCCCGCAAGAACTCCAAAGTAGCCTAATTTACTCATTATAACATCAGCTAATTAGCAGTGAAAGTCCCGCCAAAATCAGTCCAACAGTTTCGGAGATTCACCCACGTGAACTTGGGATTCCCGCAGAAACACCAAAATCCTTTCATGATAAAAAATTGCGAAATTGATACCCCGGCAGTTCACGCGTCATATCGTGACCAAACTACTACTCAGTAGGTTTAGTTTTTGTTAATAATTTTTATTAATAGGGTACTTGCATGAATTTTTTATTCAGTCTATTTTAAAGATATATGGCCTACTTAAACAAAGCAAGAAAAGAAAAAAAATGTATGCATAAATTAATTATATAGGTAGAGCGTTACTAGTTCGAAATTACGCCTTATTAATCTGTGATAGAAATGTCACTGTCGTATTGATAGGGTCTTCTAGCCAATGCCGTAATAAATAAAAAAAAAATAGGGTCTTCCACTGACAGACAGATAACTTTAATATCCAAAAGCGAAATTAAGGTTGAACTGTGTCGATTTACTTCCAAAAGTTCCAGTAAAGAATCGAAATGCATGTTACCGATGCATTTTAAAGTAAAAAACTTCAGAAAATGGAAAATATGCGTTGACTTGTAATTGTTGAAATATGCGTTGTATATACTTAGTTTCTTTTGCCTTCTCTGAAAGAGGTAAATGTTTCCTAAAAAAATAAAAGTGACGTCATGTGTCAAGCCTGGCTGTGATCGGTGTTTCGTTGCAACGTTCCGTTTCACAAAATTAAAAGTTGAATATTTTGGAAACTATTGAAATTTTTTTAGTAAATCTTTCACGATAATGTTTTACTCAGGCTCTATTTTTTAAATATTGACACAATTTCTTATTATAAATTTCATGCAAGTACCCTATTGACATGCTTCCTTTACTAGGTAGGTACATAAAAAAACTCTGGAATCCCGAACACCCGGAATCCCGAACATTACCGAATGTGACTTAGGACACACGACTTGAGCCGATTGGCCCGATTGTACCAAACAGACTTAATTGTGTACCTGAGCCTGGCACGTAGATAAAAACTGGAGGACGAGGAGCATGTAAACAAAGTTAAATGAACAAGGTTTTTTCAGATTGTTACTTGAATTAACATCTGTAGATGAATTCCAAACTTGTTTGAAGCAAGTCCTAGATAATTTTATAGCAGATTTATTCAGTACCTACCTATTTTGAAAAACACTATTTCCATCTCCCCGACGAATGCTGAAGTCACAAATTAACTAACTCTAAAGAAGTTGGACATATATAATGACTTCTTTTTTATGACTTTCGCATATAATGCATTTAGCCAGTTTCAAGTAATATAGATAAAAATATATATATCTGTTATCATTTAGCATCGTTGTGTGGTTGGTAATTGTAAGCTATGGTAGGTACCAGAGAGAAGGTAATCACTACGTAGGTACTATAGATTGCATGAACTTTCTCGGAGCTCTTGGAGGAAATCAGTTCGAAATGTCATGTATCTTCTTGAGCACATAAAAAACCGTCACTGTGAAAATTATTGTCCAATACAGCACCTTACAACATAACAAAATCCATGTTTAACCATTTTTAGCGACACGAAAATAAATGACAATACCTACCGCCTATCTTTGATTCTCGCCAAAAACTCATCGTTTTACAAGTCGCAGGTTTTCTACACTTGACTAGGTTTCAATATAATATCTTCAATATATTTATTTTGATTATAAATGTATTTATATTGATAGCTGTGCCCTGCGATTTCACCCGCGTTAATTTCAGAAATCCCGCGGGAATCCCGGGATAAAAAGTAGGCTAAGTTACTCCTTATAACATCAGCTGCCAGTGAAAGTCCCGTTAAAATCAGTCTAGCCGTTTCAGAGATTATTTTATTTATTTATTGCACATCCATTAAGTAACATTTCTTTATAGACTCTGTTTATAGGGTACAGCACAAAACAATTCAGCCGATTAGCCGGAACAAACAGACAGACCGACAGAGAAACATTTGAAAAATTTATATTTTGATATAAGTAGGTACCTACCGTGTATACTTTCCTTACAAAGCTATTAATTAGAAATTACAAACAGACACTTCAATTTTATTTATATGTCTAGATGTATTGAAACTCACAGCATTTAACCGCCACAGTATCGTAACGCAGTTAGTGGACCCAACTAAAACTCATTTCCACTCTGGGTACTTAAAAGGTCAATATATTATGGCATATATATTATATTCCTAAGTTTGGTATCAATCCGTTTCAGTCGATATCAAGAAATCGTTATTGAATTCCACCCGTCCCGGACAAAGTCACGGGTGGAAGTATAGTCTAGTACTAGTAAATTCATTAGGTTTCTCTGGGCTGAATTCCACCGAGACAAAGCCGCAGACAGAAGTATAGTCTCATGGAGGACGACAGTCTACTACCAAAATAACTTCATTATCTTTGCTGCTCCTTGTACCTGCTAGTCCAAAGAGTACCTACAGTCAGAGAGAAGGTAATCACTGTCCTACACTATAGCTAGTCCATTTTTCAAAGTTTCGCGCCCTTATCCGTGCCAAAACGTTACTGTCGCGAAACGCTCGTAAAATAACAAAATACCGATTTAATCAAAAACAAAATACATGTAATATTATTATTGGTTTGTGCTACCACTAATTGCTCACTTGGAATTTGGTGCCAAGCCCGCTTGTGTCTGCCCACTTGGGTTGTTCTACTTGTTCTGTTCATGACGAGCGCGTTGGCGGGAGGAGACTTAGCTCTTCTTCTTTAATAATGGCGTCTATAATTATAATTTGCCAATGACAATATTTCTTAATAACCTACTTCTTCAATTATTTTTGTCATTTGGATTAAGTCACTATTTTGTTATTTTTAGCTTTTTAGTTTTGTGTTTTTGGAAGTCGGTTTTAATTTTTTTGATAAAATTTTGTTTATTTCTCGCTTTGAAGTGAGTCAGTTTGTAATTTATTTAAGTGACAATAGCCTAATTTCTACTACTCATCACCTTTTAAAAAATATTGCTTCTCCCAATGCAGGCACGTTCATTGTTGAGGAGTTCTCCTGGTACATCACCATCACTTCCACTTCTTCATATACATTGTGACAAGCTTATTTTGAGGTTATAAAAACAACTCGATCATTCCGTGGCTTGGTTGCAACTCAAACAAGTTAAATTTTAACCGAATACCAGTGGAGGTGAGCGTTGATGCATTGTAAAGGGGCCCCATTAAACCTACACCTGGGTCGCAAGTCCCAGGCACTGCTCCGTGTTCCCTACGGATATCTGGTATGCTATACAACTTCTATGTTGGTGCAATTAATTGTAATAGTTTCTAGTTCGTTCTAGATGTGTCGCTCAGCTAATAGTCTCGGTCATACCTTTGCCTGCCTTCAGTTACATTGCGTTATGTTATCATCATCAATTAATCAGCTATCATTACAACAGCAGATAACTATCTGCTGTTATCTGCTACTATGTATGTCCTTCTATATTCTACATATTGGTTAAGCATTGGTAAGGTTGGCACAAAATGCTTTCAAGATCGGTTCAGCCAGGGTTCAGCGATAAAAGTCTAGTTAAGGTGTAACCTCATGCAGCCGCTCGACGCTCGTTTGCAGCGATAAATCTGGTCACGCGTGACTCAAAAGGTGCTAAAACGTGACCAGATTTGTCGCCACGTCAAAAACACCTCGGTGCAGCCTCATGCAAGCCGCTCGACGCTCGTTTGCAGTGATAAATCTAGTCACGTGACCCTATTTTGAATTTCCCGCGACTCAAAGGAGGTAGCAGTCATGCAGTCGCTGGTCGCTCGTGACCAATCTGGTCACGTGATCCTCTTTTAAATTTATCGCGATTCCAAAAAGGAGCGACAAGTCGCCGCGTAGAAGAGCAGCGTCAAGTGTCAACATGGCGCACAAAATATGATTGAAAGATGACTAAACAAAATATGATTGATTGACTTATGATATATTGGTTGTTGACGAGTGAAAGCCGTATCGAAAACACGCGTGTCACGTTTGTCTTCGTTATTTCAGTCACTTTTCAGCATCTATTTTGGACCCTGAGCAGGAAACTGGCTTTCAAGAGAGCCATGTTTTAACTTGGGGAACAATCTAACATTGTCATTGGCGTTTCGCCATAATTGAAGAAGTAGATGAAGAGATTTTTATTATTGAAACATTGTCATTGGCAAATTATAATTATAGACGCTATTATTAAAGAAAAAGAAGAAAGATATATTGAATTGATAAACTTTATTTGACACAACACTAAGATTTACAGCATACATATATAACAAGTAGTAAATATTGGTCATTGTCCAAAAATATTGTCATATCCTTCGATACATACAACAACTACATACAACTGAATTGGCTGTATGGACTTACTTCCTTTGCCTTCCCCATTGGGTAAATTCACAGACGAATAAGGAGATAGGTACCTACCTCAGTACCTACCTACTACGGTAAAAATAACAAAAAAAAATCTACCAAGTAGTAAACATCAGTAGTTAACAGTATACATATCTATTTGAGTCACACCTGGCAATGTTCAAGGAAAAAATTTCAACCATAGTGAATGACAGCGCTACTTTTTTAACCGACTTCCAAAAAGGAGGAGGTTCTATGTTCGATTGTATGTATGTTTTTTTTTTTTTTTTTTTTTTTTTTATGTATGTTCACCGATTACTCGAAGACGGTTGGACCGATTTCAAAAATTCTTTTTTTGTTTGATAGGGTATACTCCCAATTAGGTCCCATTGCCACCAAGTCGGGATCTGATGATGGGATCTTGGAGAAATCGAGGGAACTCTTCAAAAATTATAGGCACACCTATAGCGATTTGGGTATTTTTTATAGTAAATCGTTCATTTGCTTTCAAAAAGCTAAATTTGAAGAAGTGGAACTGATGATGAAGACCACAGATGGTCATCGGAACTACTCAACAATAATACGTATTTCAGGGGTCCTAGTTAGAGCGATTTGGAAAATTGTTTTTTTGTTTGAAAGGAGATACTTCCGAATTGGTCACATTGTCACCAAGTCAGGATCTGATGGTGGGATCTTGGAGAAATCGAGGGAACTCTTCAAAATTTATAGGCATACCCATAGCGATTTGGGTATTTTTGATAGTAAATCGTTTATTTGCTTTTGGAAAGTAAAATTTGAAGAAGTAGAACTGATGATGAAGACCGCAGATGGTCATCGAAACTACTAAATAATAGGTATTTCACAGATTCCGATTCATTAACTTTAATGTGGTTTCTAAACAATTTATGTTCGTCATAATGTATATGGTGAAGTGGAACTGATGATGGTGGACCAGCAGAACTCCTCAAAAATTAACGTCCCTGCATCGGGAAAAGCAATATTTTGTAAAAGGTTATGAGCAGTTGACAGTAGGCTATTGTAACTTAGATAAATTACAAACCGACTCACTAAAAAGCAAGAAATAAACAAATTTTTAACAAAAAAATTAAAACCGACTTCCAAAAACACAAATCTAAAAAAGCTAAAAATAAAAAGCTAAAAATAACAAAATACCGATTGAATCCAAAAGACAAAAACACACGTAATATTATTATTGGTTTGTGCTACCACTGATCGGTATGAAGTCGGTGACAAGCCAAATATGGAGGGGGTAGATGGGCTAAGTCGACTCCTGCCACCAGCTCTTCGTGAGCAGAACAACTCAAGTGGGCAGACACCAACGGGCTTGTCACCGAACTCAAACCGATCAGTGGTAGCACAAACCAATAATAATATTACGTGTGTTTTTGTCTTTTGGATTCAATCGGTATTTTGTTATTTTTAGCTTTTTATTTTTAGCTTTTTTAGATTTGTGTTTTTGAACATGACGTTTTGTCCCTTCTTCCGCTTCGTTTCCCCCGCTATCACCCTTGATTTTGACGTACATTTTTTATTTTTTTATTTACCTCTTTCGGAAAAGGCAAAGAAAACTAAGTCACATTTATCTTTCATTGAAAGTTTTTTTTAATTGAAATCCACTTCCAGCCTGCGGCCATTGTTTAACCGACTTCCAAAAAGGAGGAGGTTCTATGTTCGATTGTATGTTGGTATGGTTTTTTTTTTATGTATGTTCACCGATTACTCGAAGTCGGTAGGACCAATTTGGTAAATTCTTTTTTTGTTTGAAAGGGTATACTCCCAAGTAGGTCCCATTGCCACTAAGTTGGG
The DNA here is from genome assembly GCA_907165275.2 of Zygaena filipendulae. Taxonomy (NCBI): domain Eukaryota; kingdom Metazoa; phylum Arthropoda; class Insecta; order Lepidoptera; family Zygaenidae; genus Zygaena; species Zygaena filipendulae. The sequence continues at coordinate 5,278,542 of OU015657.1, forward strand.
ATCTGATGATGGGATCTTGGAGAAATCGAGGGATCTCTTCAAAAATCATAGGCTCACCTATGGCGATTTCGGTATTTTTTATAGTAAATCGTTCATATACTTTTGGAAAGCAAAATTTGAAGAAGTGGATCTGATGATGAAGACCACAGATGGTCATCGGAATTACTCAACAATAATACGTATTTCACGGGTTCCGATTGGAGCGATTTCGAAAATTGTTTTTTTTGTTTGAAAGGGGATACTCCCAAGTTGATCCCATTGTCACCAAGTCGAGATCTGATGATGGGATCTTGGAGTAATCGAGGGAACTTTTCATAAATTATAGGTAAACCTATAGCAATTTTTGTATTTTTTATAGTAAATCGTTTATTTGCTTTCGGAAAGCAAAATTTGAAGAAGTGGGACTGATGATAAAGACCACAGATGGTCATTGGAACTACTCAATAATAGGTATTTCACGGGTTCCGAATCGTTAACTTTAATATGTTTTCTAAACAATTTATGCTCGTCACAATGTACATGGTGAAGAGGAACTGATGGTGATGTACTAGGAGAACTCCTCAGCAATTAACGTCACTGCGTCGGGAAAAGCAAAATTTTGTAAAAGGTGATGAGCAGTTTACATTAGGCTATTGTAACTTAGAGAAATTACGAACCAAGTCACTTAAAAGCGAGAAATAAATCTCTTATTCGTCTGTGATTTGAGTCTTTTGGCGGGATTTCTAGCAAAGTGGACGTCAGTTTTATTTCTTTGTTTTGCAAATTAGTTTATCGTGATTAATATCGTGTGAATATGGTGGATTTTGCATAATAGTGATCCATTAGTGATGAATAGTGTGCGGAAACAGTGAAATAAGATGAAATAGGGCGTTCATCGGGAGGTTTTCGTTTTACTATACAACTTCCCACAGAGCGTCCTATTAAGGTTCAACTGTAAAGATTTGCTGCCAAAAGTTCCGGTAAAGCATCGAAATGCATCTCACCAATGCATTTCGATGTAAATAACTTCAGAAGAAGAAAATACTAATGACTTGGCTATATGGACTAAGATTCCTTCTGCCTTCTACGAGAGGGGTAAACTTCACCAAAAAAAAAATTTTTGAGTTTTATTTTTACCATGGACGGAGAATAGTTTTTACCGAATAAAGTTGTGTTGCGGTTGCGAAGGCGAAAGCCATAAACAGAGAGAAGGTAATCACTACGTTTTAAGAGACGGGACTTCCTTACTTGGTTTTGGAATCCATTTAGCAGACCCAGCAATACCAACACAGCGAAAATTTAAATGTCAAAATACTTCATAACTCATGGGTACCAACATTAACGAGAACAATAGGGATGGCCACATGTAGTTCCTGATTAAATCGATATCGATAAATTATCATTAAAGCATCGTGGGCTTCATACCAGGTGAATTAAATCTACAACGGGGGAAAACATTTGTCGTAAAATTGAAACAATAATTAATTATTATTCTTATTTATTTATTTTTATTCCAATATTTTAGTTTGTCATGATGATGATGTTATTAGATAGATAGATATTTATTTTCTCTTTAAAAATTACATTTACATTTTATGTCAAAATTAAATAACCTATTTGGGAAAGTAAATGATTTACTTCGCAGTGCCTCCTTGTTGAGCCTTGTTTAAATTATCGGTAGAAATATCTATCGGTAGAAGTATCTGACATTCGTTCCTTACATCTCCACAGACATATTTTATATCGTGAAGTTTTTCGATTGGAATGTAAGCTAAGTCATCATTTCCAATATTTTTTACCCATTGTCGACATCTGAAATTAAAATATCTATCAATCATGCAAGTACACTTAGAAACAAGATAGAGTATAATATAGTTCTTTATACAGAAGACGAGGTTTACTTTATTACAATACGATCATAATACTTAGTGAAAACTGCAGTAAGTAATGAAAAAAGTATACGCAGCAGCAGCTATACAAAAATATTCCAAAATATTCACTATAACAGCATCATTCATTAAAGTTTATCGACTCACTTTATCGATAGTGAAGATTTACATCACTATGGTTTACAAACATGCAAAAATTTTTCTCATTTCAAAAAGATAGTGTATTATTTTAGTCTTGCTGATAGCTGAAGAGAACAAAATACTTTATTACTTTACTCAAGCTGTACTTACCGGTCTTCATCTATAGGAAATTTCGTGATAAATTTCCTTTTATTTAAATTTTGTCGACTCTATCTTTTTCTACAAATTACATACGTACTACACCATCTAATCGGTGCTATTTCACTACCCAATCACAAGAAAATAGTTTTTAATAGTCACACTGCACTTTTCAAAGCGTAAATCACACAAAATTTTTAAAAATCACACAATTATTTTCCCAAATAACAACATGCGTCGCCATGACAAACAGATGACAGATTGTAAGAAAGATTCAGAGACAAAAGACTGAAATAGCATGTGAGGCAATCTTTGATGCCATGGAAAAAAAAAAAAAAAAGAAAAAATGAGTGCTAAACACAAACACGAATAAAATTTAATTTGTTCCTTCCTTCTTTAGACATAAGTCTAGTTAATTTGTGATTTGTTCCTAGTTGCGTTGGACTGGCCATAAAACTAGTTTATTTGTGGGCGAAAGCTTGAACACCTAAATCAAAGAAAATAATACTCTCTGAAAAGATAATTTAGACATAAGTCTTTAGACATATGTCTAGTTAATTTGTGCATAAGTCTAGTTAATTTGTGATTTATAAGACATATTTTTCACTGTTCAAGATGTCTCTTCGAATGCAAGTAGAAAAGAAAAAGGCTCACGAAGAAATGCGACGAATAATGACTGAGAGAAAGAAACACATAACAAACCAATCCAAAATCGACAATCCACTCGCTAAATACAATAAGGCTGGACAACTTATGTGCATGCTTTGCTCTTCAATAATACGATCCGAAAATATATGGCAAGTGCATTTAAACAGCAAACAGCATAAGGAAAATGTGGAACAAGCTAAAAAGCTAAAAGAACTCACTAATAACTTTACTGCAGGAAAAATTAAGAACAAAAGACCAGGAGCACCACTAAATGAAGCTCCAGCAAATAAAATTATCAAAGGAATATTAAAAAATGCTGGCACACCAACACCACTAAACATAAACCTTCCTAAAAACAGTTCACCTAATAATTTGTTCCATGATGAGGAAATCATAAGATCATCATTAAAAATGACAGCCGCTACATCTGAAAATGCAGGTACGAATGCCCACACCTTGTTCCTTTTTAGTTTTCTGAAGCCAAATGTAACACCTATAGTGTGTGACTGTACTTTTTGCAGCAGCTGACAAATGTTATACCCATTAATGGTTTTTACTGGTTTGACTCAGTAACTCTGAGAGTGCTCTTCTTGAGGACTTCATAACATTTTAAAATTGGTGCATTTATTTCTTTAAAATTAAAGTGCATTTTCAGAATTCAAAACATAAGTAACTAATTTTGCAACAGCTAGTTACCTCACTTGCACGTGTTGGCTTGCAACCTGGCTTTTACCTTCTTTTTCTAACCTATGGGAAACTGCACAGTAGATACATTGTCTCTAATGTCAATAATTAATATTAAACCAGAAGCCATGCTTGCTTCATGTTGCAAGCATGGCTTCTGGTTTAATAGTATTATAATTTATAAGTTATCCACAGTTAAATAAAATACATCAGTTGGCTATGATAGGTATCTAACCTCAGAATTCAGTTCATTTGTTTAAGTTTGTAAGTAAACAAACAGTGAATTTTCTTTTCAAGTTTTAAATTTCAAAGTTTTTAAATATTGGATTTATTATCTTACATTCCTATTTTTTTCCTAGTGAGGATTATAAGTGTGATCAAGTGATTATTGGCGAAGGAAAGGTAAAATCTTTAATTTTTGCTTGGAAATCACTTGATTTCATTGCCAAAACTCATTTGTGTATTTCTTAGTTTGCTAAAGTATAAATCACTTGAAAAGTGTACAAAACCCAGGAATGTTGACTGTTCTCATTTGTACGAAAAAAATGTTTGATTAGATTGTATTGTAAATCTCTCATTCTAGTAGCAAATTATATTGCTGATGAACTTTTTTTCAATTATTTATAGTTCCGACATTATTCGCAGTATTTGTGAAATTGTACAAGAAATGTTTCACAAAAAATAAACTTGTAACATTTGCTTAAAAAATTGAAAAATTCGTGTAAAACTGAAAGTATTTTTATCTACGAATTTTTGTAAAAATGAAATTTACAGGAACATATGGGTGGGGTCAGTTAGTGATAAAGAAAAGATGGCTCTGTTTCACTCATTTAATCAATAAAATTAAATAAAATTTAGGTTAATACATGGGGCTTATGTTACTCTGAAACCCTAGGCATGCCACTGGTCAGGAAAGGGAGGAAGAAAAGCGTTCTAAATACTTCTAGATATGAACTTTACTTCTAGGGTTTTTGCGTCTAGACTAGACTATTTATAAGACTATGTACTTGTACATGTACTTTTTTTGTGAAAATATATCCTGGAATATGGTTACATTGATAGCCTACTGTTAGGATTGTTTGGGGCAGTATTCATTTACTATAAAGTACCAGAATAATTTTACTGATAGAGGCATCTATGGAAATGTATGTCATACCTATGTCCTGCGTCAGACTGAGAGCACTTGTTGTAATGTGTAGACTTTATTCTACACTGGGGATGAATGTCTAAAACTATCGTATTAAATTGTGTAAAGAGGAAGAACTTGCTCTTTTAAGGTTTCTGCCCACTAGACCGTATTGGAATAATATCAATAAAATAAATCGATAAAAGAGAATAATACTGACAGAATACTAATTCTGGTTTATAATTTATATCAATGTCCAGGAGGAATTTAGGATTTAGTTCAAATAATGACAATATCGCCAATCATTGCAATCTTATTGTGATTTATTATGAAGGTACCTATATAAATATATCTAAAATTTTTGACATGTATGTACCTACCTATTATTTGAATTGACATACCTATTGTTTCTATTTTTATTCAATTGTAAATGACGATCCCTATTAGTCTATATGTACTGCCAAACAAATATTAATATTTCTACTAACTTAAATCTTTCTACTATTATCTGAAGAAAAAAGGCTAGACTATTGGTGCACAAAATCATAATAACTATACAACGTGTTAATGAATTAACTGAAAACTAGAAAGTAGTTTGCTGAGAATCGACTAGCGAATCGATTGCACTATGTTTTAATATAGGTTATATTTTTTCATTTTTACTAGCCCATGTCTAAATTATTTTTAATACAACATTGGGCGCGTACGCCGCCCGCAGCAAAAAAATCGAACCGGTAGGCGTAGGTGTAGCACTTGGAATTTCGTAGATAGGTCACCTCCAAACTAATGTTGAATAACTTTGACATAAAATATATCATATTATCGTTTATTTTTTTAAATGGTGTGTATCAGGTTTTCAGTTAATTCATTAACACGTTGTATATTAAAAACAATATGATTTATTTGTTATTGTTTTTTGCAGACATGAATGCAGTATCAAAGAGTAATACAGAAAACGAGTCCACCTCACAGTCTACTGTTGATACACCTATACCTGAAGGTTTCTTTGATGATCCTATTTTGGATGCTAAGGTGAGGTTTATTTTAACTATTTAAACAAAAAAAATATTTTTGATAATGAATTTGCAATAATGAACTTCGCACATAGTGCATTTGCCAGTGTCGTGTTTTTAGTTTTTATTTTAAGGAATAGTTCCTAATGAGATAATGACATAAAAATTGCACTTATATTTAACACGTGGGGACGACAATCCTGTTAAAGTGTGGACGTTTGTTACTCAATCACTCAAAAACGGCTGAACGGATTTGGATTAAATTTAGCATGCACGTTGCCAGGGGTACAGAGAAGGACATAATAATAATAAGCCTTTATTCATTTCTCATCAATATAGTTACATTTTTTTTGTTACATGTGTTTTTTATTACTGGGAATCCCTTCTCGGGTGAAGGCCTCCTCCAGTTCCCTCCAAGCTTTACGGTCTCTTCCCTTCTGTATCCACTCAAGTCGTGCCACCTGGATGATATCGTCAGTCCATCGTTGGATAGGCCGACCAACATTCCTTTTTCCATCTGGCCCTTTCCATTTTGTTGTTTTCGCAGAGAAGGACATAGGGCACTTTTATCCCGGAATTCCCGCGGGAACTTCGAAATTACCGTGGGCACAGCTAGTACGTCAATAAATACAGACACGGCAACATTAATACTTATATACAATGGCTCCACTACATTATCGCCAAGTACAGACAATTATGCGCAAGCACGATAGTGTAGAGGATGCGGCTGTACTCGCCGATCATTGTCTATGATCGCCTCGGTTTTTGGGCACGCATCAAAGGGAATCGCCTGTGATCGCGTTGAGGTGTCCACATTATCGCCGATCACACGATCGACGATCATCGGCGATAATGTAGTGCAGGCATAAGAGTATTGGGACCGTGCGCGAAAACAGCGCCACGTAACAGGTGGCCATTAAGGAAAATATCCAAGTCAAGCGAGAATCCTACTAGGTATTGTAAATGTGAAAGTGTGGATATTTGGATGTTTGTTACTCAATCACGCAAAAACGGCAGAACGGGTTTGGATGAAATTTGGCATGCACGTTATCAGGGACACAAAAGTATAACCCGGAATTCCCGCGGGAACTCCGAAATTACCGCGGGTGAAACCGTGGGGCACAGCCAGTAAGTAAATATTGTGAAAAATAATAATGAAATCTTGTGTTATTTTACTATATTAGAGATTTTTGGACGGTGGTAGTCAGTAATATTATTGCCAATAAAATTCAAATTGTTGTTTTCAGTGAGAAATGAGCCTACTGTGGCTTACTTTTTTTTTCTTACGGCAATTATCCACTTATTTCTTTGGTCTCGTTTCCACCAGGGTCTTGGAAATTGGTAAAATTTAGTCGCTATTCTTCTTGGTGTTATTACAATTCACAATAACTCTTACTGGGACCATATTAAATTTATCTCAAAAACGATTAGAAAATGTTCACTGCATTATTCTATTAAGTACTTGGGGCTTCTCTTTGATCAACACCTTTCCTTCGCACAACACATCGCAACTCTCGCCACAAGAGTAAGGAAACTCATTTACGTAATGAAGAGACTTCGGGACTGTGCTACTCCTGGCATTCTACGCCTTGTCTATTACGCGCTGGTACAATCTATTCTGGTCTACGGAGTGGCAGTCTGGGGCTGTGCGGCCAAGAGCCATTTATTACCATTGGAACGCGCACAGAGAGCAGTGATTAAGGTCATGTTAAGAAAGCCCTATCGATATTCTACAGACTTGCTGTACTGTCAAGCGAGGTTGCTCCGAGTGAGACAGCTGTTTATACTCAGAGCAATTACGCGTGCTCATGGTACCATTTTTGGCTCTGCCCAGCATGGTGAAATGCTCGGTAAACGTACCTACAAAGCTCTGCTTCCTCCATATAGATCGGTTTTTGCTAGGAGATCTCCAGCTTACTCTCATTTTTGCATATATAACCATATTTGCAAATGTTGTGAGATTAAACATATCAATGTACCTAGAGCTAGCAAGGTAGTGAAACATTGGTTACTCAAGTTGACCTATAGTGAAACTGAAGAAATTGTCAATAAAACTAAAAACAATTAAGCAATGAATTTTTCAAGTAACTTAGGAAACAACCAGTACACACACACTCACACACACACATATACACGCACACAAGCACACACATACACGCACACACACACACACACTTACACATATAGATTATATAAATTTTTAAGTCCTTGTTGTATACATTTTTCAAATCTCTGTGTAGTTATTAGGTATACCGTATTTGTTAACCGCACTCGCAGATGGCCAAGATACAGGCTCAGCCTAGTTTGGTCACTGATAGATAGTCTCGTAATTTTGTATTCACCGTTTCTTTGTGTAATAAATAAATAAATAAATAAATAAAAAAATTATGGATTTGACAGCTCAGCGAGGAAAATGTCAATTTTAGCCGTAGCGAGCGCTGTGATCGTTTAGGCTACTCCCTCCACCCGCTTTGCATCTTGCCAATAACGAAACTATCAAATAAGACCTATCGAAATAGAAAATTTAGACAAAAACAGGGTATTTTACACCATGTTACAAAAAATAGAAAAATGCACGTAGTTTAGGAAAGATTTCGAAAAGAGTAATTTTTTTTGTTAAATTTACTCCAATGGGGAAGGCAAAGGAAGCTAAGTCCATACAGCCAATTCAGTAGTATTTTTCTTCTTCTGAAGTTATTTACATCGAAATGCATTGGTGAGATGCATCTCGATACTTTACCGAAACCTTTGGCTGCAACTCTTCACAGTTGAACCTTAATAGGACGCTCTGTGGCAAGAAGTAAAACGACAACCTCCCGATGAACGCCCCATTTCATCTTATTTCACTGTTTCCACTCACTGTGCATCACCAATGGATCACTATTATGCAAAATCCACCACACACACAATATTAATCACGATAAACTAATTTGCAAAACAAAGAAATAAAACTAACGTCCGTCACAGTTAAATTCCCGTTTACAACATTACGAACATTTAAACAAAAGATAAAAAAATAATGAATAACTGGATACAGGCACCTGTTAGTTGCATCAACTACTTGCCTGAATTATAAATAAATAATGTCTAAAAGTCAAAAGATCATTCGCCATATTGGTGACGTCACTCCATTAGTAAACAATCTAGGGTGTTTTCCGATATGACCTGCGAGCACTAAGGTATGACGTCAATTTAGTATTGTGCATACTGCGAAGCCGTTCGTTTATAAGTAGTTAGCTATACCAACTGTGCTCGCAGTGTATAACGGAACACACTATCTCGTTCGCAGTCGTATTGAACAGACTGACGATGACGTCATGAGTTGAAAGCAAGCGTTTCCGCGTGAAAATTCAAAACCATAAATAAAAAATAGTTTTTTAAGCATTTTTAGGTTTTATAAAATTTAAATAAAAATTCCATTGGTTCATTACGATCTTAGAATTAATTTAAAAGTGTTTAAAAAAAGATGTAATTTCCCATTGAAAAAAATAGAACACCACTTGGCTGAAAGTCGCTGCGACTTGGCAACGTGGCGTATTTGTACTGATACGGAATGAATGGACGAAGAAAACTTTTATAAATGAGAAATTTCGATTTTGATATTAAGGCTTATTTGTTAGTGTCATTATACTAAGCACACGGCGTAGGTATTTAAACGCGTAGAAGACGCGCTGGTAACGAGATTTGAATGCAAACTTGTAACCTAAGCACACGGGGTGATCGTGAAACGTGCGTCTACTGCGCGTATATGCAGATACAGCGATACAGACGCGCGGTAGTCGCTCGTAGCTTCCGCGTTTTGGTCAGAGACTCATCAGTTTCACAACGGTTTCGGTTCAGACCAGAGAGAAGGTAATCACTACGGTTCAGACAACACTGCATACATTGACTTTAGTACTGCTTTTAAAAAGAAAAAGACTTTAAAATAAGCGAATCTATTGTTTATTTATTTACCCTTTACCCTTCCTCCGGCCGTTTGTACGCGTATCTAAAGAGTTTCGAACGCGCTTCAAACGCGCGTTTGTATCGCGTTTTACGCGCGTTCGAATCTATAAAAACGCAAAAATCGGTATCTACGGCGCACAAAACGCGCGTTCCTGAAACGCGCGTCGCCTGCGTGTTTTAAATACGCCGTGCTAGGGACCTTATATATTAGTATTAGCTGTCCCGCGCGCTTTTACCCGCGACAATTTCGAAGTTCCCGCAGAATTGTTCCAACAAACTTTTCAACTTTTTTTCATCCCCTTAGGGGTTGAATTTTCAAAAAATCTTCATACAAAGAACACAACCTCCAAGTTTCAGGTCTCTACGATCAGCGGTTTAGGCTGTGCGTTGATCCATCAGTCATTCAGGACAAACCATTTTATATGACGTATAGATTGCCGGGTTGAATTTTCAAAAATCTTCATACAAAGAACACAACCTCCAAGTTTCAGGTCTCTACGATCAGCGGTTTAGGCTGTGCATTGATCCATCAGTCATTCTGGACAAACCATTTTATATGACGGATAGATTGCCGTTGTTCATTTATTGTCTTATTGTCATCACCATGTTGTATACTTACCTAATCTTATGTGTTTAAGATAAAAAAACATTGTAACAAAATATACTTACACTTTTTTGCACTGCCTTTATTTTATAATTGCTGCAATACATAATAATAATAACCAATCGATAGATAAAGTAAAAAATTAGAAATTTATTATTCCTGGCCAAACAGCTCTTCGAAAGAATCGTGGATGTGTTCAATCATATCTGAAGCTAACATGCTACGGCCTTTACTTTTAAAGGCCTTTTCATTGCATAATCTTATTAAACGTGAAGCTGCATAGCATGCCAGTGATGCTGCAACTAAAGTTTTATCTCCTTCTGTGGTTATTTCTATTTTCTCTGGCCGTGATAATGTCCAATGTAAAAATGTTGCAATTGATCCAGATAACAAATCGCCCTGACCACCACATCTGCGTCCTGAACCATTATTATTTGATTTCCATTGAATTTCAGAAGTTATGCTTATCACCTCATCAGATTCTCCTTTTTTCAATATAATCACTTTGTTGCCTAGTTGATTTAGACCTTTAGTTCCATTTAGCTTATCACAGAGCCTCTCGAATTCAATTTTATTTGGAGTTAACACCACAGGAGATACAAATTCTTTAATAATCTCTGGTCTTTCTGTGATAAGAAAAAGACCATCTGCATCTATAATCAGTGGTATTTTTTTGTCTGATATTAATTTTATTAAGTCTGTTATGACTTTAAATGTTTCTTTTTCTCTTCCCAGTCCAGGCCCAATAACTATAGCATGAAGTCTATCTAACCAGGGAGATATTTCAGTACTAGCTTCTGGTTTGTCCAATAATGGATGTACAATTAGTTCTGGGCTATATGTTTTTATGACTGTAGCTGCAACAGATGTGCAAAATATATGCACCAGATCTGCTCCTACCTGAAACAAAATGCAGATAATTATTGTTTTATAAGGCTTTAAAATTTTAGAATATCTTCAATTAATTATGTGATTAGTCAAAACGTCTAAAAGAACTTCTTGACTTACTCATCAACTCATCACCTGTAAAACCAAAGGCAGAAGTTAGTAGGTAACTATTAATAAGGCTGACTTACTTTTAATGCACTAATTCCAGCAAAATAAGGAGCACCAGTATATTCTAATGATCCCCCCACAACGCCAATTCTACCTGCTTGCCCCTTATGTTTACCACCATCTAGCAGCGGCAAGCATTCTTTTACGCACTTAATTAAGCAAGTGTTTTTGTCCATAATATTTCTTTGTAAGTGTATAGTAGCAGTCTTCAAACTTTTATTTTGAAACAGTTTAATGACTTTAGTTATTATTATGGACATTTGTTATCAGAGAGAAGGTAATCACTACTTTGTTATAGTTCGACTGGTTTGGTTTGTGCAGTGTTGCCAACCCTCAAAAATATTTACCTCTAAAAGTTAAGTCAAAACCCCTAAATCCCCCTAAATACAATAATATTATTGAAAAAAAAACTTTATAGTAAATAGCAGCGCCAATATTTTTGTCTAGTTTCGAAATTATTAAGATGAAATTATTGGTCTTAAAAAAACAATTTAATCAAAAGCAAAAGTGTCTCTTAATTTTTTTTTTACGACATCTTTTTTTTCGTAATTACAAAATGAAGATTTATTATCAAAATGCTAATTATGAAATTCTTATTTTTTTCGAATTTACATTTTTCCTATTGACCGTAGTAAAAATATCGTAGGTAGTAAAAGTATCGATCGTAGTAAACCTTAATAAGACGCTCTGTGGGAGTTGTATATGTAACGACAAACTCCCAACGAACGCCCCATTTTATCTTACCTATTTCACTGTTTCCGCACACTGTTCATCACAAATGAATCACTATTATGCAAATTTCACCACACTTACACAATATTAATAACGATAAAGTAAGTAAAACAAATAATAAAACTGACGTCCATTTCTGCTCAAATCGCGCCAAAAGTTCTAAGCATTGACAACGTAACCACAATCGCGTCCTAACTTCTATCACCTATATCTATTACGTTTATTATATGGTAAACACTGATAATAAGAAAACTAGATGTCGCTAAGCCGTTAGATCAACAAATAAACACGATTGGCAAGATTGCTTTCCTTCAGGCCCTATATTTTTATACCTCTATTTTCCTAGATGAAAAAAAAAAGAAATAAAAATTTGAAAAAATATAATATAATAAATAAAAATATAAGTCAAAAAACCCCTAAAAATACCCCAAAAAAAATCCCATCGCATTTATTTTCCCCCTAAACTAGGGGGAAAACCCCTAAGTTGGCAACACTGAGTTACCCAGTGTTACCAACTCACAAAAATATTTTCCCTAAAGCTGAAGTTAAACCTCCCTGAAATCATAACAATCACTATAATAAATTAATAATAATTAGTAAACATGAAATGATATTCTGTAATGTTCTTTAATATTCTTCATTTATACATAATTTCATATTTCCTATATAAGGTTATTTTCTTCTGCTTCTGACTTTTAGTTTGGTTTAATTTCAATTTTTATGGAAAACACTATGGTGGTTGTTTTTTATTCAACTCCACACAATCAGTAATGAGGAACCGAACTTAGTCTTCAGGCCCTATACTATTATACATTTATTTTTCTTAAAAAAATTAAGAAATAAAAATGAGAAGTCAAAAAAACTAAAAATACGCTTAAAAAATATAACGTCCCTAAAATTACAACCAAACTTATTTACCCCCTATATTTCAGGGGAAACCCCCTAAGTTGGGAACCCTGCGAAAACCCAAACTAAGCTAGGTTTTTTCAATATTATTCTAATTTATAAAATCCATACAAACTTAATCGCATCTATCGCGATTAATTGCAGTAAATTTTTAATGACATTATTTCAGAAATTAAATTAAATAAAACGCTAACACACTCTTCTTCTTCTTCTTCTTATCGCTACGTATTTTTAGCAATCAAAGTAATTATGGCGAAACGCCAATGACAGTATTAGATTGTTCCCCAAGATAAAACACGATTCCCTCTCGAAAACCAGCTTCTTTCTTGGAAAACAAAATGGCTGCTGAAGCCTGAACGCTCTGGTCCACTTAGGAAAATGACCTTTGACGTTTCTACTTTCTAGATTTTTTACAATTTACAATGACATCTAAAGTGACAACTGTCAACTATTTTTGGCTTAGAAAAGCCTTTGTTTGAAAAATTGACCGTTGAAATGCGTTATATTAGGGTGGCGCCACAATAGCGGCAGCAGTTATTAGTGTGGGACTACCTAAATAATTGAAGTTTTGTATAATGTAATGTCAATAACTATTGTAGCCACCAATAAATTTTTACTTAAATCCGTCAACAACTTCTACCTTCCATACTCCTCATTATTGATAAACTAAACCCAGGGCGCCTGTTGCAACATTACTAAGAATAAGAAGAAACTATGGTCCTGATGACTGATTTTTTTCAAAGGTGAGAAATATCGAGTACAAAGATCCAATTGAAGAAGAATGGGAAAAGTTCCAAAAAGAAATAAAAGAAGAGGCGAGCGCATCCGCAGAGATAATAGATGAAGAGCAGCAAGAAGCTACGGCAGAAAGGCAAATCGATGAAATTGATGAACAAATGAGAAATTGGTCACGGTATGTAGCCGTCATGTAATGGCACTGGTTAGGAAAAGTGATTTTAAAAATTTTTAACAAAAAATTAAAACTGACTTCCAAAAAACACAGAACTAAAAAGCTAAAAATAACAAAATACCGATTTAATCCAACAGACAAGAATACACGTGATACCTACTATTTATTATTGGTTTATGCTACCACTTTTCGATTTGAATTCGGTACCAAGCCCGCTTACGTCTGCCCACTTGGGTTGTTCAGTTCACGACGAGGTCGTGGCGGGAGTGGACTTAGCCCATCTATCTACCTACTCCATACTTGACTTGTTACCGACTTCATATCGAAAAGTGGTAGCACAAACCAATAATAGTAGGTATTACGTGTATTTTTGTCTGTTGGATTAAATCGGTATTTTGTTATTTTTAGCTTTTTAGTTTTGTGTTTGTTGGAAGTCAGTTTTAATTATTTTGTTAAAATTTTGTTTATTTCTTGCTTTTAAGTGAGACGGTTTGTAATTTATTTAAGTTACAATAGCCTAATGTCAACTGCTCATCACCTTTTACAAAATATTGCTTTTCCCGATGCAGGGACGTTAATTTTTGAGGAGTTCTCCTGGTACATCACTATCAGTTCCACTTTCCCATATACTTTGTGAGTTGTGACGAGCATAAATTGTTTAGGAACCATATCAAAGTTAACGAATCGAAACTCGTGAAATACGTATTATTGTTGAGTAGTTCCCGATGACCACCTGTGGTCTTCGTCATCAGTTCCACTTCTTCAAATTTTGCTTTTCGAAAGCAAATGAACGACTTACTATAAAAAATACCCAAATCGCTATAGGTGTGCCTATAATTTTTGAAGAGTTCCCTCGATTTCTCCAAGATCCCATCATCAGATTCCGACTCGGTGGCAATGGGACCTAATTGGGGGTATAACCTTTTAAACAAAAAAAGAATTTTCCAAATCGGTCAAACCGTCTTCGAATAATCGGTGAACATACATAAAAAAAAACATACATACAATCGAATGCATAACCTCCTCCTTTTTGGAAGTCGGTTAAAAACGACCGAAACATTGTAAATTGTAATCATGGAGCAAAATGTTTTATTAGCTAGGGAGCTGGTGGCAATTTAGGTAGGTACCTATATGATTTCATCGTCGTTGATACCAAGACGGAATGTAGTCTGGACTTATATTAACTAGAAAAAATAGGTGGCGAGCTCAGGTAGCTCTGATTTTTTTTTATAACCAATTTTGAAATTGTAAAAAAAAATCTGTCATCAATTATATCTTATTAAATACGTTTCACAGATAGTGAAATTAAAGCTGGCCAGCTACGTCTTGGTATCGACGACGATGAGATCATATACCTAAATTGCCACCAGCTCCCTAGCTATCTGGCTCTTCATCTCAAAGATATAAATTTCTGTTCTACTGAAAAATATTTTAAATATAGAATATTATGACCTTCTGTTTCAGAGTTTTGGATCTTCAACTTAAAATAGAGGAAACTATTAAGAAAAAGCAAGACACTGATTTAATGAGTCAAGACGAGAATGATTCGGACATCGATACAGATTTTGACGAATATTTAGACTGGCGAGCGAAGCAATCTTATTAAGACGTGTCATAATAAATTATAGTTAAGTAATATGTATTTAAATTTTTATAACAAATTGGCTAGTTGACTAAATTTGTTTTTTAGTCGCGTCGTGTTGATTAATAAAAAATATTGGCCACGTATTTTTTATTTTTTTACGTAATCAAAAAATAATGACGATACATGGTGTTGAAATTTCGCGTAACTTCACAACCCGGTGCACGGACTAAAATAAAAATTCTTAATTAGAATTTTGATTTTTATACCCCGGAAAATATCCAATTCTGTTGAAAGGGAGGTTAAATGTTTATAGAAATTAGGTCAATATTTAGACAATAGGCATTAGGGCCCGAGAAAAGCTTTTGAAAGATTTATTAATAAACTAGCTGTTTCCTGCGGTTTCACCAGCATTAATTTCGGAGATCCCGCAGGTATTCCGAGATAAAAGTACTATCCTGATTTTTTTTCTGTACTTACCCTTGACAACGTCTACACGTGCAAAATTTACTGTAGTTACAACCACGTTAATAGGCTATTTCACTAATTTTTTTTTTAGTCCGTCTTGTAGATTAAAAAATATTGGACACGTATTTTTTCTTTTTTTACGTAATCAAAAAATTAACGGCGATACATTGAGATGAAATTTCGCGAGTTTGTATGGCGGCTTGTAGCGGTAAGTGACGTCACGAGCCCTCACCCTAATATATCTGCTGCCTATGATAATGTCCTGTCGATCCCGAAGAAACTAGGCCAACTCATTATAAACATGCTCTCTGATAGAACTGTCTACTTCCGCTGCGATGACCCTGGAATTTCTTCTCGCAGATCTATTTGGAAAGACCTTCCTCAGGGGTCCGTCTTGAGCCCCCTTCTTTATAACATTTATACACATGACCTAGATTTATCACGTGGCCTCTGCAGAATCCTTCAATATGCAGACGACATTCTTTTGTACTACTCCCACAACAATATTTCTACAACGGCCGCAACAGTGACAGAGTCTTAATCATCTCTTATTGGATTTGATCTAATGGCCTTGAATTGTCCCCCTCAAAAAGTGCAGTGGTGGTATTTTCAAAGAAAAGAAAGATCCTGGCAATCAGTGTATAAGTGGGTGGGCTTCAAGTCCCGATAAAACCATATTTTAAATTTCTAGGCGTTATTCTGGAATCTGGACTCTAAATTAAGTGGTTCACCGCACTGTGAGTACATAGTGAACAAATCTCAGAAAAACATCAATATTTTGAGATGCTTATCAGGTGTTTGGTGGGGTGCCCACCCTTTCTCTCTTAGGTTATTATATAATGCCATCATCCGTAGTGTTCTAGATTACGGTACATTTCTGTTTGAACCAGCAAATAAAGGCGCTCTTCAGAAACTTGACCAAATACAGGCTAAGGCATTACGCATCATATCTGGAGCGATGCGATCCAGTCCCATCAACGCATTACAGGTGGAATGTGGCGATCCTCCTCTTTCTCAGCGTAGACAGTTTCTTTCAGATCGCTTCCTTTTTCGTGTTTATCAATTTGCCTTCCATCCTATTTTCCCTAAACTCCAACTTCTTTGCGAGTTCTCTCTTAAATCCCGTTTCTGGATGAACAAATATCCCTCCCCTTTGATGAAAAGCTTTGTCAAAATAAAATCTATAAAAAATTCTGTCCACCGTTCATCTCCCAGTTTTTGATTTCGATTACGAAACAATAATCTATCAGCCTCCAGTCAGTTTAAACTTTGACATTTGCAAAGGAGATAAACACGCCTACGCATACTTACCTACCACCGCGAAATAATGAAAAGAAACTGGCATGGTTGGCATTCTATCTACGCTGATGCTTCTAAACTCTCTAAGCATGGAAGTGTGGGTGTGGGAGTATTCCACGAAGAATATAATATAGTTCAAAAAATTAAATGTCCCCCGGAGTCCTCAGTTTTTACTGGGGAAGCTTTAGTCATTCTCAATAGTGTTAAGTACGCTATTCTTTTCAAACTCCACAAATATTTTCTCCGATTCCCGTAGCTTTCAAAAAACATCAACCCAATTATTTTCGAAATTAAAGCAGCCGTAAAATTTTATATTGATCAAGGTCACGAGCTGGCAATGGCTTGGATTCCGGGGCACGCTGACATTGCTGGCAATGAGCGTGTGGACTTGGTTGCCAAGGACGCCAATGTCTGCGGTGACAGGGTGTCGTTCCGATATTATTGCCATGACCTTATATTATCTCTTCCGAAACAGTCCCTTTATAAAACTTGGTCTGCCCTCTGGGATAAATCTAAAAAATCAAAACCCTAATAAACCCTGGTTTTCCCGATGGAATTAAAAAAAAATTTGCTCCTCGATTATTCCTATGAGGTTAGGTCACTGTTGTATCCCAGACTTTCAAATTTATAAAATCCTAGTAGACTTTCTAACTTTTAACGACATTAAATTATGACTTAGGTATTATTTGTTCATATTCTCTTATTTATTCAAGTATAAGTAGGTACCTACCTATATAATTTCTGTCTTGTTCCATTTTACATAGTTCATCCCATTTCACTATTCATAATACAACGAACGCTCAGAATTTTCGCTCGATCATTTTAAATTCTATTTGCAAATTAACGCGACACTGGCAACAATGTCATTAATTGACAATTGCCATTAAATAAAAAAAAAATGTTCTGAGCGTCAAGCTCCAAATTGACGGTTAGTTTGAATGTCATCCGTGGATGACACCGACTTCTAAAGAAGGAGGAGGTTCTCAATTCGACTGTATGTTGTTTTTTGTTTGTTACCTACGCGATTACTCGAAGAATTGAAAAATTATTTTTTTGTTTGAAAGGGTCCCGAGGTGATCCCACTGTCATGAAGTCAGGATCTGATGATGGGATCTTGGAGAAATCGAAGGAACTCTTTAAATATTACAGCATAGCGATTCGGGTATATAAATTGTCACTTTATACCAACCCACTTAAAAGCGAAAATCGAAAGCTAAATAGGTAATATGTAGAAAGCTGCTCCCACCACATTGCAGACATGGGCGGGCTATTTATTTCATATTATGAGTTTATGACTTAGCCTGTAGGGTACAATATTTTCGAGAGTTGGTAACCCTGTCGGCCGGTCGAGAAAAGAAGCTCCGTATTGCAGCCAGTGAGGGGTGGATGACATCCGACAGATGACACCCGTTAACTGACCGTCAAGGGCATCTACGGCACGGGGTGTGGACTAAGAACAATAACTATTCTTCTGAGGGTGTGGATTACTGCCACGGATGACATCTAAACTGACCGTAGATGGAGAAACTGACCGTCAATTTGGAGCTTCAGAATGACCAATGACGCCAATGACCAATCATTTTATTGGAAAGGTAGGTATTACTTTATGCTACTGCTCCACCTGCGTGTTAACGCGTAAATTAGTGCGCATACCTTCTCTCTGTTAGTGCGCTAAATAAGGCATTACGTAGATGTGGCACGTAGTGATTACCTTCTCTCTGAATGTGGCCAACATTTTATCGGCTAACGCCGCTAATGGCATTAGTGCCTACTTACCTAGTTAGTATAGATACCTACTTATGTTTTTTGTATAATTTATAAAGTTATTGGTAGTATATTGTTGATTATTTATAGTAGTTAGGTGTGTAAATATTTTTTAATTGCTTAGTTCTTTATTTTATTTTGGAAATCTCATGATTTCAAAATATATCGTTTTTTTTTTAATTCAATCGCGTTGCTTTGTCTA
Source organism: Zygaena filipendulae (assembly GCA_907165275.2). Classification (NCBI taxonomy): domain Eukaryota; kingdom Metazoa; phylum Arthropoda; class Insecta; order Lepidoptera; family Zygaenidae; genus Zygaena; species Zygaena filipendulae. The sequence continues at coordinate 5,297,628 of OU015657.1, forward strand.
TCAAGTCACACATTGTCATTGACACAATAGGGTACTTGCATGAAATTTATAATAAGAAATTGTGTCAATATTTCAAAAATAGAGCCTTAGAAAAGCGTTATCGTGAAAGATTTACTAAAAAAATTTCAATAGTTTCCAAAATATTCAACTTTTATTTTTGTAAAACAGAACGTTGCAACGAAACACCAATCACAGCCAAGCTTGACATATGACGTCACTTTTATTTTTTTTTGAAACATTTACCTCTTTCAGAGAAGGCAAAAGAAACTAAGTGCATACAGTCAACGCATATTTTCCATTTATTGAAATTTTTTACTTTAAAATGCATCGGTAAGATGCATTCCGATTCTTTACTGGAACCTTTGGAAGTAAATCGACACAGTTCAACCTTAATCTCGCTTTTGGATATTGAAGTTATCTCTGTCAGTGTCACATGACCCTGTCAATACGACTGTGACATTTCTATCACAGATTAATAAGGCGTAATTTTGAACAAGTGACGTCATTCCGCGTTTCGGCGGTAAAGTCTAAAGTGGGAACTTTGAAACGCTCTATTTAACTAATTTATGCATATATTTTTTTTCGTTTTCTTGCTTTGTTTAAGTAGGCCATATATCTTTAAAATAGACTGAAAAAAAAATTCATGCAAGTACCCTTTTTTTTTTAGGTAAAGTTTATCCCTCTCGGGAAGGCAGAAGGACACTTAGTCCATATAGCCAATTCATTAGTATTTTTCTTCTTCTGAAGTTATTTACATCGAAAGTTCCGGTAAAGCAATGCATTTCGATGCTTTACCGGAACTTTTGGCAGCAAATCTTCACAGTTGAACCTTAATAGGACGCTCTGTGGGAAGTTGTATAGTAAAACGAAAACCTCCCGATGAACGCCTTATTTCATCTTATTTCACTCTTTCCGCACACTGTTCATCACTAATGGATCACTATTATGCAAAATCCACCATATTCACACAATATTAATCATGATAAACTAATTTGCAAAACAAAGAAATAAAACTGACGTCCACTCTGCTAGAAATCCCGCCAAAAGTCTGCAAGTACCCTATTATTCAAAAGTTGCCATTTAATAAAAAAGAAGAAGTACCTAACTATTTCTTGAACTCAAAGTTCAAACACAAATTATTTTGACGCTAACTGAAAGCCACGAATTTGTAGTAAGGTAGGGAGTATCATAAATCTTAATATGTTAAATAATTAACGTGATAGGTAGGTAGGTACCTATTATAATTTTTATTTTAATAGTTGTTGATCATTCACATATTTATTTTTACCTGCCTTTCCCGACGGCCGGTTTCTCGGCTTATGGCGATGGCCCAACTTACCCACATAGTAAAAGATTATCCGGATTGTTTTTAGCGGAAACATGGCTAGTTGCGATATTGAACGGTACCGAGAAATTTTGAGAAAATTGCAAAACGAAGGAGAAAGAACAACTGCATTGAACGATCTCAAACATTTCATCGATGAAAAATCTGGCCCTGAAATTGTACCAGTAATAAGAAATGTTGGAATCACACAAATAGTCCGATGTATTGATCAGGAAAAGTATAGTCCTTTTTATTAAATCATCGTTTCCTTGGTATTACTCACTTTACAATAAACATAATATCACCTTCCTTGTAATTTTCTTTTTCAGATCTCTTCAAGGTTTGGCTTGCGATGCACTTAAGATGATTTTTCTCAAGTTGGATATAGGGGATGTGATCAAGGTTTTCACAAGTCATATTATGTATCTATTGCGTCATGATAAAGTTTCTGCTCGCCTTATTGCTGTTGAAGAGGTATGAATTGAGTACCTATTATACAAGTATGATATTCTCAAGTGAAGTTTAATATAATAATAATAATTTCAGGTTAGTAGAGCTGTAACATCTGATATAAACATATTATCTTTTCCGGAGTATGTAGATGTGTTTGTAGCTGTTATACAATTATTACTGGACAATGATGAGCGAATAGCTAACAGAGCTGTAGAAATAACATCCAGGTTACCCAATGAAGCATATCCCAGAGTCTTGGAAGAAATGAAGATCACTCTTGACCATACTGCAAGCAGCAAATGCTATGCTTTTGATGTATGAATCTATTTCATTTTGGATAATTTTGTTGCTTGATTGATTTTTTCAACTATCTGTAATGTGTACAATTAAAATAATCCTTACTATAAATGCGAAAGTGAATTGCTTATGTGTTTGTTACGCTTTCACATGCTAACAGCTACCAATCATCATGAATTTTTGCATACAAGTTGACAAGGGTACAGAAAAGGACATAGGGTACTTTTTATCCTGAATTACCCACGGGAACTCCCAAATTAACATATGTGATACTGCATTAAATTTTGCGTACTACACCTTGTCAGTACGGAATGACAAATAGCATGCTCTTATCCCAGAACTCCTGTGGATCTCTGAAATTAACGTGGGTGAAACCACAAGGAACAGCTAATCAAAGTATAAAATGTTTTACCATGAGCAAGTATATGTACTTGTATATTTTTTGATAAAATAATTATATTATATCCTCAACCCTCTTAATATTTTCAGGTTGTTACAAACATATCAGAGCGGTCACAGGATTTATTCAATTTATCAGTGGACACAGGCTACATAGACATCATGCTGTCTGAATTAGAGACTAAAGACTTTTTGTATCACTTGAATGTATTAACATTTTTAACTAAACTTTCAACCAATATACATGCTATGAATCTCCTTGTTAAAAAAGGAGTATTAGAAATGATAACAGTAATGATTCAAGATCTGCATCAAAATTCTCTAGAACATCTATTAACGCCAGGTAGTAATTTTCGTAATAAGCCATTTTAAACCTCTCTGACCAAAATGTCTACATATTTTAGTCATTCAATTAGGTCGTTGGACCTTCCGAGGATATAGCAAATAATATTATACTTGCTTAAAAGTGCCCGCTGCTCAAACATACAACTTGAATTTTATGTTTAGAGAGTTTTCAGTGTTTAATTTATAATCCTACTAATATAAATGTAAAATTGTGGATGTTTGGATGTTGTTACTCAATCACGCAAAAACGGCTGAACGGATTTGGATAAAATTTAGCATGCACGTTGTCAGGGGTACAGAGAAGGACATAGGGTACTTTTTATCTTGGAATTCTCGAGGGAACTCCGAAATTACCGCGAGTGAAACCGCGAGGCACAGCTAGTATTCAATATGATTATAAAATTGCACATACAGTTTCTGTAGGTACCATGTAAAATTGAACATTTGGTATTCTATACCTACTATATAAACAATTTTACAGGTTATTTAAAATTTATTGGTACCATTGCCCATCATTACCCAAGAGAAATATTTAACAAATATTCAACATTGATTGAATATGTGATAGAAAAAATTGATAGTGCTGATACTTCTAACATAGTTGCTCTGGACACATTGGGTTTTATTGGAGCTACAGTTGAAGGAAAATTAAGTCTAATTGCGATTGGTAATTTTTTTTTTATTATTTAATGTTTTTTTAATTAGAAGTTATTTCTATTTCAACTTTAAAAAAACTATGTTTTTACAGGAAAAAAATATTTAGAAGCTGTTGATAAAGTATGTCTCATAATCAAAGACCATACGACAGTCTTAAGATTGGCAGCGATAAACTGTTTGGCTAGCTTGGTTGGAATTCATAAATACCCTAATGAACCGGACACTGAACCCATTGATAAAAGAGTCACCTTAATGACTCGAGAATGGTTTAGGAGCTTAAGTACACATCCATCTTCGATACAGTTCCTTTTCCAGATGTGTAAATATCCATTCGCGGATATTAAAATGGCAGCATTAAATCTACTTGATGCTGTGTGTCAGCATCAGTGGGGCCAAGAATTAGTCGCGACAACTGAAGGTAAATTAATGCATGCATACCTCTCTTTACACTTACATTTTTACCTCTAAGATTTGTACTAATTCACAACTCAAACATCCACATTACAATTGTAAATAAATAGACCTATGGACCTAGGTACTGGTGTAACATTAAAAAGTGAACTTATTTTTACTTAAAGATGTAAGATTAACCGCCGCACTCAGAGTCGTTCATTAAAATAACGTTAATCGGCCCATAACTAATGCTACTTAAAACCTCTAGTGACAATTAAATCGCCGTAGCTCCCAGAGACAAAAATTTAATGTTGATTAGTAGATTGACAACTATATGTAAGCATAGGGCGGTACACCCTATCGAAATGCGTATCGATAAAGTGCGACATTGCCACATGCATAAACTCATGGAAATGATACTTTTGTTTTTGTAGTTTTTATGAGGTGAAGTTATTATTTTTCTTTAGAAATAATTAATTGCGTTAATTTACTATTACTTTAATCGGAAATAATAATTGATTTCAATAAAATTAAATCGTGAATGCCATGACTTTTGTGATATGACAACATTGAACGCCGCCATTTTCATTTTCAATTATCTACGTCAAATCAGTCCGCGAAATTTTTCAAATTGGAATAGCCGCCACTATTAAAGGTCTGTCCACATTCGCGCGCGAACCGCGCGCCAAGCCGCGAAACACCCGCGAACCATGATTCTACACTTATAGTTCGCGGGTGTTTCGCGGCTTCGCGCGCGAACTACGCGCGAATGTGGAGAGCGCTTGAAGTAGAAGGAGAATTCGTCTTTAGTTATATAATAATAATTTGAAATTATTGTATAAAAAATGGTGAGTATTAAGTAATTATTATTGGTTTCATATTGTTAAAAGATAAAAATATGTTAGGCATGTATTTATATGGTTTTCTTTATATTTCAGGAGCAAAATAAAACACAAAGCAAATGAGTTGCAAACTTTACCCCGGACGAAAAATTTTTATTTGCACATTAATTAAACATCGATAATTGAATCAAAACTGATCGACGGAAAGTCAGTTTTAAAGAAAAAATGGCCTGGATTTCAGTCACTGACGAGTTCAATAGTAATGCACTTGTATACAAGGTATTGTATTACTTGTATATACTTGTATTCTAGTTATTGCTTGTATACACTTTTTGTTAATATAACTAGAACTAATTATATTTTTTTTACTTGCAGCGTGATGTAACTACATTAAAAAAAGCATGGGATAACCTTAAGGCTATGGCCCGTAAAAGCAAGGCTATCTTTTAAAAACTAGAGGTGGACCATCAAATCCACCACCTCAACCGAAGCATAATAAGCATAATAGAAAAGGTAACATTCAATAACAACTCAACAGGGCTGGGCAAAATACCAAGTTGTAATTGAAATCCTTTTATTATAAATGTGAAACTTAGTTTGTTTATTTGTTACGTTTTCACACCTTAATGGCTTAACCGATCAACATGAAATTTTGCATACACATTTTCACCGGTACAGAGAAAAACATAGGGTACTTTTTATCTGGGAATTCCTGTGGGATCTTTGAGATTTCCACAGGTGAATCTCTGAAACGGTTGAACCTATTTGAACGGGACTTTCTCTGACAATTAAATGATGTTATAAGGTGTAAATTATGCTACTTTGGAGTTCTTGCGGAAATTCAGAAACTCAAACGGGTGGAATCGCAGGGCACAGCTAATGTGTGTTATAATATGTATTCTAAAATATGTAGTTCTAATGAGTGTATTTTTTTAGTTGGAGACATTAAAACAAGCTGCTGAGAGAGCTGCTGAGTTTGAGGAAGAAAAAAATTAAGCTATTGTAGATGGCAAAACTAGAGCTAGCTGAATTAAAAAAAAACTAGAATTACAATAATAAAATTATTTATTTTAAATGAACTAGTTTTATTTTATTTATTTAAAATTCAGGCAGGTAGTTGAAGCAGCTGATAGGTGCCTGTATCCAGTTATACATTACAATTTTTCTATCTTTTGTTTCTAATATTTGTCCAGTCTGTTTTCAAATAATAATTGTTAGGTGCCAAGACTTCTTCCGGTAGCCCATTCCAAGGTGCAACCACTCTGTAAGTAAAAATTGTTATTACACCTTAAAAAAACAAATAACAAACAAAATCTGAGTATAACCAATTCTTTTTTTATTATTTTATGGTTTTTAATCTATAAATTTATACATATAAATAAAATTGAAGTGTCTGTTTGTGATTCCAAATTAACAGTTTTTCACTCAATGCATATGAAAGTATAATATAATCCTACTAATATTATAAATGTGAAAGTGTGGATGTTTGGACGTTTAGATGTTTGGATGTTTGTTACTCAATCACGCAAAAACGGCTGAACGGATTTAGATGAAATTTGGCATGCACGTTGTCAGGGGTACAGAGAAGGACATAGGGTACTTTTTATCCCGGAATTCCCTTCGGTAACTCTGAAATTACCGCGGGTGAAACCGTCTGTCTGTTTGTTCTGTCTAAAACAGCTAGACCGATTTTAACGGGACTTTCAGGCAAATAGCTGATGTTATAACGAAGAATAAAACTATTTTAAAAGAAAATCGTTCCTGCGGGGATTCCGAAACTCATGTGGAGTAAAACCGTGGGGCAAAAAAAAAGTTATCTATACCTAACTAGTTATCTCTAAAAAATCTCTCAACTATGGATTGCCTGAACAAGAACCATTACTATTGGGATTTTCTTATGTATATCATTTATGTTAGGTACCGGATATAATATGATCAGAATCACAATCGCAATAGTGATCTATTGTCAGTATAAAGCAGGAGTTCATCTAATGGTAATGAGATATTGTGAAATGTAGCACACACACAAATTGCAGCCACAACTGTGTCTAATTTGATACTCATACTCACTTGAAGATATGGAAACTTCCTTTTCCAAATACTAAAAACTCTCAACAGTATTTTTCGTTTTGATTACTGATATGGCTTTTATTGTACTTTTCTTGACTGTTTGAATTAGGACAAGAATGGTGTTAAATGCACATCATTTACCTACTACATAATCACTCACCAAGCAGTATACCTTGCAATACACCTGACAGCTGTTTTAGTGCACTACTATAATGAATAAAACTATCATGAGTTCCGCTAGGCCATCGAGCTACAACTTTAAAAAATCCAAATTCGGGCCTGTTACTGCCTGAACATTAAAAGAAAACAATCCTCTTCTATGATATTCCACCAGGACTTCTTATTTTAATATGTGTAGCACATGACACCTGGAAGTCCAGCAATTCGTAAACTCAATAAAATCTTCTAGCTAGCTTTGCTAATTACTGTGACGTGATCGACGCCCTAAAAGTTTAAAAAATCCAACTTTGGTTTTGAAATTTTAACAACAAAAACAAACATAACCTTACTTTTAAATGTCAAAAATCTCCAATTAAGTCTTAAGTAAGGGTCAGCCGCCACTTAAAGTTAATCCTCATTAAACGTGATTAATGGAGGATTAACTGTCTCTGAGAGTGAATTTTTTTTAATCCTTACTTAAAATCCGTTAAGTAACCATTAAATCGACTCTGAGTGCGGCGGTTAAAGACGTAAATTTTTGTGTTGTAGAGATTCATAAAACTACTGAACAGACTCTGAAAATAACTCCTTGCCACCAATACTGATGTTGACCATTACACAATTAAATAATATGTAAATTGAAAATTGTAAAAAACCAAAATTAATAAAAAAGTCTAAACTATAAACCTTCCTCCTCATTCACACAGACAACTGATAAAAGTTTAAAAATTACTATATAACTAATATTATTTTAAATAAACTCCCCTGTTAGGTCCCACGTGACATTGGCAGAATTGTTGTGTTTAGAATTCTACATTATCCCTGGGTAACATTGGCTACCTATATTGTAACCCGGAATTCCCGCGGGAACTCAGAATTACCGTGTGGAACCGCGGGGAACAGCTGGTCATAAACAAGCAAAAACTGGTCAAGTCATGGTCCAAACACAGGAGTTTTTGAAACAAATTTCAAAATTTCAGTTTCAGGATGACTTGCTGCTGATGATATTTATTTTGTTCTAATCAATTTTCTTTTCCAGGTTTTGTTACATATCTATTGGATCGTTCAAAGGATATTTCAAAAGAAACATCTGAATTGAAATATGATATTATTAAAAGGTTGTCAACTTCGATGTCTTTTGAACCAAATGTTTTAGAACTTCTCGAAACATATGTCACGCAGGGCCCATTTTACCCTGCCAGAGAAGGGTTTGAAATCTCTATGGAGCAAGGAAATTAGGCTATTTTTTAAACCCACACAGGTCCCACAGGTTGAGAATATCCATGAGTATTTTCATCAAACAGAATAATTTCGCAGTTCTTTTGTACTTTCAATGCATGAGTTGTTTAAAAATAAAATGTCATTGAAGTTTTCAAAATTATTTACTACTGCTAAATATAACATTTTAATAATTACTTTCTTCGTTTATTTTTTGCTGTACCTTCAGTCTTTGAAGATGCTTTCCTTTTGTTTCCTTTTGGTTTATTGTTTCCTCCATATTTAGCTGCTAAACCATCAAGAAACGAATCCGCTTGCTGAGACCTGGATGCCTGCTTTTGTTTTATCATTAGCTCCAAACTGTTGGTCCCTATACAAAAGAGTTTGTTTTTGTTAGGACCTGGTAAAAGTTGTAAACGGTAAATCATTCTTTATAGGAATAATTACACATGATACTCTTTGTGCATATTTTTGGTGCATTAATAATGCACCTACTCATGCTATTTTGATCTGCTGTTGTTTCTTGGTATGTTTTCTATTCACACTGATCTGTCGGTGCGACGTCACTGTTGTTAAAAATAACCGTTATTCCCCTGCTCCACTTCACTGCCCGACTTGGTCTTTGTCATAACTTTATATAAACGCGGGTAGGCGAGAGGTAGGTACATGGGCATTCTGACTTTACCTATGGTTCAGTAGTTATGTTGTGGTAATATAGAATAGCTTTTATTGTGTGATAGTTGTCATTTATTAAAGTGGTAAAGCTGAGGGCATGGGCAGTGGCAGTGAGCGTTCATGCATTGGAAAGAGACCCTATTAAACCTTCACCTAGGTCGCAAGTGCCACTTGCTGCTCCGAGTTCCCATGCAAATCTCTGATATGAGAGGAAATTAATCCCTGTGTGTGCTGATAGTCTTGGTCATCCCTTGATTACATTAACTTAACCTACATAATTATCTATCTATACCTATTTACAAATAATGTTTTGATTTTAATTAGAAGTATTAGAACACAAGAATAAATAAATACTGTCTGCCCTGTGCATACCTACCTACCTATAACTGCAGTTTTTTATTGAGCCCTTAGAAAATAAGTTCCTAAGTTCAACCTACCTGATTCCATTCCCATCTCTTTTTTCCAATCTTCTAACTCTTTTGCTTCACGATTTTCCTTGGCAATTCTCCGGATTCGTTTCTTTTCTGGTTCATGTGTGAATTTTTTGTAACTGGGAATTTCTCCTTTTTCAATCATTTCCTAGAAAGCGAAAATCTTCTGGTTAAAATATGTAGTCATTTAGATCATTTAAACATGGTGAGACATGACAACTATTGCAACTAACAGAAAGCTTTTACATTTTTTAATTTATGCAGATTCCAATAGTTCTTTAACCTTTTCACCAAAGACATGCTCCTGGTGTCATTAATGTAATAATTTATTATTACATTACCAAAAAACCACTGAATTTTATATTTATTTGATAAAATGATAGATAATAGATAATATTAAGCATTCCTAACACTAGGAGAAATCATGCCTAAAGCATGTCAGGAGGTCATGGCCATATTTTTGAGCCTTGCCTTATTATTTTCCTTTTTAAAAGGGAAAACGATTTTTGTTAACCGAGGTTACACTTCCAGGTTACATTAATTTGGTAGTGATGTCAGTTCTAGCTAGTTATACTTACATTTATTATTTCTCTAAGTCTGGGTTCCTGCTCTGAATTAGCAAACTGTATATTGTCAATTATGTAGTCCATATCACCTTGTTTTGCCATATATGCTTGTTTAAGATCATCTCGTTCTTGTTCAGAGCCTAGAATAAAAATTTCATTTAGGGTGGTTTACACTGTTATACCATGTATGTATACTGGGCTGCTTGTTGAGCTGCATATTATATGACAGCCGGTTCTAAGTCATTATTTTTACAGTCAACCTTTTGAATTAGTTTAGTTTCACTAAAGAATATAAGAACAAAGGTCATTCCCTTAAATAGAGACAATAAGAAAAGTGTTAAGGGACATATTCTTAGCTTAGTCTTATTTAGGAGTTTAGGTTCACACACATCACACATGAGACTCATTGAGCTCATAGTATCCATGTAATAGGCATTCTAATGATGGTTGGTTAAGCCTCAAACATGATATCACACAAAACAGCTGCTTATTTGTCCTTGGACCGATCGCATGCTTAAAAAAATAGTTTTAAGGCTAGATTGTATAAAATGCACAAGACACTTGGGCTATTATCATAATTATTTTTTAATTTATTAACTTCCAGAATCCAGATACAATAAAAAATATACAAGACACTTAAGACCTAATGGGAATATTGGTGTTGCATCTGACATTTTTATTTTGCGAGGTACCTAGTTGTTATAATTTATTTATTAGTAGCTGTTCCCAGCGGTTTAACTCGTGATAAGTTCAGAGTTTCTACTGGAATTCTGGGATATTTTTTACCCTATGCCTTCCCTGTACCGCTGACAATGTGTTACATGCAAAATTTCATGATGAGCTGAAGTTAAGCTGTTAAGGCATGGAAGCATAACAGACAAACGAACTCACAATCTCACTTATGCATTTATGATATTAGTAAGGACACAGATAATATAACACTATACTAGGTAAGGATATCAATACACAATACCAAAAACATTCCAGGTCATCATATAAGCTTTATTTTTTCATGTTTTGACCTCAAACTAATTTTTCATCATTCCATCATCTCTATCAGTTTTTATCACCCATATTCTGAATTAGAAACACTAAGTACTTTAATATGGAGGAATATAGTGGATGACAGAACTGATATTACTAGTATACTACTTTTTCCAATTGGCACATCAAAGGTCAGGTTACCTTACCAACATATTCTTTTTCGTAATTTACTATGTCTTCATCAGTAATTTTTTTGAACAGGAGCCTCCAATATACAGACCAGTCACGGTCTGTCACAGTCTGGTTATCGTCGTCGTCAATTGTTTTTGTTTCATCATATAGAGCTCGCTTTTCCTTATCACTAAGAATGGTGTGAATGCCGCCAAGAATCTTGAATTTCTCGGTTGCTTCCAACTTTTCATCTTCTTCAACTCTGTCAGGATGTACTTTTAAAGATAGCTTGTGATATGCTTTTTTAACTGAAACCGACAAACCAAAATAATAACACTAGTAGAAGAGAAAGGGTTTGTATTATTGTTTAAATTATTTAAAATAAACCAGTAAAATTGAAAAAGTTCTTTGTTACCTTCTCTCTCAGTAGCTTTTTCTGAAATTTCTAGTATCTCATACAAATTTACGGTGTTAAAATATTTTTCACATAGCTCTAAGAGGCCCATTGCAACAATCTACTAATTAATTTTATTATATAGGAAAATCTTCAAATTCAAAAAAATCCAATCTTGACTTTGGAGTTGACCAAAAACCAGTATGCCAGTATCACAGACGTAGACGGAGATCTACGATCACAGACATTTATTTTTTTCGTTTATTTATCCTATATAGGAAAGGCTAAGAGTACAGGGCCCATACTGCCAATTCTAATGTGTATTATTTAACAATAGATATTATCCGATAAGGCCTAAGCCATTTCTTTTTTCATTTTATCTTCTTTTATTTTCTTCTTTCACTTCTTTTATTCTCGTCTTTCTCTTCTTATGTCATTTTCTTGTTGTAATACTCATTTAATTTTATTCTTTGTTCGATTCCTTGTGGTGTGTCTTCGTGTCTTGTGTTCTCTTTGACATTTAACGTCTTTTTAAATATCTTCAACCGTCAGTATCACAGACAAATAAGAGAACAAACTAGACTCAGGAGTCAGGGCTGCCAGCAAATAAATCGCGGCTAAAACGTAGTGATTATCCTCTCTCTGATCGCGGCAGAGAAGGTAATCACTAATCACGGCTATACGGATTTTTATCTGCAAAAAACGAAAAAATCCTCGTTCATCCTATACAGAGTGCGCGGATCACTTAAAAAAAGCAAGAGGTGAACTCCGTTCCATTTCATGCATATTTTCTTTTGTATCGTAAAGCGCTCTCCACATTCGCGCGTGGTTCCCGCGCGAAGCCGCGAAACACCCGCGAACTATAAAGCGCGCTCCACATTCGCGCGTGGTTTGCGCGTGAAGCCGCGAAACAGCCGCGAAACACCCGCAAACCATGATACCACACTTAAGCGCTCTCCACATTCGCGTGCGGTTCGCGCGCGAAGCCAACACACGCTAACTATAAAGCGCTCTCCACATGGTTCGCGGGTGTTTCGCGGCTTCGCGCGCGAACCGTGCGCGAATGTGGAGCGCGCTTAATAGCTCGCGGGTGTTTCGCGGCTGTTTCGCGGCTTCGCGCGCGCGAATGTGGAGCGCGTTAATAGTCAGCGCCTATCACGATCAGCGCCTGTGTGCGAAACTATTAAAGCGCCTCGCCTCTTTGGTCTTGACTTTTGAGTAAACTGCTTCGATATTATTTGAAAACGAATCTAAATCTAATTGTGTTAATTTGCTTCCACGGCACCCCCGAGTACCTGGCGCCTGTGTGCGATGCACACATTGCACACAGGGGCGGCTCGGCACGGAATGTTCGTGGATACAATGAACCGTCCGATTATCTGACAGCAAATAAATCGCGGCTATACGGTTTCTTATCTGCAATTATACGAAATTAGGTCACATTATACATAACCATTTTCTAAATAGATTTTTCTTCATAATTTCATAAAACATCATAAAACTAACTTACTAACATTTAAATCTGAAAAAGTGCAAAGGCGCCAACGACAAGAAAGGAAAGAAAAAAAAACAGACGAGTCGTCAGATGACACGAACACGACACGAACAAACAATATGAAAACTTTGAGAAAGAAAACTCCACAGGGCCCTTATCACAGACGAATAAGAGAACATACTGGCCCTTATTCACTATGACGATAACACGGCGCGTTAACATAACGCTCCACAAAAATTGTCTTGCCCTTGTAATCAAAGAAGTTACAACGTTTCAACGTTAGAAGAAGGTACAACGTTTCTACTTTCTTCTGGCATACAGAATAATGATTTCTAATATTTTAGAATTTAGAACGTTTGATAATGCGTTTTTCGGACCTGCCGGGCTAAGATGCGCAAGACGACAAAATTTTATCGAGCCATTTTATCGATTCTCGTCGACATATTGTATGGCTTTGTCGACGAGAATCGATAAAATGGCTCGATAAAATTTTGTCGTCTTGCGCATCTTAGCCCCCTTGTGGCCTGATGGTAATTGATGGACATGCCACCCATGGACCAGGCCAGCGACACTCCCTTGAAGCAAAAGTTACTATGGATTTATGCGCGAACTTTTTTACCAACTTTGGAATACTTAAACAAATTTCTATGACCGCGTTATATATTGCATTGATATGGTTGGCACAAAATGCTTTCATAGATCGGTTCAGCGATTAGTATGGAAGTGCCTACTCATAAAACGTAGTGATTATTTGCTCAGTGCCATGGACATCTGCAACACCATGCAGGCATGCAGGTGTGTTGTAATACCTATAGAGTGTGTTCCACAGTCCACTAGGCAGGCGCTTACAACGATCGCGCTCACGACGACAGTTTTTCCTATTCCACTTGCTTACGAGCGTCGAGGACATTGCAGTGATCAAAATATGGAACAGACTATGCGAGTGAATGGAGCGTTCCTTCTTTATTTTTATGGACTTTTGCATAATATAATGGATTTCGTCAGTTTCAAGTAGGTAAAATAAATTAGATAAATGTATAATATCTATTTTTTTTATTTTTTTTTTATGTATGTTCACCGATTACTCGAAGACGGTTGGACCGATTTCGAAAATTCTTTTTTTGTTTGAAAGGGTATACTCCCAATTAGGTCCCATTGCAACCAAGTCGGGATGTGATGATGGGATCTTGGAGAAATCGAGGGAACTCTTCAAAAATTATAGGCACACCTATAGCGATTTTTGTATTTTTTATAGTAAATCGTTTATTTGCTTTCGGAAAGCAAAATTTGAAGAAGTAGAACTGATGATGAAGACTACAGATGGTCATCGCAACTACTAAATAATAGGTATTTCACAAATAACAATTTATGTTCGTCACAATGTATATGGTCAAGTGGAACTGATGGTGGTGTACCAGCAGAACTCCTCAAAAATTAACGTCCCTGCATCGGGAAAACCAATATTTTGTATAAGGTTATGAGCAGTTAAGGTTAAGGCTATTGTAACTTAGATAAATTACAAACCGACTCACTAAAAAGCAAGAAATAAACAAATTTTTAACATAAAAATTAAAACCGACTTCCAAAAACACAAAACTAATAAAAAGCTAAAAATAACAAAATATCGAATTAATCCAAATGACAATTATTGGTTTGTGCTACCACTGATCGGTATGAAGTCGGTGACAAGCCAAATATGGAGGGTAGATGGGCTAAGTCGACTCCCGCCACCAGCTGTTCGTGAGCACAACCCAAGTGGGCAGACACCAGCGGGGCTTGTCACCGAATTCAAACCGATCAGTGGTAGCACAAACCAATAATAATATTACGCGTGTTTTTGTCATTTGGATCAATTCAATATTTTGTTATTTTTAGCTTTTTATTTTTAGCTTTTTATTAGTTTTGTGTTTTTGGAAGTCGGTTTAAATTTTTTTGTTAAAAATTTGTTTATTATTTCGGAATTCCCGCGAGAACTCCGGAGTTAGTGAGTTTGTGAGTTTGTAGGGGGTATCTGGATCTACTAAACTGTTTAAAAATTTTCTTTCACATTTAATAAGCTGCAGTGATCCTAAGTGACATAGGGTACTTATTATCCCGGGATTCCCACGGGAACTCCGAAGTTTGTGAGGTTATAATCTCTGGAACTAAAGAACCGATTTTGAAAATTCTTTCACTTATAGGAAGCTAAAGCGATCCTGAGTGACATAGGGTAGGTACTTTTTATCCCGGAATCCCCGCGAGTACTCCGAAATTACCGCGGGTGAAACCGCGGGGGTCAGCTAGTATTATAATAATTTCCTTATCTTCTTATTCTTACAAACACCTAACCTAGGTACGTGATGAAATTTGCATAATAGTGTTCCATTAGTGATGAACAGTGTGTGGAAACATACAAATAAGGTGTACGCTGGGAGGTTACCTATAGGTAAGTGCGTTCCACTAGGGCGTGTTTATGTCGCTAATAGGTGGCTATTTGGCCTCACTCTTCAATCTGAAATAATCGACGATTAAACTGCACGCGTTAATTTTTTACGAAAGAATACTTTTTTTGACGTCATTTCATCTAATTTTGAGTGATCACTAAAAGGTGTATAACAAGGTAAGTCTTTAGCTTACTACTATTGTTTTTATTGAGTTTTTCTAGAAACCTTACCTACTTATTGATATGTTTTAAACAAAATCACTCTAACTTTTGATTCGATTTTTTAATTAATTTTATTTAAAACAATTTTTGACATGTGGGCATAACGGGGACGTACCGTAAGTATGTCCCCGTTATGCCCCTGTCACGTAAGTATTTTGAAGGAATGATCTGTTCTTATGTGGTACCCCATCCTGCCATTACCCTGGGGTACGATGGGGGTTTCGTAAAAATAAAATTAGTTAATGAACCAAATTCTATGCCAAATGAAAATTTAATATGTAAACAAAGTGTTGTGATTAGTTTTAATTTATAAATATGTTTTGTTCATACTTTTATTGTCTATTTCCCTTAACGTCCCCGTTATGCCACCCTTCCCCTATATAGTGCATTTTCGTGTTTTTGGAAGTCGGTTTTATTTTTTTTGTTAACATTTTGTTTTTATATAACTACTAGCTGTGCCCCGCGGTTTCACCCGCGGTGATTTCGGAGTTCCCGCGGGAATCCGGGATAAAAAGTACCCTATGTCCTTCTCTGTACCCCTGACAACGTGCATGACAAATTTCATCCAAATCCGTTCAGCCGTTTTTGCATGATTGAGTAAACGTGCGCATTTTCATCCGACTTGCTTCAAATTTATCGTCACTGCTCAGCTCCTATGTGTCTTAGCGTAATGTTATATAGCCTATAACCTGCCCAGGAGTATGGACTACAATCGTACCAAGTTTGGTTAAAATCCCTTCTGTAGTTTTTGACCCATGCGTGCACATACAGACAGACAGACAGACAGACAGACAGACAAAACATATACTGATTGCCTTTTTAGCATCAGTATCGATCACCATTCATCCTCCAATATTAATTTTGAATATATATTCAATGTACAGAATTGATCTCTCTACAGTTTTATTATAAGTACTTATAGAAATAGATTAAATTACGACTTGGCCAGACCCGTGCAAGACTCAACTCCTTCATCTAGTCGAAAAGAGCTGATAAAATCTTTAAACCGCTGAACTGCAGATTGTTTGAATAGGTAGGCAATGTAATAGCTAAGAACATTCCAGAAGTCTAGATCAAGTTACCTTTAAAAAAAAAATTAAATCAAAATCGGTTCAGCCATTTTAGATCAACAGAATTACAGTAGGTACAGGGCAAAGATATTTCAAGTAAGTATCTTTGGAGTAAACGATACCACTTTAGGTTCAACCACTTTTTATTTCGTCTGAGGTTCAACCAAAGAGAATACTCAATGCAATTAGTTTCTTCTTCTATCGTAATTTATCGCATTTAATTCTGCCAATATACCTACGTATTTTTAGCATTTTCCAATCTCAAGTAAGATTGTTCCCCAAGATAAAACACGGTTCTCTCTCGAAAACCAGCTTCTTTCTTGGAAAACAAAATGGCTGCTGAACGGTGGTGAAAATATCGAATAAATAACGCGACAAGCGTCTACTCGCTAGTCGCTACAGACTCACTACGATCTCCACCAGCCAACTAGCTATCTACGCAGGTTGTGGTTTTATACTCTTTGAACCTGCTTTGAACCTACCTACTGTATTCAAATTAATGAAAAGAATTCTAAAATAATGAAGTGACTGTCAAATTTTGACAATACCAAAAGGTAATATACAAAATAGTAATAAATTTACGACTTGATTACAGATTTTTATATCGCATTTCTTATTGTTTTGAAAAGAAATTTAAAATATATTTCATTAAAGTGTCTAAAACCTATGGATTCTATGACACTTGCATCTGGTGATAATACCATGTCCAACGAAGGAAGTTCTGACAAGAGAGTGGACGAACAAATATCTCAAAACGGTAAAGATTCTTTACACACAGAGAATAAGGGTGATCAAAATTCAAATCAGGATAATATAACTTCTCAAATTATTGACAAGGAAAGTAAGTTGAAAGATCGAATTTCTCAGTGTAGAAGCATAATAGAATCTCTCAAATTTGAACTCAATGAAGAAAAAGCAAATTGCGAAGGAATTAATAAGGTGGGGTTTCACGCAACGGAATCTAAACCTTCAACATATCTAGAAGTAAATCATAATTTTACCCATCATAAAATTGGGATTGACAGTGCAAATTTGCCTTCGGTTGGGGCTTATAGTGCTTGTGTTGATAAAAAATTAAATTGTGATGAAAATCTTATTGAATACGAAAAACAGCTTCAAATTTATCAAAATACGCTTAACATGGCACAAATAGAAAAGAAAAATGCTATCAGAAAACAAATGTTGGCCAAAGCTTTTCGGCTGAAACTTTTGGAAGTCGAAAATCAATGCAACATCGAATTATTGCGTGTGAAACAAAACCTCCAATGTCTAGAGCCATTGCAAATGATTGCTAGAAATTGGAAATCCGGCAACGAAGAATATGATTTAAATACATTTGATTTAATTCCAAGATTTCCTGAATTAAAAGCCACCCATTCTGGTATCGATCTTGACTCCTGCAAAGAGGACTTGGATACAAAAACGACACCACGTAATTCAAATAACGTTATTGACGTCACTAATGTATCACCTTAATTATCACTTATCAAAAAAAACAAATTGTTTACTCACTTATGATAAAGTTGGTATATTATAATATTTCTACATTATTATTGTCACCGAACTTTAATTTAACACTTCGATTCAAATCGATAAAAAATTAAAATGCATTAAATTTTGTCATACATATTATCTCATACGCATCAAATAAACCAATTAAAATTGGCAAGCTAAATAAATAAAACCGAAGAAAGCATTGAAATCAGATTACTATAAATCAAAAGTGGAGGAGGACCTCCTAAGTGGACCACACACGAGGAGGCACGCGCTTCGAATGCTGCCGACTTTTTGCTCTCACCAATCGGCATTCAAGCTCCAATCGTGGGCATTCGGCCCGCGTCGGCACGCGATCGTGTACAGGCTCTCGTTTGCAGGCTGCAGATATATCCCATACGAGCGAGTCATATAGCTGTTATTATACTCTTATTACTCTTTGGAGTCATCGAGTCATCTCGACCTGCCCGCGCCTCCGCTGCGGTTTCTTCTCGGGAACCTGATTTTATTTTGTGTAATAAGATTCCAATTTGTCAATTAGAGGGCAATGCATGAAGTAAACTGGTTTGACTTCTTTACGTCTTGTATCTTCATAGTTGAGGTTTTTTGAAATGTGCATCAAAACAGTTATCTAGATACGTAGGTACCTACTTAATTTTTGGTGCCATCTAGGCTAGGTAATAAACGGAAACAACGTACCTAATCGTAACTATTGTTTCTGTCTAACAACCTACTATGACTGACTTATTAAACAATACCTACAATAATTTTGATTGTTAATGTTCGGACAGTAGGTACAGACTTGAGTCAAATGAGTACAGAGGTAGAGTTATACATAGGACAACCCGAAAACTTTCCCTGTGTCCCCATACCCAAAGCAACACTTAGTTTTAATCATTTATCATTACCATAATATGTAAAGTACGTATAGTTATTTACTCTGAGAATGTATGATATACCTAGGTATAGGAAATGTTTGGAGTTTGGATCCCATCCTATTTCATTCGCAAACTTATTATTTCATCATCTACCTGGATTATTTAGGTAAGGTAGAAAGAAACTCAGACAAGAAGATAAAATTCAGGATTTTATTAAGTAACAAGAGTAGATAATTTGTTTTATAACATTTACGAGCGTGGAATCTTAATTAGCGTCCTTTTAAGTAGGAAATTATGTATAGCACTGATTGCTTTTAATTAGCCACTTAATTGAAATCATCTCATATAGGTACGATGCAGAATTCTTTACAAATGCGTTAATTAATTACATTTAACATTCCGAAGCCATCAAAAAAATAAAGGAGAGAACGACGAATGCTTACTACAAATCAGATAAATCTGTGCAAATATCTGGTTATGTGCGTATAAAGATATATGGCAAATATGACGAATCATTAAATTGCAGAGCTTTACCTTATCACAATAATACTAGGTAGCTATTCTTCGCGTTTTGCTGACGTTAATTTCGTAGTTCCCGCGTGAATTTCGGAATAAAAGTACCCTGTGTCTTTCTGTAATACTGACAACGAGTATTTATTTATTTATTTATCATGATGATCTGTTGAGTAGGTAAGTAATTTAGGCTTGAAAGCTTGACAAATGAGCAAACACATTCGCATTTATAGTATTAGAATTAGGTTGAATGCTTTTATACAAACTTAAACTCGTACAGAAACTGTTCTTTGTAGATAATATAGGTACCATTTAATTTCAATTGGTGTTTTTGATGCCTATTTTAGTCATAAAAAGTGACTGCGCTAACTTTACTTTACTTTTGCGCTAAGTTACTAAGTAGGCTAGGGCTCCGACTAATCCGATGGTTTTTAGATTTTTTTATTTCCTCCGCCACCACTAAGGGTTCAAAATGCCATAATTGTTATCTTAGAGCACCTCTATTAAAAGGATAAAAACACGTAGGCCATGCAATAAAACAATTTCGTGTAGTAGTAAGTAGGTACCTATATAGGTACAGTCCTGGGACACTTGTGTAGGTAGATATTTATTTAGTAAGTCCAAAAAAGTAGACGCAAGCTTGTGAAACTTTGCATGTTTATTTCTTTACATAGGTACCTAAACAGATTAAAATTATCTGAGAAGTGCTTATGAAGTTAGTGCTGTAGAATTGAGTGAAAATTCCATTTATGACGTTTATTTTAAGAACTTAAAAGATAATGAACAATAAAATCTAAGCAGGAGTCATCGTCATTTTATTTGCTCGAAGGAGATTTCTCACTTCATTGTGTCGGGACACAAAATGCACCCGGCACCTTATAAACACGTATACTTCCCGCAAGTATGTACAAAGTCGACAGCTTTATGGAAGGGTAAACAGTTTAAAACACTACAGAAACGTGGTATGTTAGCGCAGCACTCTCCTCCATTAGACACCTCGGCTGTTCCTTTGTTAGGAATAGTGTTTGTTCTTAAGTCTGATGATGGTGCCGACGTGACACTTGTCGATCACTCAGGATTGTTTATTTTAACTTTAAAATAATAATTGGTTAGAATAATCGCCTACCTATTGCCAACTGCTTCACGGCTAGTTTTCATACGGATTTCAATAGATATTTTCCCACTCTATATCTACGGCTGCTTTCTTATTGTAAGTACCTAGGTATACCTACTTAAAAAATTATAATTTTTTAAATTTAAATTTTCTGCGTAGATTTTGATATCTACTGGGCACTGGTGTTATAAAAAAAAAGTAAGTAAACGTTTTTACAGGAACAAAACGGATAAGCTCAAATCCGACAATCTTTGCAATTTCCATCAGGTGGCTCTAGTTGCAATCTGCCGACTCCGTCTTCAGACCCTCGTCATCATGTGCATCTAACGAAAAGTACTTACGGTCAAAAAACAAACGGTCAAATATGACTGTCTCTGCACCATTTGCCATCAGGAAGTTTTAGTTTCAGTACCTGCACCCCTTTTAACCCCCTTAGGGGTTTAATTTTTGAATATCCTTTCTTATAGTGCATACCTACGTAACTTAGGGAATGTTTGTACAAAATTTCATGGTTCTAGGCGGTTTTAGCTGTGTCTCGCCTCTGGGTCTAACTATGAAGTTAAGTTAGTCAGTTTCTGCTTTTATATACTTAGATATAATATGATATACTTAGAGTAAATACACCAGATTTCATCTCAATTAGATACCTACCAGCAGTTGGTAGGTTTAAAAACGGTTTGCAAATTTTAAACTGACAACTTATATACGAACATTATAAGTTTAAATGCTAATTAGGTATAGTCTATCTATACATATAAAATGCTTTGTCCTGAATGACTGACTGACGGATCAACGCACAGCCTAAACCGCTGATCGTATAGAGACCTGAAACTTGGAGGGTGTGCTCTTTGTATGACGTAGGCATCCAATAAGAAAATATTTTTCAAAGTTCTACCTCCCTTTTTCACCTTCTTAGGGTGAGCAAAGTTATTATGGAATAATTCCGCGGGAAGTCCGAAATTATTGCGGGTGAAACTGCGCGGGACAGCTCGGAAGTTATACATCTAGTTAATGAATTAATAAAAAACCTGATACCAACCCATTTAAAAAAATAAACAATAATGTGACTAAAATATAAATTATATCGAAAAAATTAATACCTAGTTTAAAAGTTATTCAACATTACTTTGGAGGTGACCTATCTACGAAATTTTAAGTGCTACGCCCGCACCTACGTGTTGATGACTGATTAGATTTTTTGCTACGAGCGACGTATGCACCAAATATTGTGTTATAAATAATTTAGACATGGGCTAGTAAAAATGAGATGGCGATCGATTCGGAAATCGATTCTGAGCTAACTACTTTCTAGTTTTCAGTTAATTCATTAACACGTTGTATTTTTATTAGTAAGTATCTACTCGTAGTAATCTTTTTCATTTCTTTTTAACTGACTTCCAAAAAGGAGGAGGTTCTATGTTCGATTGTATGTATGATTTTTTTTTATTTTTTTTTATGTATGTTCACCGATTATTCGAAGACGGTTGGACCGATTTGGAATTTTTTTTTTGTTTGAAAGGGTTATACTTCCAATTAGGTCCCATTGTCACCAAGTTGGGATCTGATGATGGGATCTTGGAGAAATAGAGGGAACTCTTCAAAAATTATAGGCACACCTATAGCGATTTGGGTATTTTTTAAAGTAAATCGTTCATTTGCTTTCGAAAAGCAAAATTTTAAGAAGTGGAACTAATGATAAAGACCACAGATGGTCATCGTAACTACTCAATAATAGGTATTTCACGGGTTCCGATTCATTAACTTTAATGTGGTTTTTAAACAATTTATGCTCGTCATAATGTATATGGTGAAGTGGAACTGATGGTGATGTACTAGGAGAACTCCTCAACGTGACAAGTCAAATATGGAGGGGGTAGATGGGCTAAGTCGACTCCCGCCACTAGCTCTTCTTGAGCAGAACAACCTAATTGGGCAGACACCAGCGGGCTTGTCATCGAATTCAAACCGATCAGTGGTAGCACAAACCAATAATAATATTACGTGTGTTTTTGTCTTTTGGATTAAATCGGTATTTCATTATTTTAGCTTTTTATTTTTAGCTTTTTAGTTGTGTTTTTATCTCTTTGTTTTCCTCTATGATGTGTTTTCTGATTTGTTGTTTTTTATCTAATCCAAATCGTCGAGTCTTATTTTATAGAACTGAAATAAAATAAACTCAAAGTGCAACATGAAAAACTTAGATAACAAAAGCAAATAGGTAGGTAGGTATCTTAAGCAAATATATTTTGAGAAAATTCTTTTGGGAACAAAACATTCTTTTTGTGAGTGACATCAATGAGTGGAGTCTGGGAAGTAAGTTAAACTAAAGTTTTACGTGTTTATTTGTTGCTTTACTGTGTGTGAACTTGGCATTGAGCTTTAGTCAAAGTGGTCCCGCTATCACCCTGGATGGCGCCACGCCGCGCCAAGCGCTGGCACTACGGATGCAATAAACCCTCATTGTTACAATGATGTCACTTCCTCTAGTGATTAGGTGGGTACTTAATGCGGTTATTCGGCCATGTTTACAATATGTAGGTACCTACTGGCCATTTTTTTTTGTTATTTAGGTAAGTATGTACCTACCTTTTTTATGTTTAGCAGATATTTTGCAATTATAAAGTTTTATTTACCTAGAGATACCTAAGTATTAAAACACTTTATTTTCATAAAAATATTGCAGAAGTAGGTACAAAGTAGGTAGGAAAATTAATATATATATATATTAAATACAAAATTTCTTATGAGTATCTACCTAGTATACCTATACACACATTTAATTTTATTTGCAAAAGCTTATATTTTTTGTAGGTACCTACTTCTGCGATATTTTTATGAATATTTTTATGAACTATTCGGAAACGAAAATTATTAATTTGCTTATCATTAATCGCTAGAAAATTTAAACTCAATTACTTAAATAAAAATCAATGCACCTACCTATAACGCTGCAAGATATACCTATATATTTTACTGTAACTGTAACTCATTCTCCTGGTTTTTATTTTTATTTTATTTAGTATTTCTACCTACTTATCCCTACTAATATTATAAATGCGAAAGTATAACTCTGTCTGTCTGTCTGTTTGTCTGTTACGCTTTCACGCCTTAACGGCTCAACCAATCATCACAAAATTTTGCATAATACGTTGTCAGGGGTACAGAAAAGGACATAGGGTACTTTTTATCCTGGAATTCCCGCGGGAACTCCAAAAATAACGCGGGTGAAACTACGGGGAACAGCTAGTATCTAATAACTATGGATTTCGGGATCTGGAGATCTAGGTATATAATACAGGTTAACCTAGATCTGTCATCTGGCTCCAGATCTCCTACTTTACTTTCGGTAACTAAAACACATCTAATGTAGCCTGTAGTTATGTAGGAAACCAACCTGTGGTGGAGATGAGTAAATGATTATTATTATTATTTATATTATATGATGATGAAGACCTGAAAAAAAAACAACTTTCAGCTTACTTAATCTTACAGCAAATAAACTTTATAAATACCAAAGTCAAATTATAAAAAAACAGGTAGATATTGAAAATCGATAAGTACTTGCTGAAATGTTAAATTTACGCACCCATATGTAGGTACTACCTGTGTATAGTTCCCATTATTTATATTGCGATTTTTTAGACTAGAAAAGGCAAAACTTTATCTTATCAAGCGGCTGAAATACAAAGCGGCAAGCGGCGGATGCGAACACGTTCATTTCACACCCTTTTAGAAACTTGATGGTTAGACGAGAACGAAACTTACTCACTGGGTCATTAAGTTTAGTCATCTATACATCTATATATACATATAATCTATTTATATATTATATATAATGCTTTGTCCTGAATGACTGATGGATCAATGCACAGCCTAAACCGCTGATCGTAGAGACCTGAAACTTGAGGGTGTGTTCTTTGTATGATGTAGGCATCCGATAAGAAAGGATTTTGATGGAGGTGGAGGAGGATGAAAAGGGGTTGCAAAGTTTGTATGGAACAATTCCGCGGGAACTTCGAAATTATCGCGGGTGTAACCGCGCGGGACAGCTAGTATATAAATAAAATTGAATTGAAGATTTTTATTAATTTTATTAAATGCAAGGGAAAATATATACCTACCTAATACCTACGGTATTTATATATATATATAAAAAAAAACAATTATTGTCTTTTTGTTCCGACTAAAACTAAAACGGTTTGTCCCAACTATGTGTTTGTTCATGTGGGAGGATGTAATGTATCTAATGTCGTATTGGCGTCTCCCATGTCGGAACAGGCCAAAACACTATACCTACTTAAGTATAGAAAATAAGTAGGTACTTAAATCTTACTATTTCCTTACAGAGCGACATACATAGTCGTTATAGCAACTAAGTTCTTTACATAAAGATAAAAAAACGATTTGCCCTATTTTGATGAGACTTGCACTGGCAGAACTGATATGCCGTAAGGATTACCTACTCATAGCACAGATTAAAATATAATACCTATAGCAGCTTTTATCGATTCCCAGCGGGAGTTTTTAACTTTTTACTTCCTATAGTTCCCTATACCCTAATATCTACGTGACCTATCTTCGAATAAACTATAACAGTTTATATTATTATTTTTAGTTATTAGAATAATGCCGAAGGTAGGTAGGAAGGTACTAACTTTTCCTTGCGGTTTTAGCCGCTTAAATTTGTGAACTCCTGCGGGAATTTCGCGATACAAAGTATTTTGATCACTTTTATATTTCAGTCATATATGGACATAGATAAGCAATAGTGTGTTAACCCACACTGGAGAAATTTTGAGTAAATCGTGTTTTAAAATTATAGCGCCATTTTCTGTCAACATTTTTTATGTTCAATATTTAGTTACATACTTAAACAATGTAATAAGGTAAGCATATTATTAAAAAACGTTTCCTAACTCTCAATAAATCGTTCTGAATAGATAACTTAATTTTGTGGGTTAACATGTTATTGCGTATCTGCGTCCATATGGCAACTATATATGACGCAATTTTTCTCCATCTATCTCTGTATCTCTGTTACTGGCGTTCCTCGGAAGATTGTGTCATTGCGTCACTGAGTGACTGACTGCGAAAACTTTGAACTGTATGTATGTGAACATAATAGGACTGGTTGGAATAAACCTCAACTGCTCTGGACCACCGAACACTCTTTATTTATCTTTGCTGGTGATCCTAACTAATATAATAAATGCAGATGTGAGTTTTTTAGTTTGTTACGCTTCCCGATCATAATGAAATTTCTTATATACACTGTCAGAAGTATCTACCAAATTAGACAAAGGATTTATCCCGGAGTTCTCGCGGGAATTTCAAAATAAAAGCGGCTGAAACCGCGGGGAATAGCGTAATAGGTATATACTTGTATATAGGAGGGTGGAGGGTTGGCAAAATTTAAAAAAAGGAAATAAAATTACTTAGGTAGGTATAAGTTTATGTATTTCTCCTGCAGTACCTATATGGAATAACGGTTTTTTTTTTCACTTACCTATAGAATTGTAAAAGGCAGAAGAGTACCTCCATTGAAGAAAGGGTCATGCTAGGGATAATAGGAAGTTAGAATAAAAACAACGCATGTACAAACATGACTTATGAGCTGATTATGCGTCCCAAATTGTTTACTGGCAAGGGAATAAAGTATAATTGTATGGATGTAAGTCATTCCAGTGCTTACAAATTGTCCTGAATGCGTATACTCTTTTATTATGCAAATGGACATATAAATTTTCCTCCCTTTCTAGGTCATCTAAAAAGGGCCGCCAAAAATTACGATTGTTGTTTTGCGTTCGGACTTCGAGCAGGTCCGTGGTTACAACGGCAATATTTAAATTGTTAACTCTGGTATTTCTAAAAATATTCATTCTTTAAAAAACTACACAAAACTATTTATTGCAAAATAACATAAACACACATGATGTTTTTAAACTTTTATAGAAAAACAAATTCAGAAAACAAAGCGAACATTTTTCTGCACTACTTACCTACATATCATACAACAAAGTCTTTCGCCGAGTCTGTCGGTCTGTCTTTCTGTTCGCGATAAACTCAAAAACTATTGAACGGATTTTTATGTGGTTTTCATCAATAGATAAGAGTGATTCATGAGAAAGTTTTAGGTAAGTATATAATTTGTTAAGGTTTTGTGTAAATTGGTTGAAATATTTACCTAATTGTTGGCAGTGTCGGAAAAAGTTCTTTGTTACGCTTTTACTTATCTACGCCTTAACAGTTAACTACTCAACCGATCATCATGAAATTTGGAATACACGTTGTCAGGGGGAGAAGAACGTATTTTTTATCCCGGAATTCCCACGGAATCTCCGAAACTAATCCGGGTGAAATCACGAGGAACAGCTAGTTATTGATAAGACAACTTAGGTTGTTTCCATAATACATATTTGCGTGGATGATTTTTATTTTGTGCAAAGAATAACGTGCAAATTGTACGCAATTTCGTATCCGTAATGAGTAAGTAGTATGGGATAGGTATCATTAATTTAATCAGGCGATGACGATTGGCTGTGGTGATTATGGGGCAACCAAAGTGTCACGTTGCGGTCCGACTCGCAGGATATCAAACAACTGGATGTGGCATGTGACTAAAGGACAAATCGAGGCATACCTACGTAGTACTTACTACCCTTTTTTTGTACTCACCACTTTTGCCATGCGATACTGGCATACTGCAGTAATTTGGTACCTACGTAGGAATACGTAGTTCTGTATCTAATCACGAAGAAAACGGCTGATTTACTTTTATTTATCACACATTTGATTTAGTTTAGTTCTGGTAAGTAGGTATGTATAATGCTTACTATGATAAATGCGTAAGTAAGTTTGTTTGTTTGTTACGCTTTTACGCCTCAATGGCTCAACCGATCTTCATGAACTTTTGCCTACACGTTGTCAGGTATACAGAGAAGGACATAGGGTACTTTTATCCCAGAATTGCCGCAGGAACTCCAAAATTTGTGAAACCGCGGGGAACAGCTAGTAATAGTATCTACCTATATTCTCTTTTGTATGAAAAAGCTAGGTTTTTTCACGATTTCCTTCCCATCAAAGCGGTAGGTATACCGACAGAAAGTTGAGCAAATCCAATTCACAACAAAACATTGATTAAAGGTATTATTTACGTATTTAGTAAAGTCCAAAAAATGGTAACTAACGATAAAGAAGTAAGAACATAGAAAAACCTTGCTCTTCAAATAATGATTCTGAATTCGATCTTGGTGTTTGCTTCTAGGTAGGCACTAGGAGGTACCCATAAGCACAGCATAATGCGAGTTGAAGTCAGTAGGTACACAATAGGTAGGTTTACAATAGGACAAAGTCGTCAGAGACAAAAAGTCACTGCTCACAAAGTCATTGTTTATAAGTGTAACCTTATACAGGTTGTGAGGTTTAATGAGAAATATTATTGAAACTGATAAATCACAGAGAAAACTTCAGTAAAACGTGGATAAATGACCTTTACAAATGTAAAGCCGGCAAATCAAATGATTTGCCGGCGTATACCATTACCCATACGAAGGCAAAAGACGTTGGAACTTGAAAGTATTTTAGGGTAGTCAGTAGTAGTAACAGACGTGCGTGCGCTCAATTTTCATGGGCATTTCTTTTTTCATTTACTTTCCTTGTATTCAGTGCGTTGTGACGAGAATCAAATACCCACTGAATACCTTTTGTTTCGTGAGTTGTTATACCTTATTATCCATCGCAGTTTTCGAACTCGGAACTTATTATATATTATATAGACTTTGTTTTATATAGCACTCGGTGTACCTAAGGCAGTAGTTATAAGAATTTTAAATTAGGCAGGTACCTAGCCAAGCACTCTTAGGTCACAGTGACATTAGTGCACTTCAAATATAACAATAATAATATACCACGCGAGCTTATCACCTTAGATCCCAGAATTCGAAGGTTCTAAATTAACACGATAAAAATTTTGTCTTTAATTTTTTCGTCTTGACAATTATATCCTTACGTCTTACATCTCATCAAAAATACCATAGTAGGTACCTATAATCCTACGTAATAAATTTTTTTTATGAATGAGTTGCACAATTTCCTTTACCTATGTTTTTCTTATAATCTGTCGTCATCTCGAACCGAGGAATAATTTAAAATATAAAAAGATTAAAACCTAAGTAAGTAGTGTAAATAATCTTCGACAAAAAAAAACAATGAATGAAATGGTTTTTCCGGAATGCGAGCGAGTGTGGAAGATGAACGTGCGCCGCGCTACGGCTGCGTGCGTGGCCGGCAGGTAGGAGCCGTGGCAGCGCCGCGCTCGCGCTCGAGTGGTGCGTGCTGCGGCGCGGCGTCGGCGGTGCGGGCTGCACACTGCACAGTGCACACTCGGAGGGATGCTCGCGCCCGGTGGTGGACAGGCGATCGGGTACAGCGGTAGCTCTCAGTGTCGCTCAGAACGCGGCGCGCAATGGTCGTGCGTCGAACGCGCGTGAAGTGATGTCTACGAGATGAGACTGTACCTGGTGTTACTGTGGCTGGGTGCGGCGGCGGCCTGTGGCCCGGGCCGCGGCTTCACTCGGCGCCGGGGGCCGCGCCGTATCACGCCCCTTGTTCTCAACCAGCACGAGCCCGACTACAGCGAGTACAGCACCATGGCCAGCGGGCCCGCTGAGGGCCGCATCACCAGGCTCGATGATAAATTCAAAGACTTAGTGCCCAATTATAATCCGGACATTGATTTCAAGGATGACGAGGGCACCGGCGCTGATCGCCTGATGACTCAGGTGAGTGCTTGTTACGCAAAAATATCCAGTGATATTTTTTCTCATCAGATTTTTGTTTGACCGGTCGCTTGGCAGCTAATACAGGGTTGAGTAGGATGGTACTGAGAGTTTTTGTATTTATGTTGGTATGCGTACTATCGTTTTCATCGGCTCATAATAAGGAAAAAATGGATGTGGGCCAAAACATTCAAACAAAGCGTTGTCTGTGAAGTATCTTGTGTTTTAAAAAACAGCACCTCACCGGGCAATTGACGGTGTAAACATTAAGCGTGCGGAACAATGCGAACAAATTGCGGGTGTAAGTTAGGCACGGTAGCTTCGTAGCGAGTGTTTCGATTGTAGTCCTGCAATTTACGCAGGCATTGTTAACAAATATTTTGACTCTGTGACTAATGGATGAATGATGAATTCTTTTCAAACTTGATGTTAGTTTGGTGAATATATATGACTGTCGTAAAAGTTGGTGTGTATGGTATTCAGCGATCTGCGTCGTCATTCACCATGCCTTGTGAAATCGTGCTACGACAACGGGAATCTTATTGTTGCGAGTTAATTTATTGTTGTTGTTTTAATATCGTTCGTTGCATACACAACCGTTTAATAGAAACACGACAGCGATATTTTGTTTATAATTCGTCACCATTTTAAACATTGGCGGAAGAAGTTTCTCCTGCGTACATTGTCGAAGATTTTTTAAAGTATTGTATCTTGTCAATACATATGTGAAATATTACAAAAGAAATAACGACATTTTCAAGTTCGTTTTTATTTTCAAAATCTGCAACTTAGTAGGTAAGACTCTTTAGAATCTTTGTTATTATAATATTATAGGAATACGTACTCATAGGTACTACCTAATTGTCTTCTTAATAACTGCAGAACCAATTTTAATGAAATATATACTTATTTAAACTAACATACATACCTAGTTAATAGGTACTAGCTAGTAGGTAACCTTACCTTATAATATACCTTTTCAATAAATATATTAGATAATAATTAATTTTAAAGGATTTTCAAAGGGTGTTCCTAAAAATCCTGAAATTCATGCAGGCCAGAGAAACAACGTACCTGCGATACCTCCCCTACACTAGTAATACCTAAATGTTTATGAAGTTCCCGCTTCTACACTAAGCTTTGGTTGGTCACAAATGTCTGGGAGTAACATAGAAATAATAGTAAAATGTTAGATAATTATTTATTAGAGTAACAAACAAAAATATTCAAGAGGAAAATTAATTCCATTACTTAATTACTTTTAATGTAAGTTATGTAACTGCTATATTGATTAAGTATATTACAAGCTGTTCCCCTCGGTTTAACCCGCAGTAATTTCGGAGATCCCGCGGGAATTCCGGGTTATAATATAGCTTAGGTTACGCAGGGATAATGTCGCATTCTAATGGTGAGGTGGCAGCAGCAGTTTATATCGTAACAAACAAACAAAAAATCAAATCTTTCCTCTTTGTATATAGATGAAAGCTATAATGTGCAAAGAATGCAATCTACAAAATAGGTACATTTAATAATTATTTTACTTGATGACACGTTGTAGGTAATTATTGTAAATCTTCATAATATGCGTTTCTAAACCATTGGTCTGATTGTGATGAAACTTTGGCGGGTTTTTCTGTCTGTGTCCGCAAAGGGTCCTGATGCCAAAACTCAAAACCGCGGGGCACAGCTAGTTAATTATAAAATTGCCCTACCACATTTAGGGCGGGCGGCCACGAGCAACTTTTGTCTTCGCAACTAATTTGTCTTTCACATCAAGTCTACGGGTTAGTATGAAAGTGCGTCAAAAGTCTCCTGACTGTCGCGTCGCTACATGTGCGCACTTTCATACTAACCCGTAGACTTGATGTGAAAGACAAATTAGTTGCGAAGACAAAAGTTGCTCGTGGCCGCCCGCCCTTATTGTTTAACTCAGTGAAAAAAATATGTCATTGGAATCAGTGACATTTTTGCTATCGGTTTTAAAGATTCATTTACCTAATAAAAGTATCACCTTATTTTTAACTAGCTGTGCCCCGCGGTTTCACCCGCATGAAAGGTTTTTTATACAACTTTTTTCCCGACATCCGATTTCAATGAAACAAAGCCTATATGTAGCTCCAGGCTAAGCTTAAACTACCTGTGAGCTAAGCTTAAACCGCATGACAATCGGTTCAGTAGATTCGGAGATTATCACGAACAGACAGACAGACAGACAGAAAAGAATTTAAAATAATTTTTTTTGGGCTTGGTTTATCACCCCTCTCAATTTTAGGTAAAAATATTCAATGTACAGAATCGCGGATTCTACTCTTTTATTATCTATATTAGTATAGATAGATTTTATTAAATTACGGTTAGCTTCAAAAAAGTGCACTGGTTCAAAAACTAAAGGACTAGGCACTTATTTACCCATTTATTTATTACATAATATTATCTAAACATTTATGAAACCGCCGGCGCTACCTAGTAGGTACCTACTCCTTTCTGATTCATGCGTGCATTCATTGGATTAATTTTTATTTCAGTTTCAGTAACATCTGAAGTTACTGAAACTTTTCAAAGTTTTTTTGTAGTCAATTAAATAGGTACTTTATGTAATAGTAAGTTATTTTAAAGATGTTTGATCATTATTGGTTTCCACGACACAAGCTAATAATAGCTTACTGTGGGATCTAGTAGATCTGTGTGTTGTGATGTGGATTATTATTATTATTATTACCATGCTTAGGTTTTAACTCTTTTACAGAATCATACTATAATATATTCTTACAATGAGCTGTAGGTACCTACCTACCTACCTATAATATTCTTATACTCTGAAGTACCTTTATAGTCTATTACAGCGTTACTTTAAAAAAAACATACGCGTCGAATTAAGAACCTCCTCCTTTTTAGAAGTCGGTTAAAAATAAATTTATTGAATACCTACCTACTGGCGATTCCACCTACTACGCAGAAGCTCAGGGTACGTATTTTTGAATCGTTCGAATTACTTTCGCACATGGAATTCGCAAGATTCGCATGCGAATGTTAGAAAATAGATTATGAGCATTCGCATGCGAGTCTTGCGATTCTGTGTGCGAAAGTAGGTACCTACCTAAATCGAATGATTCAAAAATAGGATCCCACGTGTAGTTTATTCTAATTACAAAAAATGTGGGTATTTGATATTTTTCCTCAAAGTAGTCGATGTCTGATGAAATAACTTTGATTATTGTGAAATTGTTCGGAATTTTATGCCACTAGGGCCTATGCACACCACGTTTTTTAAACGCGCCGTCGACGCGCGTTTTAGAGACGTGCCTCGACGGCGCGTCAACGGCACGCTTTTATCCGACAAAAGTCTATACAGGCTGTGTCTGACTCGCGTTTGTATCGCGTCTGTATCGCTACAAACGCGCGTCAACGGAGCGTTAAAAAAAAGTGGTGTGCCCGTACTAACCAAAAATTAATCGTATTCGCACTTTTCACATTTAAATATGGATTTTGGACAAAAAAGTAGCTGAACTAGGCTAACTGAAGCTAACTAAACATTGAGCTCAAACGTAGGGTTAAAAATGTCACTGGTATCAAAAAACTAATTGAAAAATTATTAAAGGTGCTAAACTCACAAATCTACCTCTTCATAATATTAGTAAGACATATAGACCTACTTATTATGGACTTATCTGATGACACTCGTGTATTTTTACAGATGATTATGCTAAAGTGCTGCCAACTACGTCATTTCAGAAAATCCCATTGATGTAACAAATTCCCCATACACATCATTGACTGTAGTATTTCCAAGATGAAGATAAATAACAGTAGATATTTCCAAAACGTAAGACTAAACAGCTTCAACCACAATAATGTGATAATTTATTGTTTTCACAATCACTTTGTAACTATTGAATTTTGTAACAAAAAGTGTGACGTAAAACTGTTTTTAGATAAATTAGCATTGAGGATCAAAAATATCAATGATCAGAATTAGACCAAGTAATTTTTGATCAAGTAATGAATTATTAATTTGATCCGTAAAAGAAATAAGATTAAAGGCTGTACTTTAAACGTATTATAAACATGTTTTAATTTTATTTAATTTACAATAACAGATACAACAGATTACGGTGTACTTATTTAAAAAAAATACAGAAAATAGTAAACAGATAAAGATAGAGTTTTAACTTGTCAATTTCTTAAGGAGAAAAGAGTGGAATCTTTAATTGATATCTATAGGCAAGACATAGGTATGTAGGTAATAGAATTTTCGATATTTCTCGCTATTGCAGCACGTCATCAGACAAAAATTAAAGAAATAGTTTAGTTACAGAAATCTGAAAGCCATTAAGGAAAACATATAGAAGTTACACAATGCGTTTGAGATGCTGCGTGACAAAGGTAAATGACGTAACTGAATTTGAAAAACCCATTTATCATTAACCATGTGCTTAACATATTCTCAACTAGTTCAATACCCTATTTAAGTAGGCGCATACGTAAAAATCAGTGTTGTGTACATACTTACTCATTAATATACCTACCTTTGTTAGAACAAATTATTAGTAATAACTAATACAGGCACATGCGTCTGATTCATAGACAAATTGTTGTTGTACGACTAGGTAAGTAGGTGTATATACACAGTAGGTATGTAGTTAGGGAATTATAGCACACTACCAAACTGAAAACAAACTGAACTGCGTTTCGAAAACTCAGTCACAACCGTGACATGTTTATTAAAGCTTCTATTTTGGATTGTAGCCGCTGCTATGTCAATCTATAGACATTAATGAAGTTTCAGTTAATATGATTGCATGGACATTGAATAGACTCCGATTACAACTTACCTACTCTACCACACGCTATAACTATTTGCAAACGTTTACAAGTATTTTCATAATTAAAATCTCTAAAATAATATTAACTATACACCATACACCTATATATTAATATGTATACTTGAGCACAATTTTGGCGTGGTCTCTAAACAGAGTTTAAGAAAGTGGTATTTATTAAAAAAGGTTTATTAAATTTATTTAATAGATTTTGAGTACTCGGGTTTGTTGACGCTAGTTTCCTAATTTTTTTTTTTAGTCCGTTTTGTAGATTATTAAAAAATTTTGGACACGTATTTTTTTATTTTTTATGTAACCAAAAAATAACGGAGATATATCAAGTCGAAATTTCACATGACGTCACGCCTCGCTACAGTTTGTTCGCACGTTATAGCGAGCTGTGACATCACGAGTCCTCCACCCTAAACTTTAATGCGCTTTATCTATGCATCTATCTTTATCTCTCACTTTGGCTTAGCTACATGTTTCATATTGTTTGTGTCCTTAAGTCTAGTTATTGCTGTAGTGTATAAGTCACTGTGATTGGAAATAAATGGTTTATTATTATTATTATTATATTTCCATTATTTTAAAAAAGCAAAAAATACGTGTCTTTTATTTTTTTATTATCTAACTGACGAACTAAATAGAATTTCGATTTTTTTACCCAGGAAACTAGCCTTTTAGTAAATATGTGAGTATAAAGAACAAAATCATTTCTAGTGCAATGATTTAGAAACGGATTGAGCGGTAGGTACATAATAACATAACGCATTCTCGTGTTGCATCTTGCACATATGCAGATAATAAACGATACGGCGATGGTTTATAGGCTCCACCAACAATTTCCGCTCGTGTGTGTGTGCGTGTATGAAAGAAAGGCCGGCGCGAATCCGCCGACGGTTATGTTATGTGCAGCTCCCCGCGGGCGCTACATAGCCCGGCCGACCCGAGCAGCCTTGCATTCGTAAAAATCTCTAAACCGGTTCGATGCGCCTCCATTACTTTCTTTCTGCCTCTGCTGTGCCTCCCATTTAACTCGGGCCCACTTTTTTATCAGCAATCGGTATCTCCGTCTAATAGTATTATTTATTTCTCATAAATAAAAGGGAATATAAGTAAAGTTAATGTGCATGGGAAGCTCTAAGTTACGTGACACGCCAGATTCTTTACAGATAAACGTCTTGCCTGTTCGCTTCGGACGGAGCGCCTACGTGCTAGATTATGCCTGAAGGCTGTCTATCGTACGATTACACTTTAAATTTTCCATGTTGAGTCTTTTCTTTAATTTTCATATTACTTTCGTGAAGTTGTGTACCTAACAATTTTTAAATTATTCCTAGTTAGTAATTAATTCAACAAAATTTCACCTTGTAAATGTCAGCGCCACTTGCTTGTTGGTTTGTTCATTTGTGATCTAACAACCGCAAAATAAGCACATGACCGCATCACTTATGCTCCACTGGTTCCATTTAAAATCATTTCTACAAGAAATTTTAATTTAATATTTTATATCCTTGCTCGCGAATAAGATCAGGAAATGTAAGGGGGTGTGGAATGTGTGCGGGGGATGAGGGACATAAATATCTCGGTGATTTATGACGGAGGCGGTCGCGGGATAGGTCAGCATTATTCAATTTCGTATTTGAGTCTCGAGTTACAATGAGCTTTTACAAAGGTGCGCTCGCGCAGATAGTGTATAAGCCTTCCATTGTAGTTTTAATAACATTTATACATCTTGTGTTATGTTGTTAAAAATAAATATACTAATATATTTGGATAGGTAGGTACTCTATATTATTCCGATAAGTAATTTTTTAACATGGCAGTAAGTATGTTTAATCAAAAATTTTCTTAAGCAAAACAAACATTTGATATTTTATCAATTTATAGGCCCAAATGACTAATTATTTATTTATTATATCAATTGTTATATTGTTTTTTTTTTTTCAACAAATGAACGATACGCTTAATTTGTTAGCAGCAAAGACACCGCCGTCTAAATTAGATACTTTTCGGCTTATTAGCGCAGGGTAAAAAACTGAACGAGGACGGATCTTTTTGTGAATAATTGACCATAATCAAATTAATCCTAAATTCTACGGTGGGTTTATAACGTTGTAAAACGTTATAAAGACGTTTAACAGCCCTATTAAGACAACGTGCTTATTATTAAGTATTTACATATCTATACTATTCTAGTCATATTTAAATACTTTTAGTTAAGTAGGTATAGCATCTAATTTTCGGGTAAAATTTTTAGATAAGTGCCTGTACGAAGTTCTTATTATATTAATTTGTAAAAGAAGAATACTAAAAATTTAAGAAGTATATAACCTAATCTTCCATATCAATCAATCCATCAACGCATCATTCACATATTCTTCCTTTTCTTCCTTCCTTCTTCCTTTTATTGCAGGCAACCTACGAAAGGTTTTTGGATGTGTAGGTACCTATGGATGTAGATACCACTTGACCTTTGAAATGTCGTGAAAATCGATACCTATTATGTACTTATAGGCTCTTTTTAAATTCTTTGGTATTTATTTTTATTTATTTTTTTATTTATTTATTTATTCTTTATTGCACAGTGTGTACAAATGGCGAACTTAATGCCTTTCGGCATTCTCTACCAGTTAACCATTGGGTAGACATGTGTTTGCTAATTTAACAGTTAGGGTAAAGGTGAAACGTGGAAGAAAAAGTTTATTATTTATTACAGATTAAAAAAACAGCACTGTTGGTGTAGTAGATAGGTACTGCTACGTCAGATGTCGCGGGTTCGACTCCCGCATCATGGTAAACATTTATAAGATGGATGGTGTTTAAGTATTAATCAGATGGATGGCGTTGGGTACCCAGACCTAGCACAAACTCTAAGTTTAGGAACAGGTGGCACTGTGTGTTTATGTCCTAGCGTTATTATTTATTATTATATACTATATTTGATCCGTAAAAAATAATTTTAAATTTGTGCTCACTGAAGAAATTAATAACATCAACCAAAACTATAATATTAATATAATGGTTACACAAATTGCAGTAGGTGCACTGAATGTTACCTAGGTACTAACCACAGGACGTTATCGGATCTTTTGGTGTTGGATTGATCGCAGCAAGATCTTACGAAACTTTTTAATGTTATTACGACCGCTCGCTAAAAGTTTTCTAAACATTCGAACATTTTAAATAAACGGTGAGTCTTTTTTTATCTGCGTTCGTTCTTTTTTGATGTCTCCAGTATCCTTGGGGTTATTGCAAAAATCGATCTTCCTAATACAGAATTACTTAACAATTTCCAGAATGTATGAATGAAAATAAGAACTAAGTATGTATTACGAAGTTGAGAAAACAATGCAAAAATAAATTTTTAAACTAAACATCTGCAAACCAAATACGACACTTGAGGATATTTGCAATATTTATTTATTTTCCATTGTCCAAGAGACTTAGGAAAATAATTATAGTTGGCCAATACACGTTTGGACTTGCGAACAAACTGAACTTAAGCCTCTTGCATAGTAATGTAAGTGAAAATTAAATAGATTTATTTACAATGACTCAATGGACTTATATCTACTGCTCGTAGTAAAGTGGTAAAAAGTACCTACCGTGCTTACCAAATGTTAAAATAGGTATTAGATCTATATGACAGGTTTTTTGATAACAACAATACACTTATAAACAATCAATATTCAAAATTATAAATAAATAAAACTTAGCGTGTCTTATGTAGGTACTTACTACACTGAAAATGAAAAATTGAAATACCTATAGTTGGGTTTTTGTCATAATATTCATATTATCTATATATAAGATATATACCTATATCTGTTTGACGGTTGACTTGAACGCGCATCACCCTTCACAATTTTTGTTCCTGTTTCATTTCCTGTTCAAGTTCTGAAGTTCACTTGGGTGGAATCGCGAGGGACAGCTAATCTTTACACATAAATAAAACTGAAGTGTCTGTTTGTAATTCAAAATTAAGAGCTTTTCATTTTATTAATATGAAAGTAAATACGGTACCTACTTACCTACCTAAAAAAATCAATTTTTAAATTTTTTCTCTGGGCTCGAATTTCGGAAAATCCTTTCTTATCGGATGCCTACGTCATCCATAGATCAGACCCTCCAAGTTTCAGGTCTCTAAGATCAGAGGTTTACATGTATGGATTGACATTATTTTACCTATAGAATATAGATTTAAGGGTAAATCCAATCTCCACAATTAATTTTATATCGGAAACGAACATGTCGAAAGAGAAGTTGTATACGGGCACTCATTCACGTTTGCAAGGAAACACTTGTTCAAATATATGCCGAACAGTTCATGTGATAGGTCTTTGAACCTCGCCTGTGTTTGCGGTTTGTTTTATATAGTTGCTTCTAAAGGTGGTGATAAATTAACGATTTGCATCTCCCTGGCTAACGTAAACACACTTGATGTATGTACACGGCGGCGTGTTAATATCTCCAAAGGAAATTTAGCCCTATTTGTGAGCGTGCGAGAATATGAAGCGAAAACGTACAAGTGAATTATTATGCCTTATAAATATAGCACAGTGTTTTTTTAAAAAGATCGTTTTAAAGTTCGTTTCAGACTGTTAAAAACAGTAGGTATGATAGTCAAAAACGTTAACTGATACTTATATGGTATTCTTTTGAATTTGGAGACTTATAAATATAGTTGCCCGTGAATAATGAATTATAGGTACTTAGGTACAGTGGGCCACATAGACAAGTATACCACCTTGTAAAATTTATACTGTTTGTAAAACTTCTTTATAACGTTATAAGTTGCCTTTTTTGCAGCTCCAATATTCGTTTTTCGCTTGTATTGAAATTTGGAGCTTGGAGCTGCAAAAACGGCAACTAATAACGTCATATAGACGTTTTACAAACAGTATAAATTTTACAAGATGGTATGGTATACATACTTGTTTATGTGGCCCACTGTACTTCAATTTGACTTCACTTTCACTCAAGTCTCAATGAGACGATCCATCGTCCTAAAATTTGGACATATTTGACACATGACACAAGTAAGTAGGTATTTGTTTGTTGTTGTAATTTTTAATCACATGAATTTATCCAATCTATCTATACTATAATAAAAGAGTAGAATCCGCGATTCTGTACATTGAATATTTTTACCTAAAATTGAGAGGGGTGATAAAAGAAGAGTAACCAAGCCCAAAAAAAGTGTTTAAAATTCTTTTCTGTCTGTCTGTCTGCTCGCGATAATCTCCGCATCTACTGAACACATTGTCATGCGGTTTTCATAAGTAGATTAAGCTTAGCCTGGAGCTACATATAGGCTTTGTTTCATTGAAATCGGATGTCAGGAAAAAAAGTTGTTGTATAAAAACCTTTCATGCGGGTAAAACCGCGGGAAATGAAAATGCAAACCCAACGTAATATTTTTTCTTCATCATTATAATTAATTATACCTATACCTACTAGTAAAAAGGACCGAAAGGCTAGATACTGTGATATCACGTAATGTATAAGCAGCTTTAACTCTCGAAGAGTGTAATATAATGTTGCGTTTCGGATTACACTGACTTATAGAGGTTTATTATTATGTTAATTACTATCACGGCTAAATATTTGTCTTCCTACAGCTGTTAGCAGTTATCTGAGCCTTATCTGTCAAAGCGCACTCAATGCTGTGAGGCACGGGCCATGGACAAACTAAGGTTTGTTTGGTAAGGCAAAACACATATAAAACATATTATATGATTCCACCGCTCAAATAGAAATATAACAACAGAAACAGAAAACTAAATGTAAATTTAATTAAAGAAATACAATTTTATTAATTTCAGTAAATTAAAAACTGGTTTGTTGTCACATTCCTTAACTTAAATACACATACGTGTATATTAGCAGCGGTACCGTTCAAAATAATTTTTCTAACCAATTTTTTCTAATCCAACTACATTAAGTACGACAAGATCGTACCCGGGCAAAATTCTTGTAAAAATAGGTTCAGAAATCAAACTAAACATAAAATAAATGTTTATATGATGTTGATGTGTATTTGAACGCTTTTTACTAATAAGGTGTCCAGTCCTCCCTATTGTCTATATAGCCTGGCATCTTTGAAGAATGGTTTCTACAATTTTTTTCTATTTTTTCCGCGTACCTACTCACAGGACAATGACCTCCATATTTCTTTTATATAATATGACGTCTCAGTTCGGCGGTTGTGTGGGTATTTTTTCCACGCAACTTTTAGCTTTATCAGTGGCCAAACATTTTAGGTCCTTTTGGGTGCGTGCAGAAAAAAAAACGCTTCGATGCGTACGCGGCACTCATCGGCATCGTGAGGAACGTGCTCTCTCTCCGAAAGTCGTGAGCGCACTAAGTTGAATGTTTAAACGCATCTTAGGCATAAAACCACTTTACGGTTACAACCATTTTTATAACGAAATTTAAAATTTTTATAACACTTAGGTACCCTGGGTACCTACGCTAGTAAATAAAACTGTGTCTCCTGAAGTGATAATAGCTAAAGGCTAACTAACAGAAATATGCGAGCAAAATAATAAATAATAAACAAAATAAATATAAACGAACAGAGAGACTCGATCTCAGTTAAAAAAAATAGTATTCGTAGATTTAAAGAACCCGGTAAAATCAATCATTCCAATGATATTGACTATGGAATCAATCGAAGTATAAAATAAACGTCCAAGAAAATGTATGCAGATATTAGATACGAATAATAAACAGCAGAAAGGGCTTTATTTAAAGATGTTGGAGTACAGGAGTATCTTTATCAAATGGGTCATAATATAATATCTAAAATTACGAAAAGCTTTCTGCTAGTTTATTTAGATCTCGTTTGAACATTCTAGACTGATCCGTCAGTGCGCAGATGATTAACTGGTTATTTGAATAAACTGATTTGTTAGTTGTTATATAATTCCGTGTAACTATAAACTATGTTATATGAAAATCAGAAACAGAAAAAAAGGAGAAAAAATAAGTGTCTAGCAAAGGTAACCTTGCCCGTCATTCCATTACTAAAACAATTATTTAAATAATTTAAGTACCTACCCAATCATGCTAAGAATTACTAACATCATACAAGATATAATATACAAACTCTAACTGTAAACGCATGTACCTTTTCTGTTTGATCGTGATTCGTGGATAAAAAGATAATATAAAACTATAAAGCTGAGTACAATTATACGGAGATTCTTAAACTCAGCAAGAGCATAATTTAAAATTGAATTGACAGATGTTTAGACACCGTCTAATGTGTGTATACTATACATAGTCGTGAAGTCATAGAAGTGGAACGTTCTGGAAACGTATCTGCTGGAGTAATATATTTCTAGGTTTTTTTTTCATCATGTTAAACTAGCTAAACTTACCGAATAAAATGCACCTATCCTGTGTTTTACTACAGAACTCTGTTTGCCTTTTATCCAAATCCGTTTAGCCGTTTATATTAGATACGCGTGATTGACCTAATATCGAAACAAATTTTCACATTTTGTAATGTACTTACCTAATACTACTACTATTGTATTACAATTATGTTACAAAAATACCTTCAGCTAGATTAATATTAGATATAGTCGGTAGGTACTTACTTATACGTGACACATACCTACTTGCCAGTTTGTCATTTTTGTCAGTCCAGCCAGCCCTTTAAGACTACCAGCTCAAGGAGAAAATTCAAATAATTAAAAGCTATAGAAAGACTAAGAAACAGACGATTGAGACGCCACTTACGGTCGCGGCTGATAGTCTTGAGCTTGACTTTGGTACAATTTGCACACCACGATTATATCCGAGGAGCCAGATTCTCATCAGACGGTGTCTTATTACTTCTAGCGTGCACATTTTTACGTAAGTAATGGCCAAATACAGCTTAAGCTGCGACCGTCAGCCGCGACCGTAAGTCGCGTCCTTAGTGTGTATGAAGTATTTAAGAAGCAAGTGTATATAGGATTATTGTCTTTGCCTATCCTTCAAGGAGCTGCATGCTGCATGTTTATGTTAAATTATTACAGATACATATTATAACTTTAAACTGACAGCGTGCTACTGAAGAGTTTGTTGCGCAGCTTCTTCTCTTCAGCCATAGCACTAGAAAGCTGTGAAAGGTAGATATTTTATGGGTGCTGTCATAATAACTGTAATTATATTGACGTCAAAAAGAGCCATATTAAGGGCCAAATTTGAATAAACGATTTGACTTTGACTTTATTAGCTTTACTTAACTTTACAACAGTATTAGATGTACTTATACTGTTTCTCAACAAAAAACTACGATTTTTAATAACTATGACCAATTGACCATATCATAATATTATGCAAGGCATTAATTATTATCATTGATTTGCTTACCTACGCAGTTAATATTAGTCGAATATTTATAAAAGGGGTTATCTACACACGAAGTCATAATTTCCCAATGCGCTGTAGTTTATGCGTTACAAAGTGCTCTCAATTTCGTATGTTTTCTTACGGATATTAGTTATTTATTGCTTTCGAACCGTACGCACATTCTCTTCCCCGGTTTATTAAGATGTAAGAGGATTTGATAGATCAGACACTCGACCCATAAAGTATTTTTAATGCCTGCACTACATTATCGCCGATGATCGTTGATCATGTGATCGGCGATAATGTGGACACCTCAACGCGATCACAGGCGATTCCCTTTGATGTGTGCCCAAAAACCGTCAATTTACGGGTCGCAGGCGATCATAGACGATGATCGGCGAGTACAGTCGAGTATGACCCTACACTATCGTGATCGCGTATGTATAATCGTCTGTACTCGGCGATAATGTAGTGGAGTCATAATACATATTATAATACCAGAGAACGTAACTAATTGCTATTGGCTTTCTTATTAAACGTTCAAGTATTCTTCTAAATAAGTGTTGAATTGTCATCTTCAAAAATGTGCTTATTTTAATATTTGACGTTTAGACGGTTTTATTTTGGTAATGTCGTTATGAAATAGCGCCTTAGGCATCGGGTTAGATGTCAATACTCATCGATTCTAACGAAAAATATTTTGGGAATAATAATAATTATAATAATAATAATAAATAAAAATAATAATAATCAAAAAGATAACGTTTGCCACTTAGTAGGTAGGTACACTGAAAAAAATCAGTTAAAAGTTACCGATTTACAAGGTTAAAATAGAGCCAATACATTATACAAGTTATCTTAACTGATAAAAAAAAACCAGTTAAGAGTAAACAGTGAATTCTACTGTTTTACTTTTTTACGGATCCTGCAAGTTGAACTTTGTAAATGAGTTGGTATAACTGTTTTAAATAGTAAAATTTACTGTTTCCAAAGTATAAAAACGTTTTTTTACTGATCATTTAGTTGTAGGTAATAATATATATATTCCATACTCAATAAAAATTAATATTTCAAACAGTATTTACAACTTCTGTAACTGAACTCACTTAAATTATTATAATAACTGGCAATGATAAGTTGTATTTATTAACCAAACACTTCACGAAAGTGTTGAAATATTTGAAATTAATGTTTGCTGTATAACTGTTTTTTTGCAATTGCTGCAAAGTTGAAAAATAATTTACCTAGATACTATCACCGAGAAATATGTAGGTACTTGTAACCGTGTTAATTCTAAATTCCTTTGCAAAATGTGCTCACAGTTGAATTTTTTTTTTCAGTGTACGCAAGACAGAACTGTTCATTTTACTTTTTTAATT
The DNA here is from genome assembly GCA_907165275.2 of Zygaena filipendulae. Taxonomy (NCBI): domain Eukaryota; kingdom Metazoa; phylum Arthropoda; class Insecta; order Lepidoptera; family Zygaenidae; genus Zygaena; species Zygaena filipendulae. The sequence continues at coordinate 5,341,542 of OU015657.1, forward strand.
CTGGCTACTGTTATGAAGTGTTACCATTTCGCGACAGGATCGTTTCATATGAAGCGACCTTCCGACCTTGTTTTACTCTCATCGCGCTCAAAGAACTTTCCACTTCAGTTCAGGTAACACTACTTAACGTTCTGATATTCCTGTTCCACTTTCATTTCGAGATCTTTGATTTGAAATCGCATGAAACTTCGTAGTGCCCAAAGTGGCCGTAAAAATCGGGCAGGGCCGTACTTGGCGTGTCGATCGGCACTTAAATCTTACACCCAATAAAAGTGCACCTCGCGACGGCACAGACCCGTAATTGGTCGTGCTGGACACGATTACACTCCCAAGCACGCACGATCACCGTGGACATACTTTAACGACTCCCATTGGTCTCGTTAAATGACGTGTGACAAGCCGACGAGAAAAACAATGAGCTTGTAATTGGATTTTTACAATGTAGAAAATTTAATTCCGACATATAGGTAGGTACAGATATGTTCGTAGGTAGTTACGTAAGCACAGGCGAAAATGTTATTGTGTCATTATTATTTCAAATGTAATAATATAAACGTCGGTTAGATATACCTAATACCAAATGTGGTATAATATACAAAAAGCGTTTTAGGAGGGGGATCTTAATAAAGTCAGTAGTTTCGAAGATTGTCCCTTACACATCACTTGCCTTTACGACCCAATAATTTAATTATATAAAAGATATTAATTTGGCCGTATTAAAACAAAGGTAGTCATTGGCTGACGACCCGCTCTGCCAAAAGTAGGTACCTACCTACCAGAGTACCTTACCCGGTCGTGTATTGATGTAAAGTTTGTTAGTTGTGTATTAGTTATGACTTATGATCAATAACGTGACCCAGTGTTAAGTGTGCGTTCCCCATGCGTTCCCTCTCCCTCCAGAATTTCTATTGTCTGTCAAGTTTTTATTTTCGGAGACATTGACATTTTAATGACATCGATACAGCAAAAAGAAACTATCTTCTGAGTTCTGTATATTATGAATAATTTTATATGCCTACACTTACGACAAATGTCCCGACGTTTGAGATTACAACCGAAGATAGGCGAGAAGTTTCAGTAAGAATAAAGAACAATAGTGTAGAACAGCCGATGATATTGCGTGCGCAGGCGCCCCGGGACGCCGCACCCGCCGTTCACCCGCGCCCCTCTATCCCCGCGCCTTGAATGCCCTTTACCTTCATTTGTATTTATTTACCTTTCCTTCATTCACCGAGGGCCGCCCTTTCGGCCCTTTTTGTCGCCCCGTAATAGGCCCGATACAAATATTGTGAAGCCTGCGGTTTGACTAAATTTATTATTCTACAATTGATGTTGTCGCTTCGATGACGGCGACATTCCTAACTTTTTTCATACGAGTAACCGTGGCTCGCGTGGGACTAGCTTTATGGTTTTTCTTTCATATAAAAATTTGAACACATGTTACTTTTTCCGATAATTTATTGAATTGAAAATTGAATACTATGACTTACTGAAATTTTTATATAAAAGTCACTGCTGTTGTTTTAATATTTAATTTTTCATAGGTACTTTAGAATGAGTCAATAAAATCTCCCTGTACGCACAAATATTTCGTAGGCTCGTAGCATCGGCTACGATAAACGATGTAGCTGATGTTCTGTACGATAAATATCCTTCAAGATAAACTACATGATTAATTCACGCCTTTATTCAAATAAAGAGCTACAAATTATCACGCCCTTAAATATCATTGATGTCATTTCATAGCCTTGTAGCAATTTGTTATTGGAATAGGTAGGTATGAACACCGAGTATCTTATAGTACGCGTGAAGATGAATCGCTATAATTTATCGAGGCCAACATCAAATCTTCACCCCATCTCAAAGCTGCGACGCTCCCTTGAATCGGTTATCGTGATAAATGGCATATTTATTTATCCGACGAGCCTAAATAGCTATGGTAATATTGGTCGTACAACAGCACAAAAGGTAACAAAACACAAAAGTTGAAAAAGGTAAACCGCGCTATTTACAAAGTGGCTAGCGAGGACCACACAGCCACAATCGAGCCGCGCGTGCGACTGCGCCGCTCCGAACTGAAAAAAAAATCATTCCCAACATTAGATCTTTTTTCATATATAGATCTCGCATTTTGGCGACCCATCGTTTAGTATTTACGATGGTGGTGTGATTTGTGACGTTCGGAAATGTTAATAGCGTATCCTATAGATTTTCTTTTTGGCATATTTTGCCAACGGTCGCACGGAGCACAAATATGCACCGTATCTATACCTATTTTCGACACCGATTAAAAAGGATCGTTTAAAAACCTTTGCACATTAATACGAGTTGATGTTTCTTGTTGTGTAATATTGTGTATAGTTCAATGCAATTGAACAGTGTTTGTGTTTTCGTAAACGAGTATAGGTACTCGGTTGGATGTAGGTAATAGACTGTTAGTAAACGGAGTCATCGTCTGAGTGTCTGCGGGGGCCAATTTTTTCTTTTAGAACCGCGAATTGTTATCGTGGCAGCAGTGCGGGCGCGTCGCGGTGCGTCGGAGGGCGCCGTTGTTTACGCTAGCGGCGCGGGCGCTGACGGACGCTGCGCAGTACGCGCCTCTCCACGGTGCCGCACTGGCCTTTACGCTTCCCCGAGCTATTTTTACCTCACTCTAACAAACGTCATGAGCTTTTGCTATGCGGTTTCACTTTCGTTAAAATTCTGCCCCCTTAGTCAAGTTGACAGTCTACGATTGTTCACGCCAAAGGTTCACGCTATAGAAAACTAAGCAAAGTATCGTCATATCACGTGTTTATGAAACATTGACTTTTGTTCGCACGATTTTACGTAACTACGTGACATGACGATACGTTCCTTATTTAGTTTTTTATAGCGTTAACGATCGTAGATTGCCAACTTGGCTAAGGGGGCAGAATCGACGAAGCAACAGCGACGACGAGAATAGGAGTAGCCTTGAACGCAAAGCCTTTCTGTAGATAAAGCTTTAATGAATACCATTTACTGTCGCAGTCGGGCACATAATACAGTATTTGTGGTACTTAGGGATCATTACACGTGTTGAAGTTCATGTGTATACGTGTTATCAGTCGGGTTTACATACGCACACACGCGCTACTTTGGGGCACATCTAATGAACGTAGGCGCGGCTGCCGCAGCGGCGGTGTGTGCACCTTTTTTTTTTTTTTTTTTTTTGACCCAGGGAAAATGCTTTATGCATACCACCGCCATGAGGCGGGCGGTGGTTATGTGGGACTCCGCCCTGACAAGGGCGATCTACCCACTAAAAACCCTGGGGTGTTCCTCCTCGGCGCCTTACGTCGGGGCCACGGGATTCGCTCTCGCATGCTCCGCGGCCCCGACGGCGCTGGCCCGCTTTTAGGCGGGCCCCTCTGCTCAGGGACCTAGTCCCCGCAGGAACTAAGTCCCTCTCTCCCACAAACTGCAAAAAATAAGTAATTAAAGTGGCGCGCCGGAACACCTAACGCGCCACTTGTCCACCCGAGGTCCTTTCTCCCTCGGACGGTAGAGTGCCTCGCTCTACCGCCCGGAGGACCTCGCTATGGGGGTTGGAGGCCTGCCACATCCTGCCTCCTACCCCTTCTTCTGGGGCGGCGGTTGGGAGGGGCGGACGCTGCCTGCTCCCTTTCCCGCTCCGCGGTCTCCTTCTGCGAGATGACGTCCTCGCAGAAGGAGAGAACCGCCGCCCATGCGCTTTCGCTACCCACCATGGCAGAGACGACGGTGGGCAGCGAAAGGTCACTTCCTATTGCCGCGGTGAGGACACGGCGCTGCTCAGCCCAGGCCGAGCACTCTTCGAGAGTGTGCTGCGCCGTGTCCTCACCGCAGGTTCCACAATGGTGGCACGAGGCCGTCGGTTCCCTCCCGAGCTGACACAGGTACTTTCCGAAGCAGCCATGCCCGGAAAGCACCTGCGTCACCCGGAAGGTAATGATGCCCAGCCGTCTGTCCGCCCATTCTCGCAGGACTGGACGGACAGCTTCGACAGTCCGCAGGCCGGCGGATGGTGTTGCCAGCCTGCTCTTCCATTCTCGCATTATGAACTGTCGAAGATGGGACCTCCGCAATTCCACCGCCCTTGGCGGGGGGTATTCCCCTCTGGCTCGGCACTCCACTCGCCACTCGTACAGTGTCGAGAGGAGGCCCGCCTCTAGATCCCAGGGGGGAGACCCCGCCAAGACGCACGCCGCCTCGTAGGAGATGGTACGGTATCCCCTTATCAGTCTGACGGCTAGGACCCTCTGCGGTCTTCGCAGGAGGGTCTTGTTATGAGCCGTCAGACTGTTGGCCCAAATCGGGGCCCCGTAAAGGGCCATCGACCGTACCACCCCCATGTATAGGCGGCGGCAATTAACGCTCGGTCCCCCAAGGTTGGGCAGCAGGGTGCTAAGAGCACCCGCAGCCCGGATGAGCTTGGGGGACAGGCGGCGGAAATGCTCGCGGAAGTCCCAGCGGCTATCGAGGACGAGTCCCAGATACTTTATAGAGGACCCGACCTCGATATGGACACCACCAACGACAATGTGGGATCCAGCGGGTGGACGCATCCGAGGCCCATGAAAATAGATGGCCTCGGATTTCTCAAGCGCCACCCTGAGTCCCAATTGCCGTATTCTGCCGACGACCTGTGCCACCCCCAACGTGGCAAGACGGGCAGTCTCTCTGAAGTCTTTCTCCCGGGCCACCACCAGTGTGTCATCTGCATAGCAGATGACGTCAAGGCCCGGGGGAAGGGCGCCCCGCAGCACCCAGTCGTATCCGATGTTCCACAGGAGGGGTCCTAATACCGACCCCTGTGGAACACCGCATCTCATCTCCCTCCGAAGGATGTTGTTGTCCCGCCCCAGGCACGTGACGTGCCTATCTTGGAGGTAGGACCCGACAATCCGCCTCAGGTAGGGAGGCACCCGGTGATACCGGAGAGCCTCCCTAATACAGGACCAGGGCAGAGTATTGAAGGCGTTGGCGATGTCGAGAGACACCGCCATCGCAACTCCGCCCTGGGATGTCGCCTGGTCCGAGAGGGCTCGGACGCGACTAATCGCGTCTATCGTTGATCGGCCCTCCCGGAAACCGTACTGGCTTTCGGCCAGGTCGGGTCCCACCTCTTGAAGGTGCCCGATGAGGCGGTGAGCGATAATTCGCTCAAAAAGCTTCGCCACCTCATCGAGCAACACTATGGGGCGGTACGCGGAGGGAGACTCCGCGGGGCGTCCCTCCTTTCTCAGCAAGACGAGACTGCCCGTCTTCCACTGGCGGGGAAACCGTCCCGACTCGAGGCAGGCGCTAAAGAGCCTGCCCAGTCGGTCCCCCAGGGCGTTGGAGGCCAAAACCCATGCGCGGCCAGGAATCCCGTCCGGCCCCGGGGCAGTTTTCTTGCCCCGGAGACGGAGAGTGGCCGCGTTGAGTTCTCCCGGCGAGACTGCCGGGACCCCGTCGGCTGAATCCCCCTCAGGATAGTCCTGGGGGGGAGCCATGACTGGTGGGGGGTGGTCGTGCGCACTCGGAAAGAGTGTGGTCACCACCCTCCCCAACAGTTGGGGCTGGAGACTCTGCGTGAGGGGGGGCCCAGCGGAGCGGAGCTTTTTGCGCACCGCTTTGTAAGGGCGCCCCCACGGGTCGCTATTAAGAGTCTCCAAGAACTCTTCTCTCGCTCGGGTCTTGGCCTCGCTGATGGCGATCCGCAGGGCCTTTTTCCTCTCTTTGTAGGCCCTGTATAGATCGGCTTCCACCGTCGCGTCTCGGAGCCGCCGTCTGCGGCTCCTGGTGTACCAGCGTCGCGCCTCCACGCAGCTCCTGCGGAGATCTGCTAGTTCCTGCGACCACCAGTACACCCGACGCGCGGGAGGTCGGGGCCCGGCCCGGGGCATGGCCGCGTCACAAACGTCGGTCATTGTGTCCCGGAACCAGGCCGCTTCCTCTTCGACCTCCACAGGCTCGGCTGGATGCTCCAGCCAAGCCTTGACGATGGAAGCCTCCATCAGCATGTCTATGTCTAGACATTTCAACGCCCATCTTGGGGGGGACGGGGTGTTACTCGCGGGGCGGCGGGAGTCCGGGGAGCCGGCGGGGGCGGAGAGGTCGAATCTTATGTACAGATGATCCGACAGAGTCTCCACCCCCTCCAGGACTTTCCAATCCCGGACTCTGTGTCCGATTGCAGGGGATGTGAACGTAACGTCCACAATAGACCCCCCCTGCTGACGGACACACGTATTTATCGAGCCCCGGTTTACTATTCCGAGGCCGATGTTCGCCGCCCACTCCTCCAACGTCTCGCCGAAGACGTCCGTCCTGGGGCATCCCCACGCCATGGATTTGGCGTTGAGATCCCCCAGGAGCACCACCGGACAGGATAGGGACCTTATAATGGCCCCCAACCTGTCCAGGAACGTCTCAAACTCGGCGAGAGTCTTGTTGGGGGAGAAGTACACCCCGACCACGACGGTTTCCCCTGTTTTTACAGCGACGAACCCGTCACCCCTATCGATTAGGCTGAAGGGCACGTCGCTGGCCGTGCTTCCGATAATGGCTACCGAGCCCCTCAAGTCCCCAAACCAGTTGTCCCTGGGGGGGACGTAGTAGGGCTCGGCAGCCACTGTGACGTCAATCGACCACTGCGCCGCGCTCTGGATAAGTAAGTCCTGAGCCGCGGCGCAGTGGTTTATGTTCGCCTGGAGGAAGCGACGGTGCATTTTAAGATTTTCAGCTAATGCACCATCGCCTCCGCCTGGCTTTCAGGCCTGGCATCAGCAGCCGGGGTCTTGGCGGCTGCCTTGGATGCCTTTCTTGCAGTTTTGGGGGCCTTACATGAAGGGGCCCCCACACGATGCCCTGCCGGTTTACCAGCCTCGGAGCATAGAATGCACCGAGGCTCGGCAGAGCATGTGGCCGCCTTGTGGCCGGGTTGACCGCAGCGGAAGCACATCCCACTGCGGTCGACCCCTGCGCTGCATGTTTTGCCTACGTGCCCTCTTTGTAGGCATCTGAAGCAGCGCAGGGGCCTCGGCTGCAAAAGCTGCACACGCGCCGAAACCCAGCCAATAAGTAGGCGGCCTGCATCGGCCACCTTTTTTACCGCCTCGACCGGGGCCTTCACCCACGTGGAGCCCATTCCGGATCGGGCCTTACGGATTTCCCCGCATCGGATGGCCTCCACGGGGCATCCTCCGAGCCGGGCGACCGCAGTGGCCACCTCGCCGCTCATCACTGAGTCGTCCAGGCCCGAGATGCGCAGTTCAGCGCATTTCATAGGCCTGGAGACCTGAACGTCCTCCGCCGGGAGGACTTTCTTTAACTCAGCGGCGAGGGCATCCGCCATGTTGCCGCTGGTCGCTCCGGCTATTTCCAGGACGCGGGCCCCGGTCGCAGCTTGCCTTATTTTCAGGGAGGTTATGCCGAGGCTGCCAACGTTTATTTTGGCTTTGGCCTCGGTAAGAACCTCCCTGTAGTTGCGTCCCCGCTGCTCGGCCTCCGGCAGCAGTGTAAGAACTACTGCTGCCGAGCGCGGGGTACGCAGCTTTGGAGCCTTGGGGGCAGCTTTACCCTTCGCCGCCCCATTGGAACCTTTGGGGGGCGCCTTAGCTGCCTGGGCTTTCCCCCCCGGTTTGGGCTTGGCCGTGGGGGCTGCCCCCTTGCTGGTCTTCTTCTTTTTGGCCTTCCCACCTTTTTTAACGACCTCGCTGTACGTCGATGCCGACGGTACAGCGGGGGCGGGGTGAGAGGCCGAGCTAGAGGCACCGGCTTTGACTGCCGCGGCCGCCTCCCGGGCTGCCATTGAGGGCTTTTTGGCCCGTTTGCTGGTTGCCTTAGGAGGTGGGAGAGCTGGTGCGGGAGCAGCAGAAGCCGGTGCCGCAGATGTCTTGGCGGCTGGAGCTGCTCGTCTCTCGTGCTCAAGCGACGGACGAGGACGATCGGGAGCAAGCCTCCCCTCTATCGCCTCAAAAATCATCGGCCTCAATTCCCGCATGATCGAGGCCAATAGGTCCGAAGCGAGAGGGGCGTCTGGCGCTGGCCCGGAACGCTCAGTCCTCGCCTTCGCCGCCTCAGCACGGAGGTAGTCAACGTCCTTGCGGAGCTGCGTCAGCTCCGCACGGAGGGAGGCATTCTCTGCCGTCAACCTCCTGGTCTCATCGGTGGCGGTGCGGCCGGCAAGGATGTCATTGGCATCCTTGATCGCCGCAACCGCTCTTTGAAGGGAACCCTTGATGGTTCCCTTAACATTAGTGCACTTTCCGATGAGGTTATTTATCACGTTAGACTGCTCGGTCACCAAAGATCTTAATTGGGCGGCAGTCTCTTCGCTGGCTACGGCTGTAGCGCCAACGGTGGCCCTCAGGGTGGCCGTAACTCCGTCCAGCTTTTCCGTGAAGTCCTCCGCACTGACTTCAGCCGCCGTTTTAAGGAAGTCCTCCTTTTTGGGGACTCCGCGGCTTCCTTGGCGGAGGCTCTTCCTTCCTCTTTTGATCGGCCCCACGGCAGAGGCCACGGAGGTCGATCCAGAGGGCGTCGTGTCCATGTCTGAGCCGGGCCCGTCGTCGGAAAGTTCCGACGCGGACTCGGCTGCAGAGCTTCTCCTTTTACGCGTGGCGCTCGTAAAGAAGACGGACGCCACGGATGGAGATCTAGATCTGTCCGCTGTTGAGCTGAGGGCAAATGACTCGCTACCCACCGTATCCCTAATCCCATGCGAGTCACTGCCGTCAGTCAGCAGCGGTTTCTCCGCCCCATCCAAAACTGGACAGGCGGACACACTAGGGGCAAGGCTGCGAAAGCTGTCGCACGAGCTGGCTGACCGCGTTCGCACCCTTGACCCCTCATCCTTAGAAACTAAATTGAGACTTATACTATCACTTAATACTAAAGGGTTTTTTGACAATTCCATTTTTGATCCCACGAGTATGGGGGAAGTATACGGTCCACCCGAGCAGTGCCCCCTGTGCCCGGGTAAGCCTAGGGCTTAACGCCCCCAGGGGGGCGGCTGGTACCCTTTGGGCGAGCGCGCTAGTGACTGATCTTCCCGTCAGCCATGCATCCCCTCGCGGCGCGCTATCGCTTGGGATTCTGGGTAATTTTTTATAGAGGTTTTCTTCCTCGCGATCCGGGCGGCAAAGCCAAGATCCTCGGTCCCACCTGAGGTCGCAAAACATGACCACGCCTCAGAATGGGATTACGATATGCTATGGGGTCCGCTTAGCTTCACGGCTGGGAAATATGCATCCAGCCGCTACTGAGCCCCCTCGCCACGACAAGGCGCGGACCCGGTTGAGGGGGCGGTGTGTGCACCTAACCTAATTTACATTAATGCAAACGAGGAGCATTGTTCAGGTGTGAAACGCCAGTGTCAACACGAGCCCTACTCAAATAGTTTATTAGCTCCTCCCATCGGTGTTCTGTCGGACATACCTTTGTTGTACTGACAGTTGTGCATAAGACATGCATGGGATGTGTAACTTTTAAATATACCTCTAAGACAAAAAATCTTTCTATATCATTAGTATTCTAACACATAACTTCCACGTTACTGGCCACGGGACTACACATATCCAATTTAAAAAAAAATTAACTTTTAAATATTGTCCTTCGATTTTTGTACAATCTCGCACCGCACGCATAGCTAAGAGGGCATGGATGCGAAAGGCAAGGTGTCGTTGCGAATAGATGAGACGGCCTATATCCATAATAATAATCAAACTGCGAAAGGATATACCGGCTGAAAAGAAGACGAAGAAGGCATATTGTTCTTATAGTTGTCAATTTTTATTCCTGAGGCTAGTAGCGTTTCTAAAACGACTGTAACTAATTGGATGTCGATAAGTAATACCATGTTAACCCACAAAATTAAGTTTTTGATACAGAACGCTTTATTGAGGGTTATAGATCGTTTTCTAATTATATTGTGTTTACTTTAATACATTGTTTAAATACCAACAAAATGTTGAACATAAAAAATGTTGACACAAAATGGCGCTATAAATTTGGAACACGATTTACTTAAAATTTCTCCAATGTGGGTTAACACCATGGACCTGTGTTAACACACTATTGATTATTATCTATATCCAATTATATAGCCACAATGAAATGAACGCAAATGCATCGCTTAATAACTCCCAAGACAAACTAGTTATTTTCATTGTGGTGCCACAAAATCAGCCTGTTTTTTCGTTCTTTATGAGCGAAACGATGATTTGAGAGCGTATCTAGTTTGTGTAACATTTATAAATACGGGTCACAGAAAATTTGACAACGAATTTTCCTAATAAACATAGTGCTAATACTTTAATAAAACGACAGGCATGAAGCGGTATCTACTACGATTACATGAATTTGTTATTAAACTTGACAATTTGATTCCATTATAGTAATGGGAAAGACCATTTTATAAAGTGACTGAAACGTTTTATGACCTCTTCACATCCGCTTTATAGGATCGTTCGTGAGACGATTTAACGGCTATAAAACGTGTCATTGATTGCAAACGTACCTATGCGGAAAATTGTACGTTACTAGGTAGTCATAGTGCTGCGGTCATTGGCAGCTCTCGTCATAGTTGATTAGATTAGATCTGAGTAAAGCTATCCAATTTTATACTGAGCGATTACTAGGGCGATATCTGTCTTCAATAATAGGTATAAGGAAAAATCGGTGCGGAGAGATACTTGCGTATACCTATCGTGCTTTTGGAAATATAATGCAGTTATATCTCTTTATAGCATGATAGTTAACTTCATTTTCTCTAAGTGTGAGTGTTGTTGTTATTTGCACCCAGAGAGAAGGTAATCACTTGTTTGCACCTAAAGTTTTTTTTAAGTTTTTTTCGACTGGAGAGTCTTACTTTTTGCTAATAAAAAATTATTAAAAGTTAATTTTAATGTGTATTACGATGCTGTTTAAGATGTAAAGTTTTGCAGAAGTTGTTCTTTACTTGTGCATTGAAGTAGGTATAGCATAGCATGGTGTCTGGCTAATTTATAAATTTCTATTTTAGAATAAGGTATGGCTAAAAAATGTTAGGTATTTGACGCTGCGTTGTTTAAAAATGTACTATAATTTAGAAGCTCATAATAAAGAAAAGAATAACTCGCAGATGATACTTACGATAATTTTTATATGCACCCAAACCAAATGACAATATGACAATATCATGATCATGACGGCGAGGCCTGCAACGTGACGTCATCACAAAGACAATGGTCAATCATAAATTATAGTGACAATCTGCCACCTCGGATATTAATCTCTCCATGTCGGGTGTCATGTATATCGCTCATCCATTCGTAAACAATGAAATATTACAGATTGAGACCTTGGCGTTAAGTAAAGTGCATTTTTGTGTATGTTGTTTGGTTTAATGTTCAGTTCGCACTCGCGTGCGAATGTTATTGAACTGTGTTGTCGTGATTTACCGTCGCGTCTGTAGGTACCTACGGAATTGAGTACCTAAATATTTGATGATTAAGAGATATAGGTGATTAGTCTCGATCTTCTCGACTAGCTCACTCTCACTTAGAGTAGAATTTAAATACCAGAAATCCCTGAAATAAGACTTTCTTTACTTCAAAAGTAACGGTAGGTATTTTCATATAAACTTTCACTCCCCTTTTTATATCGCTTTAAGGGTTGGATTTCTAAAAACTATTTAGTATTGCTTGCCTACGCCACTACAAGAAGTCTTGTGCAGAATTTCATGTTTCTAGATCCTCGGCTTTATTGAATCAGTTAGGTAGGACATTAAAATATATCACATTAATAGGTATATAATAATTTCATATGTACGAATATCTGTATTATTACAAATCTGAAATATTATTATTAAAAACTTTAGTTGTTAGTACCTAAGTACAATTAGGTACTAATTTTAAATTTTATCCGAATGAAATAATAAATAAGCTTCCGAGTACTTTTGTGATAAATAATTTGCGAGGAGTCGAAGTGTGGGCGCCACGAGGAACCCTATTGTTTATTTATTTTATAAAGATCATCGATTTAAACCCATCCATATGGCTCGTATACGGTTCGTTTACATCGATCGGTAAGTAGCGATGTTTCATGCTAATACTGAGAACATGATAATTGGATGCCGTGATGATCACAGCCAAATCACAGCATAATAGTAACATAATATAGGAAAATATGAAGATTGCATTTGCACGGAAGCTTGCTAAACTAACTTCGTCCAGAAAACTTTCACCTATATTATCTTTAAACATATTATAAAAGAAATTCCTCCGCCACGTCTGTCTGTCTGTCTGTTCGCGATAAACTCAAAAACTACTGACAGGTTTTTCATGCGGTTTTCACCAATTGATAGTGATTCCAGAGGAAGGTTTATAGGCTTTTTTATCCTGTAATTCCCGCGGAAACTCCGAAATCATCCGTGGTCAAACCGCGGAAGACAGCTAGTTAAACTGTGCTAATGATGCAGTTCTATTTTATACTTGTGATAACTCTATACATTTGTGCCAACGTGAAAACTATTCCGTAGGACCGTGGTCCGGCCAGGACCCATCACACGTTACATAACCATTTAGATCTTTGCTTGCAGTTCGACTATTTCGAAAACTGTCATCCTGAACCGATATCTAAATATCAAACTAGCTTTCGAATATTGGTATGTTATCTCTGATTTACCGTTCTCTTTTGTTCGGAAGGTAATGTATGAAATGATATAAGAGAGTTGACTGTCCTAAACAAGATGATATCTACGCTAAACGCAGCAAAAAGGTTTGACACGAAAATGAAGTCGACATGGAGGCTACATAAGCATATATTCCAATTTTGATTTTTTTGTAATACCTAGATACTTACGGCTACGCGGCACGCAAAAATTCTGGCAAAATCGCTAAAAAATTTTGTGTAAAAGAAGATAAATAAATAAAATTTAGTGTCTGAGTTTGAATATTGTAAACACTAGCTGGCGTGTAATGTTATGTATGTAATGTTTATCCACATTTTGATATCCTTAACATTTTATGTAAATGTTGATATAATTTAAAACAACCGTATAATTGGTTTTTCTTTATGTTGTTTATATGGGTATTGTGCAGCCAGTGGACCGTGGCTTTGAACGCGTGTTTACAAGTGCGACTGACGATTGCCAATACTGGCCGTAAAACACAAAACATCCCACAATCACCGCATATATTTTCACATAAATTTTTCGCTTCTTAACCAGTAAAACGTATTGTTGCACATAACACAATTACACGTTTGACTTGATATGAAGTTGGAAGCTCAAACAAAGACTATTTATAAAACTATTCGCACTTTACAATTGTGTTTATTGAACCTCGTTGGCAACTCTTGATAGGTACTGTAAGTACTGTAATACATTCTTGGTTACTGCCTTTCGGATCTAAGAGTGGGTCTGCGGTCACTGCCCATGATGTGATAACTCAACCACAAGAAAGCACATACTTCTCATGCTTCTCATTTTTCCTCTATATCTATCCTTCCCACGTTGTAGTTTTCTATGTAGGTACATACAATATATCGCATTTTCTTTTCCTAGACATTTTCTCATTACAAATGGAATCACAATATTAGTTTTATTCGTATGCCAGAAATCACAAGCGATGCCTTGAAAAATAAATGAAAAAGTACGGATATTGAATGACAAATGTGTTCTCATACTAATGTTTGATGTTAGTGCACACGACGTACCGCGGCGAATCACCTTGAGACACCGTCAGCGACAGACTGCTTGGAAACGCGATACTGTAACGTTTGATTTTTTTTTTCTCCATTATGTCGCCGTATTGTAGGTAAACGGTGTCGAAGTTATTTGGTCTAGCGACGATTGTCCTCGGAAGAACAATGCTTGCCGTCCGCGCCGCTCGCGATTAATATACTCACTAATGAGTATAATTGTGAGCCCGAGGCGCCCACTGTGTGCGCATGATTATTTTGACTATGAGCGATCGACTCCGTGCCCCGATAAGGCACACTCGCTTCTCAGTCGTGATTTGGTTTTATTGTTAACTTATTGTTATTTAAACTGTCGCGGGAAAGTTATACTTCCGCTGCTCGTAAAATAATAATAATATTATTGTGTACTTAGCTTTTTATAGGTAGCTAACATTTTACTATGGAAATTCTAATTCGGTCAAGAGACTTCTTAGCTAAAAAGTATCTTTTGCCCGAAGTCTTTTTTCTATTGACTGAATTACGAATTGCACATCAGGGACAATGATGATACAGTAGGTACTTACAGTACGAGTATCTTTCTTTACAGATTTTCCATTAATTTAATTTGTTGGCCGGAGAGATAAACCGACACGACCTCACGCTACCTTGGATGTCCAATGAGACATAAATAATGAGTTATTGGTTATTGTTTTTATGTAGCGACCAGCGCAGTGCGCACCGGTCATAACTATTAATGCTCATTGCTCAGATGCGCTGACCTGAAATGCGCACCCAGATAGAAATCAACAAAATATGTCCTCCAACTTGTTCCCTTTCGTTCACCACTAGGTACAAGTATATGCCTAAATTTTATCTATTTATTTATCTATTCTTTATTGCACAGTATGTACAAATGGCGAACTTAATCTTATTTGCTGCTGTAATCAATGCAACTTAAAAACTAAGTCCACCAACTATTCGTTTGTTTCGATCCATCTGAAAATCTCTCTACAGATGTAAATTACATAATAAAATAATTAAACTATTTTCATCACTAAAAACAGTAAGTAATACTAGGTACCTATTTCTGTGTGCAGTGAACATAATATCAAACTAATTAGTATATTTTTTATTGCTAACAAAACTATGCTAATGATGCAGTTCTATAGTTAGATATTTCGCACATGTTGCGTCAATATTTACCGTCTTTGCAATAAGTTGTATAACCCTTTGATGCTTAACGCGTCCTTCATTATGACGAATGACGTCGTTATTAAATAATACGTAATACAAGATTTACCTAATACCTATAGTAGCTTCGTTTTTAATATTTTAATATTTCAACCCAACCCAATTCAATTCAACCCAATGGTTAACTGTCAGAGAATGCCGCAAGGCATTAAGTTCGCCATTTGTACTATTTTGTGCAAGAAGAATAAATAAATAAATAAATAAATAAATATTTCTTAAACTAATAATGTATCAGTGCAAAGTTATAAAACCGACTGAGTTTAATTTAAAATTGCTAGAGTAGATAAGCCAAATTGTTGCGAAAAGAATTAGTTAAACTGTTGTGAGGGGAACCCAAAAAATCAAAAAGTTCGTCACACAACGTGTTCAATGTCAAACATGTTTATGTTTAAATTGTTTTACCTAAAAACATTTGTAACCAGTAAAATGAAAATCAAGTAAATAACATTCTCCGATATTTTAATTTACCATCACTAAAATCTACGTAAAACTTCCCTTATTGCGTGTGGAAAGGGGTCTATAAAACACCTCATTTTCTTTTACCTACGGATTCTAAATAAACCAACCCTCTGACTCTGATGTGGGTAGGTAGTAGGTACCCTTTAAGATTCAAGTTAATCAATTCATAATTGATAACAGTGTAGTAGTGTACCAAAAATTACGATATGTTTTTTAATTTAGCCAAAAAGTGTTAAGTCCCCCTTTACACTATTCTTGTACACAGTAACAAAAAATAAAATTGAAAGTTTTAATAGACCTTATAATATAATCAACCTATGCAATAGATTTGCTTTACTTGTGTTTTACGTAGGTATAAGAGTTAAAAAGCAGTTTATTCAGCTTACTCCAATGGGTGTAAGCTAACTAAACTGTAATGACCCATATAAGTAAAAACTTTAGGTACGTGCTTTTGAAGTGAAAATGTTTAAATCTAACCAAAACGTAGGTTACGGATCATGTACATTGTACAATACCTTTTGAGACGGTTTTCCACAATAAATACAAGTAAGTATAGGTGGAATAAGACAAGTTTATTTCGAGCCTCGAATGTTTTATACGAATCTATCAATAGCCAAAGGCTGTTTAATGTTTATTGTGTTCGCTAAACGGGGACATTCATCTGCCATTATAATATTGGTCCGGCTTTTTTCATGTACCTGCCACATGGCGCTTCACCATTCTTATTCAAATCGTATGGAGTTCTTGTCAAGTGAGTTTTTTATAAATATGTAACCGTACCACAAAAACATACTTGACTACTTAGTTTAAATCATAACTTTCTTATACATGTGAAAAGTATGCTATTTCCCTAGGTGATTAATTAAAAATTCCAGTGCGTACCTACATACATGCTCAAGAAGTGAAAATTAGTGAAACTTATAAAAATCCAAAAAAGCTCAGAGAAAATTTGATATTTGAACTATCGTCGTCGCTCTAGCGGTTGCTATCCGCACGTCTATACATATAAATATACCTATCTATTTGACCACAATTATATCAATACCAAAAACTTATTGTACAAATGAGTACCTACTCAACTCAGACATAAAATAACACGCTGTGGCCGAAAAATTCGAAATTATACGAGCATACGAATCATGTGAATAAAATATTGCAAATGCGTCTTTTGCATATTTAAAAAAAAATTACAAAATTATGTGTGTTGAAATATAAATTCGACCAATAGAACGTTGTGAAGAATTGTAGCGAGCATCTCCCGGCGGATGGGCGATGATCCGGGTATCCCGCTGCGCCGGCGCAGGTCAACCAGCTTATTCATTAGCGCACCGTTCCTCCCACCGGCGGTGGTTATTTTGCTTTATTTATGGTCGTCGAGCTGAGGTGAGACCCCAATTTCGCTCGCGCCCGTGGCTCGATAATTATAGTCCCTGGCCTATGTCTGAAAAAGAACGCCATCTTTTAATATCAGATTCAATAACGATGGTTGGCGGATAAAATACCTAGGGCATATGCAGTATTAACCATAAATTAAGATTATTTAAGATATCTACAATCTTGTTCGTTGTAAATACCTAGATTCACAAAGAACGGGCAAGTAGGTACATCCAGTTATTTAAATGTACCTACGCTATGATAAGTTTCTCCAACCGCGCTCTTTTATTCGGGTACATTTATCTACTTACTATTTTATAGTGTCTAAGCTATAGGGAAGTTTGATGGCTAATACTCACATTATTGATTTATTCCTCTTTATAAGCAAAGTAAACATAATTTATTAACATAACAAATTACCAAGTCATGTTAGAATCGATAGTCTCATAATAATTGCTCAAACAACTTTGCAGATAACCAGCAACAGGCCATGCATAATATTAATGAGTTATATGTTTAAAATATCAATGGGAAGTGACTAGAACATAGAAAGACACATGCTATGATTCATCTGACATTTTAAAATGGTATCCCTACTTAGCTGCATCTTTTGGGTCACATACCCAAGCATATAAAATTACGTCACTTTGCCACAAAGAGACTAATACGTTTTGATTTAAAACAAAATTAATTTTATTGTTGGAAGGTAAAACAAGACGAGAAGGTCGTGCCAAGGGTCCGGTGGCAAAAAGCTCTCTCGTGTCCGCGATGTCGAGATAACCTTAAACTGAGCATTTGTTATCCTTATCTCATGTTGGAGCGTGGCTAATGTGCTCGCGCGGGCAGATATACCCGATCGATTTATGTCGCTCTGGCACCCACGACAAATTGATAATTAATTTTTGACCATCGCCTTTGATCCCGCCGAGTTATTCGCGATGTCTACGTGCTCAATGTTGTGTAGGTACCGTTAAAGGAGCAAGTATGAGTTCATTCATTACGAGCATTGATGCAAAAAATAAAACTTTTCACCCAAGTTCGCAGTTCCATACCTACCATCCGTACAAATGGTATTTCAAAACGTGGCATCGGAACCTATTGTAACAAATTTTGATTGAATAAACACAAATACGTACCTACTCAAACCCACGCTACGTGTTAAACGCAACAAAGCTGTTATTTAAAAAACTGCAGTAGGTAGGTACTAATCGAAAGAATGACAGATTCGATCTTCACAGATTTCAATTCTGCGGTTCTTTTTTAAGGATTTTTTTACCTCAGCTTGTTGGATGTTTTTCGTATATACATATACTAGTATAACTATCAATAACTACGAGTAGATATCTACTTTTGAATGCTATGATAACTATCTCGCTGGTTAAAATTGCATAAAATATTTTTTTAACATTTTTTTTTTGAATGAATAACAATACAATAATATTGTTTTTAATTCGCGCGGTTACGCCCCAGCCGTACCTTGAGGGGCTACTACAGCCCACAATGGCATCTGACTGATGTTTTACCAAGCATTGTTCTCAGATAAGCAACGTAAATAATTGACTTCTCCACCTGACAGACAGCCGCACGAAAGTTTGTATTATGAGAATTATTTTCTATTTCCTTCGGACACGACAGTGGCTAAAACGTAAATATCGTTTAACGTTTGACCGTTGAGGTAGCTATTCGTTTTTTTTATTTATATTATGTAGCTATTGTAGATAATTCATATGTGTTTTTTTATTATAGAGCTGGGATTTTTATCTCAAAAAATAAATGATCTAAGATTCTTATGTTACGTTGTAAGTATTACTTTAAGTTCAGCTTCGATCTGCACTCTGCGTTGAGAGAAATAGGTAGGTACATAATATATATACGTGTAGGTAGGTATATCAATTCCCACGCCCGCGCGCAAGCACATCGCTCGTCGCGCGAGCCGAACCTCGTTTAGACAAAAGCTCCCATCTAATGGACAGCCTCCGATAAAAACATTTACTACCACTGAATAAATAACTACAACTCTCAAAGCTCATGACACATTAAGTCGCATACCATTAATTTAGATTTAGTGAGGAGTGAAAAATTTAATTTTAATTCTATTGTCATGATTTCGATTTAGTATTTTGAAATGTTTAATAAATTTTTTGAGAAGTCTGGCACAAAATTGTGGGTGCGATGGGAATGATATTGAATAAAATGTTAAATGATTAGTGAAGCGAAAACTACCGCGGAAACGTTATATACCTATCCAACGTCAAATTGTCCTTTCGATAAAACAGCCAAGGCTTTGAGACATGCCCAGTCTGTAAGTAAACCAATATTTTTGCAAACGACTAATATTTTAGTCGTTTGCAAAAATGTTTACACATCTATAGGATTTACCATCACCTCTCGATACGGTCAAAATTGCCTTGAACATTGATCGTCCTAATGCCAGTATTCTTGTGATGGGTCCACACAAAAAAACATCACCTGTGTCATCGGGTAATTTTCATCAAATTACTGGTGGATATCGCATTTGATTTGGGACCGAAAACAAACTGGATCGTTGGACCTTTTGTGTAACACGACACCAACCGCGCAGCCGAGCCGGGCCTGCGACACGACTGGCCGGTGATCTCGGAGCGACCCAATTACGAAAATAACCGTCGTGCATTACATATAAAATTTTATTTTACTGTAGATACTTTGGCGACATTGAAGTCTCAAAAAAAAACCCCCATCAAAGTCCAAAATGTAAAGTCGTCAAAAATTTAAAAAAGAAAAAAGTAGCTCATCTTATCGAATATACGTCACAGTAGTGGCTTCAGACTCATTGCTTCAAAAATAAAAGATACGATATGTCATAAAAATATGCGCGTGAAGCGCCACATCGCCGGCGCGGCGCTCGTCCCGCGACCATGCACCCGCGCGGCTCGTAAACGCCTGCTTTAATCCTTTAAAACAATGCTAATGGATCTACGTAAAGCCCGCCGCTTTAAGTCCTGTCGACGTATTAAACTTTCAACCGATCTCCTTAACGCTTCGCTCATCACCAATAAAGTTGACACCGTATACACCCATAGTTTTATTTTTCGTGCTCCACGCGGCACCAAATTGTAGTTTAATAAATATTTTATTGTACGTGTCCACTGGACGCATTTTAGTGTGAGCGATGAACACGGGTTCACGTCAAAACATCTTTATCGGGTTATTTGTCTTATAAAATATTATCAAGAGGCCCTTCGGGACCGTCAGCAAAAGAGGGCTTAAGGTGTGATACGTGTGCGACTGTTGATTTAACGCCCACGTGATTTGATCACGTCTCTTCGGCGCGAGGGATAAACAATGGCAGCGGCGATTACATGTCAATAGCGTAACAAATATCGTTTATTGTTATTTAAAGATGAGATCTTGATGGGCGAGTGACGTGCAGGATAGAGGCGGATTGCGCACTGTACCTACCTATCGTGTGGAGTGGAGATTAGTGGCGTCTGGGAAGTGCGCATGCAGGTGACGGCAACGGCCGGACCGTCACCCGGGAAGACACTATACTCTCTTTGTCTATACTTATATTTCTCAAAACCGATTTAAAACATTATAATAATAATAATAAGTTTATTTAACCACAAACCATTTTTACAAAATACAACTTGAACAAATACATTTAAAACATTCTTTCAATTATGTGCAGTGTGCAGTGTTCTCGAGTGAAATAAGGTACTTTTTATTTTGGAATTGGGAAGGGGTATCTGTACCGTGTTGTGTAAAGTACGTATATAGTGTACTTTTTGTTCCGAAATTTCCGCAGGAACTCTAAATTAACGCGTGTAAAATCCCGGTTGAAACAGCTACCATTTAAATATAATACTACTATCCTTTACTCTCCTTTACTATATATCCTTTATAGTCCTTTAAATAAAAAATAAACTAATATATAATAATATAGTTGTCCCCCGCGATTTCATCCGCGGTAATTTCGGAGTTCCCGCGGGAATTCCGGGATAAAAACTATCCTATCTTTTAAGTTGGACCATATTATAAATGGTTACAAAATTTTGTCAAAATCCGTTCCGCAGTTTCGGAGTCCATCGCGGACAAGCAACGTGACATGTGACTTATATATATTAAGATAAGTATTAGTTTATTCTTTATTTATTTATTTGACAATTAATGCACACAAGGACAACATAAAAAAGAAAGAAAGTATAAAAGTAGGTAATCATGTACAAGGGTCATACTTATTCCATGTGGAAAGCAGACCCGACGCTTTTACCCCGTAACCACTCAACTGATCATCATGAAATTTCGCATACTCGGTTTCAAGGGTATAGGTACCTACAGAGAAAGATATAGGGTACTTTTAAGTTAAGTGATTTGACAAATAAATTTTGATCTAAAAGTGCTATTGGTACTTACTTATTTATACGCTACAATTTCTTCCTTGAAGACATCAACAAACAGTCTATGAATTTGGTCGTGCCCAATTTACTTTGTGACGAATTTACAACAACCCTAATTTTTGACGTGTACCTAAACATATTAAGAGTAATTTTTTAAGATTAATTTATTTTTATAAAGGATAAAAAATGTAAAAAAATAACGTAATTGTGATAAAAATTACATAATAATTAGTATATACTTAGATACAACTTGAAAGCGCACTGCTTGCAAGTTTTAGTAAAAGCTCGCAACCAGTCACGTCGGAAGGGGCGGGCTTCGCGAGCTCCTCGGCCGCCGCAATCGCGTATTTGTCGCGTTTTCATCACTTGAACGCTTAATGTAACGTCATTACGTATGCAAATTGATCAGCAACACTTACCTATCGGCTCGTGGAAGGTGGATGCTGTAAATTAGCAAGATACGCCAGGTTAACGATCACGGTCTCGCCACATCAGAGCGGGGTAATCGTCCAGCATAAAAATCTAATTCCCACGTTTATATGGAAAATGTAATCGATACCAGTACATAAAAACAGATCCAAGGAGATAAGTATAAGGGTCGATAGATGTCGGAAGCGTGGATTCCATCGCTCATTCGGATGACTTGCAACTGGCGAGCGTGCTCTCATTGACTCCACCGCTGACCCTGCGCCGCCCGACGTTAGCGATCACAATAATATAAATAATGGAGTCGCATCCGTCCTGCGGCTATTCACAATGAAAAACATACAATATTTAATGAAACATTTTGCCGTCACAATCTGACAACAGATCGGTCTCTAAGGAAGGTTTCACAGTTGGAGACAAGCGAATGCGAAATATTTATTTGCACCTGGTCATATCTATACGGTACTATTCAATTAATAAATAAAGTTACAGTCTCTTTTTACTCAAAAAAGTGATCTGTCTATCTGCTTAAGTGCATGTAGGTATAAGAAATAAAGTTTATAGTTCGTACACGTTCATAAACGTAAAGTTATCACCTATGCCTGCCTATACCTACTATAGGTACTATACGTACTACTACGTACGTAGGTACGTACGTACTAAACTGTGCTGGAAAAGGAGCCGACTTAAAGGGAATGTTTAAGTCGGCTCCTTTTCCAGCATATTTTGTGCACACATGTATATTCTATTGTGAAGAGACGTTCCAGTTGAGTGAATGAAGTGTAACGTTTCATTAACAAGGGTTCGTGGACCGAGCAAACACTATACCAATTGGTATCTTGTTTCAGATTTTTTGACCATGTGAAAGGCACTCTTCAATTTTTGTGGACAGTTGCATTTAGAACTTAAGTTCTATGCTTTTAAAGGAAAACTTTTGAACTTTAAGCGCACTTGTGCGTATTTTATTATTTATAGACCTGTAATTTTTGGAATAGGCATTTAACGCCCGAAAAAAGAATAACATTTAATCAAACAAATGCATTTTGGCCATAAATTAAACAAAAAATAATGTTTCAACGATTTATAGTTCTACAAATATCATATCAAAAAGTGGCGTCGCAACCCATAAGGAGCAAATTTTTAATGAACAAACATAATTAATTATATTGAGTATAAGTTGTTTAAAAAAAATAACTTGGCACTAATCGAAATGAACTAGGTACCGATTCTTTGCTGATTTAAATTTCTTTGGGGTTCTATTTTGAGAAAGTTTTTGCGTCTTTGTGTATCTTGGGTATTTAATATATCAATGATCAAATAAAATTAATTGATACACAGGTATAATGTAGCTAAAGAGTAGGTAACCTAAGCACAACACGCAAGGCAGTGGCGCGGCGGGGCTGTGCCGGGCGGCACACAGCCTCCGCTGATGACAGCCGCATTAAGACAACAAAGGGTGATATTTTTCGTAGACAAACATCACAGAGTTTTGAACACACAGACACAGGTGATGCATATTTATGACGTGTTCTACAACTAGTGCCACACTAGGACCTGTGTGTGTTAAGCAAATATTTGTGGTGTTTCTATTTAGACAACGAATGAATAATAATTACCTCTCTGCATGGAGTCTATGCTGCAGTCGCAGCGATACGCATTAATATGATTATTATTATTGATTTAGACAAATTATTATTTATAAATCACTTATTCTTATTATTTATAAATTCAATTCGTGTTTCACCCGTTTCACTCTTATAGGAGTGAATTTCCTAAATCCCAGAAATATGTCATTTCTTGCTGATTGGTTACATATCTGCATTTTTACCCACTTAAAGGGCTGAATTTCTAAAAACCCATCATAGTGCTTGCCTACATTCTGTACCTACACACCTGGCCAAGTTGGCGAATGCACTCACGCTGTGCCTACATAGCGTTACTCGCGCAAGGCTTGCGTAGGTAATAAACATCTTGACAGGGTATGAAAATCTAAATTATATTTAGCCTGTTAGTTAATTAATAAAAAAAAATAATAGACACGTATTTTTCAGTTTTTCGGATTGAAAAAATAATTTGATAAAGTGCATTAAAGTTAAGGACCGGAGACTTGTGACGTCATTAACTGGTTGGTATAAACCTCGATTAAATAATGTTCATGCGATATTTCGAATTATATATTTTTAAGTAGGTTACGTAAAAAACCAGGTTCACTATTTTTTATTATTCCGCATGATGGATTAAAAACAAAAATATAGTCAATTAGCTTATCTAGGTATACATATATATTAAATTGAAGTGTCTGTTTGTAATCTATACTTACTATTAATAATATATTATATGAAAAGGTACCGGTCTACCTAAAGTTTATGAGTTTGTAAGGCTTTATGACCTAATCTCTGGATATACTGAATATATTTTGAAAATGACATGAAACAACGTTATTTGTGAGTGTCATAAGCTATATTATAACCCGAAATTCCCGCGGGAACTCTGAAATTTCCGATCCAAATAGGTACAAACCGATCAGTGGTAGCACAAACCAATAATAATATCACGAGTATTTTTGTCTTTTGGATTAAATCGGTATTTTGTTATTTTCAGCTTTTAGTTTAGTGTTTTTGGAAGTCTTTTGCTAAATTTTTATATACCTTACTAGTTGTTCTCTGTGGTTTTACCCGTGATAAGTTTGGAGTCCCCGCGGGAATTCCGGGATAAGAAGTACCCTATGTCCTTCTCTGTACCCCTGACAACGTGCATGCCAAATTTCATCCAAATCCGTTCAGCCGTTTTTGCGTGATTAAGTAACAAACATCCAAACATCCAAACACTTTCACATTTATGATATTAGTTTGATGACCAGCATTTTTTTATATCTCGACTTCCAGATGGAATTTCGAAAAAATCGAAATATGAGTAGTATCTAAGTTAGACCCTTAGCAATACAACAAAAAAACCGCATTCAATTTGGTGCAGCGGTTTTTGCGTAGCGCACGAATACAAACATACAGACAGACAGACATTATAAATACCTTCGTATTACACAAAAGAGTAATAACAACAGCATTAATGTTAATAAAAGAAAAAAAAGTGTAAATAATTAACAAATATTAGTCAGGCTTTTCTCCGCGGTTTCACCCACGATAATTTCAGAATTCCGGGATAAAAGTAACCTATGTCCTTTTCTGTATCCCTGACAACGTGTGTGCAAAATTTCATGATGATCGGCTGCGCCGTTAAAAGGTGTGAAAGCGTAACAAACAAACAAAGTCTCTTTCGCATTTATAATATTAGTAAAAATATAGTAGATATATAGATTTCCACATGAACACTACACATTAACTTCAGATCAAATCGTACTTTTGACAATTTTTCATACCTAAATATTGTAAAAGAACTTCGTAGGTTGGATAGGTAGGTAAGTAGTGAACGAGTTGTTATTTGAGTAAAAATGAAAACTTAGATCAAATCGTGTTTCGTGTGACCCAGAGCCGACAACCTATGGCTTTTTATGACTGTGATTATTGTGACTAATTGTATTGAGTATTAGCTATCCCGCGCGGTTTCACCCGCGATAATTTCGAAGTTCCCGCGGAATTGTTCCATACAAACTTTGCAACCCCTTTCAAAGAACACACCCTCCAAGTTTCAGGTCTCTTCGATCAGCGGTTTAGGCTGTACGTTGATCCATCAGTCATTCAAGACAAAAATTTTATATGTATAGATAGCTAAATTGATATGAAGATATGTAAAATAAGGATAATATTTATTTCAGTACTGATTATTTAACATAAAAAAAATTAAAGTATACCTAAACAAAAAGATGATCATATTATATTAAAAACTATAATGGCCGTTGGAACGTTACAACCGCGTCGGCGGTGATTCACATGTTGCGGTTTCGGTTTTTATTTGAAATATACAAATTCGTTCTTAATTGTTCACGGTTACTCCCAACTCCATCGTCCACCAATCCGATGAAATAATTTCAATTTATGATTGAAGAAAAAAAAAAGAGTTGGATGCTATTATGCCGTGCCACTTTGTGGCGCCGAAAGAGCTGTAAAATTATGTATCGATAGTTATATTGAAAAGAATTCAAAAAGAGCAATGGGCTTTATATGGCGAACTCGAACAGAGAATTATCTATTTATTAAGGTTTGTAAAATACGAGTTTTTACTTTACATTTTTTCGGTGTAATAGCGTAACGTTATTACGTTACGTAACGTTTATTATAATTTATTATAATTCATCTGTTTTAATTATATTTTGACATGTTTTCAGGAGAACAAACTTTAATAGTTTTAAATTTAAACAGAGTGCGGGTTCGCGTGAACAATATGAACGATCGGCAACCACAAAAAATTACCCTTAAACTATTTGTTGTGGTTTCTACAAAAAAAAAAATACAAAACAAAAAACGGATCATCAAAAACCAGTCAGCATTGGTCGGAACTTTTCTACTGGTGACCATGTACAAAAAACGATGTGTTAAGGAATGTAAAGAGCCGTTTAATTATCCTAATATATTGTTATGGCGGCGTAGGGTGGCAGTTATGGCTAGTGACCGATCTACGCCAGGCCCATGAAGAAATGTGATTAATGTAGACAGACAATATTGTGACCGACTTCCAATACCTAACAGGAGACACATAGGTAGGTCCTTACTCTGATCGGCTTAGAAGAAAAGTTTTTTAATTTTAGGTAGGTACCTCAATACCATTGGGTAGCCTTCATCATGCACCGCTATGTGCCACTCACCACGCCATAGCAACCACTCTTCGTGATACAGGTAGCTTTTGGTCTCACATTATCATTGATCACATAACTATACCTATAAAAAGTATTATACGACCATTTTATTATTGATTAGCTGCTCCCCGCGGTTTCACCCGCCATAATTTCGGAGTTCCCGCGGGAATTCCAGGATGAACTATACGTATAAACTTTCCTCTTGAATCACTTGAAAATCGTATGAAAATCCGTTCAGTAGTTTTTGAGTTTATTGCAAACAATCAGTCAGACAAACATACGGACAAACGCGGCGGAAGACTGTTTTATTATAAGTAAGGATTAATTACTCGCAAATATGATGCGTTGCGATACAATATATGCGATGCGCTAATTTGCAATAATGATATTCCTAATGGTTTTATGTAGGTATATTGAAGCATTGCAAATTTAAATTTGAATTTATAATATTCGAAACTTAAGTTAGAGTAGTGAAGTTCTTATCGGGTATGAGTATTAGAGATATCGATCTGAGGATACTTGGGTATTAGGGTGTACTTACTCGGTGAATAAGTAGGTATCTAAATACGCGTTACGCGACAGGATAGGACGAAGTGTCGGAGGCAAGGTGTCCCGCTGCGCCTGAGCATTGTGATCGACAGCTTGTTTACTAAAAATATGCATAATGAATTTATAATAGACCGCCGTGTATGTCACAATGCCTCTTCTCGCTGGATCCATATAGACTTAGATTATATTATATTTAAAATAATATTTATCTATAACATCGTGATAGTTACCAATAAATTTAGAACTAGTTACGAACAACAAAAGTTATTTGTTACCGACTAAATATCGAACGGTTCAAAGAATTTAAATTTAACGTGTAAATTCAGAGGTGTATGTGAGAAAATAAGGAATGTTGTGATGGGTGCGAGATGTGGTGATTGCGACATTGATGTGTTCCCACGTTTAAGTGCACGGCGTGTTTGGGCTTGCATTTAGCGTTCGATTGTTTTAGCGGTAGCCAGCCAGAGGCCACGGCTGCGTCCCGCGGCTGTCTCGGCAAACATTGCCCCTAACACAGTCGGCCCTCAAACCGCCGAGCTCACCACCGCTACATCTGAACATGGACATGAGGGGAAATTGTTAAAAAATCTATACATTCATTCTATTGATCTTTGAATGAACTACCAACTATCCTATACTGATATTATACCTACGTATAAATGTAAAAGTTAAAGAAGATATTTGTGACGCTATTTGAAATCACATGTATCTGAGAAACAGATTTGGATGAAACTAATTTTTTTTTTCGGCTCAGTGTTCCTGAGGGAATCCCGAAACTCACGTGGGTGAAACCGCAGGGAATAACACGAATAACGATAGGCCAGTACATAATAAAGAAATCAGACAATTTACAAAATGCTAACACTTAATTTGTGTGCATGAAGCGTACAAAATCTGCAAATAACTTCAGTTTGGATACCCTCATCCTTGTACTGTACATCCCGTCTTGCAACTCTTTATGAGAAGGTTGAGATGTTCGTAGAAGTAATTATGTACGGTACTCTGATGTATCTGCTACAATAGATGCAAGCGAGTATGAGCTCCAAAAGCGGCCGTCACCTCGATTCGTTACGTCAATCTCAAATGTTTTTTATTGCTAAATCTGCATAGAGTGGTTGACACCGAGGCACAATGCCAGCGTGTCGCGCGGCCGGCGTGCTGGTGCGCTCTACATTGTCCACATTTCTTTATAAATATTTTGACATTTCCTTTATTTGCCATGCGGTGCTATTTGACCAACAAAATGTGTCGATCCTTTTGTGCGGTGCGTTTTAATTTGATTTATTCCTTCACGACAAAATGCCCGACATCCTGTGCCATCCTGCCGGGGGCGGCAACGTTTGTCGACTTGTTAGCGTGTCTATTGGTATTTTCTTTAGTAGGCGCAAACAAAAGACCTCACATGTCTTTGGAGCGATAAATTGTTTCTTAGTGCTGTTCGAGTTCGCTGTACACATTCAGTTTTATAGGCATTTTTTGCATATTTACCTAAATGGTAGGTATGTGCATATTTTGTATGACCAATAGGTTTGCAGGTTGTGACTACTAAATATAGTGTGCTAATTGAATGCTAAAATTTTCAAATTACAAACCACTACAAGTCATACGCATAATAATAGGTAATATACGTATATAGGTACATATAATATGTTAGATAATTTGCTACTTAATTCTTACTATTTACCTACGTTTTATTTCCGAGAAGTCCAGTAAAAGTATTATTTGCACTACCTCTGACATATATAAAAAAAATGTTGATTGGTTAAGCTATTGAGGCGTGAAAGCGAAATAAACTCACATTAGCATTTACCATACTTAAGGATAGTGCCATAGTAAGAATTTTATGCGTAATTTTGCGAAAAATAAAAGAAACATTTAAATTAAATTAAATATTCAAATTGATGTTCCCCGTGGTTTTACTTGCGTTTATTTTGGGATTTCCGCAGAAATTTTGGGATAAAAAGTACCCTATGTCCCTGACAACGTGTATGCTAAAGTTCATGCAGTTTCACAAGCGTTAATTTCAAAGTTTCTCGGAAATTCCGAGACAAGCAGTACCCTTTCTCCTTTTCTATACCCCTGACAACGTGTATGCAAAATTTCACGATGAAAATGTAACAAACAAACAAATAAATAAACTTACACTCGCATTTATTTTTTATTTTCGTAAGGAACACATGTGTTATTTTGCCTGAAATAAAACAAAATTTTAACTTCAATTTAATTTCCAGCGATGCAAGGAGAAGCTGAACACGCTGGCGATAAGCGTGATGAACCAGTGGCCGGGCGTGCGGCTGCGCGTGATCGAGGGCTGGAACGAGGAGACCTCGCACGCGGAGCACTCGCTGCACTACGAGGGGCGCGCCGTCGACCTCACCACCAGCGACCGCGACCGCGGCAAGTACGGCATGCTGGCGCGGCTGGCAGTCGAGGCCGGCTTCGACTGGGTTTTCTACAACAGGGGACACATACACTGCTCGGTCAAAACTGGTGAGCTGCCACTCATTTATAATAATAATACAATAGATTTAAAGATCTTCTCAACTGTTCTTAACAATGAAAATGTAGACGGCGGACGTTCTACTCACCATTTTTAAACGCGTAGGTATACACTTGTAAAATATATTAAATACGTATATAAAATGAAAGTTTTGGTAATGGAGATAAGCTTATACTTTAATGATTTAACTGTTAGAAATTTTTTGCATAAATTACTAGCTATTCCCCGTGGTTTGCCCATGTTGAAATCGGGGTTATTGCGAAAATTCCGGGACAAAAGTAGGTACCCTACCTCCTTTTTTGTAGATACCTCTGAGAATGTGTAGGTATGCAGAATTTTATGATGATCGATCGACTAGTTAAAGTGTGAAAGCGTTACAACTACCTCACATTCGCATAAACAACTAACTCACATTCGCATTCATAAAGAAGGATAGATGTAATTATCTTCTTAGCAATGAAAAATGTAGACGTGAAAGTTGTGGATCGTAAGGTACTTTAAAGATTTTACTGTTAGAATTTTTTGATATTAATAATAATAATGCCTGGAAATTCTCACACAAACAAAATAACCACAGCCCAAAATAAGCAAACTTGTAGTGTGGCTACTTGACATATATCTCTGATATAATATTTATATATATTTTTTGTTGTATTGTAAGTACTTATGATACAAATTATACTATCATTACACCCAGATATTTTTTTTTATATTTTAATATCGCAAATTTATTATTTTAATTAAGATAAAAATTATATTATGCGAGTAAGTATAATTTATGAAAGGTTTACATGAAACAAAGTCTCAGACTGCAGACACTTCGCGCGTTTACATTATTATTATCATACCGTGCACCGCGTTTAAGTCTTTTGTATGAAGCAATACACTCTACTCAATTACTACGTGCTGATCATGATAACATAAATATTTTTTGTATAAGTTTGTATTTTTGCAAGACAATTATTAGAATTCCTTAGAATTGAGATGAATTTTATGTAGAATTAAAAAGTAAAAACGATTATAAAGTATTTCAAAAAACAAAGCGCCGAAATAGGTGAAGTGATCGAAATGTGTCGTCATTCCACATTCAACAGTTGGATATAATATAACTGTACAATGTGGCCTACGGGATGGGCCAAATATATATGGTTAAACTTCACAAGAAGAATGCACCTCATACTGCTTCCCGCGCCCGCGCCCCAGGCGGTGTCGATCAAACGGACGAACAAGCCTCTTGTTAACCGCCCTCCTTGTCGCTCTAGCAGCATAAACTATCTGCGTCCCTTTCCCACCCGGCGGCATCAGAGCCAATCCCCCACTTCTATAATTACGCCGGTGATTCAATGGCTACTTATATCTATATATGCATCATAACGACGAGAGAGTCAAGTGTTTTTATGTAGGTATGTACCTACGGATAGATTTTAGATACATATTTTACATATTGTATTATTATGCTGTCGCTAATGTTCACAAAGTCAAATTATTTATTAATGCAGATGAGCTTTTCGGTGATCAATCTATAAATAAAATCATGTTAAAAACCTATCAATGCTGTATTTATGAAAGAAAATTAAATAACGAGAAGTCTTAGCTCACGACAGTAAAATATGATATACCTCCTTTGAAACGTTTTTGGAAGCAAGAGTACGGCGTAGGCAACTTATTTTAATCACCAAATATTTATTTATAGACGGGTATAGCATTTGATTGGTGTAGGCTCCTGTAGCATCGCTTTCATGTATCGTCACTATCAAAATATCAAATTGACTGTCATTCCGAAAACATGTTTTTGCTCGGGTCATTGTTTCAATGCTCAGCCACTGAGCGCCTGCGTCCGCGCCCGCGCCACGCCGACCGCTCGTTGCCGCCACTCGTTTCTCGGTCGCAGGCAATTTGTTTCGATGTTTATTAATTTATTCCGCAGTATTGGTCGATCGAGGACTTTGGAGTATTAATTTGGAGTCTATAAATAATTAATGTGGCCCCGGTACTACAGAGCGGGAGAGGCGCTGCGGTCGCGGTCAAGGCCGGCCCGAGCACGAACTGTGCCGCGATCGGTTCTTGTATAAAACTCGTATCTATTGTTTAAAATTTTATAATTTTTTAAATAAAAAGTATCACCTTGACACACAAATACATCAAACTAAATACAACAACGAAATTTGATAGAAAAGATAAGAAACCTTATTTTCATCTGAAACTTTTAAGAATATTTCGTCATCCAAACAATAAAAAAATATCTAAAGCTAATTTAATATACTTACTTAATACAACGGTTTTATTATTAACACGTAATTTAATTATTTAGTATTAAAATTGTAAAGTATTGACAGTAAACTGTGTAACCGATGAGAGGAAATATCTAGAGATAAATTGTATTGAACCAGTTGCGTGTGATGATTGCCGCGACGCGCCGAGCTGCGCGCCCGCAGACCCGCCATCGTAATGGCCTCGTATATTAAATTAAAGTATCGCACATATCATCTCTACTGCGCCAATAAAACCACGAACTGAGATATTTAACTGAATCCGATTAATTATCTTCACATTGAATCGCACTCTTGTGCTTTTTCTGACAATTATTTTATATAGCTGCAGAGTTATACTACGCCAGTAAAATCGAAAGCGCAGTCCAGTTGGATTAAGTGGATATTAATAGTAGGTATATGTATAGAAAATATATCTGTATTCTCGAGTAACATAGGATACCTTTTATCGCGAAATATATTATAAAGAGTTCCCGAGTCAGGAGCAGGTGCATTCGCGTGAGTTTCGGGACTCTGAACCTTCAAAGCTATCTAGTAGGTAGGTACAATTTATAGTTACGAGTTACGACGAGTAGTTTGCGTCTTGGAATAGGATAAAATATACTTTCACTGGATAGAAAGAGTTCCCGAAGAATTTTAAAAAGCGGTGCGAATAAAACCGTAGACGTTTTATTTATTATCATAACTAAAAAAATATAATATAATTTTATTAAACAATTTGAGTTCTTTAGAAAATTCGTTGACGACCATTTTTTTGTTATAGCACTTGTAGCATATTAACTTAACATCAACATAATGTTATTTAGCAAGCGTAGAAACCTTTAAAATAATAGCTATTAAACATTTAATGAGTCAAAGTCAAAGTCGAATCCTTTATTCGAATTTGGCCCATAATGTGGCTCTTTTTGACGTCAATATAATTATAGTTAATATGACAGCACCCATAAGATATCCAACCTTCAACCTTCAAGAGAATCGCGGATTAATTAATGAGTGATTTTATAATATGGATAATTTACAATCAGCAATGATAACAATAAAACGATAACTTTGAATTAGGTACTTTTAATGATAAAATATTAATCAAATTCCATTCAACCGATTCTTGAAATATTTTTGAAATTATTAATAAATTTGGAAAATATGTGAAATACATTATTTAAATATAAGTTACTTAACATACAACTTAATAATTTACCTATTACCTATTTATATTATTACCTATTAGTTATCTATTAAGGGACATTATATCTCGATGCATTTCAAAATTTCTCGCGGAAACAGCAATTTACGCTGAAATAATCGGGTAAATGTTATGATAATAAAATTAATTGTAAAACAGAAACAAAAATGTGTTTAACGTTTATGGAGAACGTAAGGCATGCCGTAAATGGGCGCGCCGTGTGACCGTCTCTGACCAGCGCAGGTCACGATTTAGTAACTTCTTGAGACATGTCATCAAGATTTGATACGAAAGTTTATTGCATTTGGAACTATTATTATCCGTACCTATATATTTTTAGAACCAGCATTACAATAATACAATATCACCAACTCCACAATATATCACCTTATTATATATAATAATAGGCTTGAATATATTTTCATTAATTTCCCAACTGAGTTGTAATTATTTTACCTTTGTTTCTTTCCCTTGTATAAAATCTGTTTGGGCTTTTAACTGGCGGCGCGTGTATTTTCACGCGCGTTCGCGTGTGAGCGCATCACTGTTACGTGGCTAAATGCTCAACCGGTTATGAGGATATACTTACGGAATTTCTTTTTAAAATATCCCTTGGTGGAGGACAGAACGCCGCGTCGCTCTCGGTCGAGCGCGCGCGAGGCATGCGTGCGAAAGCCTCCGAGCTCTTCGACACACATGACATCCGAGATGCCACATCCCGGAAGGTTGCGGCTGAACTACCACCTCGTTCCCACAGGTGTACTGATTTTGAACATATGTAGTAGGAGGAATATTATTTGTTTTAAAATTGAATGGTCAGCCACGACTTTTCCAAAGCTTCCTTTTCCGAATCGAAAATCGCAATTCCTATACCTACATCAATTTATCACTTAAGCAGAATTGATATATAAGATCTTATTAAATGTTACCATATCTGAGAATTCTGATCAGGTTAAGCAATATTTGAAGTATGATCGTATTATTGCTACTGGCATTTTAACAGAGGTAACGTCATTAGGTATTAGAGATAAGTGCATATCATTATTTCCTAAAGATAAGGAATCTCCATGGCACACAATAATAGGTATAGAGAATGGCAATAGCGTCGATTTAAGTTCTATTAAAAATAGTGCAGCGTCCTGTCCATTTGTCTGATTCGAAGTCATAACTTTTAAATGCAAATATCTTAAGTCGCTACAGGATGGATATGATAATCATTTAAAACGTTAATAAATATCCATTAGGTACGTTAGAAAGTGCTGTTGCTTTCATTACTCATACATGGACATAGTGCACTGAGTGTTTATTTGTTATTTGCGAGGTGTTCTGTGCACTGTGCACTGTGTATCTCTAACCAAAGCCCGCTCTTCTGATGAGAAATTTATTTATAGCCTCAATACCTAGTATTTCTTCTGTTCAAGTTTTTGATAGGATAGGATCTAATCTAAATTATCATAAAATTTGCCATAAATATTTTTCATTATTTCTTATCAGTCATTTTCAGATTTCTATTGACAGGAACATACTTTGTAGGCATGCTCTATCCCATCTTTATCCTTGATTTGGGAACGCCCATATTTTAAAATCTAATACTTGGATACACATAATACTTGTACATGGTAACTCTTTATCGATTATTGATTGCGTGACTGCTGATGTTATATTGTAGCCGTACATTATACGTACCTCCCTTTACTTTTGTAATATTTATTTTAAAATTGTAAATAATACAGCGCGCTGACCGAACATGACTCAGAGTCGGGCGGCGTGGTTTGGCATTTGCATGACGTTCGTCGGCCGTTTGCTATTCCAAACTACTCATATAGATAGGTAGATACCTACTCAGCTTCAAATCGCTTATTAAAATCAACATATTTTATCACCGCGGTATTTTTCTGTTCGCAAAGTGCCTCGGTGAATGACCTTTGTGTATGACACGTTTTATTACATCGTTTTGAACATTCCTATTCAGTCAGATTTCTATTTAAAAGTTAACGTTGTAATTTGTGTAATTGTCTATAACTATGAGGGAAAACGGATGGTAATCATTTGCATGGTGTCCAGTGTTATTTGCGGATTTGTCTTGTGCGTGTGATGGATGTATGATCGCGGGCGGTGGAAGGTGGTGGTCTGTGGTGCCCGCGATGCGTGGTACCGGCGTGGCGGCGCGGCGCACGGGGCCGGCTCCGGCGCAGCCGCCGCCTAGCTGCGCCGGTGGTCCTCGCGGGGCGGGGTCAGCGCGGCCAGTCGCGGCGCCCGCTCGCCCTGCGCCGCCCGCGCACCCCGCTCGCACTCCCGCTCCGCTTATCGCCGCATCTTCAGCCTTTGACTGTTTCTGAGTTCATACGTTAGGTAATGGGTTTTAAGAAAAGGAATTAATGTTTAATTTGATTCCATTATTCGGATTGGCAGCTAAATGGTTTTATCTTGAATAATTTTAATAGATTTCGGTAAAAAAATCACAAAATCGGTTTATAGGTACTTAAAGTTGAGTTCTTTAGGTGAGACCTACGATTCTGTTGAATATATAAAGTAAATTTTATTTACATAGTAGAAAAAGAAAAAAAAAACTACTTTTCTGTTATCTTCCTAATGTTATCTACCTAATTAACTATTGATCTAAAAGCTTTTTGTATCTTCCGCTGCAATATGTTTTAATAGGAGGCACTGCAAAAAAAATAAGATTTGAGATCAAACTGAAATTTTATTAAAACAGTTTCAGACTGAAATTGAAAATTTAAATGACAGAAAAATAACAACATCAGAACAATTTTCTTATTCTTTCTCATTGATCTACCTATATTGTTTTCTTAGGCCAAATTCCTTTTACACCGAGATAATTATTATAATAGAAGCTTAGAATTTCTATGAAAGAAAGTATAACCTCGGTATAATTTAGACATTTATGAATTTATTAGATTCCTTAAAATTATGACGATGTGGTGCCTCAGGCTTAACTCTTGACTGTCCATATATGTAGGTAGGTAGGTAGGTCTAATAGTCTAAGTTCATATCTGCCATCAGCTAAGAAAAATTCAATAAGTAGACCTAGAGCTAGACCTATAGGTAAGTTCAATATTGAATCGCCGGGAAGATATCTATACCTTATGTTGTAGGTATGAATACCAACGTCATCCATTTATGGCTGTACCAATGTACTTAAATTCCATTATTGTGCATTTGTGTTTATGATGAATTATTTGCACTATTCGGTGATAGGGAAGTATATCTAGATAAAACGAAACGCAAAGGTGGCCGACGCCTATTCAGTGCTTCGTGTGATGTGCGCGCGCAAACACAAACAAATGTCCACAAAAAGCGCTTGACTTTGAACGAAATCTAAATTGTGTGGTTATTGTGTAATGCGATCTGGCGGGCGGGGACCATCGCTTTTGTTAACATTTTGTGAGTGGGGATCAACATAATTTATCGGTCGGTTACACAACAAATCAAATTTTAACGAGCTCGCGTAAACGAACGCCAGAGGCTTACAGGGGCGGGTTTAGTTGAGCGTATAATTGCACTTACGATCACAAATTGCAGCTACAGAAAGTAACATTTGTCGGCGTGCTCTTCACTTGCTGAAATTACTTTACACGTTGGTGAACACGAGCAACTCGCCTCCTATCTAAATAAAGTCGCTTTCGTCAAACCGTGTGATTGTGTGCAGCGGTGGATTATTCTCGCAAGCCATTTAACTTATCTATTGAATACCATTTAGTGGCACGTAAATACACTTTTTTTGGGAGAGATTATGCACAGGTACAGTTTAAGCTGGATAAGGATTTGTATAAATACTATTAGATGAAGTAACAACAATCATCGCAAGGTAGGAAGAAGGTTATGGCGACTTTTTATTTGATTGTCAGCTTTCTAAACAGACAATGGCACGGAAGAATTTGCAAACGGATTGACTTTGTTTATTTAACTAAAAAAGCAAAACGGAGTTGATTTGTTGTCAGTTTCTTCGAATATTTGGTGTTCCGAGTATTATTGTATATTAAAAGTAACAAAGATCTGCAGGGCAATTATGTAACTTTTGTTGCTATAATATTTCAGTTTCAATCAGAAAAATAGCGATTTTGTGATTAATTAATCATGTTTAGACAGCTTCTACTTTTGAAGTATAGGTATGTTAATTCATTTTGACGTTGATTGCTAGATATTGAAGGTGTCAAAACGTACATATTGTAATCGCAAAACCGCCATGTTTTTTATTGCAACCGAAAAATAGCCCTTAGACTAAAACAAAAAGTAATAACCCCTCTCATCTTATACAACGTGTTAATGAATTAACTGAAAACTAGAGAGTAGTTTGCTCAGAATCAACTAGCGAATCGATCGCACTATGTTTTAATATAGGTTTTATTTTTCATTTTTACTAGCCCATGTCTAAATTATTTATAATACAATATTTGGCGCTTACCTACGCCGCCTGCAGCAAAAAAAATCGAACCGGTAGGCGCGGGCGTAGCGTTGGAACTTCGTAGATAGGTCACCTCCAAACTAATGTTTAATAACTTTTAAAGTATAAATTTTTTCGACATAAAATATATTTTTAAATATATTTAATTGTTTATTTTTTTAAATGGAGTGTATCAGGTTTTCAGTTAATTCATTGACACCTTGTATAGACTTTAGTTGGTATAGATATTTGAACAAAAGTTCGGCCCCTCGATACACTACACGGACAAAGGCCAATTGGCTGCGATACTCATTCGCGAATTCCGATTTTAATTACTACAGTAGAGAAATCCTCATTAGCTATTCCTTTTATGGAAAAGTCTGCACTGTATATCTTTTAAGTACCTATATATATATATATATTTATATATAGGTACATAGTTTCTTTCGAGTGTCTTATATGCAATTTTACATTGTCCTAATGCGTTTTTAAACTCAGATCAGAGATAGTTAGTTATATATAGACAGCTACGTGCATATACCTAATGACATACATTTTCAAAGGATTTCTTTATCCCTTCTAATTGGGGTTCTTTGTCAATTGAGAGGTTAAAATTGGATGATAAAGTTTAAGAGTGCTGGGAGTACGATGGAACAATTAACTAATTTACTAGTTGTTTCTCGTGCATCCCTGTTGCAATACCTAGCTGTTCATAATTATACTTTGGCCAACTACTTTAGACCAAATTTCGCCCCAATATACCTATAGTACGTTTGGAGTATAATAAACCATTTCTTATATATTTAATTTACGTGTTACTTTTGTTATTCCAGAGTCACCATTAGGCACGGGTGCAGGCTGCTTCCCAGCCAAGTCGAGAGTGCATACAGAGGAAGGACCCAAGGAAATTCAAAGTTTGCAAGTTGGTGACCGCATCCTGGCATCTGACGACGCCGGAAGGCTGATTTACTCAGAGGTAATTAGCTCGTTCAAGCCTAATAAATTATTTAAGGTAAAGCTTCATACGTAATCGAAATACATATAAATTAACTAACATAAATACAAATAAATAATCAATACAAAAAAGTTTAACAAATGTTTAGGTACTGCTGCCTCGGCCCTCGTGAAACTTTTCTAGAAAATTTGAAAGAAATGCAATTGTGTAAAAAAAGTTTTATATTTACTGCTAAAACGTCTCAGCTTTAAACTACGTTTTTGATTAAGATGTATCTACCTACCGCAAAGAAGTATAATTGATCTAGTATCTAGGTACCTATACGATAAGGCAGTATTAAGGCAGCATTATTATAGTCTAGGTCATAATGTAAAGACCTTTTCTTTTTATAGTGTCGGTGCAGTAATTTTAATTTCGTACCATAGTTTTTCTTGTTCAAATCATGGACCAATTAAATGGTTCAAATGCAATAATTTAAATTGATGATTTTATCTGTCGCATTACTGAGATAAACATTAGAAATTATAAATCCTTACTAATTTATGTATAACAAACATGGCTATCATAAAACACTGATTCAAATGAATGTTATTTCAGGTGTTAACCTTCATCGACCGCGATCCGAACTCGACGAGAGCTTTCATCGAGGTGACCGCCGAAAACGGGGTCGCCATAACGACCACACCATCGCATCTGTTGCTGCTCGCGGCCGCCGATGGTTTCCGCGAGTCATTCGCATCCAACATCAAAGTGGGCGACGTCCTGCTCACGCGAGGCCCCGGCACCGTGATGAGGCCTTCCAGGGTAGTGAGAATACAGCCGTTGACGAAGCGAGGCGTTTACGCGCCTCTGACAAAGGCCGGCACGATTATAGTGGACGATGCCTTGGCCTCCTGCTACGCGCTAGTCGGCAGCCACTCCCTGGCTCACAAAGTCATGGCGCCACTACGATGGTGGGCCTCATGGAACCGCTCCAACGACTTACCTAACGGCGTGCACTGGTACGCGAAGGCTCTCTACTCTTTTAGCGACTTTGTTCTGCCATCCTCCTACAAATACCAGTGATCTTTGATGCTTAAAAAGCAGTCACGGACAACTGTGCTGGGTAAAGTACGCGCGCGGGACGTGCCATTGCTACATATTGTGTAAATAAATATTATAGACCCAGTGTAAATAAATTTTGTGACACTATATACTTAAACTGTAAATAGAATAAATTTGCAATTACATATTATAGACCTAACATTATGATATCGCTATCGACAACGAGGTGTATCTAGCCCTTATCGGAACTATTTATTTAAATAGGTTGTTTTAAGACAATAATAAATATATTATTTGCAAGTTATGGATATTGCTTTATTAGCAGGTAGAGTATAAATATTATTAATTTTTTGTATAAATTGTGTCGGTATTGTTATTCTGTATAATGCAGAAATACTTTGTACTTATTCGCTTGTAATCTTTTAAGTATTAACAGCCATTGTTTATACCTAGGTATTTGTATTATTATTGAAATTAAATTTTATAATTTCTATTTCTAACTAATAACCTAATGTAAAAAAAATGTAGGTAGGTAACTAAGGTATAATCCTAGCGCTGCATGTAGTCCTGCCTCAGCGCGTTTTCATTCGGCGATTTCTTGCAATTTATATACATTCCACAACTTTAATGCTTTTACTCAATGGTAGATACACATGGTTAGAAATAATGAGATTGTGATGACGGTACTTAAAGCAGTGCCTTCAATTGTTATTTGTATTTCGTTATTTATAAGCTGTCTATTTATGAATTGACGAAATTGTTTAGATCTATAATACTTTATATTATATAAGCTTAAATTATTGCTTGTGTCATTGCATGTATTGTATATCTGTGTATTTAACTGTAATATTTAAAAGATCCTCATACTAAAATTACTACATTAATTTATTTCTTTAACTATGTTTTCTATAAATCAACAATACTAATCGTAAGTCTCTAATACTAACTAATTTTTAACCGACTTCCAAAAAGAAGGAGGTGCATTCGGCTGTATGTATGTTTTTTTAAAATACTAACATTAAAAACAAATTGGCACACTATAGTATCAGCTTACCGACTAGTACCTACTAACGTCGTGGAACCGTAGCGTATCCGGCTTGTTTGTGTTGTATAGTTAATTGCCTTGTTAAATAGTTGCAAAATAATAGTACTAGCTGTTCCCTACGGTTTCAGCCGCTGTATTTGCGGAGTTCCCGGGGGAATCCCGGGATAAAAATTACCCTATGTCCTTCTCTGTATCCCTGACAACGTGCGTGCAAAATTTCATGATGATCGGTTGAGCCGTTAGGCGTCAAAGCGTAACATACAAACAAACTTTCCACTTTCCACGACACAAGCTTATACATAGCTTAGTGTGGGATCAAGTAGATCTGTGTGTTGTGAAGTGGATTATTATTATTATTAAACTCACTTTCGCATTTATAGGATTAATCAGGATAACATAATTATTTGGACTGCGGCTTTCGCAGATCGTACATAAAGTCATGAACTGATGTTTGGTTCCTAATAACTCGTTTTTAGTCGTTAAATTTACTACTACTTTTTAGAACACACTTTGGTCTATCGGCATAACAAAAGCTAGCTTAGATAGGTATAATGGTGGTAAGGTTTCATAGAGAAATTTTTACATTTTTCCTGTTAGAGAATTTTATTTTTTAATTAATCCAGTATCGACGTAACATGTTCAATACATGTATGACCGTAATAGTATCATATGCTAATAAAACGTCTTATTACATAGACTATAAAATATTTCCCACTATACATTTATTATACTTAGAATAATAACATAATGCCATCAGATTGCCATATTGATAAAAGTCTGTACCTCTTAAACCATAAGTTAAAACTTCGTAGACGAAAGAGACTCATACCTATTATTTATTTACAATATAATATAATTATCATAGATTGCTTGAAAGAGTAAAGACCTTTTACACGCTTATTTTTAGTCTTCGGCCATTTGAATGTAATCTTCATCTACCATTTTCGTAGTCGCTTTTACACTTAGGTATGTTTTTAAGTGTTCCTTTTTTATGAAATCAAACTGTCAAGTACAACATTACCTAAGCCTATGAGCGAACGGAGCGAGTGAATCCCAGCAAAAAGTCTATAAACAATTACGAAATCTCACATAAGACGGACAAAGAGGATTCTACATAAAATACCTATATACAAAACCAGACAGTTTTATCATAGTGAAAGAAACAGGAATACTTAATCAATTCGAAAATAATATTTAGTACACATTACAGTATTTAATGTATAATAAAATTCCCATTATAATGATATAAAACCTAATGTGAAGTATTTTAATTTAAAATTTCGGCGTTAATGATTAAAAAAATTAGTTTCAGTCCATTTCGAAATTTTTTTTAAAGGTACTTCACCTATAGTAGGACTTTAATGAAAGTTGGTAAAATTAATTGTATAGTAGATAGGTATTCGTAATACTTAAAATGTATTTTATTTAAAACTTATTTATTATCGACGTTATCATTATGAAAGAAATTTTGGTCGTATTTTCCCTAAGCTGATGTATAACATTGAACCAAGCATGTAAATCTTTTTTGAAAGCAAAATAGACCATTGTTTATAAAGTTGATCAGTATCTTGTTAAGGTACTATAACAAAATGTACTTATTTTAAATTAAGTATCTAAATAAAATGTTGGCTTTGTGAAAATGCTGTAGTTTTATTAGTTGGGAGTTCACATCATTTGCGTTTATTATAATTGGCCTCGTTCTGTTCTGTCTCTTAATTTCGGCTAGTTGTTCTAATACTTGACTAATACCTAAATGTTTTACAAAATTATTTGCATATTAGCTTTGCCCCGTGGTTTCACCCCTAATGAATTTTAGAATTAGAGATTAGAATAATACACTTTATTGTACACCAAAATAATGTTACAGTGTGTTAACAAAAAATTATAAATAAAGGCATACAAAAGGCGGTCTTATCGCTTTACTAGCGATCTCTTCCAGATAACCTTTAATTACCTCCAAAACTCCTGAAATAGGTGTGTACCATAGTCTTGTCTCTCTACAAAAACGTTTTGTGTGACTAAGTACGATTTCACTATAGGTCAAGCAAATCGTTTAATAGGTTAGTCGATCCAAACATGCACCATGCGCGTTAACAACTCCACTTCAGCGTAATTTTTAAGTCGTATGAATTATTTAAAGATGCATATTAACAGTTTTTTTTAATTATCTTAAAAAATATATTTCTAGGTAGAAAACTACGCGAGCCCTTATAAAGCACCGCTTTCAGCTGGTTTAAATTTTCTAAAATGTTTTCATAAAGTTATGCTGTATTTTTCGCGTTAAGATAACATTTTTTCATGATTCTGTATGTACCTACCTAATATTAATTTAAAATCAGTTACACCTCATAAATACTTCAAAATATTATGCCTAATTCTCCTGAAATTATTAGATACCTACCATGGACCAATTAAACTAGTTTTATTGGTCCATGGACTCCATGGTATGGAACAACGTCCGTTATGCGTGAAAAGAGGAAAAAAAAAGAACTGTTTTCGAAAAAAAAGTCAGTTGCTTTATTTTTCCGTAGAGCAGTCGAATGTTCAACGAGTTTATTTTTATAGTAGTTTTACCCGCGATAATTTTGGAGTTCACGTGGGAATTCCGGGTTACAATATAACCTCTGTTACTCAGGGATAACGTAGTATTGTAATGGTGAAAGAATTTTTGAAATCGGTCAAGTAGTTTTTGAGTTAAATCCTAACAAACAAACTAACAAAAATATAAAAGGTGACAGATATCAAAAAATTACAGAGACACAATGCCTATACCTAGTTAAATGCGATCAATGATTCGATCGATAAAATCCACCTACTGTTGTGCATTCAACCACCACAGTTTTATTATTTTCGACAGATGGCGGTGGGAGTAGGTACCTACCTACCTACTATAAAATTGAAATTACTAAAAATACTTTATTATGTGTTTGGAATAATATTATTTTTACATTTTACATGTTACATCTAGAAATAAACTGAAATTACTATGTCCTAAGCTCAAATCTGAAAGTGTGATAGTTTGTCAGTAAAATTCACCACAAAAATGC
Source organism: Zygaena filipendulae (assembly GCA_907165275.2). Taxonomy (NCBI): domain Eukaryota; kingdom Metazoa; phylum Arthropoda; class Insecta; order Lepidoptera; family Zygaenidae; genus Zygaena; species Zygaena filipendulae. The sequence continues at coordinate 5,384,829 of OU015657.1, forward strand.
ACCTATGGGATGAAAAAGGTAGAATGAAAATATGGTATGAAAAATTTAATTTTGCGGTTTTGTGTCAGAGTCATTGTGAAAAGAGAATACTTTTTTAAATTAAAAAACTGACGATCAGCGCACACTGCATAGTGCACCCCCCTACACTAGAAAATGGAAATTCTGATTAGATTCACTTTTATAATATACTCACACATACGAATATATGAAAAAGTTCTTGTAAGTTTCACCCCGAAATGAGATGAAAAGGGTACAATGAGGGTGAAGCCGAGAGAGTGCGCCTATAATATAGAGAATACCTAAGAATACGCTACATATATCTATATTTAATCAACAATACCTACTTACTCTACAGGAAGTTATTGTTGACTGTTGGCTGGATATAAGTGACGACAGCGCGACGCGATATTATTTGCATATTCACGTTAGCACCGCAAAGTATCTAATACATACTACTTACTCTACATACAAATATAAGTTGACTAGGTAGGTACCTATCTATATAAAGCAGAAGTAGCATTTAAGTATTCTGATAAATGATGCGTACCTGTGCCTATTGACGTAGTTATAAAATAATATTTAATTGAATATTTAATTATAATTTTTATTCTTCAGTTACATATAATCCTACCATCGGTGTAGTGCATACTTGTCTCCAAGTAGAATGACTGTAACAGACGGACAGATAGATGAACGGAAATGACCTGATAAGATTCCTGCTATTTTGGCTATGGAACTCTGAAAAACTATATGTCTCATGAAAGTTCATGTACTTTTGCGCTCAATTGTAGAGTAAGGTAAACCGGCCACCTATTCGGGAAGTTTCACGTAATTTGTACTCTAATTTGTACTTTGTAAAATTAATCTGGCTGTTCGTTTTTGCCAGGTTTTCAAGAATTATTTTTAGTAGGCACTTTTGTCTTAGAGTAGTTATAATTATAACAACATTCCATTTACTATGCAGTTTTTCTATTGTTATATGACGTGGAGTCGCCAAGATATGCAAGGGTTCCTTTTTTTAACGTTAATCGTCGATGTACGGATGTAATATTAGATAGGTACCTACCTATCCCAGTACGCCGTAGGTACGTGCCGTTTGGATCAGTGTTATTTCAGGCTCGGATGAGAGTACACGGCAGTGGTTCATTCGATAAAACAACATCAAACATATAACATCACAGTTATTCAAAACGTTTAGGTATTCCGAATGTCTGTGTTATAAGTGTTAAATTAATGAGAATATCGTATGTGCAATTCTTGTTAGATACCTATTCGTATTAGATCTAATTGGAACGTTTATATTAGATTTTTGACGACAATCTCATCTCGTCCAAAGTTTCTAAAAATATTTGAAAGTTTTTACATTAAAAGTTTTGTCGTTCGGTGTGATTCACCGACTGACAGGGAATTAATTAAGTATAAAACCCATCATTTATTCTAAAGTAACTATATAGCTAAAGAATTTTATCTACTCGAGTAGGTATACCTATACATGATGTTTTCCCGCAGCTTGTTGTACGACACGAGTTTAAGATAAGAAAAGCTTTAAAATAAATAAATAAATAGGTGAGATTTTGATAATCATTTATGGTAGATAATAATAGGTCTAGGAATGTGATTTGTGTTCGTTCATCGTACCTATATGATAAGTATGAAATAAAAATTTGGCTGTGGCTAGTCATCCACTAAACGGATGATTAATTAGTCGTCCGCTAACGCAAAATGTATTGATCTTTCCAAACGTTCTTTTTTTGTTTACGAGATTTGCACGCCGAATGAGGAACAATAGGTATACAATATAAGCGGAGTTTTCATCCGACTTGCTTCAAATTTATCGTCACTGCTCAGTTCCTAGATATATGTATAAGCGTTATGTTATATAGCCTATAACCTGCCCAGGAGTATGGACTACAATTGTACCAAGTTTGGTTAAAATCCCTTCAGGAGTTTGCGACCCATGCGTGCACATACAGACAGACAGACAGAAAGACAGACAGACATACAAAAAATTTACCATTCATCCTCCAATATTAATTTTGAATATATATTTAATGTACAGAATTGACCTCTCTACAGTTTTATTAGAAGTATAGATATAGATGATAAAAAATTTACATAGCCGGTTACTACGGGCACAGATAATATAATACTATACGGGTCTACATGCGAAAGAAAATTATGAGTCTTTGCTAGCACGACGTATTAAAACGAAAAAAAAATACCTTGTGATTAAGTACAATATTTACCTAACTTCGTAAAATTCTAACATATCAATCAATAAGTAGGTACTATAAAATATTACTAATATTACATTACAAAGAGGTAAAGTTTGTGACGTTGCAGGGGGTAACTAGAACTACTGAACCGATTTTGAAAATCTTTCACTTATAGGAAGTTACGGTAGTTTTGAGTGACATAGGGTAGTTTTTATCTCAAAATTCTTTTGGAAACTTTGAAATTACCGCTGGTGAAACCGCGGAAGACAGCTATATTCAATAAATATCAAGTCAATCAAGTGTCATATTCCTGTAAATTACAAGCATTCTTCGAAAAAAAAAATGTTCTGATTTTTTTTACATAGCCTCATAACATGATAATATTCTGTCTCTATGCTCTTAACCAACTATTGAATGGATTGGGATTTTGGGATTAGAAATTAGGGACGAGGCAGGTTTTATTAGTCTGGATTCACTATATACAAGTTGGAACGTAGTCCTTTGAAGCGTCACTATAATAAGCGTGGGTATTCCTTTTTTATTAAGTAGGTAGGTATGTACGTATGTATTAAAGTTTCTGGTTTAGTTACATGGACACGAAATGAAACTGTCCATGAGATACTGGATCGAAGCATTCACAATCCCATACCTAACTAATATTATAAATGCGAATGTGAGTTTGTTTGTATGTTATACTATAACATCTTAATTACTCGGACAATCTTCAGCAAAGGATATTTACCTTTCATACAAAAAAAAGTAGGTATAGGTACTGTGAACTATTGTAAACGCAAGCAAAGCCACGGGCAAAAGCGAATTCTTAATAATACTCCTCGCTGAGACTATTTTTGCCTCGATAAGCCTTAAATAGATAGGTGGTCTTCTAGTACTCCACTAGTCTCAAGCACGAAGATAAAAAGTAGACACATTTCATTGTGAGCAATTAATATAACTCATACCGTATTGCAGTTCGACGCGTCCGCATGCAGCACGAAAATCTCTGAGAACAGCCCTTGGACGAATTTATCCAGTGGCTTGAGTCCGGGTCACTCTGGATACATTATCCGACCACTGTGTTCCTTAATTATTGAGGTATGTATACCGGCGAAGCCATGCAGAGGCATTACTGGTTGCGATTGTAGTCTAATGTAGGTACCTGTCTGTTGTTGACTTACTCGGGGTCCAATGTGCATCTTATAAACCCCAACTCTTATACCCTCTGAGTTCGCACTGCGTTGACAATATGTTACATAATTATGGATCTTCATATTAAAAGGAACGCTGCTTCGCTTAGGAGTAAAAGAAATTTACGGACATCCGAGTACCTAATTGTGATGGGTTGAGCGCGGCAGGACTAAAAGGTTAGCGCTATCTCTATATATTATAAGTTATACTAGATATAATTAATGTAGCGTCTTACTATGTCGATGACTTGACTTGTAGGTATAGTCTGTATAGAGACTAAATTAGGCTACTTTGGAATTCCTGCGGGAATTCCGAAACTCACGCGGGTGAACCCGCACCATAAATACACATATAGGTAGTTAACAAAAATAAATTTCGAAATTAAACTTTTAGATTTTACGTCCAAATACAGCCAAATTTTAATAAAACTATCCTATTTACTCAAATAGGAAAAGCGAGAATTGAGTAGGTACCTATTTGAGAGTTGTGACTAACATATCAGGGGCGAAGATGTTAAAAGGACCATGGCGGATTGGCATAAATAATTAGAAATCACTTATCTGGTGTTCGGCAAATATCGATACCTACCTAGGTACCTACCTACTAGGTACTACCTTGCCTAACGCGTAGGTACCTATAAAATATTGTACTTCTAAAAATTGTATGTACTTATTATATCTACAGCCACTTTATTAATTTCACAACAGTAGATATATTGTTAATTCACTGGCTGAATGCAATAGTAGCACATTAATATATGTGCAGCAATACGAACATAAACGCAATGCGAAAAAAAATCTGGTTCTAATTCAAAGGACCTAATGTTTTGTTTTGTGCCAGTATTGCATTCACCCAGCGAATTGTTAGTTATACCTAACTACTTACCAGATAAAATTAATTGCCATGTGTGTTAATTTGCGTCGCAACGGAACTACATATTTGTGATGCAAAAAATTAAATGCAGTAATTATTTCATAGAGATTAATTTTACATAAGTATAAAACTCCCCACGGTTTTATTCGCGTGGGTAGAGCGAGAGGAGCGGTCGCTCTCCAAAAAATCAAATGCGAAAAAAAAAATGTGCGACCGTAACCTATCCTTCCATAGTAGGTAATCTTGATTTTTCCATTACAATATTGAAGCATGATGTACATGTAGTTATACTTAAACTTTTATCATAGCCCATCTGAATCTCGGAAATGATTCCAATTTTCATGAAATTTAGTATGTAGGGGGTTTCGGGGGCGATTAATCGATCTAGCTAGGTTGCATTTTCTGAAAACGTATTCGTGTTTTCAGGCAATGAAAAATAAGTGTTTGGTACTGCTTTATTGACACAGCAACATTACAGCTACTTAACAATAGATGGCGTTGTTGAACTGTGATGATAAAAATATATACTTACGACGAAAGCTACTTAACAATAGATGGCGTTGTTAAACTGTTATGATAAAATATATACTTACGTAAAAACTATAAAACATATGAAAAAAAAAATCGAGCAAAGCTCGGTCATCCAGGTAGGTAGGTCTACTTATTATTTTAAACGCGTTATCTTATACCCGGTTAGTTGAAAGATCTGCAGATTCTCAACAAATAGTACAAACAAACATGCACGTCTCGGTTAGAGGTGTGCTATTTGAAAAATTTAACGTGAAATCGGAATGTTAAAATAAAACGAAGAATAACCGATATCAAAAGCTTTTACTGGAAAAATTTTCTGTTCGGAATATTATTCAGTATTCTAGTCAACATAATAATATGTTGACTATACAATAGTTTTTTAACCGACTTCCAAAAGGGAGGAGGTTATGTATTCGATTGTTTGTATGTATATTTTTTAATTTTTTTTTTTATATGTATGTTCACCGATTACTCGAAGACGGTTGGACCGATTTCGAAAATTCTTTTTTTGTTTGAAAGGGTTTACTCCCAATTAGGTCCCATTGCCACCAAGTCGGGATCTGATGATGGGATCTGGGAGAAATCGAGGGAACTCTTCAAAAATTATAGGCACACCTATAGCGATTTGGGTATTTTTTATAGTGAATCATTCATTTGCTTTCGGAAAGCAAAATTTGAAGATGTGGAACTGATGATGAAGACCACAGATGGTCATCGGAACTACTCAATAATAGGTATTTCACGAGTTCCGATTCGTTAACTTTAATATGGTTCCTAAACAATTTATGCTCGTCACAACTCACAAGATATATGGCAAAGTGGAACTGATAGTGAGGTACCAGGAGAACTCCTTAAAAATTAACGTCCCATGCATCGGGAAAAGCAATATTTTGTAAAAGGTGATGAGCAGTTGATATTAGGCTATTGTAACTTAGATAAATTATAAACCGTCTCACTTAAAAGCAATAAATTAACAAATTTTTAACAAAACAATTAAAACCGACTTCCAAAAACAAAACTAAAAAGCTAAAACCGACTTCCAAAAACACAAAACAAAAAATCTAAAAATAAAAAGCTGAAAAATAACAACATACCAATTTAATCCAAAAGACAAAAACACACGTAATATTTTATTATTGGTTTGTGCTACCACTAATCGGTTTGAATTCGGTGACAAGCCCGCTGGTGTCTGCCCACTTGGGTTTTCCTGCTCACGAAGAGCTGGTGGCGGGAATCGACTTAGCCCATCTACCACCTCCATATTTGTCACCGACTTCATACCGATTAGTGGTAGCACAAACCAATAATAATATTACGTGTGTTTTTGTCTTTTGGATTAAATCGGTATTCCAAAAGATAAAAACACACGTAATATTATTTGGGATTAATTAATTATTTGGGAAAAATTAATTGGGAGTATAATACCCTTTCAAACAAAAAAAGAATTTTTGAAATCGGTCCAACCGTCTTCGAGTAATCAGTGAACATACATAAAAAAACATACAATCGAACATAGAACCTCCTCCTTTTTGGAAGTCGGTTAAAAAATAACATAATACCGATTTAATCCAACAGACAAAAATACACGTAATACCTACTATTATTGGTTTGTGCTACCACTTTTCGATATGAAGTCGGTGACAAGCCAAGTATGGAGTAGGTAGATAGATGGGCTAAGTCCACTCCAGCCACGAGCTCGTCGTGAACTGAACAACTCAAGTGGGCAGACGTAAGCGGGCTTGGCACCGAATTCAAATCGAGAAGTGGTAGCACAAATCAATAATAGTAGGTATTACGTGTATTTTTGTCTGTTGGATTAAATCGGTATTTTGTTATTTTTAGCTTTTTAGTTTTGTGTTTTTATAACTTAGCGCTTGGCAATCGTTAAGGACAGTTTATTTTAAACGGTAGATAACCATGGACCAATTAAATGCGGTAACTTTGTTTTCTCAGATTTTCAATACCGACATGAGAGTGGCGAATCGAGACGACTGAAGAGATCAGTGTAAGTTTTAATTTTTCAAATCAGTCATGGTATTTAGCCTCTAAGCCTTTAAATCACAGTCAAAAATATCACCTACATTGCTTATCACCTACATTTCGTATTGTGCTGATTATTGTAACCATAACGATTCAACTCAAAGATTATACAACGTGTTAATGATTTTACTGAAAACTTGATACACCGCATTTAAAAAAATAAACAATAATATGATTAAAATATATTTTATGTCAAAAAAATTTACTTTAAAAGTTATTCATCATTAGTTTTGAGGTGACCTATCTACGAAATTCCAAGCGCTACGCCCGCGCCTACCGGTTCGAATTTTTTTGCTACGGGCGGCGTTACGCGCCAAATATTGTATTATAATTAATTTAGACATGGGCTTATAAAAATTAAAAAATATAACCTACATAGTGCGATCGATTCGCTAGTTGATTCCAGTTTTCAGTTACTGTCTTTTGATTCAACTCTTGTTTGGAAGGTAATTTCAACTTTTGACCGAATTTATACTAACATTAGGGATTTATTGTTAGAATTAGGACTAAAGCGGACAAAGCTTACAGTCATTTGGACTAAAATGATATTTACAGTCAGCTGCATAAATACCTATGTATATTAATGTTAGTTAGTTAAAACCCGTTTTTAGTTAAAACGCTTTTTCCCTAGTTAGAACTAGTTTTCACTAAATACCTTTTTTTAAACTAGAAATACCTAGTCAAAATTAGAATTTACCACTGATGTAGTATTTGTGCAAATCCACTTTCCTAAAATGGCCATAGGCAAGGCCACAGATAATATAATACTAGGCAGCGTAGAGCACCCTGACATTCTTGGTTAGGTTAGGTTTGTACTTACTGCTGACCAAGTTATGCGAGCTGAGAGAACCATGATGATGATTGACCATTTGTATTTTTGTTGTCAACATTTGTCTATGGTGCATCGCCTGCAGTACAAACCTAACCAAGAATGTCAGGGTGCTCTACGCCTATAATAACAATTTTATCTGATTCGCTTCGGAAAAACGCGTTTTGTCTAATAAGAACTAGTTTACCTGATATTCAAATTTGAGCATTAGTTAATTGAGCATTTAGTAGAAACTAGTTTTAACTAGAGTCTAGGGAAAATGCGTTCTAACTAAAAACTAACTGTGACATATTACATACTTTTGACAGTCATTGAATCTTATTGCAATAGTAATAGTTTTCAAATACTGACCAAAATTTATACTATTGGTGTTGGTGACTGTACACTGTGCTTAATGTAAGGTACCTATTTTAAATATATCACCAGACCATATTTCGAGGCGATCATATTTGAAGTTCTGTAAGTGTTAATATTTACAGATGAAGCGTTGACTGCAGTCCAAAGAGAATGGGTCGCAATACGGCCAGTGTCGACTCGGGCGACGAGCCAAGCATGTTGCTGGTTGTGACTGTGGTTGTTGGGCTATTGCTGATGCTGTCACTGCTGATATGCTACGCGTGTGTGCTGAAACGGCTTTGTTGTGGAACGCGTCATGAACGGGCCAAGGCGGCGGCGTGTGGCCGACGGGCGGAGAGCTACCCCATGGGTGACGTCACACTGCTCTCGCAGGCCACTGACAGCGAACGAGTTTAAGGAGCGATCAGACTTCACGGTATTCAGGGCCCGATATTTAGGGTGGGAGTGGCCCCTTGCAAGGGTGCGAGCGATTAGGTACACTACTCTAAATACCCTAACTCTCTGTGTACAGTCCAGTGTTGCTATAGCTGGTGAATTTTCACCACATTTTGGTGATTTGATGAAAAACTTGTAGAATATAATATTGTAATTTTCTATGTATATTTGTGATAAGTATGAGATTTTAACCATACATTTTTTACATATGTTGTTATGTTTTGCTTTTCTTGGAAATGAACTGATTCGAATTATTTTTTCTTAAGAAAAAAATGAAAAAACACATGAAAATAAGTATATTTTATTGTTCAAGAGAAAATCATAAATTAATAAATCACAAATCAATAATTAATACTATAATTCCTACCTATACCTACCAACCTTTAGTTAGCAGAAAATAAACAAATTAGTAATAAAACAAATACGATACTTACCTATTACCAATAACAATATTTTCAATTTAAGTAATAGATTTTTTAGATAATCTTTCGACTCATAAGAAACTATACCTAAGTAAATTATCTCAAAATAGCTAAAAATAGCACATTATGATAATCACTCCTAATCTTTAATGCGTTTTATCTTAGTATTTTTTCAATAGTTTGAAAAGCATAAAATACGTGTCTATTATTTTTTTATTGTCTAACTGACGGACTAAATAGAATTTTGATTTTCATACCCCGGAAACTACCATACTGTGATTCTGGGTTAAAAAGCACAAGCACCTACCTACCTAATACCTAACATCGGCTAGTAGATATAATGTAGATGAAATGTAGACCTAGGCACACGGGTAGGCACTAGGCAGGTAGGTGCCAACAGTAACTTCCTTTCTCTGTAGGTAATTTCAACATACATACAGTTCAAACAGCGATTTTTTTGGTGAGCTCAGACTAAATTAAGTTTAATCTATATTAATATAGGTACCTACCTACCTATTATAAATCTAAAGTTTGTTTGTTTGGTAGAACGCGATAATCTTCGGAACTACCACCTACTTACCTACTAATTCGAGTTCAAAAATTAGTTTTGTGTTGGATAGTTCATTTATCGAGGGAGGCTATAGGCTATAAATAGATAATTATACCATCATACCACGACCAATAGGAGGGGAGGAGCAATGAAAAATGTGTGGGAAAAACTCAGACGAAATTTCCGTCGCGAGAACGGCGGTGGAATATATTTTTAGTAGGTTTACCTATTCCTCAAATTAACGCGGCTAAAACCGTGGGGCACAGCTAGTTTGACTTTGATATATTTAAACAAAAGATAATCAAGAGAATGAAAATTATTACTTACCTAATCATCATAAACAGAAGACTTAAGACGCGTTCTCGCAAGATTCTCGCGTGAATGTGGAGCGGGCATTAGAATTACTACATCGAGTAGGTAGATAAGAACCTATGATAAAATATTTCATTACAAACGTAGGATAAGTAGGTAAGTATCTATTGCCACAACCAAAAGTAGGTATGTGTAGAGGATTTAAGCAGTAAATATATGAATACTAGGTAGGGATCTACGTACCTATCTAAACGTTTCTAAACATTAAGCATCTTTAACGTACCTTACGTACGTGGTGTGCAATTTTATTAAAAAAACATTAAGCATCTAGGTACAAGATGTGGTACAACCGCCTGCCATGTACCTACTAGACATTAAAAGCAGTTTTAAATGTTTGAATTTCACTCTTTATGAAAATAATTATCTAATATTAACGCAGGTTCTTTTTGTTTACTTATCTTACATTTTATATTACTAAACGAGCTGTTCCCCGCGGTTTCACTCGTAGGCTATGTCCATCTCTGTATAATCCCTGACAAAGTGAATGCAAAATTTCATAGGTTGTGTAGTTAAGGAGTGAAAGCGTAACAAACACATTTGCATAAGAATGTCTCAATGAATGGAAACTGACTGACATCTTACCTAATACCTACAGCCACTTATTTAGTTACTTACTAAAAAATGCTTACTTTTCTATTTTTTTCATTTTGTGGCGCTACGTAGGTATATAGCTATAGGCATATCGAGAATCAGACTACAAACCAAGACAAGACGGTTCCGGCTGATTTAATGACTCAAAGTGAACTAGGTGTATGTAAACATATTAAAAGAAATTTTACTATTTCATGTCTTTTATTTTTTTTTTAATAATAAAATATTTACTTTTAAAGGTCTATTATGTAGAAGGCACGATACAATTATTGTCTAAAATATTTATAATTACTTTAAAACCTCAATTTACTTAAAAATACATAACAATTTTTCAATTTTATTCATAAATATTTGTGTTATAAATATATTTCATTTTAGGTGTATAATTAACACGTAAAATAATATATAACAAAACTAAATGTTTTTATACTCATTGCCACCAATTAAATCATGATACTATAATTAATAATTATATAATGTAATCTATTTCAGAGCAGTTTTATTTGGTTTACCAAAATAAGTCACTTATTATACAAGTATTTATGTAAGAGAATATCAATTTACTTACATAATGAACAATAATAATATGTATTATGTATAGGATTACAATAAAGAATTACAATTAAAAAAAACCCAAAACATTTAGGTTATTCTAACAATAGAATAACCTAAAATAAATTTAATCATAACTACAGTCAGCATTAGAAATATGTAATGGTTGATAATTGTCTTGTTGGATCCATAAAGTACGTAACACGTTAAGTGGCAAGCGTGATATTGTGTGACAAGGGGTAGGAGGAGGCCTAAGTTCCGTGACGTGGCATCACTTTTCAAAATCTTATACATCTAAGTGTTAAAATGCCAAATTTTTAATATTAAAGAAAAACTTGATTATTATTTCCAACTCTATTTATACGGGTATAAAGTTTAAATTTATTTGTTGGCGAACTAAGGTTTAAATTGTTTTGTCGGAAATGCTATTTCAATTTAATAATTTCAAGATAGATGATCAGAATATGTGACGTCACACTAGGAGAGGGGGGCTCTCACAAATGTGACTAACTGTGACAAGGACAGGGTCAAGAATCACGAAATTAGTGTGAGGTACTTTGTGCCATATGGTAATAAAGTTTAGTGACTGACAAAAGTAAGACTGACTATACATACAAGACTATTAAACTCACATTTAATCCAATTAATTAAACATTATAGTAAGTACTGAATAATAAGAATCTGAGCAAAGATCAAGCTTTATGGGATCACTGAGTGTAATTCTGTTCCCTCAATACGTCATGCACTAGAGTCCTTAATGACTGAGGCTTGCAGTACTCTTCCAGCCAATTGAAAACCCCAGCTGAGAACTCGGCAAAATTGTTCGTAGGAACTGACTCAAATGACTCAAATAAAGTGTCCATTATACCCTGAAACTGAAATAGATCAAACTTGTAACATTTTTTTCTACTTTCTGGATTTGTGTAAATTCAAAGACAACCTTATTGCAGTTGCATTAATACCAATTTGTTCACCGCCACTGGTAGACGTTTACGAGAGTCCAGCAATGAACCGGTAAAAAAATTATCGGTAGCAATAGCAGTGGTTATCAAACCAGACTGCTACACGAAGTATCGCTGGTTTGATCCCCGCATCAGGGTAAACATTTATGACAAACTAGCTGTGGCTAGCAGGTTTTATTGCATGGTATTTCGTTTTATTATTTTTGTATATTGTATATATTATATTGAATTGAGGCACATACACCAGATCAGCCTATTCTAATCTGTTTTCCTGCTGCGGGTCCACAAGAAATTCCACATGGAATAAGCATGATCCTCGTACATGATGTAATAAATAAATATATAAATAAATGATTACTTTAATACTTACTTTCATGTTGTCCTTGTGTGCATTAATTATTAAATAAATAAATAAAATACTTTTAGTACCTACTACTTATGCCACTAAAAATCATCATCTACACACAAACGCTAAACACATGAACTCTTGTCCTCTGTTCCTAAACCACTAACTCAATTGTGATGAAAATTTGGTAAGAAGTTCGGTTTATGCCCGTTTCACTGTCTGTTTCACAGGCTAGAATTCTAGCACAGATTTCCACACTCACAAGGGTAAAATCACACACACCAGCTACTGATAAAAAAATAAGAATGTTATACAGAAGAATACTTACAACTTGAAACTTGTCCTGGTCTGTGAGTCTCTGCTCATTGTGTCCTGGCAAAGAACGCTGGGCCTTAACAATCTGCTCATAGTTGGCCTGCATTATTCTCAGAGCTACCACATCCTTGCGTAGTGCATTTCTCTCATCCTCCTGACGTTTACGATGTTGCAACAGATATTGAATGTAATCTATAGATTTTTGTAGTACCTACAAATGGTGAATTTCCTATTATAAATGGAAAAGTGAGTTTGTTTGTTTGTTTGTATTACTATATTTTGGGATACTCACAGCTGCTTTACTTGGCTTATATCCAGAAGCATCAGTTTGTTGGCAGGTTGGTACTAACTCCTGCAGTGAATCATAACCTTTCTTAATAGCATCTCTTCTCTTTTGTTCTGCCTGATATAAAGAAAATTGTAGAGTATTTTAATGAGACTGTAGCAGGGCCCTGATTCACTATGATGAATGGTATTCCTTTCCTATAATGCACATGTCTGTAACACAATTCCAAATACTCTTGATGGAAAAAAAATCAAATTAGTATTGTGTATGCATTAGACACGTGTTTTTTAAGTGAAACTTCCTTAGGAAAGGGTGGAAAACTATTATTGTATTGTAACACTGTGAATCAGGGTCCAGGGTAGGCTTGCCACCTGTACTATCTTTATATAGATATAGTACTGTATTATCACACTATATTTTAGTAGTTAGTAGTTATGAAAAATACTATATTCTAACTCTAATCCAATTGTGATTGGAATGCACCTGCAACACAACATGGGGGATTTCAGAACAAGGAAAAATAAATAATGATTAGAAATAAATGTGTACTAGGTAATATATTTTCCTGAATGTCTCCAAAAATAGGTTACTATACTTTCTGCAATCTTAAAAAAAAACAACTAAAGTAAGGTGGCAAGTGGCATCCCTTGTCCAGAGACATACCTACCTGATTTTAGTAAAGAAACATTTTTGGTGTGATTTCTAGATTTTTGTTCTAAAAAGAAAAAAAAAATTATAGTTGGTTACATTTGAATAGTGATCCTTTCTCAGGTGATTTTAAAATGTTGTACTAGAATTGTTGAATAAAAGTATTTCAGTTGTGACCCAGGGAAAGGGAGTAATAAAAAGTAAAACTAAAGACCCACCACAGACCTGTATCTGGGGGTACGGTAGTGCCCCCGCCAAGACGAGCCAGCAAAGCGCAAGGGCACTACCTATCTTTTCTCGAAGCGTTTCGTCGTTTTTTTGAACCCTTGTAACTTGGGTCTGGATTATACCAGATAAACAAAATTTTCGGAATATGTTGTCAATAGCAGACTTATTAAATGTATAAAGTTTTAATTGTATAGCTCCCATCCTTTAGATTTTATTGATATCTAAAAAACCTCGATTTCGTCACTGACTCACTGATGATCATCAAAATTCTTAGGGTACTTCCTAATGTCCTAGAAAGCTGAAATTTGGTATGTAAGCTAGTATTAGTAAACAAACAACAAAAAAATTATAAAACTTGTAACTTTTATCTCCCAACCCCTTAAATTAGGGGATGGAAGTTTGTATGAGACTTCTGCAATTTTGACTTACAAAAAGAAATGAAATCCCAACAAAAACATTTTCATGTAAAATGTTGCCAAGACGAGACCATATGCCAGCACTTTCAAAAAGTTATCAGATCTTATGTAGAGCCAAGCTTCTAACTCTACATGCCTTAACTCTACAAGGTCTAACTTCACAAACTCTACACCTTAGCCAAAATATGTGGCTTGGCCGTTTCGTTACTACAAAGAACTATTATTATATAACAGAAAAGTAATGAAAAATGGACCAATTTTTCACCTTAGGGCCTAAGGGCCATGTGAATGTAGCGAAATGGTCAAGCCACATATTTTGGCTAAGGTGTAGAGTTTGTGAAGTTAGACCTTGTAGAGTTAAGGCGTGTAGAGTTAGAAGCTTGGCTCTACATAAGATCTGATAACTTTTTGAAAGTGCTGGCATATGGTCTCGTCTTGGCAACATTTTACATGAAAATGTTTTTGTTGGGATATTAATGTCTGTGAGCCAATTGAATTGTAGGCAAAAGATAGTGTTATAAATTGTAGGTTATAATATAATATATTATGGTAAATAAGCATGGCAATATATGTTAGTTAGGTTGTTCATTTAGTAATGGCAGACATTCTAAAACTTCTCACCTGAGTATGGGCCTCCCTTCTCCTTTGCTTAAAACTAAGTGCTGAAGCTTTGTTATCGCCACTGTCATCTTCATCCTCTGTAAATCAAAATTCATGTAGCTAATTAAAAAATAAAATTAGTATGGAATGTGAAAGAGGTAGGAATAGCGTAAAAGAGATAAAAACATGTCCATAGTCCATCCATCCAGTCTCGCGCACTACTTCGAAAGAAGGTATAATCCTTAAGAAGGAGGTATCTTTCGGAGGACTAGAACAAAAGCATTCACCTCGTAGCTGGCTGATACAAACTATGATATTGTAAGATCAAGCAACATGAAGAACAGGAATTACTTGCCTGAATTGTGATTAGATGAAGAAGGTGTTTGATGCATATTATGAATCGATCCACTACTTCCACATCGAGGATACATTTTGATTAAGATTTAAGATATAAATTATAACTAGAAAATTAGGAATAGGTACGAATAATAATAAGGTTTTATTATTTAATTAGGTACGAACACTACGAAGTACGAACTCTTGTGATTGTCTTTTTTTTCTTCTTCTTCTTTATTGTCATTGTCAAATGTCAATCTTATTTGTCAAATTCAAAATTGTCATCAAGATTGTCCTTTTCAATGGCAAGTGTTAGTTTTATTTTTACCAATGTCATGATAGTAAAAAATAGATTATTTAGGTAAATTTAATTAATGTTAGTTTGTATTTAACTAAATTGGACTAAATTCATTAAATGCTAATTAAAATTAATTTTATGAACGTGTCTGAGTGCGGCAGTTTTGTTTCTACCTCAGAAGAATGTTTCTACAATCTTTACGACTCTGAGTGCGACCGTAACCGTATAACTGGTAACACTATTACCAGTTGTTAGGGATGGCGATTCTTTTCGACAAAAATCGATTTAAATCGCAATCTAATGAATCAATTCATAAAAAAATCAAGGTCTTTTCAAGTTTGCATTTACAATCGATTTGAGGGAAAACAAGAAAGGTAAGAAAGGAAAAACCGATCTCTTATCATTAAAAAACAGAATTCTTTAATTCAAGGAATTCGACAATCAAAAAAATGTTTTCACAACCATACCAGAGTATCAGACATAAAAGAAGACATTTTATTTCCATTTATTCGTTACATTAACGAAGTTTAGAAAGTTATAATAATTTCTATTGCTTTAATTAAATGAAAACTGACATCCATTTAGCTCAAATCCCACCAAAAGACCTTTTCAAAAACAAGTGTCGTCTGTCAAGTCTAATGGACTGGAGTCCAAGCGGGTCACTGGATCGATTCAGTGCTACTGATTTAAAACATCGATTTTTCAGGCACAAATGAAATCGATTCTCATATTAATCGATCTCACATCATCATCCCTATTACCTATTTTTTTGTGAAAGCTTTGCAGTTTGCGAGCATTTGAGTCAGATTTGGGAATTGGTTTCATGATTTTCATGATAAGTATTGCGTAGTATTAATTAGGACATTTTAAATTGAAATTCTTTTATATTATACAAAACATGTGCATAATTTCATGAGTAAGTATATTATATTTGTCTTTCCACTATAAAATAATCACAATTGTGTAAATAAGTCATTTTAAATCATTAGGTATACCGATCTCTAACCATCCATGGCCACCATTTTAGAATCTATCAGCGCTATGCAGTTTTTGAATGTTAATTATTTTTTGTTGTACGATTTAAAATTTATTGTGATAATGAATCCAAAATATTTAGTTCCTAATCTATTCTATCGTAATAGGGTTATTGATTACATAGTGTCGGCGTTTCAGAATAAATAAAAGTATAAATGTAGTTTTCAGACATTCGTGGTATTTAAAAAACTTTGCAAGATGGTATCAACGAGGCAGATGAGTAGTAGCGGTGGTGGTAGCGGATGTGAAGGGCCGTCTCAGAGTCACGCCGAGCCAGCACCGACCGCAGCGCCGGTGGCGGTGTCTCGCGTCACTCGCCACTCCAGTTCCCTGCAGCCAGGTTCGCCGCCGCCGGCGCCGCAGGTGACAGTCGCTGCTGTTGCGAGCTCATCTAAATGTACTTCTCTAGTACCAATCTCTAAGGCAACATATGATACAAATTTGCTTGATTTGCCTGTTGAAGTAATTGAGAAGATTTTATGCTACGTGGGATTCAAAACTGTTTCTCAACTTCGAGTGGTAAGTGTTTCTTTTATGTGGTAAGTATTTAAACACATTTTGACAGGGGACAGTGTGATATGGTAACACCAATTTTAATATTTTGTCTAGCATTGGCAACAGCTACAACTTCCAACACAGCATTTTAATTAGATTACCATTTAATTATATCAGATGTTGCATATCTATTGATTGCTTAAGAGTCGAAGTACTGGGATAAAAAAGTAGACTTGCCACTTATTCATCTCCCAGCAGTACCAGCTATATGGATAGGTATAGCTGTGTGAAAAACATTGTTATCTCTTGATATGTTAAAATATGAAAAAAGGACACACACAGACATATTTTAACTCTTATAAAGATAAAAATAGTGAAGGTTTATTAACATAAATAGAAAGGGGTTAATATATGTTTATACATCTAAATTACAATGTAACTAAAGAGAACATCTTTGGAATGGTCTGTACAAATTACTATGTGAATCTGCATTAAGAAGGTCCATAATTAATCCTACTAATATTATAAATGTGAAAGTGTGGATGTTTGTTACTTAATCACGCAAAAACGGCTGAATGGATCTGGATGAAATTTGGAATGCACATTGTCAGGGGTACAGAGAAGGACATAGAGTACTTTTTATCTTGGAATTCCGGAGGGAACTCCGAAATTACTGCGGGTGGAACTGCAGGGAATATATATCTTTTTTTGAGTTATCATCATCATATCAAATGCTGGCCTTTGCCATAGATCTCCACAATGTCTGTTCCCAGCTAATATTAAAAGCTTTTATTTAACTTGCAATGTATGTATGTATGTATGTAAAAAAGTGAAATCTTGCAACTCAATTTTTATCATCAAACCTGCAACAGGAGAATAGGTATGTGGGAATTGTCTAGTACAAGCTCTGCTTATTTTGGGAATAAAATTCTAGTGATACAATTTTCCAAAATGTAACTAATTTATTTTATGTTGTGGACAGTTGGTATTACACTTATTGGTTTGAGTCTAAAACCTCACCACATATAACCAGGGGGAGGGGGTTAAAAAGTTGTTAAAATCACGTGATTAAGGGACATTCCCTTGTATATGTATACTAAAATATTTTATTTATTTATTGTTTACTAGCTGTGCCTGGTGGTTTCACCTGCGGTAATTTCGGAGTTCCCGCGGGTATGCCGGGATAAAAAGTACCCTATGTCCTTCTCTGTACCCCTGACAACGTGCATGCCAAATTTCATCCAAATCCGTTCAGCCGTTTTTGCGTGATTGAGTAACAAACATCCAAACATCCACACTTTCACATTTATAATATTAGTTGGATTAAGGTTAAAAAATCAGGGCAAATCAACACATCGAAACAAAATATTCTTGTAAATGAGACAAAATCAACTAAAAATATAAAATAGACTCCACAAATTATTAAAACTTATTATTTAGTAAGCTATTTGAGAGGATAAATTTAAAAAAATTGGTTAAATTATCTGTATTGATATACACATATAAGTATAAAAAAAGTGTTTGATATATAGGATATATCATGATATATATTCATTGATATAATATATCCTCGCGCCCTGACAACTAGTAATTTTATAAAGAATATGAAAGTAATTTCTTATCAGTTTTTACGATTAGGTACGTAATGTGTAGAACATGTAAGTAATCCAAATATGTATGTTGGTTCTTTGATATTGTTGGGTTATGTCCTTGATATTAAAAAATACATTATATTGCGGAGAACAGCTAATATCGAGTAAAACTAAAATTATTTTTAAAGTATATCCACAATTGTATACGCTTCTTCGTTCTGAGTGTTGTGACGTAGGCAACAGCGTATGCTTACGCAAATGGTTGATCTAACTGCGCGTGCAACTTCTCTGCGTTATCAAATAAAGATGGCGGCAGATATACGTAGAAAAAAACATTGCAATTTATCGAGATTACCCAAATAAGTTCACACACTCGTCAATCTTATTTAATACTAGCTGTGCCCCGCGGTTTCACCCGCGGTAATTTCGGAGTTCTCGCGGGAATTTCGGGATAAAAATTACCCTATGTCCTTCTCTGTACCCCTGACAACTTGCATGCCAAATTTCATCTAAATTCGTTCAGCCGTTTTTGCGTGATTGAGTAACAAATATCGAACATCCACACTTTCACACTTATAATATTAGTAGGATTAAATGATTTGAATGATGAATGAATGATCTATGCTTATCCTTATCCTTACTTGTATTATAAATGCAAAAGTGAGTTTGTTTGTTACGCTTTCACGCCTTAACGGCTCAACCGATCATCATGAAAGTTTGCAAGCACGTTGTCAGAGGTAAAGAAAAAGACATAGGGTGCTTTTTATTCCGGAATTCCGGAGTTGCAACTGAAAGCGCACAAGTGGGTAGTTAGACATTGTTTCAGGTGATAAGATAAATCAGATCAGAGATAACTAAATCACAATCAGAGATAAATCCAACAGAATCAGAATGGCAGCCAAAGCCCGAAATTGAAGCTGAGTGGAATTGTGACTCCGCTGTGGATGTAAAAATAGTCATATTTTTTAAAAAGCATTACTTTATGCGCACGTTTTGAGGGCTAATTTAACTGAAACAAATTATAAATGCAGTGTAGTTAGTTAGAGCTATCTAAACTAAGATGACTCGCCCCACTACTCAATAAGCAGTTTTAGATGTGCGATATCATGTATTAATAATATCTTTTTAATAGTGTGAGTGTGGTGACACTATGCGGCAACTGAGGATCGATATTAACGGTTGTGCGTGTGCGTAATGCCCGATGGAGGGGCGCGTCATTTCAGCTTAGATAAGTTCTACCAATTCTAATATCTTGTTGAGTATAATAAATCATATTAGTTTAGAGATTGCGCGCTTCATCGTACAGCAGCCATTTTAGGATTTTTTTTCGCTCTCGTTTAAAAACCACGTGCTTTGACTCTGAGAGGTAGTAACGTTACAACACTAATTAGAACCTTATACCCGCTCCACATTCACGCGAAAATCTTGCGAGAACGCGAGAAGGCCACGAGAAATGGCGGAGAACTGTGGCTCCACATTCACGTTCTCGTGGTTTTCTCGCGTTCTCGCAAGATTCTCGCATGAATGTAGAGCGGGCATTACCATATATTTATAGACTAAGAGCCAGCGTCCCGCATACTTACTGTATAGTAGCAAACTCTATATTAATACTAGGTATACTATTTCACGTGCCGTAGGTGAAATGGGGATCCACTATTCCCATCTGGGGTTCCTTTGGGCGCGCCCAGAAGTAAAAAAGGAATCAAAATTGACTATCAAAACGTGATCGCAGCATGTCTGCCATTTTATTACCTACCTATCTTAAAATATATAATTTTATTTATGGATAAATTCCAGAAGTAGGATTATAGGATATAGAGTACTTTTAATCTAGGAAATACTAAATAGTAAGTTCCCAGCTAGTTTAAAAATAAAACACTGATATTGCTGACAATTATAGGTAACATGCTTTTGTTAGCTTTTACTTAACTAACAAACAATTAAAATCTTAGAAAGTAAATTTCGACGTACCTACTTTTGACTGTCGTATCGAAATGAAACTTGTATGTATACGTATATCCAGTTCTAGAGGTATCTTGGAGCTGATCTGACGATGAATTCAGGAAGTGTATTTAAACTCTTCAGTGACTATTTACTAAACCCCTCGAGTTTAGGCTCATTTGATTCGTTTATTGAATCCAAAAGCGTGATTTTATTTTTAACTATCTATTATAAATACGTATACCATAGGTACTTACATTATTAAACAATAGTATTGAAATAGTAGAGCTCTACATCACATTCACTAATAATTTTATATAGAAATATAAAATAACCACAGTGTACCTATGTAATGTTTACAATGTACTAGCTGTGCCCCGCGGTTTGGCCCGGTAGACTTAATTCACCTGGAGTAAATCACCTGGGTGCATTAAGTGCTACGCACGGTAGACTTTGTGCACCTGGGTGAACTAAGCACAGATTCCAACAAAGCCCTCAGTATACTTAATTCACCTGACTTGATATTCCAATTATTTGGCGAACTCAAGAGAATTTCGTTCTTCATTCGGTATACTATAATAACTGTAATTATTTATAAACATCTCTATAAGTTTATTATTTATAAGGCTTTTATTATATAACGTCATGGATGGCTATGGAAGAGTGGGATCTACTGGCACAAGTATATTATATGCTTAAAAGTAGGTCCCAACAATCCGATTGTAACCACTACTTATATAATAATAAATATTTATGAATTTATGAATTTAAAGGCAGTTAAATTTTACACATTAAACAAATATGCCATAAGTAGCTGTTCCTCGCGGTTGCACCCGCGGAAATTTCGGATATCCCACAGAAATTCCGAGATACAAAGTACCCTATGTCCGAAAACCTTATCTCCTTCTCTGTACCTCTGACAACGTGTGTACAAAATTTCATGATGATTGGTTGAGCCGTTAAGGCGTGAAAGCCTAACAGACAGGCAGTTACTTGCGCATTTGTAATATTAGTTGGGATGATTTGGAGGGCGTCATACCTAACCATTTGCATATTTGAACGGTCCCAAGTCCCAACATCTTGTCAGCTGTCAACAATAACGAGATAATGCTGTTATCACGAATTTTGTTCCTGTAATCCAAATGAATTTATTAAATGTTCTCTATAAATTATCGTAACAATATGTTATTGTTCGCAGGTCAATCGGCGGTTCAACGAAATTTGTTGCTCGCTGTTAAACTCTACCTTCATTAAAATGCAAAAACAGATGTTGGATAAATTTCAATCTATAAAAGCTAAGATGCCAAGAAGGGAATCCGCCCGCAGGAGCCATCCGTTGGCTTGTGAATCCGATATCATCGAAACATTGCACATGAGACTGAGCCTATTGCATATGACTTTCGGCAAACACATTGAGCGGAAAAACTGTTGCTTTTTTGCTGGAGAGGTAAGCAGAATAATTGACCGTTTCATTCTCCAATATCAGGGTCATGCCGACAGGTCATTTATCCGTATCCGCGACAACCACTTGTTTTCTGGATTGTAATTTGGATATAGAAATCCCAATTTAAACCCTAACAAACCATATCAAGTTTAACATTTGCAAATGTAAAATCCCAACTTTTTACAAAGTCTAAACTCTATCGTTTTAAACGCGTTGGTTCAACTTTGACCCGAGGTCTCCCCTGCTCAAGAGACACTAATACTGGAAAATATCCGAAGTGACACGAGTGACGAGACGAAAGCTATTTCCTTGTTTGTTACCGTTATGATATTTATTTATAGATTCTGGATGAAGTGAACAATATTATGTCGTATTTAAAAAGTGCGACTAAGCTGGCGCGGCCCTATAAAGTGACCGACGAGCTGTTTGACCTCACTACGATGGCCATGGAGTACTTCAAAGAGCACATCGAGCCTTATTTGCCCGAAATCACTTATTTCGGAACTGAATTCTTTGATAATATCACCAATGCGTTTTCTCGTAAGTACTTTTCAGTAACACATTTTCACTTTACTCTGTTAGCGAATTGTTATTCATATTTTTTAACATCTTTTTTACTAAATGTTTGTTGTTTGTGTTGTGAAAATATTAGGTCTGCTTTTTGTACCACGTTGGTAATAAAAATCTTTACTATTATAAATGTGAAATAGAGTTTGTATGTTACGCTTTCACGCTTTTATGGCTCAACCGATCCTCATGAAATTTTGGATACACGTAGTCAGGCTCAGAGAGTATAGAGAAGGACATAGAGTGCTTTTTATCCTGGAATTCCCGCGGAAACTCCCAACTTATTGCGGGTGAAACCGTGGGGAACGGCTAGGTATAAAATAAAATTGTTCGACTAAATATGTGTGTAAAAAATAATTAACCAATAGATTATTAACGAAACAGTTGAGTGAGTGTACTTACTGGAGTACGAAGTGCGTTTGTCAAACCCTCGTAACTGAAACGGTAAAAAATGCAACAAAATCGTGACCATGAGACACGGCCTTGACCGTTGATCTACTGCTGGGCCGTGTTCAATACTGGAACGTTCATAATATTATATTATAATAACTAGCTGTGCCCCGCGGTTTCACCCGCGTTAATTTCAGAGTTCCCGCGGGAATTCCGGGATAAAAAGTACTCTATGTGTTAATCTGATGTATAAGCTATATTATTGTAAAGTTTCATTTAAATCCATCCAGTAGTTTTTGCGTGAAAGAGTAACAAACATCCATCCATCCATCCATACATACTTACAAACTTTCGCGTTTATAATATTAGTAGGACACCACTGCACTTTTAATACACAACTCAGATTTCGTATACTTACTTACAGTACACACACACCCACAGTCTTTGTAGTTTTATATTTATTAGATTTAGTGATCGATTTCAGGAATTCCACTAACACTAGAAAAAAACATATTTAAAACGTGTGGCGCTGGAGGTAAGTTAAGGCTACCGAAACAAGGCGGTGACAAGGTTAAACTCAAATCTCATTTATATCATTACAATTTGTGAAGTGATTGACAGATGCAAATTATTTATTTATTTATTGCATATACAATCACAACATTACAGTCCACAGGCCAAAGTGTTACAGGACTGATTATTGCATATTAATCTATATATAGATCGATTTTGGCAGGACTATTACTGCTAATTAGCTGATGTTATAGGAAGTAAATTAGGCTACTTTGTAGTTCCCGCAGGAATTTTGAAACTTACGCGGGTGAAACCGCGGGGCACAGCTAGTGTATAATAGTATATATTATATTAAAACTGTACCTAATAAAACAATTTTTTTTATAGTTGAAATATAATATGTAGGTACATACATGTGGTCAATGAATACGCGGACACGGTTACATGTTGGCGCAGCCGGCGAGAGCAGCAAGGCGTACATGCTGGACTCGCCGCCGCCGGCCGGGTTCGAGCCCGCGCAGCAGGCGGGCGCGGCGCCGAGCGAGCGGCGCGTCTCCTTCAACTACCTGGAGGAGAGCCTGCCGCCCTCGCCGCCGCCGCCGCAGAGCAACATGGTGCTCCGGAAGAGGATACACCGCATCAAGCAGGGAATGAAGAAGTGAGCCCCATCTCCTGCCTACTCCTCCTGCGCCGCTTACGCTCCTTTATCCGCACGGCATTAATTTGTCAGTCGAGAGCTACTCTACTGAGCGTGGTGCTGGGGGTGAAATTATAACTGTGCTAGTTGTTCCCCGCTGTTTCACCCGCATTAATTTCGGAGTTCCCGCAGAAATCCCGCGACAAAAGTACCCTATGTCCTTCTCTGTTCAATGTATGTGCAAAATTTCATGATGATCAGTTTTTTTTTTCAGTTGAGTGGTTGTGACGTGAAAGCGTAACAAATAAACAAACAAACTCACTTTCACATTTATAATAGTAAGGATTTAGTGTGGCTACCCTATGGCAGAACAAAGTAGTTACAGCTAAATAAATTTTGCAGGAGGATAAAACCGGAAAACGCTTATTTCAAACAAACTTTTCACAGTTTAATGGTTTTGTTAATTTTAAATTTTTTTAAGGCTAAAGCCTTTTTGATGGTTTTGAGGATGTAGCAATGTCCGTTATGCGTGAAAAGAGGCAAGAATAAAACTCATTTCGAAAAAAATAATACATAACTGTATTATTTTTTTTTCCGTTGAGCAGCCGAGTGCGTCAGTTATAAAAAAAACATAGACGCGTATTTTTCCCCGTCGTTCCAAGGGACGACCTGAAAAAGAAGCACCTACATATATCAGGTCCTGTTATACATATTTTTAGCGGCAGACCATCACCATTTTCGGTTCCTACTAGTAACTTCTGGCTTGACTTATTGCCGCCCGGTGAAATGTTGAAAATATTATGCGTAAAAAAAAATTTTCCACAGCACATATCAATTTGAAGTGTCCAAAGGTAATACATGAAACTAAAAACTGGATTTATATAGTACAGTTTATAGTCATATTTTTACTCTTTAGTACGATCATTTCGAGTTGCTGACAGTATAATTTGAAAGAAATTTGGTTGTAACAATTCTGATGCAGAGATTTCACTTCTGCCACATACTGAGAACAACATAAAAGTGTTCTGTATTTTGTTTTTTAGATAAAACCCAGTGGTTATAATATAAACGTATGGTATGTAACAGATACAACGACCAGCTGTCGGCGTTGCGCAACGACCTGCGCAGCTGCAAGCGCAAGACGGCGCTCCAGCAGAAGCAAATCGGCGAGCAACAAAAGCAGCTCGCCGAGCAACAAAAACAGACGCTGGAGTACGCGAACCGACTTGACGACTACGACAAGAAGAACGAGGAAACCAGCCGCAAGTTTCAGACGCTGCTGCAGGTGTGAAACTTAAATAACAATAAGAACAATCTTTGGACGTCTGAGGTCAGGCTAGGCCCAAACTTATCATGTACTATCAATACTTATATAGTAGGTAATCAGGGCCCATATTCACAACATGATCAACATTTCTCACAAGTTAACATTCTGTATGCCGTAAGACACGTTGTAAATGTATTTTTTTTTATGTACCTAACACTACTTTGAGCACGAGGGAGAGATTAGATAAATCGCATTCAAGTTTAGGAGTGGGTCTCGTGACGTCATTAACCGGTATAAGCCCCTTATACCGGATAGTGATGTCACGCGACATTTCGACTCGATGTATCGCCAATATTTTGATTGCGTAAAAAAAGGAAAAATAACTGTCCAATATTATTATTAATCAATACGACGGACTAAAAATTAAAATTTAGTCAATTAGCCTAGCCTATTGATCACATAGGTATATACGTTTGTGTTGTTTCCAGGAATTGAACAAGTGCAAGACGGAGCTGCAGTACTGGCGGTCGCGGTCGCCGGCCGTGCCGCCGCTGTGCGCCGAGTGCGGCGCCGCGCTGCCCGCCGGCCCGCTCGCGCAGGTACTCACACCACCCACCACCCTTCCACACCAGCACCGGCCCGGTGGCACTCCATACAAATCAACTGAGCCAAGTACTTCCCCGTCTAGTAAAGACGGCCGGCTTGTACACGTGCGCACTAGTTGTGCCCCGCAGTTTCACTCGCGTGGGTCTCTAAAATCCCGCAGGAACTCCAAAGTAGCCTAATTTAATACTCCTTACTTATAACATCACCGATATCATCAATATAGCTGTGAAAAATTTATCCAGCCGTTTCGGAGATTCACCTGCGGGAGTTTCGGAATTCCTACAGGAACTCCATAGTAAGTTCCGTCAAAATCGGTCCAACTGTTTCGGAGTTCCGACGTCGGTCCAGCCGTTCACGCGTGATGCTGTGACCAAGGGAAATAAGGTTTAATTTTTCATAAAATCTATCGATTCTGTATTCTTTGCCATGCTAGGATTCCCTGTGCTACTGGAACCAGTCTCTTACACATTGGCATATCATTTGCAGTGGGCGGCCGGCCCTCATAGCGAGGAGAGCGCAGCCGAGGCGGAGGGCGGCGCGGCGGCGTGCGGCACGTGCGTGCCCGCGCCCGCCGCCGGCCCGGCCGCGCCCGGCTCCCCCGCGCCCGCCGCGCCGCTCGGCTCGCCGGCGCCGGCGCCCGCGCCCGCGCCCGCGCCCGGGCCCGCCGCCGCCGCGCCCGCCCCCGTGCCCGCCGCCCCCGCCCCCGCCCCCGGGCCCGTCGCCGCCGCCGAGGCCGCCGCGGAGGAGACCACCACGCCGTCCACGCGCCGCCGCGCCTCGGCCGACGCGGTGGCCACGCCCGAGCGCAAGAAGCGCCGCCTCACGCGCCCCAGGAAACTTTGAAACAGGACCGACAAGTAAACGCCCCGGACGCGACGCGCCCGCGTGGGCGATACCGTTTCGTACGATCGACGACGGTGAATTGTAGTGTGTTGTGTCGGCTTTGTGTGAAGTGAAAACTTGATTACTATTCTCGCTGGCCAGGCATATGGCGATGTCGATTGATAAAACGTGAATGTGAGTGATAGTGCTTTGTGAATATGGCCACTCAAAATGCAAATATTTACATTACAGAAACACGTGAAGAGCCATTTTAGGACTTAGTATTCACACAACTCGTGCTGTATCATTCATTTATTTGGTTATGTTAGTGTCCCACTAATATTTATAATATGATATATATGGATAGTGTTGGTGTTAGGTGTTATTTATCGGAGCAGGGTCTCCTAAACTCGCTTTTGACGCGAGATCTTGTAGTTACGGTTCCAGGGACGTTATATTCAGTGATACTAGAGAATTAACGTTTATATAGATCACTTGGACTTTGACTAAATAAAGCTGGGACAATTAAATGGTTCTTGGGAAATAAACTTTTCCCTCGTTATGCTAATTAGTCGTATTAAGTTTAATTTTTGAAGTAAGTCTTCATTAACAGTTTATATCACATTATATTCATGTTTTAAAAACATACTACATCTACTTTGAAACTGAATAATTTATGAAATTTCAAATAGAACAGAAGTGAGTTGATTTTTCCCGGTGCAGTATTTATAAATACCAAATGGTTGTACATAATTTGTAAAAGCAGTAGCAAGATAGTATTTATTTACCTATTTTATCAAAACTATAATGCTAAGTAGCAAGAGCTGAGCCACAAAACTTATAAGATTTATGATGTCCTATAAAAAAACCCTGGATGGGTTATCTGGCATCTTGGTCAGAATAAAAAAGTAATGTCAGTAACATGTACGTGGCAGATGTTTATAACCTTCATTTAAATTAATGTATCAGAAATGCTGGCAATCAACTTCAAAAACAAAAAATGACAATAATAAAAAGAATTCAACCTCCAAGCACTTGCAAAGTAGTATGTTGCCTAGTTACTTATGAGGCAGAAAATACCTTTAGTTTTCCACTCTATGGCTGGACTATGTAGATAAATAGGAACATAAAAAAACTTAGTGCACAAAAAGATAAATTTAATAATGTTTCAAGTTGACTTCTTCACTATCATCCAAGAGCTAGAATGATTTTTTAACTATAGCACGTGATTTGCAATTTCGAGTTCAAACCGTACAATGATGCTAATAGGTAATTGAATGGAAACTGGCTAAATGCATTATGCAAAAGTACATAAGAAGGAAAACAAAAAACTTGATACCTCTATTCGTTGCTGAGGAAAAGGGTCTTGACAGACAGACACACGAGATGAATAAAGAAAAGATAGCTAGGTTTCTTTTTTCCTTATGAGGTGTGGAGCTCTAAAAAGAGGAAAAGACCTCTGTTACCCCTTTGATGTTACCGACGTGCGCGTCCGCGCCCTAGGCCTCATTGAAGCCAACCTAACTCTTACACACATTTGTTGCAAATTTTTTTGACCATAAACATAAAAATTGTCTGAAATACCTATAAATTCTGTGGCTACATTACAACTTGCAGGGCGCAAATGGGAATAAACGACTGAAAGCAACGTGAAACATTAAAGGTGGATTTTTACTATGTGCTCAATTGTTCATAGTTTAAAAATTTTTTTAATAATATAATTTCGCAATCTATAATAATAAATGTGTATTAGTTATAAAATTCTAAAAAATTGTTTGAATGTATTGTTTCATATTTTTAATTAATTTTGAGTATCTAAATCTATTGGTCTGCAAAAACGCCGCATTAATATAAGGACAAATTCATTTTAAAGGTTATAAACTACAAAGTGGTCCAGAATCGTATATTTACATTACCTATTGTCAAGAAGATTAGATTACTAAATTATTTGTATTTTCAATGCGTACCTAATATTAAAATTACATTATATTTTTTGTTAAAATTAGCTTTTACAGCCCTTATTGTTTAAATTTAAACTAGACTAAACCTGGTTAGAGAAGTTTAAGAGTTAAGATTTGGTATAGAATGGTGTTTATTTGTAAATAAAAAACAAATCAAATGTGTAATGTACAAATGAATATATTTATATTTAATTATTACTATAGATAAAATCTCAAACTGCAAAGATAAAGTATTTTGTGACATGATGTGTGTATAAACAGCCGCTTTAGATGCAACAAAGCTATTTTCAATACTTATAAATTAGCTATGAGGGCTTCACACAATTCTTTGGTCGCGTCAACTCGTGTCACTCTGAAAACTTGTTAACATATCAACATGCTTCTACTAACCATCATCACATCACAAACGATGTTAACCACAATGTTATAATTATTGCACTGTTGTATTAGGTACATACTTCTTATTGTTTTCGCACAACTTGTATTATTCAGTTTAGTTAATTTATAGTTTTAAGTCTTCAAGTCATTCACCTTTAATAAATAATTTTCGTAACAAATTTACAACAAAATCTATACCCGTGGTAGGAATGCAATCAGCTGTCGCTTGCACATTTAGACGAAACGAAGTTTCCGTCACACTTTTGTCATCTAAGTATAGGTACTCCCCTTAGTCGCGCCTAAAGAAGTTTTTTAGTTTTAGATACTCTGTTTTTTATTGTTTTTAAGTGTCTAGGTAGTTGTGGGTACATTTGGGAATTTTCGTTTGTTTTATAATATGTAGGGCACTGCTCAGTACGAAGTATTTTATATAAGAAAAAAATTGTGCCCTGCGTGTGTTGCAATTAAATGTTCATATTCATGTTTCAACACCTTCCCCGGCGCGCGCACATAACCCATCAAAATTTCATCACAATCGGACGAGCCGTGTAGGAGCTCATATTACGAGATAAATAAACAACGCGAGATAAACAAATGTATTTGTTTTTGTAATATAATAAAAAGTGGGAATATCACTGATTATTTGTTTTGACAACTGGTAGGCAGTAGCAGGGCAACGGGTAGCAGTTTCAGTTTGCTAGGAAATATTAAACAAAGTGTGCTAGATTATAGGGTATTTCTATCACCGTTCAACAGCCATTTTTTAAAAAAAAAGAAAAAAAAGTTTTCCAGAGAGAACCGTTTTTTATCTTAGCGAACAATCTAATATTTTCATTGGCGTTTCGCCATAATTATTTTAATTGCTAAAACATACATACATTGGCAAAATAAAATGCGATAAATCGCGATATAAAGCCATAATTGAAGAAGAACTCTTTGTGGTCACAACAATCAGAAAACTTGTTGCATAGATGATTATGGTCACTTGGATTGCTGTGTGTGGGACACTTGAATTGCTTAGCTACTTGTGATGTTGACTGTCTCTAGAATATGAGTGAACAGTGAACCTTATGGTCCGCGGCGTATCTAGTCCAAGCGGATCGGATTTAGAATATTGTCTGCTAGATCTGTTTGAGCGAACATTCATTAAAATTTGCCTTATAGAAATGCTTTAAAAGACTATTGCTCTGTATATAAATATTATACAAGTAGACTGGGCTGCAAAAAAGCGTGGACTATTTACTTTAAATACGGGCGTACTTGCAGGTCGGTTATAAAAATTATTACAGAAAGAAGAAAGACCAGCTGTTGTCCATATTGTCTGCGACCATGGGTGACTGACATTGCAACTATGACTAGTACAATTCTAATCAAATTGACACTATATTATTATTATTCACTACATGCATAAGCTTGAGCGAAAAACGTTGAATTGCAGTTCAGGGGCCGTATTTTTTAATCACTCTAATCACTTCGCACACGTAATCGCAAGATTCACATGTGAATTGTATGAACATTCGCACGTGAATTCGCGATTCCGTGCGTGAAAGTAATTCGAGCGATTCAAAAATAGGGCCCCAGCACACTTATGGTCCATTCCGAAAGTGGTTTGTACGAATTGAAGCTTTAACGATTTAATTTAAGCTTTTTGACGTCAATATTTTTAAAAAATCCCAGGTCTTTAATATTCCCATAATAAGACGGGATGCATAAAGCCGAAAGAGTGCAACAGCTCAGCATTTTGCTGTGGTGTAGCACCCCTGCGCTGGTTTTCATCAGAAATTTCTAATTAATACACAAGATTTTAAAATTTCTTTAAATAAAATCAATATTTTACTGGCACGATGTCCACGGGTAGGTAGTTAGTAGGTTGGCATGGCTTCTCTAAATCCTTATTATCTGGTAGATACCCCATAATTTTTGGGGTAATTTCCGTCACCGGTAATAAATTGGAAATATTCCATTTGTAACTGCTGGGAACAAGTCAACGACCCGGACTAACCGCCTTAGGACGAAGGAGAAGACAATCATGATATTCGAAGTTCGAACAACTTGTAGGTACCATCAGATATACAACTCTGTAGATATGGTTTCACCGTCGTTATAAACATCATCGTCTGCAATCTTTCGGCGCGACGCTATCGAAGCTGACTCAGTTGCAGGCCGAAATACTACTAATTATTATTATATTCTTTAGGAAGGTTGCCACTTCCAACTTGGAACTTGTTTCATTTGCGAATTAATCTAACCCAGTTTTGACGAAGTTGTGCACACACAAGAATACGGTCTGCATTAAGATAATTTTTAAACCGGTAGAATGAATTTCAACCGAAGAAATCTCGAAATTTTCGCAAGAGAAACCGCAGAGGCAGTTTCGTGGAGTACAAAATATCATATCCGAACAACAAGCAGTGGTGAGGGTAGGTACTATACCTATTCCATGGATGAAGTAATGGGCTAGTTGACAAAATTTTTATTTTAGTCCGGTTTGTAGATTAATAAAAAATATTGGACACGTATTTTTTTTCTTTTTTTACATAATCAAATAATAACGGCTCTACATTAAGTTGTTTCGCGCGAAGACACTATCCGGTGCAGTTTGTATAGGGGCTTATTATGGCGGTTATTGACGTCACGGGCCCCCACCCTAAACTTGATTGCGCTATATCTATGTATATTTTCATAAATTTGAAAAAGCAAGAAATACGTGTCCAATATTTTTTATTAATCTACAAACCGGACTAATTACAATTTTGATTTTCAAAAGTCGTCAACATCCCTATTAGAGTCCAGTGGCGGTGTTCTTTTTGTGTACCTTGCTGTGGTATATATATATAACTCTTGTATATAGTTATGTTCGTATGTACATACTATGTATGCTGTGTGTAGTAGAACCGTAGATTGTTTCACATTTTAGAACTGTAAGACAAATTATTGAATAAAAAATTGAGTACACTGGATATTTTACTATATTTGATAGATATTGAAAAAAAAATAAAGTACACATTCATATTGTAATATGTAACAAGGTTGTGCACGTGGCGCGATACGACTGACACCGAATATGCTCGCTGGAACAGTGCAAAATGCACTTCGATTTATTATGTGATGGCTATGATGACGTGATCACTGATCGTTTCTAATCTTTAAGATGCCTCTTTGTCAGGTGCTTATTGGTTTATTCCGTTATAAAATCTGTTATCATTATTTTATTGAAGGTGAATTGAAGTTACAAAAGAGTTTACTAATATTATGATTAAGTGAAAAAGTTACTTTATGTACATAATAGTATAAGTAGTCCATTTGAAATAATTTCTCGGGTGTAAGACAGTTTATCTGATAAACTGCAGTGAATGGTTTGTTACCAACTTGAGCTACTTTTTGTTATTGTTTGATTTAAAAAATGCTTTGATTATAATGTAATATGATCAGGCTTGTGTATAATAATTGTCATTGAGCTAACTTAAATAGAAATAAAGCAACTCAGTGTTTTTCATTACCAATTTGCAAATACATTACAATAAGGCATAACAGAGGGTACCAAAATGCAATCATTATAATTTTACAATGTGTTTACAAAAGAATAACATAAGGTTTTTACGATTATATTGTTTCATTTACGTTAATGACAATTAATATTATTGGTCCGCGTCATGTCGTCATGTCAACGCGCTTCATTACGTTTATCTCTCAGAAGAATAACTTATTCTTCTGAGGTTTATCTCCACATGAGCTGTCATGAACCGAATGTATTCTCATGCTAATTGAAAATCATAATGTGCCTAAAATATATCTATTGCGTTCGTAATAATTAATGATTTTATATGCGCAACGAGGCTTCCATCGAGACAAGAATATTTTTTTAAAACTGGACGTTAAATTTTTAAGTATATAAAGGCATGAGCCACTAGGGGAAATTGGCAACATATCACTTCAATTATTACTATTACCATGATAATCAGTTGTCAGAGTCACACGACTACTAACCTCGAACTTACTAGCTAAAAAAACTTAAGTAGGTACCTTACCTACTTATTTTTAAAAAGATCTGTAACAATTACCTAAATGTAAGAGAGGCGGAACAAAACATGTCGAAAATATATTTTTCGTAATATTGATGATGAAACTAACGAATGATTTGCCTTATTGTTGTCATAATTATTATGGGCATTGTATTAATTTTAGAATTTTAATGTCTCGAAGCTATTGGTTGGTAAGTAGCATATAAAAGATTAACGTTTATTTAATCTACGTTAGGCTATTCAATTTTCAAAATCAATACTGCAATATACCTACAATTATAATTTAAACCATTACATTGATAACTAGTTAATTTGAAGAAAAATGTAACTAGGGCTGTAACATAAGATGTAGTTATTATTTTATTAGTTAAAATAAATGCACTAAAAGCATAACTATAAATTTCAATAGAAATGTATTGTGTTGTGCTCTGTCAAGTTCGTGCAACCAGCAAGACTGTCAATTGCTGAAGTTAATATCGTTTTTGCGATAGTTTATTATAAATAGTATTTTTATTAGGCAAAAATACAATAAATGTGTGAAGTCCACTCAAATGTGTTTTAAATCAAATACCCCGCACATCAAGATTTGCAAGGCATTAGGCACCCGAGGCTCGAATATATTATGCTTCTTTATTTCATCCCATAAATGCTCAATAAGGCTCCATCGTCCATATCAAGGTTTCGTGGTGAACATCTCATGACCAAGGTTATGTACGCTGGCGCATTGTTATACACATCACATCCTAATATAAATGCGACTGTTGGTTATGCTTTCACGCCTTAACCACTCAACGAAATTTGCGTACACGTACAGGAAGCATATAGGGTACTCCCAAATTAACGCGAGTAGAGATTATCTAAGCTAAAATGACGCGCCCCTCCATCGGGCATATATACGCACACGTTAAAATATCGACACAATACGTAAATGATCTTGCCATTCGTCCTCAGTTGCCGCATAGTGTCGCCGCACACCCACTATTAAAGAGATATCAATACATTGATATCGCACATCTAAAACTGCTTATTGAGTAGTGGGGCGTGTCATTTTAGTTAAGATACTAGTATAGTATTATATTATCTGTGGTTTAGATAAGCTCTAACAGAAATTATTATTATAAACTCGAAAATTTGTGTGTATGTGTCTGTGTGTGAGTGCTTGCGTGTATGTTACTCCACGCTGAAATGAAAGGACGGATTCGGATAACGTTTGAAATGGAAATACACTAAACTGAAAACAATGTGTTTACACATAGGCTACCTACTTTTATCTTGGATTTCTCTAAGGAATCCCGAAACTCAAAACGAAGCAACATAAAAATAGTTCTTAGTTTATACCTCATTAACTAGTTGTTCCCCGCGGTTTCACCCACGTTAATTTCTGAGTTCCCGCGGGGATTCCGGGATAAAAGTACCCTATGTCCTCTGTACTCCTGGTAACGTGTACGTAAAATTTCATGGTGATCGGTTGAGCAGTTTAGGCGTGAAGGCGTAACAAACAAACACACTTTCGGATTTTTAATATTACCTAAGATAAATCTATGATTTAGGCTTTAGCATCGCATGGTTACAACTTACAACTAAAGACTTTCTTCTCTCTTTCTAACGACAACTACCTACTTACCTGCTGCTCAAATTAATCATACGTCTAGGGTCCCAGTACTAATAGCCCCTCCACAAAAGTTTCGTACCTGTATACTTAATATGAAGAACGTCAGTAATCGGTAATCGGTAAATAAGCTTTTAGTATAGGTAAATGATTGTTAGTATGTAGGTCCTCTATGCCTTCCTAATCCATTGGTCCGATTGTGATGAAACTTTGGCCGTTGGTGGGTTGTTCTGCCTGCGTCCGCAAAGGTTCCTGATATAAAGAGATCTTGCGGGAATCGCGAAATTCACGCGGGTGAATCTCCGAAACGGTTGGACCAATTTTGACTGGACTTTTACTGCTAGTTAGCTTATGTTATAAGGAGTAAATTAGGCTACTTCGGAGTTCCTGTGGGAATTCCGAAACTCACGCGGGTGAAACCGTCGGGCACAGCTAGTTACATATATAATATTTATTTATTTATTTATTTATTTAGGACCATCGACAGATTACTATAAAGATTCATCAGTACGTTGGTTTCATCTGTATCAAATCAAATTATGTAACCGGATAATAGATGGCCACAGCATGCTATAGATATACATATATACACTATATATAGATATACATATGTACATTATACTATAGATATACATACATACATGCCCACACTGGAAAACGGAACCCATGTGTTCATCACAAAAAGTCTACCCCCACCGGGAATCGAACCCGGGACCCCTTGATTAGCGGGTGACCTACTGCGCCAATCGGGTCGTCAAATTAAATCTTCAAATGTCCGGAATTGTAGGTAAATGTATTCCGGACATTCGAAGATTAAATTAATAGGCTTGCGATAAACTCAAGGTAGATTCTTTTATGATTTCGCTTGTCGCTAAACCTCTGTGTTTAAAAATGATTTAAATAATGGGGTTATCTTTTAAGGATTTTGGGTTCCGTAATAAAATGGCAAAAATTAACCCTTTCAATTTAGTCATATCCATATTATGTCTTAGCCATTGTATTTGAGTACTTACTAAGTATTGGGTTATATGTATAAAACATAAATTTTCCATGAGCCGCTATACTTACTAGTACCTACCTACTTATATTTTATTATAATTACGAAAAAGAAATGTAAAATGGAATTCCCCACATATAGGTACGTCATACTAAAGTATTAAAATGAAAATCAGTGGTATGTTGTATAAGCGTGTGGTGTTTTGTTAGATTATATAAATAAAAGCTTTTAAAAATAGTAGGTATCATTTGACGTTTCAAAACGCGATTTTAAAGTCGAAACTCGAAAAAGTGACTGCCCCTAAGTTTTCAACCTACCTGTAGGTAAGGTAGAAAATTCAAAAATAGTTTAAGCTGTGGTTTAAGGTTGTAAGAAGAACTTAAAAAACTCAACGAATATTCTATAAAATTATGGTTATCGTATTGTGCAGTTCTTTGTAACATGAGATGACTATTCAGGAAGAAATAAACTTTCCATAATAACGGTTAGGTTAAGTAGGTATATCTAATTATCTAATATTTATTTGTTCTTCAACACTGCCTACGTAAACTCAACATTATCTAATAGTGATTGTAATATTATTATAAAAGATTTGATTTTTTGCATGTTCATTTGTACCTAATGGATTAACACAAAACGTCTTGGCCGATTTGAAAAATTCTTTCACGTTTATAGTATCTACTGGTAGGTACTTTTATCACGGAGATCCTACGAGAACTTCTAAATTAACGTGAGTGAAACCGTTGGCGAATGACTAGTTATTAGATAGCTTGTGACAGCCCTATAGTCTTGGTGGTCATTTATTACAAGAACAATATGTCTGTTGTTGACTGTACCTAAATGCCATGATGTGAGCACGTGCAATTTTTTAAATTGTACTAAGTATGAACAAATAAGTATGATGATTCAATAAAATTACTATCATGTCAACAACGCATTATCAGAGACTGGTTCAGCTTATTACAAAGTTATTAGCTAGGCAAATTCAGGGACGTACTGTATTTTAGTAAAAACTAGCTGTCCCCCGTGGTTGCGCCCGCGGTAATATCGGATTTCCCGCGGGAATTCCGGGATAAACTATACCTACCTATAAACCTTCCTCTTGAATCACTCTATCTATTGGTGAAATCCGCATGAAAATCCGTTCATTCGTTTTGAGTTTAACGCGAATAGACAGACAGACAGAAAGTTTTAGATAGAAAACTTGCCAAATACCTACTTAAAACTATGAGTGAATTTTACAGGAACAGTGCAGGGGATATCAACTCAGCTTAGTACGGAAATAAATGAAAACCTTGTCGTCGGGTGGTTTTTGTACACAAAACCATTCATCATGGATAGGTAGATACACAAAAACATAGAGAAATGTATTAAACATCATTTGGCTACGTTTTTACGTAAGTAGTCACTGTTTTAAAAATTCACAGTTTATTGTGGAAAATATACTTGGGATGCCAGCAAAAGAAGTTTTGGGAATTTTGCAACCGTAGCGCGCCTGCACCATCCAAAGGTCCTTTCTAGTTAATTTATTTTCTCCTTGGTACAGTGATTACCACCTGCTAAAGAAATTTAAAAAATATGTGCCATTTCACGACGCTCCTTGTTTAACTATTAATACATCTTGTGGGTTTTGACATCAGTTAGGTAACATAAGAAGCTCCCGAGCTTGAATGTCGAAAGAAAATACAAAATGGGTAGGTATTAAGCTCTTATTGGAAGTTGGAAATGTTATCATAATAATATGCGGGCCTCAATCAATTATTTATTATTATTATTAAGCCTTCAACCGAACGTTGCTTTTTCTGTCTATTTTATTGTTGTTATAGGAAATATAGAAGATGGTAGGTACACTGCCATCGATATTATTCATACATTTTTCAGTCCGGAAAACATAACACCGAAAGCAGCTGTCGTAACGCTACCATACGTATTACTACGTATGTTCAGCGAAGGGACGTTAAAAGCTATGAAAGAGTATGGCGAAGCGCAGTACTTCGTTGGTTGTCACAGGTCACAATACACGACCGCTCGCTGTTTTGGTCGCATTGTCCCACTCTAAATAAAAATAAAAACATGAACTATATTGATACGGGAAATTTTCAAAAGCTTTAAAATATACTTTTCTGAAACAAAGAAATGGGCAAAGTTTTTATTGAAACTTATTAGATATTTATTAGTAAACGAGTGGTTTATAAATTTTAGTGGATCAAGTTCCTAAAAGTTATGTGGGTTATAATATTGACATCATTCTTCATACTTGCGATTTTGCGAGGTAAGTTTTTACATTCATTATAATTTATTATATGCCAAGTTATGTTTAGAATAACAAGAATAAAATATAATTAATTAAATAGATATTCTTATTTACACAGTAGGGAAATTGGTAAAGGTTCAAAAATGATGACATACCTATTAATATACATTTTTTTTTATTATTTAAAGAAATCTTGACTAACGATAGTTTAAAATAACTAATCATGTAATAGCCTCTTTATGCTAATCTTAATAATAAACAATGTTTAAATCTAGTTAATGATGAATTGACGACATTATAAGAGGCTATGATAAAAAAATATATCAAATTCGTGAGTGCCGTGGAAGACTCGCTTGGAACGAAGTTCTTTTTACAGTAGGTATAGCATTGGTTAACAGTTAACATACAATTAAATGAATTAATAGCGTCTGGGAGCATTGAAATGAAATTTTTGATGTATATGAACCATTAACAAGATTTATTATTAACCAACAAAATGTTAGCCATGAAGTCAGTAGATACTACTCAGGGTCCCCGAGGGTAAGTCAAACAATAGAACATAATATTATGTAAGTATCTCCCAAAAATTGAGGTTTAATGGCACGGTCGGGATTTTAGCCTAAGCCTTAAATACGGTAAATTGGTAGCCATTCGATAGTTTGTATTAAAACTTATGTTTGTTTTTATAAGACCACTCATCCATTAGACTATACCTAAATAGTACCATCTATTTTCATTTTATGATAACTGAGCACTGCCAAAAACCAATAAGCGCAATGACGCCGTGACTGAAAATTCTTAGTATCTATAATTTTTTTCGCCTTCGCTAATCTCGCAAGTCGTAGGTACCGTGCGATAAGGATCTTCGTTCCAAAATCGATTGAAAAGCGTCAAAAATAATAAAGTAGGTCCTAAACTTAGGAGTTCGATTTTTTACATAATATTTATGTTAGTAGGGGAAGGTCGGGTAGCCCCGGCCATATAAGCAAAACTCCAAAAAAAAAACGAAATCAACAAAATTACACTTGATTATTGAACGGATACAACAATTCTAACATATTTAAAGAAGTTTAATTAACATAACAGTCTGATAATTTTATAAACTTAGCTATAATCAAGTCTCACACTCAGCCTTTAATTTTCATAAAAAAATTTTTTGGCGGGTAGCTCCGGCCACGCCTATTAATGATGACCAAGTCTTTCTTTTGCAGTACATACGTCGCAATAATAGTAAGATTGCGCTTCATCGATGTATACACAGTCTTCGTGCGCCCAGTCTTTACGTTTATTGCACAATATCCAGTTTTCTTTAAAGGTTACCCCGCAAATAATGCACTCTGTGTCTTTGTTTTCTGTTAAATTTTGAATGTTCTGTTTCATTATTTTTTTTATTGGTCGAAGTTGTCGTTGCACTTGTAATATTCTTTTTTACGCTTATTGCAGTTGTAGTCTTCTTTTTTGCGTCTTTGACTTTCTCTACCAAAGTATGTTCCCTCAAAAATCTCCCTAGTTTAGCTTGTAATTTTATATCTCGTCCAAAACTGATAGCTTTCAACCTGTCCTGAAGGGTGGTTCTGAGCACTCCGTATTTAACGGCCACTTCTCTCATCAATACTTTTTTTTCTTTGACACATAAAATCGCCTGTTGCATTGTAGTTTCGTCCCAATCACCCCTTCCTGTAACTCTTTTCTTAAATTTTGGCATTATTGAGTGATCTGAAAATCAAAAAACATTTTGTATACATGCCATAGCATATTGTACTCACTCAGTTGCAAAAATAACATTTTGAATAAGTTAAATTCACTCATTACTCGTCGCCCAAAAAGTGGCCGAGGCTACCCGAAAAACGTGTGGCCGGGGGTACCCGATCGGCTCGATCTTAAATTATGTTTTTTTAAAGAAACACATACTACATTAACGAAATTTTCTAACCTGGAACACTTACTACAATAATAACCACAAATCATTAATTATTAGTGATGATAAAGTACTTACATTTGATATATTTTATCTGCTTTCGAAAAGTAATTGACGCACAAAAAAATCTTCATCAAAAATTCAAACGGGTGGCATTTGTTATCCGCTTGATGTTCACCTAATCACTGTTTATATTATTCGGCCGAGTGGCGTTGCGAACGTTTTCAAGTTTGGTACGTTTATCTATGTGTGCGTGGGAGCTTGGTACTTACAGTGGCCGAGGCTACCCACCGGCCGGGGCTACCCGCCCTTCCCCTATATTATGCATGTTAGTTTATTTTGTTATGCTCTCAAAAGATAATTCATTACAATATCTACTTATTACAAAAAAAGAACAAAAGCAGCTTTGTTTTTCGCAAATGTGTACCTGCTACAGTGATTTGTTTAATACAATAGAAATTCGAGATTTAATAAAAAAATGAAAATATTGTCAAAGCTAGAATTTAGTTAGAATTTAGTTTTTCATTTTATTTCGGCGTGTGCAATTTGCAAGCCACCGTTGCCTTCGTATGTACCTACAACGGTTAGCGGCTTAGAAATCGGTGGTGAACCAACCGGGCTTAGGTACCCGTAGGCCGTAGGTATGCTAGGCGCTTTGTGGAGCAAGTTTTTATTTTTAATCATAATTATATTATGATATTGACATCCCCTGAAACTGCCGCCCGAGGCTGCTTTTAGTTCAGGACCCTATTACGATCCTTTTCAGTGTTATTATTGTATGACCTTACGAACCTAATTCTGTCCACTGCACTACTGTAAGTTTGAAAATATAGTAGGTAGGTAATCAACAAAATTGTGATGTAAAGTTTTAATAAAACTTAAGGAAACTGTTATATTAAGTTTCGTTTAGAAATTGATTACCAAACTGCCCGAACTGACATGAATGGACATGTCAAAACTTGGCTTTAGAGCTTGGTATACCACAGTAAACAAGCAATAAAACAATGATCCAATACTGAGAGTCAAGTGAAAGTATATTTGAATGCCGACAGCGTAGCGGTAACTTTTTACACAAATTGGGTTAGGTTAGCACCTACTTACTACCTACGTCCTACACCTAACTACCTTTATTTTTGTCTATAAATTTAATATTTTAGAAGATAATCAAGTATATTTTTTGTAGCGTATGGCACTTTGTAGTTTGAAGTTTCATCCCATTGAGGGCCATAATTATGAAACCATCATTCAATAATACTGCGATTGGTAAACTGCATTTAGGCTTTTACCAGTTTTACCAACTTGCTTTGCTTTCAAAACAGATTTCCACAAACTGCAGACACACTATAGTTTTACTTTATCTTCCTTTTGTTATAGGTAGGTATCATCTAGTAGATATCTACCTATATTGTTCACAATTTATACCTACCAAGTAACTTGTAACTTGCGTTTGATGACTAAGCGCATATCTCGATGACCATCCCTACAGTAGAGACGTGGATTCTCATCCATTGACAAATCCATTTCGAGATTAGGTACCAGCAAAGAAAAATATCAGAAGTGATCAGCAGTGTTTCCTATTGAATTTATATTTGTATGTATCTACATATTATCTAATAAAGCTTGGCCTTGAAGTTTTAACAGGTTTCATCGGTAGCTAACTTAGGTATAGCGACTTACCTATATGCCGTACAGTTAAAAGTAGATATTACTTATATTATAATATGTAAGAACTAAGATGCGCCAAAATTAGCTTTGAACAATTATTTACCTACATGGCTGTAAGTATAAGTTATAACAAACAAGATAAGCGAAAAAATAATAATAAAAGCTTGATAGTTTTTTAGAAAATGAGGAAAATAAATTAATTGAAAAACATCACCCTTACAAAAAGCCAACAACTACATTCACAAGGTACACAAGACCCGTAGCACTAGTAGATATAATTCCGTCATCAGTGCCCGCAGTTTACAATATAGTACGTAATGTACATTGTACAATGTACATTGGGAAACTTGCCTTATTCGTACCCCTTCAGAGAAATGCTAATTATCTGGAAATATAAATAAGGAATGAACATTCAATTGATGTTAAAATAATCTTTATTTATTTACTTATCAAAAAAAATAACAAAATGAACTTAAACTTTAATAACTTGTGAGAAAAATAGGTTTTAAAAAAAAAGTGGAAAAGGTACGATTTAGGTTTATTTGTTCCTAAAACGTACCCTTATATTCCTATATCGTACTCGTATATCCCTATGTCCAACTTGAGATACTATAATTAAAATCAGTTTCATAATATTAGTAATTGACTTTTATGAGTAATAGTAATTATTATTATTTATTGTGTCACTAATTTGTCGACTCATATGCAATCATCTCAGAAATGAAACGAACATTTTAACTATGGGTAGCATATCTAACTGTATTTTATAATTCTTTGCAATCATCCCAAATAAAATTAAGAGTTTAACCAAGTTCCAGAATCCAGGTTTCACACTGTATCATGTCTTCTTTTTTATTGTCTAAAATGGGAAATACTAGTTATCTTCTTAATTTTCTTTATCTTTTTTCTTTGAGATTCTTCATTTTTATGACTATTTGTCCACCGAAATTTCTACAGTCATCTTTTTTGAATCATTGGATTTTTGCGATGTTGTTTTATTTTTTATAACCCTTTTTGTTTTACAGTGACTACATTATAATGTAGAAAAACTTTGTATTAGCGTCGAAATATGAGTTTTGGAATTAAATACACGAGAAGCTTCATTAAATTTTAAAATTCCATTTTTATACCCACTGAGGGTTTTTTCCATATCGTCACTTGGCCAAGTATTGTATTTTGTCGTTTGATCATATTGACCTTAAACAAAAAAATAAACAATTACTCCTAATTCGTACCGGTACGAAATAAAACAAGTACGAATAAAATAAGTACGAATTAGACTCAAGATAACTAACGATTTCAAAATTGCCGCGTTACTAAATTGCTGCCAGGCAGGTGTCTGTAAGTCTGATAATTTAAAATGTGAATTAGTATAGAATTAAGTAAGAAACTTCTAATTTACACAACTCACCATGAAAAAAATTAAAAATCTTATGAATTAACCAAAAAAATTACTCGAAAACAACAAAATTATTTATTTTTTGAATAATTTTTAACAAAGCGGAAGCGTGGATTTCTAACTCGGGTGAGGTGATATGGCGAACTAGTAGTTCCGTTTCCTAGTACTTGCGTTTGCCACTGCAGTTTCAGGATAAGAGAACTTGATAGGGTACGTTTTAGGAACAAGTACGATATAGGCAAGTTTACCCTACAAAGCACGCGCATTGTACACAGCGAGCGATGCATCAACGTCATTGACCTTAACTCTCCGGCTATATTGTGTTGTGTCGTACAAGCGACTGGGCGCCAAGCGCCTTCATAAGTTTTCTTTTGAATGAATTATTTTGTTTGAAAAAAAAAATCTTTTTATCTTTTTTATTTTATGAACATGTTTACCGTGTACCACCGTGTACAACCATGTGTTTGGTGATACCTATTTTCAACCTTATAAATATTTACAGCTAAGTTTGGAACACCTTATATAATAGCAGATATACACGCCATGTGCTTGTGTTAACCGCTTAAAAAAAACAATAGACATACCTACACATACATCTGCACAACAAAAGTATTCGAATTTAATTGTTATAACATCGTATGTGTAGTCAAATATAGTCAAATATAGTCAAATATTAAGGTACATATCAAAACAAATAAATCTTCAAATTCTAGCTAATAATACTATTTTTGTTATAAATAAATATTTAATTAATTGTAAGCGTAAGTATCCTTAGTTATTATTAGAGTGTAGGGTTGTTTTATTTTAGAATAAAATAAATATTACCCACATCTCTCTTATCACAAAATAACTTGGGTATT
The DNA here is from genome assembly GCA_907165275.2 of Zygaena filipendulae. Taxonomy (NCBI): domain Eukaryota; kingdom Metazoa; phylum Arthropoda; class Insecta; order Lepidoptera; family Zygaenidae; genus Zygaena; species Zygaena filipendulae. Next base: position 5,428,589 of record OU015657.1, read on the forward strand.
TTATCTTATTGAAAATAATCATGAACCAAAAATAAACAGAAATTTGAGGACCTTTATTACCTAATACAAGATTCGGAGAGTAGAAATACGAAATCGTATCGGATCGTATATGTATAATATGGTCGACCAGATTATACATTAATTATAATGATTTTAGTTTCGTTTAGGTTTTAGGTGCCTATATTGCAGGTTTAATTGTTCAGTATTTTGACAGATTCTGTCCGATTTGTTTTCAAAAATAATAAAATATCCATGGCCATACTTTAATAATGAGTATTTTGAACCGTTACCAATACCTATAATAATAGCTAATAAGCTATAACATTATATCCACTACAAAACTAATAGTGCGTGCAGCAAATTAATATGTACGCTTCGTGTGATGATTTAAAATACGTGTTTTAACTATTATTTATCTATATCTACTTATTCTAATATTATAAAGAGGAAAGATTTGATTTTGTTTGTTTGTTTGTTACGATTTAACTCAAAAACGATTTAAAAAATTCTTTCACCATTAGAAAGCTACATTATTCCTGAGTAACACAGGCTAATTTGTAAACCGCGAGGTACAGCTATTATATTATGATAACCTTATTAAAAGATGTCATCCACGTAAAGATTAACGGCCGCACTCAGAGTCGACTTTAATGATTACTTAGTTAAGTATAGATTTTAAAAACAAAACTGCCGCAATCAGGGACTTTCAGTAAATTAATGTTAGTTGACATTTAATGAGATGTAACTTAATTAGTTAAATGCCAATTAAGATAAATTTATTAAACTTGTCTGATTGCGGCAGTTTTGTTTTAAAAATCTATACTTAACTAAGTAATCATTAAAGTCGACTCTGAGTGCGGCGGTTAGACCGATAGAGACAGAGTTAACTTTCATATTAGTCATAAGATCGCATCTCATTTTGAAGACTAAAGAAATTTCTCATTAGGTACATACAGTCATTGTTCTAGAATAATTGATGATGGTTTTAAATGCTGATAAATTATAGGTAGGTATACTTAATCATTTAATATCACAAATCTATATTCGGAGATCCCGCGGGAATTCCGGAACAAAAAGTACCCCATGTCCTTTTCTGTAGGTACCTCTGACACCGTATAGTATGCAATAATTAATTCAACTTCACCCGCGTTAAATCAGAGTTCCCGCGGGAAACCCGGGATAAAAAGTACCCTATGTGTTACTCTGATGTATGAAGTAGTTTTTGCGTGAGTAGTTATTATTACTTATCTAGCTATAGATTGCCTTTTGTAACAATTATTATTTATCTCGTACAGTAACTAATTTTATTGTTATTGCGAAATAGGTATAGCTGCTTACTTATTTATGGTGCCAAAACGGTCTGGTATGCACCGACCATAAAATGAATTTATAGCGTTTGGACATGCACCAAGTGACAACATAAAACAATTCTGTTGATAATAATTAAATTTTATTGATATAAAATCAACGTGAATATACCGAATAAGTATATCTTTCTTAATGCAGCGTATTTAATTCTGAAGATCCCTAAAAAAGAAAGTAAAGACACAAACATACATACGAATATATTGCCATACATAGATTAGAGCCTAGAGGGTAAAGATTAACCTATTCAAATTGTAATTTTTAAATTAAAGGTAAATTAAAAATCCAAATTAAAGGTTAATTAAATATTTTTAATTTTGTTAATTATGTACCTACTTATCAACTTAGTGTTTTCAAAATCTTAATTTTATTCTTTGAATTTTATTACCTACCTACTGGTATTTATATATGTCATTGGTATTTAAGGTATTTAAAAATAAAAAAAAATAACGAAATGATTAAAAGGTGCCTATTGACACACCTTGATATAAAAACGTTTCGAGGAGCTCTACTAACAGCGAGAGATTTTTATTTTTATTTTCGGTCGGCAAGCAAGCATCTAGGCACTTACAATAAGTTACCTGCACCGGTTTTAAAATACTTATCTGCAGCCTGCAGGACTGGAGCAACTAAGTACCTATTATTTATCCACAACAGCTATAATAAAATTAATTAATTAATCCAAGCAAGCTATAACATGCTTTAAGCAATCAAAAAAATTTGCTTCCTATCTAGTTAAATTTTCTCGAGATTTTAGTGGATAACGTTTATTTTTATTAAAGGACTCCATCAATAATACTCGTTAAAAATCATAATAAGTAATATTATCTTCTAAATTACCTATGTAGGTACCAAAATTGCCAAAAACGGCTAGCTAACTTTAGACGGTTATTCTACCGCATTTTTGTGCAAAAGTATTTACTCAATTTAACATTTCTATTATATTCAAAGTTATTTAAAAATGTTATTATGAGGGGCGCTCGACGCTCGTGTAACCGGACCGGGTGGAGTTCCAAAAAAAGGTGTATCAAAAGGCTGCATGGCGACAGCCGTTGCATATTCACGTTGCTGCAATGAAGAATATCCCGATACCTACCTCTATTCCAAGGATGAAAGCAATCTAATCTGTACATTATTTTGTTTTTATTTAATTTATTGTTTGGTTACTAGGCAACATAGGCCCATAGATAAATACCTTACAAACTAACATATTATTATATGTATACAAATACTAGCTGTTCCCCGCAGTTTCACCCTCGGCAATTTCGGAGTTGCCGCGGAAATTCCGAGATAAAGTCCTTCTCTGTACCCTTGACCACGTATAGGTATACAAATTTTCATGATGATCGGTTGAGTCGTTAAGGCGTGAAAGCGTGGAGGCGTAACAGACAGACAGACAGAATTACTTTCGCAATTATAATTAGTAGGGATAGTAGGGATAAAAACATTGGTTTTTAGTAAATAATACTGAACACTTATGTTAGTAAGACTATTTTTGACACTGTGTCGCTCTGGTGGTGGCTGTCGGTATCCTGCCCCGTAAACGCCTGTAGACCATACCTTTCGGCCAAGTCTTCCTTCGTGAACGTGTCCAATTTGCTTGTCGGGATTCGCACCAGTAAGGCCTTGAAACTGGCATTATGACGCGACTCCAGTAGTTCGGTCTAGTCTGCGATAGTCGATATGACCGGTATATTTTATGACTGCTTAGTTGGTATGATAGATGATCTAACTTAGATCCGATCCTAAAATTCATTTTCCTATTGATACGCAAAATGGTTGAGTAGGTATTTTTGTTCAATTTGGCAATCACGCTGCTATGCATTGCATCTCTGAAAATGTTTGTACGTACCTATACTTACTGCTACATGTCACACGTATCTACATATTTAATATATAAGTATAGATATTAGTAGTAGTATGTTGACATCAAACTATAGGTACAAGTAGGTTATATCTATATGTACTAATATTATAAAGAGGATAGATATTATTTTGTTTGTTTGTTTATTACGATTTAACTCAACCGACCGACCGATTTCAAAAATTATTTCACCATTAGAAAGCTACATTATCCCTGAGTAGAGTATTGCGGGTGAAACCGCGAGGGACAGCTAGTATAAAAAGGTAAAAATACATAATATGAATATATAGAAAGGAAGAGCCCTATTAAGATCTACCATGAGAATTTTCTTGATGCTATAATAAAAATATTCGAATACTAGCTGTTCGTCGCGGTTTCACCCGTGTTAATGTCGAAGATTTCGCTGAAATTCCGGGATAGGAGTAACCTATGTCCCTTCATGTACTCGTGATATCGTGTATGCAAAATTTCATGACGATCGATCTAGTCGTTACAAACAAACAAACAAACAAACTTACCTACTTTCGTGTTTATAAAAATAAGGATTAAACAATGTATTATACCTACATATATAGACCCAGGCGAAAATTTATTTTAAAAAGCTTTTGACGCATTAAAATTAGATAGCTACCTACCTACTAACCAAAGAAAATATTATAGAAATCACGTCACAGTAACTAGTTATTTTAGTTCAATTACTTTCGCTTTAATTTAAAATGCACGAAGAAGTCAGTGAAGTCAGTCAGACCTTCTTATTGTATCATCTAGAAAGTAGAATGAACGTTCTTTCATGTTTTTGTTTGCAGTGAGAGATTTATGATGATTATAGAGGTCAGTTTAGTTGGAGTTTCTTTCCCGCAGTGCCTTCGTTTGTATGCGGGGAGTAGGTAATGATCACGCGCGAGCACCCGACATTGTTCGGATGTTGAGGCTGAGGTCATTGTCGGCTGAACTTGACAGTGCAGCGGCCAAGCTAAGCTTGCCCGATATTCGCTCGCACCAGTGCTGCGCTCCACAGATATTTTTAGTGTAGGTACTTATATATATTATAATACTAGATAGCTGTCATCCGCGTAATTTCGGAGTTCCGCTGGAATTCCGGGATAAAAAGTACCCTATCGTCGTTGAAGTTTTAACACCGCAGAAGTCAAATTTTAACGAAATACGTTCCCTATTTTATTATAATCCTAATAATTACTACTACTACTACTAATAATATATCCAAATAATTTTGTTTTAAAATTTAAATGTGCCTACATGTATTATACCTACATATTTTAATAATTTGTATTGAATAAATTGTATTGAATAACCCTAACTTTAAATAGTTGTTTGATGCAAAATGAAACAGGTTTCTCTGCTCTCCTGAAAAGTTGCATAATTTGACTTCTGTGGACTGGTGTTAGAACTTCAGCGACCCTATGTCCTTCTCTGTATCTACCTACCCCTGACAACGTGTACCTATTACCTATGCAAAATTTCATGCTAATCGGTTGAGCCATTGAGGCGTAAAAGCGTAATAAACAAACAAACTCACTTTGGCATTTATAAATAATAGTAAGGATAGTAAGGACTAGCTATTCCCTGCGGTTTCACCCGCGTTAATTTTGGAGTTCTCGCAGGAATTTCGGGATAAAAAGTACCCTATGTCCTTCTCTGTACCACTGACAACGTGTATGCAAAAGTTTATGATGATCGGTTGAGCCGTTAAGGGTTGAAAGCGTGACAGACAGACAGAGTGACTTTCGCATAATTATTATATTAGTAAGGACAGGCCCCTTTCGTTACAGAACAATTTTCAAAATTGGTACCTCTGGAAGTCAGGATCTGATAATGGGATTAAAAGCAAAAAATAAATTAAATTTTAATAAAGAAAACCGACTTAGAACACAAAAATGCACTACTTACCTATACTACTAGTATAGTATTATATTATCTGTGCCTATACTAAAAAGTTAAAAATAACAAAATACCGATTTAATCCGAAAGACAAAAATGCACCTACTAATATTGGTATTATTGGTATGTTTTTAAGTCGGTTTTAATTTTTTGTTATAGTTAAGTTTATTTTTTGTTTTTAAGTGGGTTGGTTTATAATTTAATAAAGTGACAATTTATCTAATCGAGTCGCAAACCATGAAATACTGTATATTTTTGAAGAGTTTTCTCGATTTCTCCATGATCCCATCATCAGATCCTGACTTCTTTACGATGGGACCAACTTGAAAGTATACCTATATACCTACTCTATCTAATAAAAAAAGTATTTTTCAAATCGGTCGAGCTTACCTACAAAAAAACATACAGTCGAATTGAGAACCTCCTTTTTTGGAAGTCGGTTAAAATAAAAAATAATGGGAATTTATTTATTTATTTATTTTATAATAACATAATAACAATACCTAGATGAGTCAAAATTTCGCGTGACATCACGCCTTGGTACACTTTTGTAGGACGCGGACGTCACAACTCACAAGCCCTACTCCTGAAATGTAATGCGTTTAATCTGAGTATTTTTTCAATACCTAATTTAAAAAAGCGAAATATACACGCGTCTTTTTTTTATCTAACTGACGCGGTCGGATTAAACAGAATTTTGATTTTCATACCTCGATAATACGTCAAAGAGTTTTATGTAATAATTACCTACCAATTTAATACCATAAGTCTTGTGTTCACATCTTGTACTTACTATAGTACCTATGTTTTTCTCACATTAATCTCGAATGATTACTTTAATGGTGGGAGGAATATCTATTATCTAGGCACTACCTGTAAGTAGATTCCATTAATCATGACTGTCATAGATAACGAAGCTGTAAGCACCTTACTTCCTTGCATTAATTTAACAAAACCGTGTCCGACTTCTTACTCATGTATCTACCTACCTACCTTGGAATTTATGGCAAAATTTGATAGTTAGGTAATTCACTTGCAAATACCGCGTAAGAAGAATAGTTAAATATAAATACATATATTAAATTATGGAAAATACCTATATCTTAAAAAAAATTTATTTACCTACTTGTATTTAAAAAAACGTTCAAGCGCTAAAGTTATTTTCCCAATGTTTAAAAATAACGGTCGACTAAACTATGTATTATTATAATTTTTTTCTATCTCTTTGGTATATTATATAAAATAAATGACGAAAACATCATGCCCAAAATTCAAACGTCTCATACAATTTAATTTTTTTTATAAAACTCATTGATATAAAAAAAAACCCATAAAACTGAAACTATAATTAATTAATGGGCATGTTGACTAATTTTTATTTTTTAGTCCGTTTTGTAGATTATTAAAAAATATTGGACAAGTATTTTTTTTTTACGTACCTAATCAAAAAATAACGGCGATATATTGAGTTGAAATTTCGCGTTTGCATGGCGGTTTTAGCGGTTAGTGACGTCACGACCCCCTCACCCTAAACTTTAATGCGCTTTATATCTCTGTATAGTTTAATTTATTTAAAAAAGTAAAAAATACGTGTCTATTGTTTTTTTATTTTCTAACTGACGGAACACATCCACATTCCACATCCCAATTATAGTTAATATAAAGGCTAGCGATTTTTGTCTGAAGAAACACCAATAACTTTTAGAACGCTAAAGAGCTTTCTAGAATTGGAAATTAATTTCATATATTTAACATTTGTGTAATTCGTGTGAAAGTGATGCAACTTTATCAAACACTATCATTTAATACCACCGCATTATAATTGGATAAATAATAAAGAAGCGTCCACGGTGCATGGCGCATCGCATCACGCATGACCGCTCTATATAATTTGCATAATTTTATTCATGTTCCGATTGATCTACTGTTTCATAAATAGCCGCGTACCTATCGCTACCTCATGTACTCGTACCAACTTCCTACCTATCTGATGAACAAGATGCTCCAATATTCGTACTTACCTACTTAAAATGTTCAAACAACACTTGCTGTTGAAAGACCTTATTTTGAGACTGTGGTGTGTTACACATAAACACCTATACATATACATAAGGTGTTACGGAAAGGTGAAGATTGTGATCCGGCAATATTATATATATGTAGTATCTATAATACAATAATAATTTCACCATGATATTTAGCTCAAAAACCTTACCTCAAAATTTCATAACCAATATCCCTACTTCCATATAAATGTGAAAGTGTGTCTGTCTGTCTGATACGATTTCACGCCTTAGCGGCTCAACCGATCATCATGAAATTTCCATGAAACTCCGAAAAAACGCGGGTGAAACCTCGGAAAACAGCTAGTAATAATAGTAGTAGTTGCACAGAACGAATCATTTTTATCCGAGACTTTTAACTGCCCGAACCGAAAGCAAGGGCTGATAGTAATGTCGAGGCTTTGATTAAATAGTCCCACTTCTTATTGTGTTTGGCTGTATGGCTCATTTTCTTTGCCTTAATATAGATATACTTATGAGTAGATATGTTAATGCACTTGTGCACAAAATTTAATTTTCTGCAGCCTACCTGCACAAATAAGCACTTTCAGAGCATGAGAAGTGAATAGTAGATTTTACAACAAGTGCACAAAACGAACCATTTTTATCCGAGTCGGCTCGGGCTGATAGCAATGTCGAGGGTAAAATGGTTTTGTGGATGAGTTATAAACTCTACTTTTCACTTCGATTACGAGGAAATAAAACAGTAGTATAACATAACATTTCTTTAATTAAAATTCAAAGTCAAATTAATTAACATCTTCACACAAAAACAGATACGACTACATAACTACCTATTACAGTGAACACAATTATATTTTTCAAGTTGTATGAGTGCTTAAGCACTTTTAAGAGGGGTTTACACTGGTCGATTTTCCCTAAACAAGACCTAGCCGAATTATTGTCATTTAGACGGCCGGTTTTCGCCGTGTAAACCCCACTTTATTGATCGTTGTGATTTGAATACCTAATATAGAATCTTAATGATTTTTTAACAGTCATACCCATTATGAGGTAATTCATCAGATTGGACGATTGATTTGACTTTTTTGATATGTTTTCCTATATACCTATGTACTTGCGTGAAGGAAACACTAGCTGTACCCCGCGGTTTCACCCGCGTTAATTTCGAAGATCCCGTGGGGAATTCCGGGATAAAAGTACTAGTACTAGTTTACAAAGTTCTGTACAACAACCTGACAACTTTTAGTAAGTATGCAAAATATAATGTAGTTTCACCCACGTTATTTTTGGAGTTCCTGTGGGTATTACCGAATAAAAACTACCCTACGTCCTTTTCTGTACCTACCCTTGACAATACATGCAATGCAAAATTTCATGATGATCAGTAGAACCGTTAAGGCGTGAAACAAACAAACGCACTTTCGCATTTATAATAGTAGGTACCTAAAGATTTCGGATGAAATCACAAAATATCGTGAGTTTCGTACTCTGCCGTCAAGGCCGGGACGGGACTATTTTCAACAAAATGGCCAAATGGGTTTTTGTGACCGCAAAAAAGTAACATTTGAATAAAGAAATCCAAGAATAGATAGATTCCCATACCTATACATTTTCTTGTTTTAGTTTAACCTCATTAATATAAATATGCTATGCTTAAATATTAAGATATACCTAGTTGTGTTATCCTTTATGTCTTTAAGGATTTCATTTTACCTACTAGTATTAAAATAAGGAACTAAGTACCTCCTTAAGTAATCGTTAATATGCATACCTACAGGTAATATAAAGTAAGTAATTAAGTATAGATAGAAGGTAGATACCGGCTATAACTCATTAACTTTAAGTAAAAATTTTGGCCGCTGATTTATAATCCCTACTAATATTATAAATGCGAAAGTAACTCTGCCTGTCTGTCTGTTACGCTTTCACGTCTTAACGGCTAAACCGATCATCATGAAATTTTGCATACACAGAGAAGGACACAGGGTACGTTTTAACCCGGAATTCTCGCGGGAACTCCAAAATTAACGCGGGCAACACTGCTGGGAACAGCTAGTTAATTATTAATAATTAAAGTAAAAAAACTTTTTTGTTTTACCTGATAATTGTCACATACTTACCTAATATTTATGTAGCATGGTGTTAATTTAATCCCACCAAAAACCCCTAAAGGCCTAACTTCTCAAACTCTACACCTTAGTCAGAATATGTGGCTTGGCCATTTCGCTCCATTCACTCATGAGCGTAAGGTGAAAAATTTATCCACTGTTAATTACCTACTTTTCTTTTATACAAAGGTTCTTGCAGTAACAAAACGGCCAAGCCACAAACTCAGACTAAGGTCACGCTAAGGTGTAGAGTTTGAGAAGTTAGGCCTTGTAGGGTTAGAGTGTGTAGAGTTATAAGCTTGGCTCTACTTGAACTTTTTGACAGTGCCCGTCACGTCATGGACACGTCTTAGCATCATTTTACATGAAAATGTTACTGGTGGGATTTCATTTATTTTTGTAAGTCAAAATTGCGGAATTCTCATACAAACTTCCATCCCCTAGTTTAAGCGGTTGGGGGATAAAAGTTACAAGTTTTATAATTTTTTTGTAGTTTGTGTACATACTAATTCTACTTACATGCCAAATTTCAGCTTTCTAGGACACTAGGAAATACCCTAATAATTTGGTGATCATCAATAAGTCAGTGACGAAATCAGAGTTTTTTAGATATCAATAAAATCTAAAGTATAAAGCTATGCAATTAAAATTTTATATGTTTGATAAGTCCGCTATCGACAACATATCCCGAGAATTTCGTTTATCTGGTATAATCCAAACCCAAGTTGTACGGGTTTAAAAAAAACGACGAAACGCCTCGAGAAAATATAGGTAATAGTGTTCCCTCTTCGCTTGGCTCGTCTTGGCGGGGGCACTACCGTGCCCCCAGATAGCACAAAAAAGACGCAGTATTAGTTAGGATTGTCAGTTTCCACATTATAAAAGGTACGATTCGTTCGATTCAACCATATACAAACAAAAGACACCCATCATGACCCATCCCATGAGCAACATGCAGCATGATTCCATGATGCAGCATGTATCTACAGAAAATCATAAAAAAATCCGATATTGTAAAAAAGAAAAGATTTTATTGCTTAGGCTAAATAGACCATTTTCTCATATCTTAGGAGAACCAGACTGTCGCATGTCCATTGAAAGGCATCTAGTGCGAGAAAGTAATAGGAAATGGCTACACGTAACACGACCCACGCAAACAGCTCTATCTTTGCGTTGTGTTGAGTCAATGGCTTTCTAACATACTACGTCATTATGAAGTCAGTGTATATTTCGACGTTTGAACAAAACATTATTACCGTTATGTAACCGTTATGTGTGTTCCCGTGGGAATTCCGGGATAAAAAGTACCCAATGTCACTCAGGATCACTGTTGCTTCTTTTAAGTGAAAGAATTTTTAAAATCAGTTCAGTAGATCCAGATTACTCCAACAATCTTACAAACACACGAACTCACAAACTCCGGAGTTCCCGCGGGAATTCCGGGATAAAAAGTACCCTGTGACCCTCAAGATCACTGTAGCTTCCTATAAGTGAAAATATTTCAAAATCGGTTCAGTAGATCCAGAGATTACCCCCTACAACGTCACAAACTCTCAAACTTTTGCTCTTTATAATATTAGCATAGATAAAGCAAACCCACTTAAACGCGAAAAATAAATAACATTTGAACCAAAAATTAAAATAATCTAGTTAGATTTGGTAGTTTTGGCAATAAATAGTACCTATTTACCAATTTTTTTACTGACTTCAAATGGAGGAGGTAATATATACTAAACATATATACATATATAGGTATATTATACTAAACATCCGAATTGATTACCTATTATATATCGTCTATATATATTACCTATATTATATCGTCGTCGCGTCGCGCGTCGGTGAGATTGCCAAATCCGTTGTGTATTTTTTCGATTTATTTTTGCAGATTTCGCTTTAAAATTAAATTTCAGGTCTGATGCAAAAACCCGTATTCCTAAATTCAACTTAGATCAGGATTTCTCAATACACTTTAGTGATTTTACCTTAAAACTGAATTACACATGTGTATCAAAACACATAATGGATTTTCGTTGTTTTAGAAACTCAAATAAATTGATAACCGCCGTTGCACATGACGTGTGAATTTAGTATGGAGTGACAGTCATGTGTTTAGTAAAAGCAAAACCAATACCCATATGTGCAAAACAAATTACAAAATAAAAATAATCTTATTTTGCAATGAATGAATCTTCATTTATGGTAAAAAACGTATTTCTTAATTTTTTTACGTTATTTTAACATACGTTTAAGAACTTATCAAAAAAAAAATTTTTTTTTGTAAACTGCTTTCCTGAAAGTTTTTAAAATGCACATAGCGGATTTGGCAATCTCACCGACGATATTATATTTTTTATGTGTGTTCTTCGGGCGTAACTCCGTCATATAATTAAGTATACGGATATAGACGGATTTGCAAAATTCTTTTTTTGTTCAAAAGTGTTTATTCCGAACTCACGAAATGGTATCTACCATTTAAACAAAAAGATCTGATGATGAGTTTCGGAGACAGACATGAGACAACGGAACTCTTGAAGTCTGTTTTTTTTTTGTTAAAATTTTGCTTATAATAATACTTTGAGTACCTACATATTATTTCCTTATTTGAATCAAAGCTAGGACAGAAAGTCATAAAAATATAAATTATAATATTATAAGTTATCAATTTGTTTTTTTATTTATTAATAAATAATAGCCATGGATACCAGTTATTAATTTATCGCGCAACGTGTGACCAACGTGTGACCATGTAACCAAAATACAGTACTTACTTAAAGAAAAATATGGAATGATCTCAATATTTATTGAAAGCGGTCTGTAGTACCATCGACTAACTGTTTGGTACTCGTGTTAATTTCAGGCTTCCCTCGAGAATATTAATTTTCCGGGATCAAAACTAGGTAGGTACTCTACTATTACCTACTTCTAGTATCTAATACTATTTTCCCAGCAAACTTTATGGAAATCCGATTAGTCAATAATTTTAAAAGGTACACATATTATGAATACCTGTAGTATACTACCTCTATGTATAATATAGATATTTAGTTTTTTTGTAAAAAAAGAAGTAATTGACAAATAAAAGATTTTGATGAATGTTCTGATAGTCAAAAAAGATTTTTATTTAAAATTATTTTGATCCATTATTTAAGCGTATAAAATATATATTTCAAACAGTCTAATTCGTACAATAAATTGTGGTCTATTAGTGGCCACATATTGGTGACCCCGAAGTTGCTTTTTATCCAAGATGACAAACGATACTGATATCAAACCCGAATCTTCAGCGGTAAGCATTAAAATTCCACCTTTTTGGCCCGAAAAGCCCGAAATATGGTTTTTTCAAATTGAAGCTCAATTCGCCGTACAAAAAATTACTGCCGAAGATACCAAATTTAATTACCTTATTTCGCAAATGGAACCGAGGCTAGTTGAACACTTATGGGACATTATTACAAATTCTGACGAAAAAAATAAATATTATAAATGTAAAGAGAGACTGCTTACAATTTACAAAGATAGTGAAAATAAACGTATAAAAAAATTGCTTACCGGTGTAGAGCTTGGAGATAGTAAACCATCTCAATTGTTGCGTAAAATGCAATCTTTAGCTGGAAAAGATATATCCGATACTGCACTTAAGACCTTATGGTTAGATAAACTTCCAGATTCAATAAAAAACGTTTTGGTTGTTAGCGACGAAGAAATTCATAAATTGGCTATAATGGCAGACAAAATTAACGACCTTAATCCAACTGTCCAAGTTTATAGTAATGATGCTCAAGCAAGCTGCAGTGCTGCCACCTTCATGGAAAGACTCACTAAGCTTGAACAACAAATAGCAGCGATTCCGGCACTATTACGTAGAGACAGATCCTCAAGCCGAGAATCTAGATTTTCAAGAAACAGCAGCTCTTCTACATCAAAACGCCGTTTCAACCCTAAAGGTAAATACTGTTTTTTTCACTTCCGTTTCGGGAAACGTTGCAAACCGGAAAAATGTCAAAAGCCATGTACTTGGATAAACACGGACAATCCTCGAAGCCCGAAGAAATAATTTTAAAAACAACATCTAATTGCTCAGTCCTAACTCATACGTCACGATTGTTTATTAAAGAATGGAAAACTGGAATGAAACTGCTAATTGATAGTGGTGCCGACGTATCGATTATACCTGCTTCTAAAAATGATAAAATCGATAACAGCATTAAATTATATGCAGCTAATGGAACTGAAATACCAACATACGGTATGAAAGTTTTGACATTAGATTTAGGTTTACGAAGAAAATATCAATGGGTGTTTATTATTGCTCGAATTGATAAAGGCATATTAGGCGCAGATTTCATCAAGCATTTTAATCTTCTTATCGACTTGCGAAACAGATGTTTGATAGATGGTGATACAAACATTAGTGTTAAAGGATATATCTCATCGATTACGGATGGTGATGTGATTAGCACACTTAATAAGCACCACGACTACCATGATTTGTTAGCAAATTATCCTGATTTAACCAAACCGAACTTATTACCGACAACTTTGAAGCACAATATTAAACATCACATTGAAACAAGAGGTGAACCAGTATATTCAAAGGCTCGTCAGTTAGATCCGAAAAGACTTGAAGTTGTTAAACAAGAATTCGAATTCATGTTAGAAAACGGAATTATTAGTCCTTCGAAATCGGAATGGGCAAGTCCTCTTCACGTAGTTACCAAACCTGATGGATCGTTACGACCGTGTGGAGACTATCGCAGGCTTAATGCGCAAACCGTTTCTGACAGGTACCCACTTCCGCGAATGGATGATTTCTTTTCAATACTTCCAGGTACTACCATTTATTCTAAAATTGACTTATTTAAAGCATATTATCAGATTCCAATGTCAGACGAAAGCAAAAGCAAAACTGCGATAATAACACCCTTCGGCCTTTTTGAATTTAATGTCATGAGTTTTGGCTTAAAAAATGCACCAGCCACATTTCAAAGATTTATCAATCAAGTACTCAGAGGTTTACCTTTTGCTTTCGGCTACTTAGATGACATTTTAATCGCATCAGCGTCATCGCAGGAACATGAAAAACACCTAAAAATTGTTTTTGACAGACTTAATGAGTTTGGTCTTAAAATTAACGTTTCAAAATCTGAATTTGGTGTTGAAAAAATTGTCTATTTAGGTTTTTTAGTTACTAAAGAAGGTACTAAACCACTACCAGAAAAGGTCCAAGTCATTCTTGATTATAAATTACCTGATACTCTTCATGAATTGCGTACTTTTCTAGGACTTTTAAATTTTTACAGACGTTATCTTAAAGATGCTGCTAGTACCCAAGCTATTTTACATGATTATTTAAAAGGAGCAAAAAAGAAAGATAAAACTAAAATTAATTGGACTGATAAAGCTATTCAAATGTTTGAAAAATGTAAAACAGATTTAGCTAATATCACATTACTTTCTCTTCCAAATTCTCAATGTCCGCTAGGTTTATTTACGGATGCATCAGATGTTGCAATAGGATCAGTTTTACAACAATTCGAAAATAATGGTTGGAAACCAATAGCATTTTACTCCAAAAAATTAAATAACGCTCAAACATCTTATAGTACCTATGATAGAGAACTTCTCAGTATATATTTGTCTATTAAACAATTTAAACATTTTTTAGAAGGTCGTGAATTTATGATTCTTACTGATCATAAACCATTAATATTTGCTTTTAAACAAAAAAATGAGAAAGCTTCACCCAGGCAATTAAGACATTTGCAGTATATTTCAGAATTTTCAACAGATATTCGTCATATTAGTGGTAAAGACAATATAATAGCAGATACAATGTCTAGAATTGAAACTGTTAATGCGAATATTGTTGACTATGATCAAATAGCTTTAGCACAAAGTGATGATGATGAACTTAAACTGTTGAAGCAGTCAAAGTCATTATCATTCAAACCATATGAACTCAATTCAGGACGATTATTATGGTGTGATACATCAGCAAATACTGTGAGACCATATATTCCAGAACATTTTAGAAAAATCGTATTCGAAAAAATTCATAATCTTTCTCATAATGGAATTAAGTCGACGGTTAAACAAATGACCAGTAAATTTATTTGGACAAATATAAAAAAAGACATTAGATGTTGGGCACAGGCCTGCATTGACTGTCAAAAAAATAAAGTAATTAGGCACAATAAAACTCAACTTTTTACATATACAGAGCCGGACGATAGATTTCAAGTAGTTCATATTGATTTAATAGGACCGTTTCCTCCTTCAGACGAAAACGTTTATTGCTTAACATGCATAGACCGTTTTTCGGATTGGATGGAAGTAATACCAATTAAGGATTCTAAAGCTGAAACAGTAGCTAAAGCCTTCTATGCTAATTGGATCGCTAGATTCGGTGTACCATCTACTATTATTACTGATAGAGGTGCACAGTTTCAATCAGAATTATTTAAAAATTTGGCTGCATTTTGTGGATCTCAACTTAAACATACTACCAGTTACCATCCGCAGAGTAATGGTAAGGTAGAAAGAATGCATAGAACATTAAAATCAGGTCTTAAAGCACATAATTGTATTAATTGGACAGACTCGTTACCTACAGTTTTGTTAGGGATGCGCGCTGCTCTTAGAGAAGATAAAAATTATACAATAAGTCAAATGTTATATGGTACCACAATTAAACTTCCTGGTGAATTTTTGGAACCATCAAAACTTCAATCAAATCCTGATACTTTTGTTCTAAATTTACATAATTTAATGAGAGAGTTACGTCCCAGAAGACGTCCTATTTCACCTTGTAAATCTACGTTTGTACATAAAGATTTATCCACTTGTTCTCATGTATTTTTAAGAATTGATAGAGTAAGGAAACCTTTAGAACCTTGTTACGATGGACCATTTCCAGTTGTTAAACGTTTTGATAAATATTTTGTTATAACAATTAAGAATAAAAATGAATCTGTGTCAGTAGATAGGCTCAAGCCGGCCTACCTTATTGAAGATTATAGCAAAAGTTCTAAAGATTTTACTTCCGATAGTGAGACAACTAAAGGGAATGCTGATTTGCCTAAAAAAGTTGTTACAAAATCAGGAAGAGCAGTTCAGTTTCCTAAGAAATATTTAAGTTAACTACTTTTGTTAATTATTTGTTAAAAAGAATTTAATTTTTGTTGTTAATGTTATTTATTTGTTTTTACATGTTACAGATGTACATACATATTATCGTTGTTAATTTACGTAACTTTATGTTACTGAGGAGGGGATAGTGTAGTATACTACCTCTATGTATAATATAGATATTTAGTTTTTTTGTAAAAAAAGAAGTAATTGACAAATAAAAGATTTTGATGAATGTTCTGATAGTCAAAAAAGATTTTTATTTAAAATTATTTTGATCCATTATTTAAGCGTATAAAATATATATTTCAAACAGTCTAATTCGTACAATAAATTGTGGTCTATTAGTGGCCACATACCTGCATTTGAAAGAAATAAAAATAAAAAATGCACATTTATTAGATACTAGCTGTGCCCCGCGGTTTCACCCGCGGTAGTTTCGAAGTTCCCGCGGGAATTCCGGGATAAAAAGTACCCTGTATCCTTCTCTGTTCCCCCTGACAAGGTGCATGCCAAATTTCATCCAAATCCGATCAGCCGTTTTTGCGTGATTGAGTAAATGTAGGTATGCGAAAGCGGATTTTTCATCCGACTTGCTTCAAATTTATCGTCACTGCTCAGCTCCTATATGTATTAGCGTTATGTTATATAGCCTATAACCTGCCCAGGAGTACAACAACTACAATCGTACCAAGTTTGGTTAAAATCCCTTCAGGAGTTTGCGACCCATGCGTGCACATACAGACAGACAGACAGACAGACAAACAGACAAAAAATTTACTTATTGCATTTTTGGCATCAGTATCGATCACCATTCATCCTCCAATATTAATTTTGAATATATAATTATATATTCAATGTACAGAATTGACCTCTCTACAGTTTTATTATAAGTATAGAAGATATAGACAAGACCGTCTAGACTGTGCCTTCACATGAAATATTACCTACATAAGAATCAAACTTTTTCAACAGAAAGGGTTGAATTTTTTAAAACTGTCCCTTATTGCTTGCTTAGATGACGACGCGACGCCTTGTGCAAAATTTGACGTATCTATCTACGACATATACATATATACGTATAAGGAGACCCAGCGGTTTAGTTTGTGAGTATATGTAGTGTATAGTATTATATTATCTGTGGTTTGGGCGTTCAGTTGATAAGTGTACTTACAATAGGTACAATACATTACGAGTGTACCCACCTACCGTGTCTATGCCAACAGTAAAAGGTCGGCATCAAAAGCTATTATTGCCGAATGCCGACCACAATTATTTTTATCAATGAACTTAACACGCGTCAGTAACCGGTGCAGTAAGCATTTCAGTTTGCATCGATTATTATTTGTTTACGTAACTTCTATCGAATGAAAAAACCAATGAAAAAAAACCTTTACAAAAATAAGCGTAAACTATTTTTAAATGCCATTGTAATAATTATTTTTTCTAGCCGTTTCTAAATAGATATTGTTTAACCTTTGATGAAAACAATCGCGATTCGTTGACTACATATACAATTCGGCAGTCTTTTAGAATGTTTCTTACAACAATGGGATTTCTTAGGTAAACATGGGCAAACTCAACGTTTCGGATAAAACTAATTAGGAACGCCTTGGCAGTTAGGGCGCAAGGTGAAGAGACATCGTACTTTCAAGGTAGAGCTGATTGCGGATGTGCCACGTTTAAATTTCCTTAAATAAATTAATAAACCACTTTTGCGTTAAGTATTTAGCGTTGCTATTATACGTGGTAGGTAAATGTAACGATAAAACGACCCTGAAAACTACTACTACTACCTACCTAGCTGTAAAGTTGTAAGTAGGTAGGTACACATTAAAACTGATAATTATCAAATAATGATAATAATAGGTACATATCACATGAAACAAATAATACGTTCTATACAGGATTATTCTAAAAGGGGGTACAAAACCGCAAACACTTTAATGTATCATCATTACAGTTCGCGATCGGTAACACGGCTGATCTGTTAATCCCATTCCCAGACCTAACATATAAAAAAGCGGGAGCATGACGTATTAGTGTTTAAACGTGCAAAAAGAGAATCATTATAATATGAAAAGGTTTTATAAAAGTTTGGACAAACCTTATAACTTGTAACGTGTACAATTTCGTCTGAGCGTGTACAGAATTTATTTCTTTACCGTAGGTACCTACACAAATTTGACTTAAATAGTAAAAGCCCAAACAATGAACTCTAATGTAAAAGCTAACTGATGGGAGAGTTGAAAAGGCGTCGTAGACGGATATATTAGGTACCAATGTTTAATTTAAAACCATATTTTTCAAAAACCTGATCAAATTCGGTAGAATAAAGCAAAATTTATCCACCTTTTGTATATTTTTGCCTCGTTTCACTCTTTTCGACTAAGTAAGTACCTTGTACACGTAATTTGTACGAGTACCTAATGACAATGTTCCGGCTTCATGTAAATAAACACAATCAACACAAAAGGACATTGCGTACGTAGTTACCTATCCTACAATAAAATTTGCTTATGTTTTAACATCGGATCGGATGAGTACTAGCGATTAACGATGAGTAACTATTAGCGATAACTAATTTAGATGCTAAATAAATTTTTCGACTTTATTGTAAGGTTTGTCAACTTTAAAATCAGAAGCATAAATGCTATGGACGCAACTCGCAATAGGTAGGTACCTACCTACTAGAACTACGTAGGTACCTATCTACCAAGAGCCCGCGACAGTAAGATATCTACTAAGAACAATGGCGTATCTAGGGTTATTTTTCAGGGTTTCAGGGTTTCTACATGTCATATTTATACTCGCGGGAGTCGCGGGTGCAAACTTTTAAAAAATGAAGTCTGCAAATTTGAAGAGTCGTCTGAAGTTAGTTATCAGTATTATATATTTTCGAATCAGTAACCCAACATCCTGGGGTGGGCACTACACCATCCTGGGGTGGGCCCGGCCCACCCGGCCCTCCCTCTGTATACGCCTATGACTAAGAAAACTAAAGCTGCATATTTATGTTTCTACTTAGGTTGCCTATAAAGCCTTCCTACCAGCACCGGATCTAATTTACATGATGTTTATTTTTTTCAGCGCCTGCAATACGTGGGGACGACTTTGGATACGATGGAACCATCGGTAAGACTCTAATTATTTCTTATGGTCTGTCTGTATTTCTATTTTTAATGTTAATTAGATGTGTAATTTTCAAAGTGTACCTAAACATGTAAACTCGCTTCAGGTCCGAACTACTGGGGCGAGCGGTACCGGGAGTGCGCGGGCAAGCACCAGAGCCCAATCAACATCAACGTGTTGCGAGTGAAGCAAGTCTCGCTGCCAGTGGGTCAATTATGCTAACGAGATGCAATCTTAATGTAATGTCAATATGATGTTGATCCCAAGTTGACATTGTTTAAAAATGGCATTATGATAGTTTCCTATGTCACATCAAGATTATGTCAAGATCATATTCTGTGTCGCATTGTTGGTATTGCCATTCAGTTTAGTCGATCGATTTAAGCGTAATCGAGCAATGTTTTTTCTTTTGTTATGACCACTGATTGAGCATATTTTATCATTAATTTGTTAAATAAATTATTACATAAATAAAAAATACCGTTACTGGTAAATTTAGAGCCGGCTTAAGTTAATAACTCTCGAGATTCTAAGTAACTGAGAAATAATCGGGCAACACGGTCATGGCTTTATTGAAAAAAAAACCTGTCATTGTTGTTGTTGTGTTTTTAGGTTGGTTAATTGTTTTTAAGTTAAAAAACTTCATTTTAATAATGTAAATTTATAGAATTACTCTTATAACATATACAAATTCTTATTTTCGTAATAGACGAATTGATGAAATTACAAAACCAACTACTTCAAAACTGCACCTCAATAAATTAAATGTTATAGATGTCAGAGTTATGTGTCCGTACAACATTCCAAGAAATATTTATTTGTGTAATAATCTAAATGGTGCTGCCTGCTTTGAAATCAAAAAAAGTAAGTAACTTTTTATTTCCTTTCCTCCAGTAACTTATTGGACAAGTGCAAATTTTAAATTTCAAGTATTTGCCACTTGCAAACAAAACCGGGATTGTTCCCACAAAAATGTTTCCTTTCGTTTGATTTCATTATTGTGTTCTTGTTCAATATTATAAACATACCAAATTTCACCCTGAACTGTTCAGCCATTTTTTATAAACGACTAGCTGTTCCCCGCGGTTTCACCGGCGTTAATTTCGGAGATCCCATGAGAATTCTGGGATAAAAGTATCTTATGTGTTATTCTGATGTATAAGCTGTATTACCTATTGTAAAGTTTCATTAAAATCCATTCAGTCGTCCATTCAATCTAACTGGGACTCTTTAACGTACTTTGCATACCTAAAACTCCAATTTATTCACATAATATGATAATTTATTTACAATAACAACGACGATTTCTTTTCCACATTTTGTATATTATTGATTTTTCACATTTCACTACGTGTTTATTAAATTGCCTTCTTTTTCTGATTGCAGATATAAGTGTTACTTCTGTACCCGAGCTTTTAGGACACCTGTCACCTATGCACCTTTCCACACAATTGCGGACTGACATGTGCATTTTTGGGTACACACTTTCCTTCCAACTTGTGAGGATAGCCAGAGTCGCCTAAAAAAATAATTCATGCTGTAAAATATTTTTTATGACTTAACTTACTGTAAATACTTTTTATGTTATTAGTTTAATTGCTGCTCGACATCTCAAATTATTGTATTGACATGCTGACATTTATTTACTTATTATTGTAATGTAATATGTAATCTTATATTATAATAATTGATGATCTGAAAATAGGCCTATATGGAGAAGTTTCTTTTGGCATTTCTTCTTCGCCGATGGTAAACTCTGATATGATAGTAGGTTAAAAAATTAGTTAAAGTAAAATAAAGTGAAACTCATGTGAAAAGTAAATAAAAAGTTGTATAAGAAATTTAAGACGTATGTAAGTGGCTAAGTGCCCGCCAGGGACCCAATGGAAAATAAAGAATTAAATTTATTTTTATTTTGGTATTTATTTACTAATCAAGAACCCACAGTGTTTCTCCATTACGAGACACCAATAAATAATTATACAGACAGACGGACATAATGAAACTTTAATCCTTGTTAACTACGGAATCCAAACATATTTAATGTTACGCCGGCAGGCACAACTTACTCTCTATTCATTTTATCCGTTTCCTTAAGTGCAAGAGGGAATTTTATATGTTTTTGTTATATTTCGGGAGCATTTGTCAATTCGCAGATAATATTGGACACTGTAGGGAAAGACGGCTGTATGTAGGTATACCTTCACCTACAGGAGCACCTGCAACAAGTGGAACTGTAATTGCAGCCTGAAAATTAATTTAGTGTTAAAAACGCATTGATTTCAGGTTGGTTTCTACATGTATTAATATCACCTAGCCAAAAGGTTGACTGATAGAGAATGCCTTAGGCATTAAGTCCGCTTTTTGTAGTTAAGTGCAATAACGTTCTTTAATAAATAATTGTTTTGAACTATAGGTACTTACGTAGCTTACATTATTTTAGTGCATACAATATATACGTACCTTAGTCTCAGCGCAATTTGTATCTCTTCTATGTGACGATTTTAAATAGGGCTGAAACCTCGGAGGCGATACCTATCTTCAAACGCCTTGTTTGGAAGTTTAAACACATCACATATTTCTCTTATTTTGCGTTTCCTTCTCAACCTAAACATGTCCTCGGCGTGAGCACGCTCTAAATAGTCCATGATCAACCCGAAACGAGCCATTTTACTATTTTTATCAAAGAAAAATGCGAATGTAATACAGAAAAACCACCTCCTCAACTTGATATGTCTGTATCACGTCTGTATCTCATACTTGACGTTTATGCGATACTGTTTTATGTCAAAAAGTGAAACATAATACCCATTTAAGTCGATATCAAGTTGATATCATTTAAAAACGTTGATCATAATACGCAAAAGTTGATGCCTAGTTGATGTCATTTTGATATCGCATTTTTTGGAGACCATAATACGAAATAGTCTGTAAAGTGAAATTGACATCAAAACAACATCACATTTTGCAAGCATAATTGGCCCACAGATATCGTGTTCATAGGCTTCGACGACCCCATTGATGGTGTGCACGTCACCAACAACGCACACACAGGTACCTACCATATCTAGACCCGCAAATCGACAGTCGAGCTCATAACCCTGCATTGGGTTATGGCTTAAACGAATTTCTGCTATATGAAATGCAAAGCAATAATTTTTGTCAGATTTTCTCGTAGGTACAAAAAAGCTTTTAATATTATCTTTACAAAAATTATAGATTTGCAAAAGAATTGACTTTCAAAAATACGGAACACCCAACGCGGAGTTCGTCTCCGTTGCTTACCAATATTAAGTACATAAGTAGGTAGGTAACACCTACATAGAAACGCGTCATAAAACGTGTAAATTACAAAAATGAGGACATTTATTTTGTATTTTCAGCAGCATTTAATAAAATCTTACCTTGTCCTTTTTCTTATTATTGTTGCAACCGTTTCCTTATTTTGTAGTTCTCATCGAGGTGGTGAACGACCCTCACCCACGCGTGCGTGGTGGACCCCTCGACGGAGACTACGTGTTCAGCCAGATGCACTTCCACTGGGGTGACAACGACACCTTCGGCTCCGAAGACAAGATCAACCACAGGAGGTGATTACCAACCATCCTACTGACTTATGGCATACGCGCGACACTCCATATTATACCTACGTACGAGTGAAGCGATGTATCTAACCTTTTGCTACTACTAGGTAGGTAATTAAGTATATATATAGGTATAATATGCTTTTCCGCATATAGGTACGTAGTAGTCAGTAGGTAGGTAATCTTCGATTACTGTTTGTTTGTTTCCCCATCTTCTATAAGATACCTATTACCTCGGTACTTGTATTTCATCTAAAAAGAAATCGAGTGGCGTTTGTAAAATACTTATGGGTAGGTACCTACACAATACACTTTAATGATTAGTTAGTTAGTATAGATTTTTAAAACAAAACTACTGCAATCAGACAAGTAGGTATAATAATTTAATGTTAATTGGCATTTAAATAATTAAGTTACATCTCATTAAATTCCAATTAACATTAATTTACTGAACGTCTCTGATTGCGGCGATTTTGTTTTAAAAATCTATACTTAACTAAGTAATCACTAAATCGACAAATTATATGAAAGTTTCAACGGTGGAAGCCTCTTCTCTATCAGATTTAAGCTAAATGCATGGCTTCTGGACAAATGTTACTATACAGTTAGTGACTTCTTGAATGATAAAGTAATATGATAATTCGTGGTAATTCTATTAATGTTTCCCTGACTTCAAATTATTGATCCTAGAGTTTTGACATTTTAATTGACATTGAATTTATTATTATTTTATTTTTTACAAACAAATTGATGAATTTATTATTTTCCGTAATATTGATATTAATGTTAATGTTGATTCCGTAATATATAATGTATGGTAATTAATATAATTCTAATGATTTGTTACATAGTCATTTATTGCTATAATGTTATTTCTTAGGTATAAATATATTGTATGCCCCCATAGGCAGAACATAGTGGTCCTACTGCATATTAAGATATTTTAGAACTCTGTATTACCTATGCTCACAATAAAATTTCATTTCATTTCATTACTCACGATTTACGACTTACGTATTTTTCAGTTTCCCCATGGAGCTCCACATGGTGTTCTTTAAAGAAGAGTACGGGTCAGTAATGGAAGCCGTGCATCACTCCGACGGATTGACTGTCCTAGCGTTTTTCTATGAGGTTTGTGTGAACACCTGAATGTATAGAATCTACGATGAGAACAGGGACAAACACAAAAGAGTTAAATTCAACTTACTAGCTGTTCTCTGGGGTTTTACCCGCGGTAAGTTCGGAATTCCCACGGGAATTCCGGGATAAAAAGTAGTTACCCTATGTCCTTCTCTGTATCTACCCTTAACAACGTGTGTGCACAATTTCGTGGTGATCGGATGAGTCGCGCATGAAAGCATTCAAAGTAGGTACCTACCTACTTTTTCAGACACTTCCAACAAATATCGTTATATTTCAACCAATTTACACAAAACCTTGATAAATTATATACCTAAACTTTTATCATGCATCACTTTATTAATTGGTGAAAACCGCATGAAAATCCGTTCAGTAGTTTTTGAGTTTACCGCGAACAGACAAGACAGACAGACGTGGCGGAGGACTTTGTTTTATAATAATTACTAGGCGTGCCCCGCGGTTTCACCCGCGTTAATTTCGGAATTCCCGTGGGAGTTCCGGGATAAAAACTATCCTATCTTTTAAGTTGGGCCAAATACAACATAGTGACCAAATTTCATCATGATCGATTCAGTAGTTTAGGAGTCCATCGCGGACAAACAACGTGACACGTGATTTATATATATTAAGACTAGCTGTCCCCCGCGATTTCATCCGCGGTCGTTTCGGAGTTCCCGCGGAGCCCGGAGGTTGCGGGAAAAAATTACTCTATGTCCTTCTTTGTGCCCCGTCTGTAGTTTACGGTGATTAGCTGTTCCCCGCATTAGTGCTGGAGTTCCCGCGGGAATTCCGGGATAAAAACTATCCTATCTTTTAAGTTGGACCATGTAAATGTAAATGGGTACATAATTTTATCAAAATCCGTTCAGTAGTTTCGGAGTCCATCGCGGACAAACAACGTGACACGTGATTTATATATATTAGATAAGATAAGATGTAAGGATGATTGTTTGGTACAACCACTAAGAGGCAAGTTCTTAGAACTTAGTTGGAATGACTGTCAGTTCGGAACGCGCCCTCTAGTGAAAAGAACTTACAAGAAACTCAGCGGGGTTGTACCGCTAGGGGCTAGAATAGGGTATTGCCATGACGTGGATGTAGAAAGCTTTGAAGTGGAAAGTTTCGGTTTAGCAGTTCTTCGTGATTTCACCCGCGTGAATACCGATATTCCCTCGGGGACTCTTTTTAGGTAAAAGTATCTTTTTACTTGCACCCCCAGCTGGACCGGTACACGCACCCGGCGTACGACGACATCACCGGAGCGCTGTCCAACGTGACCTCCCCCCACAGCAGCGTGGTGCTGAGCCACCCCTTCTCGTTCCTCAACATCCTGCCGTACGACCTGCGCCGGTACTTCACATACCGTGGCTCGCTCACCACGCCGCCGTGTTCGGAGGTCGTCATCTGGCTGGACTTCGAACAACCTATCAGGTTGGCCCACGAACAGGTACCCAATTGCGACACGCATACTGTTTTTCTACTGTTATAGATTTATCGTAGGCTAGCTCAAAGTGAGGACGGATGCAAAATCTCAAGATTCATCTTATTTTCAAGTCGAGCTATATGACGAAAAAAATAATCAATAATCTAAATCTGTCAAAAGTATCTACTTATACGTATTTGGCAGTTTTGATTTTAACTATTATCGAGGGTTGCAGGTTGAGTATATTCGAGGTTTGAATCAATCCTTCGTTAAACCTATTACCACCCTGTTTATTTTTTAACATTCCAGATAGAAGCGTTCAGAGAACTGAAGTCGGCGTACGGCAAGATAAGACACAACTTCCGACCGATCCAGCCTATTGGCGACCGGACCGTGTTCTACAATATGGACAGTAGCTACTTCAGCTACAACGAGCTGGACGACCCGGAGCCCGACGCGCCCGCTCGCGCCCCCACCGTCAGACCCTCGCGCAGGAAAAAGGGCAACACCGCCTATTCTTCTACTATCAGTTACTATCTTAGCTTCAGTGTCATTACACTCACTTTAATATTAATATAGAACCTAACAACAAGACTTATAGCATAGATTAATAATTACATAAGTATTATAATTATAATGGGCTAGATGATTAAATTTTAATTTTTAGGGCGTCTTGTAGATAAATAAAAAATATTGGACACGTATTTTTTCTTTTTTACATAATCAAAAAATAACGGCGATACATACATTAAGTTGATATTCCGAGTGACGTAAAATCTAAGTACCCACACTACTTAGTAGTGACGTCACGAGCTATCTAAGTATTTTGCAATAATTTGAAAAACCAATAGGTAATACGTGTCTATAATTTTTTTACTAACTGACGGACTAAATAGAAATTTTCATTTTTACACCGTCATCATGCCCATTGTGTAGTAAGATTCTCTTTTAGATAGGTACTTAACTATTTTGTACTTAGAATATAATAGAATAATTTTTATGCATTATAAATTGAGAATAGAGCAACAGAATTATGAACTACCAACTGTACCCCGCGGTTTCACCCGCGGTAATTTCGGAGTTCCTGCGGAAATTCCGGGATAAAAATTACCCTATGTCCTTCTCTGTACCCCTGACAACGTGCATGCCAAATTTCATCCAAATACGTTCAGCCGTTTTTGCGTGATTGAGTAACAAACATCCAAACATCTAAACATCCAATCATCCACACTTTCACATTTATAATATTAGTAGAATGATAGTAGAATGATACTATTACTGCTCATGCCAAATTGCATGGGGATAGTCAAATTATTGTAAAATTTATTTTAAGTAGGAAGCTCGGGTGAGGTTGTACTCAATTTATTTTATGACATTTGTCTCTTATGTTGTATGTTACTGTGATAATGAAATAAAGTTGTAGAATAATTTTTTTTTAATTTAAATGAAATAAAAATAAAATAGTAAATTGTATTTTTCTCACAATTTTTTTTTAAAGCATCAATGTTACATTGTTATTATATGTACTGCAGGTACCTACGATTAACCAGAAAACACGTATGCATGCCTAAATCTCTGGTAAGTTGCTTAAGTAGGTAGGTATATATCTAAGACAATGTTATTTTTTTACTGGTTGAAGAAAGTCAAACCAACAAGCCTCACAACACTTTTAACAAGTGATAGACAACTTTCAAAAATCACTTACATTTATTAAACTATGAAATAAAATTTAATCTTCATCAGTTGGTCTACTGTCAGTCATAGAAACAATAGCACCCAAATTATCTTCGTCACCTTGTTTTAGGCGTTCCCATATCAATTCAGCTATGGCTTTTTGGGTTCTCCTTTCAAGCTTCTCTAGTTTTTTTGCCACATCTCTTTTTAAATCCCAATCTGGTTTCCTTGGTGCTAAGCTTGAAATGTCAAGATCTTGCAATACAACCTATAAAAAAACAATAGGGTACTTGCATGAATTTTTTTTTCAGTCTATTTTAAAGATATATGGCCTACTTAAACAAAGCAAGAAAAAGAAAAAAAATATATGCATAAATTAATTAAATAGAGCGTTTCAAAGTTCCTACTTTAGACTTTACCGCCGAAACGCGGAATGACATCACTTGTTCAAAATTACGCCTTATTAATCTGTGATAGAAATGTCACTGTCGTATTGACAGGGTCATGTGACACTGACAGACAGATAACTTCAATATCCAAAAGCGAAATTAAGGTTGAACTGTGTCGATTTACTTCCAAAAGTTCCAGTAAAGAATCGAAATGCATGTTACCAATGCATTTTAAAATAAAAAACTTCAAAAAATGGAAAATATGCGTTGACTGTATGCACTTAGTTTCTTTTGCCTTCTCTGAAAGAGGTAAATGTTTCCTAAAAAAATAAAAGTGACGTCATGTGTTAAGGTTGGCTGTGATTGGTGTTTCATTGCAACGTTCCGTTTCACAAAATTAAAAGTTGAATATTTTGGAAACTATTGAAATTTTTTTGTAAATCTTTCACGATAACGCTTTTCTAAGGCTCTATTTTTGAAATATTGACACAATTTCTTATTATAAATTTCATGCAAGTACCCTATTGTAATAAAATAAACCACAATCAGGGCATGTCTACATACATTCATTCATTGCATATTAACAGACTGACTGATTGAGTCTTCAACTCTCAGCAGAAAATACTGAAGTTAAAAATATAAAATTTGGACAGTTATTTTTTGTGACATTTTTGGAAATGCCTTAAGAACTCTTTTCTTTTGAAAAGGAGAGAAAATGGAAATACCTACCATCAATTAGAGTACTGAAAATCAGTTATGGAACTCTTCTTTCCATACTTACTCTTATAACAAAATATTCCAGAGATATTGTGTAATTTCAAAACTTGATGTTGATTAAGGTGACATGCAGATTAAACCTCTCTGAATAGCTAGTTTTGGATTCAGATTTTATTCATATAACTAGCTGGGCCCCTCAGATTCACCCGCGTGATACATTTTTATATCTATTATTCCCGACATCTGATTTAAATAAAACAAAGCCTACATGTAGCTCTAGGCTAAGGCCTAAGCTTAATCTACCTGTGAAAACCGCATGACAATACATTCAGTAGATTCGGAGATTATCGCGAACAGTCAGAGAGACAGAAAAGAATTTATAAAACTTTTTTTTGGTTACTTTTCTTTTATCGTCCCCTGTCAATTTTTGTTCAAAACATTTGATGGACAGAATCGCGGGTTCAACTCTTTTATTATAGTATAGATTCAAATTACAAATGAAATAAAATCAAATTTAAACATACTACTTTTAATTTAAATTACATAGAATTTACATCTTTATAATTACCTACATTCTTGTAGGCAACAAAATTATTACAACTACAGTACACCTGCACAATTAACCATTATCAGTTAAGACTTGAATGGTATCAGGTCTATTGTCTTAGACACATTGTGGCTCTCATCATGTGTACCAACTTGAGCCTTCTCCATTTAGTGTTGGTTCAGCACACGGAGGCGCATCCAACACATGCTCTCAGGCTTACCCTTCATACTCATTTATGTGGAGGTACATATAACTGGTGGAGACGAAAATAAAATAAATGAAAACACCGGCAGTACTAATTTATAAGAGTATAGTGAAACTATCAAATAATCCCTAATATAGAAATCCCATGTGAAATCCAAACTCTTTATAAAGATTTTCTTCATCCTGTATTTTTTCCTAGGTAAGTAAGTTTTTTTTTTATCTTGCGATCAGCCAGTAAGACTAAGTAGATGAGTTGAGTGCGCTGTGCGAAGTTAGCTCTCAGAGCATATTCTCCAGCAGGAGCATCTCCATATTTATTCAACATTAACTGTTGAGTTTTGATTTTGAGTTTTGATTTTTGAGTTTTGATTTTTGAGTGTTGAGTTTTGATTTTGTGTCTCTTCAGTTGCTAATTGGTTAGGATGAAATCTTAGTCAGGTTTTATAATTTGTACAGTATGATTTTATTTCTTCTTTAACTGTAGGCCTTTATGGACCTCGATGTTCGTAATAAACCATCGAGCATTTGAGAGATGTCTTAGGATGTAGTTTTGAAGTCTTTGTATCATCATGATATTGAAGTTACAGGCAGATCCCCATAGTTGAATCCTATGTCCAAACAGGTTTAAGCATGGTCTTATAGATTAGGAGCTTGTTATCTACTGAAAGTTTAGAATTTCTATCCATTAGCCAATAATGACCTTGTACCGGAGGTTTAGCTTGTTTTGTTTAGTTTGTAATGTTTGTATGTGCTTCTTCCACGTCAGTCTGCGGTCTAAATGCATCCCAAGATATCTTACAACATCACTGTGTGGAAGTTGATTGTCGGCCAATGCAACAGGAGGACAGTCATCTTTCCTAAGAGTAAAAGTGATATGAAAGGACTTGGATGCACTGGTGTTGATCCTCCATTTATGCATTATTTTGCATTTTTTAATCTCATCTAAACTTTTCTACAGTATTTTAGAGGCTTTAATAGGGTATTTGCCAAAAAGTACTATAAGTTATTACAGATAGGTATTCCATATTGTAAAAATACACCACATTGGCAACTCACAGTGACTTTCAGCACGCACAGTGCCAATCAGATGACACAGCTTGCAATGTTGCCACTCTTATCAGGGTTTAGTCAACCAAATTAACAAATGATGTTCTATTTATTTATTTTTTAAATTTTTGGCCTATTTACTTAGTTTGTTTGGAAAAATTTGTTTTTCTATTTTGATATTAGGACTTATTTGAAAATTTCTTTATACTCTAATATATTAGTATTGTCGGTGTTTTCATTTATTGTTGTATTGTCGTCTCCACTTTGCATACGTAGGACTGTCTGACAAAATTTACAAAACCATACCTTTTCTTTTCCAGCTTCTAATAAGTCTTTGACTTCGTCTGCAACGTTTGGTGGCTGTACATCTTCAAGTTTTGCCTCTTGCAATGTTTTATCTAATGGCTTATAGCTTCGGAATTTAGGTCTGAAATATTATTTACTTAAGGTAGGTAGGTACATATTATAAACTTAAATTAGTAGAACTCATTCCACATTTTTTTCTCAGGAGTTTAATTCCTAAACCTAAGTTTGTACACCGTACAAGTGAACAACATGACTACAACGTTACTTCTTTACTATCTACATTTTAGGGTAACTCATTTTTTATTTACTCAGTACTTACTGTGGTAGCGATATTTTTTGAGTAGATGTATCTATAGAATTATTTTCATTGGTGGTATTTTTCCGCTTTAGATTTTTGAGTCTCTCCTTTCGTTTTAGTGCTTGTTCTTCTAAATTACTCAAGTTTTCCGTGTTGCTCATGATGACCATGTTATTTCAATTGTGTTTATAAGTAAAATATACCTACACCAGGCTATTTAATGATCAAAACATTAACAAAAACAATTAAAACAAATAACAAGACATTCAGTCAGTCAGAGAGAACAGAGAAGGTAATCTTCTTCTTCTTCTTTTTTATAAGGTAATCTTTTTCTTCTTTTTTTTATTGAATGGCAACTACTCGTAGACGGAGAACTACTAATCACTTTGAATAAAAAAGTACTTTGTCATCTGTGTCACTTTCAGTTCAGTCACCAATCAGCGACCGTCCGCGTCAGTAGCCACCATGTTCTCTTATTCGTCTGTGGTGGCCACTTGGTTGTTGACGAGTGAAAGCCGTACCGAAAACGCGTGTCACGTTGTCTTCGTTATTTCAGTCACTTTTTAGCATCTATTTTGGACCCTGAGCAGGAAACTGGCTTTCAAGAGAGCCATGTTTTAACTTGGGTTACAATCTAACATTGTCATTGGCGTTTCGCCATAATTGAAGAAGTAGATGAAGAGATTTTTATTATTAAGAAACATTGTCATTGGCAAATTATAATTATAGACGCCATTATTAAAGAAGAAGAAGACAGCGGCATGGAATTAATAGGTACTTGTACGAAGTACGTATTAATTCCATGGACAGCGGCTACTCACCACTGGCCAGCGCAAAATGTAAATGGGATTGCACACGATTTTGTACGACACCGGAATGTACAGCACTGGAATTCGCGACACCGGTATGCAGCGAGCGCAGCGAGCGTGCCACGGTAGTGGCCGGCGATGCGCTAATTATAAAAAATTCATTAAGTTTGTGATTAATAATAATTACCTTAGTAATATTGAACTTAGACTGATTGTAATTTGAATTTCCACCATATTTTGAGGCATTAATCACTAATCTCTACCTGCATTGTCTTTGATTGTATTGAACACTACTAAACGGCCTGGGATTCGAATTCCCGTGTCGGCAATTCCGGTGCTGTACATTCCGGTGGATCGAATATTTTTTTTGCTGAAAGTTGCCATCAAAGATCATATAATCACTACGTGTTGCCATTACTAAACACAATAAGATTGGTATGATTTCAGGAAATACTGCCCCAGCCTCTCTGAACTTATATTAGGCAATATTATGATATGCATTTAGTGTCAAAGAATCAGCAAAATTGAAACTAAATCTACATAGATTTACTTCAAAAAGAACTAAACCTTAATAATTATAACTTAAAACGATTATAAAGGTCGGTAAATATCTTTTTATTATAAAAAAATAAACACCTTAAAATTCATAAATTAATCACATTTTAAACTTAAAAAAAAAACCTATACGCTAGATAAGGACAAAAGATAATTGGAAATCTCTTTCACTCTTATGAACTTAGCCCTCAGAAGAATAACTAGACTTAGCCATAGCACTGTCTATCATTATCATTATTATTATGTCATCTGCTCAGAAGAATAAGTTATTCTTCTGAGGTCATCTGTATGTCATTCGACAGAGAACTGAAGCAAATCATCACCTCGTCTATTTCCTACGTCTATTTCATTCTCCGTCTACGGTCACGTCACAGCTGAATAGGGAGTTGTGGGAGGCCAGACGTAAAAGTCTAGTTAATTTGTGGGGAGGCCTCTCCTCTTACGCTCATCCAATTTTTACGAATCGGATACAATAGTGTACCCGATTTAGGGTCAGTAAGTGAGAGAAAGAGCAAATGATCACACTACACTAAATTGTACCCTTGATTAATGGTACAATTTAGTGACAAAATCTTAACCAACTTTTCTTCAATTACCCCTTCCGATTTCCTAATTAGGGGTCCCTAGAAAATAAAAATTGGAAAGGGTCCCTAGAAAATAAAAATTGGATAGGGTAATAAGCGCATTACCTACCCGGGGCCCGGGGCCCGGTGATACGAAGGGTGTGGACACACAAATTAACTAGACTTAGGTGCGGACACGCGGGCGCACAGTCACAAGGGGCGCACGCAAGTCTACCAATGCCAATTTACGCACGTAATACCATACCAATTTAATCAACACGCGCGCGGCAAAATCACCAGTCAAAAGAGTGGTGCGCCGTGGGTGCGCCCTTTGACCTTTGTCATAGCCGCCGCACTTGAAGCAAAATGATTACAGAATTTTGAGAAACAAATAAAGGAAACTTTAAAATTTCATTGCGTTTTTTTGGTTGACAAGAGCGAAGGCGCATTATGACCACCCCGGCGCAGAATATGTTTGAGACGGCCCGGCGGGAGGTTTTATAAACGACGAGCTGACTCACGCGGTTTCACCCGCGGTTATTTCGAAACTACCATTCGAATTCCAGGATGAAAAGTAGACAATGTCACTCAGGATCACTTTAGCTTCCTATAAGTAAAAGAATTTTCAAAATCGGTTCAGTAGATCTAGAGATTACAATCTCACAAACTCCAGAATTACCGCGGAAATTCCGGGATAAAAACTACCCTATGTCACTCAGGTCTCAGGATCACTGTAGCTTCTTATACGTGAAAGAATTTTTAAAATCGGTTTAGTAGATCCAGAGACTACCCCCTACTCCGGAGTTCCCGCGGGAATTTTCTTGAGAAATGAAAACCACCACTACTTACCTATATTTTGGTTATATTTTGGCCTTTGGGTAGGTAGGTACAGAACAAAAATAACACTATTCAGGTAGGTATTAAGTAAGGCTTTTATTTACATTTAAAAAACAATGTGTACCTATTTCACTCATACAGGTAACGTTTTGTTTACCTAAGATCTTTAATAATTATGTAGTAAGTAAGAACAAGTAAATATAATGTTGCGACCAAAGAGTATAATATAACCACTACGTTTACCATGTTCATAAGTTGCAAGCTATTATCTCAGAGTAAATATATACTACGTACTACTATTATTCTAGTTGCACTAGTAGTTATTGAGTTTTTGAGTGGGTAAGATGTGAACTAGTTGAAATTAGCATTCGTTTTCATAGATGTATTAAAAAATATTCCACTGTTCGACATAACCCGTATGGACCTGTATGTATCTACTTATGTAAATTTTTAATAACGAGAACTTTTTGTCGGCAGTTGGCGAATGATCGATTTTATCCACCACTTATTAAATTTAAAGACCATGCATGATAATGGAACATTGATTAAAAATATCAAAGATTGATTTTTAAGTAGGTACCTACTTACCTACTTAAGTATTTCTTTAAGATGGGTAGATACATATGAGTTTACCTATATGTCTAGATACTAATTTTGAAAAAGTATGAAATATTTCCCATACTTAAGTAAAGACTTAAGTTAATTGGTCCATGTATTGAAGTAATAATTAATTATAGATACCTACTTTATGGAAATTTTGCAAAATCGCGACTACAACAGCTTTCGACTTTTATGAGCGTTAAATTCTTGCGTGGAAGAAACCTAAGAACAGCTATTTAACATAGAAAATAGGTAAGTACCAACCTACCTAACTTATGTAATAGGGATGTTGACGACTTTTGAAAATCAAAATTCTGGGTTTTCCTTCCCTAATTAGCCCGTCAGTTAGAAAATAAAAAAAAGAGACACGAATTTTTTTGCTTTTTCAAATTAATAAAAGTATACGGAGATAAAGCGCATTAATGTTTAGGATGGGGGCTCGTGACGTCATTAACCGCTATTTGCCCCCATACAAACTGCACCAGTTAGTGACGTCACGCGAAATTTCAACAAAAAAAGAAAAAATATGTGTCCAATATTTTTTATTAATCTACAAACCGGACTAAAAAAAAATTTTGTCAACTAGCTCATTGGTAGTCTAGGCAAAAAATAGAGACTCCTTTGCGTCAGTGCCTTGGTACCATCGTCGAATTTCGTAGTAAATCAAAAGTAGGTAGGTATGCATAAGTAGTAAGTACACCGTAAAAAAATGGTGTCGAATTTTAACTTTACCCTCCTCTCTGTTTCTCTGCACGGCAAGCCTCCGCCCTTCAATATAATAACCATGTTTTTTCAATTTCAATTTTATTTTCATACATTTTATGATGTTAGTAATCAGTACATAACTTACCACTAAATATTGTTATAACTATCATAACTAATAGATATACGTACCTATAGTTAAAATCATACTAAATGGAAAATTAAACTTCCTATTTATGGCAAATCGCAATTTATTTAAATTAAAATAAATAATTACTTACAACTAATTAAGTACGTACCTACCTTATTATTTAAGATTAAGTAACTATAAAAATATGTTTTTTTATTTAAACTGATAATAATTTGTTTTATAATAATAAAAACAATAATAATATGATAATGTTGGTCTCTGAAAACTGAACATTCTTTGATCTGAGATAAGTACCTACATAATTAATTACACGTACCTAGGTATTCTGTACATAGGTATAGGGAGAGGAATAAGCTGTTTTTTCTCAATGCGTCTTTGGTTAATTACTGATTATTATGTATTGCTAGTTGGCCTAGTTGCATGTAATTAAGTAACTTATACTGAAGATAAAAGATTATTATGAATTGAATCTAGGTATGTATTTTGATTTTAGTCTGTAAAAAGCATATTAGGTATGTCAACTTTTAGTCATTTTAACGCGTTAGATTACAGAAACGAGTTATATCTAGTTAGTAATTTTTAAAATCGAGCATGTCGATTCGACGTTAGGATCTTTCTAGAGTTAAATAAAAATGTATAGGTAAGTAGGTAGATACAAAATTTGAGTTCGCTAGTGATCGAGAAATCAACAAAAAAAATTTTAACCGGATACCGAAGCATACGAACATTGTCTTAATTTACCTAAATAGGAGATTTTTGTAGTATTATTTTTAAACGAGCAAAATTAGTTTACGATTATGGAGGCTTTAGAAATTGTCTGCAATCCGGATCTATAGCATTTTTAGCTAATTAACATATTTTCCTCATTTATACAAAATAAATTTTGTTATATTACAATATGATTATTATCTAAATACTTCACATTATGGAAACGTTTTCGCATGCCTCCGACTGTCAAAAGGAAGCCTATTCGACACTATGTTACTGTTGAGAGAAATACCGTGATTTAATGATAAAACTTTGGATACTATGTTTAAATCCTCGTGATTTCTTCCAGTGAGACCGGACTGTACCAATAACTGTTTTAATTCGGCGTCGGAGTTGTATTGACTATTTGGCCTATTGCCAAAAGTGTAACGGTTTGTAAATATTGGACCGAACGTGTTAAATCTGTAGTAGTTTTGATTGTTATTAAGGCCTAGGTTACCAACACCGGCTTCTTGTCTGAAGACGCGATTGTTTTGTTTGGGTCGAAATGGATCATCCTGCTGCAAATTTTGAATAGAACTGGGCTGCAAGTAAGTGCTTAAGCCTTGAGGTAAATGATTTTCCTGCAAAGGAAACTGTTCGGGCTTTTGACTCCGTAAATGTATCAAGAAATCGACTGCCTCCCGATTCGGTAGTTGTTGTTGATTTCCTAAATGATTGGTTTGTTCTACGGATAAACTTGGCTGTATGGAAATTTGGGAGTTTTGAACATTACTTGTTGGTAATCCAAAATTATTTTGTTGAACATAATTTTTCTGAAATCTGTCTAGATTAAAATTAGACACACTCTGACTGGTTTGCAGACGTTGCTGCTCCGTAAGAAGCTGCTGTTGCTGTTGTTTTTTCAAGCTCTCTTGCTCAAATAACAGTTGCTGCTGTCTTTGTTGCTGTTTTTGCTGAAGAAAAAATTGTTGTTTCCTAAGCAACTCTTCCTGTTGCCGTTGCTGAAGCTGTAATAATCGAAGTTGTTCCTCGAGAACTCGTTGTTTTTCTTCAAGTTGTCTCTGTAACGCTAACTGTTGGCTAATGAATTCAGAGTCTGGTAAATTTAGGTTTCCATTTTGTAATGGCAAAGTGTGTACGCTGCTTATTTCTGGTGCCAGAGTTCCGCGTAAATTTGACTCGGTTAAAGAACTAATGGATTGTTGAGAATTCGTTTGCTGGTAAATAGGTATAACTTTTTTTGGTGATCCCAATTCGTCTTGTTGAACAGTAAAAGCAGCTACCAGCGGTGCTTGGAAAACTTGCACGTCACGTTTGTCGACATCTTCAATATTTTCTCCATCTTCATTATGTGTTGGTTTGGGTGTAGTAGTAGTCGTTGTAGTCGTAGTAGTTGTTGTTGGTTTTGTCGTTGTCTTTATTTTGGGAGACGTTACTTTGCTAAAAATATTCTTTTCCTCGGACGATTTCGTTGTAGCCTGTATACTTCTAACGTGTTGAAGATTTGTTTCTCGTGTTTGGAAGACATCATTCAGAGAAGACTGAGTGGGAAATGTTGCTGTGGCATAATTCTCAACGTTGCCTGCAGTAGAACTTAAAATAGATATTTTTTTATCTATGTAAGTTGGTTTCGAATTAGAATTATTAGCAAATGCCGCTTGTCCGTTGACTACAAAGGAATGAATTTTAATTTGTTCTGTAGGTGTTTCTGTCGGCAAGTTATCTTCGCCCCTTAATATTTCTGTGACCGTACCAGATGTTTGGTCAGTGCTATCAGTGTTTATGCTAAAATTGTCACTGTCCTCTAGTTCGCTAAGAGCTTTAAGGAGGGCTTTTCTAATGTAAGGGTCCAGACGTACGGAAGGTGTCGATTCAATGCTGTTAAATTTGTCGTTGGCGACATCGGTGGTCGTTTCTTGTGTCGCACCCAGTGAAAGCAGGGCAACAGATGTAATCGCCAGTATCTGAAATAAACCATAAATTCATTTAAAAAAATTGCGCAGCAAAGTTTTATCTTTAATGCACCATGCGAATAAGTAGCTACAGATCTGAAAAGATTTTTTTATTAAACTATAAACATCTATGAGTACTTAGGTAATAATTATAGTAAATTGTAATATAATTATTTAATTCAATATAAAAAACCATGGCCTTTTATGTATACCTAACCATAAATATCGTAGAATTACAAATGAACTATCTCCCTATAAAAATGAATTGCTGTTCGTTTGTCTCGCTTAAACTCGAGAATGGCTCGACCGATGATGAATAATTATTTTTTGTTGGGTTCTTAATTGTCAGGAGAAGGGAAAGGGGAATTTCCTTCGGGAATTCCGAAACTCAGAATATGTTCACATATTTTTCTGAACTGTTTTCAAGCGGACCTTCTGTTATTTAGAACCATTGACTTCCTTATTACCTTATTCCTTATTCCTTACTCCTTATTAATAAGAATCATTTCTCTGTTTTAGTTAATACTAGCTGTCCCCCGCCGTTTTACCCGCGGTAATTTCGGAGTTCCCCCGGGAATTCCAGGATAAAAAGTACCCTATCTCCTTCTCTATACCTCTGACAACGTGCATTCAAAATATTATGATGATCGGTCGAGCCTTTAAGACGTGAAAGCGTAACAAACAAACAAACACTCACTTTCGCACGTGCGTGAACTGCGTGACTGGTGAAATGTTGCCAAACATTGCATAAACATCATCCATCAATACTATGTTGATAATTAATCAATTGTATAGATTCCATTGTCGATATTGACCTAACGGGAGACGAGTTGACCTTTTGGTATCTTCTAATATTTCACTGAGAGTTACACACCTCCAAAGATAATCTAACAATCAACAATTCAATTAGACCCAGGAGGTAATATGCTCTACATGATTATTTTAAAATATAAATAAGTAGTTGAACGTGAATGAAGGTTTCAACTGAACAGTGAACATGCAAATGTTAAATAACTGCATATAAAACTGTTAAAATTATCTGATTTTATGTATCTTTATTCGCATTTTTTATGGACCCTTTTTCATTGTATATTTATTACTCTGAGTTATGACCAACAACATTCCGCGCCTGTAACGCGTGTCCCACAACACAATCCCAATCGCTCCAGATGCCAAAATATTAGAAATTCATATTCTGTATGCCATAAGGCACATTGTGAATGAATTTTAATGTGAAAATTATTTTGAGCGCGAGGGCAATGCAATTTTTGTGGCGCGTTATTTCAACGCGGCATGTTATGGTCATAAGGGCCCTTACCTGTACCAAGGCATGTTATAAGAGTTTTGAATGTAAAACCTAGATCACACTTGAAGAAATGTGGCACTAATGTGAAACTTCCAGAGCCGGATGCCATCGCAATCGACTTTTTTACAATTAGCTGGTGCGACAAATTATTTTATGCCTTTCCGCCATTTCCTCTGATCTTAAGATGCTTAGACAAAGCCGAAGGTAGGTATACTTGTATTGACGATATGGCCATCCACCTAGATACCTACATTAAAAATGCTTGCCCAGAAAAGTCTTAATTTGCAATCAAAATATCTTTTCATCGACTATACAAGTCTCTTACCCTGGGTGCTGCGGTGCTCCCCGGCTTATACGTTCATGCAATGATGCAACGAGAAATGCTTCCAACGTTTCTCCACATGAATGTTGGGCTCTATATCGTACAAGTCAATGTAATTTTTAAGCTATGGTAGCAGTTTTGTATCTGTACTAATATTATAAAGAGGTAAAATTTGTGAGTTTGTGACGTTGTAGGAGGTAATCTGTGGATCTACTGAACTGATTTTTAAAATACTTTAACACAGGGCCGTCTTAAGTCTATTCTGCGCCGGGGTGCGGGACTCAGCCTGCGCCCTCGTTTTTTCCTTTTTTGGTTAGAAGTATTATTGTTGATGACTTTTTTTTTTGCTTGCGCATACATATTCGTCGTAACAAGTATATAAAACTGTGAAATGGCGTTAAGTTCAATGAAATATCCAAAAATTCAGCGCACGACAGGCGCCCCCGGGCGCTCTGCGCCCGGGTGCACCGCACCCCTTGCACCCCCTGGTAAAGCCGGCCATGCTTTAACAATAGAAAGCCACGTCATTTGTGAGTGTCATGGGGTATATTGTAACCCGGAATTACCGCGGGGGAACAGATGTGTCGTTTCAAGCCATGACCTTCTTATTTTAACTATTTTACATAAAAGCATCGTACGGTTCTCAAAATAGCCATATTATACAATATCTAGCTTAGAACCTAGGAAGACACACGTTCTGTATTATTTATTTAATAATTCCGCAGTGAAATTTAATGCAAAACACACGTAATAGCGAAATTTGGAAAACTAGTAACGTTAGCTACCTTTACAGTACAAGTACGAATGAGCTATACAAAATATGGTTCACCATAATATTATTATTAACTAAACAAGTATAACTCAAATGATCAATGATTTAAACGAAAAAATTCAGCAATTTTAACGAGTCTTGTGTTATATCACAACAATTCCGTAAGTCGGTGAGGGGTTAAGAAAGTTATTGTGTCATAACTCGCGAGACACCATTGTCTTAACTATGTACGACAGGAGGCGGGCAATTGTCTACAATTAAAAAAAATGAGTGCCACACTAGTTGCAATTGTAACATTAGCTGTAAATTGTGATACTTAGATTAATTTATCAAAAAAATGACACTCGCTTTATTTAAAACTCGGAGACGCTAGAAAAGCTACTGCTTCAGCTTCTATAAAATTAAATATAATTATAGGGTTCATCTAGTAAATTAATTAGGTGAGTATAGCTATTATCTATTATTTTGTTTGCAGCTCAAGTTTATATCTCTCTTGACCGCCTGTATAGAAAAAAAAACTGTTACCATAATATAGTTAATAAGCGGAAGATTAAATAATAATTTATTAAATATGGGAGACGACTTCTTGCTTGCAAAGTAGCTTCGCGACGCTTTCACCGACCGCGCGGGTGCGCCTCTGCCGTCACTGCAGACTCGCGAGGTCGTGTGTTAAATCCGCCGAGCAGTACATATTATAGATGCCTATAGTAATTTTATAAATGTCATTTTCATCACACAAATGAACGTGTAATACGGGCCAGCCATGGACCAGCGATTGCCACCGGCGCACGTAAGATATATCACACCAAAGGTATTGTGTGGAACGACCGACGACCTTTGGTGCCGATGTTCGGTAAATTCTACATACAATTTAAAGCCTACTTAAATATGTTAAGTTTCATTGTAAGAACATAAATGTCAAACTCTGATTCATCATAAAACGCTGAATTAAATACAATTAACCGGCTACAAATAATATTTTATTTTACCCCGTGCCTAAAGAAGTTTCACTTCCATAAAATACATAGACAACTTGATAGCATATTACCTACTTAATTGATGATTTTTTGGCATGAGTACCTAGGTAAGTACTGTTATTGTTCTTAGGTAAGTACATACATGAAGACGTCAATATTTTAAATCTAATGAATGCTTCGATGACGACCATCAAATTAAAGTTTTGTTCAATCCTTATGGACTCATCATATAATAATGAAACCTTTGTTTTATTTGACGAAACGTCAATAATGGTTTCTTATTGTTAGAAGCGGATACCTATAAATAATCTTATTAGCAATTTTAAAGTTCCGAGATGATAAAGCTTCACAATTTGACCTTTTACCTACCTATGCCTTGATCATTATCATCAAACAATGTTCACGTCAAAGTTTAACAAAGTCAACATCTTCCTAAGTAGAGGCAGAATGGTTTGTAGGGGGGTAAAAAGATATTGACACGAACGTAATCGGCTTTACTAAATTAAAAATAAATAATCGTTTAGTGGACGTGCTGGAAAGTGAACATTAGAGGAATGGAGGTTTAGGAAAGTGGACATTTAGGGAATGGGACGTTCAGGCAAGTGGAAATTCAGGGAGGACGTTCAGGGAAATAGACCTAACTACCTTAGTAGCGATTTCAGGAATATAAAACCAAAAACCTTGTGCCTAATGCTAATATTAAGGCCACTCACAGAAAATCTAATAAAATAAAAAGTTTATAGTTTTGTATCGTAAATATTTATTTATTAAATAATCACATAATCACTAATTATTTATAATTTGTTAATTTGCCGATAGTATCTAATGCCAATTTTGGTTGCAGAATCAGTGATGAACCGTTTTTTACTTTTATCAAATGATTTAATAACAATCTTCGCGACGAGTCACTAAATTTCATGAGTAAACATGATTTTTCTGAAATTCTGCACACAGGTTATGTGCTGGATAAAAATTTGGATAAGTCTTTTTGTCCTGGTGTACAAAGAGTGTCCAGGAGCACCCAGGATCCTGTACTGGTATATCTACCTACCTATATGATATTTGGATTAGACTATTAGGTATGTAGCGATTAGGTAGGTTCTGGTTGATTGAATTTTCTTATCTACGATAAATTTCAAATCTGATCGACTTGCTCAGTGGGCACTTAGTGGAAACTATGTAGTTCTCAGTAAAAGTCAAAGGTCAACCCACAGACGTTGACCTTAGAAGGCCGCTTGTTCCGCGAGAAATTTTCTCATCTGCGTCGGATGAAATATAAAAAACACAAGCATTTCTCTCTGAGTTTTATGAGATTATTTCTATTCAAATGACCGCTCTTAACCACGGTTTAGTGTCTGTATTACTGAATTCAATTAAATGACTGGCATATTAAAGTATTTCGTAACCACATTAAAAAATTCTTCGTAAATGATGAATAATGCATTAAATAGGTACCTACATACATTCTTTACATCCAAATCTTCTGGTGTCGGTAACTTATCATTTGTTATTCACGTATCGGTGTAACTTTTATTTATGAGCACAGCGCACAGATATGAATTAAAGTAGATAACTTGAAAACCAGCGCTAGGTGTATAGGTAATCGCACTTGCTAATGCTGAGTTGGTGTCCTTTTCGACAGAGCATGCAAGATACCAATGGGTAAACCAACTTGTTCAATGTTTGTTTGTTTTTTCTTGTGTTGTGCTGGAATAAATGTAGTTTACTTTCTTTTTTTATTTCTTTCTATAAGGCAAATTCGTAAAATTTTGTAGAACCAAGAGTGCCGCAATTTTGTTCTTGTTAAAATATATGTATAAGATGCGTTAGGGAAGGTATTCACTCAACTAAGATCTATATACAACTGATATAGCTAAATTAAGTTTATTTTTCATTTTCAGGACGATTTTCTTCAGCGAAATTTGAAAGCTGTAACTAAACTAGCCACAATGTTACTGTCACGATAGAACTTAATTACGGCACGCTCGAAGGATCAACGTTTCTTGTGTAGTCTATTTTGTTTAAATTGTCTGTGGTTATGCGTAATTTAAGATAAGCTTTCTACTTAACGGCTTCTTATACCTGTATACGTGCAGCTTTGTTTGTTTAGAAACAGAGGATGTGAGAAAACTATACACTGGTTTTAAAATAAAGATGACCAAAATTAAACATATAGACGTGTTCTTACATAAATATTCATACTTAGTAAATTTACATAGAATCAGTTTTTATTTTGTGCCTAATTACGTAAGTCTAACAAAGGAATTTCTCCTCGAACAGTCAACAAAGATTACGTCGCTATTCTCCGGTCTTTGTAGTACCCACCTACGTACGTAGGTACATAATATACTATAGTTGGGCACATTAAAATCATCACGATTCACGTTTGATGAACACGCATCAATTCGCACCGCTTATGGGTATCGGCAGAGATACATGTAGTTATCGTGCTTTTCGCTTTGCCCATAATAAACTATAGAACTACATGACTCCATGACATATGATCTGACAATAATCATTAGTTCTGTAGGCATCTTACACATACGCTGGGACGCAAAAATCACAGTGTACTTAAAAAAACTGTGATGACTCAATAGATAAGTAAATAAGGTATAGATTGATTTGTGAAATTGTAGTATGATGTAGGTGAAAATATGACATACTTAATACTTTTTTTAAATTCTTTATTAAGGAGCGAATACAACGCGTTTATGCCGCTCAGTTGTATCAAAAAACATTTATTGCTAAAAAAATAATGGATTAAATCTAGGACTAAATGACCTTA
Organism: Zygaena filipendulae; assembly: GCA_907165275.2. NCBI lineage: Eukaryota > Metazoa > Arthropoda > Insecta > Lepidoptera > Zygaenidae > Zygaena > Zygaena filipendulae. The sequence goes on from OU015657.1 coordinate 5,472,486, forward strand.
AGATGATTTAAAGTTTACCTACAATTCATTTGTTGCAATCATATTTCAGTTTCAATCAGAAAAATAGCGATATTGTGATTAATTAATCATGTTTAGGTCGCTCCAAACTTTTGAAATATGTTTATTTTGGTTGATTTCTAGATATTGTAGGTGTTAAAACGTGCATATTGTAATCGCAAAACTGTTAAAATTCAGTTTTTTTTTTAAATTTAAACATGCAGGTAATTATCTACAAATTAAATATCTCTTGATGTTTATCATAATGTTTATGATAAACATCAAAATATATACCTACTGCTCGTAACACACATTTTGCGCGAGCGTCTTATTTTCATCTGGGGTCGTGCCTATTTTTGAATCGCTCGAATTACTTTTCGCACACGGAATTGCAAGATTCGCATGTGAATGCCTAAAAAATGTATGAACATTCGCATGTGAATTCGTGATTCCGTGTACGAAAGTAATTCGAGCGATTAAAAAATACGGCCCCAGAACAACTTTTATTGCATTTAATTTTTTTCTAAATTAACTAGGTATAGGTACCTACGTTTTTTGCATTCCAGTCTAGGTACATAACTACACTTATACACCTGTAATTTGATCCTAAATTAACCCTATTAAGCTCGTGCTATAATAATGATCAAACTAATCTAATTGTATTGTTCCTAAAGAGAAGCGCTTTCGTACGATATGTTTCGGCTTAATTTGATTCATTAAATTAAATGTTTCAATTACTTACGAGAGTTACGAGTTACGACCCACGTTACACGTTATTGCATAATGGCCACCAATTAAAGTTTGGTGGGTTAATTTATTTTAATATAACTAACTCACTGACATGTTATAAAAGTAAGTATTTGATTTAAAGTAGGTATTTTTAGAAGTACAAGTACAAATTTCGCATTAATTGATGGTTATTATTGTATAGGTATGGAGGTGCAGAATAATCCTAAATCATAACGGGCTCCCAACTATTAGACCAGTTGTACCCACTCTGACGTCAACATTGTGTAATAGAATAACACGGTCAAAGCTTAAAGCTCGAGGTGATATAAAAATGATACAATATAATAATAACGGTTTATGTTAAGATCATCGACCGCCGCGAGCTCCGAATCACCGACGCAGCGCGCATTCGTAGGTAGTCTTTGATATTACCTACAATATATTGTATGAAATTTATAAGTGACTGACTGTCCCCCGCGGTTTCACACGTGGTAGTTTCGGAGTTCCTGTGGGAATTCCAGGGTAAACTATAGATATAAAACTTCCTCATGAATCACTCTATCTATTGGTGAAAACCGCATAAAAATCCGTTCAGTAGTTTTTGAGTTTCTCGCGAACAGACAGCGGAAGCAACTTCATTTTATTCTATTGTAAAGATTCTTGATTAGCAAAACGGCTTTATTCACGAGGGATCACACTTTTAGAATTTTAGAATTCCCTCGGTAACTTCTAGATATTCATTAGAAAAGGGAAGAGTAGAAGCAATGAATGCGTTGGTGGTTGGTGTAGGGTTCCGTACCCAAAGGATAAAACGGGACCCAGTTACTAAGACTTCGCTATCCGTCCGTCCATCCGTCCGTCTGTACGTCTGTCAGGCTTTAAGTATAATATTTAAGAGGGCTCCCATTACAGCAAACGTGATTTTTTTTGCTCGATATTGATAACGGCAACAGGTAGACGCTTGAAATATTCACAGAATATTTATTTATACTTATATTCCTTATTCACTTTAAAAAAAATATTAAAGGGGGGCTTCCGTAAAACAGACATGATTATTTTTGCAGTTTTATCAGATAATGGTAAGGAACCCTTCGTCCACGAGTCCGACTCTCACTTGGCCGGTTGTTTATCTCCTTTTGATACAATATATTACCACCCAGACTTAAGGTAAACACAAATATTAATCACATAATCGATTTACTCCGTCGCGGGTTTTATACCCCGGCAATGCGGTCAGGTTTGTTGACCAATGGGCCGCTCTAATACCGCTTCCATCATTAGGTCTACCATATTTAAGGTATATCTGACATTAATTAGGAGTAGAGAGATAGATCTATCTTGACGCGTCGGCCTCCTGATTACTTAACGCATGTTTCCTTTATACTTATTCACTACTAAAGAAAACTAGAACGATTGCATTTAGAAAATATCATGGGCAAATTGTTTCCTGTAAATTGTTGTTACGAGTAGGTACCAGTAGGTATGCTAGCTAGGTATGTAACGTATTGTTAATAAAGCGCCATGTGTTCTGTAATAAACAATGACTGTTGGATAGACTTCGAGATTGTCGCAATATGGAATATGGAAACCGCACGTTTAAACCGGTTGTAAATTGTTTTTTCTCACAAAATGCACCTATGGTTTTTACTTGACGATTCATCACTCGCCTTTTAAGCACAGTTTCGTAACCCGTAAAGGCTGTCGACATGTTAAAGTTCGTATCAGATATTTTAATTATTATTGTATTTTGATGTGGTCCTTCGAAACTTTCTTATTAAAGAAATTTAGTACCCATCTAAATTATTCTAAATATCACCGGCGGCGGCGGCGGCGCGCCACCGCCCGCGCCCGGGGTGTAGGTACCTATCGATGTGCGAAAATACAAAGACTATACCATGGACCAATAAAAACTATACCTATGTTTTCATTACAGTACACTCTATGAAAGGAGACTGTTAATAGACTCGATTAATAGTTTTCCGTGAGTTTTGCATGATGCGTGTACAAACACGTACATATTATAATATACTAGCTGTGCCCCGCGGTTTCATCCGCGGTAATTTCGGAGTTCCCGCGAGAATTCCGGGGTCCTATGTCCTTCTCTGTACCCCTGACAACTTGCATGCCAAATTTTATCCAAATCCGTTTAGCCGTTTTTGCGTGATTGAGTAACAAACCCTTTCACATATTTTATAATATTAGTAGGATTGACAGACAGAAATTTCAAAAATATTTTTTTTGGATTCCTTTCACTATAGTGATTATTATTAGATACCTACCTACTTTCTTATAAATATCTTCGTCTTACAGAATCCCTTCTATTTAATATTTTTGTAGAATTTTTAATAGATATGTGCAATTAATTATACCGTAGATTTTTCTTTAGTAAAGTCCTAGAATCGCAACAGTTTTTTAATGATGCGCATAATTTGTCTTAACTCGCAATTATTATTGACGGTTCGGTCGGATTGGTCTTATTGGATCAAGACCAAGACTACAATTAGACTAGCAACCAAGACCAAGATCGACCGAACCGTCTATAAAATGATAAACAAACATTGCAAGTCCAAGATGAATTTGGCTCATAATAATAATCCACATCACAACACACAGATCTACTTGATCCCACAGTAAGCTAATAATAGTTTAATATAAATCGTTTTAATTACCCACTCAAGGAAAGTCTTAGGTTTTTTTTTTTAATTTGGACACAATCATTTCACGTATAAACAAATCGTAGGTCCCTACGACGGACCTCAAAGCAAACTGTCCCACTGACCTGTGTGAGGTTATTACTTAATATTAACTTATCTCAGCGGTATGGACATCTTCGGTTGGGCGTGTGTCGTTACGAGATACTTTGCGTAAACAATGTTATGTAATTGGTTGCTAAAAAGTGATTCCTATTCGACACGGATCGACTGTAATTACCTATCATGATTTATTTTTAATAATACTTTAATAGGGTAGTTTCGGGGTATGAAAATAAAAATTCTATTCAGTCCGTCAGTTAGATAATACTATCGTATTTTTTGCTTTTAAAAATACTAAGATAAAACGCGTTAAAGTTTAAGTGGGGTAGGTACTCTTGACGTCATAACGTGGTATAAACTGTAGCACGGTGTGACGTCACGAGACATTTCGACTTAATTATTTCATTACGTAAAATATAAAAAAATACGTGTCCAATTTTATTTATTAATCTACAAGACGGACTAAAAACTAAAATTTGGTTGACAAGCCCATCGTAATAAATATCTAATAAAAATTTAATAGCTTTTTAAGTTTTCACCAAGCATGGACTTACAAATACAAAATAGGTTTCCGTCTTTATCATGTCAAAAGAAATTTTTTAATTATTTTTCTATCTTCACACATAACAATAACATTTAGGTCATTGATGTAAAAATAATATTTATGCTTTGAGCACACTTGTTTAATTCGTGTTCTAAAGTATTTTATTGTATTTTAATACTTATAGTATCTATCATTCATATAAGATACAAGGTAAAATCTATACTTAATAGTACCTTTTCTACCTTTGTCGTGAATAATTTTTGTCAGTAACTGCCTGAGTCTTCACTTTCTTCTAATTAAACAACATAAGGCATGTCTATACTTATAATAAAACTGTATAGAGGTCAATTCTGTACATTGAATATATGTATATTCAAAATTAATATTGGAGGATGAACGGTGATCGATACTGATGCCAAAAATGCAATCAGTAAATTTTTTGTCTGTCTGTCTGTCTGTATGTGCACGCATGGTTAAAAAACTACTCTAGGGATTTTAACCAAACTTAGTACGATTGTAGTCCATAGGTACTCTTGGGCAGGTTATAGGCTATTTAATATAACGCTAAGACACATAGGAGCTGAGCAGTGACGATAAATTTGAAGCAAGTCGGATGAAAATGCGCTTTCGAGCTCTTATCCTCGCATAGGGTAAAACCAGGATAGTTGCCCTGGGGGTATAGTTGCCCCGATCGTAATTACTCTAGTTTCGCAGATGAATCGCGTGCTATTTTATTTATCTATCAAAAGACTTTCCAACTACTATTAAGTGGACCGCGTCTCATGTCTCTGTGCGATTACACGGGAACGCAAGGTGCGATCAAAGATTTTTCGGGATAGATGCCTTGTTTCCCGGCGGGTCGTCTATCCTAAATGTAATTTATATGGACTAGGCAACTATCCCATATATGGGATAGATGTCACAAAAAGTAGAGGTCCGTAGAAATCGCTAATAGGTACTCTGGAAATTTCAAAGATAATGTCTTTTACATTTAATAAATTTGTAGATAAAGAACCAAAGTACTTGCCAGTTTAAAAAATAAAATATTTTGATTTATGTACTGGGAGATATAAAATGATTTTGAAAAGTGTGGCAACTATCCGGGTTTTACCCTACACGTTTACTCAATCACGCTAAAACGGCTGAACGGATTTGAATGAAATTTGGCATACACGAAGGACATAGGGTAATTTTTATTCCAGAATTCCCGCGGGAACTCCGAATTTACCTCGGGTGAAACCGCGGGGCACAGCTAGTCTAATAATAAATTAGTATAGTAATAAATTAACTACAAACACGATATTATTTGTAAGTATTTTATAAAAAGACTTGCTTTGGTCTCACCATTTTTTTAAGTTTTTGGGGAATTTCCCTTCTTTTTAACCTACTTCAAAGTGGGTTATTTAAAGATAATTTCAATAGGACACATCTAGTTATGTTATATGGAAAAATCAATTTTCATTTATGATTTTAAGGTAATGGACTGTAAGAGTAGTAAAAAAATTATTGCCCATGCCCATAGAAGTTGTTTTAGTACCTATTGGAACATGCGAAAGGTACTACCTACCTACTTATAATTGTATTAAATATTATTAAGTACGTTACATTGGCCTAGATTAAATTAATGATTTATCTACACCATATAGATGATGAAACATAAATTATAAATTTGTAATAAGTATCATACGAGTAAGTTACTAAAACTGTAATAATTAAGTAGGTACCCAGGTAGCAATCAATAAATTTTACAAATAATGAACATAATAAATTTAACAGTAAAGTTAACATTTACAATTCTTACAAGTAATTTACGCAACGTATTCTTTTTAAAATTAACAGCGAAATATTGTAAATGTTAAGGTCACGTAAAAAGTATGCTTTTAAGTAATATATAATATAGTATGTATGCTTTTAAGTAATATATATATAATATAACTTGACAACCCTGAATGAAAATAAATAACATTTTGACCCTGTGATCTTGTCCCCGATTTGCGCAACACTCTCTCACTAAACTTTAAAGCTCGATTGCATAAAAATTAACTAAGTTATTTTCGTATTATGAATTGTTTCTAGAAAAAAATCAAGTTCACAAACGAATATTACGAATATTAATTTAGGTAATTATTTCGGAGTTCCCGCGGGAATTCCAGGATAAACTATATTAAACTCACTCTATTTATTCGTAAAAACCGCATGAAAATCTGTTTAGTAGCTCATGAGTTTATCGCGAACAGACAGACGGACAGACGCGGTGGAGGACTTTGTTTTATATTACATATAATAATATGGTGAAGTGAAGTTTATTGTATTGCAGCGGGAAATTTGTGAACTACTAAACTGATTTCACTGATGGGAAGCAGTATAGGTATCACTTCTTAGTAAGAGCGGATACTTTTATCCAACAACAAAGAGTTCTCGAGGGTGTCCCAACATTGGACGCGGTTGGAACCGTTATTTGGTGTTAGGAATACCTACTTACGACTAATTTAGGTTTTGGAATAGAAGATATTAATATTTATATTAATAGGGAACTTTCATGCCAATACAAAGAGTTCCTGGGGAATTCCGAAATTGGCGCTGGTTGAATACTTTGTATACGATATAAGAGCTAAGTAAAGTTGTGTATATTAAACATAATAAAAAAATGTTAAATTGTGTTTTTTAGAGAAAATAGAATATCTGAGCTAAATAATCGGATATATCTATTATAGGTAATTAATGCTATACGTACTTAACTAATTTAATCTAGTCGCATTTTGCGTACAACATAATAATGTTAATTTAAGCAATAAATTTAAAAGCACACATAACGCGTGCTATTTGTCTGATTACTTATGAAATATGAATACAAAATACAAATGCTTCTTAGAGTTTGACTAAGTAAAAACGCAAACATTTGGACGTCAGGGGCCGTATTTTTGCAATTCCATGTGCGAAAAGTAATTCTAACGATTCAGCTTTCTCATCTCTGCAGTATAGGAATAAAATATACCTACTTACTAATTGCAGCTGTTCGCGCCTTTTACTCTGTTTTTTTCATTGAGAATAATCGGCTATAAGCTTGATGTTTTTATTTTGACTTGTAACAAAAAACAAGTTGAAGAAATTTCGAAATCAGATCCAATTTTGAATAGCTCTATGTTATTTTGAATAGTATTTTTTCCCAATAAATAAAAATTAATAATTTATTTTACCATTGCTAAAATAATAATTATATATTTTACAAATAAAATACACATAAAAACTATATTTTTTTCCATCAATGTGTAACTTGTCTTTGCCGAGTCAATAGCTAAGTTCAATTTACTGACTGAAGCTGAATTCTGATTCCAGTGGTAGGTAATATAATTTCACACGTGAAATAAATTCGCAATATTCCTAAAAATTTTCACTTTTTTTTTAAAGCTATAACTTATAAGCCTCTATAATAGGCTATTTGACAAATTTTTTTTTCTAAATTTTATTTAGTCCGTCAGTTAGATAATAAAAAAATAATAGACACGTACCTATATTTTACCTGCTTGTGACGTCACTTGATATTTCGACTAAACGTATCTCGGTTATTTTTAGCTTACGTGAAAAAAGAAAAATATGTGTTTAAAATTTTTATGAATCTACAGAAAGGACTAAAAACAAAAATTAAGTCAACTAGCCCATTGTGTGACTGTAATGCGCCCCATAATAACACGTGCAGTGAAAGTTAGCATCGTCACTTACCTAGTCGCTACACGTGCAGAATTCGCGCAAATTACCTTTTCTAGTGTTGCCATCGTTATTCTTAGGTAATTAATACTAATTACTCTATGTTAGATTATACTTTTATAATAGTTCATAGACAGCACATGTAGATAAATAAATAAATTAATTAAATAAACTGATGGAAGTAACTTTCTTTAAATTATGCCGCGTTAGTAGGTAAGCGATAGAGAGAAATATAATTATGGTTGTAAGACGACAAAATTGAATGAAGATGATCCAAGAAATCTTCCATGCAAATTATTAGAAAAACTAAGCTGATTAATAATAAAAAAAAACAATGAATGAAAACAAAACGTATTTTTTTTTTATTTTTAACTCTAAACTGTTGATACGTTGTCGTGAAGTATATAGAAAAAAAGATGCTAAGTAACAATATCAAGGAGGATGTTATGACAAATTATAACATATAGTATTTGAAACTATATTGACAAAAAAAAAACTACAAATTATTTTTCCCATGAAAGCCGACAGCTACAGGATATTAATATCTATAAAGTACATCCTGCCAGGTTATTACGAACGTTATAATTATTGTACCTATTCAATTAGTAGTACTGACACATTTCTTGAACTACCCAAGCTAGGATCTGGCTGTTCCCCGCGGGCTCACCTGCGTTAATTTCGGAGATCCTGCGGGATTTCTGGGGTGGAAAGTACCCTATATCTTTCCCTCACAACATGTAGGTACGTCAAATTTCATGATGATCTGTTGAGTAGTTAAAACGTGAAAGTGTAACGAAGTACTTTTTCCGACACTTTCGACAATTACCTACTATCGTTATATTTCAACAAATTTACACAAAACCTCGACAAATTATGTACCTAAACCTTCCTCATCACTCTATAATGTACTCTCTAACTCACTCTGTAATTTTTGAGTTTATCGCGAACAGACAGACACGATGGAAGCCTTTGTTTAAAAATACCTATGTTATGGGATAATAGCTGCATGAATACTTCGTAAGTTCGTATGCGTAGAATCGTATGGAATCATAGTATTATGGTTTCGTCAAATCAAATCAAATCGAATTTTGTTTGAGATAGTTGTGGGATGGTTTTCATCGGAAATAAGGAAGAATATTTTGCAACAGCCAACGATCTCGAATTTTCCCTTATAAGTATGATGCATATTGTTTTTGTTAAAGGGATTGAACAAATCAAAATATCATTATAATTAATAAATGAGCGAATCATTAAAATAAATAAATAGATCTATTAAAAAATAAGTAAGATCATAAAACAATTCTTTTTTAGATATTTACTAGAAACAAAATAAAGAATAGGACAAAATTGGCGTCGCATCTGACGCAACCTTTAGATTTTTGTGAGGTAGGTAGTATTACTCTTATCCTACTTATCACACAAAGCCGGCTGAACAGATTTGGATGAAATTTGGCCTGCACGTTGTCAGGGGTACAGAGAAGGACATAGGGTACTTTTTATCCCGGAATTCCTGCGGGAACTCAGAAATTACCGCGGGTGAAACCGCGGGGCATAGCTAGTTTTAAATAATTTTAAAAATAATAAATAATATTGAAGTTGTAACGAGGCAGAGCTATATGCCACTCGTTATGATATCCCATTTTTTAGGTACTTCTATTTAGGCATTCTTTAGTCTTTAAATAATATATGTATTTTCTAGTTTTTTGGTTACATTGTCATTCCATTTAGATTTCAGACTAACAAGGTCAAAATTATTATTCTTTTTAATGTTTATTATTTTGCATTGTAATCTCAAAATAAACGACTATTTCGCTTACTACATTGATTTTATTCAATAAAGAGCTAGCCGAGGTCACAGGACCCTTCCATCACCCTAACCTGATAAAGATAATCCATTAAAATTATTTAACGAGTGAATTAGGTTCATTTAATAAACCTGTAATTAAAACGCAGCAAGAAAAGTTATGCAGCTATGTAGGTACTCACGGGACTATCTCACGTCTCATGTTTTTTGTGATACCTTATTAGTAGATCTATACTGTTACGCATGTTGTTCTATTCAGACGGGACCACAAGTAGGTACAATACATTGTGTTGGCTTGTGCGTTCGTTAACTCATTGTCTTACACCGGATAATTAGCATCGATGGATGTTAGATAAACCGCTTAATCATAACAGCTACGCCTACTAAGAGTAGGTAGGTACGGATAATTTATTTAGATTTTTAGAACAATATCATGGACGCACAAACGCAGTACATAGTAAGTACCTACTGTTTTGCAACTCTATGAGAATTAAAAAATAAACATCTTGCATCTTCCATTCTTTTATGGAAAACGACATTCTAAGGTGAAACTTGAAAGCCAAGTTAGTAAAATATAAAAGTAGCGATCGTAACATAAAACACTTCGAGCTACAAGCTTAAGCGAGTGTTAATTATTATATGTTCATTACTCTCAGTACATTACGTGTACGTTATTAGTTGTCGAAGTGACAACGTGATATCGACAACAAATAACTTTTAACACCTGTATGACAAATAAAATATTACATTGTAAAACTATGTGAGTAAATAAACTTGTATCAACAGTTGCAAATGTTACAAAAGAGTTGCGTCGTACGAGTATACGAATGTTCGAATAGAATCAAAGAAATGTGCATACTTAAAGATTATTATGTTCTCTATCATTAGGTACCTACGCTGACGCTATTGGCGAGTGCATAACAATTGAAGCCCTTTAACTCTGACAGCTTAGACAACAATGATGTCAAAAGCTTCAGTTATAACTTAATGTTTAATTATAACTTATTATTGTTTACTTTAGTTCAATTAAGTGTATGTATATTGTATAATACTTGTTGTTTGATGTTTTGGTAATTGTCTCTACCTCACTGGCGTTTTGAAACAATCTCCATTTAGTGAAGTTAAAACTCCTAATATGAAGACTAAAATATAAGCTAAATAAATAATATAAGTTAAATAGATATATAGGTACTTCAATAATTAAACTCGATCATTTTTAATTGAGATAAGACTGCAATTATGATTTTAATTTGCCTGAAAGTGTACCGTCGCGGCTCTTCTATGATTTTACATTTTAGGTAACCGGTTGCGATAAACAAAGAACGTGTTTCATGTTTCAAGTTAGATAAGGCAATTTCGAAAACTCTATTCGAAATTAGAGGGTGCGCTTAAAAAAATAGAAAATAATTAATTTTAAAGATTCATATTTCATTTACTTAAACTCTGATAGTGTATTATGATTCCTACATTAGTTATTATTTTTTAATATTTTTAATAGAGATACTAGAGACATCCATAATTAATCACTATAGTATGAAGAAGAATCGAGCCACAGAAGTAATACTTGATAATAATTAAATGATTTAAAATGTATCACTTACGAGTATACATATTCTAGCTATTTCCCGTGGTTTCACCCGCGTTAATTTCTGAGATCCCGAGAGAATTCCGCGATAACCTATGTACCCTACCTATATTCTTTTCTGTATGACAACGTGTACCTAAAATTTCATGATATAATCGGTTGAACCGTTAAAGCGTGAAAGCGTAATATACAAACAAACAAAAAAAAAAACATACAAACAAACAAACGAATAAACTCACTTTCAAAGGATATTGCATATAAATACATAATTATAAAATTAATCAGGCCCAAGATAAAATACTTAAAATTATGCACAAAGCTTCCTTTTGCAACGTAACAACTAAGATCTTGGAAATTCAACCCCAAAGGAAGTGAAAACCCCTTTTCACCTTCTTTGGGGTAGAAATTTTGATAAAAGTCGGTATGAAAGTGCTGCTAGCTCTAATTTTGCAGTCATGTTAATCAGTTTTTGAACTTTTTTTTTAAATTAAGAAACATGACTTTCAGGGTTTTTGGTAATTCACCTCCCAAGCGAGTGAAACGTTAGTGGAAATTCACGAGAGCAGAAGCGCTAAAAACTTTAACTATAATAAAATTTATTTATATTATGTCTTTTCATACTATCTATATTTTTAGACAAGCTTTTAAGTTAATAGTGTCTTAACTGTAAAGCTCTAAACATATATTTTAGCTTCGTAGTTAAATTAAGAAGCAGTCATTCAAACCTGTGGCTATAATCAGGAAGTGATCTCACTTTTTTATATAAATTTTAATTACTCATCAATTTGCAAAATTGGCGTTTGGTAATCGGAGTTGTTTAAATCTTTCAATTTACATTTACACAAATCAATATTGAGATGAAAGCGTTTAGATAAAATTAATTTAGTAACAGATAAATCAATCAAAGAACGAAAGGTATATAATGTGGAATATCCGTTGGATGTTCACAATCACAATAGAACCGACTATGATCTTCTTATCTATAAAATAATATAACTTTTAGCATCTTACTCAACTTTCACTGTCTTTACCACATTGTCCCACGACGACAAAACAATTTTTTGTTTGATAAGTAATTTGGTTTCCTTACGTTGTTAGATTATATATCACAAGTTTTATTAATTTACTACACCCAAAGCTCCTTTTCACTACACATAGGTGATGCGAATGAGAGACATGATAAATCGATTTCACACGTTTTTTTACAAAGAATGGAAATAAATACCCGGATGCCGATATGATTTTCAAAACATAGATCTGGACATTTGGGAAAGCTAGATGAGTAACAATTTCTCGCTTCCTGGCTGCTTTTCTTTGAGAACTTTATTTTTGCGACTTTTCTAGCTTCTCTAAAAGTGTATTCACATAGTATACATAATATCTAACGAAGTAAACGATGAACATGATGACAAGATGACTATGATACTTGACCGAATGTTTGACGACTTTCGCAAACAAGTCCGCGCAGTGTTACAGGCAGCGTGGCTCACATAATATGGCGTAACAGTAGCTCTACGTTATCTCTTACAGCTAAGAATAAACAAACTGTTAAAGATACCTCACGTGCTTTGCAATTAACAAGAATATAACTATGTAGTTTTAGATGTAAATTGCGGTGAGCTTCAAACACCTTTTTAAATTGTAGCGTCACTGCAATTCTAAAAATATGTTAGACTTAGATACTGCCAAAGTGCTGGCAAGTAATTAATAGATAATAATTACTTAAATCTCTTTAACTATTATAAATTAAAGTATTTACCTAGAACAACTAGGTACCACAATAAGCTACTATTAATACACATAAATTAACACTAAACTGTCGACACTCGAAATAGTATGGAATATTTATAATAACAATCTATCATCATATTGCTTTTTCGTAATTAACTATTAGTGTAAATCACAAATTAAGAAAAAAAGATTGTAAAACCTTTATTTTCGTGGCATAGTAAAATACCGGTTCTTCGTTTTGCAAATACATATTATATCGATTATGTATGTCTAAAATAAAATTATTGTTTTAGTGACATAATATGTTTTCTCTTCCTTATCGTGCTCTTCATTCGTTATGGAAGTTCATGCTCTTCCTGAAAGGCAAAAGCCAATAACTTATATTTTTATAACGACAAATTTTTCCTGGTTATCTGGCTATATCCTGGCCATGTGTACAAAATAGAAAAAATAACTCCCTAAAAACGTTTTACACCCTTTTTAATAGCAAATTGTTTGATGTCTCTGCCTTCCTTGAACTAAAACTGTTTTTCTAGACCGGTCCTTAAGAGGGCAAAGGTCGCGGAAACAGACACGCGCAGGTTCGTTATATAACCCCGACAGCCAGCCGATGATGTACAGAATTTCATTAATTTCGTCTGCTTTCGCCATCTCGCACTTTGAAGCAACACTTTTGAATTTAAATGATAGTGTTTTAACTCCACTAAGAATATTAATTCACAAAATAAATATCGTCTTTCAATTTGAATATAAATAATATTCCAGTTAAAACGATCGTTTGCTTTTGAGTACCTATACCTTTATGTCTAGCTTAATGGAAATACGTATAAAATAATGTATTACACAAAATAATATTAAAACGATGATTCAGGTAGGTAATTCATACTTACTTACTTTAACTAATATACTAATTTAGGTAGGTAGGTACTATGTGTAATGTCAAATTTCAATTTTGTAATGTTACTTATTAATTGTAGAATTTTGTACCTATTGCTTTTTGTAAGTTAAACCCCTTAATTTCTAAAATACATACATACATAAACAATCAAAGCTCATTATAAACAGTACATAATAATAAAATATTATTTCACTAAATATAGGCACGTGTTGCTTACAAATAATTTTTATGACTTCCATTGATCTTGCTTTATATTCATGAGTAGATCAATGCTTAGGTATGTATATCCAAAGTTCATTGCTCTAATGTTTATGTTGTTCTCATAGAAAAATATTTATGACTGGATATGCCCCGCGGTTTCACCCACATGAAAAGTTTTTATATAACAACTTTTTTGTCCGACATCTGATTTAAATGAAACAAAACCTAGCGGACTTGTCACCGAATTCAAACCGATCAGTGGTATCACAAACCAATAATAATATTACGTGTGTTTTTGTCTTTTGGATTAAATCGGTATTTTGTTATTTTTAGTTTTTAGTTTGGTGTTTTTGGAAGTCGGTTTTAATTTTTTTGTTAAAATTTTGTTATCACCAATAGATAGAATGATTTGAGAAAGGTTTATGTAGGTACATATATAATTTGTTGTAAGGTTTTGTGTAAATTGGTTGAAATATAACGATATAATGTTAATGTATTTGTTTTTTTTTTTCTGAAATAAATAAATTAAAAAAAAAAAAATTTTGGAAGTGTCAAAAATAGTACTTTGTTACGCTCACGCTGACATAATTCATACACCCACACACCCGACCTACCCTCATCAAGGGTGCAGATAAGTCTGCCCCGAGGCCCCCGACGACCGCGAACGGCGCGCTTGTGATGTGGGAGCAAATTTGTATTGCCGGACAGTACGTACGTATGTAGGTATGTATATTTCGGTTTCCGCGGGAACTCTGAAATTACCGCGGATGAAATTGCGGGGAACGGCTAGTATTATTATAATCACTACATTCTAATTATTTTTTTCCTGTACCAGTCTTAATGTGTTATTCTTTCTTGAGATTTGTTTACATTCGTTTCACTATATTATGTCAGTGCGAAATTCTCTCGCATCTTTCGTTTGTCAGTCAAATTCATATTATAGGCATCCACTCCGACAAAATATCAACGAGTATATCGTAAAATCCTAGTGTCATCTTGTCGTTACGTCATCAATGTGGGAAAGTGCAATCAAACTTAACATAGCCACACCTCACTACCGTACTAACTGCTTATGTGCAAGTAATAGAAAGAAAACATATCTTGATTACTTATTGTTTGTTAGACGACTTATTTTCGACTGTAGTAAGTAAGCTATTATAAATGTGAATTTGTTTGTTTGTTACGTTTTCATACCATAACGGCTCAACCGATCATCATGATTTTTTTTTCAGAAGTATCTATTCATTGTCGGTACCTACAGAAAAAGACATAAAGTACTTTTTATTCCAGAATTCCCACGGGAACTCCAAAATTAATACAGGTGAAACCGCGGTGAACAACTAGTCATACATAAATAGATTTTACGTATCATGCGTTCCCGGTTAATTAGCTTTCATTGGACACAATATGCTCTCCTGAATTTGCTTAAGAAAAAATCATTGTATAATAATAATTTTAAACGACTTCTTATGCATTGAAGCTGCTGCAGTAAAATAAACCTGTCCATGATTACAATCTCTTAATGTTTTGTCAAATGTCAACAGGTTTTAGACAAATGCCTTTACGACGTTTAAAAAAATGCCGCTTTTTTAAGCTAACGTCAGTTGTTGTATAATTTTATTTTTACATATTGTGACGTTGTTGTGTGGGGTTAAGGATAGCCTTGGTGTAGGTACTTATAGTATTTTATTATCAGCTGTGATTAGGAATAACACAACACTATACTAGTCTCGATCTACTACTGACCTATTACAACTTACTACGGTAAATTGACGTTGGTTTAGTAATTATTACCTATACTAGCTATTCCCGCGGATTAATTCTCTTTAATTTTTGAGTTCCCGTGGAATTTCCGGGATAAAAACTACCTTATTTATTTTTCTGTACCCCTGAAAACGTATATGAAAAATTTCATTATGATCGGTTAAGTAGTTAAGGTGTGAAAGCGTAACAAACAAACAACTAAACTCACATTCTTATTTATTATATAGTAAAGATTAATAATAATAGGACTATGAAGGATTTATGGATCGGTAACCCCTCTTACCCCTCTCACTAGACTTGTAGGTAAAGGTATAATTCTTAGATAATATTATTATGACGTAAAGGCAGCCGTAATGTTTATATTAAAAGTTGTTTCACAAGTTTATTGATCCTATAATAATAATAATCGGAAGACGGAAGGCTTTCAATTAATTAATTATTATGGCAGACTTACCCGCTACGAGCCTACAGGCTTAGCTGAAAATTATCTTATAACGACCGGAAAATAAATCGATCGATCGATTTAAATCGATCGATCTATCGAAACACTAGGAAAATCAATGTCGCGTAGGTTGTGAATATGCGACACTGTGTAGCTATGGTGGTACTGGATGGTGCTGTACTCACTAGGCGCATGTTGGCAACGTGGAGTTCACTTGCTGCACTGTGACTCTTATACGTGCGTCGGCGTCGGTGGCGGTGTTATGTTACGAGTGTGGTCGCGCGGGATGCGAGTGTCGCGGGAGTACTGGCTGGCGGTCACGGCGCACGTTTGTCGATCACTGCGCCGGCGCACTTCGCCACGCGCCCTGCCAGCCCCGCCGACCGCGAACCCGCCCAAAACAACGACGATTGTGTAAAATTATGACATCCGACCATTGTGGAAGCTATATAGACACACCGTTCAGTTATGAATATCCATAAAAATATTTATAATACAAAAGCCTATTTGACTATCAATGGTCAATATTGCATATAGTTTGCATTGATGCAACGGAAATGTTCGTTTTCAAACGGTTTTCTTTTAAATGTTTTCACATGACTTCGACTTGTATCTAGTTGGCTACACTTTGATGTAGGTAGATATCACTGTGACTGTATGTGATCGAACATTTTAATCTACTTTTATTGGCTTGATATTATTTGCAAAGTTTTGGCTAAACGCTATTATACTTTTTCATGGCAATTAAAACGATATCGTTTCTGGCGTTATAGAGTTGAATCTCTAGGTCGTTTACCTTATTTAAATTAACTGCCTATATATACATATATGAAAAAGTTTGCAATGTTCCGACTTCAAATTTGGTGTGTTTATTGACGACATAATCGATGAAAATGGAAAAAAAAACTGATGCCAAAAAACAACAATCAAAAAGTAGGTAAATCGCATTGTTAGAAGAACGGGGAGTATTTAAATTTTTCACGCTAAAGCTCATGTCGTGCCGTTGGTCTTTTCAGTAATTTTCCTGATCATTACGGAAGTTTTGCGTTCACCGTCTCACTAATAGTTAGCTGCTGTCCGTGGTTTTTCCTACGCCAATTTCTGAATTTCCCCGGAAAATCTTTGATCTTAAGTAAATCTTGACGCTCTACATAAACTGCCTACACGATAACTTCTAATGAAGCTTGAATCAAGTGAGTTTGGAGTTGGTTGGTTTGTGCAAAAGAGCTTTTTTCCCATGAAACCGTGAAACTAAGAACTATAAATATAATTTAATTCTCTTTTAACAATGATTATAACATTCTTTACAAGATTTGGTTTTTTTCTAAATTTATTTTCTTCAGCAGAGCTGGAAAAAGTTTGAAGTTACACTAATCATTTTCCACTTGTATTATAATCGGTTCAGTTCTCTACCAGCTAATCATTACTAATTGTTAAAGATATTTAGATTAGGATGTGCAATGAATAATTAAAATTGCAATTATATAATCACATGCGTTATAATTACTACCCGCTGTCTTCTTATACAAAACTTCTCAAGTTCGAATATAGCAGACCTCGGAGTCCGGACCCATAAGTAGGTATCTACCTACGTAATTTCATGTGATGCGTGCACAGACAGACGTTACAATTTTACTATTGTATATGTAAAATATGGATATTTTGACCACATGTCTTCGAACAGACACTAAAGTCACAATGAGTGATGTTGATTGAAGCGTGAAGTTATATTTGGTACCTACGCATGCAACATCTACACATGTTAAAATGGAGAGCATTTTTCTCATGTCAACTTAAACCGTTACAATAAAGACAATACGAGGAGACGAATCTAATGATTGCGGCCGAGGAGTGACTAATTTAAAACGATCGTTATCGTTACGTTGCAGTGTTGCAAGCATTTATTTCTGTAATTGTTCGGAACAACACGATTTGCCAGCTGATTTAGGAAGACCATTCACTTCGGTAGGTACCTCGTTCGCCTAATTTAAAATGCATCCACCATCCATTTAATCTAATTCACGATTATACATTATCTATATATATATAAAATCCTTTATCCTCTATGACTGATGGATCAACGCACAACCTAAACCGCTGATTGTACCTAGAGACCTGAAACTTGGAGAGTGTGTTCTTTGTATGACGTAGGCATCCGATAAGAAAGGATTTTTGAAAGTTCAACCTCTAAGTGGATGAAAAGGGGTTGAAAAGTTTGTATGGAACAATGCCGTGGGAACTTCGAAATTATCGCGGGTGAAACCGTGCGGAACAGCTAGTTGTTAATATAAAAATATATATATATGTAGCTAAATATTTTGTTAATTTAAAAATGTAATAATTACACTTTGCCTTGTTGATTTTTGGGTGCTTCTCATTGCTTATTGAAGTTTCATAATATTCTCTGAGAAAAGATGCGAGTTTATGAAATAGAAATTAATTAGATAGAGACTGATTCTCACATTTTATTTCTCAAATCTCTTTTCAAATCAAAGTCTTTATACTCTTTATGTTAAGTTGTTTACTGTTGCAATAAAATTATCACCATAAAGTGGTTTCGTTCTGTACAAAATAAGTTTAGAATACGGATAGGTGATACGAGATCGCAATGGGGCGAATATTATGTCCGCAATATTGTTCTTGATGTTCTTGATGACAGCACACCGCCTCTGTCGTCTCACTTTCTTGTAAATACAGTAACTTCGAAAAAAAAAACATGAATTTGAAGAAAGCTTAGTTTTATTTAATTTATCGTTGTTGTGTATCACAAACTTGTATCAGGAACCTTGGTTAGGTTAGAGTAGGAAGGTAAGGGATTGGGGCTCGTTGTATTGGACTGGTTCTATCGATGATTATACTTTTTAGTTCTGTTAGTCTTAAAGCGTGTTTTTTAGTTTTTCTAACTATTTGAACTTATTTTATTTATTTTTTTATTTCACCAAATAGCACAATAACAGATACATTCTAATGCGTTTGCCGTTACATCTACATGAATGGCATACAAAAATTTGTACCTATACCTACGCACTACGTGACGTACATGATCGTACGAAAATCTTCGATAGGTATGTCCGAATAGAGCCATGTTCTGTGCTGTATGCACTTTCTTTTCCGTAATCTTGTGTAGCGTCCAATAGCGATCACATATTTAGCATTCTAGACTGTACTATACTAGTAGTTTTGTACTATTGTGCTTGTTATTAGCTTGATTAGTCCGAATTACGTAACGGTTGTCTATTGCATGAGAATACTTCAACGTTTTATTTATTACAATTAAATTTAATAATAATCAAAGTGTGGAGTAGGAATTGTTTTTCAATACCTTTACTTATTGTATCTAGACAAATGGGACGACCAATAACAGAACCATTTAATAGTTAATCAATCTTCAAAAAAATAAAGCTTCATCTACACTAAATTACATTACATAATATGATAAATTCTGACCGGTCTTATCTCAAGAAGAGACGCGAACAGATTTATGTTTTACAATGACTTGAAAAATAGCCACAACAACGTAGTTTTATCGCCTTGCACATCAAAATCTGCATATCGTAAACAAAGCAAAATATTATGCGTCGTTCGTATGAAATGTCACAGAAAAAGTTTTGTCCATAAATCTCAAAGCCAAAAGTCACAGCCACACCCTCAGACACGGTAAATAATACTGTGAAATTACTGCTGGCTTTGTCGTTGTTTCGTCACAGAGGCTTTCTCCCGCCGTGTCCACCATTTACATACTCATCACAGTTTTGTGTTTGCACAAAGAATTTCACCATCGAGCCGCCGGATTACCTACGCAATATCCTTAACAGAATTATAGGTGATTTTAAGGTCACTATGTTTAATTAAGACCAAGTAGGTAGACGGAGCATCTACCTCAACACCTTATGTTACTTAATGGATGTGCAATAAATAAATAAATAAATAAATAAATAAATAAATAAAGTATTGATGGTGTGTAATATTATATGCTATACAATCAATTATATGGATAAGTATGTTAGTGTATGTATAGCTAATAATAAAACATTAGTGTTTTTTTTTTATATTCGGAATGCGTAGGTACATTTTGACATTTCTCATAAAGCTTACAGCCGTTGGGTTAGGAAAGCCAGTGGCAAACTCTTACCGAGAGGTGGTATGGGCAGAGCTTCCACAAGGTGAATATAAGAAGTTGAACCAGATAAAAGGGTAGCGCGGCACCGCGGTCTTACTGAAATGGTAATATTTTTTCAATTATTTTATGCTTGTTTGATAGGATGACGATATGAGAGTAGGTATTTGGACCAAATAAAGAATGTATTTCAGGGTTTGTATAGTAATTTAACCTGGTAAGTGAAAACTGTAAATTGCGATAAAGCTAGTAAGCTCAAGTAGAAACTCAGAGAAGGTGGTCCGAGGATGTCCTCAAAAAGACATTCAACAGCAATAGGAAACTAAATGCGGGTATGTATTAGAAAGACTATAAATATGAATAAAGTAGTCCTGTAGTCCTATGGTATGTGGTAAAGTAGTCCATAACTAGGTCTACCCTTTCTGGAGACAACCGGAAGCTAATGAATATAATTATGTAGTAAGATGAATAACGTTTATAATGATTGAAAGCAATTTAGCACACAGATATTAAGATCTAATTGGACAACATTTATATGGTTTATTTATTAAAATTTACATATCCAGTCGATTGATCTCCTTTCGACTTCGATGTTCATAATAAGTTAATACCTATAACTATAAACAGTTGATAACACTTTCGATTACATTCGTTGTGATTAGATTGAGTCATCATAATTTACGACTTGACTAAAATATTGCCCGTAGGTTCATTAATGGTCGAATTGTATTTAGGAATAATACGGATATGTTTATCAAATTATTCAAACACAATATTTAAAGATAAATATCAAAAATAAATAATATAAATCATAATTATTTCTCGACAGCAGGTACCTATGTACGTTTTATATGTAGATATTTTACTGATTTTGTATTCCTATACCTATATATTTACTTACCATAATAAAACTCGCGCATTGTTTTAATATTTTTTTCTTTTTCTAGTTGCAAAAAAAATGCAACACTTATAGTGTCTGTGTTTTATTCATTTCACGTCAACTGGATCGTGGGAATTTAATTTAGAATTTCAGAACTCAAATTGCGGTTTGCATCAGTTAAATTTTTATGCCAATTTTTTATAACATTTTTATTTAAGTGTTGTAAATAGGAAAATAATAGAGAAATAATTTTTTCCCCACTTGTATCACCTTATTTTTATTAATGTCTCACACAGAACTAGGCGATGTCTTCACAAAAATGACTAAATGCCACTGTTGGTTTTATAATAAAAAAATGGCTCTATGAATTGCATGGTTAAAATAAATTACTACATATTATATAGATATTTTTCAAGGTTTACTTAACCAAAATAACAGAGGACATTTTTGTCATCATAATTTTTGTTATAGCTATAGGTATTCAATGAAAAAGTGAAATGAAAAGGTGTGTCATGAAATTTATGAAAGTATTTCTAAACACGGATTAATTAATAAAAACTAGACCAATTAGACCTTATATGAGAGGATTCTAAATAGGAGGATAAAACTCATTCGATTTTATCGTCATCATCATTTCATCTCTTTTGATAGAAGAAAAAGTCTATCACACATGTGCATATACAATAACTTTTAAAATCTATTTTGCGTATTCAGTTTTATTTTATACACTCAAATTTCTAGTACCTGAACATTATTTATTTATTTAAACTTTATGCACTTCATGGTACAAATGGCGGACTTAATGCCACAGTGGCATTATCTGCCAGTCAACCTTCAGGTAGTACAGAGAGCTCACTTGGCGGTGCATTTACGATATCTAATATGTATTTAGATAAAAACTCACATAGATATAGATACCCACATACATACATACATATATATACACCCCCATACATACATACATATATACACACACACATACATAATTATGAACATTATTGGTAATTTTAATTGCGAAATACGAATATATTATTGCATAAATTCTATCTACCACTATAAAAATAAAAGTTAAATCTACGTAATAATAAAACTTACACTATACAGTTAACGGGCAATAACAACGCTACTTATAAAACATCATACCTACTTTGTACAGGGTAAAAGTGGCATGTTTCCAGTTTGTCTTTTGACTTCATCGAAATTGGTTCAATACATTAATGTAAAAAATATATGAATTGGTTCAATAGAATTTCATTCATCTGCAGGCCTATCAGCGGGCGATAGAGCAAGAAAGTTCTTGAGTGGCGACCACGAACCGGAAGACGCGGCGTGGGTAGGCCCGCTGTACGAGGTGGACCGATGGCTTGGTGAAGGTTGCGGGACGCCATTGGATGTGGAAAGCGCAGGACCGGTCATTGTGGGCATCCTTGGGGGAGGCCTACGTCCAGCAGTGGACGCCTTTTGGCTGATATGAATGATGGTCTATCATCTGATTGCCTTTCATAAGTAATCGTGATAAGTTTTATGACACCTGAAGCACTTAAAAAACTTGTTTCACTTTGCAGTACAGGTTTGATTGGTAATTGTTATAATTAGGAATGTGTGTTGACTATTTCGAAGCATTTAAATATTATTTTGCCGCAGGCTTTTTGTCAAAGTTCATAAGCGCTAGTGCAATCATCCTTGCGAAACACCGCGGGCTACTCTGATCGACGAAATTCGATTAAACTGGACAATATATACATTATACAGACGAATGGATACTTGAATTATTTACTCTGGAGAAACCACTTGTCTATCGAAACTAATATCGGAACAATTATCAAATGGAAGAACCATAGTAGACTACTGTACTGTACTACTGTAAAGCGCTATGCCTATAGCCTACCCGTACAAGTGTAATTTTAAACGAAGAACTTATTACAAACTTCGATTATTACATGTAACTAATAAAAATGTAAATAAATACAAAAACACTGATAAATCACATAAAAAGGCTTAAATAAAAACGTGGTTTTACTTGGGTTCGAACTTTTACTTTTGATTTGTTGGCGCGCCAGCGACAGTTTAGACTCTAATAAAGGAAAGAGGCGTTAAATGACTCTTTAGGAGTCTTTGGGTATAATCCATCAGCACTTCGGCCACTAGCGTGCTCAATTTTAGTAATTACGTTACGAACGTTAATTACTTTTTAAGTGTTTTAAATATTTGAAATAAGATTCGAATACTGAATATCTTTCTTCAATACGGCCCTCGTATAAACTTACAGCCTGTAGGTATTGTAACTTAAGAGCCATCTTACATTTTCGCGCGAATTTCTAAGATTTTGGACTCCTAAATTACTATGTTAAGTAACACCCAGAAATTATTTAATAACTGCAAAAAATAGGTCTATCTTTGGTGTTGACATTTAATGTAACACATTTACTAAAACTAATTTGGTAAATTTTTAGTGCCTCATCTCCCACAACCATTTTAGTGAAAAATGGCCGCAGACTCAATTTCAAAGTCTGATATCTATTAATAATGCTGATATAATAAGTTTCAAAAAATATAGTAATCATCGGACATATATTTTAGTCGTCATTTAATGTAACAGATTCTTGAATTTCATTACCATTATTGAGTAAAAAAAAGAAATAATTTGGTAAATTTTTAAGATTAAAGTGTCAATTTTATCGTGATTTTTGGTTAAATACACAGTAATAACTAAAATGAAATTATCCCAAAATAAACATTGTTCTTTGGACAATTGATTTCTACAGTTATTTTGCAAATATTAGCAAATAATTTGTCAATATATTGATCTAAACATCAGTATAAATTACAATGCACAAGCGGATACCAATTAGAATGGCGCGAGCGCCCGTCGAGGCAGGACCTGTGCCATTTTGTTCCGCGTTCCGATTTTCGTGCGCTCGTATTGTAAAATTGGTAAAGTGGTGATTATACTGCGACCAAATATTTTTGATCCGCTTCGAGTTTTGTTTCGCGAGGTAAGTTTTGTTTATTATGAAATATGTAGGTATGAATTATTTTAGTTGTTTGTATGATAATAATAATAAAGATATATGTTGATAAATTACTAATAATAATACTATATTTTTTTATTTTTTAGCTATGGGTACTCGCAAGGATAGTGTATACCGTTGTTTCAAAAAAAGGAACCGCGATAATTTTGCAGCCTTAAAAAAGGCAACAGAGGTAAAGTAAATACAATTACCTACAATTTTTTTCGATTTAGCTGAAGTATATTGCCTGACAATGGAATATCATGATGACATGGAGCTGATCTGAAATGGGAATACATTATAACCCATTTTTCAATGCTGAATTTGAAAAATGGGTTATAATGTACCTGAAACATGGCATATTTTTATCGGAATGGGCATGTTACGCATTTTTTTTTATCTGTCTTGTAGATTAATAAAAAATATTGAACACTTATTTTTTCTTTTTTTACGTAGTCCAAAAATAACGGCGATACATTGAGTTGAAATTTCGCGTGACGTCACTAACCGGTGCAGTTTGTATAGCGGCTTATAGCGGTTAGTGACGTCACGAGCCCCCACCCTAAAGTTTAATACGCTTTATCTCTGTATATTTTCATTTATTTGATAAAATTAGGTCAGGTAAAAATTTTATTCATAAAATGTTTAATATATCTTTAAAAAAGACTGGAATTTTTTCTTGATCTGGAATTTATCCTACTAATATTATAAATGTGAAAGTTTGGATGTTTGAATGTTTGGATGTTTGTTACTCAATCACGCAAAAACGGCTGAACGGATTTGGATGAAATTTGGCATGCACATTGTCAGGGGTACAGAAAAGAACATAGGGTACTTTTTATCCCGGAATTCTCGCGGAAACTCCGAAATTACCGCGGGTGAAACCGCGGGGCACAGCTATTTATCTATAAAAAAAACATCTGAATACTTTTTTCCTAAGAACTACCGTTTCTGAGATAAACGATTCAAAAAGTTGGAAGAGTTGTAATCGTCATAATATGTATAAGTACACCACTAAAGCTGTAATACAAGTAAATAAATATTATTCTATCGGTCAGTGTAACTAATACATTAGTTAAAAAAGAAACCCAATTTTTCATTTTACAAAGCCAGTAAAACCTTGAACAACATCTGTCTCGTATAAATTGCTGCGTGGCTAGGGTCGTATACCTGCTTTATCTGAGAATACCTACGATTGCCCACGGCTCAAGATTGCGTTGTCCACCTCGAGTCTCGACGCGCGCTTTACGCTGCTTACGTTGTGTACGTGTGAGTAACTACGCACACCTAAACAATAACGCAGTTTGTACCTAAACTCGCGCGCAATATTTTTGTGAAATGGCTCTTAACCAACCGGCCATTCCTGTGTTCCGTTTCGAGTACGTATGTATGACAGCTTGTCGCCTTTAGTTATTTATCATTACCAGCACTATTTTGCATAGACTAGTATTTAGAGAGCATGAGAACCACTCGGTTCGACATAGAGCAACTGAGCGAGGTTGCTTCTAGCATAGCGCCCTCGAGAGAGCGGCGCGCCGTGCCCGGGGCGGCCCCACAGCGACGCCCATGTCTCGTGGTGTTGCTTCACGCTCTCCGCCGAATCGCGACGTCGTTCCTGAACCAAATTCAAGATTAATAGAATTTAATAACATTCCTTCGTTCAATCTAGAATGAAGCAGCCTGTATCTATGGAAAATTTCCTGCGGATGGCTTGACTCATACATGTGAATCGGACCATCCAGCTTTAACCCGAGTGATTTTGTTTCTTTTACTTTGTAGTAATTCTAGTGATGCATTTTACTAGTTGAAATACTCGGCTGGTAGTACTATTGATACGGAAGGATAAATCCACATATATAATACTTATATAAAAATGAATCCCTTGGTCACGGCATCACGCGTAAACGGCTGGACCAATTACGCTAGTTCTTTTTTGTTGTTTGTTATTGTAAAGAGAAGGAGAATATGAAAGAAGTTTTGAGTTCCTTCGGGAATTCCGAAACTCATGCGAGTGAATCTCCGAAACGGTTGAATCGATTTTGACGGGACTGCTAGTTAGCTGATGTTATAAGAAGTAAATTAGGCTACTTTGGAGTTCACTGAGACCGCCTTCCCAATCAACACTTTCACAAAGTGTTATCTATAGGGAGTCAGTATCAGAGTGCAAGGCGAACGATCAGCCGACAGAGACAATCAACGTGTCATGTGACATGTGGCCCTGCTGATTCCCTGTATAGTGCCTATCAGCTGGCTTCGGGTTTGGAATTTCCCCCTTGTCTTCCGCCTTGTGTGACAGGAACCCAATGTTCCAATTTACAACTGAAGACGCTATACCTAATCATATTTCTAATATTAGAATATAGTGTTTTGTTTGATATAGATACCTCTTTTTGTTTATATTTTACGCGTATTTGATTTTGTAACTCTCGCAAGTAGTCAACTTTAAATAGGTCCCGCCATCTGTAAAAAAATGGTATTTATTTACTTGCACTTATACAACGTGTTAAGAAAGGGTGAAGTCATATTTGAAGATGGTGATCTGGTAATTTGACCGTAGTATTCAGCTCAAAAACCTTACTCCAAAATTTCATTAAAAAAATAAAAAATACTTTTATCCACCACTTCCGCAACAAAATAAACATTTCACATCACTGGGTAGGTCATGAACTGGTCACATTTGACCTGTTCAAGATTATTTGATGCAATCTACCTATCACCGTGGGGGTGCAGAGACAAGTTTATAACAGCAAACCTAACAAATTTCAGGAAAATTTATGATACCGGTGACGATAACGTGAACACGATTATCAAATATGACTAGCTAGGTACACCCTTCTGTAACAACCTGTATATCTATTTTACATATTTTTTATTTACACTTT
The DNA here is from genome assembly GCA_907165275.2 of Zygaena filipendulae. Classification (NCBI taxonomy): domain Eukaryota; kingdom Metazoa; phylum Arthropoda; class Insecta; order Lepidoptera; family Zygaenidae; genus Zygaena; species Zygaena filipendulae. The sequence goes on from OU015657.1 coordinate 5,499,529, forward strand.
ATGCACATAACTGTACAAAAGGCGCACTTAATGACACAGTGGCATTATTTTCCAGTGAATTACCAGTAGTATAGCATTATAAAGTAACGTTATTTTAAGAGTGTTAGATAAATATAAATAATCATGTGGTTATTTGAATAAAATTTGCATATCTACGGAAATATTCTAAGAATATGATTTTATCTTATAATGAATATTCGGTCAGCATGGTGTCCAAAGAAAACCGTAAATCTCTCCAGAGATGCACCGTTGTCGGTAGAAAGCTGCGGTGTGTTGTGTCGCAAGTCACAACCGCACTCGTATCGTCGAATCAATATCCTATATCTATGGCCACAGATAATATAACTACACTCTATGGCGGTACGGCATCGCTGAGTCGGCGTTGACCGTTGACCAATTTACACGCCGCGTCGTTACCCGCACTGATGGAATGCCATGCTTTTCTATGGGCCGTCCGATCGGATTGTGATAAAATTATGAATGTAACAAACGATAAAAATGATACCTTGCTTAAACCCATCGGACATTGAATCGTTACTGATTAAAATTGATTGGCTCTATAACGTAATCCAAATCGCTAGATGAAATGAATGATAGAAAATTGAAATTTTTGCTCGAGGGTTATATTTTAGACAAAACTATTTAAACTAGTTTTCAAAAATTAAACACCTACTAAACACCTAAGGTGAAGAGGTGAAGTGCATAGACGCGGGTAAAAACGCAGGAGACAGCTAGTAAACTGTAAAATTTGTCATACGAAGAGACTGAATTCAAAAAATCCCTAAGTATCATGGAAAGAATAAGTAGATATAATCCATAAAAGATTTAAAAAATGAGTTAATAAATAAACAATATTTGAAATCCCATTAAATTTTCATATTTAGTATAGATTTTTAAAGTCATAAAGGCAATAAATTGAAATATATAGAAATTCACAAAGACATTTTTAATATCTCTCGAAATCTACTAATGCTAATAAATTACGATAGTCCCAAAAATGGGTAAGTGACTAAGATTCAATTAGTTATTCTTGAAATCGTTTTTTCGATAATTTCAACATACAATCGGTGACATTTGACTTGGTGGAAACACTGCACTAACCATAAATTATCACCGTACAAGTATCGGTTCTTACATATTATTACCTCAATGTAAGTAAAACTCATAATAATTAATTAACGCACTTGCGTTATACAGCACGATTAATTGCTCAGATTAAAAACTCGGCGGTCAGACACCATACTATTAATAATGATTCCTTTTTATTTGGGCAATATACCTACACCTATGAGACGTATCACATAGTACGACACAATAGTTTCGTTATATTAATATAGTATACTCAACTACAGTTATGAAGAAACTAAAAATGAAAAATGCCTATTACTGTTGTGAAATCATAGTGGTTCACATACGTAAATGCGAATTTCGTTTTTTGGCAAAAGATAATTGTCTTTTGTAATTTTTTTAATAAGCTGAATCACCTTATTGCAGTAGGTATGCTTCAATAATATAATATGAAATGGAGTAACATACTCGCATGATTGTTCGGGAGGTCGCGTGACGTCACTGGAAGGCAGCGTGCGCGCGCCCACTCGCCTCCGCCTAGCCAGCAGTGGGACTAGCTCTATGCCACCAGTTAACCGTAAAATTGTCGCTTCAGGCGTCGGCTTTTTCTCATCCAATACTTCCCTCCGGCTATTAACTCCAAAATCATCAGAGTTCTCATCAGGAATCATTCGTTTCAATCTATCCCCGTTTGATAATCTTTTCACATAGTTACTCTTATTGGGACTTTTCCTTTTGACTTTTTTCTCGCCGTTGCTTTCTTTGACTTTTTCTGCTTTTCCGTCGTTGATATTTTTTTTTCTAGTATCATTTTTACTGCCTTCGTTAGAGCTGTTCGTGTTTTTAATTTCTGGTAATTTATTATTATTAGATTTGATAAACTCTTCCCCTGGAGGTTCTTCTCTAGAATCATCGTCTCTCTTTACTTGTGGCAAAGTAAGCGAAGATCTCTTGTAGCGCCTGTGATCCCCTTTTAACTTATTGAATCCGTCATTATCTGTCCATCCCTGATTTACATTGAAAAATTAGAAAATTATACTTAAATAAGTCGGAAGTACTAGACAGCGAACATATAAAGTATCACTGATAAAGCTCGCTCCATATTGACGCAAGAATCTTGTGAGAACGCGAGAAAACCACGAGAAACGGCGGAGCGCAGAGAACATCAGCTCCACATTCACGTTCTCGTGGTTTTCTCGCGTTCTCGCAAGATTCTCGCGTGAATGTGGAGCGCGCATAAGAATATAAAAGTACCTACACCTCGTTTTAAATAGGCTAGTTTCCTGGGTAAAAAAATCAAAATTCTATTTAGTCCGTCAGTTAGATAATAAAAAAATAAAAGACACGTATTTTTTGCTTTTTTAAAATAATGGAAATATGCATAGATAAAGCGCATTAAAGTTTAGGGTGGGGGACTCGTGATGTCACAGCTCGCTATAACGTGCGAACAAACTGTAGCGAGGCGTGACGTCATGTGAAATTTCGACTTGATATATCTCCGTTATTTTAAGGTTACATAAAAAATAAAAAAATACGTGTCCAATATTTTTTAATAATCTACAAAACGGACTAAAAAAGAAAATTTAGGAAACTAGCCTATTTTCCATGAATGAACAATTTATTTTTTCTTAACCGGCTAGGTGATGCCGGTGATAGGTAGGTACCGTTAATCACTATTAGGGTAGGGTACACAGTGAAGATAAGATATATGTAAGCAAAAGCACACAGGATACATACAGCTGATGATAGAGTAGATATTAATTAACGAAAACGTAACCTTTTAATCCTTTCCGACTTTGTTAATAGTTTTAATTTATTAAAACACAAACCATAGAGTTTGAAAAGTTCAAGCCAATGTTTCGAGGATCCCTCCAAATTGTTCCACCAGGACCTGGCTTCCCCCACGGCCCTGCCATAGTGTGCTAAAATAAAAAAAAATCATCACTACAATAATTTACTCAAATTAACCAAAACCAAATTTTATGATTTACCATTTTGCGCTCGTATTCTAATTTCCTTTTTAATTCATCTTTTATAGCTTTTTTTCTTTTATCAACCATATCGTCTGAAAATAAATCAAACAAAATTCTAATAAATTTCAATAACCATAAAATAATAAAAAAAAATTTCATGAACAAATGATATATATTTTTTTAATTATTATCTAAAAAGTCTTGTATAAGATTTACCTAACTATATTTTTATAGGCACGTAGGTACCTATAGGTATTTTACCATCGTATTTAATCGCGCATAGAGATGTACCTACTATAACGATATCAAAATTCAAAAGCTATTTATTACTTAGGATTGGTTACAATCACTTGTAATCGTCAGCAGGTTCTTAGAACTATAAATTAAATTACCGTCAGTTCGGAATACGTCCTCTGCTGAGAAGAACTGACAAGATCGAGAATCTTAATTTATGATCACGCCAGAAACTATTTCAAATTAATAAAGGACCCTTCGATAGATCTCAGTTAAAGTGATAAATTACGTGTCTCGCAAAATTGACGGGAATCAAAGGAAGTAGGACATGCACACCAACCTTGCGTGGACTTCTGCACCAGCGCGATTCTCGATCGTCGTGATGATGGCGGGCCCGCCAGGTTTTAGTTGCAGTGATTTCCAGGCTTCCAGAGTTCAATAATGGCGAGACACTCGCGGTGGACGTGATCATCAGAATAAATACTTGTGATTTTATAACAGACGTATTTTTCTCACATGCGTAGGTAGCAGTTGCGGTGAGAATATTAATATTCATTTTTTCTTACAACCCTCACTTCATTTATTCATCGGGTTGCCATGCGCTGAGATAAATGTGCATAAACGTTTTCATCGGGGAAAAAGGGAAAAAATTGCGAGACACAAAACAAAAGAATTAAACAATCTGTGAATTACTGGCGCAAGCATTCCTCCCGCCCTTAAAGGGTCACCTTTAATATACCACAATAGACCATAAATGAAATATTAGATCGATGTAGATTTACTTATAAACTAAGGAGGACTAGCTCGGATATAAAGAATTAATAAATATGGAACTTCGTTCCGAGAAAAAAAAAATACTATTACTATACAAACTTAGGGGATAACTTAACTAAATGCATATGCCGCCGCTTATTACTGACTTGGGAGTGGACAAAGGCGGACAACAGGACGTTGGTATGTTCCCTTGGCGGTCCTCACGGTTGTGACTCGTATGATGCCGTCCTTGGAAGGATGAACTTTCTCTACGATCGCCAGTGGCCACGCTAGGGGCGGCGCGTTGTCGTTTATTACAACCACTACGGTCCCTGGAGCAATAGGTACAGATGTTGTATTCCATTTCTGTCTGATCTGTAGCCCATGTAGATACTCCCTCCTCCACCGACTCCAAAATGACTGGACTAGTTTGTCCAATAACGTATATCTGTCGAGCAAACTGCGGTTGTCAGCTCCGACCTCCGGTGCAGGTAAAGAGCATAGAGGCGAAGTGTGCAAAAAATGGCTGGGGGTGAGTGCCGAAGGCTCAGCGGGATCAGAGCTTAATACAGTCAGCGGCCGCGAGTTTATCAAACATTCCACCTGAGTGACAACAGTAATAAGCTCCTCATAAGATAGGAGTTGCTGTCCAATGACACGGAAGAGATGTGCCTTCACAACCTTGACCATGCTCTCCCAAGCTCCTCCGAAATGCGGGGAATTTGGGCAGATAAACTTCCAACTAATACGGCTCTCAGCGAACTCTTGTTCCAGTTTTGGACGATACTCTTCGTTAAGAAAGCGATACAGATCGCGAAGATACGAGTGAGCTCCTTTGAAGTTAGTTCCGTTGTCTGAATAGACGCACTGGACTGGGCCGCGACGCGCAAGGAACCTTTTGAGTGCGGCCAGAAAGCTTGGAGTGCTGAGATCCGTAGCGACCTCTATATGTAAGGCTCTCGTAGTTAAGCATGTGAAGATGCACAGGTATGATTTTTCACTATGTACGCCACGGCGGCGAACAGGAGTATATGCAATTGGACCGGCGTAATCACAACCGGTGTGTGTGAACGCTTTGACGACTTGACGCGTGCGACTCTCAGGCAAGTCGGCCATAAGCGGATAGGTTGGACGCGGTTTGTGTCGGAAACAAACATTGCACATATGGATTCTCTTTCTTACAATCCGACGTGCGGACAAGATCCAGAATTTTTGTCTTAAGAGCGACATTAACAGCTCCGGCCCGGCATGCAGATATTTAACATGATAATAATCGATGAGCGAGTTAACGATAGGGTCGTTCTTGGGCAAAATAATCGGGTGCTGATGCGCGTAATCCAGTCCGGCGTTTGTAAGACGCCCACCCACGCGGATCACGTTGTTGTCTATAAAAGCTTTCAACTTGATGAAAGCTGGTGAACCACCTTTTTCATTTTTTATATTAATAAACTCCTCTGCAAAATATTTGTTTTGCAGGGCAGCTAGTAGTCTGATTTCTGCGGTTTCTAAATCCTCGGCAGTCACCGCAATAGTGCTGCGGCGGGGCGATACCTTGGCGAATCTATTGACGTACACTACTACACGGAGGAGTTTGCTCCATGATGAGATGCGAAGGCCGAGATCGTATAAAGGGCGCTGTTCCACAGGCGTGCTTGTGGTATGCGCATATGTCTTACGCTCGGGCATAACATCTACAGGCTGTTCATCTATTTCACGTATGGGCCACTCAGATGGGTCCAGGATGGCCCACGAAGGACCATTGAACCATAGAGGGTGTGACACCAGCTTCTCTGGAGTGATGCCACGCGAGAGGCAGTCTGCCGGATTCTCTGATCCCGAGACATGGTAGAATTTATCAGCCGGAATATTCTCTGTTACTTGAACAACGCGATTCGCAACAAACGTTTGCCACCTATGGGGCGAACTTCTGATCCAATACAAGGCGACCTTGGAATCTGTAAAAGCGTACACGTTGAGATGAAAGTGTCGCGAATAATTATTTAATACGTTACGAAGAAGTTTTGACAGCAAGACTGCTCCGCAGAGTTCAAGCCTGGCAATTGAGGGCGCCTTCGTTGGTGCGACTTTGGACTTCGCACACACCAAGCGAACCGTGCTATCATTGCCAGAACCAACGCGTAGATAAACGACGCCGCCATAGGCTTGCTCGCTCGCATCCGAGAACCCCAGTAAGGTAACCGTACAGCTCTCAGTCACGCCTAGATGGCGTGGAATATTGATTTCATTGAGAGCCGGTAACTCCGAGCAAAACTGCGACCAGAGCTTAACGATGCGTGGTGGCGTTGGGTCGTCCCAACCTATATCTAGCTGCCATAACTGTTTTATTAACAGCTTTGCATAGAGCACTGTGGGGGCGACGAATCCCATGATATCCCACAGGCGCGCAATCGTTGATAAAATACAACGTTTAGTACACCCCTTGTCAGTGGGTGGCGAAATTTTAAAGTAAAATGCGTCCGCGTCAGTGGACCAGTGTAAACCCAGTATCTTCTGTCGCACAGACTTGTCGAACTCCACCTCTGTGGGAAGTTTATGCGAGGCGGGTAGAGCGGCTAATACCGCCTTACTGTTGCTATTCCACTTCACTAGATCCCACTGTGCTCCCTTGAACAGATCAATCAGCTGTTTGGCAGCGGCAACCCCCTCCCCTTCCGTTGTTAATGAAAATACGATATCATCCATGTATAAAGAATCGGAAGCGATACCACTCGCAAGCGGGTACTTGTGGCCATCGTCTTCGATGAGCTGCCGCACGGTGCGTAGCGCGTGGTAGGGGCTCGATGACAAACCAAAGCATACGCGATTGAATCGATACAAAACAAGTGGGTCTTGTGGATCAAAGCGGTACAAAAAACATTGGTAACGCCGATCGTCTTCATGCAGAATAATCTGCAAGAACTGTTGGCGGCAATCCGCAGTCATGGCAACGGCGTGAAGACGGAAATTTAAAATAATCCGAAACAGATCTCCTTGTAGATTTGGCCCTGAATGAAGAATATCATTCAGTGACCGTCCTGAGCTAGTCTTGCTACTAGCGTCTAGAACGATCCGTAGACGTGTGGACGTCTTGTCCTCGCGGATGACCCCATGATGCGGGATGACGTATATAGGAGTGGTGTCATGGGGGTCGTGCGGAGGCGCAGGTGAAATATAATCGTTCGCCATATAATCCTTTATGACGTCATCATAAGCCTTCCTCAATTTAAGCGAGCTTTCTAGTTTTCTTTCGAGACACACGAAGCGTCTATGCGCGCTCTTATATGAATCCCCTAGTGAGAAGACATCGCCACTAAAGGGTAGTCGTACTATATATCGACCGCTAACTGGATCGCGAGTTGTGGTCGATTTGTAAAATTCTTCACATTCAGCGTCCGCAGGATGTTGAACAGACGAAGGAGTAGGCGGCTCTTCGAGCTCCCAAAATCTCTTGATTAAACTATCAATAGGCTCCTGTACTAAGCAGCACATCAAAGACTGACGGACACTAGGTGTGGGTACGGACCCCATAATTACATACCCCAACACTGTGCGCAGGGCTGAGGGCGCCGACGGATCGCGAGATTTACGCACCACGTCGGGGAGTAATAGGTGTGCGAAGAGAGGGGCGCCTATCAGCGCGTCTACCTTGTTAGGTATTCCAAAACTCTCATCGGCAAGCGGTAAGTCAGAAAGATGTGACATCGCTGACTTGTCTACCATAGCGGTGGGCAGAGAATCGGTAATACGATCCACGACTAAAGGCGAAATATTAAATTTAATTTTACTGTCAAAGCGCGAGAAAAATTCGAAATTTATTGAACCCGATTTAATTGTTTTTTCAGTTCCGCCGAACCCTTTAACGGTGACACACTCGATATCGTTCACCTGGATACCTAAAAGTTCGCAACATTCCTTTGTAATAAAGTGACTCTGCGACGCAGAATCTAATAAGACGCGAATGGTATGCCGCTCCCCTGTGTCGCTGTATGCGGTCACTTGCGCGGTGGCGAGCAGTACAGTACAACGCTCGCGTAGTTGAGTAGCGAGTGACGTCATACTCGTCGAGCACAATGCGACATCGGAGCGAGAACTCGACGCGGAGGCCGATGGCGCGGGCGCCGCCACTCGTGCTGCATCTTCACGCTCGGTCGCGGCGGGGGTAAGCGGCGGAGGCGTCGAGCGGGGCGGCATCACATCGACGTCGCGTTTGAAGTGTAGCAATGTGTGATGTTTTAATCTACAGAGGCGGCAATTTACGTTGGAACTGCAAGCGGAGACTCTGTGTTTTATACTTAGGCAATTAAAGCAGGCATTTCTCTCTCTAACACATTTATAGCGTTCTTCCGGAGTCAATTTATTGAAATTAGCACATTTAAATAAATGTTGATGTGTAATATTCGCGCAGAGACATTTAAATGAAGGGTCAGCCGTTGTACTCAGATAGGACTGGTACTTCGGCGGCGGGGTGTTTGAGTTACTTTTATTATTATTAGAATGGCGATGTGTACTATTTCTGCTATGAGAATAGTTACTAGAACTACCAGCGTCCATCCGCTCAAAAACCTTAGTTCGATTCTTAATAAATTCGACGAGCTCTTCAAATTTAGGTATTTTGGAGACGGTGTTTAACTCAAAGGCGCGAACCGTATCCGGGTCCAGTTTCTTAAGCGCTATGTGCAGTATGATCATATCGACGAGATTATCCAATTTTAAATTCTTTAAAGCACGCACCGCACTTATAAACTTGTCGATAAATAATTCAAGGTTGTTGGCGGTCGGTGTATTGAGGGCTTTAAATTCGAACATCTGATTTATGTACGCGGAGGCAAGCGAGCGCTTGTCTTCATATTTGTCGATGAGTGCCTGCATTATCAGTTGATAGTTTTCGGCGCAAGGAGTTATGCCAGCGCACACGGACTGAGCCCTATCTGACAACTTGCCTAGCAGATAGTACAGCCTTTCAGCGTCGGTGAGCGACGGATTATCATGGACCGTGGTTTTAAAACTGGCATAAAATAACGGCCATGATCGAATATCACCCGAGAAAGCCATCAGTTCGATGGGCGGTAGTGTAGGCCTGCCCTTACTAAGCGTAGCCACATCTACGATATTATGCAAACTCGGCTTTACATCGTCGTGTTGACGTTGCAGTCGCTTAATGCGGCTGTACAAAGATTCGAACGCAACCAAACTCTTATACTCAGGTTTCGCGGTTGGATACAACGTCAGTAGGCGAGAATTATATTCGTCTAAAATCCTCTTAAATTCATCGCGCTGAGTATCAACGTTAGAACACTCACCAAGAAAACTTTCCTTCGCCTCTGCGCTAGAACTAATATTACCGGATAAATCAAAGATATTTTGCATTGATTCGAAAATAGCTTCGCGTTTAGCTTCCAATATTAACAAAGAAGAATCTTGGATTTCAGGGCTATCTGGTTTTTTAGGCATTTTGTATATTTATATGTAGGTAGATATAAATCGATAATAAACAAAACGATGACGATGCTACTTTCGTTGGCTTTTTCGTGGTACGAGGCGGTTGGAACAAATATGGTGAATAAAAATACTAGTAAGGTAGGTAGGTATCAATCTAGGCTAAGCAAATTATTATTTTTCTTTTTTATACTTTAAATAACTTTGCAATCGATCTTTACAAAATACAAAGAAGAAAAAGTAACTTAAAAATGCTAATAAACACGTAACATAATAGTTACGGGCGGGTTTTAAAATATAGGTAAATCTACGTAACACAAGGTCACGGGCGGAGTAACAACAACTACAAATTTTATAAAATTATACCTGATAGCTAAGTAATTACAGGTGATAATTATCACTTAATAGGGCTTATGCAGCGACCTAATAAGGGCGGGTGGAGATTACGGTTCAAAGGACCACTTATGATCACGCCAGAAACTATTTCAAATTAATAAAGGACCCTTCGATAGATCTCAGTTAAAGTGATAAATTACGTGTCTCGCAAAATTGACGGGAATCAAAGGAAGTAGGACATGCACACCAACCTTGCGTGGACTTCTGCACCAGCGCGATTCTCGATCGTCGTGATGATGGCGGGCCCGCCAGGTTTTAGTTGCAGTGATTTCCAGGCTTCCAGAGTTCAATAATGGCGAGACACTCGCGGTGGACGTGATCATCAGAATAAATACTTGTGATTTTATAACAGACGTATTTTTCTCACATGCGTAGGTAGCAGTTGCGGTGAGAATATTAATATTCATTTTTTCTTACAACCCTCACTTCATTTATTCATCGGGTTGCCATGCGCTGAGATAAATGTGCATAAACGTTTTCATCGGGGAAAAAGGGAAAAAATTGCGAGACACAAAACAAAAGAATTAAACAATCTGTGAATTACTGGCGCAAGCAATTTAAAAAAAACATGTAATTATTATGTCTCGTTTATCAAATCGTATTATAGTTGATTAGGAACATACAGTTATTTTTTTATCTTTCAGTCGGGCCCATGAATGTATACTTCTTTCATTCTAATGCTACAACTGCAACACTGATGTGTTTATACCTAGTATTTGCTTGTAATTCCTCTGCTGGTCGGGCGTCTGCTTGTACCGTATATCGTTGTCGACCGTTTGCCGCAGGTTGTCCGCGTAACAGGTCTCCGGATCCTCATGCAGGCGGATCGGCGTGCGCCGGTGGCGCCGCGGGGAGTGCCACCGCTGGCACGCTTCGTACTGTGTTACACCCTGAGATACACATTAGGGTTCGATATTGAAGCACAAAAACTATTAAATGTGTGTGGAATAGCGCAAATGACGTTCGCACCGAGGGACGTCGTAATGTGGTTCCGCTACACTATCAATTCCATAAAATGCGTGCGTTGAATGCCGTTCTACGACTTCTATGAGTTCTATGCCTATCAATATTTATCAATATCAATATAAATTTATCAATAGTTGTGGATATGAAATTTCAAATCTGGATATTGATATATTTTGAAAATGTTAATGCGGAAGTGAAATCATTTCGGTCTATCCGATTGTTTCGGATAGTTTCAGTAACTAATTTTAAAATTTTGGATATACAGGTTTTCAGGGGTACCTACAGAGAAGGACATAGGGTACTTTTTATCCCGGAATTCCAGCAGGAACTCCAAAATTTCCGCGGGTGAAACCCCTGTATGTCAAGTATAGTAGTTAGATATTTTGTGACGTAACAAAATATTATTAGGGCGGCATCGCAATCAAATCTGCCCTTGATATAATAACTGGGTCGCGTTTATTTACGCTGACTTGTTTGATGTTTCGACTAGTCTTTGACACTCCGTAGGTATAATATTATGTACCTGTACAAATAGAACAACGGCACCATAATATTAAGAAATGACTGCTTCCGTAGACGAGTGGCTAATGAGCGATGCCCTACATGCCTGGTTGTATGTTCGATATAACTGGGGAAGTGGGGACCGACAAGTTTTCAGGTATTTAGTGTTCATTCAGCACCTAACCTAACCTAACGTTGCACAGACATTTCAAAATTTAATTAATGTTACTTTTGAACTTAACGACTAAAAACGATTTTGATGCAACTTGTCGCAAAGGAGTAATTTGTATAAATGTTTTTTTTCTTTTTCATATATTTTTTCTAATAATGACACTTCACGACACACAGATCTACTTGATCCCACACTAAGCTAGCTAAGCAAACGTGGTAGATACTACATATTATCACATAATATAAATATATTATATTAAATTAGAACCCTGTGTTCATCACTCAAAGTCTATACCCCCACTGGAAACCCGGAACCTCTTGATTAGCGAGTATAGGCATTAGGCATGGTGACCTTCTGCGCCAATCGGACTGTCAAGTAAATTAAATAGTGAGTTAGAGACTCTATACCTTAAGTTCGTCTTCTGGATAGATACCAGTGGCTCTCAGGTCTGAGAACCTTACGCCGTGCGGGTTCGGGGCGCCACCGCCGGCGCGGCCCCACGGCTCGTACGATGCCAGGTCTTTGAGGGCCTTGCAGCAAAGTCATAGATATATATATACATACTAGCTGTCCCCCGCGATTTCATCCGCGGTGATTTCGGAGTTCCCGCGAGAATTCCGGGATAAAAACTATCCTATCTTTTAAGTTGGGCCAAATACAACATAGTGACGAAATTTTATCACGATCGATTCAGTAGTTTCGGAGTCCATCGCGGACAAACAACGTGACACGTGATTTATATATATTAGATATTGTAAGTCACAGCCAAATGGCATAATAATCTCGCGCTTGAGAGATAGATATGGACCTCCTCGGACCCCTACATTCCTTCGTCTCATCCGTGAAGTTTCCTAAACCTAAATTGTAAAAATTCGTTCTCAAAAATAATAAATACTTTTTCAAATTTCGTATTTTACAACATTATTCAGGTATAAGGCACACAAAATTTTTACGAATTGAGAACTCTACAATATCGGTCCACGTATATTTATAACCATAATGGCAAGAACTACAATAAAACGGTTAGGTACGTGAGTTTGTATAAAAATATGGATTGCTAAAATATAATATATATAAGGGACACGTCGACCGTTGTTTTTATGTACCTACTTAAAGATATAAATAAACAAAGAAAACAAAGGTTGTTCCTGTAAGTACAAAGTAATTTTTCGTAATTGAAACAAACTTACTTTCCTATATTACGTACATACATGCCTATTTTCCTACTTAGTCCTGGTCCTATGGTTTTCGAACCGGGACAATTCACAATTGCCTTAATGACAAGGGTCTTTAAATTGAGACATATCCCGGCGTGCTGGAACGTATTGCTACCTATACGTACAATTACCCTATACATATATGTATTAAAAGGACCGTTAAACCTTTGAACTAGGTACGCAAAGACCTTTTTCGTATCTAACAAGCCCATTGCATTTCCTTTGAAGTTTTGTTTGCGATAAGCTTTTGTGGACTTTATGAATGAGGCTTAGTCGTGAGTGGTGACGCACGAACTTCTATTGCATTTTGCAAATAACACAATGCAATTATTATGCACTCGCGGACTTTCGCTGTCGCAATTTGAAAATACACAATCGGTTGTCAAACACTTTAAACTCACATCACACAAACTGTCTACTACTTTATTGCACGCACAAGTTATTACGACCAAATATCTATATGCTAAATAACAATATCCAGAAATTAAGTAGGTACCTAACTTTTTTCTTAAACTTTTTTATTGAATGTTTTAGTTGTGATTTCATAACTAGTAAAATGACGATAAATTCTAACAAATATTTCGTGACAATGTATCTGGACATAGATAAGCAAGTGTGTTAACCCACATTGGAGAAATTTTGAGTAAATCGTGTTTTAAAATCATAGCGTCATTTTGTTTCAGCATTTTTTTATGTTTAACATTTTTTTGGTATTTAAACAATGTAATAAGGTAAACACATAATTAAAGAACGTTCTGTAACTCTCAATAAAGCGTTTTGAATCAATAACTTAATATTGTGCGTTAACATGTTATTGCTTATCTGCGTCCATCTATACTTAGGTAGGTGCAGTTTCAGTTATCTGCCACGTGAGCATAGAATGCCTTTTTTTATAAGTATCATAAATACTGTTCCAACGTACAAGAATAATCTGTTATCAATGCATCATATCTAGGCTTACGTTTGCACCTTAAAAAAACTGTATCTAGCCATTGCATATACATAGTTATACCTACTTTCATAAGCCTGTACCTGCCTCTGCTGTTCCAGTTTTTCCCTAGCTCTCTGCTCCCGGCGCTCCCTTGCGAGGTGCTCCCCTTCTGCGCGCACCTGCTTCGCTCTTGCCCGCTCCCATGCACGCCTACGCGCCGACCCTGATGTGGGAGCACTTAGTCTTCTTTAAAAAGACGGAAGTGTTTCTTAGGAACGTAGTTACACAGAAAAATAATGTGAATATTCTTTAGGAGCTAAGAGTAGGCACACAAAACTTTAAAGTCGATAAATTCTCATTCAGAGTTAATGACAAGTGTTGGTGCTGCTGATTAATAAAAAGATCATCAATTAACTAAACAAATATTTCATCGAAAGCGTTGCCTTACTACCTACGACTTACCTACGCAACACTCGTGACTGCAAAGCAAACATTTAGAATTTGATTTCATTAAATGTAACAATAGGCTTGTGATATAATTTCTCACAGTAAATTTAATGCGACATTTTTAGCTAAATACAATATTCAGCATGTCTGCAGTGCTGTCTCCGCGTACGGCTATTAGCTTACAACTGCGGACCGCTGAAAGAAATTATTTACGACTGAATTCATGGAGGTTGGCGCGCTCGCGATGCGCTCTCCACTGTTTCCACTATTCGGTTCCATGCGATACGTAATTTAATAAAATGAAATCTATTTATATGTATCTTGTACTACTGTGTATTTATAACATACTAGCTGTGCCCCGCTGTTTCACCCGCGTGATTTTCGGAATTCCCGCAGAAATTATTTTTTTTTCTAAAATAAAAGTAGCCTAAGTTACTTCTTATATCATTAGCTATTTGCTAGTGAAAGTCCCGTGTAAATCGGTCCAGCTGTTTCAGAGATTAGCCAGAACAAACAGAAAGATAGACAGACAGTAAGTACAGACAGAAAAGTACCGATACTTTCATATTCATTTAGTGATACGCTGTAAATTTGAAATTACAAATAGACACTTCAGTTTTATTTATATGTATTAGATTATTATTTGAGAATCACCTTTACTCATTACTAGCTAACCCCGCGATTTCATCCGCGGTAATTTCGGAGTTCCCGCGGAGGTTGCGGGAAAAAAGTACTCTATGTCCTTCAGTTCCTGAGGGAATTCCGGGATAAAAACTATCCTATCTTTTAAGCTGGACCATATTATAAACGGTTGCAAAATTTTATCAAAATCCGTTCAGTAGTTTCGGAGTCCATCGCGGACAAACAACGTGACACGTGATTTATATATATTAGATAGATTAGCTGCCCCCCGCGATTTCATCCGCGGTAATTTCGGAGTTCCCACGCGAATTCCGGGATAAAAACTATCCTATCTTTTAACGTGACACGTGATTTATACCTATATATCAAGAAGATGATTTAATCAACCAAATAATAAAGATGATAAAAAAATCCTGATAATAAACATAACTAAACTTATTTAACCAATTACAAGTTGGACCAATTGCGAATTGGACCATTTGCGAATTGGACCATTTGAGAATTGGACCATTTGCGAATTGGACCCTTTGCGAATTGGACCATTTGCGAACTGGACGATTTGCTAATTTGACGATTGGAACATTTGCGAATTGGACGAAATGCACCTGAACGGCGCATACATCGCTCTCGTTTTCCTCGCGAAAGAAAACGAGTGACCGAGAGAGTAACAGAGTTTTCTAGGGAAATCTGATATTGACCCGGGTAAAACCCTGAGAGGAAAAACTAGTCATAATTTATTTTTTACTAGATTTGATTTTGCATGAAAAAATGCACTTAATTTCTCGCAGATAAAAGCACACAAAAAATGGTGTTTACACTGGTAATTTTTACACTAACGTGTTTCTGTACCTGCCTAATTTTTACACTAACTAATGACATGTCTATTATATGTAGGTACCTACTTTAAATTATAATATCATTATTACATGTACCTACATAATTTTATAAAGCAAAATATCATTGACTAAATAGATTTTAGTTTGTTAACCTATGCCTATAGAGTTGGGTACGATTGCAATCGTTAATGCAAACCGCCCTTAGCCGTTTACTTACCCACGAATACCAGTTCAATTCAAGGAAACATAAAGAAGCTTTTATGTTCTGAAAAACCATTCCCGTTGGTGGCAGCCGAATAAGCGAATGACCCGATATACTTACCTACAACTCGACTTAATAGCTCCTTCATATCTACGGCAACTAACAACCATATGTAGGCGAACCCCTAATCCGTTTATTTATCGAGGTCGATCGAATGAATCGTGATATTTAGCCAAATGTTTTTATTGTTAAAAAATTGAGTTGAGTTGTGCTAAGTTTCGCTGGTCTTAAGTCTCTACTTTTATTTTGCAAGAAAATATAAGGCGAGCGAAAAAGACTACCTACACAAGCAACATTTTTTTGAATAATGTTATTATGTATTTTTATTGACATATTTATACTTTAAATTGTGTTTTCCTACTCACGTACCTATAGATTTAATTAGATTAGATTTATTTATTTAACGTTTACAAAAAAAGTAACAGTACAAAGTACATAGTGCGAGAGGTAAAGTGGAAAAAACGTTTCACACGTATGGAAAAAAGGATGGAAAAGTGTATATAGTGCCCTCCGACATTCGCCGAGTGACTTATAGCCGGAGGTTGCATACATCAGGTTCTGCAGTTACCGCACCTATGTAGGTAACGATGTATTTTATCTTCTATGCGCTGACTTTTTGGCTATACTTTTTTCAGTTGGATAGTGATCTTTTTTCATTGTTTAACTTAGTTAAGATATTTCATATGAGTTGACTTCTTATCGCATTCGATTCAATTTTAACAACGAAAAATGCTTGTTTCTTTTAATATTAAACCCCTGTCACATAAAATTAGGCAATTCACTATTCGAAAGGTTGCTGTTTTTCTTGAGGCACTCCGCACTCGTCGCTAGGGTTTCTACACGTTCTATAGAATAACAGTTGCAGAAAAAAAATCATTTAAGTACTTACGGTGTTAGTATTGTAGTTTATGATTAAACCAAGTACCTATAGTAGGCAAGTTAGTAGGGACATGCAAATATACCTACATACTTTTAGCGTAGTCGTACCTAGTATATATTTACTCTGAGCTTTTAGTTACTTAATTTTCTTATTAATAAATGTCAACACTCAACAGATAGGTATCGAATAGCGTCGATGCGTTATTATTATGACTATTAAGTACTATCAACTTAAAAAGTGCCAACCCTACCCGTCCCGAGCCCGCCGTGCCCGCCGTGCCGGGCGCGGGCCGATCGATCCCACTAACAGTCGTATTGCATTCATATACTTTGCTGTACAAAACAACACAAGGACGCACCGTTCACTTGCATGATAAAATGTATCGCTCTGCAATGTAGGTCATGTGATTTTGGCAATCATTAAGTTTATTGATTTTATTAACATGCGAGGCTTTCGGCTATCAAAGGTATTTATTTCATGGAAAATTGAAATATTTTTGTAGGATTTTCCTCCATTTCAACTAAAATATGCACATATTGCCTAGAAATGTAGTATCTACGTTGAGGTGACAGGTAGGTATGCAGTTAATGTAGGACACGGAACCGCAACCCTTTATATATAAAGGTATATCTTTTATTTGAAAATCTTGTGAAAGTTGGTCTATTATTTTGCAGCTAATAACTACAAATTGAAAAGTAACTGCAAAATTCTTTCAAAATTTATAGGAGATAGAACAACAAATAAAAATAAAATAAAACAGTATTATTTAACTAATGTATTTTATAAAATTATTCATGATTTACCATTTTACAGAACTATTTACAGACATTACGGACTACGTAGGTACATAATTTGATTCTACATAATATTATAAATAAAATTCATTTGACTCCCATTGTTTAAACATTATTGTAGAACAAACCATACTCAGTAAATATATTATAAGAGTATATTCTTTAAGATTCAACTTTATTATTTGGTTACTTAATATGTATCTAGGTATAATGTATATGCTTACTCCAACTTTAAATAAGTTTACTATCATTGTGTCGGCCTTTATTATGTTATCTTAGTAAGTGACTAATATTTCGTTTATGACATAAAGAAGTATAAATTAAGAAAAAGTACTGTGCTATTAAGTTCGGTTAGATTCTGTTATAATATGTATTTTTTGCCTGAAATTTGTAAGTATACATAAAGACAAAAGAAAGAAACCAAAAAAAACTACATTGCATAATATTACTACAATATTCCGATGCATTATTATTTACATTACTTTTATACTATTCAATTAATTATTTATTGGAAACCTAAACGAACTACCTAACAATTGTTCCTAAGTCATAATGTGCGACTTCAAACGAACGTATATTTAATACTAAACCAGAATATAACACCTCTAGTACATACGTATCGTGTACACTAAAGAAATTGAGGTAATTGGTTTTGAAAATAAAACACGGGTAACTTATCCAATGACTCTCAATATTTACACGACAAACGAGTTAACATAACGCAGTTGCCCAACAAATTATGAGCAATAATAATAATAATTGGACGAAAACCTTTCGTACATTTAGTTCAAAGTTAGATAGTTTTAAGTGTTATTTTAATAAAAATATTTAGAGATATTTTTGATAGTTGCGTCACCAGATTAAGACAAGCGCTCTTACACGACCAACTAAATTATTCAATCATGAGCAACATTAACTTCAACGAAACCAAAATTGCTGATAAAAATTTATACCATTTTTTAGACTATTCAAAATCCATGACTGCCCTACAAGTACGGCGAGTATCGTCAGACACAACTTGCTTAAAAAATTGCCCGTTTACAAATACCTTAATAATGATGAAAAACAGTATAAATATTATTTAATATTATGTTCAAAGTTAAGGTTCTTTTTATGTTTGAACATACGATATTTGGTAACGAGGTGTCACACTAATCTATTTCTAAAATCGTCTCCAGACTTTTATACTGATTGCACAAAAAGAACGATGTTAGATCAGGGAAAAATCAGATAGTTTCAAAGTTTCATATGCTCAAAAACTACCGTCTCCATGTAACTATTACGCACGCAAAATGATAGTCATTTCCATGAAAACGTTTTTGGTTCCAGTTTCTACGTCAGATAATATTATAACAACCACAGTAAACATCCTTTGATATATGTGATGATCTCTAATTTAGAACATTCTAAGTAGTGAAACTACTAATTCTGGAGTCGACTGTACTTGAGAAGTAGTTTATTTTAAACGCAGATAGTTTGTGATTGTGATGTTACTATTGCATAGAAAACTATCTTAAATTAAATCAGGTCACACGAGGGTAAAATAATATAAGAAGAATAATACAATATTATAAGTACAACGTAAATACAGATATACAAATAAGTACACACAAACTCATGCCTTTTTTCACTGAAAATGTAAGATGAGTCATAAAAGCTATTGCCTTGATTGAGCCAGAGCATATTTGAATACATCTATGGACAAAGATAAGCAATAGTGTGTTAACCCACACTGGAAATTTTTGAGTAAATCGTGTTTTAAAATTATAACGCCATTTTGTGTCAACATTTTTTATGTTCAATATTTAGTTACATATTTAAACAATGTAATAAGGTAAACACATAATTAAAAAACGTTCTCTTAAATCGTTATGAATCAATAACTTAATTTTGTGGGTTAACATGTTATTGCTTATCTGCGTCCCTATATGTTTTTTTCTATACAGATTATAATATTAATAAGTTTTATTGTTTTCGATATCTTGTAATGACAATCAACAAAGAAAGTCACATGCAATGCTTCATGATAAGATAATTTGTCCACTGACTTTCCTTGGTGATCGTGGTGTTAAGCTAAAATATAAATATTAAATTACAATATTAAAACGTCGCGTGTTAATTAATCAGTGCCACTGATCATAACCGTACAATATACAGACAATCGTTAATTAATATATTGTGTGTAATTATCAAATTTTATTACTATTTTTAACACAGAGTATGACATACTGTGGATAACAAGCACACACACACACACACACAGGACACACACCCACACACTTCCAATCACTCCCTCTGTACAATAACTATGGCGTAAGTCGCAAAATCAAACGTCTGACGCCTCTACAACTTTCTAAAGAAAAGGTATCCAGAATTCTACATAGCCCGCTGTTTACTTAGACGCATTACTATTGGTTCACGTATTACATTATAATCAGAGTACTATAAGAAACGTTACACACAGGTCAAGTTAATGCTTTGGTATTTAAATGGTAAATAGAGATGATACAGCCAAAAAATAATTTCTGGTCGATATACTGTACTGGCAAGGACGACAATAAGTACACCAGATAAGTTGGGGATAAGGATCGAAAGTTCGTCAAATATGTAGTAGGTACGAAACCGAACGTGCCACCATTTCGTAACGCGATCAAAACCTTCTATTGAAAGGAAAAAATCTTATATTTGGTATAATTTGGATGTCTTTTTTTCCTTCTCCAAGGACGCTTTTCGTCGGTCACATTTGAAAACAGACTGAATTGACAATAGTGCTTAATTGCGACACGCGTGGTGTCGGTGAGTGACGCACACGTTACGCATAACAGCTGGTTGTGTCGTGGCGACGACACCTTTGCAACACTTGAAGAATCTAGCTTTAGATAGACAACAGTTGGCTCTAGGTGCGCTCATCGCTATTATATTCTGTAATATTACAGATTATATTTATAGTGACCACGAGAGACTGTCGAAGGCATCGCACCGTCGCAACGGTTAAACGCACTGTATTGTATGTGAAGCTCTACTTTCCTTATCTATGATTCCGCCAAGGACAATGTTTTGACCGACTTCAAAAAAGGAGGTTTTCAATTCGACTATATGTTTTTTTTTGTATGTCGAAGACAGCTGAACCGATTTGGAAAATTCCTTTTTTTGTTTGAAAGGCTACACTTTCTTTCAATTTTAGAAAATTAATAAATGCAACGTTGTATTGATAAATCTGCTCGAGTACAAAATTTTTGTAGCGGTGACTGGAAAAACAAAAGCTTGCGTTCGATACGGCTTCCGGCCGATCGCAAACGAATTGAATACACGAGCGACGATACAGCGCGACGACAAGCCATCGTCACGACAAAACGGGAACCAGCTCGAACTGACATTGTTTGCACATCACAATATTATGTTAAAACTTGTTACAAAGACCTCCAATTTTACCTTGGAGTTTCGAATCAATTTAAATCTTCGAAAAACAACCGGCGGCGGCGAGAACTATGGATGCCTTTCGTCGGCGGCGCTCGGGGGCGCGGCGGCGCGCTACTTGATCCTGTTGAGCACGAGGTCGGCGGTGACGACGAGCCCCTTCTGGTAGGGCGAGTCCGCCAGCTCGGCGGCGAGCCGCGCCGCCTCCGCGCCGTGCTTGCGCGCCAGGAAGCGCGTCTGCTCGAGGCCGCGCGACTTGTGCACCAGCTCGAACGCCTTCTCCACGTCGCCCGCCTCTTGGAACCGCCGCATTATCATCGGATTCAACTCGGGGTACTGTGAATTTGGTACACACGTTCTGTTTATTTATCCAAACAAATTCTTACTATCCTAATTAATCCTACTAATAGTATAAATGTGAAAGTGTGGATGTTTGGATGTTTGTTACTCAATCACGCAAAAACGGCGGAACGGATTTGGATGAAATTTGGCAGGCACGTTGTCAGGGGTACAGAGAAGGACATGGGATACTTTTTATCGTGAAATTCCCGCGGGAACTCCGAAATTAACGCGGGTGAAAAAAAAATCTCCATTTCCCTTGGTCGCGGCATCACGCGTGAACTGCTGGACCGCTTTTGTTGTGTTTGTAAGGAGAATGTTCTAATGGAGTTGCTGCGGGCATTCCGGAATTCACGCGGGTGAATCTCCGAAACGGTTGGACCGATTTTGACGGGACTTTCACTGCTAATTAGCTGATGTTAAAAGAGGTAAATTAGGCTACATTGGAGTTCCTGCGGGAATTCGAAAACTCACGCGGGTGAAACCGCGGGGCACAGCTAGTACAAATGAAACATATCATAGAAATCGCATTAGATTAATAGGAGGATAATTTACCTAACACTTTAGAAAGTCGTTACGACCGCGACACGATCAAAGTCTTCTATCAAAATAATTAATATGAAATCAAAGAAATAAAGATTACTTTTTGAGTTACCTGTTACATTTGATTAGCGAACTAATATAATTAAAATAAAAAATAAGAAACAACAATGAGCGACATTACAATTAACTACTCAGAGGTTATTTATGAGTGAATCCCGACTAGATAACAATCTTCGACCATACCGTAACATAACATCAGGGCCCTTATTCACTATGACCAACAACATTCCTTGCCTATAACGCGCGTCCCAAAAACGCATTTCCAAACGTTCTAGATGCCGAGATATTAGAAATTATTATTCTTTATGTCATAAGAAACGTTGTAAATGTACTTTTTTGCAGTAAAACTTCTTTGATTACGAGGAAAAGACAGTTTTTGAGGCGTCTTATCTTAGCGCGGAGTGTTATGGTCATAGTGACTAAGGGCCCAGGGAGTTTTGAACATTTAGGATTGCGTTTTTGGGACTCGCGTTATGGAATGTTGTTGGTCATAGAGAATAAGGGCCCAGGTCAGCTGTTGCCATCGCCTAGCGGCTAGGCTCTAGCCTGAACAACAAAAGTATGTCGCCCACCTTTTCGCAGGCGAAGAGTACAGGTGCGGTGGCGAGGCCGAGCTTGAGGTCGGCGGCGGTGGGCTTGCCCATGGCCTGAGCCGAGGACACGAAGTCGAGCAGGTCGTCCACCAGCTGGAACGCGAGCCCGAGGTTGCGCCCGTATTGGAACGCGAGCTCGCAGGTCGCCTCGTCTGCACCGTTCAGGAGACCCACCTGCGTTCGAATTTATATAAATACAATTACTTTTAAACGAGGACCTCATTCAAACATCCGATAATAATTCATGCTTATGTGAGGTGTAACTAATAAAAATATAATTTAAAAAAAGCACCGACATATTATCACAAAGAAAATCTTAAATAAACCATAAACGGGGGTTTATGTGGAGGAACCTTTAAATTTTATTTCAGTGGCAGTAATAAGGTAAAAGATTCCGGAGACGTATACCTATGTATAGACTATATTATTGTACAATCTTTTATTTTATAAATCTCATGTTCTCTCAAAAACTATTTTTCTCATCACACGAAAACAAACTTTTTAAAGTGGACTTCTTTGACATGAAAAAAGTATTCCACTTTCTCAACTTCCCGTTTGAAGTAATCTTTACTTGACCAGAAAAATTTGATATTTAAATTGTTTCTCAATCCACAAATAAACTTCATCAGACGAATAAAAAATGACGTCACAATTTTAGTATTAAAAATCCGCCAAAATGTAATGGAATAGGTACCTAAACGAAATTTATTCGTCAGATAATATTTGGTAAATGATGGGGAAACGAACCCTCAATAGCAGGAAGAGGGAAATCCATCTAAAAGATCGATTGCTGAAAACATCAAATACTTTGTTTTGTTCCGAAAAAGAAACCAGGAATTAATGTGATCATAATATTGATTTGACTACTCTACTGTAGACGAGTGAATATTAATCATTCATTTAACGTAATCAAGCGGCGGCGCAGCTCAGGTGTTGTACTTAATATTCCACCGAGCTGCCTGATCACGCATTTTGTTTGACACTTTCACTTCTTCATTCATAGTTTTGTTTTTTTAACAAATTAACGCGTTGTGTCAAGTTAAAAATCACATATTACTTACATTATTATTAGAAAAAAATGGTGAAAGGTAAAACTTTTTTCTATGTAGAATAGGTACCTATATATAGATATACCTACTTACTATTAATAACAAATAATAAGTAGAAAAAAAAGAAAAGTTTGTGATTAATTTCAAATACTTTTCCACTTTTTTACGTTGCGTTTATAAAGCCTAGCAATGCTACCTAACGCACTAGGAAGCTGCGAAGTGCGGACATTTTATGGGTGCTGAAAAAGATTTGATTTTTTGTATATTTCTTTGTTTGTAACAGAAAACTTTAAAACTACTTAAACAATTTAAAACAAAAAACCATTTACCAACAGAACGCTACAGTATTCCTACTTTTCATTCAGGAATTCCCACGGAAACTCCGAAATTAATGCGAGTGAACCCTTGCGGGATTAAAACTATTGAAACCTACATGAGCGAAAGAGTTGACGAATGACGTACCGCTTTAACAGAATTGGCAATAAGCGAGGCGGTCTTCCTGTAGGTCTTGGTGAGGTAGTGTGCGAACCGCTCGTTCTCCGTCTCCTTGCTGCCGAGCTGCATGAACTCGCCCTGCACCAGGTCCGTTACCACCTGCAACACACATATTTTGTCTAAGTTACTAAAAGATTACTTATAATTTCGATACAAATCCTAACTTAATATTATAAATATGAATCGGAGTCTGTTTATTTGCTACACATTCACGTCTATAAAATACTCAACCGACCATCATGAAATCTCGCATTCACGTACGTTGTCAGGGGTAGAAAGACATAAGATAGCTTTTAATCCTTAAAAAGGCACTAACTGTTCCCGATGAATAACCGTGGGCTGGTGATACTATAAATGTATACAAAAAACTACATCACGTGCCAAATTACAAACAACACAGTAGGATTTTTTATTTGTTTTTTTTTTGTAATTTTTATGTCAACAAACATGTTGAAACGTTACTTTTTTAGAATTATACCCGTTTCCATAACATGGAATTGTCAGATTAATGGTCTTTTCTGTTTTATCAGGAATTAGCATTAACCTATAAAATATAATATGTACGTTTACACGTACACAATATGTGATTTTAAACGGAGGACATATCCTCGATGATTACAAGTTTTCACACTAGTAAAAATATAATTAAGGAAAACATTAATAAATCACAGAGAAAACCTGTTTACACGTTTTACACAGGTGAATGGCCTTTACACACGATTTGTCGGCGACATTACAAAGGAAAGAAGCATTGAATTACCCTCAGATCGATCGGGGCATTTGTTTCTTGCGCGCTAAGTTTTAACGAATACTTTATTTTATTGGAAAATTCAGTTACACTGTGTATACTTGTAGATATAGACTCTTACACTCTGTATGCTCTAATACGTACAATATAAAAAACATCCTTAAATGCGAATGTGAGTTTGTTTGTTTGTTACGCTTTCACGCCTTAACGGCTCAACCGATCAGCATAAAATTTTGAATATACGTTGTCAGAAGTACAAAGAAGGACATAGGGTACTTTTATCGTGGAACTCCCGCGGGAACCCCGAAATTATCGCGGATGAAACAGCGCGTAACAGCTAGTAAGTATTATATAAATATTAATTTTAAACAGTAGCGAGCGGGTCGTTAGTTACGTACTGAGTGATGAATAAAATTAAATATTCTCTCTTAATTGTTAGCGCCTAATATGCACCTGGCTCAGCACTAGGGTGACGTCATTGTTGCGCAAGCGAGCAATCATCATCGACGCCACGGCGAGGATGAAGTCGCCAGCCATCGCCACCTGCAAATAAACAATACGTTCACGTTAGTGCATAGCCTGGTAAGGGCAGGTAGACCACAGAGAAAATAATATATTAACTAGAGAGGCAATGCGCAACTTGCTCGGCGGCGCAGGCGCGTCACGGTTGCGCGTCACAGGAAGTCAGGCCAAATGCTCTAAGTTTTTGAAAACTTAGAAACTCAATTTTGAAAAAAAGTGACTTAATACAAACGCAACCAAATGGCGTTTATTATATTTCGATACCTACATTAATGAATGTTTTAGTGCGTGATGAAAAGTTTTGTGTACGAAAATCATTGGAGACACTCGTTTTCATTTGTTTCCATACTTAACGAAGTTGATGCCCCTTCTATCAGTTCTATCTGTTCTGTGAGTAGACATTCTGATTCCTAGAGTCGCCTTTTTCAGAATAGTAATAACAAGTACAATTATAGTACTAGTACTTTACTTTAGTAAAGTTGCTAAAAATTGCTATTCACGTCTATTTGCGTATATAATCCAATAAGTTCTAAAGTAATACGAATAGATAATAAAATCAGTATTTATAAATGCTACTCAAACTTTTGTAATAAGTTCTCAACATATTCTCCACGTCTATTTGCCCATATAACCCAATAAGTTCTAATGTAATACAGACAATAAAGCCCGTTTTCAGCTAAAACCTACTACCATGGGCAACCTATTTGCAAAAATAAATATTCGTTTTAAAAAACAATAAATACATATGAGTAAATTGGCTTTAGTAGGTCAATAACCAACATTCAAACATATTAGTATCTCTATGGTATTGAGGATTATTGTTGTTGTTTTTATAATCGCTCGCACTTGTGCATACGCAGTTAGGTCAGTCATTAACGTTCAAGAGGTTATACATTTATAGTTCTGCGAAATAAATAGCCAAATTGAAATACCGTGACTAAAAGCTATGGTTTTAAGAGTTCAGGATTATTTTTACTAAACACAACACACAAGGAAATACAATAAGATTCAATATTGCATCTGCCGTGTGTGTATTTACTTAACAAAACTTTTTACTTAACGACCTATTGTGTAATGTACGTTTTATACTAAAACCATTGTGTAACTAAACATTTGTTTGTTTCTTCACTATTAGTACTAAATACCATCCGCAGAACCGTCGATTGTAATACCTACATTGTTTGTGTCGGTGATTACTCGCTATAAACATGTGTATCAGTGACCCCCATTTCTCCGGTTGATGGTATCAAGAATGTCGAGAAAGTTCTGATGCGGTGTGCGCATACTAACAGCCACCGCCGCGCGTCTGCGACTGTGTTCACCAACCACTCGATACCGTATAACATTATCTATTTATACTTAATCCGTAATCAAATATCTTCGAATCGAAAAAAAAATTTAACCCTCGACTACTAACAATAACTTTGTGTCCACTCTTAATTTTATATTCAAAATTACACCGGGAATATTTATAAAACGTCCCTGTGTTAGATCCGCAAGTTGACATTGGCGACATTCATGTGCTAGTAATAATAGAAGCCAGAATAAAAGAAGTGAATTAAAATTATTGCCCCAAGAGTGTCCAAAATGTGAAATTTAGTGACAACGAGCGAGACAGACAAAATCCTTTACATAATTGACATATGTATGGTATTTAAATTACGCAGGTGAATGACCTTTAAATATGATAATTTGTCTGCGTATCGGCGACAATACAAAAGAAAGGAGCCTAGATTCAGTCTGTCGCGTCGGAGCGTCTGTTTCTTGCGCGGTCAGCTTTCATGAATTATCTATTTAATTAATTGGATTAATTTCAATAAAAAATATCGTTATGTGTGTTTGGGCCTGAATCGAATATTGAACCGCAGTCAATACTTACATCCTTCGTTGAACCTAACATCCTGTATACCGATATTTAGTACCAACTGTAGTTTACGGAACCCGTGCGTGGTGGTGTGGAGCCGCTCATTAGCAACCACTGGACGCTTGTTAGCCTACATACGCTGACCGGCTCTGCTACCACATATATGCATACACACACACCTACTAATTTGCGTATGGAAACCTTCACATGTCACATAAACTAATCGTACGATTTCTTCAGTCGAGCCCAAAATGCGTAACACCTTAGTCTGCAAAGATTTTCGTAAGACTACAAATAATTAAGTTGATTCGCAATTTTGATCGGTTTCATATTTTTGTGCTTTTTGAATTTTTGGCATGTTACATTTTATTTTAACACGTTTTTTTACATAAAATACTCGATCTCGATTTCTTTGGCATTTCACGCACTAGTTTGTGCAAATAAGAAGGAATTTAATACATAGTTTTATATTAAATACTTTCAGAAGCAGTTTTGATATTGAAAGTAAAAGTAAAGTTACGATACGATGTGATACCAAATCGTGATGATATTAAACGGTACGAAAATAATTAGAATCTATTCTGGGTACAAACAACAAAAAAAAAATAAGAACAACCCGGAATGTAGTCAGTCCGGTTATCAGGGTAGAATTAAGGCTGTTCATATAATGAACTCCATTACTTGAGCCCATAAGTTAAACTATCAATAAAATATTAACGCAATACAAATCAATTTAATGAAATATAAATCTAATCAAGATCCGATAAAAACCTTTTGCGCTGGAGAACGGAACTTATTAGCGGACCACAGCAATTCGTTCGTTATAAATGTAATCGTAGTATTCATTGTAACAGTTACAGCGGGAACATATTCCATTCCCACGAGGAAAAATCTAAGACCCCGCGAACGAAGTACAAAGTAAAACTATAGAGTAGCTTTAAATTAAATTACCTATCATTAAAGTAACGAACGGTCAATTTTTAGATAGGATGTGAAAGTGTTGGTGATGAAACACGAGCCGACAGGAGGAATTTGGGCGTGAGCACGGGACCGGTTCCTACTAATTGATAACATAGGTACCTACTCCTTCAATAATAATAATAATATATGATGGTACGATGCTGCATTTGTCGATAACGATATTCTAACGTAGCAAAGACGAGACACGAAATTATTACTGTATATTAAAATAAAAATATATTAATAAGTCCCATACTTCTAAGATATTCCATTTAAAAAAAAAACAAATTGACGGAGAGAAACGTTAAATAATGTAAATACTGTTTTTAAACCCTAATTATTTGTTATTCGCCAACGTAGTGGTTAACTTATATACTCTTCTTCTTCTTCTCTTCAATTATGGCAATCTATCGCGATTTTTCGCATTTAATTCTTTGGGTTTCGTCTTCTAGTTCGATTAACGTTAACTCTATGATGAATACTCAATGGTCTGTAAGTACCTTGATGGTTTAATAAATCATTATCATTATTTCGGTCATTACTTCGAAACATCAATACTTACCTCGAATGCTTGGTACCTCTATGGGTTGTTGCCTTGAAAGATCGGCCATACAAAACTTATTTTTTTTTAAGAACTCACGTTACACGTAGTTTATTTTTAGAGTGTTAGACTTTAGAAAACCCTGTCATAGAGCAAATTGATTAAATACAAATATAGTAGCCGAAAACAGTTAAACCTCACTATTAGTAGTATATATAATTAACAGTTATTATAGTAGTATCCTACTAATATTATAAATTTGAAAGTGTGGATGTTTGGATGTTTGTTACTCAATCACGCAAAAACAGCTCAACGGATTTGGATGAAATTTGGCATGCACGTTCTCAGGGCTACAGAGAAGGACATAGTGTACTTTTTATCCCGGAATTCCGGCAGGAACTCCGAAATTACCGCGGGTGAAACCGCGGGGCACAGCTAGTTGAATAAAATTATCTTAAACAGGTTTTTTATAATCTAGTTTCACACATAATTTTCGAGTTATGCAAGACCGGTGCGTTTTGTGCGTTGCTTGAGTAGGATTGGTCCCCTGCACTAGTATAATGTAACGGGAGTCCGTATGGGATCGGGTAGTAGAACGCAGCGTCGCTCGCAGCAGCGCGAATCGTGCGCGCTTCGTTGCGCAAATCGTGCGCACATTATACGTTATTTACCATTAGCACACTTTCTGCCACACTCGCCTCAGATATCCAGGCGAAAAAGCATCCGTTACAAGTATTCGCTCGGGAAACATACCACGGCCAGAGGCCAAGTTTTTCAACCCAAAAATATTCGCCCCACAAAAGTCTTACGGGAGGCATGATGATGATGATGATATTTATGTTTTATATATTTTTATCTATAGGTACTAATATTATTTATTTATTTCTTGCACATCCATTAAGTAACAAAAAGGTCTTAAGAAAGAAAGAAGAAAGATTTGATTTTTTGTTGGTTTGTTACGATTTAACTCTAAAACTACTGGACAATTTCCAAAATTCTTTCACCATCAGAATGCTAATTATTCCTGAGTAACATAGGCTATATTTTCGGTATTGTCGGTATCGGAATTACCGCGGGAATCCCGACAATGTCGCGGGTGAAACCACAGAGAACAGCTAGTATTTTATATCTATTATATTAAGTTTTAATTGACTAATGAAAGAAAGAAAGAAAATACATTTATTTCAGCACAACACACAAGAAAAAGAAACAAACGTAAACAGTGCCTAATTTTTGTACACATATGATAGCTCTTGCATGCTCTGCCGAAAGGGTCACAAACTCAGCATTAGTTAGGTGCGGGTACACCTAGCGCTGGTTATTATGGTTAGTGGTTATTGTGTTTCTTTTGGGGCAATAGAGTATACCTATGGGAACTGCTGCTTTCAAGTGAGGCGGCCGGAACACACCGATAGGTGCATGGCTACAGATTTTCAACTCGAAGGTAGTAGCTAGCCAGCCGAGCACTAGAAAGTGTTCTACCACCATACTATGGTTTCCTCACGATGTTTTCCTTCACCGACAGGTCAAGCTCCTTGTTAGGGTTTGAACCTACGCCTTGCGGCGTGCGATCCAAACGCTATAATACACAATGTATTTACTTAACTAATAATGTTAATAAACTAATTTAAAATAATGAATACCTACTCGGTTTTTCGCTTAGTGTATTTAAACAACGCCGATAAGAGTGAAAGGCTTTCACACTAAGGAACGTGTCGAAAGTTTACCTGATACGATTTACATGAATAATTTACCACAAAATCTCTACGATTTCACATCAATTTAATTCTGAATGCGTATGAGTTTCTATTCTGTAATTCATTTAAAATACATTATAATATGTTACTATAGTAGGTACTAATGCAAAATGCGAATTTGCCACTGAGACTGAACTGATTATATTTCTTGGCTTCTGCTTCGCCAATAAATGACAAAAAAGCGTGCGGTCGGGGAAACCTGGAAAGAAGTTCTTCCCGCCTTTTTTTTAACTCTAAGTTAGGAAAAACTCACAGTTAACTAACACATAATGTAAAAAAATATGAAGGCCAGCGCTTGATGATAATATACGAACTACATCGAATGAAACCGAAAGTCTCGACATGCGTGAAAGAAACATAACGTTTTTTCTTTGCGTGACGGGTGGAGATTTCTACCTGCAATTCTCCTACTGCTATTCGCGTTAAAGAACTTCGTTCCAAAAGTATAAACGAGGAAAAGAGAATTTACATAATCATAAACAACAATAATATTACCTAGTTAGAAAGAAATTTTGATCGGGCGATATTGCGGCGTTCATGCACGTGTAAAGCACCGCCCGACGATCGACGCACAATCATCGCACATAAATGTGTAGAGTTACTATAACTTAGTAAAAGATCACTTAATAAGTTCTGAAGCTTCTTTTTCTTCATCAATTATGACAACTTAATTACACATAGATAGCCGATGAGGTATCAGTCTCGATTTTATTGAGTGATGAGATAGGTAAAGTTAAGTCTGTTTCTTGATTAGCTTCCACTGTGTTGTTTGGCTCACAGTGACCCCACTAATATGCACCAAGGAAAAATAACAAAAAGAAAACGCCGCCAACTCTGTCTCAACAGATATCACACAAAATGTTATTGCAACTGAAAACCAGCAGACGGTGTGAAGAAATACGCAATACGTTAGTTGAGTACTAACGGTAACAAGCGCAACGTTAATTCTGATGATGGCGATTTACTTCGGATCCCGCCGAGTCCAATGTTGTAAGTGGACCAAATGATAATGTCCAAGTTTCATAAAGCCTTTTATAAACTGAATTGATAATGGACATGTAGAATGCAGCCTTTACAGTGAAAGCTTGAAGGCCAATAGTGGTTGCGACACTTTATATGAGTGGGTCCGTCGAGAGGACTGGTTTTGACCATCACTCGTTGGCGGTATGATTATATGTGGTTTATTGGTGTTTCATAAGACAGCCTTGACAATGATTGTGGGCAGGTGTCGACGGCGCAGCGGACGGAAGGTGAATAAGGTGGGATGTGGGTTAACGCCGTAGCCTTGACTACTTCATCCCCTCCAGCAAACATTCTAACAAACATGCATTTACCGAGTTGCTGAATTTTGCACTAATACTTTAATGAGATTATGATAAAAAGCTTCTTAACTCGCTCAGTTTTTGAGCAGGAATATAGTTAATTTATCGTAATAAGGTATTTAAGTTCTCAAATAAATCTGGAGTAAACAATCTCTGGAGTATACAATCAAAGTGTATACGAATACTGGTGGCATTTAGGCATAAATGTTCCAATCAAACGCTTAACGTATATCGTTAAATAAAATCAAAGTTGCTCCTGCCGCTTAGTAAAACACTTGAAAATGTATGAATCACTTGTTTCCAGCAGTTTCACGATCATATTTGGGATTCTTTCGAAAATTCAGTATCTTATGTAATATACATATTGCGAAGAAATTCTGTATAAAAATGATAGTAAAAATCGCATCAAATTCTGTTGCGTATAGTTCAAAAGCAAACAGATAGACAGACAGACGCAGACAGCGACTTTGTTTTATGTTAGACTAGCTGTTCGCTGCAGTTTCAACCACGTTAATTTGGGAGTTACCACGGGAGCTTTGTGAAATCCTTTCTAAGCTGACTTCTACTCTCCATAAACTACCTGCAAAATTTCAGCTTCACAAGTCAAGTAGTTTTCGAGATTAGTTTCTTTTGCCTTCCCTGAAAGAGGTAAATTGTTCCCAAAAAAATTTAAGTGACATAAAATATTAAGCGTGGCTGTGATTGGTGTTTCGTTGCAACGTTCCGTTTCACAAAATTTAAAGTTGAATATTATCGAAACTATTGATAATTTTTTAGTAAATCTTTCACGATTAAGATTTTCTTGGGCCCTATTGTTGAAATATTGACACAATTTCTTATTATAAATTCATGCAAGTACCCTATTTCGGAATATTTGCTATATCAAAACTTAAAAAGATTAGAGTTATGACATTAGTCTAGAATCTAGATGACCTTGACTAACTAAACATAAGTAAATACACAGTAAATCCTAGTTGCGTTCAAATTATATTCGATTGAAGTTTTCGATGCCGAGTGAGTGGTCGTTCAGATGAAGTTGCGCAATCCACGGGTGTGTATCTACCTACTTGTACGCATCAAGCGCATATTAGAGTACAGACTATAACAGCCGACACGAGTGGACCATCGTTTCGACACACCTAGGGGCCCTGAGGTCGTATGGTGAACCGAGCACGCTCGTGAAAATCGTTGAGTACTGTCCTTTTGCACTGGCTGCTGGAACTTACATTTCCGAATTTGCAATAACAACCTTATGTTTAACTTAAACGAGTACCAACATCTAAAAACTAAGCGATAGATTATGCTAAGGACTTTTAGGGACAGCCGAAAGTGAACATATTATTGTCACCGGCGATAAACAATTAACTTAACGCCTTCGTGCGTTGAGAAAGGTTTTAAACATCCGTTTCGTCACAATATTAATTAAGTATGTGTATCATAAAAAAATGTGTGTTTACGGATACGGCTCCGGATTTTTCTTGGCCAATATTGCAATATTTAAAACGGTGCGTCCGGTTGAGCGGAGCATTGGGCAACACTAGATCGGCGCCGACGCAACTCGGCCGCCACCGGCAAAGATGCGCGTGACCTTGACACGGAGACGCTTGTTTGATTCAAGTTTTATTTTATTTTTCTTTCATTAGCAAAAGGCTATCACGTACGCTTTTCTCAAGTGTCTATCTAAAAATATTTATAAAACCGATTATTATGGTTTACGAAAACACAGGATGACGATTCAAATAAATAAATTATTAAATTAACTTGAGTAACTATTTAATTTTTTTTTTTTTTTTTTTTTTATTTATTTATTTATTTACTAATTTATAAACATTGTAACAACTTGACGGTGCTACATAAACCTTTTTAGGTTTTTCCGTGCACCGACGTATCCGTAGTTATTCGTAAATAGTTACGTACCTGTTTTTTTTTCTCTATTTAATCTCCGATACATTTTTATTTGCAAGATATAGGTAGGCATTCTAAATGACTCACCACGCCCGCATCCACCACATTATAATCAGAACTGAACCTTTACAATAACAGTATATAAATCAATCTTAGCTAATTACATATCATTACAAGACTAATATAATGGTATAGACAGCCGCTGCGCGACCGACCCACTTCCACCCCTCCTCTGGCGGCACCGGTCCGCAGTGAACAGTTATACCGACCAGATTAAAGTTGATACTCTACTACAGCCACTGTGGGTCACCCAAGGAAAGTGTAACCGAAATTTTGCTTTAGTCGACACTGCGACTACCGCCCGTCGTATATCGCTCCAATAGAAAGTAATAGCTCTAAGACTTTCTTTAACACACATTATTACCGCTCAAAATTGGGCAACTAATGACGCAACTGTAAAGTATTTGTCTATACATAATACTTAGTTCATCGCATATTGTTTCCCTTATTACGCGAATAGCAAATACGAGCAATACGCAAGCGCATAATCCTATGTTATGCTCGATGCACATCGTATGAACAAAAGACATCAACGAGTTACTTGCGCAACGACTTGAATTTCATGTATTAATAGAATTTTATTCTTAAAATATGTAAATGGCAAACCAACACTAAAGATAACTTTGATGTTGTTTTGGTTTATAATGAATCACTATCTCCAGAAAATTGCAATTTTTTTTTTCACAAAAAAAAAACAGTTTTCCCGATTTTATAATCTATTTGTATAACTTGGTCGTGATTTCCACAAGTCAAGAACAATAATTATTGTGCTATCAATAAAGTACTTGTGCTATTAATAGGATTAGACAGACAGATACATTGTTTGATTTCAACAAAGACTAAAAGTGCCTATTCGATAACGGTGAGGTTATAAGTAAATGAAAATTATAAATGCAAGACAAAAATATTACTGCTCTATCTTTCAAAGACAGAATCCAGCAAAAAGATCTACAAGTATTATTATTGAGTATCGAAAAGACAAACAAAAGCAAACAAAAATGCTTTTGAGTTTTTTGGGATCTCATCCATACTAATACAATAAATGCAAAAGTAACTCTGTCTGTCTGTCTGTCTGTTACGCTTTCACGCCTTAACGGCTCAACCGATCATCATGAAATTTTGTATACACGTTCTTAGGAGTACTGTAGAAACTGCGGGGAACAGCTAGTTTTTAATGAACGTTGAATACTCGAGCACCGTCTTCAAGGTAAAGCTAGACGACAGCAATATTTTTTATTAGAATGAATTTACACGACGTAGTACTATTTTCTTATTTCTATCAGCACTGGGATAAATACTATAATTAATAGACATAACCCAAATCAATTCTTTTTCCAAATCTTTATAAGCTACTAGCTGTTCCCCGCGGTTTTACCCGCGTTAGTTTTAGAGATCTTAAAGTACATACTTACTACCCTATATTTTCTATTCTTTCTCGTATCTATATATCAGTATTTATATATTTTTGTTATTATTGAAATGTATTATGTAGTTATTAATGCCGCACTATCTACCTTTCTTTTTACATCTCTCTCTACCGGAGGAGGCTGCCTATGAAAAAATTGCTTTCAGCAATATAGGTCGCCTCATTGTACGTATCCATATGTTTCTGTGTTTTTTAAATATTGTGTGTTCTACTGTGTGTGCAATAAAGTATATTTGATTTGATTTTTTTTTATACCTACCTTTAACAACGTGTAGGTAGTATGCAAAATTTAATATAGTTTCTTCCGCGTTAATTTCTTAATAGCCAATGTCCTTCTCTGTACCCCTGACAACGTGTATGCAAAATTTCGTGGTGATAGGTTGAGCCGTTTAACAAACGAACAAACAAACTCACTTTCGCATTTATAATATTAGTAAGGTTGAATAAAGTCATCGATTTTGATTTACTTGTCACTAACAGGTCTTTATAAAAGTTACAACTGTTCGCGGTTTTTATGTCTGTTGACACTAAGTAAATGACTGCAACCTTGTGACTCCCCAGCTTTACTCTTGTCCCCACTTCAATTGTCTTCAACTCTACACCCGCTCACCCTCCCCCTCCACCCATCGGCCGTCACGTCGCGGCGTCGGTGAAAGCTCCGAAAGTCCAACGACAGACAGACCGTCACACAACACCGAGCCAATAATAAACGTGTCCTTCCGATCGACAGATCACATATAACATGTGACGATGCAATCGAATATACCTAATGACGAAAATATTAACTACAAATTGGAATTTAAATTAAAATATTAGTTAAAATCTTAGAGGTATTTTATAATTTATTCTTTTCAGTTTAAGGTCGAACCGTTTATAGAATTATATTATAAAAGATATTATATGAACATTTGATCGCTGCAATTTTGAGCAGTTAAATATTATTACTAGTCTTTATCATATTTGCGAAACGTTAAAAAACATTGAAACTATTATTAATCGATACTACTTATAAGACTATAATGTACCTCATTTAACAAGAAATCTGACAGTGTGTTTATTTTACAAATGTACATTGTACATACAGAAAATGTAATCAGTCAGTTACGAAATACCTAATTATACAGATTCTGAGAATACTGTTATACAAGAATAAAGTGTAATTTTGAAGGAGGTCTGACGGAACATTAAGGATATAAGGGCGCGACCACCACGTCGCTGACCGACTTGAGGCAGTCAACACGAACAACAATTGCGCCAGACTGGCTCTATAGGGTGTTGCAAAAGAACGATCAGACAGCTGAGACGGGCAGTGGTCGCGAACGTCGCAAGAACGAAGCTGAGAAACGAGGTTTAGATAATAAAAAAGAAACTAGCTGACACTTTCATTTCACTTAAAACTTGCATATCATATCACTGTGATAACTATTTTCTTCCACATACTCACGGTGCACGCACATGCGAACCACGGACGCTCTCGATTTAAAAATTCTATTTCAGCATACCACAGACAAACGAACAATACAGCCTCAATACATATTCTGAACAATGGCCGCTGATATGATAAGAATTCACAATACGCTCTTGACGTTGGCAATGTACAATTATTCAGAACACTTGGACCTATTGTTATAGATACAGCTCCTATATGACAAATGTTAAATATGTATATTAATTAGAATGCAGGTCAATGACTTTAAAATATAAAATACAAAAAATGCTATGAAGGCTAAACACACTTAGACATACGAATGTTGCGTTGTGAAGCCCAATAATGTAAACAGACTCGCCCTAATGTCAAACTTAAGGATGTAGTCAGGTTATGGCATGCCGCCAGTGCCAACAACGAAGTCAACATTTGTGCTAAGATGACATAAGTCAAATACGGGTTATTGGATCTTGAACTAGTGTGAGCTGGCTGATATAACATCCGCAAGTATGAATTGATGCGTACACAGGCGTTGCGACACGACTCGTCACTGACGCTGGTGCGGATACAGAGTAAGCTTTGTAACCAAGGCCAAAAATAGAATCACTCAACGGATGTACAGCATTTTCGGGTAAGTTCGGACAGGGGGCAAGAAAAGATATCTATTTGTCTATATATCCCCCATCAAAGTATCTACCCAATTGATCTTTCATCGATGGATTCTTCCGTCATATAAATTTTCCTGGTGGAAAAACAACATTATTAATTTATTGAAACTTTTTGCATAACATAGCACAAAAGGCAGACTTAATGTTATTGTGCGTGCGTAATTACAGTATCGAAATTCAATAATAATTGGATTTCTAGACATTACGCTCCACGTCTCATTATTTGATTCCTATAGATTGTAAGATAAAGGGGGAGTATCCGTACTTGCCCCATGACCGAACTAACCCAAATATACTTTACTTACCTGTAGTTATTAGTAAAAAAATATGTAAAATACTTTTGTTGTACTCTATTTTAATACGGATTTTTCCGTTTTCTGTAATTATTTTTTTTGTATAATAACCACCAACATTGACCACCAATTAGATACTTACTCAAAATGCCTATATGATTATTCTTTTAAATGCACTTGTATGAAATACGCTTGGGGTGCATAGTAAATTTTTTAATCTTTCATAAAGTATAAGAAATATGTACTGAATAATCTATACTTACTCTCATCAATGTTACTCTCTAATAAAACATGCGGGTTCAAATTAACTGATTGGTATACCTACCATTGTGGTCATATTTGAAAGGATGTCTATTCCCACTCTTTGAGTTATTGTTGTTGTGTTTGAACGCGTACACATAAAACGTGTATATAAAACTTATTGGACAGATTTCAATGAAACTTTGCATGTTGGCAGCTTACGACTTAACTATTTATCCCGCCTCAACAGAAATAAATGCAGGTAAAACCGCGATCATTGATAAATATAATAATAAAGGCAATGATAAACTGCAAGGATTCCGGTCAAATACCATAAAAACGTAATGAGTGATCGCATCACCGGAAAACGTAATTGCAGAACATTGCAAATACATTCGTGAAGGACATAGTCGCAACGCTATTCACCTACAAGCATACCTAAATTACGAACAAGCATTTGGTGCAATATAAAAACACTCGAGAGCCTATAGAAGAGCATGTAATCCATATAAAATTATAATTTTCTTTGTTCTACATTCATCGCTATTCATGTCACAATACCTTTAACGTCACCACAAAAAACTACCCAATTTATAAATAGTACTATTATATTTACCTATCGACAATGGTCAAAGTTTTAGAATAAACGTCACATAAAATGTTAAACATATTAAATCATTTTTAAGCCCAATAAATATCAATATTATTATAAAACATAATTAAAATGCGGCGCCACCTATACTCTTAAGAAATCGTTACGAAAATTACCTTGAAGTAAATAAAGGTCATAATAGGTTTAACAAATATATCACAATAAAGAAAGAATCATTGCACAACAGTCATGTCTTAAACGTTATACGGCGCAACTCCTATTTACACGTCTAACAATAAAATTGTTATAGCAATATACTACATACAAATTGGTCATTTATTGATAAAGTTATAAAATTCAGTTGTGTTTTTCTAAAATGAAAATATCTATTCCAAGAAATCGGTAGGGAAAGCTCCGTTTCGGCCTTGTTTTGTATATTTAGCATGACCGACTTCACTGCAAGCTATGGAACATTAATTTTACAGCAATTGCCCGACCTTTCAATAATAATAATATAAAATGTCAACAGTTATAATTATATTAAATTACTTGGGTCTGGTATATGATTACGATACGTTGTATCTTAATACTTTTCAATTCAAAATATATCTTTGATCAGTAACATAAAATATAATATATCCGCCGGGAGGCACTTTC
The DNA here is from genome assembly GCA_907165275.2 of Zygaena filipendulae. Taxonomy (NCBI): domain Eukaryota; kingdom Metazoa; phylum Arthropoda; class Insecta; order Lepidoptera; family Zygaenidae; genus Zygaena; species Zygaena filipendulae. Next base: position 5,538,514 of record OU015657.1, read on the forward strand.
ACCGGGTGTCGTCCAGCTTTCGACCTCTCGCAAGTATGTGAGGCAAAGCCGCCTCCGCTCTACGAATATCTACTAGCTATAAATCGTAAACATTTATGTTTTATCTCGCTTCCGCTCACGAGCGAGAGAAAGGAACCACTCTTTTATGGGCGACATCTATAACAAAAGTTAATTTTACGAACCGACGCGACGGAAGGCTGGCCGCCGCCGCGTATGACCGTGGACTGCTTTCCATAAGTTGTTTTCCTTTTTTATAAACACCGTACGGCCAACAACCTGCGTCTGACCTATTTATCACGCTCTACTTTTTTTACTCAGTACATTTAAAAAGGTTTTTAGTTCAATGTTTTTTTAACTCACCAATCAATGCTTTAAAAAATGACAAATATAAATTAAATAAATTAGCAGGAGGTTGCAATTTGCAACAATATACGTATTTAAAGCCGGAAATTTATACTCTATAACTTTCTAACAAAAAGATGAAAACGTATATCGCGAACATAACTAAACGAACTTAAATATTTGCACAGCAAATGGGTAAATAACGTGTACAGACCTTAAGCTTAAAACCAATATTACCAAAGAAAACAAAGTAATATTTAAGCCGTAAGGTAAGGTTACAATCGTTCTACCTATATCTTTTCAGAAAAAAAACTCTATGGAATCTCTTACGCATAAATTCTAGTGAAAGCGAAAAGCGACAGTGAACTTGTGTTCTATTGAACTAGTCTCGGAATAATGAACGGTGGGATTTGAGCCCAGCGTAGTGGGGATATTAACGCCGCGCCGTATCAATTGAGGCTTGATCGAATAGAATAGGTTGAGGTCCCTAGTTTGGCACACAATATGTATCTAATGATCATTCAAATAATACGACACCACCATAGCAACAGTGTAATGGCCGCCGCACCTTACTACGAATGCTTGCTTCATTCACACTAGCCATTCAGCTCTTGATCGAGAGAAGACATCATTCACATATTAATAAGGTATTTGGGTTATCCAAATATGACATTAGCATATTTTTTTTTTATATTTTATTTAAATCTATGAATCGAATTAAATATTTATACAAATTTGTACAAGGCACGTAAATGAATACATAAACTTGTATAATTAGGTTATAAAGTCACCAGGTCATTCAAAAACGTTTCTAAACGCTATTGCGATATAAAATAATAAGTTCAGAATTACATTAAAAAATAGCCGGCGGCGCGGCGTAAAGACGCTTCTACCTCGTGACAAAGGAAAAATGCTAAACGCTTTCATTGACCGACTGTAAGCGAACTGTAGCAAAGCAACAAAATATTCTTTTCCAATGATAACTGAAAATGAAAATCCATTTTGAATTCACCTTTCAATTCTCGTTGACAAAAGGTTTTTTTTTTTAATCTTTATATTGTAGTATTCTGTTGCCCTATTTTTATCACCCACTCTCGATTTTTGGCAAATTATTATTTAATGTACAGACAGACGGATTTTAATGTGCTCTGTCACGAGCTATCTCGGGTGCATCGTAGACTGATGTGTCATATATTAATGGTATTCAAGTCAGTGGCGATACTGACTTCACAGTCACACGTACATAGATCAACACGACAGATCTGCATCGATGCAGTCATGGTGTCACAACTCACAAGTAGCCGCTTACATACATAAAGATTGTTCAATTTGTATTCTATAATAATGATAATATTGAAGAGTGTACTGCTTAAGTAGATGATTTAAATAAATACTTAACTATGTGCTATATAGTATACCTACATAATAAAGGGATGGCAAGATAAGATCGCAGTAAAACTAGTTGCTAGGCCATTGTGACACAAATAGGAACTAAAAGAGTATGCTGGATAGGGTCTTAGGTCTTTGCAGAAGTGAAACCAACGCCACTCGCTATAAAATAATCACATATTTCACTTAACAAGGAAACGATAGAAGAATATGTACCTTCAAGATAATTCTGAAGCAAATAATAATATTTAAATGTTTAAATTTATAAAAAAACACCTTACCTTCTTGTGATTCCAGAGCACATTGACGGAGGGTTTGCCGCGACGGAAGTCGCTCTGGTCGATGACGTCATCGTGGATGAGCGACGCCGAGTGGATCATCTCGCTGATCATCGCCACTTGCCGCTGGGATGGCAGCAGTGCACTGAATCGATGTGACCAAATACATTATAACTACTACAATTCAACGAAAAAATTCGCGCGTTTCCTACCGCAGCTCCCATACGTTTCGTTTGCACGAAATAGTTTGATATTCAGACTCTCTAATCCTACATTTTTTATTTAGATTTTTTTACAAAGTAACGAATTTACAAAATAGTGTGCAAAAACTGCCATAAATTTCTCCTCATACAAGATGATTCGAGTCGCTAAACAACATTTTTAACAAATACGAGTTCTCGCACGACAAAGAATGGCGATTGACCAATCCGCAGGTGCAGGACAACAAACTTACTTACTTAACTTATCTACGAGTATAATTCGCATAAAATAATACTCAGCAAATTATAAAGAAACCTTTTATGGACTCATCACGAAATTGTGCATTCACGTTGTAAGGGGTGCAGAAAATAGTAATAGGTAACTGTTATCCCGGAATTCGCGCGTTGACGCAGGTGAAACCGTGGGGAACAGCTACTACATAGTAAAATAATGAAAAAATATCGGTGCTATAAAAGTAGGAATAGCTGACAAAAAAAATTAATCTACTATTCGACAGTGGCCTTTATCCAAGGACACATACTCGTAAACATATTAAAAGCAAATACAGAGAGCAAATTGTAATAATCATTTCACACGCTAACACCTCATAATGTGACGGTATAACTGGGTAATAATTTTCTCGGACAATGGAAATCTGTATCGTTCTCTCAATGAATAATTCTACGAGCACAAATATAATACAGCACATGTTTTGTATAAAATATTCAACGCATACGCAATAAGAAGTAGGAGCGCGTGAGGATACTGTTTGAAAGACATGGTATTTATACTTAGGTTTATAAAGTATTGTAAAAAAGTAATTTAATTATTATTACTATCTGTTTTCGGCAACTAAATTTTGGAATTCTTTAGGGAACTTTTTTACTTTCCCAAATTCTCTTTTTTATAATTACTTTAAGGATTTTTTGGATATTCTTTGTGAAAGCCTTTATGTCAATATGTCGCCTTTTACAGGGCCGTTAGAAAATTGCAAATGGTGGGGTTAGCTCATATGTGTGTGTTTTAAAATCTTATCACTTCATATCCGGTTCGAAGGACCAAGCCATAAAACTTTTCATGGACGTAAATCAAGATTGCACTCACCTGTTCTCACCGTAGACGTGGTAGTTGAGCGCCCTCGCCATCAGAATGGCCACCATGGGCCTTAGCGCTTTGCCCTGTCCGTCGAAGTAGTACGTAGCTATAGTGTTCAGTTCGTTCTGGTTAGTGTTGTGCTCCAATTCCTGCCGGACATACGGGCTACAGTCGAGTTTGTATCTAATCTAGTCTCAACTTTATACTCATAGAGATGGCTAAAATTGATTTATTTAATATATTTAAAGAAGTTTATTGCTTTATTTTTAACAGACTTCCCAAAAAGGAGGAGGTTCTCAATTCGACGCGTATGATTTTTTTTTATTTATTTATTTATTTTGCACTATTCGGAAAACTTATAGCTAGATAAAATACAAAAGTAGAATACAGAGAATAGTTAAGAATAAGGCCAATTACCAGCTTCCACATATTACTACCAATATTAAAAATTAGAATAACAAAGCTTTTGAGGAACATAAGTTAATAGAATTAAGAAGAAAAAACAAAACACAAACAAGAAAACAGTACTTTACGATTTAAAGAAGTCATCGGCAATGTCTTTTTTAAGCTTATAAATGCTCGTCTCAAATAAGTCCAGGTCAATCCTCCGGCACACTGAGTTGAATGTACGACATGCTCAACTATGTACGAGTTCTCCCTGTAATTGGTCTTGCTTAATGGAACGTTAAGAACGTTTTTATGTTTGTTACCTCATAACTTTCGACTGGGTGAACTGATTTTGATAATTCTTTTTTTATTTGAAAGTTGGTGCTTCACGTTGGGTCCCATTGTCATGAAATCAGGATATGATGATGAGATCTTGGAGAAATCGAGGGAACTCTTCAAAAATTATAGGCACACCTAAAGCGATTTCGGTATGTTATTCGGATTTATAGTAAATCGTTCATTTGCATGCGGAAAGCAAAATTTGAAGAAGTGGAACTGATGATGAAGGCCACAGATTTTTACGGGTTCCGATTGGAGCAATTTGGAAAATTGTTTTTTTTTTGTTTGAAAGGAGATACTTTCAAATTGGTCCCATTGTCACCATGTTTGGATCTGATGATGAGATCTTGGAGAATCGAGGGAACTCTTCAAAATTTATAGGCACACATCCATATGTGTATTTGGGTATTTTTTATAGTAAATCGTTTGATTTCGGGAAGCCAAATTTGAAGAAGATGAAGACCACAGATGGTCATCGGAACTACTCAATAATAGGTATTTCAAAGGTTCCGATTCGTTAACTTTAATTGGTTTCTAAACAATTTATACTCGTCACAATGTATATGGTGAAGTGGGATGTATATGGTGATGTACCAGGAGAACTCCTCAACAATTAACGTCCTTGCATCGGGAAAAGCAATATATTGTAAAAGGTGATGAGCAGTTGACAAAAGGCTATTGTAACTTAAATAAATTACAAACCAACCCACTTAAAAGCAAAAAATAAACAAAAGTTTAACAAAAAAGTTAAAACCGATTTCCAAAAACAAAACTAAAAAGCTAAAAATAACAAAATACCGATTTAATCCAAAAGACAAAAATACACGTAATATTATTATTGGTTTGTGCTAATGTTAATTTTGTTTTTGAGTCGGTTTTAATTTTTTTGTTAAAATTTTGTTTATTATGTGGTAATTCTGACAAAGTGAGAAGAATGTGACAACTATTTTCACAACGAACATATATTATATAATATAATATAACAGAAATAAATAATCAATTTAGATAGAATAGAATAGAATACACTTTATTGTACACCAAAATAATGTTGCAGTGTGTCCCTTCCTTCCTTTTTGTAAATTAATGAATAACAAGAAAATCCTAATGGAAAAATATACTATGTCATCCGTATGGTCTAAGCCACCGTAAAAACATTGTCCACTGTTAATTTTTATTTAAAAATGAAAACTCGACAGGTGTAAAATTATTACATTAAAGCGCTAAAACGTAATTATTAAAAAAGTTTATATAATAATAAAATTACAATACATAAATCTACCGGCTTACTCTTGACGCAATCGAGTAAGGTTAAACTCTTGACGTAATCGTGTCAGGCTCACATCGAACTCGAATCGAATCGAACGGAATCAAATTTTGCTACTTTTGAAGCTTTGGGATCGTGTCGCTATCGAATTTAACTGTCGAATTTCTCGATTTCAATATAGGAGTCATAGGAGTCGTGTTATTGACTAGTCTGACGTCATCTATAGACATTGACACGATTCCAAATATGACTTGATTTCAATCTCAAAAATATGTACCAAAATGAAATCGAGATGAAATCAAATCTAAGTCAAATCAAAATCGAAATCAGCCTCAAATCATTTTCAAGAGTAAGGCTCCTGTTTTTATTCCGTAGACATGTAAGGAAAAAATGGCTCGCTACATGTTCGTAGCATCCTGCTACGGCTGCGTAGCACCTAATTACAATGGTCGGTAAAAAAAAAATTAAGATCTATACGGTGCTACTACAAAAAAAGTTAAACGGGCGTTGAACGCGTGTCTAATAAATTTCTATAGAAGATAACTATACAATTTTTTTTAGACACACTCGCACGACTCGTTAAAGTTTAACGTAAGAACGTTCACTCACACAAAAGAGAGTAACACAAGAGAGTTTATCACCGATCCTAATCAATATTATAAAATATGAGAATGTGAGTTTGTTTTTTTTTACTTTGTTACGCTTTCACGCCTTAACTACTCAACCGATCAACATGAAGTATTGCATACACGCTGTCAGGTGTACAGAAAAGTAAATAGGGTACTTTTATCCCGAAATTCCCGCAGAAACTCCAAAATCAATGAGTGAAACCACTGGTAACACCTAGTCTACAACGTGTTAATGAATTGACTGAAAACTAGAAAGTAGTTTGTTCAGAATCTACTTCCGAATGGATTGCACCATGTTCAAATATAGGTTATATTTTCTCACTTTTACTAGCCCATATCTAAATTATTTATAATACAATATTTGGCGCGTACGCCGCCAGTAGCAAAAAAATCGAATCGGTCATTGGCACGTAGGCGCAGGCGTAGCGCTTGAAATTTCGTAGATAGGTCACCTCCAAACTAATGTTGAATAACTTTTAGACTAAGTATAAATTTTTTGATGAAATTTATATTTTAATCATTATCATTGTTTATTTTTGAAATGGGGTGTATCAGGTTTTTGGTACGCTGTATGAAATGTTATAAAGAGGTAGAGTTTCTGAATTGTGAGTTTGTAACGATGTAGGGGGTAATCTTTGCAGGACCTACTGAACCGATTTTGAAAATTCATTTACAGGAAGCTACGTTAGTCCTGAGTAACATAGGGTACTTTTTATCCCAAAATTCCTACGGGAACTCCAAAAATACCCCGGGTGAAACCGCGGAGGAAAGCTAGTATATTAAATAAACAGCACATACATAATTGCATACCCGAACACTAAGCTCTAATATCAATAATATACAGGTTATAAAAAAGGTCGTTATAAAAAATCAAATCTAAGATATTTCATTTAAAAAGCGATAGGAGAACATTTTCACGTTTACTATAAAATAGAATTCAAGTTATTTATTCTAGCCAGTCTGATCAAAATAGTGGCAGCTTTGCATCGCTTGCGACATTTTAGTTTGACGCAAGTGTCCCACCGTACCGGACACAGCGAATCTTCACATTGCTATTGCGAGAGGTTTACTAAAACAATTATCATTGTTGTTGAACAATTCCATTGTGTTTCGACTACGTCGGATGGACGTTTAAACATTTTCACCATACTTTTAGCCTTTAGACTCTAACCGTACAAATTTTTATCAATATTACGAAATTTATCACTCAACACAACACCTTAAAAATACTATTGAGTATCTCTAAATAGTATAAACATGACCTCTTTAAATACGCGAATCCTGCCTAGCTGTCTGTTGTGTCCGCTTCATCCTTTTAAACTACGCAACAGATTTCGATAAAAATGTCACTATTATTTATTAACGGAACTTCATTTGGATTCAGATATAATCTCAGAAGAATAAGTTATTCTTCTGAGGATATAATAGAAAATTCTAAAGAAGTAAAACTATTTTCGTGCGCTTTTGCTCTGGCCTAAGTCTTTATTTATTTATTTATTTATTTATTTATTTATTTATTGGCACACCAACAGCACAGCATATATAGTATTAGGTTATAAAAGTTACATTGTTTAAGTATTAAGACATACATGCATGCCAATTAGCGGTATGCACATCATTGCAAGTTACAATCTGCAAGAACAAAAGTTTTATAATGTACAGTCGTCATGGGGAATAGTCTTATGAGATACATCATATCATAACGATTAAGTAAAGATTATTGTATCATGAGAAGCCGCGCTGATCGCTAGTTTAAAAGATGTACAAACCCATCCGAGTTGAATCCGTTTATCATTATATAAACCCGAAATCTCGCCAAATCTTCACTAATATTGTAAAGAGGCCAAGTTTATAAGTTTGAATGTAGGGAATATACTCTGGAACCACCGAGTTGATTCTAAAAGTTAGTTCACTGATAGAAATTAAGCTACCATATTCCTGAGTGACATAGGATACCTTTCATTCCGATACAAAAATGAAAAGACTTCCTGAAAATTCCAAAATTGCCACAGGTAATCGGAGGGAACAGCTAGATGTTAACTTTGACTTTATTTTATTGATGAAAGACTTATTCTTACTAAATATAATGAACTTATTAAGTCAAGTCAAGAGTCATGCTGTGCCCACATGTCTGTGGTTACCTGTTACCTGTTACCTGTCTGTGGTTACCTGTTTTGTGAGCCTAATAAATAAATAAATGAATCAAAAACAAAGGTGAATATTTTTATTCGATTTCCTTTAAGTAAATAGATATACCTACGTATATTAAAAATGTGTCTGTAATATGTTATTTGACCGTTATGCTAAGGTAATCAAGATGTCACAGCTCACGATTAAGCAACTGCGTTGCATTAGTGAGCGGACACTAGATAACACTTCTAGGACATACGTTAGTAACTACGAAAAACAAAGGTAATCTAGCGCAAGGCTTTAATTAGTTGAGATTTTGAGAAACAATCATTAAAACTATGCCTTTTAAGTTAAAAGTACCCAATCATTCTTTTTATATACCTTTTTATGGTCCGCAATAATTTCAGTAATGGAAAGATAAACAAACAATAAACTGTGTCTAAATTGAAGTGAGCATTGACCGTTGTGGTTATTCGACCAATCAAATATTTTCTTTGCGACTTATACACTGTGTAACTAAATATTTGATGTTTTTTCTACAGACTCCGTGTACACGAATTTTCCGGCAGGATTTGATCTATTTTGAACTACTATTATTACCTACTATTTGCCTATTATATATTATATATTACTTATTACATAAAAATATCTAGGTAGTGGTGTCATGATATACCTAATATGTAATAGTACGAGAATTGTTAATAAATCGATCATACAACTAAGGTACTAAGTGGACATATACATATATGTATACATTATTAGGGACATTGATTTACAACGTAAATATACGCGTCGATCAGGGAGGAAAACCTTCAGTCAAGTGCAAAATAGTACGATTCAAAACAAAATCAATAACATCAAAAAAGTATTAGCTGAGCGACAGTGGAGCCACAGAATAGAAAATAACAGATAGAAGGGACATTAACTTAGTTTAGTATAAAAACAAATGAAACCAGTGTCGCCGGGTGATATTCACACACAAACCTATTCATCGCGCACTAAAACATTCATTAGTCCTAAAGAAATATATTAAATGCTTTATGGTTGTGTTTTTGCTTAATCACTTATTTCAAAATGCACAGTTTTGGGAATATTGTGGTAAATACCTATACTTGGTATGGCAGCAAAATAAGTTTTGGGCAAGTTAGAGCATTTGCTCTAACACGTGTGCCAATAAGATTATTATTCACTTTTAACTTTAAGTCTAAACGCTCAGAGAAGACAAACTGCGGCCAATAATGAAAAAACAATATATGTAATTGGAGGCATGTTTTGACATGACTAGATTCAACGCACAACAGAATTTAAAATGCAACGAGATGAGATCACAATAAGCTAACTTTATCGTATTTTAAATAAAAAGGAAAACATCACTACAGGTACGAGTCAGCGTAAAGCGTAAATAAGAAAGTGTATTGTGATAAAGATGCTGACCAAAAACAGCTCCATGAGATTAACATGAAGGTCAATGTTGATATTTCGCACGGTTTCACACGCCACAATTTCTAAAGCTTCATAATACAATACCTATTCATAATTTGTGAATAACACGCTTCATGTTATACATTCATATTTAATATAATAATTTTATTGTATTTTAAGTCAAGACTACGCAGATAAGACTTAATTTGAAGGTACCTACCTACTTTTAATGAAAGTCGTGACTGTTAATTGCTCCAAATAATATGAACATTGTTTACTACGTATTTCACGGGTATTTTTAATAAGTGAAACTAATGCGTAATGCCTTCTTGAAACAATATGTAAAAGTACACTAAATACATCAACAAAGTCCACTGTCTGTCTGTCTGTTCGCGATAAACTCAAAAACTACTGAACGGATTTTCATGCGGTTTTCACCTATAGATAAAGTGATTTATGAGGAGGGTTTAAGGATATAATTTGTTTCAAGGTTACATATAAATTGGTTGAAATATAACAATAATAGGCTAGTTTCCTAAATTTTAGTTTTAGTCCGTCTTGTAGGTTAATGGACTAATAAAAAATATTGGACATGTATTTTTTTTTTACCTGAAACCTGGACCTGGAATGGGACCTGGATCCCGCAGGATCTCCCAAAATTATCGCGGGTGGAACCGCGTGTAACAGCTAGTTAACTAGCAGCTAGCTAGTGTAGTAAAAAGTTGCCTTTGGTGTTTTTAACATTTGCGTAATGGAAATGTGTACGAGTGGATGAATTTCACGCAATGTCTACTCGACGACGGACCTAGTTCGAGACTAGTTTTCCAAACAGAAAGTAGGCGAGTAAGACGGCTCTACGAACATAGGCAAGTTATGCGGGAATGATGTGTTAAGCCAGTGCCTCTCTCTACCAATATTGCTAGGTACCTATATAAATAACTTCTTAAAGATTTCTCGAATATTACTGACTTGCGAGCAGTCACCTGTTGCTTTTAAATACGTGAGTACGTATTAGGATATAACAATTAAAATGGACCCGAAAGAAATTATCAAACGCGCACCATCATCATTTTCTAATCTCTCAGGTTCTAGCTCCGCGTCACGTCATGATGATCACACAAAGTTTGTGCTTTTGTGTATGTGTGTAAGAAAGAGAGAGAGATAGTAGTACTGCTACTCTTTCACCCTAAAACGGTTGAACGGATTTTGATGAAATCTGATCACTACCTCAATTTCAAATTTTCAATTTACAATAGGTACATATCTATAAATTTAATCTGAAATCTAGTAAATATGCAATTTAACTGTGAAAACAACAATATCCGTTAAGTAGTTCAGAAGAACCAAACGGACAAACAGTCACGCAGTTAACGACTTTGTTTTATGCACTATACCAGCTTTTGCTTACTAGATTTTATGGATCAACTTTCTATCCTTTGGGAACCTATTGTTCTCTCTGTATGATGATCGGTAATTAAGGAGAAAAAGCGTAAAAACATTAGTGTTTATAATATTGATTATAGGATTAGTTATAGATAAACTATAGCTGTTCCCTGCGATTTCACCCGTATTAGTTTTAGAGTTCCTGCGGGAATTCCGAGATAAGAAGTAGTAGTACCTCTGACAAGATGTATGCAAAATTTCATGATGATCGGTTAATTAACGTGAAACCATACAAACAAACAAACTCTTTGCAATTATAACATTAGTTAGGATAATATATATATACCTACATAGTGTCATAAACACACGTTGGTTATATCCTTCGATGATCATCTTATAAAAGCTACACCGTTGTATTTAGTTCCAGCAGCGGTGCAATTAACGCCGATGCGCGAATTGCACAACTAACACTCACAATCAGCCAGTGCAGCGCGGCGCGGACGCAGCGTAGTGTCACGTCGTGACTTTGACACACTTGCCGATCAATGGAAAACACTCCACCGCGGACACTCATTCAACTAATTCATTTTTAGAATTCCGCATGTCCACAAAATAGATAGAAGGGATATCGACCCAGTTTAGTTGGAAAACAAATGAAAATTAGTGTCGCCGCGGGTGATTTTCGTACCTATACAAAATTGTTCATCACGCACAATAACCGTCATTGACGTAACGAAATGTATTAAACTCCATTTGGTTAAGTTTTTACTTAGTCATTGTTTTCAAAATTGGTATTATAGTTTTGGGAGGATTGTGGAAAATATGCGTGGAATGCCAGCAAAAACAGTTTTTCCTTTGCAACCGTGGCGCGCCTGCCCCATCTACATGTTACCTCTAGTAAATTTATTTTCTCTGTGTCTCCAGTCCAAACGATGTCGTTAAATCAAACCTATAATAATTATTAGTGTCAGTTGAAATTATTAGAAAGAAATGGAATTTTGTTTAATTTAATACCAAGCTAAATTAGTCGGTAAAAATGCCAGAATCGAATCTTTTCATGTAACGGAACTCACGTCGTGGTTCCACTCGCACTTGTCTGTTACTATATTATTGTAACTATTATACTTATTATAGTAAGTAAGTACTATGCTTAATGTAAAGGTCATCGAATAAACCTTTAAAATTTGTTAATAATATTCAATAATACATTTTGGGCTAACTGAATATAACTAACAAACGCCACTGATTTATGAATTAATTGTACCTAATTTGGCCGTTTACGTTCTCTCTTGGCACTATGCATCGAATCCGTGTTCGTTGGTATTATATTAAAGTACCTATTCATACTAGTCGTTCGAGTCATGACTTATTGAACATCTATTATAGCAAATATTGTGTTTTCAGCTTCCATACGAGTATCTATTAAACATATCAACCGTGCGTGCCAGCTTTTAAACTTTTTGTATTGACAAAGCAATAATTAATTTTAATTAGTAAATCCTCGAACCTTTAAACAATTAAAGATTTTCAAGGCGAGACACGAGACCGATAATAATTTATTTAATAGGTAGTAAGAAAAGTAAATATAAACGGAACGTTACGCACGTATGTCGCTGGTCACAATACATGTAGCTTCATTTGTGTAAGCTAATGCGTTTACTATGTAATTGAAGTCATCGTAATTACCTCATAAGTGCTCATACAACAGGAGCATAGGTAACAAAAGGTGCGTAACAAACCACAATATCTCTTTACTACGATGTTTACAACTCAATATGCATTTAGAATTTGAAATCATAATAGTATAACATTTAAACCTGCATGTAAACCTGCACCTCCGTGTGTAGATGCTTACCGTGATGCTTACCTTATTTAAATACCTACGCTAGCCAGAGCTTCGTACAACTTAAACTTGGTATTTGTATAAGTGATTATTATTTATTGCACAACTGTTTCACTCAGCTACTGGTCTTAAAATTATTAAGTTTACGTCATCAATTACAAAACGCATCTTGACGATTTTTTTTTTCTTCATATAATTATTTACAGCGATACTAACAATATCAAATAGCAGAGTTATTTCGCTCGATTACTCAGAGAGAATGTTAAGGGTTCAAATTGTTGTATTATAGCTAAAATATTTCTTGTAGGTATTTATTATTTAGTGTAAATTTGTATCTGTTTTTCTCCATTTAAATAAATAAATAAAGAAACCACTATTTATTGATTTACAATATAATTACTTTTTATACTAAAGAAAACAAATATCCGCGGCCATAGGACGAACGAATGTATTCAAAAACAAACCCAAGTTGAACTGCTCCGTCCAAGACGTTACTCCTGCTCTACAGTCTACACTCTACAGTCTACTTCATACTACAGAGTACCTAAGACTAGAAACGTTACTAAACGACGAAGTCTATCTAGGCAGGGCAATGCTATGTGCGGGGCGAGGGAGCGACACATTTTATCGGCCTCCATAGTATAGGACTTACGTTGTTTGACAGTTTAGACTGAGTTTAGAGATCTCTAGATGTATGTTTAGAGATCTCTATATGTATAAATTTTATAATATCAATATCAGTCATACCCGTAGTACAAACTTTGCCTATAGTTTTGGACTTTGCTTGTAGTTTTGGACTTTGCTTATACTTTTGCTATTGTTTTGGACACTGTGTGTATAATGTCCATGTATTATTATTATTTGTTTATCTACACTAATATTAAAATAGGTCAAATTTGTAACTTTGTGAGTTTGTTTGTAGGAAGTAATCTCTGGAACTAGTAAACCACTAGTAGGAAGATGCTGTGTTCTCGAGTGACATAGATACAATACAATCCTTAATCCTTATAATTTGTTTGTTACGTTACACGCCTCAACTAGGCGACCGAACGTCATGAAATTTTCCATCCACGTTGTCGGGGATACAGAGAAGGATATAGGGTACTTTTTACCCTGGAATTCCCGCGGGATTTCCTTAATCACAATATTTACCGTTCTGATATCCTCGTAAATGCCGTTAAGGTCGTCTTCGAGCAAGCGATAGGGGTCGAAGATCTGTGTGCCGTAGTCGGGCAGGGACCCTGTGCTGGTGCTCTGGAGACTGGAAGCGAGGCGGCGCGCCACGCCCGCGCCGCCCGCCGCGCCTGCGCCTGCGCCTCCCGATCCGCACGCGGGACCACATGTTGTTACCCTCTGCAACAAACAATATTAAGTTGGTTAAGCGATTTTACATACATAACATGTTAGTTGAGACCACCAAAATATTTGCATATTTGCAAAGAAGACAATACGGTTATAATATACTGTTTGTGTATTTTATAATGTTAAGTAGCTATTTATATTTAAAACACTGCCTTCCTACTTCATTGCAGTTTCCCTATGCGACGTAAGAACCTAGAAGATATGCAAGCCATAAGTCCTTCTGTTGTTAGTTGTTACATTTGTAACCTAATGATTTTTAATTTATAAACAAAATGATTTTTAATTTCTTTTATAGTTTTTAATGAGACATAGACATTTGACGACCCGATTGGCGCAATGGTCACCATGCCTGCCCGCTAATCAAAAGGTTCCGGGTTCGATTCCCAGTGGGGGTGGATTTTGTGTGATGAACACAGGGTTCCATTTTCCAGTCTGGGTGTGTATATATATAATAATATGTGATAATATGTGTAGTATATACCAAGTTTGCTTGGTTTCCACGACACAAGCTTATAGCTTAGTGTGGGATCAAGTAGATCTGTGTGTTGTGAAGTGGATTATATTATTATTATTAGACATCACATCAAGTATCACTAATAATATGTAAATAAAAGAAATTTAACAATTAAAAAGAATTAACTTTATAGTATTTGCTGGAATGCTAAACAAGACACTGACTGTCGCATAGAATGCGGGAGCGCTAGTTTTCACCGGAGCCAATAAGGGAATGCGTCCGCGTCAATAAAGAGTTTATCTGTTCCTTCTACGGTCGGAAATTAATTTATTTAAAAGCTGTGCCCCGCGTTTTCACCCATATGAGTTTCGGAAATACCGCAGGAACAATTTTTTTCTAAAACAAAAGTAGCCTAAGTTACTCTTTATAACATGAGCTATCTGAGTATCTGAGTGAAAGACCCGTTAAAATCGGTCCAGTCGTTTCAAAGATTAGCCGGAACAAACAGACATACAGACAGACAGACAAAATTACCGTATACGATTTCAATTATGCATTTAGAGAAAAGCTGTTGATTACGATGTATAGATTAGATTTACTCAAATAGTTTACCAACAATCTTAGGGAACCCAACTAACAGTGGGTAGGAGTCAATATGAGCATTCTAGTGGCAACGTCAATAACTCATGAAGGGTGCGGCGCGGGGCGGGTGCCCTTAAGTACCTGGTGGCAGTGACCGCGATACTCCGTAGCGTTGTTGGGGTTTCGCAATATGGCTATATGCAACTAACTGCAGGCGAGTGCCAATCGCGTCCGGTGCCGATGGGACACTAAGTAGTTTTTGATACTTCTATGGATCTTTATTATTAGAAGAAATTTTTTTATCCAGTTTCCAAATTAACCAACAGTTTCTTGTTTCTACAGATACCTAATATACATATTTGTATGTTAGAGATGTTTTCAAAAACTACATTACGGATTTTTATGATTCTTATTTTATTGATGATGATTATTATTTTATGTAATTTATGTTGTCATGGAAAGGTTTTAGTATATAAAATACTAGCTGTTCCCCTGTGGTTTTACCCACGGTAATTTCAGAGTTCCCGCGGGAATTCCGGGTTTCAATATAGCCCATGATATTCACAAATAACGTGGCTTTCTATTGGTAAAAGAATTTTAAAAATCGGTTCATTAGATCCAGGGATTACCTCCTACAACGTCATAAACTCACAATTCACAAACTCACAAACTTTACCTCTTTGTAATATTAGTATAGATATAATAATACACAGTAGTCGATTAATTATGTAAAAAAATATTTGACCCATTAGAAAATATAGGCTCTTTAATATAATAAAAACCATAAATATGAGGATGAATTTTATAATTCCTTGTCACATTTTATGATTTGTTGATCATTGTAAATATAACGATTCAAATATAAAAAATAAAATTTATTCCATATACAATGTACATGCATAACAACACAAACTGACACACATACAGCGGGTTAGCTAAGTATTTATTATTATTTTTTATTATACTCATGGTCATTCGTTAATATTGTAATAATACATAATA
Source organism: Zygaena filipendulae (assembly GCA_907165275.2). NCBI lineage: Eukaryota > Metazoa > Arthropoda > Insecta > Lepidoptera > Zygaenidae > Zygaena > Zygaena filipendulae. The sequence goes on from OU015657.1 coordinate 5,554,616, forward strand.
ACTTAGCTTTAAAGTAATATTCCGTGTAACTTTACTGCCAAAGTATAATAATTATGTGATGCAAGACAGATATTGTAACATAAAACAAGAATTTTAAGAAAATCTAACAAAATAGAAAAAAAAATACACTACATCGGTGAGCGATGATGATCAACTATGTAGTTGTAGTTGAACTTATATGTACCATCAAACTAATGGACTTTACTAATGTAGAATCATTTCCTAAAAAAAATATGTTTGACCTCTAACCGTGTAAATTATATTGTTTTGCTACATATGCTCAAAATCAAATACATTTAACACTGATCAATGTCACAACAGTTAGCTTAATTTTCGGCCAACAGTAATATTCAATAGGCTAGTTTCCTAAATTTTCTTTTTTAGTCAGTTTTGTAGATTATTAAAAAATATTGGACACGTATTTTTTTTTATGTAACCAAAAAATAACGGAGATATATCAAGTCGAAATTTCACATGACGTCACGCCTCGCTACAGTTTGTTCGCACATTATAGCGAGCTGTGACATCACGAGTCCCCCACCCTAAACTTTAATGCGCTTTATCTATGCATATTTCCATTATTTTAAAAAAGCAAAAAATACGTGTCTTTTATTTTTTTATTATCTAACTGACGGACTAAATAGTATTTTGATTTTTTTACCCAGGAAACTAGCCTATTCTAGCCAACGGCTTCATTCGCATATCCATGATTATAAGAAACTTATTTTCAAAAATCTCATAAAACCTCGAGAGTGTATAAACGAAGTACCTTCATACTTAAAGCATTTTTGTAATAAATGCCCAAACATATCTTTGAACCTAAAAAATGGTGCGCTCACAATAAAACGGACTGACATAATTGCATTGCATTTTTGTCATAGTAGACCGCTGTGGTGTGTTTAAGGGTGCCACAAACAAACACGATGTGTGAACACTCCCGATAAGCCTTGAGCTCTATGTTTTTTTTTCCCAAAGTTTGTGTATAGTAATAATGGACTTCAAACAGAAACATCGGAAATTGACAAAGACACGGAAAAACAAAATGCGACGAAGAACGAGGCTCAAACTTCCTGACTTTAATATAATTTAGGTATTTATCGTTTAATAAAACAAAGCCAGCGTTTTGGAGATGACCTTAATACGATGTGACTGGTCAACGAGCAGAATAAGGAATAGTTTCCATTTGATTTAACGCGTGTCACATCGTACATACTTCATTTAACGTCCAACTAAATCATGTAAAATATTGACAAAATAATAAATCTAGTTAACTTATGTATATTTAACATCTACTGATAGATTTTCTAATGCATGCGACCTGTACTACCTCGATATACTCATTTCTATGGTACCTACTTTATCTCAAATTCAAATTAGGACCTAATTTGTTATTTTTGTGGAACGATTTGACAAAATATCTGATCATAAATTTAATAAAAAAATTAACCAATCTAATTCGAATCTTCGTCACGTCTTACGACTTTTTTAGTACTTGGATAGCGTAAAGTTTACACTGTAAACAGTGCCCCCTTAACCAAGTTGACGTTGACAATCTTTAATTTTTATTGCTATAGAAAACTAAGGAACTTATCGTCAAAATCGTAACAAATTTATGGTGACCACGTGACACGGCGGTAAGTTGGGTTTTCTATAGCTAAAAAGAAAAAAAATTGTCAACTTGGCTAAAGGGGCTGATTAGCCGATACTCATTCAAATCAGTACTCACACGAGTACCTAATACAAGACTCGATCCAAGATATAAAAGTTACAATTAGCGGACGATGAACAACATTGTTGCACGTAAAGTTGCATGCGTCTGTGGGCGCTCGCGCTCGTAACAATTAAAATACGTTAGAAAGTGATCGCTCCGAGCGCGACGCGGGCGCATGAAACCGGTCTCGATATAGACGCGGACATCGATTGACACGTCGCTGCTGGTGGTGTATGGCCACTCAATTTGGACGATGACTAAATACAACCTATTATTAATCAATCAGAACATGCGTAATTGAAATTAACGAAAGTTCACCTATAATTTATTATATAATTTAGGTACTGCACAACTATGTTTTTACCAGTGAAAAGATTATTTATCATTTATAAATAATTAAAAATAAATCCAATCAATTATAACGAAAACAATACTATCATCACATGGTGGTCACATTTACGAGCAATAAGTTGTTATTTACTTTAGCAATATACTCGTAGAGTACAGACAAGTCTGCTACGAAGTGCACTGAAACAAATTTCATATAAAAGAGTTAAACGGGTCAAGCATGCGCGCGCGTATAGATGCTTTACAAAATAACCGCTTTCAATTTCTTTTGACTTTGAAATAGGCTATTTGACTAATTTTTTTTTTAGTCCGTCTTGTAGATTAATAAAAAATATTGGACACGTATTTTTTCTTTTTTTACGTAATCAAAAAATAACGGCGATACATTGAGTTGAAATTTCGCGTGACGTCACTAACCAGTGCAGTTTGTATGGCCGCTTGTAGTGGTAAGTGACGTCACGAGCCCCCACCCTAAACTTTAATGCGCTATATCTCTGTGTATTTTCATTTATTTGAAAAATAAAAAAATACGTGTCTAATGATTTTTCATTTTCTAACTGACGGACTAATTAGAATTTTGATTTTCAAAAGTCGACAACATCCCTATTGTAACTATTAAATAAATCAATAAAAAATTGGTTGATGTTAGTAATTTACATCGATTTTAAGTTTAATTAAAAGATATTCTCAAAGGTGTTCAATCTCATACTGTCAATAATTTGACTGCTCAATTTAGTCGTATTTTAATCAGTTTAAACTTTTGTATACAATATGATGATGTATAACTATAGTAGATAATACCTAAAGTAAATAAATAATCACAAGCAACGTGGAAGACCAAAGACCAAAGCCCTGCATCAAACTTGAATCCAAAATGGATATACGATTCAACGTTATTACCGTAGCTTGCACGGCTAATAGAGACGACATCAATCATCCATGAATAGGCCTGAAAAGACATTTAATAACAATGGAAAGAAAATCTCTAATAAACTAATTTACAAAGGTGTCCAGATTACTTATGATGTACCTATAGCCCTAAAACTATTATAGCCATTGGTTCAGAAAATAATGAGAAAACCAAACAAGGTAAAAAAAGTTCTATAACTCAAATAGATTGATTGAGAATAATTATTATATTGTAACATTTATTGCCGTTATATAATATAAGACCGTTATATAGTACTTCATATTTTACTGCTTCCATGATAAAAGTTTTTAAAAACCGATGTTCATTAAAGATCGTGGGGCACGTGCAAAACAAAAAAATCAATGCGAGAGGGGTAAATGGAGACGAGGATATAGAACCATAATACTACGTGCTTACAAACTAGCGTGATGCTTACTAGCGCGAGAGGTGGTTACTAGCAAAGCAGCAATTACTGAACGTCTTATACTAGCAAGAGTAGTTTAGTTATCGGTATGTACTCGAAGGTCGACGGTGAGCTTCAAGAAGATTAGAATCAAGGACGACTGAATTGGCGTTTTTTTTTAATAACTATTATTTCAAACTGCGGTTGTTTTTAACATACGCGTTTCAAGAGTCCAGTCACGCTTGGCTATTGCAAAAACAAATTGAGACACTTGAGTTTGTTTTTGCCAGCAGTTTCACATACTTCGATATTCAATGAGATACAAAGTGTATAGTTTATATCCGGTGTTCAAAAACACTCTTTCGTTTAATCTCACACTCCATGCAGATCTCTACATTAACACAAGCAGAGCAGAGTGCTACACATACCTACCTAGACCGAGATATTCACGAAAAATATTAACAAGTTAACTATTCAATATTCATTGTGTAATAAAAGGTGATTACTGATTCGTAGCATGCATTTCCTACAACACAAGGCAATGCATCTTACATAACGCGTCCCTTCACATACAATTTTATACGTCAACTTCAAACTATGTTCGAAAGAAAAAATAATCCTAGGCTAGTTGCCCGCCCGCGGGTCTACTTCTGAAATGTTTAAAAGTACCTACACTGGCGTCATAAAGAGTACATTTTTTACGCTTTACCGACCCGAAATTCAAAATATTCTTAATCACGCTTCTTGTCCACTCGTAGTGATATCTCCAAAACTAAGCAACGTAGCTACAAACTAAAAACTTTTTATGCATGAGGTTGAAGAGTTACCGAAACATATAAGTCTCATTAGAATGCGGGAATGGGTTGCCTAGTTTTACCAGCACTGATTTTGTATAGGTACATAATAGATGTTTTACATACAGTAGGTACACACAAACACAAAATTTGTTTTATTTTATGTATAGTGTCAAATATATTTGAAGAATATTTTAAAGTTTACTTTTGAGGAGCAACAATAATATGCGAGAAAACACAAAAGATACCCAATAAAAAAGCTAAAAATGAGTAGGAAAAATCTAGGTAAGTATGGACAGACAAAAAATCCTCTTTTGCTACAGAATATGATCAATTAGTCACAAAGATTAAACATGTAGGCAATGTACACTATAATTTAACTCCACGATAATTTATTAAGCGTTTTGCGCAGAAGTCTCTTATTTACTTACTAATTAAAAGTATGATCATGTGGTGAATATACTAGGCTTAAATAATTATTGTTAATAAGCAAAGTAAAATTGTAGTCAAAGACCAATAATTACCATTGTTGATTCGACGCAGTATCATCTATCAAAGAGGCCTTGTCATGGCCAAACACCACAGAATGCACTACTCAATTCATGCAAGTATTATAAAGTAGTAAAGTGCATTGCGAAATGCGTGCACGTCATGCTCTAAAAGTAAGAAATATTCCAATTATTGCCTATAATTCGTTTAATGAAAGCATTGAATAAACTGCCGTCGTATCACAATTACAGGGTGCATGGTTCGTAAGTGGGCCGGCGTAGAAAGGATAAATTATTGTAAATGACCAATGACTCATACACTCCAAAAGTGAACATTAAATCTATTCACTCTTAGAAGGTTACAATCCTTTACTAATATTGTAACCTAGCTGTGTGTTTCACCCGCGTGAAAGGTTTTTATGTAGCAACTTTTCCCGACATCCGATTTAAATGAAACAAAGCCTATATGTAGCTCCAGGCTAAGCTTTATCTACCTGTGAAAACTGCATCACAATCCGTTCAGTAGATTCGGAGATTATTGCGAACAGACAGACAGACAAACAGACAGAAAATTATTTTAAAAACTTTTTTTGTGGTTGGTTACTCTTCTTTTATCGACCCCTGTAAATTTTTAACCGACTTCCAAAAAGGAGGAGGTTCTATGTTCAATTGTATGTATGTTTTTTTTTAATATTCAATGTACAAAATCGCGGATTCTACTCTTTTATTATAGTACAGATGAGAAAGTGCAGAGTTTGTTTGTTTGCGTGTTACGATTTCACGCCTTAACGGCTCAACCGATCATAATGAAATTTTGCATACACATTTTCAGGGGTATAGAGAAGGACATAGGGAACTTTTTATTCTGAATTCCTACAGGAACTCCGAATTTTAACGTGGAAGAAACTAAGTTATCAAAGGTAGATGCAGAAACAAATATAGGATAGTAAGTGCTTTTATCTCGGAATAGGTTTCCATGGGATCTCCCAAATTAACGTGGGTGAAACCGGGTGAAATATAAAATGAATCCACATTTACCTTGGTAACGGCATTGCGCGTCAATGGCTGGATCAATTTCGCTAATTCTTTTTTCTTTGTGTTCGTTATTGTAAGGCGAAGAAGAATAAAAGAAGTTTGTAGTTCGGGAATTCCGAAACTCACGCGGGTGAATCTCCGAAAAACGGTTAGACCGATTTTGACGGGACTTTACTGCTAATTAGCTCATGTTATCAGGAGGAAATTAAGCTACTTTGGAGTTCCTGCGGGAACTCCGAAACTCACGAGGGTGAAACTGCGGGGCACAGCTAATTACTTATATTTTTATACAGATTACTATTACCTATTTTTATACAGTTTTCTATGGTGTGAAAGAATTTTTATGAGTAAGACCACAGATTACTATTGACCACGCAGATACGCAGATAAAGATTCCGTTGCAATTTGCACTAGGCACAAATAGGTAGAAAGTAGTAGAAACACTAACCTAGATCCTAGACGTACAGAAATATCATATTTCATTTCAAGGTAATTAAGGTGGTTAATGCATAATTGCATACTCTGAAATTATTTTTTTTACATTTGGCTAAGACTTAAGAGACATTTGGCTAACTTAGCCAATGAGTAGTGTGAGTAGTGTGACAGACTGACAGTGTTCACCAAAGCGCGGTTACTTAATGTACTAAGCTAGACACTGGGCTTACAAGGACGCCGGGTAACTCGCGACCATATACTTCTGCAGTTACACATTACAACAAATTGTTTGACAAGCCATCACGTATTTAGCTGATGTTGTGAGTGAAATCACGATGCATGCTATGCTACGCAACTTGGGTGAGCGCCGCTGCTCGTTCAAAAAGACTTGTTCCATAAGTGTGAGTATGAGTTTCTTGTCAGTTCTTCTCAGTAGAGGACGTATTCCGAACTGACGGTAATTTATAGTCCTAAGAACCTGCTGACGATTATAAGTGATTGTAACAACCAATCCTAAGTAATAAACAGCTTTTGAAATTTGATATAACGTTTACATCCTTACTAGATAATGTTATAAATGCGAAAGTGAGTTTGTTTGTTTTTATGTTACGCTTTCAGGCCTTAATGGCTCAACCGATAATAATCATGAAATTTTGCATACACGTTGTCAGGGGTACAGGGAAGGACATAGGATACTTTTTATCCCGGAATTCTCGCGGGAACTCCGAACTTCTCGCGGGTGAAACCACGGGGAACAGCTAGTAATAAATATTATCACGTGTGAAAGCTAGCGGCTTATCCGCATACCCGCGTTTTTCTCATGTCGGTGAAGCTATAACATTTTCAAAAATAAAAAAAAACACGGAAGATGTTTGCAGGTTTATTTTAGATTTATTGTTTAAATAATTCTTGTGATTATCTTTTTCCACTGATCGATTGCGATGAAACTAAGTCTATACTTTAACCCTTCGTGGTCACACCTCCTAATGATAAAATTTACATGATTTTTATAAATAAAAAAATCGAAATTTGCTAGTTTTTTTCCTATTGTTTTTTAACTATTTCTATATCTTGACTAAAAAAGAAATCCATTGGATTAATTAGAGGTAATCTTAAAATAAAGTTTCGCACCAGATTGAATTCAGTAAACTGGTGTTGTTTTTCTGTGTGGGGTCTGTTGGACCCCATATGACCACGAAGAGTTATGTTAGATCAAATGCTTAGTAAAAATGTTCAATATACAGACACGCGTTAGTTAGTTTCGTGAAATCAAAACAATGAAGTAATTAATGGGCTTTGGGGCGATGAAAGGGAGAGTATTAACAGAAGTAACACAAAACAAATGAATATAATCGTGAAGATGAAGTCAGAGAAGTTCGGGACGGTGATATAAGGAGAAACGATAGTAATAGATTCAATGTAGTTCGTGAAGGTGAAACAAATGACAACGAAACAAATAACAGTGGAACAATTGAAAATGAAACAAATGAAAACGGAACAAATGCCAATGAAACAAAAAAAAAAAAGTGAGCTTATTGTGTTTAAAGAGATTTCATCAATTACGAATTATACATATAATATGGGAACAGACAAGTACGATGTGATTTTTTGAAATGTCTATATACCTATATTATCCGAAATCTGTAACACGAGACATCCTAGTACGGATTCCGCTCTCGTACTTTGACTTTTCTACATTCTTTATAATACTTGTAACATGATAAATAAGTTTTTGAAACTCTGTGTAGAAGATTTAGTCATTGTGATTGGGAATAAATATATATACCTAAACCTCCGAATTGGTAACCTCCTCCTTTTTGAGGTCGGTAAATAAAAATAAATTTCAAAAGATTTTAAGTTCTGAATGTTGCGCTAAGACCGCAGTGAATTTGTTTAAATATACTTACCTAATATTTTGTCATGAACGTGTTTCGTTTTCCAGCTTTCTATGCCCTTTTGTATTGTCCTCACGTGTTTTATAATAGAATTCAACAAATTGTAGAAAATAACACTTGCCGTGTCTTATGTTTTGCCGGCGTAAATTCATACAATGACGTAAACTAAGCGAATAGTTATGTGTTCCGCATTTCTACCGAGCTTCATTTACGCAGAACATTGTGTTCGTTTTTCTATACCAACTTGATCGATTTACCTACCCATCTAAAATATTGAAAATTTTTGATACGTTATTAAATGAGTATCTATATGTTATGTTTACAATTTTATCATTTTACTACATGTATAAATAGTAGGAAGAACAGTGCAATTACAATTCATGCGCAAACTGGTCAATTTTGAGTGAGTAATGACTAATGAGTGATGCTTACCTCCGAATAAATCCCAATCGCACGAACTATTTACACGCGACGCGACGCACGAACACGCTAGGTGACTAGTTGACTACCACGATAGGGGTGGCCTATCAAGAATATCAAGAAAGACACTAGACGTACACCGAGGGGCTAGGTAATATTATCGTGTTTATGGTCCGTGGTAAACGGGGTCAGTGTACGTTAAATAGGCAAGTTTAGAATAAGAAAGGTCGGCTTCTTCGACAGCTGGTGACTTACCCAGTTTTCGCGCCATAAAAAATCAACGAATGATCACACAACTTTCACTTATCCAGTGAACTTTGTATGAGAAATACCTTTTCCATCTTTGTAACTTCATGAAAACTTTATAAAAAACTAGATATTGTGACTGTTAAATAAGAGAAAAATTATTAACTATACGTAGGTACCTACTACCTAGGATATGATCGACATCCTTATTATAATAATACAATAATCCTTACTAACATTATAAATACGAAAGTGAGTTTGTTTGTTTTGCATACACGTTATCAGGGGTACAGAGAAGGACATAGGCTACTTTTTATCCCGGAATTCCCACGGAAACTGTAAAGTTGTCATTAAGGGTAGGGGTAGAAAAACGTATAGGGTAGTAAGTACCTACTTTTATCTCGGAGTACCCGCGGGATTTCCTAAACTACCGCAAGTGAAACCGCGGCGAACAGCTACCTAGTAATATTATATCTTCAATTGGATAATACGTATATTAGAAGGCACGCCAAATTACAAAAAAGAACTTGGATAAATCATCTAATAGTGGACTAGAATCACCCAGGTTCTCATCTTTTTCGCCTGAAGGGAGATTCTAAAGAATATTTACCTAAAAATACTAATAATCCTTACTATTAATTATAAATGCGAATGTAAGTTTATTTGTTTGTTTCGCTTTTACGCATTAAGCCCTCAAAAGACGGAGCTATAATAATATTTATAGCTGACCCACGCGATTTCACCTGCGGTATTTTCAGAGTTCCCGCGGGAATTTCAGAATAAAATATAGTTATAAACCTTCCTCATGAATCCTATTGGTGAAAACCGCATCAAAATCCGTTGCGTAGTTTTAAAGATTTAAGCATACATAGGGATATAGGGACAGAGAAAGCGACTTTAGTGTTTATAGTGATAAGCTATATATTACGGTATATCAAGCTGCCACAGACGATGGCTATGCTAAAATACATATTTTGCACTCAGCTCGGTACCAAAATACGTCGTACTATATTTGTCGACATAATTATTTTGGTGACGTAGGTAATAAAAACATACGTTATAGCTGCGTCTGTGGTCACTTGCCGATTACTATAGAGAATATACCGTAATATACCTTGCTATGATTTGTATTATATCTATAATAGCATAGCTCCGTCTGTTGTGGGCTTTAACGGCTCATACTATGATGAAATTTTGCATACACGTTTTTTTTTTTAATGCCTACCTCTAAAGAAGAACCTGACGCCAACGGTAGGGGTTCAGAGAAGGACTTAAGGTAGGTAGGACTTATTATCCCAGAATTTCTGTGGAAACTCCGAAGTTACCGCAGGTGAAACCGCAGGGAACAGCTTGTAAAAGAAATAATTTCAACTATGATACTATGGCAGAAATAACGTAGGTCTCGTTTATACTATGAAAAAATGGAATATACCTACCTAATTTTAAAGTTGGTAGTGCCTGTACTTTTGTCTGCTACCTACCTATCAAATTGGAGCGCATTTTCTCCATGGCAATAGTAGGTACGTACCTACTACCCCAACTTTGTAAAGTGGATTTCTGGAGGGTAACCAAACAAAATTTCAAATCAAAATATCTCCTGTTATTAGCTGTATCTCTGAGGTTTAAGGGTAAGGGCCAAAATGGAATATGTACTACCAAATAAATATTATGTACCTACCTAGCTAATAATTAATATAATAACGATTAAAACAACTAATGAAATATTCATGTGAAGTAATTGTGACGCTTAGAAAGTTAGTAGGTAGTAGAAATTGGACATGCATGCTCGCATGCTGCGCGAGAAAGCACGAAAACTTCGCGACGACGCGGCGCGACGTCCGTTTAGTCGGCGACATACGATGTTGCGGTGCAAGACGCAAAATAAAGCAGGTGCCGGGTGGCAACTTATTATTAAAAGTCAGATAACGAATTACGAAATTACTTGGAAATAACCCATAAGCTTGGTTATTGCTAGTGCGAGAACAGTATAGTCACTCACAACAACCTATTTATTATTGTTAACGATGTAAGGAAGGTGTCCGTCAAATCCTCCAAAGAAAGCTTGCAAAAATATGAATTGACTTTAATATTTACTAATCAAATTGAAGTTTTGTTTAGTTTAAAAAAGTACTGCCTACCGGCTTATTTGCCGAAAGCAACAGCAGAAAGTAAAAGTTACCTACGACTATAAGTGTAAAGCGCTGATCAAACCCAACAAGGCAATAAACTTTGCCGCTAAATGACCCACTGTCAGAACAGACTACTCACAGATTTCACTTTTTAACATACTATCCATTGACTAAATAATATGAATAAATTATACCCTTATCAAAAATAAAATTTATTTAGTTTTATTCCTTTTTACCAATTCGTTGGATTTGATTGAATCAGCTGACGACCAAGTGCGCATCGCTAGGTTATCTGTCATGTTGTTATATAAAATTTAAAGAACCTTTATATGTATTTTAAAATTGCTTAGCCCTAAAACGAATATTACGTACAAATATTACTATATTTGAGAACATTAATTATTTCACATTTTCAGCTAAACTCAATATTACACTGAAGGAAAAAATTATCTAACCTGACATGTCTTTCCAAAAATCCGTACAGGAGCCGATGGTCCGGGGGGTTTGAGTTTCACAAATACAGTTTGTCTTCTAACTTTTTGCCCGAATTGACACATTAACTTAACATTAACACGAGCACAAAGCTTATTCGAACTTAAACACGCCATAGCTACAACTGCAATCAAACGCCTAAGAACATGAACTACAAAATACAAGCGATTGTCTTTCCTCCCCTCTACGCGAGTCTACACTCTACAGACAGCTGATTGTCAAAAATGACAAGTTGACTGTAAGTAACGTTGTGTCAATGTTTAGGCAGGGGTATGTTCCGTAAACACTGAGAGCACTCTGAGGTATGACGTCGCTCGCAGTCTAGTTACTGGTTGAGTTACTGTTTAAAAAGGTTACTCTTTGCTACATGTCACGCTATGAACCACTCATGTAAACCGACTGACACGGTTCGTTGACCTGACCAATCATTGGTCAGTGGTAGATGACGTGATTAAACCACTGAGAGAAACTAACCTCGAAGGTGCTATGCTCACAGTAACAAAAATCGTGAATGATTTATGATGATTTACCAAAAATGATTGGTCAACTGCGCCGGTCGGTTGACATGAGTAGTCGACTTTGCAGCGCCAAATCTGACGTGACCTTTTCTTGAATTTTCTGTGACTCAAAAAAGTAGCAACACGTAGTCAGTCAATATGGCTGCGTCCATGAATGATCGAAAGCTGATTTCCTAACCCCCTTTAGGCGGAGCAGTGAAAATATTTACCTCTCCTTAATCCATTGTTTACAGCAATTACGTATGTAGGTACCTGTTGCCAATCATCATCATTTTGCATCCGTGGTTGCTAGCCGAGTTAAATAGGTACCTATAGCGCGAGCAACTTTCTGTTAGTAATTTTATTGGTTACCTACCCGATACAATTAATTATGTACCTACTCAACTTATTATTTGTCGACACCAAAACTTAAGTTTTTTATTTTAGTCTAGTTGTGCCAGTTATCAAATATTATTACTAAGTTAAAAAGTTTTCTCAGTAAGTGAATTTATGTAATTCTTTATGAGAAATAAACATCTTTAAACCTAAACCTAATCATACTGGCTTTATAGATTTTTTAAAATTATTTTACTTTTCTATAGAGCATGTCATATTTTATAAGATGTTTTGTGTATCAGCCCCCTTGTCAACTTACTATTATTTTCTCATTAAATTTTGATAATATTTTTAAATTGCCCCAAGCTCTTTCATTCTAAAATCAGACCTTAAAGCTTCCCTCGGCTATCAGACCTTAAAGCTTGCCTATAACGGATGCACGTATTTCTACTTTTTGTCATATTAATATTATAATTTATCATTATTTATTATTGTTATTCCTCCAGAGGGCACTGTGTATGCCCACTATCTCGGCGACTCTGTAATGTCACGACAAACTTATCTAGGTTTAGTGACATGAAAATCATGATTTCTGTACCTTTTTCTTGAATAAATAAATAAATAAAAAAATAAAAAACATTTTTCGTTATTGTAAGTATTGATCATTTCATCATTTAATGTAATGTTGGTTACCATAATGATGTTGATCGTTATGATTTTGGGTCCCCAGTTAAAAATCGATACGATAACGTTGTCAAAACGTTGTCGACTGCAGTGCTAGCTCTGTAAGGTATGACGTCACTTCAGTATACTGCGAAGTCATTCTTGTTTAAAACGGAACACTGGGCCATTGCTGTCAGTCAATTTCGGAACATATCCATCGCAATAATCAATGAAATAAAACAAATTGAGTTTGTGGACCGACCGAGCTTTTGGCGGGAATCGGCGGGATTTTAGCAGTAACGGACAGCAGTTTTACTTCATTGTTTTGCAAATTAGTTTATCGTGATTAACATTGTATGAATGTGGTGAATTTTGTTACGCGTTTTAATGTTACGCGGTATTTACAAATTGCTCTTACGCGGATTCGCACGAGCAGCGACGATATCACTTTCTCTTACGCTATACGCGAATGCCTCGTCTAGTTCATTCTCCGTCTATGCAGAACAATAACAGAAAAAGTACTCTATCCCGTTCTGTCAATTTTTTTTTTTAACAATGCTTCCTAACCTTTGTTTCCTGTCGTCTTAATACCAAAAATGAAAGTGGCAAATAACACTCAGCGTTGAGTCCAAAAAGAGAAAAAAAAAGTACTCTGTGATACATACGCAATCGTGAACCAAATGTCTATCAGGTGTGCGTTCCGTGGATTTGGGCGCAGTTGTTCGGTTAAAATTTCACTCGTTTGAGTTGCAACCAAGCCACAGAACGATCGAGTTGTTTTTATAACCTTAAAATATTTGAAATTTCAGGCGCCATTTGTTTTCTCTCAACTCACATTGCAAATAAGACTGTTTTACATCCAATTATAAAGTTTTTGTGACTACGACACCTCCCCTTTGTTCGTAAGAACTCCGATTGATTTCTTTTTCGACGAATCCGATTTTTGGCGCAAACTTTGACACTTCTTAAACAATACATAGCTGTCAGAGTGAAAATTAACCTGCTTCGGAGATGGTTGTTTGGTTGTTGCACTCTGAGCCACGGACCGGGTGAAACTACGCTCTGACAGTTGTCAGAGTAAAATTTCACCAAGCCACAGAACGGGTTCAGAGCGCGCTCGAGCGCGTTCGAGTGCATTCGTGCGAAGCCACGGAACGCACACCGGGCTTACTTAAGACTTGGCTGTATGGCTCAATAGCCCTCGCCTGTCCCAGAAGGGGCGAACATAAAAAACAACAACAACAACCAAATGTCCATCTTAAAGGGCTCTCCACATTCGCGCGCGATTCGCGCGCGAAGCCGCGAAACACATGGTTCGCGGGTGTTTCGCGGATGTTTCGCGGGTGTTTCGCGGGTGTTTCGCGGGTGTTTCGCGGCTTCGCGGGTGGTTCGCGGGTGTTTCGCGGCTGTTTCGCGGCTTCGCGCGCGAACCACGCGCGAATGTGGAGCGCGCATAAGACATAAGTCTAGTTAATTTGTGGTTAATTTTATTTGTGATCGTGAATTAAGGATATTATTTAAGTCATCCTTATTTAATAATCAATTTATTTAAGTTAGACGAATATCTAGGCTGTGGCGCTGCGTAATGTATAGATATAGATACGCTGCGTAGCTGCTAGTGATATAATTTCTGATTTCTGACCTCGTGTATTTTTTGAAATCTATCAACATGATTCCTCGTGTTAGGGAGTTTCTGAGAGTTTTAAAAAATATTGAAACCAATATATTTCGTAGTATATTTCAACATCCTACAAGAGGTAGAGTTGGTTAATCTGATCCAGTTATTAAAAGTAGTTGTTCCCCGCGGCAATTTCGGAGTTCCCGCGGGAACTCCGGGATAAAACCCTATATCCTCTGCATCTCTGACATGCATGCAAAATTTCATGATGATTGGTTGAGAGCGTAACAAACAAACAAACTTACTTTCACATTTATAATATTAGTAAAGATTAATGACCACTTATCCAAACATTGCAAATATGTATTTTGCAGAATTCGCCGTGACTTATCTCGAAGACGCTAAACTGCGCTCTCCTGGCGCAAAATTTTGTATAAGAGATATTGTCGGAGATGGGTTTTTATTTGCTGTTCCAAAGTTTAGACGAACAATCGAGAAGCGATTGAAAAGAAAATTTGGTTCACCTGAATATGTATGGAAAATGCTTGTACCACAAACAAACATAATAGTTTGTCATAAATGTGGCCATCACCGTGAAAGTGGACGACTTTGTGGTTTGTTTATAAAATAAAATTTTTATTTATTTTTATTTAATAATTCAGGCAGGCAGTTTAGTGCCCATATCCAGTTATCCATTATTATTTTTTGTCTTTCAATTGTTTTAAATGTTTGTCCTATCTGTCAATTCATCAGGAAGTAATTATTCTAATAATAACTAAAAACATTCTTTCCATTTCAGAACATTGTTACAAGAGGGTGGAAAAGGAAACAAAGGAAATACAAAACAAAATACAAGAAAAATTAGCCAACAAACCTATTGAGAATGATGTAATTGTGTTATATGAAGGGGAAAATCTGCCAGATAAGGTAGTTATGGGGCTACAAATAAAAAAAAAATTGACGACTGTTTCTTGCACTTCCTCTGCATGAAATCGCACCTGTAGTACATCACAGGTTTTTCATTGGATTAAGTAGGCTGGAGCTTAGGGTGGTAAATTAGGAGACGAAATTTTTCTTGTCTTGTGAAAATTAAAAGGATCAATCACATAGTTCACAATAATACTAATTACAGGAAAATGTGTAATTAGGATGATGGGGCACAAATCACAAAGTTACGATTTCATTGACAATTTTTTTTATTAGGTACCTGCCTAATATGATTATATTGAACTATGGTATTTATTTTTATTTATTTATTTAAGCTTATTGCACAACATGGTACAAAAGGCGGACTTAATGCCACATGGCATTCTCTACCAGTCAACCTTCACAGTATCAAATGGTAGAGGTCAGTAGGGGCAGCAATATTTGAATAGCCAACTGGCAGTGAATCTGGGTGAATCTGCCAGTTCAGATAGACTATTATATAAGCCAACTATTTTGCATTATTAGTACTAATAGTAGTACTTTGATCACACTTAGCATATTAACATACTAGCTGACCCGCGCGGTTTCACCCGCGGTAATTTCAGAGTTCCAGCGGGAATTACAGGATAAAATATAGTTATAAACCTTCCTCATGAATCACTCTTATCTATTGGTAAAAACCGCATCAAAATCCGTTGCGTAGTTTTAAAGATTTAAGCATACATAAGCATAAGGGACAGAAAAAGTGACTTTATTTTATACTAGCTGTGCCCCGCGGTTTCACCCGCGGTAATTACGGAGTTCCCGCGGGAATTTCGGGATAAAAAGTACCCTGTATCCTTCTCTGTGCCCCTGACAACGTGCATGCCAAATTTCATCCAAATCCGATCAGCCGTTTTTGCATGATTGAGTAAACGTATGCGAAAGCAGATTTTTCATCCGACTTGCTTCAAATTTATCGTCACTGCTCAGCTCCTATATGTATTAGCGTTATGTTATATAGCCTATAACCTGCCCAGGAGTATGGACTACAATCGTACCAAGTTTAGTTCCTCAGTAGTTTTTGACCCATGCGTGCACGTACAGACAGACAGACAAAAAATTTACTGATTGCATTTTTGGCATCAGTATCGTTCACCATTCATCCTCCAATAATAATTTTGAATATATATTCAATGTACAGAATTGACCTCTACAGTTTTATTATAAATATAGATACAAAGACTATGTAGTGATAATTATGTTTTATTTTCGTTGAGAATTATTGCTATGGATGTTAGTGTTAAATTTACATTATTTACATTTCCAGCCTAAGGAATACTGGAATGGCAAGAGAATCATAGAGATGACAAAAGAGAGGCCCCAATGGTTCAGTAAAAATCTCTTGCAGAAATCTACCCAGAAACCATCTACTTCCACTGATGTAAAACCAACAGATTTGGCTTAATGATTTCACAAATGATAAAGTTTTTATGTTAGTAGTAGTAAAGATTAACTTTTTTTGTGTAAAGTTTTTTTTTATTATTGTAATGGCTTATGATGGTATTTATTACATCACTCAAGTCCAAAAGCTGACTCAGTTAATATTTTAACAAAAAGATTTACTCTCAAATGAACAGTGTAGGTATTTGTATACACCTTCCACTGCATTTCATCCCCCTTCCAATATAGTGTGAAGGTAAAAGATTTAAAACTGGAAAATCAAAATTCTAATTAGTCCGTCAGTAAATACAAAAATAATAGACAGGTAAAATAGATAGAATAAATAGATAAAGCGCTTAAAGTTTATGGTGGGGGACTCAGTGAGTCGTGACGTCAATATTCAACAAACTGCACCAGGTTGTGACGTCACGCGAAATTTCAACTCAATGTATCGCCGTTATTTTTTGATTACGTAAAAAACAAAAAATATGTGTCCAATATTTTTTACTAATCTACAAGGCAGACTAAAAAAAAATTGTCAAGTAGCCACTTATTTTTCTTTCATGGTGGGCAAATGGTAATAAATTAATAGATATTTAAACCTTGACCTCAACCTGTTAAAGCACACAATCAAGTCTTCAAATAAAATTACGATTTCAGTTGATAGCATTCATCACATAGTAACCATTTATATTTCATGGATTTAGATTATACACAAATACACAACTATACTTACACTTATGTATTTAAAAAACTAAATAAGCCTGTACAAAGTCATAAAAATGAATAGCTGTTTGTTTGTCTTGCTAAAACTCGAGAATTTGCTGGACCAATTTGGTTAATTTCGATCTTGAAATATTTGTGGAAATTCAGGGAAGGTTTAACAAGTAATAATAATAGTAGGCTACTTTGGAGTTTCTGCAGGAATAACAAAAACTCATGCAGGTCAAACCGCAGGGCACAGCTAGTATGATATAATATCATTACTGGTATCAAAAAATAAAGTGAATTTTAATCACTATATTTTACTTGGATTGAATCTAGCTGTAGTTGTACTGTATTTTGTAGGGTGGATTAGACAGTAAATATCTATACGTAATATTATAAAGACAAAAAAAAGATTGGATTTTTTGTTTGGTTGCTTGTTTGTTATGATTTAACTCAAAAACTACTGGACTGATTTCAATAATTCTTTCATCATAAGAATGATACATTATCCTTGAATAACATAAGCTATATTGTAAACTGGAATTCCCACAGGTGAAACTGCATGGAACAACTAGTAATATAATACTATTTGTATCATTTGCACATTTAATTTGAAAACTATAAAAAATAATAAAAACCCACATCTGAATTTTTCTTAGCATATATTCTAAAGGGGTGAGAAATAATTTATAAAGCTTTTACATTTAGTTAATAAGAGAATTAGGCGATTCGTAATTATTCATTAGTGAATTGGATTCAATGTCACCTGTAAAATGACTCTCAACATGAGTCTGGAACTCTGAAAAAATGACATTTTTATCAAAAACATCACCACACATTGGACATGTTTTTGATTCAGAAGACAGGTCATTGGTATCCATCACTTTATTCTCTAGAATAGTTTTTTTATATGTAGAGTTGTTTAATTCATTTAAATTATCATTGTAATTACTGGAGTCAACTGGAGTTGCCCAATTGGCTAGACTGTCACTGGTTTCTATTTCTTTATGCTCTGAGGATGTTATTTTTGCATTATTTGAAATACAAGTAGGGCATTTATAACCATCTGAAAATTAATTATTGCAATTGAATAGTGCTTAAAACCTAATTAAATAGCAGCAAAAATTATATTTTCTTATTATTTTTCAACAAAAAATTTGGTAACACTACCTTTTAGTATAGTCTCAACCCTTGAAATAACTAGTTTAAGATCATTTTCTTGTTGTGTTAGCTCTTTCTTTAATTCTCGAAGCTTTTCAGTTTGGACATAAATCTCTTTTAAAGAATCTGTAACGGGATCCTCAATATAAGTGAAACCGATTGAGTCCACATTCAAAATGTCATTAATATTCTGAAGTTTTGACATTTGCTCGTATTGGTCAACCATTTCTGACTTTTCTTGTATATAACTATTGATGAGCTTTAATGATATTTCTTCCAGACTGGACTCTGAAAATTTTTCTTGATAGTTTTCACTGTTTTTTGGAGTACTATGAATATAAGTGTTTGTCCTCAATAAGGGTTGTTTCAGATAGTCCTTATTGGACGATTTACTGGTTCCTTTTATAGTCGCTATTTTGCTCCACAAGTTTTTGTTTTCGCATGAAACCATAAATACGTGATGCATTAGCTGCGATTTCTGTTTGCTAAGTTCGAAGATTCTTTGGTGAAGAATCAGTTTCTCATCTTCTTGTAAAGGAACGTACGGCGAACATTCAGTCGCCTTTGTGATATCAAGTTTTAATTTCATGTTATCACTTTCTAATGCGTTTATTCTGCGCTGAAGTAGTAAACATCGATCTCTCATTGCATGAAGCGCCAACTCATGAACACTTACATTGTAAAAGTCACCTTTGAGCGTAGACTGGAAAGTAGAATCGTTGTTAAAGCTCACAATCGATGAGGAATCCATTATTTATTTCATCAAATCATAATTATTAGTCTTCGTCCTTCGAGTCCCTGTATTGTACAGCACCGGAAAAGGCGACACCGGAATGCACGATACGAGATTGTACGACACCGGAATGTACAGCACCGGAATTGGCGACACCGGATTTCATGGCCTAGCCGACTTCGTGCTCCGTTTAGTAGTATTCAATACAATGCAGGTAGTAGGTAGTTAGTAGTTACTGTCTCAAAATCTGATGGAAATTCAAATAACAAGCCCAAGTGTAATATTTAGTAACGTAATTATTATTTTTCACTTTAATGAATTGTTACAACTTGTTATATTCTTTTTTTTTGCATAATATATCGAAACTTCGTGGTCACACCTAAGAATTAATCGAATAAATGTCACCTTATTTTGTCTTTAGCGCATCGCCGGCCGCTACCGCGGCACGCTCGCTACGCTCGCTCGGCTCGCGAGACCTGGTCATCAGTAAGAACCTAACCTAATAAAGAATGTCGGGTATACTACTTTGAAATCTGTTCATGATGTGGCCTTGATAGTAATGCTCTCATTACTTTTTACTTATTTCAATAAACAGCTTATAGTGACATCATCGCCACACTAGTACCTACTCGCCAGTTAATACAGTTTTGGTTCCTTTCTTTTCGTAACTTTTATAATCTGTACAATCTGTATAGGGCACATAGCTCGTGGAAATAATAATTATAAGGTGTAAACTAAGGGACCAGATTTATTGTATTGTACTCTAAGTCTATACAGTAAAATATATAGAGTGGTCCGTTGTTTGATTACCCTGCCTATAGACTGTAACATAATAACGTAATGGGCATAAACACTAACATGAAATCACTAACATGAATAATCATCACCAAAAAATCTAACATAAAATATATGTGCCGTATTTGACAATAACTTGACCCAGTATTTAGGTAAGTAACGTAAACGAGCACAAAGAAAGGAGGCGTGATTTCATCGACCAATAGGAGCGGTGTCACCAATTCCGGTGCTGTACATTCCGGTGTCGTACAATCCAGTGTCGCGCATTCCAGTGCTGTACATTCCAGTGTCGTACATTATCGTGTTGTGAATTCCTGGTTCCCCGTCCTTCGACTAGAACTAGAGCACAGCACAAATTAACTAGACATATGTCCACAAACTACTTAGAGATTGCATAAAATATGTCTAAAGAGCACAGGACTAGAGAAAACCACAAACTACTTAGAGATACTATGGAGAGAACAAACAAATCAACCAGAGAGAAGGTAATCACTACGTTTTACAACAAAAACAGTAGCTACCAGAGAGAAGGTAATCCATAACTACCTAGTGTGCGACTGCGTTCCGTGGCTTCGCACGAATGCACTCGAACACGCTCGAGCGCGCTCTGAACCCGTTCTGTGGCTTGGTGAAATTTTACTCTGACAACTGTCAGAGCGTAGTTTCACCCATTCCGTGGGTCAGACAGAGTGCAGCAACAACAAAGGGGAGGTGTCGTAATCAAAAAAAGTTTATAATTGGGTGTAAAACAGTCTTATTTGTAATGTGAGTTGTAAGAAAACAAATGGCGCCTGAATTTTCAAATATTTTGAGGTTATAAAAACAACTCGATCGTTCTGTGGCTTGGTTGCAACTCAAACGAGTGAAATTTTAACCGAACAACTGCGCCCAAATCCACGGAACGCACACCTACACGTAGTGATTAGTGATTACCTTCTCTCTGGTGATTACCTTCTCTCTGCCTACCTACTGCGTAGATCACAAATTAACTAGACTTATGTCTGAGACCACTGAGCAAATAATCAGTGTTGCCAACAGCGCATGGCCTAATATCGCCGTTTCTCATACAGAAAGTAGCCTATTGTAGCCCAATATACCTACTTTACAGAAAATCTTAGAAGAAAACATAAGTTTTTACTTACTTTTAAATGCTGGTGAAATTTTTCCCACTCATCACGATAATGTTTAATATATTTACCGTGTTTACCCATTTTTTATAGAAACGAGTAATTAATAAATTAAAGAAACGATAAATTAATTAAAGAAAGAAACGGGTATTTTTTTTAGTTTATTCTATAGATATATGGCCTACTTAAACAAAGCAAGAAAAAGAAAAAAATATGTGCATTAATTAATTAAATAGAGTGTTTCGAAGTTCCTACTTTAGACTTTACCGCCGAAACGCGGCATGACGTCACTAGTTCAAAATTACGCCTTATTAATATGAGATAGAAATGTCACTGTCGTATTGACAGGGTCATGTGACACTGACACACAGATAACTTCAATATCCAAAAGCGAAATTAATGTTGAACTGTGTCGAGTTACTTTCAAAAGTTCCAGTAAAGAATCGAAATGCATCTTACCAATGCATTTTAAAGTAAAAAACTTCAGAAAATGGAAAATATGCGTTGACTGTATGCACTTAGTTTCTTTTGCCTTATCTGAAAGAGGTAAATGTTTCCTAAAAAAAAAGTGACGTCATGTGTCAAGCATGGCTGTGATTGGTGTTTCGTTGCAACGTTCCGTTTCACAAAATTAAAAGTTGAATATTTTGGTAAATCTTTCACGATAACGCTTTTCTAAGGCTCTATTTTTGAAATATTAACACAATTTTATAATAAATCTCATGCAAGTACCCTATTACCGAAACTTCCAAAATCTAACTAAAGTAGCTAATAATACGACCAACAACAATCAGAGAAGTTGTACAAAGTGAAAGTGACATAAAATGACTACAATAGGCTAGTTTCCTAAATTTTTTTTTTAGTCCGTTTTGTAGATTATTAAAAAATATTGGACACGTATTTTTTTATTTTTTATGTAACCAAAAAATAACGGAGATATATCAAGTCGAAATTTCACATGACGTCACGCCTCGCTACAGTTTGTTCGCACGTTATAGCGAGCTGTGATGTCACGAGTCCCCCACCCTAAACTTTAATTCGCTTTATCTATGCATATTTCCATTAGTTTAAAAAAGCAAAAAATACGTGTCTTTTATTTTTTTATTATCTAACTGACGGACTAAATAGAATTTTGATTTTTTTACCCAGGAAACTAGCCTATTTCTTTGAAGTATTTTAGTATAATATAAATAATTACGGTAGTCATTATTCACAATAAAAATATGTATTACTTTATTTCGTTTTAAATTCGGTTACATAATAGCTAACACAAATTCAGGGTATTCCCCGAAACGAACGAGTATATTCAAAAAATTCGGAAAGGTTGACCATGGCAAAATCAAATTGTACATATATTACACAGATAATTATACATTTTTACATTTGCATGAACATTGTATTTTATAAACGAACGCTAATTTGCGATTCGGCTTATTTAAATAACTTGTCACTGAAATAGCATACTAGGCGACCAGTCGCCTTTAAAATTTTTTCGTCGCCTATTCTCGTTCTGAGTAGCCTAAATGGCGAAAAATC
This sequence comes from Zygaena filipendulae, assembly GCA_907165275.2. Taxonomy (NCBI): domain Eukaryota; kingdom Metazoa; phylum Arthropoda; class Insecta; order Lepidoptera; family Zygaenidae; genus Zygaena; species Zygaena filipendulae. The sequence goes on from OU015657.1 coordinate 5,577,445, forward strand.
GCCCACGTTGGCAACACTGCAAATAATCACTACGTTTTAAGAGTGGGCACTTTCATACTAATGGCTGAAATCATGTAAGCATTTGGTGCCAACCTCAGGTTACGCTGATTACCTTCTCTCTGGTTACGCTATTCATTCTCCGTCTGCGGAAGAATATCACTTTCTCTTACGCTCTCAGAAGAATAACTTCTTCTGAGCTTACGCTATACGCGAATATCTTGTCTATTCCATTCTCTGTCTACGTCTTCTTCCTTTTTTTCAATATGGCGTCAGTTTTCTTTTGGAACGAAGTTCCTTATCGCGCGTTGTGAAAGGGGGCTAGACGGAAAAAAATTCGTACGAAAAGTTGTCACGACACTTTTTTAATTAATTTATTTCCTTTTCCAAGTTCATATCAAGTTAGGTAGGTAAGTAAACCCTTTCTTTATCTGGAACTAAACTTTTTGCGAGTTGGCGAGTTTGGCTTGTTTGATGTGACTTTAAGGTGCGCAAGGTTTTTTCTTCAATAGATAAATTTATTTATTTATTTAAATGGAGAAAAAACAGATACAAATTTAAAATAAATAATAAATACAGAAATATTTTAGCTATAAAACACCAATTTGAACCCTTTATAGTCTCACTGACTAATCGAGCGAAATAACTAAAATATATAATGTTGGAACGAAGTTCCTTATCGCGCGTTGTGAAAGGGGTAGCCCCCTTTCACAACGCGCGATAAGAGAACGGAAAAAAATCTTACGAAAAGTTGTCACGACACTTTTTGCTGTAGTAATTTTTTTTTATGTATGTTCACCGATTACTCGAAGACGGTTGGACCGATTTGAAAAAAACTTTTTTTGTTTGAAAGGGTATACTCCCAATTAGGTCCCATTGCCACCTCGTTGGGATCTGATGATAGGATCTTGGAGAAATCGAGGGAACTCTTCAAAAATTATAGGTGGTATAGCGATTTTTGTATTTTTTATAGTAAATCGTTCATTTGCTTTTGGAAAGCAAAATTTGAAAAAGTGGAACTGATGATGAAGACCACAGATGGTCATCGGAACTTCTCAATTCCACGGGTATTTCACGGGTTTCGATTCGTTAACTTTAATATGGTTTCTAAACAATTTATGCTCGTCACAATGTGTATGGTGAAGTGGAACTGATGGTGATGTACTAGGAGAACTCCTCAACAATTAAAGTCCCTGCATCGGGAAAAGCAATATTTTGTAAAAGTTGATGAACAGTTGACATTAGGCTATTGTAATTTAGAGAAATTACCAATTAAGTCACTTAAAAGCGAGAATTAAACAAAATTTTAACAAAAAAATTAAAACTGACTTCCAAAAACAGAAAACTAAAAAGTTAAAAATAAAAAGCTAATAATAAATGCTTTTGTATTTTTAGCAAGTACGCACTATAACCTCTCTTTATTATTGTGCTAAACAAATCATACGCATTATAATCTCCACATTTTGTGTGTTGTCCCTTGACACCTCTCATTTTTTTTATATTGGAACGTAGTTTTGGAACGTAGTTCCTTATGGGACGATGCGGAGGGGTACCCTAACCGGGAAAAAACGTCCGTAATGTAAGATTTTTTTTTGTCAATAAAAAATTATAATAAAAAATGTTTAACCGAATAATAATTTTTTTTATACCTCAAATGGAACTTAAAATTAATATTTTTATAATAAGGAACTTCGTTCCTATCCGGTGTCCCACGACACCGCCCTTTTTTTTTATTAAACTTGCCTCATTGGGGAAGGCAAAGGAAGTAAGTCACAGCCATACAGCCAATTCATTAGTATTTTTCTTCTGAAGTTATTTATGTACATCGAAATGCATTTGTGAGATGCATTTCGTTGCTTTACCGAGAGTCGGGACTTTTGGCAGCAACTCTTTAAAGTTTAACCATAATAGGACGCTCTTTTGGGACTTGTATTGTAAAACGACAACCTCCCGATGAACGCCCCATTTCAACTTATTTCACTGTTTCCACACACTGTTCATCACTAATGGATCACTATTATGCAAAATCCACCACATTCACACAATATTGATTACGATAAACTAATTTGCAAAACAAAGAAATAAAACTGACGTCCGTCATTGTTAAAATCCCGCCAAAAGCCCTATGGCAACAGACAGACACCTTGGATAGGTAGGTTTGTTTGTTTGTATACTTTATTGAGCATAAACAAAGTTTTTACAAGTTGATAAAATCAAAACAAATAGGTAATTTATGCTAAAAAGGCGGACTTATCCCGCGAGGGGATTTCTTCCAGTCAACCTTTGAAAAATCGAATGGAATTGAAGAAAACATTGGCGGGAGAAGAGATAAATAGAAAGGAGGTTGACAAACATAAAAATAATGGTTCGATAGAATCAAGACAGGATAAAAAAGGAAAGGAAATAAAAGAAAAGTTGTAAAATAAATAGATAAGAAAAAATAAGGAAGGCATAATATATAAGAATATAAATAAAATACATATCTGCATATACAGTAATATATCAATACATAATAAACTACTGGGTACTTTCAGAAGATAACATAATAAAATATAAGAATATTTTATGATTAAAGAAACTCAACGCAGGCTGAGAAAATGCTTCTTCAACTTCACTTTGAAGGAAGACAGGTTCATTCTCCGTCTACGGTAGGCGCACTATTCATGCCATAGACATAAATATATTCTATCTCAAATCTTAATGATTCATTTCAATGTCAGTCAGAGAAAACAGTGGACAATTTACAAAGAGCAAAATATATTTGTTAGGACAGATTAAGAACAGATTCAGAAAGATTGTTGTCATAATCCCTAAGAAGAGGGCTATACTATTATTTTATACTACAGAGTGATACAGAAGTGGCAGGAAATAAGTTATAAAGTCAACTGTCAAGTGGAAGTTGGAACGCCTGAAGTGAATGATCATTGACAGTCTAACGCAACTAGGAACAAATTAAATTTTGTTCGTGTTTAGCACTCATTTTTTTTTTTAATTTTTTTTTTCCATGGCATCAAAGATGGCCTCACATGCTATTTCAGTCTTTTGTCTCTGAATCTTTCTTACAATCTGTCATCTGTTTGTCATGGCGACGCATGTTGTTATTTGGGAAAATAATTGTGTGATTTTTAAAAATTTTGTGTGATTTACACTTTGAAAAGTGCAGTGTGACTATTAAAAACTATTTTCTTGTGATTGGGTAGTGAAATAGCACCGATTAGACGGTGTAGTACGTATGTAATTTGTAGAAAAAGATAGAGTCGACAAAATTTAAATAAAAGGAAAGAACAATGGCAAAATTTCTATAGGAGCTGGACTTGACTTTTATTTTTCATGTCCCAAAATAAATTATAGTTAGATTGATTTGTTTTTATGTTGCAAATACCATCCCGTTTAAAAATCATATCTAAATAGCCACAATTTTTTAAAATAACATCGTAAAATCCACAATACATTTGAGGTTAGAATCAACAACTACATTTTACCCGACCTAAAAGTGTAGTTAGCATAGAAATAATGTAGTCACAAGTGGTAGTTATCAGTCCGTAAAAAATGCCTAGGTAAAAACGACAAAGGAAATTCAAAACAGAACAACAAGTAAAGCGATTAAAATGCGTGATTGCCGGGTGTCATGTCAATTGCCAATCAAATCAAATATTAATGATTAATGACAATCACTGGCGCGGTTCGATGACCACAGATTTAGTAACTTGTCAAAGACAAATGACGTTCCGATGTATGCAATTGAACAAAATGCTTATATTTACTATGAACCTAAATAATTTTTTTTTATGACAAGAACGCACACACAGTTGTTGATTTGATGCCTACATAATTATCTAGTAAAACTATTAAGAAAAACGTGAATAATTATAGTCTTTGAATACTAAGTCATGTCATACGCGAAATGAATCGTCAATAGGTGCGTTCTGAAACCACATACATGATGTCGTAGAAGTTACAAAAACAAAAATAAATTAATATCTTTTTTTTGTGGCTACTTATAGAGATATTTTTTGTGTTTTTTAAAATCTTAAAAAATAAGGATTTTTTTCATATATATATCATATATGGACACCATTGTTTCGTATCGAGTCCGATCTGGCCATCCTTCTTTATCACGAAATTTCCTATAGATGAAGACCGGTAAGTACAGCTTGAGTAAAGTAATAAAGTATTTTGTTCTCTTCAGCTATCAGCAAGACTAAAATAATACACTATCTTTTTGAAATGAGAAAAAATATTTGCATGTTTGTAAACCATAGTGATGTAAATCTTCACTATCGATAAAGTGAGTCGATAAACTTTAATGAATGATGCTGTTATAGTGAATATTTTGGAATATTTTTGTATAGCTGCTGCTGCGTATACTTTTTTCATTACTTACTGCAGTTTTCATTAAGTATTATGATCGTATTGTAATAAAGTGAACCTCGTCTTCTGTATAAAGAACTATATTATACTCTATCTTGTTTCTAAGTGTACTTGCATGATTGATAGATATTTTAATTTCAGATGTCGACAATGGGTAAAAAATATTGGAAATGATGACTTAGCTTACATTCCAATCGAAAAACTTCACGATATAAAATATGTCTGTGGAGATGTAAGGAACGAATGTCGGATACTTCTACCGATAGATATTTCTACCGATAATTTAAACAAGGCTCAACAAGGAGGCACTACGAAGAAAATCATTTACTTTCCCAAATAGGTTATTTAATTTTGACATAAAATGTAAATGTAATTTTTAAATATCTATCTATCTAATAACATCATCATCATGACAAACTAAAATATTGGAATAATAATAAATAAATAAAAATAATAATTTATTGTTTCAATTTTACGACAAATGTTTTCCCCCGTTGTAGATTTAATTCACCTGGTATGAAGCCCACGATGCTCTAATGATAATTTATCGATATCGATTTAATCAGGAACTACATGTGGCCATCCCTATTGTTCTCGTTAATGTTGGTACCCATGAGTTATGAAGTATTTTGACATTTAAATTTTCGCTGTGTTGGTATTGCTGGTTCTGCTAAATGGATTCCAAAACCAAGTAAGGAAGTCCCGTCTCTTAAAACGTAGTGATTACCTTCTCTCTGATCATTGAGAGCCCTTAGTGGAAACTGGAACGCACTCATCTACAATTAATTGACATTGGCGAAATTGATTTATTAAAAATCACAATTAAAAGTGATTGTGATTGTTCAATGTGTCAAAACTGCCATGTCAAAGTCAAAACCATAAAGCCCAATTGGCAGTTCGGTAGTATCTTCATGTATTTTGTGGCATAGTTAGCTTTTATTGGTTTTTGGTGTCGACGTTTTTTGTTTTGATTTATTTAGCCAATTTATAATTGGAAAGTTGTTTTCTATGCAAGATAATTTACTACTATTACTGGGACTATAATTTCCTACTGGGTATAAGTGGGTAAGTAAGTCAAAGCTTTTGTTATTTTTTTTAGGTCACAACTCACAAAGTATAAATTATTTTTTACGGCTACTACTACGTACCTACCATCTACTATCTATTTAGTAGTGTAGGTAACTTAACCTACCTTGTCAGCTTCCGTAGTAGTCAGTATTAGCTGTGCAGCTGTGGTATTAGTCAATAGTAGTGTATATTTTGTCAACATTTTTTTTCTTAGCCAGGCCGTCTCGTTTAACTTGCCTTTATAAAATAGCTTCTTCGTGACCTTCAATTTTTTACAAAATATCTTGGTTGTATAGAGTTTACGACAAGGTATTTAAGGGGTCAATCAACATTCACAGACCAGTGACAGAAAGTTAACATTAACATCTGAGATACCTATGACAAAATTAAAAAAAGAGATGAGAGAGAGAGAGAGAGAGAGATGTTAAACAAAAAAAAAATTTGTTTTAAATGCATAAAAGTTATGTGCCCACAAAATACTTCAGACATCTAAATGCAAAATTATTTGAATTGAAAGGATAAAAGTACTTAGTAATGGAAAACAGGGGATAAACCTGTTTATAATACCTGTGCAGATTGTTTGTAACTTGACACATTTTTATTATCATTAAGGGTGTGTATTACATAAAGCAGTTACCAAGGCTGCTATCAATTTTCCTCATAGTTTTAATTTAAAAGAATGACACTTTTTTAAACAAAGTGCATATTGTACTAAAAAATATGACAATAAGTATTCAAATAGATTGTTTTGATGCACTGTAGATGTTAAATGTTGTGGATGCTAAATGCAAAAAAACAGTATTGCGTAAAAGTATTGTGTTGTAGTTTGACTTAAAAGTTAACAGAACACTATAGGTATTATTATATAAATAAAAAAGTGAGGTATTTGGTACTATTATAGTTATTTCCATTCAAAGTTTGAACATCTATTAATATACGGTGGATTAGTGATTTAGTAGGTACCTATAAATGAGTAATCTTGTAACTCCACATGTGGCATGCAAATTTATTTTTTAATATCTGTATACTATAGCTGTAATAGTAAATTGTAGAAGATGTACTATTTTATGGGAGTATAGTTATAATTTATAATTTAATTCTGGAAGGAAAAAAATTTACCACTTAAATGGTGAGTCAAATGCATTCAAGATAAGACAAAGTATATTTCTTTCTCTGTCTAATATTGTTGTGTGAATAATAATTGACTATACTTCATAATTATTATTACCGTTTGCCTTCTTAGTATTTCATTATTGTTGTTTATTCATGTTTCTGTAACCAGACTATTAGTGATAATTATGAACATAAATTGTTTGGAGACTGATTAAATATCATTTCGGGTTCCTACAGGAATTCTGGGTCATTATATAACCTATGTTACTCAGGGATAATGTTGCATTCTAATGGTGAAAGAATTTTTAAAATTGGTGCAGTAGTTTTTAGTTAAATCATAATAAACAAAAATAAATCTTAATTAATAAATCCTTCAGCTTTATAATATTATTAGTATAGATCTCTCAAAATAAATTCTAAAACTGTCATAGGTTTGTCCGTTCAGAAAAAAAACACATTCTAATAATAATAATACCTATATTATTGCTCCTAATAAGTCAAAATTGTGACAGGATCCCAAATGATACTGTGTCAAATGAATTGAGGGAAACTGAGTTTTGCATTCATTAAGCTACACACTGTATAAATTATTTATATGTATATCTATTTCGTGTGATTTATGCGATCTTTGCATGAGTGTACATCTGCAGTAATGTGCGGTGAATTCGCAGTGTATTCTACTGATGTGAACACAAACCCTTGTAATCATCTTTTAACTGGCGAACATTAGGAGATTCTAGAGAGCGATGTTACGACAGGAAGATAATCAGTCAAGTAGACTTAAAACGTAAAACAAACTTGATATGGGAAACTCACACGAAATACGTACTTTACTAAAAACGTTTTAAAGTCATCATCATCAGCCTAGAGCAGTCTGCTGCTGGACGTAGGCCTCTCCAATGGCACGCTACTTAGCACGACACATTCCGCATTCCGCATGGTAGTGATCAGTCACACTGCGTTTTCCTATTCGCGGTCTCCATTCCAGAACCCGACTACGGACAACCCCAACGTTTATCGGTTCTGCAGGTACTATAGCCATCCCATTGCCACTACAACTAGCTAATTCTGTTGGCTATGTTGATAACTTTGGTTCTCTGCCGGATTACCTCGTTCCTGATCCGATCCCTTAGAAAGTCGCCGAGCATAGCCCTTTCTATAGCACGTCGACAGGCTTTAAATTTGTAGACCAGCCACACTGTGGGTGCCCACTTCTCGGCTTCGTATCTACGTCATAACAGGTAGCACGCACTGATTGAAGACTTTTGTCAGGCTTTGTGGGATTGGCGACGAAAAGACACGACGTAATTTCCCAGACGCTGCCCAACCTAACTGAATTCTTCTCTTAGCCTCTTCCTCGAAGTTGTTTTTACCTAACTGCAAAGTCTGCCCGAGGTAAATGTATTTCCGAACAAATTCGAGGGCACCACCATTAATGAAAACCGGCTCTTGAGTAACATGAACGTTGAACATAACCTTGGTTTTGCTCAAATGTATCCGGAGACCGATGCTTAGAAGAATCCGTTGCAAGTCCTGCAGCGATTCTGCCATTATGACGATGTCGTCGATAAATAGCAAGTGTGAGATGTACTCGCTGTGCCCGGTCCCGCCCAGTCCAGCGGCCTAAACACAAGTCACAACCTCCAATGCAATGGTGACCAGTATGTGGGATTTGACATCCCCTAGCCGCACTACTCTGCGCAGGTGGATCTCTGGAGTCTGCTGGTTTTGGATTTGGACGTTCATTGTCGCATTACATTTTAACCTTAGTTGGATAAATAAACGTTCTTAAACACACACATTGCACAGAGATGGTTTGGTTACTAAATTTGGTTTTATGGTCAGGATTCAATCGGTGTAACATCAGTATTCGGCGCACTACATTTGTATCTGTAAGTAAGTCTAAGTGCTAGTAATGTGGGTGACCTGTTTTGCTCATAATAACGTCGACCTCAATTGTTTTGGTGGCCACCAATGGTGGAGTATGAACGATGTTTTGACAATATTAAAGACTGCAACACGCTTCTCATGTTTCTGTTTAGTAAATATAATTAATATTATGCAACGACGTAACCCACCTAAACACCCACTCATGGCCTTATCTCGGACATTTTCTAATTATCTTGTTTGTTTGTAGATTGCAATAGGACTTAAAATTTGTAAGTAACAAAGTCCTACGTCAACTATTTGGATTTAATTTTTAATTGATATTTATAGTTTCATGTCGCGCGGTATCTTATCACTTATATTTCTCATTCTTCTCAATGTTTGCTCAAGTATGTAAAAAAGTATGTAAGTATAAGTAAATTTTTCAATATGTATATTTTATTATACATACATTATTCAAAAGTGCAAGCGAACGTCACCATTCACCACAAAATGTCGTCATTAAGCAGAGAAGAGGGAGTAATGTACCTAATAGGTAAGTAGGTACCTACCTACTTAGTTCCGTTTAAATTGGAGTGAAAATTTTTATCGTATTATGCATTTTACACCGATTTCGAAACAAGATAACATTTTTGCAATTTGACCTGCCTATTTTTTTGTTTTTCACCACTATCTCAAGTTATAACCAAAAATACAAACAATATTAATGAGTATCGACAAAATACTTTCATTTCCTAGGTCAGCGGTTTACACAATAGAAATACCTACGGCAGTGCTTCGATTCTGCCTAATATTTTTAAATACTTAGATATACTAGAAAATTATCACTTTTCCTTAGATTTAATTATCTCTTCTATCTTAGCATGTTGCCGGGGTATGAAAATCAAAATACTCTTAAATCCGTCAGATAATAAAAAAAACAATGGATACCTACGACCTACGTATATTTTGCTTTTTCAAATCAATGAAAAAATACTTAGAAAAAGCGCATTAAAGTTTAGAATATAGTGCTATTCCGTAATAGGCTAAATATAGTTTTATGAAATTTGTTTGTAATTACTGTCATGTGCTGTGGAATTTTGTTGAATAAATAAATGAAAAAAAAAATAGAAGTGGGGAGGACTCGTGACGTCATTACCACGAGAAAAAGCGCATTAAAGTTTAGGAGTGGGGAGGACTCGTGACGTCACAACCACGTATAAAGTGTAGCAAGGGACGTCACGCGACATTTCGACATAATGCATCGCCATAATTTTTTGATTAGGTAGGTACGCGGTACGTAAAAAAGAAAAAGTACGTGTCCAATCCACTGTTTGTTATTTATCTACATGACCCACTAAAAACAAAAATATAGTCAACTAGCCTTGTAGAATTGTAGAACTTTAAAGAAAAGTTGTGTTTTGGATTAGGTAAGAACTAGGTACCTAAATAAATAGTGAATTTTTACATTATTTAACTTAGATCGTTCACGGTTCAACAATTAATACTTATAATGTCATTGCGGTTCACCATTTCCTCTTACAAACGTTATGGTAATATGTTTTAGGTTTTCGCGACATTCTTCTTTATTAATAGTGCGAATGTTAGCTACCTATTCACTAGTGTGTTTTTGGAAAATTGCCATAATTATTATATTGTGAAATCACTATAGTGGAAATAAACGTTATTTTGAATTATTTTCCTTGAAACACACAATAGGTAGTATGTATATCTACTATTTGTGCTGAAATTACCACAAATACAGAAAATTACTTAATTGTGTGGTTACCCATTTTTCCTTGTAATTTGTTGATTTATGAGGCTTTCGACTGTATTGTTCTTTTAATTGAATTGTAGAATTTAATTTTTATTTGAAAAAAGTTGGCTAGTACTTGCATAAAATAAGTGATTTTTTACTCGTCGGTTAAAATTCGACAGTTGGTAAAAAATCGTAATTGAAGTAACTTATTATCTGTGCTCACTGCTCAACGTCAGCGTCGTTGTGAATCAATAAATATAATTTAAAAAATATTATAATACAAAGTCCTCCGCCGTGTCTGTCTATTCACGATAAATTCAGAAACTACTGACCGGATTTTCATGCGGTTTTCACCAATAGGTAGAGTAATTCAAGAGGAAGGTTTATACGTATATTTTATCCTGGAATTTCCGCGGGAATTCCGAAATTACCGTGGGTGAAACCTCGGGAAACAGCTAGTCTCTTATAAAGTTAAACAGTTCTCCGCGGTTCCACCCGCGATAATTTCAGAGATCCTGCGGGAATAGGGATGTTGACGACTTTTGAAAAGCAAAATTCTAATTAGTCCGTCAGTTAGAAAATAAAAAAAACAATAGACACGTGTTTATTGCTTTAAAAAAAAAATATACAGAAATAAAGCGCATTAAAGTTTAGGGTGAGGGGGTCGTGACGTCACTAACCGCAAAACCGCTATACAAAATGTCAGAATAGTGACGTCACGTGAAATTTCAACTCAGTATATCGCCGTTATTTTTTGATTACGTAAAAAAAGAAAAAATACGTGTCCAATATTTTTTAATAATCTATAATACGGACTAAAAAATAAAAATTAGTCAACATGCCCATTCCGAGATAGAGCATCCTATTTCTTTTATGTACCATTGACAACGTATACGCAAAATTTCATGATAATCGGTCGAGCCGTTAGGGATTGAAAGCTTGAAAAACGAACAAACTTCTTTCCGCATGAAATAGTAGTAGGTATAAGGATTATTACATACGTCTCTGACTCTCTGTCTAGTTGCTTAGTGTTGATGTGTTGATACTATCATAAAATTTTTATTTGTTACAGATTTTACGCCAACATCCGTAGCAAAGCTAAATGAAAACTGGCTGATAACAAGTTAATGTTGTTGACTTTCCTGCCGTCATGTGGGTGAAGATTTGCGGTTTCCTAGCGTTAGGGGTCGCGTTGGCCGGCGCGCTAGAAGGACCCTACGTATGCACTAGACAGGAGCCGTGAGTAACTAATTAAATTATGATGGTTTTTGCGGTTTATTCACAGGCAAAATCATAAAGTTAGTCAGTTAATCACTAAGTGCGAGGTCTTATCTGTCGCAGTCTCTTCCTGTTCGTGTTTATAATAGAGATACAGTGGAATAATAATATTTTGACAAACACATGTAGCGAGTCTGTTGGAACAAACATAACCGATCTTAAAAAAAAAATCAGACTAGTTGCAGTTCTTCGCGGCATCTTCCACGAATTTAACTATTCTCTCGCGAATTCTATTAGGATAAAAAGTGCTCTATATGTAACGTGACCATTTTTTTTTTACTCAAAACGGGACATTGATTTATTTAGGTTAATTAACAGGTAGTCAATAAAAAAAACACTATAGGTTTAGTTATACGTATTTATAATTTATCAAAGGAACAAATTTGCTTTAATATAGCTATATAGCTGGTAATAATTTTAAGTAAGAATGAAACTCGTGGCACGTTTTTTTTTATATTCACCTATCAACATCGCCTTTAGAACTGAAATTTGTAACTGGGTCTTCTCAGATGGCCACAATTTGTTCATAATAGAAAATACTCTTTCTACTGGAGCATTTGTAGCAGGCAAACATAAAATATGTATATTGAACGCTGGCTCCACTACTCAAATTTTCGCGCGGCTTCAGAAAACGGGACAATTATCCGTCCCACAGTTCATTTCGGGACACCGGGACTCGTTACTCTAAAAAGAGACAGTCCCATTCAAAACGGGACGTCTGGTCACGTTATCTATATGTCAAATTTCATCCAAATCCGTTCAGCCGTTAAACTTCCACATTTATACATTAGTAAGATATTAGCAAGGATAAGAAGTTGCAAATATGAGGTCGTGACTTGCGATGAATCACTGTTTTAAGTTCAAAAGTTGAGTTTAACTACTCTTGTTATCAAAATAACGTGTTGACATAACGTGGCTATCTGCTATGCAGGTCACTACAAGTGAATGAATGCCTACTACGCTAAATAAACTAAGTTGGTTCTTTTGTATTTCCAGTTGCGATATCTTTGTTATGACTTAGAAATGCATGGTCAGGTTTAGCTTCCCCAGTATTTTGTAACAGTTTAAATAAATTATTTTGTTTTGTTCAGTGGTATAACATTGACGTATATTTTAGTCTCATTGTGTTATTGTATGCCTATCATAAGATAGTGTGTTAGGTACTTGTAAATTGTAAATTGTCTTTTAAATAAGGAAAATTGTAAATTTCACGAGGAATATAGGTACGTCTAACGTTTCTTTTACAAACATTACACTAGTACCTACCTACCTATTGTTTAACACTGTAGTCATAAAACAAACTGTAGGTAGGTAGTTTTTGCAGTTTTAAAGCAGAATTTTATTAATCTTTTCAATAATCCATCGTACATTACCACCGTCAGTTTAATCACTTGCGAAATCGGCAGGAGGCACGGGTTTGATCCCCGCGTAGAAAATATGATGAACATTTGAGTTTACTCTGAGTTTGGCTTTTTATGTCAGCTTTCCCATATTACCCATATTAACAACAAGCACGATCGGCAACTGCTGGGAAAAATCCCGTGAAATCCTTTCTTAGCTAACTACTTTTAGTTAACTTGCCGAGCTCCAAAATTAACGCCTAGTCATTATATATTTTGGCATAAAAAATGCAGACAATAACAACACAGCACTATATTGACCACTGAATTAGGGTAAAAATAAGGAAGTAGAGATTGACGGTTTGGGAACGATAAGTGTCTCTTGTCTCTCCGTTTGGATATTTAAGGGGGTGCTGATTGTCCCCGATCAATGCACTCGTACACGGGGTCAGCTAACTTTATTTATCTCGACTCGGGTCATCCCGTCCTTTGTTTTCGAACCGCTTTGTGACCGTGACCGTTCATAAAAATAAATATGCAAGGCTAGTTCATAACGTGATAAACATCGCAACCAAATTACATTATTATTTTATACTAGCTGTTCTCCGCGGTTTCATCCGCGTGAGTTTCGGAATTCCCGCAGGAACTCCAAACTTTCCTTTACTCCCTATAACATTAGCTAATTAGCAGTGAGAGTCCCGTCGAGTGCGTGTTTCGGAATTACCGCAGGATCTTCAAACTTTTATACAAACCTTGTCCTGACAATAACGAACACAAAAAAATATCCAATTTGGTGCAGTCGTTTCGAAGATGCGATTACATACATTTCGGCGATTCATTTTTATTTATATAGACTATTATGCCAGCTGGTCCTCCACGGCTTGCCCGTGCCAATTTCGGAATTTCAGCAGAATCTCACATCAGGATGAAAGTACCTAGGTACCTACCTTATCTCTTATTCTAAAGCCTAAATTGCTCGCCACTACACCAAATAGCTTTTGCTTCGCGTTTTTACCTGTATTCCGGCGGGAACTCTTGGTTCTAAGATAAAAAGTATCCTATGATACTCGGGGAAGAATTTCTCGGAATCCAGAGATTAAGTACATCCAAAATTACAAACTTTACCTATTTTAATTGTTAGTGTATCACTAGCTGTGCCCGCTGTTTCACCCGCTTAAGTTCCGGAATTCTCGCAGGAACTTCTATTTTAATATGCCTATTACTTTCGCGCACATGCAAGCAATAAGTTGGCAAAGTTTCATCGCAATCGGATGAACGTTATACGGCAGCGTATAAAATACTGCCAAACGAAAAAACATTTGATTTTTTATATAATAGAAGATGTGTACTTAGTTATACTAACCACTGAACAAGAAAGTATAAACGAGTGTCATTATTCGTAATTAATTATTTCGAAATAGGTACGTAACTTGATTACTAAGTGCATGTTAAATAATATTGAACTGTGAACTTGAGCTGCCGAGAATAATATCACTCTACCTACACGTTTCACCTACAAGCTACGCTATCGTTTTGCCTACCTAAAATAGCTATGCCCGAAAATACTTCACGTCTATAAAGATGGTCGAGGCGTTGAGGCAAAGACGAAATTACTAAACAAAATTTACTTTCTTTCCTCTTTCTTACTAAAGCTAGATACTGTATGCATTTGGAAGTTTTCTGTGAATTGTGTGTGTTAGCTATTTTCCGTGGTTTTACTCGCGTTTCTTGGTGCTTGTCTATATTACAAATGGAAGTCACGAATGAAGAATTGAAGAATTAAGTTTGTAGGCCCAGCGGTTTGGGTGTGCGTTGGCACTTGGCAGTCAATCAGTCACGGTCTATAGACTTAAAATATGACGTACCTACGTACGACCTAAATTTCACTGGGTAAGAACAGTTAGTTTACATACAGTCGGAAAACAAATATTGCAGCTGTGTTGTATGCAAGCACTCCGACACGCTAGGTTAGGTTAGGTTTGAACAGAGTCAAATGGTACCGATTTCATATGTGCAAACACCAACCACAACGTATTTCTGTCCATAAGGTTTTATAAGAACTATCCGGTGCCATTTGGTATAGCAGATAGCCGAAACTGCGTGCACCATAGAATTATATATATATATGTCGGCGAGAGGGTAGTTTCATTAAAAATAATACTAGTAACAGACGATCCAACTTGGTTGGATCCAACCGCCCGATCACGACCAAATCGGAACGTGTATAGGGTAGTTGGTCCAACATTATTATTATTAATACCGGTTGGACGTGGTCGGCTCGCCGACGCACCCGACAGGCCAACCGTCCAACCAAATTGGTACGTGTGGAGGCAAACGATCCAACCGATGTGTCTCAGTCGCATTCGAAACGCCGCCGAGCGCTGACGAAAAGTAGGAAAAAAGTAAATGATAAGTACTACGTACAACTTACAACTACGTAATACTTATTATTTCGATGTTAAAAACAAACTTAATATACACACCGGCAGAATTAGCGGAACATAAAAAGGCAGAGTATAGAAATAATTACGTATATATATTAAAACAAATAATAATTAGACTTGAAGTAATAAATTAATATACATCTTTTAACACTTTAAAAGTTTGTAATTAAATTATTAAATTTTATTTAAAATAATAATAAAAAAAAAACACTTTTTCTCTAATTTGTGGGCACACAAATAATGTTGCAAATTAAAGATTACTGTGATTTTAACACTAAATAAATGAACGATAAATAACGTGTGTTTCCCCTATGTCATTCAACTTTTATTTGCAACATTGTCTGTGTTCTCACAAACTAGAGATTTTTTTTTAATTTTGATTACTTTTAATAAAATTTAACTAAAAACTTCTTAAAGTCGATGTTATAAGATGCATATTAGTTTATTACTTCATGCCTGATAATAATTTGTTTTAATATATGTATATACGTAATTATTTCTATACTCTGCCTTTTTATGTTCCGCTAATTCTGCCGGTGTATATATATAAATCACGTGTCACGCTGTTTGTCCGCGATGGACTCCCAAACTGCTGAACTAATTTTGATAAAATTTTGTAACCTTTTATAATATGGTCAAACTTAAAAGGTAGGATAGTTTTTATCCCGGAATTCCCGCGGGAACTCCGGCACTAATGCGGGGAACAGTTAATCACTGTGAACTACTGTCACGGGTACAAAGAAGGACATAGAGTACCTACTATTTCCCGGAATTCCTGCGGGAACTCCGAAATTACGGCGGATGAAATCGCGGGGGACAGCTAGTATTATTATAAATAAGTACGACGCGACGACGATGGAGCAAAACTCTGAACGCGACATAACTGTGAAGTTATTAGAACTATATAAAGACTTTCCCTCTTTGTGGGATTTAACAAATAAAGATTACTTGAGAAATCAAGCTTATACAATTTTGTTTGAAAGTTTTAAGAGCAGGCGGCATGACGTCCGTACACTTCTTCAGTGCATAGGCAAATGACAGTTGGATGCCCAACCGTCGGTACGTCTGTAGCAATGTCGGAACGGTTGGCACGACGGCGGTAATTGGGTTGGATCCAACCAAGTTGGATCGTCTGTTACTAGTATAACTTTTGTTTCCCGCCGTCGAATAGCGGTTGTAGAAAGTTCGTTCCCCCGCTCCACTCCATTGCCCGACTCGTCTTTGTTAGAACTTGATATAAAATGCGGGTATGCGTAAGCGACGGTTTATTGTTATTTTGTGTAAGGTTCAGTGCAGTCATAGTGTCGTATCAGTGTCGTATCAAGTGATTACGTGGCTATAGTGATTACGTGTGCTGGTCATCTAATTGTTTCCAGAGGTTTGCTTAAGTCGGGAGCACGGGCAGTGGAGGTGAGCGTTCATGCATTGTAAAGGGGCCCCATTAAACCTACACCTGGGTCGCAAGTCCCAGGCACTGCTCCGTGTTCCCTACGGATATCTGGTATGGTGTACAACTTCTAACTATGTTGGTGCAATTAATTGTAACAGTTTCTAGTTCGTTCTAGATGTGTCACTCAGCTAATAGTCTCGGTCATACCTACCCCTACCTTCAGTTACATTGTGTCATGTTATCATCATCAGTTAGTCTGCTATCTTTGCAATAGCAGATAACTATCTGCCGTTATCTGCTACTACTCTTTCTTTCTATTTCCGACATATACATACCTATGCTTATAAATTTGAGTAGGGATGTTGACGACTTTTGAAAATCAAAATTCTAATTAGTCCGTCAGTTAGAAAATTAAAAATCATTATCAATCACACTTTATTTTTTTTTTCAAATAAATGAAAATACACAGAGATAAAGCGCATTAAAGTTTAGGGTGGAGGCTCGTGACGTCAGTTCACTTAGGTACCGATACAAGCCGCTATACAAACTGCACTGGTTAGTGACGTCACGCGAAATTTCAACTCAATGTATCGCCGTTATTTTATGATTAGGTAAAAAAAGAAAAAAAAATACCTACTTGTCCAATATTTTTTATTAATCTACAAGACGGACTAAAAAAAATAGTCAAATAGCCTATTGGTGTAGGTATATATAAAAACGAACGTCCTTTATGATTTCTAGGTACACGACCATCATAAGAGTGTCCGAGCAGCAGCCGTACCAGATCAAAGAGTACTCTTGGTGCTTAAACGTGCCGCCTCGGTGTTCCCAGTACAAGATAAAGTTCCGTCAGGTGTTCAAGACCCAGAGTCTGGTGAAGTACCGGCCGGTGGACGAGTGCTGCGCGGGGTACGCGCCGGACGCGGGCGGCGAGCTGTGCGTGCCCGTGTGCGCGGACAAGTGCAAGCACGGCAAGTGCGTCGCGCCTGACGCGTGCGTGTGCGACCACGGGTATGGGGGGCCCGCCTGCGATATATGTACGTGCATACACGAATCAATTTGCTACATTCGAATGGTTATTATAAGAGTTTTTAATACAGTTGCTCAAAAAGTGGCGTATTGCAGGGACGTTTAGCGTTCGGGATGTGGGCTATTACATACTCGAGCTTTTTGTTTACTTTTCCCGAACTCGTGCGTTCTCTTTGCCAACTGTCCAAAATGGCGACACGACTTTGACACACTTTTTGCATTGCGAAACGTAGGTTTCGCATTACTAATACGACTAGCGCCATCTCTTGATCACAGTTGGAACTTAGTTGAGTTTAGTGTTTTTGATATTTTATTAAATTGCTTAATTTTTTCGCAACTGTATTAAAAATAGTTGTTCAGTACACGTGCGGAACCGTCATTGCAAAGAGTTCCGACTGTCAACCCTCACCTTCGGCTGCGCCTCGGCTCGGGTAGACATATGTCCGAACTCTTTGCAATGACAGGCTTTCCGCACTTGTAATGAAATATACTATTTTCTACTTTTTCCACCGAGCGCGCGAGTGGCACGTTATTAGCAACCAGTATAAATTAACGGCAGTGCTAGAAATCGCCAATTCTGGATGGGTGGTAGGTTTCTTCTTCTTTTTTCAATATCGCAACAGACGCCTTGGATTGGTAAGCGCACTACCTATTCATGCCAATCTCAGTCAGAGAAAACAGTGGACAGCTACAGAGAACAAATATTAGTTATGAGTAAAGACATTAAGATCAGAAAAATTGCTGTCATAACACCTAGGAAGAATTTGTACAAAATTTTAAAACAAGGCCAATGACGTCCGTCACCTAAAAAGAAGACAGTTAAAACCCAAATGTGTCAAAGTTCGAATCCCACCAAGAGACAGACGATTACGTGTTATTTGTACTCGTATGTCCTGACACCTTTGTTGGTCTCGTTATCATAGCACACGATGATTAGGTAATAAATAACAAAAAATTAAAACCGACTTCAAAACACACAAAAATGCACTACACTAAAAAGTTGAAAATAACCTACATAATAGCGCTACCTACTGATCGTTTTGAAGTCGGTGCCAAGCCCGCTCGTGTCTGCAATGTGGTGGGAGCGGACTTAGTCTATCTACCTTTTACCTATTTGGCTTGGCACCGACTTCGAAACGATCAGTAGGTAGCACATACGTAGGTGGTTTTAATTTTTTGTTAAAATTTTATTTATTTTTCGCTTTTAAGTGGTTTGTTTATAAAGTGACAATTTATCTACCCAAATCGCTATACTGTGCCTATAGTATTTGAAGAGTTCCCTCGATTTCTCCAAGATCCCTTCATCAAATCCTGACTTCATGACCGTGGGACCACCTTGGGAGTATACTCTTTCAAACAAAAAGAGAAATTTTTCAAATCGATCCAGCTGTCTTCGAGTAATCGCGTAACAAACATACAAAAATAAAACAACATACAGTCGAATTGAGAACCTCCTCCTTTATTGGAAATCGGTTAAAAAAGCGAAATACTTATCCTACTTGTGTATCCTTACCATATTTAAATGCGAATGTGAGTTTATTTGTTTTTATTAGGTACGCTTTCTCTACTCAACCGATCATCATGAAATTTTGCATCATGAAATTGTCAAGAGCACACAAAAATATATAGCATACTTTTAATCCGGGACTCCCGCGAAAACTCCGAAATGAACACTGGTGAAACCGCGGAACAGCTAGTACAGAGTAAATATTATACTATCTTATCTTTAGATCAATGACCTCGATCGTCGCTCGATCAAGCAAAACAGCTGATGCATCGCTCGCTGTGTGCGTGGCGCGTGCCTTGTATACGTGTTAGTGAGCTACGTGTATTGTGTACCTTATGAATGTAGTTGTAATGTTTTATCAATAAATTTATTTTCCTCATATTCTCAAAAACTACCAAACTTACAATATTATTTTTTCACTTATCCTGTTTGTTATAACGTATACTTTCAGCCCTGTAAATATTTGCAGCAAATCTTACCACATCTTATATAACTGTTAATTATTGCGTAGCGTGTCCTGCTGGCAAATGGGGTCGCGACTGCCAGAACTCATGCCAGTGTTTGAACGGCGGCACATGCGAGCCGCTGTCGGGCAAGTGCGCGTGCGCGCGCGGCTGGGAGGGTGACGCGTGCGAGACCCCGTGCGGTGACGGCACCTTCGGCGACGACTGTGCGCAGGCATGCCGCTGCCAGAACGGCGCCCGCTGCCACCCCGTCAGCGGGGCTTGCCAGTGTACACAGGGCTTCACCGGACCATTGTGAGTGACACCAAGTTGTCACCGTCAGGTGGTTAAATAGCCGAAAAATTAATTGTTTATAATGGTCATTAGTAATTATCCCATGTTTTTCACTTCACTTTACATTATAGGAAATTAAATTTTAATTTGTAATTAAGGATGGAATGTTCCACATTTTAAAACTCTGTTGCTCAATATTTGGTGCATTATTAAATTACTATGAAAACGTTGCCGGAAAATCGGTAAAATCGAAAGTGCTTTTTTCTATATTTTTTTAATATTGTCACTGACAGAACAAGACGTCTGTCAAGGTCAGCTATTTACATAGTTTCCCATCCAAGTTGTATTGTTCCAGGTGCGACCAAATATGTCCGCTCGCAGGCGGCCTCCCCACAGCTTGTCCGCAAACTTGTCCCTGCCAGAATGGTGTGTGCAATAAGACCACGGAAAAATGCGATTGCAGCGCCGGTTACACTGGACAAGTCTGTGCCAACAAGTGAGTTGTCGTGTTGTTTATTTTCTCTCGTGTTTAATTTCTCGTATATTAAGTAGGTACTAACTACTTGTCCTCGTCGGGTGTTATTTCGGGTCTTTTTTGTGACTACTGTAAAGTTACTTAATAATACGTTTCTGCATGGGTTCAGTTCAGTAGCGTTTATAAAAACTGTTCTAAGAGCTATGATGTGTTTATAACTCTTTAATTAACGTTAATAACCCTTGGAAATTATCACACAATGCCATCTAGTCCCAAACTAAGCAAAGTTTGTAATATGGATACCAGACAACAATAGTAGGTATACAGATAATACTTTTTGAAAATAATTATTTATTACCATATCATAATTATGTACTTAACAGTCAGACTCAGTGTAAACATCGTTATGTTTATCACACTATAGGTACCTATAGTCAATGTGAATGATGATCAAATTTCAATTTTTAGTCTGTCTTGTAGATTACTAAAGAACATTGGACACGTATTTTTCCTTTTTTTACGTTATCAAAAAATAACGGCGTTACATTGAGTTGAAATTCCGTATGACGTGCACCTAGGTACACTTTATACTTAGTTGTGATGTCGCGACCTCCCACTCCAAACTTTAATGCGTTTTATCTAAGTAGTAGTAAAGTTTTTTAATCATTCGAAAAGCAAAAAAATACGTGTTTATTATTTTTTTTTTACTAGGTATCTAACTGACGGACTAAATAGAATTCTGATTTTTATACCTTGTCATCATGACCATTGTACTCACCAACGAACGGTGCTATCAAACCGCTGCCGCTGCCGCTGGCTGTGGCCACGGACGGTTGTTGCGACGTTCACTTGCGGCAGGTGTCCGGCCGGCACGTGGGGCGAGCGGTGCGCCAACACCTGCGCCTGCGCCAACGGCGCCGGCTGCGACCACATCTCCGGCCGCTGCGTCTGCGAGGCGGGCTTCACGGGCGAGAAGGTCAGTGGTTGGTGCGTTCGGATCAAACACCGCCAGGCGTAGGTTCGAACCCTGACATTAGCTTGAGCTGTCGGTGAAGGGAAACATGGTGACGAAATCATAGCATTGTGGTGGGTACCCTCCAGCGCCCGGCTGGCTAGCTACCACCTTCAAGTTGAAAATCTGTTCCCAGGCACTTAACAGTGTGTTCCGGCAGCCTCACTTGAAAGCCAGTTCCTATTCCAGGCTAGGTATGTTTACAATCTTCGTCCACACTCATTTAACGTCAGGTGAGTTGTGGTCAAACGCCTAGCCTGTTCACAATAATAAAAATAAAGGTACATTAAGCTTAATTACGGCCTTAACCGATTCGTTGTGGGATTCAATTTTTGCACGATTGTCCTGTCTAGACGGCTTCCTCGAATCTCTTTATTACCATCATTAGCTGACCCACGCGGTTTCACCCGCGGTTATTTCGGAGTTACCACTCGAATTCCGGGATAAAAGTAGTCTATGTCACTAAGGATCACTTTAGCTTCTTATAATGTTAAAGAATTTTTAAAATCGGTTCAGTAGATCCAGAGATTACAATCTCACAAACTCCGAAGTTCACCCTATGTCCTTCTCTGTACCCCTGACAACGTGTTGTATACAAAAGGAGTTGCGCCGTAATATAACATGAGCTCCGTCCCAAAACTTTATGTGGACGATATCTTTTCTCATTGCTCTTCTTATCATTCTTATAGCTCTTCCGCGCAGTTTCACCCGCGGTAATTTCGGAGTTCCTGCGTGAATTCCGGATATCAATATAGCTTATGTTACTCAGGGATAATGTAGCATTCTAATGGTGAAAGAATTTTTGAAATCGGTCCAGTAGTTTTTGAGTTAAATCGTAACAAACAAAAAATCAAATCTTTCCTCTTTATAATATTAGTATAGATAGGTACTAAATTACTTTGTCGTTTATCTGATTATAAATTCCACACACGTAACTCAACGCTCGACGCAAGCACTTCTCTGGGCCGATCCGGCCGACGATTAATTAACGATTACGATAATTCAATTGTTGTACCTATTTGCCAAATGGTAGTGCACGTATCAGTACATACACATTCGCTTATTCGTTGATTATTTTGTTGTCCACATTAATTCCAACAATCTCAGTTCTATTGTCGTAGATATGTTTGCATTGTTTTATTCTTATTGTGTATTGTATATAATTTTATTATTATTGAAAAGGCATTTATTATTATTATTGGCATTTATGTGTGCGGTCGATAAGCCTAGCTATTAATTGATTCATTTAACCTTACCCATAGTTGCATCTTGAGGTCTTCCTTTTGGTATAGGGTTTCAAACGTATTCAAAAAAATCCTCATTTTGACTATTTTAAAGTTAAAAGTATGCTTGCTTGCTTATACAGTATTGTTCATTTTTCTATTCTCAGATAAGGAACCTAAAAATAAGTTAAAAGTGGAACACGTTTTATCTCTATTAGTTTTTTGGACTAAATATAAAATTAATAAAAAAAAATTGTAAAATAATATTTCTTTAAAAGTTTGTTATTTGTTATATTCATACATAGTATATATTATATTTAAAAAAAACTAGCTGGCCCCCGCGGTTTCAACCGCGGTAATTTCAGAGTTCCCGCGGGAATTCCGGGATAAAAGTACCCTATGTCACTCAGAATCACTATAGCTTCCTATAAGTGAAAGAATTTTCAAAATTGGTTGAGTAGTTTCAGAGACAGCTGTTCCCCCATGGTTTAATCCCCGGGAAATTCGGAGTTCCCACGGGAATTTCGGAATAAAAGTACCCTATGACACTCAAGATCACTGTAACTCAAGTAACTGACGGACTAAATAGAATTTAGAAAAAAATATAGTCAAAGAGCCTGTTATGATCTCTCATTACATTCGCAGTGCATGGAGCGGTGTCCGCTGGGCACGTTCGGCGTGGAGTGCGCGGGGCGCTGCGCGTGCGCGCACGGCGGGCAGTGCTCGCCGCGCGACGGCGCGTGCGCGTGCCGCCCGGGCTGGGCGGGCGCGCGCTGCGACCAGCGGGCCTGCGCGCCCGGCAAGTGGGGGCCCGCCTGCGACAAGGACTGCCTCTGCGACCCCGCCAACACGGACCTGTGAGTGCACCTTGTTGTTAACATAATATTGTGAGTTGTAAGTGATAAAATAGTGGTGAACCACTGAGAATACCTTTCAAAAATAGGAGAACGCGGATGAGTGACTTTTAGGTATGATTGGTCAGCGCATCGGCGTGCATTATTATTTTATTTCTAAGCATCATTAAATTTCTCTCATTAGATGACTGGTTAGTTCGGCTGGACGGCTGCCCCCCATGGATAAAATCAACATAATAGCTAGTAGCTGCGCCAATGATTTTGATGATCACTTTATCACTTTATTATTATAAATGCGAATTGAGTGTATTTGTTTGTTTGTTAAGTCAAATTAAGCTGTGAAAGCGTATCACGGCTTAACTGCTCAACCGATCGTCGTGGAATTTTGCATATGCAGTGTCAGCCTACGGAGATGGACATAGGATACTTTTTTGCTGAAATTCCCTCGCAAGCTCCGAAATTATTGCTAAAGAAACCGTGGGGAACAGCTAGTAATGCTATAATGTTTGGTGTGGTGTTCCAGATGCGACCCGTGGACGGGCGCGTGCGAGTGCGCGGCGGGGTGGGGCGGCGAGGAGTGCCGCCGCCAGTGCCCGCTGCTCACCTACGGCAAGGGCTGCCGGCACACGTGCCGCTGCGAGAACAGCGGCCTCTGCTCGCCTATCAACGGTAACGGGAAAAAAATCTGAGAATCTGTTTCGAGTCTGCATTTAAGTGACCAATGGGCGGTACTTAACGGTACTTACATAAAATTTTTTTTTTTAATTTTTCTCTGTTTGTCTGTTTGTTCCGGCTAATCTCTGAAATGACTAGACTGATTTGAACGGGACTTTCACTAGCAGATAGCTGATGTTATAAGGAGTAACTTAGGCTAGTTTTATTTTAGGAAAAAATAGTTCCGAAACTCACACGGGTGAAACCGCGGAGCACAGCTAGTATCTATTATAGCAATATTCATTGTGTAATGGCGTGTCCGTGCAGGCTCGTGCCTGTGCGCGCCCGGGTACCGCGGGCTGCGCTGCGAGGAGCCGTGCCCGGCGCCGCTGTACGGCGACAACTGCATGGACCGCTGCGACTGCCACAACAACGCCACCTGCTCGCACGAGACCGGCCACTGCGACTGCCAGCCAGGGTAAGGCCCCCAAAAGAGCACGCACACGCACGCATACACGCACATGCACGCACGCATGCACTCACACAAACGCACACGAACTCTCACGCACGCACATATACATGCACGAACACGCACACACACGCACACGCGCACTCATGCACGCAAAACTGATTAAAGTCTATCATCTTATTTCTCTATTAATTGAAAACTACTGAGGAAAGAAAAAACATTCATATTTGACCCACGATGCTATAACTATGCTAACATGTAGAAGATTATACCCAAGACAATATTATAAATTGTATCGTTCGTTAATGGAAATAATGTTTTACTAAAACACACGAGAAATAAAAGTTGATATTGTAATAAATATTCTAAGTTTTAGGAACTTAGAATAGCTTAATTTTTAAAATTATGAAACCTTGAAATGTTTGGAGGCGGAGCTAATTGCTAATATAAAATTGAAGCTATTAAATCCCAGCCTAGTCTTTAACCTTTTATGATACCTTTTATGATTTTAATTCTTTATTTGTTGATTGATTATAGATTTGACGGTCTTAAATGCGACCGACCATGCGACGGCAAAACGTACGGACATTACTGTCGCCAGCTTTGCAACTGTGAGAACGGCGCTCCTTGTAACCCAGTCAATGGTAAGTGCGTTACTTGATATAATATTTAGTTTACCCTCATAAGCACATTTGTTTGTAAAGCTGAAAAATTATTGTGGATACTCGAAACACTTTTAATAAAATTGACGACTCTTACTTTTAAAATACTCATCCATTTTTATCAAACTTTATATTCTTTGCATCGGAGTATAATCTTAATATTTAATATTATTAACATGCTCAGCTGTATAATATGTAAAAGGGAAAGATTGCTGACTCACTGACTGAACACGAAATCTCGAAAACTATGAAGCTGAAATTTGGCAGGTAGATATTTCATAGGTAGGAGGCGTCAGTCAAGAACGGATTTCACGAAGTTCCATGGGAAACACCGAAATTAATTTTGGCGAAGTCGCAGGAAACAGGTAATCTTCTTCTTTCATAAATAAAAATTAACGTTTGTATGTCTGTCCTCTATGCGTTTCGATACCATTGTTCCGATTGTGATGAAACTTTAGCGGGTTGTTCTGCCTGCGTCCGCAAAGGTTCCTGATCCCAAAATTCAAGCGGGTGAAACCGCGAGGCACAGCTAGTAATAAATCAAATTATTAAATTAATATCACTAAAAGTTAAAACTAGTAACAGACGACCCAACTTGGTTGGATCCAACGAAATTACCGCCGTCGTGCCAACCGGTCCGACATTGCTACAGACGTACCGACGGTTGGGCATCCAACCGTCATTTGCCTATGCACTGAAGAAGTGTACGGACGTCATGCCGCCTGCTCTTAAAACTTTCAAACAAAATTGTATAAGCTTGATTTCTCATTTCTTTATTAAAGTAATCTTTATTTGTTAAATCCCACAAACAGGGAAAGTCTTTATATAGTTCTAATAACTTCACAGTTATGTCGCGTTCAGAGTTTTGCTCCATCGTCGTCGCGTCGTACTTATTTATAATAATACTAGCTGTCCCCCGCGATTTCATCCGCCGTAATTTCGGAGTTCCCGCAGGAATTCCGGGAAATAGTAGGTACTCTATGTCCTTCTTTGTACCCGTGACAGTAGTTCACAGTGATTAACTGTTCCCCGCATTAGTGCCGGAGTTCCCGCGGGAATTCCGGGATAAAAACTATCCTACTTTTTAAGTTTGACCATATTATAAAAGGTTACAAAATTTTATCAAAATTAGTTCAGTAGTTTGGGAGTCCATCGCGGACAAACAGCGTGACACGTGATTTATATATATACACACCGGCAGAATTAACGGAACATAAAAAGGCAGAGTATAGAAATAATTACGTATATATAATAAAACAAATTATTATCAGGCATGAAGTAATAAACTAATATACATCTTTTAACATCAACTTTAAGAAATTTGTAGTTAAATTTTATTAAAAGTAATCAAAATTTAAAAAAAAAATCTCTAGTTTGTGAGAACACAGACAATGTTGCAAATAAAAGTTGAATCACGAAGGGGAAACACACGTTATTAATCGTTCATTTATTTAGTGTTAAAATCACAGTTATCTTTAATTTGCAACATTCCATTCCACAAATTAGAGAAAAAGTGTTTTTTTATTATTATTTTAAATAAAATTTAATAATTTAATTACAAACTTTTAAAGTGTTAAAAGATGTATAATATTAATTTATTACTTCACGTCTAATTATTATTTGTTTTAACATATATACGTAATTATTTCTATACTCTGCCTTTTTATGTGCCGTGTATTTGTTTTTAACATCGAAATAATAAGTATTACGTAGTTGTAAGTTGTACGTAGTACTTATCATTTACTTTTTTCCTACTTTTCGTCAGCGCTCGGCGGCGTTTCGAATGCGACTGAGACACATCGGTTGGACCGTTTGCCTCCACACGTACCAATTTGGTTGGACGGTTGGCTGGTCGGGTGCGTCGGCGAGCCGACCACGTCCAACCGGTATTAATAATAATTATGTTGGACCGACTACCCTATACACGTTCCGATTTGGTCGTGGTCGGGCGGTTGGATCCAACCAAATTTGGTTGGATCCAACCAAATTACCGCCGTCGTGCCAGCCGTTCCGACATTGCTACAGACGTACCGACGGTTGGGCATCCAACCGTCATTTGCCTATGCACTGAAGAAGGGTACGGACGTCATGCCGCCTGCTCTTAAAACTTTCAAACAAAATTGTATAAGCTTGATTTCTCATTTCTTTATTAAAGTAATCTTTATTTGTTAAATCCCACAAACAGGGAAAGTCTTTATATAGTTCTAATAACTTCACAGTTATGTCGCGTTCAGAGTTTTGCTCCATCGTCGTCGCGTCGTACTTATTTATAATAATACTAGCTGTCCCCCACGATTTCATCCGCCGTAATTTCGGAGTTCCCGCAGGAATTCCGGGAAATAGTAGATACTCTATGTCCTTCTTTGTACCCGTGACAGTAGTTCACAGTGATTAACTGTTCCCCGCATTAGTGCCGCAGTTCCCGCGGGAATTCCGGGATAAAAACTATCCTACCTTTTAAGTTTGACCATATTATAAAAGGTTACAAAATTTTATCAAAATTAGTTCAGTAGTTTGGGAGTCCATCGCGGACAAACAGCGTGACACGTGATTTATATATACACACCGGCAGAATTAGCGGAACATAAAAAGGCAGAGTATAGAAATAATTACGTATATACATATATATTAAAACAAATTATTATCAGGCATGAAGTAATAAACTAATATGCATCTTATAACATCGACTTTAAGAAGTTTTTAGTTAAATTTTATTAAAAGTAATCAAAATTAAAAAAAAAAATCTCTAGTTTGTGAGAACACAGACAATGTTGCAAATAAAAGTTGAATGACGTAGGGGAAACACACGTTATTTATCGTTCATTTATTTAGTGTTAAAATCACAGTAATCTTTAATTTGCAACATTATTTGTGTGCCCACAAATTAGAGAAAAAGTGTTATTTTTTATTTTTATTTTAAATAAAATTTAATAATTTAATTACAAACTTTTAAAGTGTTAAAAGATGTATATTAATTTATTACTTCACGTCTAATTATTATTTGTTTTAATATATATACGTAATTATTTCTATACTCTGCCTTTTTATGTTCCGCTAATTCTGCCGGTGTGTATATTAAGTTTGTTTTTAACATCGAAATAATAAGTATTACGTAGTTGTAAGTTGTACGTAGTACTTATCATTTCGATGGTTTTTACTTTTTACCTACTTTTCGTCAGCGCTCGGCGGCGTTTCGAATGCGACTGAGACACATCGGTTGGATCGTTTGCCTCCACACGTACCAATTTGGTTGGACGGTCGGCTTGTCGGGTGCGTCGGCGAGCCGACCACGTCCAACCGGTATTAATAATAATAATGTTGGACCGACTACCCTATACACGGTCCGATTTGGTCGTGATCGGGCGGTTGGATCCAACCAAGTTGGATCGTCTGTTACTAGTTTTATTCTGTACAGTGTAGTTTCTAAGAGAAATCGTGTACATACGTTACTAGGACAACAGAGAAATTTTAATTTTTAGTCCGTATTGTAGATTAATAAAAATATTGGACACATTTTTTTTTGCGTAATAAAAAAAAATGCCGATACATTGAGTTGAATTTCCGTGTGACGTCACGCCTAGGTACATTTTATACTTAGTTATAACGTCACGAGCTCCTAAACTTTGATGCGTTTTATCTAAGTATTTACAAAAAGAAAAAAGCAAAAAAAGTCGGTATCTGTTATTTTTTTACTAGATACAGTTATCTAACTGAATTTTAATTTTTATATCCCGTCATCCATGCTCATTGTGTTGCAGGCGAATGCGTGTGCGGCCCCGGGTACGAGGGCGCGCGCTGCGAGCGGCCCTGCCAGCCCGGCCTCTTCGGCCAGGGCTGCGCCTCCGTGTGCGACTGCTCGCCCAACGCGCTGGGCTGCGACCACGTCACCGGCCGGTGCCTCTGCGAGTCCAGCTGGCGAGGTGACCTCACCCTCCTGCCTATTGCGCTCCTACACTATTATGTCAATGGGCTAGATGTCTCAATTTTAGTTTTCAGTCTGTCGCGTCGAGTAGATTTATAAAAAATATATCTTAAGTTGAAATTTCGTGTCACGTCACGACAAGGTACATTTTATATACTTATTTATGACATCACGAGCCCCCCCTCCTAAGCTAAAAGCGTTTTATCTAAGTATTTTTTTAAAGCAAAAAGTAACAATTACCTACTTGTCCATAATCTACAAGACGGAATAAATAGAGTTTTGATTTTTAGACATCATGCCCATTGTCGCGTTCAACGAAAGACATATTCAAGCCCGTGATGATTCATGCTTGGTAAAAATTACAGAGGAAACAAAATACTTTATTGGATGATTATATAAATTTTTTTTTGTGGTATTTTATACGTATATTTGCAATGAGAATTTAATACTGAATAATCCTACTTTAATAAGTCCATCATTCAACTTACACATACACAATGCAATCACATACAAGGTATGTGATTGCCTTACGGCCAGATTTCTGACAAAATAGTATAACAATGCTTCCGTATTAAAAAAATAT
This sequence comes from Zygaena filipendulae, assembly GCA_907165275.2. Taxonomy (NCBI): domain Eukaryota; kingdom Metazoa; phylum Arthropoda; class Insecta; order Lepidoptera; family Zygaenidae; genus Zygaena; species Zygaena filipendulae. The sequence continues at coordinate 5,607,198 of OU015657.1, forward strand.
CAATCATACATACAAATTTATTATACGGCTTGAAATCATTACTAATTCATTAAAAAAATTCCATAATTTTTATAATAACCAATCTTAATATCAGCTCATCGTCATTGGTAATATTTTTGCACAGGTATTGCTAGGAAATCTCGGACGTTTGGTACGTACTCATGCGAAATGTTGACGAATAATACTAACAGTTTGTTTTTTATGCATAGCAGATGTGTTTGGGACTTCTGAACTGTTCGAATCTCTATGTGACAACCCTAACACGACAACACTCGCTGAGGATACTGTAGAAGATGAATCTATTGAAAAGTTTCAACCTCTATTGAAAGGAAATCATGAACTAATCGGACATAACTTCTTACTTCCTTCAAATATTGTCAAAATTAATGATAAAGGAGGATTTAATTTGTTTGAAAATGAAATATTTGTGGATAAGAATTTTTTTTTAAATCAAATCACAGTCGAAGATTGCTTTTCGTGGCGAATGAAAGATAATTCATCTGATGCCAGTACGATTATGTCGATTATCCACGAAACTATACAAAGATTGGGATCAAAACATTTAAAAGCTTTTGTGGCTCTAGTTGACAATGCTGAACAAGCATTGCATCGGAAAACGAAAGTTTTTTTGACTTCCTTTGTTTAATAGAAAATATACAATTAAAATCTTCGTTTGAGTTTCTAAAGAGATAATAATAAAATGTTTGATCGCATGTTGTTTCTTTATTTATCTAATAATTAACTAAACATTGAGCTTTCTTTTTAATATTAATATTTGAATTTTCTTTCTTTATTGTAAAACTTCTGTTCGTGTGTGTGCCATAGCAAATGGGAGTACCAAGAAGTTGGCATTGTATCTTACTAAAACATATTTTTTGTAGTACAGTGTAGTTGGAAAATAATAGTATTATAATATAAACTGTACTCTTAAAGTTCTTAATTCTGCATGAGCAACACAAGATGCTTTTTTTCGTTACCAATTACTATGACAATTTTCTTTTCATTACTGAGCGCCTCGGTAATTGTGAATTGTGAAAAAGCTATAAAACTACTAGAAAAACAGTTGTTGGTAGCAGCCTACTCTTCCTACGTCGAAGATAGATAGGTTGAGTCAAAGTAGATCGTCAGGGTTAGATTTCATATGAATTTCAATACTATTTTCTCACGCTAAAGCTGCTTTTTTAGAAATCCCAATTTTAAAATTCGTATAAAATCGGTTTGTTACTGTCCATCTTAATAAAATTTAAATCCGCTGTACAAAGCTCTTTTAATATCTGTCTTTAATAAATTTACATAAATCTTTATTCGTGACAGGTATTGCGAAAAGGCTACAAAAACGACACGGTAAACTAAATTCTGCCTTAGATGGACTCAATTATGTATTTGTCTGTAATACGTTTGCTTTTTATCATGACATTTTTTTTTCGTTTCGAACCCATGATAAACCGCGAACATTTATTTATTTTCCACGCTTCCGCTTGTAATAGATTACATACTAACTTCATTTGTTATATTATATAGTAGTTAAGTAATAATAGTGTTATGAAACTGAACCTGACATCCTTAATATCCATTTAAGTTAATGTAGCTTAATAACATGCCGCTTAGTAAGTTCCCATTGTTGACATGTTTGTTTGTTTGTTTGAAGGTTGGTACTTTCTGATAATCATATTTTTAGTACAGATATTTTAATGAAGAATGTACATATAATTATAGCCATAAGTATTTGTATAATTATTATAGACAATTATTTGTATGTGTCGGCATCGGGACTTATTAAGTGACGTGATAGGTATGATGATCTTCAATCATTAATTTTCATAAACAAATTGGAATAATATCAAAATAACAGTAACAAGGCAAATATGTATTGAATTTTATTAATTTTAGGAGTAATACCACAAAAAATATACTACAGTAATACTTAACAATATTACTATTTAAAATCGACCAAAATCGCCTATCTGTTTTAACTGGTGGCACCCAGTGTTCAATTACATTTTATTAATGTCCCCCCCCCCCCCCCCCCTACACACTATTTTTGTTAAACATGCGGCATTAGGCTAGCTGAAGCTTTGAAAAGCAAAGCGTCCATAAACACACATTTAAAGCGACGTGTATAAATTGCTTAAAATATTGAAAAAAGTCAAATCGTAATTGAAACAGTATAATCGGCCTTTTATAAAGTTCCGCATTTCTGAAGCCTTGGGGACCTTTGGTCCCGGCGCCCACTGATTGATGGTACAACAGAGTACTGTTAGTTAAATAAAAATGTCTTCGTATAGTCTCATTACGAATTAAAAGACTTCACAAATGCTTTGAAAATGCTTCCTCTGAATATTATGAGATTTCCTACACTTTCACAGATTTCATAAGCCTCGTAATGTCTCGTGCAAATTGGGCGGTTAACTTGTATGTGGGGTCCGTAATAAAATATGTCCGTATATGTGTGTAATGTTGCTCGTATATGACGTATTAAGGCGAAAACACCCTTATGTGTCGTGTCGTCTTGTGTCGCGAGTCGCGACAAAAGCATATAGGTTCCATACATTTAGTATGGTTACACATATCATATTTATATGTTGTGTCGTGTTGTAGGCTGTGGCGCGTTCTGTTGTGGTGCTTCATTAACCATACTCCTAAATGTTTCCAATATTATGCTTCTTTCGCCACACAACATGACACATAACTGTGTGTGTTTGAGAAGAGGAAGAGCGGAGGGGGGGAGGAAGAAATATGTTAGTGTGTAACGTTGGTCGTGTCCTGTGTGACGTATAGGCGTGCGCTGCGAGACGCAGTGCCCGGAGGGTCGGTACGGCGAGACGTGCTCGTCGCTGTGCACGTGCGCGAACAACTCGTCGTGCGACGCGGGCTCGGGGCGCTGCGTGTGCGCGGCCGGCTGGGCGGGCGCGCGCTGCGACCGGCCCTGCGAGCCCGGCACGTACGGCGCCGGCTGCACGCAGCGCTGCCCGCGCCTCGCCGACGACGACAACGGTAGCCATCTTTAAATTATGCGTATTTAACTAGCTGTGTCCCGCGGTTTCACTCGCGGTAATTTCGGAGTTCCCATGGGAATTTCAGGATAAAAAGTACCCTTTACCTTTTACCTTTACCCTAACCCTTAAATAAGAAGCTACGGTTGTCACTCAGGACTACCGTAGCTTCCTATTTAAGTGAAAGAATTTTCAAAATCGCTTCAGTGGATCCAGAGATTACCCCCTACAACGTCACGAACTCACAATTTACAAACTCACAAAGTTTACCTATATTACCTGGTATAGATGTATGACTATTGGAAATTGTTACTCACGTCCTCCCCTGTATAACTTATATCTAAAACAGTCATAAAGGTTTACATCGAAATTTTGCCCATTTAATGTTGACTACTTTTTTTCGATTGATTTTAAGAAAATGTTAAATGATGTTTGATTTTATTTTATTAATGCACTTGGCTATGATGTGTTAGTTTACTGCCAACATCTAAATTTAATGTCAACGTCCTAGTCAAAATTAAGTAATCTTTTGACTTACGCTGCTCATCATCGTGCTTCAAATTTTCACATTTCAACTTTTAAAACGGTCTACTTCCTAAACCAATGGTAAATATCATTCAAGTCTTCTTCATCTGCGACTCAATATTTTTCGTTCGACTTCAGAATTATATAAATCCGCCTTTCGTATCATTGATGCGGCGAGTTTGTGTTTTTAAATACAAGCTACCTAAAAATGAACTTGTATTCTGATATAGCTGTGAATTGCCTAACTGCACCAACCAATAAATCTGCGAGACAATGCTATCGTAAAACAATAGAGCAGTGTTTGTAAACTGACATGGAACAATTGAGTTTGTGTACTCGTTAAAAAGTTCTGACAATCGAATGACGTAAAAGTTGACGTTCGCCAAATACCTTTTCTTTTATGTAAACTCTATTATTATTCAGATTTGTTGCTTCGTGAATTTAATATTACGTATTTAGTATATTTATATTGGTATTTGGTGTGTGTATATAAGTAACTAGCTGCATTTTCAACTGTGTAAGTACCTAGCCTTGTTCCCAGGCGTATCACAACCGAAACGACGATCCTATTACCAATATTAGTCTCATTTTCGTATTGAGTTGAGTTGAGAGACTGGTCCTTTATGTCAAACACGTCATGTTCTAGATCAATGACTACTCGACCACCTAGAGGAGATAAAGTAATAGTAATACTGTAACCATCTATTCTTCTGTTACTTTATGTATGTATGTGTATTTATGTATGTATGTAACTTTATTCTGTACTCTTGCTTTGCACGGAGGACCTATTCTGCTCCGGAGCGGTGCGGTTGGTGTTTTGCTTGTGCCGTCCCTGTACAGTCAGCATCAAAATTACGTAATTAAACCACTGTCAAAAGAGCTTACATTTATTTATGATGCTGGCTCTGTACTTGTGTGATAAGTCAACGCGCTCGTTCGCAGGCAACTCGACGTGCGACCCCGTGACGGGCAGCTACTCGTGCCCGAGCGGCTACACGGGCGTCAACTGCGAGTACCCGTGCATGACCTCCAAGTACGGCGTCAACTGCGAACAGAAGTGCAACTGCAAGAACGGCGCCGACTGCCACCACGTCACCGGTGAGTAACGAACTACAAGCATACAGATAATTATTACACACAGAGCGATGGTTTTATTCAAAGTGGCGGTCGAAATTGAAACAAAAGCAATTGATGTGTGGTGTGTGGAACGGCGCCACGTTATGTTCGCGCCAAAAGACACGCGATGGCAGTCACATGATGTTTAGTTGTTCTTGTTCGACATACGTTCAGTTCTGGTTCAATGACTTTGCGTGCACGGAATGCTGCTGTGGGATCATTTAGATCTGTGTATTGTGAAGTGGATTATTATTATTATTATTATTATAGGTTTGCTTGTAATTTGAGAGTTCCTTGGAACTCAGTGAAATGACGTGACGGCTCCTACCTATAAACTATACCTACCTGCCTGCCGGCTGCTCTATAGGCCAACTAGTTTTCGAGATTTCGTTTTGAATAAGTGAGTTAGTGATCTTTTGCATATAGGTCCTGTACAGATGGCGAACAATAATAAATAATAATAATATTTATTTATTCATTCATTTATTCAGGAAAACATACAGCTATAATTATACATAATAATAATATATTTAAATTTCATTTTAAATTTGATTCATTAATTTACTAAACAAAATTTAACAGCGTCACAGTAAACACCAATGCACTGTGGAATTAGCAACAATTTAAGAAACAATAATAAGGATGAGCTAGACTTAAATAACAAACCGAAAAATTAAATTTTTAAACTTTCACCCTCTCAAGCACTCATTGCGCGCACACATCCATCGGCTGGCAAACGAATCACATTGAGGTGTTGATTGATTTAATCAGCGATCCGCGGTGTCCCCAGGGGAGTGCCAGTGCCTGCCGGGCTGGCGCGGCGCGGCGTGCGGCGAGGCGTGCGCGCCGGGCTGGTGGGGCGCGGGCTGCTCGCAGCCGTGCCGCTGCGCGCGCGCCGCCGCCTGCCGCGCCAGCGACGGCTACTGCCGCTGCCCGCCCGGCTACACCGGCCACTACTGCACCCAGTGTTAGTACTATACCGCCGACTGTTGTAATCACAGCACAGGGCCCTTAGTCACTATGATCAACGATATTCCTTGCCCACGCGCGTCTCAAAAACGCATTTCCAAACGTTCTAGATGCCAAGATATTTGAAATTATTATTCTTTATTCCATGAGAAACGTTGTAAATGTATTTTTTTGCAGTAAAACTTCTTTGATTACGAGGGAAAGACAGTTTTTGCGGCGTCTTATCTTAGCGAGGCGTGTTGTGGTCATAGTGAATAAGGGCCCAGATAATAACTGATAGAATTTACATCAGCTCAGCTTAGTATGAGAACAGATGAAAACCAGTGTCGCCGGGTGATTTTCGCACACAAAACTTTTCATCACGCACTAAATCATTCATTAACGTAAAGAAATGTATTAAACGCTTTTTGGTTACATTTTTACTTAGTCACTGTTTTCAAAATTCACAGTTTTGAGAATATTGTGGAAAATATACTTGGGATGGCAGCAAAAGAAGTTGTGGGCAAGTTAGAGCATTTGCTCTATCTTCCTTAGCAACGGTGACGCGCCTACCCCGCCTACCCCGCCTACATGTCCTCTCTAGTTAATTTATCTGCTCTGTGGTCGAATCGATCAGGGTGCAGGTGAGTAGGTATTACGTTGCGTTATCAACATTGTACATTGCTCGTTGGACAGTTTGCCCCGAGGGCTACTTCGGCGACCACTGCATGGAGGCGTGCAACTGCTCGTCGGAAGGCAACTGGGTGTGCGATCCGGTGAAGGGGTGCATCTGCCACCGCGGCTTCATCGGCGAGCTGTGCGACTTGCCCGCGAGCGAATCGCAAGTCATTGAACATGTTAAAGGTGCGCTCCTACCTATAAAACTTTTTTTTATTTTCTTTACTAGCTGTTCCCCGCGGTTTCACCCGTGTTAATTACGGAGTTCCCGCGGGAATTCCGGGATAAAAAGTACCCTATGTCCTCTGTATCCCTGACAACGTGCAAAATTTCATGATGATCGGTTGAGCCGTTAAATCGCGAAAGCGTATCAAATAAACAAACTCACTTTCGCTTTTTTATAATAATGATAAATTTCATTTATTCTGACCAAACACGAAGCGATTTTGTTAGTAACATCATTTCGTATGAACTATTGTTAGTAATACTTAATTATATCAAATACTTACATTTTTTGACATATTTGTTTGTTTATCAGTGCATTAACCATATAGCAAAGGTTCATGTACTGACAACCAAACCTATTAGTGAATACACTCATTTACCCAATTTAATTTCTATTACTACTATTATACAAGTAGTTGTTCCCCGCGGTTTCACCTTTCCATCAAATCTTTCCCCTAAATAAAGAAAATATAATATTAATTTAGAAAGAATTATAATAATGTACTATAATACCTATTGGGTTGGCTAATAAATAATAAGCTACATACACACATAATATCTTCCTATTGGTAATCATTTATTTATTAAATTATTATTATTAATTTACAATTTAGTCACCGTCATTATCTACTACCATTCGCCATTGATTCGGCAGAGAGATGGCATCCGTAAGACTTCAGACCTTGGTTGATCGATGATGGCACCACCACTTTGCTGTAGCTTCGGAGACTGCGTCATGAGCTACTCTTTGACGTAACGTGCAACTTCTGCTGCAAAATTCCCAAATTGGAACTCATGGATGTCGGACATGAGTTTTAAGATCTCTCATTTTTCCTTATACTTTAAACAATAACAGCCCAACTAATAATAAAACAGGCGCGCATTAACGCGGCTCGCTGTTTATATACATATCACAGAAGTTTCTCGGACCTACCCAAAATTTCGAGATGATAAAAATTGAAACGCTCATAACTTATTAGCCAACTCAATATAATGTGTTCTGTGTTGTGGGGCGGCGCGCAGGGTCGAGCAACACGGGCATGATAGTGGTGCTGGTGCTGGTGTCGCTGGCGTGCGCGGCGGGCGCGCTGCTGGTGCTGCTGTACTACCGCAAGCGCGTGCTGCTGCTCAAGCGGGAGATCGCGCACGTGCACTACACCGCCGACCCGCACGCGCAGCCCGGTAATGGCGTTGCCGTCGTCATATCATCTATTCTATATTAGCTATCCGCCGCGGTTTCACTCACGGTAATTTCGGAGTCCCCGCGGGAATTACAGGATAAAATATAGATATAAACCTTCCTCCGTTGTGTATTTTTAAAGATCTAGGCATACGTAGGGACTGAGAGACAGTAATAAGCGACTTTGTTCTATACTATGTAGTGAAGAAAGGATTTTTGAAAATTCTACCCCTAAGGGGGTAAAAAGGGGGAGGGCAAAATAGTAGCGGGTGAAACCGCGCGGGACAGCTGCTAGTCTATCTATACATGTAAAATGCTTTGTCCTGGATGACTGATTGACGTAGCAACGCACTGCCGAAACCGCTGATCGTAGAGACCTGAAACTTAAAAGGTGTGTTCTTTGTATTTAAAGGATTTTCCAAACTTCTACCCCTAGAAGGGTGAAAAAAGGCGGCAAAGTTTGTATGGGACAACGTGATTCCTTGGTCCAATCTAACGTAAAAAACCAATTAAAAATCCTATTAGAACCATTTCCGATTTCTGCGCGGACTAAATCGCGGGCAAAAGCTAGTATATAATCATAATTCACTTCACAACACATAGATCTACTTGATCCCACACTAAGATATAAGCTTGTGTCGCGGAAAACAAGCAACGCATGGGATATGTGAGATTTCACTTCACCCACAGCGGTATTCACTACTACGGCGGGTCGAGCACGGGCACTACAAATATCCAAAGATAGTATGTGATATCATTATGACTGAAATCATCGTGTAGATTAATTATTAAAAAAACATATTGGACACGTCATATTTTTACTTATGTTACGTAATCAAAAGATAACGACGATACATCGAGTCGAAATTTCGCCTGACGTCATGCCTTGGTACACTTTATACGTATAGTTATGACGTCACGAGCCCCCTCTAAACTTTAAGGCGTTTCATCTAAATATTTTTTCTATGATTTGAAAAAGCGAAAAAATACGTGTCTTTTATTTTTTTACTATCTAACCGCGACGGACTAAATAGAATTATGATGTTCATACACCGGGCGCAACATGCGTATTTCACGTCTACCTATGTGATTACAGAGCAACAGCACTTCGACAACCCGGTGTACACGTACCAGGGCTCGACGCGCAGCGACGACTCGTCCACGCTGCTCAACAACGCGACGCACATCCACAACAACCTGGCGGGCGGCGCCGCCGCGGGCGCGGGCGCGGGCGCGGGCGCGGGCAAGCTCACCAACACCACCATGGAGAGGCTGCGGATGAGGGCCACCGGCTCCTCTGATTGTGAGTGACCACGCGCGAGCACACACAAAAAAAAAAAAACAGTTTTTTACTATGCAGCCATGGATACAGGCCCTTCACCCGGATATATAAATAAAAGTTACTTCTAACTTGCCATTTAGTCAGACTTTGTCCTAGTTTCGTCCATGGAATTCCTCCCCACCTCACCCTCAAAAAATCCCGCCGGGATTTACGAGTTTCATTATGCTAAGTTATTGGATTCACAGTGCTGCTGTGTTCACTTCTAGTGGGATGTACACAACATGCATGATATTTGTATTTAATTACTACCTATGTACCAGAGTCCAGAATAACAGATTATTGTGTAACATCCGGTTAGTGAACCGTTAATTTAAAAAAAACTAATCTTGGTCTACCTTCTAAAAAAATCAAAAGAATAAACTGTATAAATATATAAATATTCTTGAAACTATATAAAACCATTGGACCTACTATTTATTTTTAATGGGAACTAGCGTAGTCTATTATACTCTATACTGTTATAATGAGCGGAATTAATGAGAGCGCACTCTTTTTTTACCCCGCTGATATGAAAGGTCACGTGCTTATGTGTACAGTCTGCATCAGCAATATGTAAACACTTTGGTCCGTTGTGAACCTTATCTCTATAGCAATAATATTCAATTACTTTCAAAAGTGTTAATATATTTCTGTTGGTGAGTCTACTGAATCGATTGACCAAAAGGAAAACATTTATGCTGTGCTTTTAACATTGTCGCTATTGTGTCGTTTCAGCGTACGACCCGCTGTCGTCGCTGAAAAACAAAGACGCGGACGCGAACAATCCCAACCTGTACCAGTGCATCGAGGACGACAACAAACTGGACCACGTGTACGACGAGATCAAACACAAGGAGGGCTACGGTCAGTCGACAATACATCTTATTTACATTCAAAATAAAGTCGATTATATTTATTATTCATTCGAATTTTATGATTTAATCATCATTGCAAGTATGGTTCATTTTGTTTATATATTTATTTATTTATAATTCAGGCAGGCAGCTGAAGCAACTGATAGGTGCCTGATAGGTACATTAACCTACTTATACATACTTTAATAAACGGAAACACCGCTGCGACTTTTCATACGTAGCGAATGATAAACAAAAAATAAAGTATTAAAGTAGGTACTTTATGCTTAAACCGACATGGTAAATTTCGGTAATTAAAAAATTTGTCGAGTTTTATAAAGCATACAATTGGGTATTCTCCAAGGTATGAAAATCAAAATTCTAATTAGTCCGTCAGTTAGAAAATAAAAAAATAATAGACACGTATTTTTTGCTTTTTCAATTTAATGAAAATGAACATAGATAAAGCGCTTTAAAGTTTAGGGTGGGGGGCTCGTGACGTCAATATTCATTATAAGCGCCATACAAACCGTTGTGAATTGTGACGTCACGCGAAATTTCAACTCAATGTATCTCTGTTATTTTTTGATTACGTAAAAAAAGAAAAAATACGTGTCCAATATTTTTTACTAATCTACAAGACGGACTAAAAAAAATTTTTTTGTCAAGTAGCCAATTTTTTTTTTTTGTAGAAAAAGAATACGACCATCTCAACTACACGCCGCCGGCGAACAAATGGAAGACGCACTACCACAGAATGGCGAACGGCGTGCCCGTGAGCGGGGGGCCGGCGGTGCCCGCGCCGCCCATACCTCCCCTGCCGAAGCTGAGCGCGCCGCCCGCGCCCGCGCCCGCGCCGCCGGAGGGCGCCGCGCTCATGGCGCCCGCGCCGCCGCCGCGCGCCGGCCGCGCCTCGCCGCCCGCCAGTGACGACAGCCGCGCGCCGTCGCCGTCGCCGTGACGTCACCGAGGTACCCCACACTTATTTCGTACGAAACGATGAAATGAGTTCTACTCGTTTATTATAAATAGGTCGGCGCTATTAATTTTTCGCGGAGCTTTCAACCACGAGCTATGACCCATTCTATATTAAGTAAATTTTTAAGTCTTCAAATTGGCATTTAAATTAGACTCTCACAGTGGTGTATTTATATCAAGATATGATTTTTTATGTTTTAATACATAGCACTTACCCTATTTTACATATTGTATTACAGATTGCTTTCAAAGTTCGGTATTCAAAGTTCAGTTTTCTTTGTTTTTAATACCTATTATTGACATTGTTTGACCAATCGTATAAAATAAAATTATAAACTAGCTATGCCCGCGGTTTCACCCGCGTGAGTTACGGAATTCACGCAGAAACTCCCAAATTTTCTTTAATACAAACCAAAGTTTTAGCGAGACAAACAAACAGCAATTAATTGTTATGTATAAAGATAGTAAAAAACACCGCGTTACAAATATATGCAATTCGATCGTGATTTTAGTACCGATATTATGTCAAGAATTTTAGATTTAAAAAGTGACGTACAGAATCGTACTAATGTACCCATTTATGAGTAAAATATGATTTCACGTGTGTTTTATGATGTGCCAAACATGGCGTGATGCCCATGAAATGTGCCGTTGCGCCGCGCGTTTTGGAAAGTTATGTTTTTTTTTTTAGAAATAAGAATCTACTTTGTGTCAACGAAACCTGCCCCCCTAGCCAAATTGATATTCTACAATCATTAACGCATAGAAAACAGTAACGAATCGTCATGTCACTTAGTTGCTCACGTGGTCACGCAAAACTAAATTGATTGTCTTGATTGGCTAGGGGATGAGCAATAATAGCCAAATGTTTATATATTTTAATATCATAATTATAAAACAGTTTACTCAAAAGTTTGTGTTAATTTGCAACTATACAACATATAATTTATATAATTTAATGCATTGACTTTTTTAACGATTTTAATCTTGAAATTTGTCACCAAAAAAATTATTTATACGAAACAAGCAGCTGTTACAGCTTTACCCGAAAAAAAAAATCTTTTGCCTATTTATTTATACATAGTAGGTACTTTATTTTTATCAATTATTTACCAGCGATAGTTTATTTGGTTGCTCTTTAAATAGATGCAGCAGGATCACATAAAACTTATACTAGTTAAAACTATATTAATTAAAATTATGATTATACTCTAGTTTTACCTACCTATTGTAGATTTATATTATGTGATCTCTTCAATAAGAAATCTTATGAACGATAAACAAGTGGACGCTAATTTTGTAATTTTTTATAATTATATTCTTATTTCATAAATGCTTAGCTTTAATTAATTAATTGTTCGTAAAATAAGTTAAGATAATCATGTTTTCATATCATTACTATATCTTTTATAATATTGATCGTATCTCCATCGTCCTCCATTGGTCTTTCCCTAATTTAAAATATATAGCACCGATAAAAAATATATATTACGTACCTGCAACATAATTATATTCTTTTGTAAAAGCGACCATTGGACTTTCAATTCCCTTACTTAATTAATATTATGGGCTCATTTACTAGCACGCAGTGCGAGTTTCTCGTTTTCCTGTTTACCAATAATTATGAGTCTATTATTACCTTTCAATATTATAGTCAAAACTGGTGAACGAACAAACATGGAATGTGCTAGAAAAAGGCGCAATGATGTTGATAAAGCCACTACAGTTATCTACCTATATAAACTATTGCATTTTGTATCATTTATGATGCTAGGTACCCTAGGTGGCACAGGCACACGTAACTCGACCTGCCCTCAATTAGTTTTTCTGAAAAAAAAAATATTGAGATTTAAATCATTATTTATTAATTTTAGGTAAGTATAGGTAATTAAAATGTAAACTCTCTTTTCTCAATTGTTTTTTTTTCTTTTTATTGTATTTAAATTTTTTTTTCCTACTAATATTATTGCCAAATTGTACTGTACTATTAAAATAACAATAGGAAACTTTAAATTCTCGAAAATTGTTAAAATGCTCAAGTCTCGGTAATTTCAATTTCAATCTCTAGTTAATCTTATAATTCAGTTTATTAGGAATAGGACTTCAAATTTAGGTTAATATTTGCGATAAAGAAACAATATTAAATAAGGTAAAGTTTTAAGACGAAGTGTTCATGTGGTAAGTGTTCACGTATATTTTGAGAGACAATTTATAAAAGCATGCACTTGTTACATTCCGCATTATTGCATTATGGATCAACAAAACCACTTAACATTCAAGGCCTACGTAGTGACATACTTTACATATTAGTAACTTAGCCTCATGACCAGTTAGACAGACGTCTGATGAAAGCTGTTCTAAAGCTTTACCCAAAAAATCTTTTATTTTAATGATAAACGAAAAATTATAACCTAATTATAGTTTTATATTGCCATATTTATATTTTTCATTGTGATTTTATTGTTATTTTATACTTTAATTATGTTAAAATGTGTTTAATGTCAAAAAAATTTAATGTACACAATTATAAAAATAGTTTATTATATTAATATAAGAATTATAAGTTTTTTATACAATTTATAAATTAATGGATGTATTTATTTAGTGTGTGTATTACCATTGCTCGACGTGCTCGAATGTTCTGTTAGGAATTATTCCTAAGTTAAGATAAAGTGGTAAAACAGACCTTAATAACGTATTAAATGTTTGCTCAACTTGAATATGCAGCAATATCAAACGGCAATATTGTAGTTAGATAACAACATCAATAAAATTGTTATGAGTACATTTTAACTGTATAGACTTATACAACGTGTAAGGGAGGTCAGACTAAAAAAAGACGGAAAAAAAATGCGCAAAGCATTTTCAGTTGGTTCTGGACAGATAACGATTTACGTATAATAATATAAAATAATCACTCTATGACAATCAAATTATAAGGTGGTTTAAATTCTAAATACGTATGTATTAAAAACTAGATTTTTGAATTTTCTACCATTAAACATGTTTCATTAGAACTTTCTGTAGTGGCTCATTACTATTGTATTTTTTCAAAACGCCTCTGTTACACGTTGTATATACTTTTGATTTATTTATAATAATAAAAAAATTATATTTACGTAAATTTATTTAAATAACGGTAATCCGTGCAGCTTCGAAATTTTTATTCTATAATAAATATCAAATTTATCTATTGAAAAAATATATACGTTTTAAAATTGATACTAGCGTAGCATTATTAAAAATTATTGGCCAAAAAAGTCATAATTCGGCTAAGAATGATTGGTTCGAGTAGGTATGTGACTCGACAATATTAAATAAAAAAATATAGGGGCAAGTTTTAGGACGAATTTTACAACGTGTTTACAAAATCTATAGTAAACAATTAGTAACAATAAATGTACAATTTACACCTAAGTAAGAAATCTCGTTCAAAATTGTGCAGTGCCTCAATTATTGATATATTTTTATGTAATTTATTTTGGTAAAAAAGGAAAAATTAATATATTATGTAGTTTATTAATAAAATTAACAATAAAAAAATGATAAAAATGTCATTCGTATTCTATAAAGTAAATTTTATGGTGACCGTGATAAGTAATTTCACAAAAAGATATTACGACGACTTTTTTTTTTATAAGACAAAATGCAGCGATCTTATAATTTATTTTATCTTTTGTGAATATTGCTTTAAATATAATCTTATAATTTATTTTATCTTTTGTGAATATTGCTTTAAATATATTCATCCACCTATATTTATAGAGCGCAGCGTGCGCGCGTACGTATTATAGTTGCAGCGGTTTTAATCAAAAGCTAATAGCTACTTCTAGTTGTACAACTTCTCCCTTCTCGGTGTATTCTTTATCCAACCATTTTAGTTTGCCGTTTTAGTGTTAACTGTTCCATTGTTGACATGTATTCTGCAAATGTATTCTAATAATTACCAGTATTTCTAGACGTTTCATCATATTTCATTTGGTTAAGGTGTTATTTATTGCATTAAGATATTGTTTGTGATAAATAATTGATATAAGTTAAAACAATGTGTAAGCTACTCAAACATGAAATAAAAATATCATATACTTTAACCGTAGTTATTATTTAGTACACCCGTTGAGATTTTGTGAAAAAAACTTACTCTATTTCCTTGCAAAGTAATGGAGGTACTTATGTGGACAAATATTTGCACAAGTGGTCTGTAAAGACATCAGAGCGTGTCTTTGTGGACATAGCTAATGTGCGTAATTGTATAAAACAACCTTATACGACACTTATTAACCGCATGGGATCGCTGGAGATTAACAATTATAGGTAGACGCATTTCTCGTCAGTTAATATTCGATCGCGTGCCTATTAGTATTAGTAGTTGCTTGACAAAATATCATGAAGGTGGAAATTATATCACTGTTATTCTCTATGCTTATTTTTCGAGTAAGTTTTATTTTATAATATTACTATTAAAAAAATGCTTTGATTTCGCCCCTGTCCATTTTTATTTACTGAAGAAATTATTTCAGTCTTCTGCATCGTTCTTCGATGATATCACAGGAGCGGTGTCGTCTGTTCAAGGTAATTTCGGTAGAATATTGACAGACGTTATCACAGATGTGAGTGAAACTATTGACTGTAGTATCCTAGCTCTAGAAAGAGCTTTCAACTTTGGTGGGGTTTATTCAAAAGCATCAGAATACGAAAGAAAATGCAAAAAGGAAAATGAGCAACAGGTGACACCTACAGACGTTCGTGATGAAACTTATTCCATAAGGGAACTGAAAACTGATCATGTTGTAGATCTAGACGAAGCTTTGCTTCAAGTCAACAAAGATTTACGAACTGTAATCGACGAAGGGTATGAAGTTCAAAAAAGATTGAAAAATATAAGAAATATCCTAGAGACAGAAAGTGATCGTTTACATGATATAAGTAATCTTCTGAGAAGAATGTTGGATAAATTATCAAAAGATTTGAGGGATAGATTTCAAATTCATAAACTTGTATCCAAGCCCTCTATTACAACAATATGGAATGACATGAAAGTTTTACGCAAAATAAAAGATGAAAATCGAGATAGCCCTGAAGCTGAGGAGATAAATCATGTTTTTAACCAAGTACTTAATGTTTTAGAACTAAAAAAAACAAACGATTCCACTGACGAAGAAACAATTGATTTACTTATAAATAACTTTGAAAAAGAATCAAACCGGACAAGCGAAGAGACCAAGGAACAAATTTTGGATGTAGTTGAGATCAATACTGAAGGGAAACCGATGGAAATCCTAGGAATCAACGAAAGTGTGAAAGAGAATCACGTTCTGCAAGAAAGTATAACGAATAGTGAGTTTGCAAGATCTTTCAGGGATGTCGCTAAAACTATGAATGAACAGCTACAAACCACCGTTTCTTTTCCGAGTCAACGGACAGAACCTGAAATAAGCCTTGTAACGACATCGAAAACTACCGAATTATTGACAACTACTGAGTTACCTCCGACTGAATCTGTCGCAACAAGCGTACACTATGAAGAGCCAGCTGATTATGCTGATTTATTTGATATGGGTTCCCATGACGAAGCTGCTCGTAAAAAAGCATTGGAAGAAGCCAAAAACATGATAGAGAACTCAAAATATTCAGAAAAGCTTATGAATTCGTATTTAAATAGTGACAATCGTGATATTAACGCTTTATTTGATGGTTCTAATTTTGCTTGGACGTTATAATACAGGTTGCCTCATATTATCTGTAAAATCGAATAACTAACCGCACATAAGTAAAATCCTCAGTAATTTTAATCACGAATGTGAGTTTGTTTGTTTGTTATGCTTTCACACCTTAACTACTCCACCTATCGTCATAAAATGCATTACGTTGTCACGCACCCTACCCCTACGTAACCCTTAGGCCTTGACGTACACGTATGGGTAGGTACAGAAAAGGTCATAGGGAGCTTTTAATCCCAGCGGGATAAAGATGAAGGAAATATCAAAATAATTAAGTAAGTACCTAGGTACTTTTTCAATTCTGTTTGGTGAAATTTAACAATAGACTGGTAAGGCGAATAAATAAATCAGTTTATACAATAACGATTTTATTAACAATAAAAATAGGTAATTACAAACTTATCTATTACTCTACAATTGAGCTGCGCTACTCTACTGCGAGCAGTCCAATGTGCTTACCTATGTGTAGTTAAACTAGGTTTCTCTATCCACTGTACTTCTATAACATTATGTGTTTTGTACATTTAAACTTGAAGATTCGTCTCTTTCTATACGTTGTCACAAAAATCAATTGTATGAATGGGACGAAACTCCATTTTAGTTAAAATGTCCCATAACTTTATTATTCTAGATTTTACCACACAGTCATCTTTATTAAATACCTGGGTACTCTCCGCAAAAATCTTTGCGGCATAATTTACATCTGATTCTTAAACTTTAATCCCTTTATTCAAAGAAAATTGAAGATTTTTTAACTGTATGTAATAGGCAATGTTTCGTCTCTATCTGATATCTGAATGGATGCAGATATTATTAAAAGTAGGTACGTACATATTATATTTAAATATCCTTGGATACATCATACAACTGATATAATTTTGTTAAGGGGCAGTTAAGAGACAAACCAGTATTTTAGCTAAATGTTTCTATACATATTGAAATGGATACCTACCTACTTCTTTGTTCGCATCTCCTATGGGGCTACTAATTTTTAAGGTACTTTTGGTATAAACTTTTAGCTGTTGTCTTGAACTTTTCTAACAAAAGATAAGGAATTGATAGTTATAAATTATTATATTTTATAATCGGTAATATGCATAGAATGCATAGTATACTAACTTATAGCTAGTAACTTATATAAGTTAATGATCAGGTAGGAATTTGATCCATATAATTAAATCTTTGAAATGACCTCGTCGATTGAGACGTTGCTTAGGGTGATACAGCGGCCGGCGATGCGCCAAATGCAAATGGTCAATGGTTATAAATAACACCACTATATTGCTTTCATAGTTCATGATGTGGCCGACCATTTCATATTATGCCACCATTTCATGAAATGGCCGGCCACATCATGAATTGGCCAATTAATTATTTGAGGTGGCCACGACATACACCCACATGCTACGCGTCATGCTCATTTAGCGAAGTTCTAGATAAAATCCTTATCTACGCCAATGGTGATGCCAATCATAAACGTTTAACATCACCTTAAGCAATGCATATTGCATTGTGCGTGTGGCCTCACTCTCACGGCCGCACTTAGGTACTTCCTAGAGTAGTTTTAATGATAATGCTTAATTTTATGGAAAGATTAAAAAAATACTGCCGCATACAGAGACGTTCATTGAATTAATGTTAATTGGCACTAACCTAAATTAAACTTTAGTTGAATTCCAATTAACATTATTTTACTTAAAATTAAGTAATCATTAAAACGACTCTGAGTGCGGCCGTTAGTGTCATAGTTTAATGAGGCGACCATAATAAGAAGTATGTTCACTTACCTACACTACGGTTGTTTCTCTGAGACAGTCATTGGACACATTCCGCTTGTTTATGAATAATGGGATATTATTCTGATCATTAACTTATTTTGTTTACAGTTATTATAACACGAAAAGCTTTACTTTATAATTAGCGTTTAGAAATTATAGACTAAAAATTTTATTATGTACAAATGTGTTTAAATATTTTAGTGTTATTTGTTTATGCATATTCTTTATTTTACGATATTAAGATAGATGGTCCTATAGACTACTTGCCATTAAAACTTCGTTGAACCTATTCCTGCAACAGAACTATTATAACTTTTTTGTTTGTCTAAATCTTTCAATAAAATTACGTATATTACGATACGAGTGCTTAATGTTGGTTATAACTCACGAGGCGTAGTGGAGCAGAATTTTAATATACATATTATATACGCACGTGTATCGTATGATGTTTTTCATTCAACACACTTGTGAGGGCGCTAAGATAAGGTAGGTACTTAAGTAGGTACCTTTACTTAACGTATAGGTTGCAGAAAGCCCTCACAAAGTAGGTAAAAGTTTGTTAAGTACAAATAATATCTAAACTAAGGAGGCAAACTGACTATCCTATAACCCACTAGTGGGTTATAGCGTATAACTCAAACGTTTTTAAGTGCTGCTTTATACATAAATATCTAAAACTAGTGAGTTTAGATGTGCTTTATGAAAGAGTGTGTTGAAAATAAGATTTACAAATCTTATATATAGTATTTCTGTCTTCGTTATCGGTTTCTCAAGGACACGAGTTTTCGGTCCATTCATCTTAAATGTTTTTAATTTAGTTTTCTTCTACTTATATTCAATTCCACTTGTAAAGTATATTACGCACTTACAATAAAAGATAAATGTTTTCAAATTAATATTAATACATTCATTGCAACGGTGGTTACATGGCTATAATATATAAATGGTATTAGTACAATACAAAAAGAATACTGGGTACCTACTTATATTTGTGAACCTTGAGCCAGATAAAAATCACATTGCGTATTTTCACACACTTTATATGGGTTAGTATCATAATAATTTGTTGCAGACAACCCCAAATAGATCCATTCATAAAATTGAGCAATCACTTAAAGTAAATCGTTACATTGTACTTTTATTATCATAAGGATAATTTCAGTGGGCGTATTAGGTACGTAATCTACGTAATATTACTTATACTTATTCTACCCTATCCATATTTGAAATAAGGAGACCTTGACGAAATTAATTACAAATAATACGTTTAATAATTTTATTTTAGCATAAAATTAATAAAGGCTGTCAATGTTTGGTTTGGTACAGTTATGTTTCTACTTTAATTTCATTATAACTACCTAGGTATTAGGTAATTGGATAAAAATACAGAATGACTTTGTCGTAAGTATTTCGGTTGCGTGTTTTACTTAATAATTTGTGATAAACTATTATACCTAATATATCGCTGTACGTTCGTTAATATTGTCCAGTTTTACATAAAGGAGTTCATTGTTTACTCGATTTACCTAAAATTAATCAATTTTGTTATTATAATTACAAAATCGTTAAATTTAACAAAACGTACATGTTCTATTCTACGACCATTATTTATTTTATTTATAAGTAGATATTGGAGAGATTAATTATTTATGATTAGAATTGTTTGAAGAAAACTTTCATAGGACAAACTACTACTACTAAACGATTTACTATTTTTTATTAATTAGGTACTAAGTACTTAATTATATTATGCTTTATTTCGCTAGAAGAAAATGAAAGAAAGAGAAAGCTAAGCTAAGTAGGTGCGAGGATTAGAACTACAGGATATTTCGTATTCGTATAGGTAGATATTTGAAGATTAGGTATATTTTTTCTAGCTCTTCCTTAATTTCGAAGTTCTCGCTGAAATTCCGAGATACAAAGTATGTCCTTCTCCGTATACCTGACAACGTGTACGCTGCGGTGGACGCGAGATTAATGCAATAGATATATCTGCCGTAGCTGCCGTAGCTCTATTCAATAGAGCTATAGCTCTATTGAATAGAGCTACGGCAGATTTGCATCCCGAATTTCTTTCCTGTTTAGTTTTAACAGTCTTTCAATAGTGAGCGGTGAGAGGCATATTTACTGCTACAAATCTACCACTACATGATTTTTTGAACACAGATTATAATATATTGGTGGTGTTTCGTTATAACTCATTCTTATCAATAAGGATTAAAAATAATAAGCAATTCTTACATCAAAAGTTAATTTAAGCAGGTAGTTAAATAGCAAACTATTTAAATTTCGAATTGCGAAACAGCAAGGTTTCAATAAGATTTTTGATACCTACAATGTTTTCATTGTAATCGTGGGTAGATTACGATACTTATAGATATCTGAATCTAGATGTTTTAATCTAAATATTAACAAAAGCAGAAAAGCTTCAACTGAAAACTAAAGATCGCACAAGTAGATAGATTAAATAATCAAAAATCATAAACAACTAAGTAAGGAAAAAGATACGTCAGAATTATGGCAATTTTATGATGTTGCAGCGCACCTGCGACATTCTTGCTTACTAACTACTAGTTTAATGTACTAATATTAAGTTTTCATATAAGTAATTGTTTTATATTAAAATACGTATTTTATTATGTCGTGGAATAGAACACGTGCCGGGCGGGACGGGTGTGCGTTGCGTGTTGTGGTCTGCAACGGCGGCTGATGGCCACTGGCCAATGGCTAAGCTGTTCATTCGCTTCGGTCACAATCAGGGCTGCCAACCTTACTATACATACAAATGTGGAATATACACAGACATAATATACAGGTCCGTTACTTATGTCCGTTATTATTATTATGCAAAAAATGAAATTTTCGGATACTTAATTTTCGGATAATTTCGGAACTTAGGATACTTTCCCTACATGTCCGTTTATTCCACCCTGTATATGATATTACAGTATCTCTCTAAAAAAATAGTCAAGGTGAAATTACTGTTTTAGCGATCGGCACAATAAGGCCTGATATCAATTTGATAGCAATCAAACGATTTTTTAGCCATTTTGTACAAATTTTTTTATTGGCCTCAATAGCCTCAATAATTTAATTTATTCTAGAAAAATTGGCAACTCCGAGAGCCAGAGCTATTATTGACTTCGGCATCGCAAAAAAATAATCCGGTTTGATAAGAATTCCAGTCGAAAATGGGTTTTAGTTTTCTATTTAGATAACAATTAGGTATCTATAAAACTTTCACTCTTATATAATTTGATTGAAACAATAAACTAAAATGTACGTCTATTTAATTTATTTTCAAACGCATGTTAAGTGCGTACAATCATTAGGTATGATTGTGAAAAATTTGAAAAACAAAAAATAAGTAGGTAGGTTCTGCACTGGGCCCATCTGTGAGCATTTATCAGTTGCGTAACCATTTCGCAGTCACAAAAGAACATTATATATTCGCGCGCCAGTCGCCACCCGCCGCCATTGCGTCGTGGTGATGTGTGATATAGAGGTAGGGTGCGTCGTTACGCGGGCGGCGGACACCGCACCAGCGTGGAGGTCGCGATCTGGTCGCCCTTGTCGATGGGCATGCGGTCGTCGTAGAGCGTGGGCGCCTGCAGGATGATGCCCGCCGTGCCCACCAGCACCGCCAGCGTGAATATCCACAAAAACAAGCGGTCCAGTACCATCGCCACGTACTTCCAGTCCTCTTTCACCTGTTCGTTCAATCCACATCTATTATTATCCACTGTAGGTAAGCGGATGGGTGTCATTGAACAATGTATTGGAGCAAGCCTTTGGAGCTACGTTTTCTCTGTTGCGTGACGGTGGGTCAGGGCCCTTATTCAATGACCAACAAAATTCCCTTCCCAAACGCGCGTCACAAAAACACAATCCCAAACCCTCCAGACGCCAAAATATAAGAATTTATTTAAATTCTGGATGACATAAGACGTAGTAAATATATTTTTTAAAGTGAAACTTGTTTGAGCACGAGTGAAAAATAATATAATTTATGTGGCGTGTTATCTTAACGCGACGGGTTACGGTCATAGTGAATAAGAGCGCAAGATGAAAGTATTATCTTATATCTGAATGATTTATCTGTACACCAAATAGCTGTTCCCTCCGCGATTACAATCCCGCGGGAACTCTTTTCTGAGATAATAAATTGTCTATAACACAGAAATATTACAGTTTTTAATCGGTTTAGTAGTTCCAGAAAAGGTAACCGTACATCCAAACTCACAAACTGTAACTTCTAGCTGTATAATATTAGTTTTAGACTGTTAAAGTAATTGCTACATGCTAGATATTTCAGAGCTCAATGGATTTTACACGTTCGCTACGTAGCTACTTTACCGACCCCTATACCTACCGACGCCAGACACGATAAAGATGTGGAAGAATAGGGGTGAGGAAGAGTAAATGGTTCAAAATAAAATAAGCTTTTACAGAGAGTCGCGAGCTTGAATAAATGGCGGCTTGCTTAAATTTGCTTTTTATACTGGTATAAACATCATAGAAAATAAAAATTACCATCCATTATTAATGGTAAACTACATAATATAATATCCATTAATATGATTTGTCAACTGATTCGCTTTTAAATGTTGTGCAGTTATAACAATGGTGTAGATTAGTAGGTAAAAGTTATTGTGATCTTCCATAAAAAAATACTAAGTAGGTAGTTAGTTGTTCGCCGTTTCCCGCGCGATTCCGGGATAAAAGTACCTTAAGCCCGTTTCTGTATTCAAATTAAGGAGTGAAAGCATAACAAACAAACATACATTAGCATTTATTATAATGATAGGATATTTACACCATGGTTTTACACCTAATGTATGATAAAAATTATAATTGTAGAGGAAATAGTAGGTATAGGTTGACCTTAGTGGACTCCTCGAGCATCCGCGTGTGTTCAGCGATGAACCGCACGCAGAAGCATGTGCGGTGCACTTCCGGTGGGCACGCGGAGTGGCTGAAGCCGGGCGGCGGCTCCGGCACGGGGCTGAGGACGTCCTCCTCGGGCACGGCCCCGCCCAGCACGGCGCTCTCCTCGCCGCAGAGCGCCCCGCCCTCGCCTGACCCGTGCACCACGCAGCTGCCGCCGAAACGGTTGCTGTCCATGCTGCTGGAGCGACCCGGACAATCCAAAGCAGAAAGGATATTCATCGCATCATTTATAAAGTTAGCTGATGCTTGCAGATCGCTCGCGTTTTGATTTTGATTTAGTTAATCAATTTTCTATTCCCCGGGAACAGCAGTTTTTTTTTTTCTGGATAAAAGGCACCCTATGTTCTTCTCTGTACTCCCTGACTACGTTCAAGTATACGAAATCAGGTTGTGTAGTTACAAGTAGCTGTAGAGTAGTAGCTCCATGAGTAGTAGGCATGAGGAGTAACAAACAAACTCACATTCTCATATTATTATATAATTTAGTTATAGGATAGGCTATAGTTAACTGAATTTTAGTTTTTAGTTTTTGTTCATCATGTAGATACAAAAAAAATATATTGATCACATAATTTTTCCTTTTTTTAAGTAATCAAAAAATAACGACGCTATATTGAGTTTAATTTTTGGTAGAGTTGAGTATGGTCGTTTCAAGGTAAGGCGGTAGATGGATTCTGAAATTCTGCGAAAGAGAAAGATTTAACTAAAGACAAATTTGACGCGCAAATTGGCAAATTGGCTGCTATTTTTGTATTCAAAACTTCAAGTGTTTTTTTCTTTAAAGCTGTTGGTCTTCTTAAAAATAAATAAATAAAAACAAAGCTGCGACAGATGAAATCGTAATTCGTAGGTATACCCAATGCACGTAGTTTAATGAGTGCGAGTCCTGAATGCAGCACAGATTTACCCAGAATTGACGTATGTGGTGTGCGTGAGGTCCTCCTTGCTGGGCGTGCGCGTGAGCGGACGGTGCAGCGCGGCGTGCGCGGGCGCGGGCGGCCAGGCGCCGGGCGCGCAGCAGTCGTCGTCGGCGGCCGCCAGCCGGTATGGATAGAGGGGCCGCGCCGCTCCCCCGCACCGCACCACCACCCCGCATGCGGTGTACCGAGACCTGTAGGGCAATAGGCATGATGCCTCCTCCTGAACTGACTAACGACGGAAATACTGCATTTTAACCAATTTTAAAAACCTATTAATCGATATTAAAACAAGAAAAAATGATTCACAAATGAAAACTTTATATTTGAAAGACATTTTCTAAATATAGACAAAACCACACTTAAACTGCCCTCCCCACCTCAACAACATTCTAGAACCGCATCACTTTAGATCGGCAGTCATGTTTGACGCACTCAACTTACATCTACATCGTACTTCCATAAATACTCATTGAATTCTTGAATATTATTATTTATTCACTTTGTCAGATAATAATATTTAGATCATAAAATTCAGAAATAACAATAATAATAATAATATACGCAATGGAGTTAGTAATAATAATAATAATAATAAACTCTTTATTGAACACCACTTAAAAATAAACAATTACAAAAACAAATTTTACTATAAGGTGGAACAATCGGCGGTCTTATCGCTCAGAGCGATCTCTTCCAGACAACCATAGGGTGCATAGGGAAAATTATAATCTAGAAGGAAGGCGGTGTTATAATATATAATAATACTCAGCATAAACACATTAACAATATATAAGTACTTACCATAGTACTTAATAGTGATAGTTTTATTCAAAATTCCATCCGTATAATTGGAGCCTAAAACCAGTCGATGTGTGCGTGTGACAAGAGTATAATCACATAATGTACCTACATAATGTGATGTGACGCACTCGGCCTTTTAAACCTCACTTGAAACGGCGTCACTGACACGGCTGCCATTTACTATTCGGGTTACGTAGGTCCTTAAAACAGCTATAATGCAATAATCGTACGCCTTTGAAGACCAGTCTCGCTGGGTTTATACTTAATTAACACTGGTTCTAACTTTTCCACGCCTGGATATTTAACAAGTTATAACCACCCCTACCCACACAGCGTAAATTGGATTAACAGAACGATTAAAACAAGAAACGTTGAAAGTAATTAAACATAGTTCGGAATTTGCTGAATTTGGCAAGATAACTTACGACTATTATAATACTTACCTTTATTAAAAAATATTGGATTTAATTAACGGTTTGTCCTAGTTTTTGGATCTACTTACTTGACTACAAAACCACAGGATTAGTTTAAATTTTTTTTTAAATGTAGCTTAATTTTATGGAAATGACTTCGCTACATAATATTATTTTAAAACAAAGTCCTCCGCCTCGTCTGTCTGCCTGTCTGTTCGCGATAAACTCAAAAACAACTGTACGGATTTTCCTGAGGTTTTCACCAATAGATAGAGTGATTTAAAATAAAAGTTTATACGTATAGTTTATCCTTGACATCTCGCTGGAACTCCGAAATTACCACGAGGGACAGTGTCTTGTACATTTTGTTATTGTATCATGGTTTCTGGAAGTAAACAAATTAAAAAAAAAAGCTTGTAAGGGATAGAAAGAGGACTGTAAAAAAT
This sequence comes from Zygaena filipendulae, assembly GCA_907165275.2. NCBI lineage: Eukaryota > Metazoa > Arthropoda > Insecta > Lepidoptera > Zygaenidae > Zygaena > Zygaena filipendulae. The sequence goes on from OU015657.1 coordinate 5,633,044, forward strand.
TTAGTAGCTCTTTTCGATTTGCACGTATCTCAGCTGCACAGAATAATTTGTTATTGGTCAATTAATTAGGTACCTAATATAGGATTTAGTAGGTATAAGCGATAGGATTGCTCATAAGCCGACGTGGGCTGGTTACCCAAGTACTTTGTGTGGTTAATTATTATTAAAGTGGGGCGCAAGGCATTAGGTTTTTTTATCATTACTTTGTTTTTAATCGTTTGGTCAGACATGTTCATAATCTCGCCTGATGGTAAACGAAGCTATGGACTAAGTTGTTACTCGTCTGCCAACTAAATCCCTATTCACTCTACTCTTGAAGAGGTCCAAATTGTAACCTTGATTATTAAGTAGATATCAATAATTGACACTCGTATTAAAATGACAATCCCTCTTAATGAAAACTATACCTACACACCTGCACAACGAAACACAATCACTCACCTAGTGGTGTCGAATTTGTATTGCGGTCGTTTCATGAAGAGCAACCGCGGTAGTATGTGTATGAAGACGCGCTTCACCCATGGCGCCATCCGGTGCGTCTGCGGCGACCGGAAGTGCACGTTCAGCACCACCACCGTCACGCATATGCTGCACAACAATTTGTTTTTTGTAGCGAAACTTCTTTAATCATAATTTAACAAAAAACATTTAGTTACGCGTTACAAATAGACGCCTAGTATTTTAACTACCACTGACCAGTGTGCCACCTGCAGCAAAAGGTAGCAAAGTTTTTAAGCCCACTGTATAATATCTAATGTATGTAGTATCTAAACCCTATTGTACAATATTATGTACGTTTATACATAGTAAGCAATAAATATTTGAATAGTGAATACATTTAGAATTTCCGTGAGATTATTTTTTTTCAGTTTTATTTTCCAAGTTTTTGAGACCGACTCGTCATTCTTTTTAACAACTAAACGTTAAACGTATACAAAAACTGAAAAAAATATATTTTTTATACACATGGGTGAAGGTACACCAGGCGTGTCATTAATTCATTTGGCGCTTGGCTTAACAGTCGTGTCACGAAATGTTTCTTGGTCGCCAAAGAGCCCACAGATAGAGGTTTGCAAAATTGACTTCCGCAATGAATCTGTTAAATAATTTATTTGATTGTTAATAAGTGGCGTTGTCATGAAACAAGTTTCAATTCTTACGAGTATAGTAGGTACATTGTGTACCAAAGGCGAAAAGTTGGAAATTTCCAACTTTTTTCGCCGCGGTGAACATAGATATTTTTTCTCTCGCCGGGTCGATAGTTTGAACTTTCGTCCCGCTGCACGCTGACCAAAGAGAAAAAGTGTCGTTTTTCTCACGGACTAGCGGGATGAAAATGCAAACTTTCAGCCCGGCGAGAGAAAAAATATAAATACTATGTTGTTATCAAAATTACACTTGCATAGTAGATATATCTTTGTTGTGAAGTGTGAACATATTTACTTATTAATTGGGACCTTGTGTATCAGTTACGCATTAATTAAATAAGTTAAGTACGTCACTTAAGATAATTATACCTACGCAAATAATATCACGGCAATGAACGGTGTCAGTTATCGCTCAAGTTGTAAGGGTAACTTTCACGTACCGCTAAGGCACCCGCGCGCAAAACGCCCGCCCTAGCAAATAGCATCTCTCAGGCCCAACCACCATCTCTACAATGTTTATTTACCTACCTTAAATCTAAATTTCACCCATTGAAGTTTCGATTTTACGCATCGATTGTTAAGTTAAAATTACAATGGACGAAATTTCAAATTAAGGTTACAATTACATTGTGGTCCAGTGGTCCATCTAAACCAATCTAAACTAATAGGGTAAAACCCGGATAGTTGCCACACTTTTCGAAATCATTTCATATCTCCCAGTACATAAATCAAAATATTTTATTATTTAAACTGGCAAGTACTTTGGTTCTTTATCTACAAATTTATTAAATGTAAAAGACATTATCTTTGAAATTTCCAGAGTATTAGCGATTTCTACGGACCTCTACTTTTTGTGACAGAGACATGAGACGGGGTCCACTTAATAGTAGTTGGAAAGTCTTTTGATAGATAAATAAAATAGCACGCGATTCATCTGCGAAACTAGAGTAATTACAATCGGGGCAACTATACCCCCAGGGCAACTATCCTGGTTTTACCCTATTATAAAGAGGAAAGATTTGACTTTTTGTTTGTTTGTTTTGGTTCTTTTCTTATGATTTAATTCAAAAAGTACTCGGCCGATTTAAAAAAATTCTTTCATGCTACAATATTCCTGACTAACATAGGTTATATTGGAACCCGGAATTCCCGCGAAACCTTGGGGAACAGCTAGTAATTAATAAAGGCAGGGTTGCTAATTTTAATACGTGATTGGACGAGAATTTTTTTTATCTGTTTAACATAGCTGATAGTTGACACTAATTTATACGAGTTTAGTCAGGAAGAGGGTACCAATTCGAAAGGATATCTGATGGCGATAAACAATTTTATTATTATTGTTATATCTAAGTTTCCATGACAAAGAATAAGTTTCGGTTGTTTTCCAAAAGTCAATAGATTATTATGATATATTATAATATTATTGTTTGTAATAATAAATAGGTAAAAGGTAATTTTCATGATTGATGATTGATGTGGGTTGTTACATACGTAGGTATCCGTACTATTATAAATCCGAAAGTGAGTTTCTTTGTAACGCTTTCACGGCTTAACTACTCAACTGTTTGTCATGAAATTTTTCATACGGACATGGTTGTCAAGGGAAGGTCTCTGTAGAGGGAGACAAAGGGTAGTTTTTATCCCGGAATTCCCGTGGGAACTTCGAAATTAACGTAGCGTAGCTGAAACCGCGAGGAACAGCAGCTAGTATATGGTATAATATTTCTCTTTACGGGACGTAAAACTCGCCTTACACGTTGTTACCTTAAACGTTAGTCTCGAATTATCAAGTTCAGTTTGCCGAATAATAAAGACGGGATGAAGTCTAAAATATGCAATCAAATATCTTGTTTGCAAAATGTTTGCAGCAGGCCCGGTTTTAATTTATATGTAAATCACATCCAGGGACTTCCGTAGCGAGTCACACTAAGTCAGGAGGTTAGTATAAAGCCATCATAAGTTGTATTTGTATATTTAAATAATAAATAAAACCACATAAAATATAGTACCTACCTTTATTACAAATGATCTGTATTTAAAAGTTTTACCATATCAAATAATTTCTGTACCTATACCTTATAATAATAATAATCCACTTCTCAACATACAGATCTACTTAATCCCACACTAAGCTATAAGTTTGTGTCATGAAAACCAAGCAAACGTGTTATACAACTATATATTATTATAACTTAAGTGCGCTATTTGTATTTTGTATCACTAAGATTTGTAATGTTATTATTCATCATTAACTTACATTATCCTTTAACCTTAAAAGAGCTTACCTGATGGATACCAGGATCATAGCGAATATGAGATATTTCCCGAGTAGAGGCACAACCAACGAAGTGGGAGGGATAATCTCCACCACCAGCAAAAAGAACACGTGGAGGCTAATCAAGATTGATATCGACAGCGTCACCTGCATAGAAAATAACATCGATCAAGAACTTTTTCAACATCGCATACATAATAACTTGTACACCCTATTATGCATATTACATTACATAAATTTTGAAAAGTTTTTTGTTTAGTGTATTCAAACGATAGCAAGGTATGTATATGTATATAATTGCGACAGGAAACTTTTCCAAGTCTTTATTAGTTTAAATTACGGAAATTAAAATTATCATTTTCCATGTAAGATGGACTCTAGGTTACCTAGGTGGACCTACCTGTTATAACGCAACGGTTATTGAAGACACCACGAAGTAGGAATTACTTATTATTAAAAAATATAGTTACGAAAAGATACGTATAAATAATAATCTAGAGGACTTTAAAAATATAAGTACCTACTTCATTTATTTTTAGAAGTTTTGGCGAAAGGGTGAGGATAATGGGGAAATGAGATAAAAAATTAAATACTTAATAACTTAACTCATGGATTCCTATGAACAATGACTGATTAGGGAAGATAATGTTACGCTCCCTTAGTACCTTAGCTACGCTACGTAGGTATGTCATAGTATAAATCAGGGAATACCTATTCACTAAATCAGCAGCTTTTTCAGTAGTTATGAGTATGTAAAAAGTTTTATAGTTGATGATTTTATAATACTGGTTGGTTGCAAATAATGTCATCAAGTTTCTTTAATATGCAATATGCATATAACGTCTAGTAGTAAATCAATGGCATATAAGCTTAGAATTTAGATAGGTACAAGACATTCATCTGGTAGTAGGTAAGTACCACATTTAACATTTTTATAGAGTATCTGAAATAGCTGCAGCATCAGCTGGCAAAAAAAAATTAATATCACTTCTATTACCGACCCACGACCATTGACTTTTATGAATGTTGCGCCTAATAAAATTACTGGTGCCTTTTTCGTGCCCGTGACGTCATAATATTATCATAACTCATAATTTATGTAGCCCTTTACAGCCAGTAAGTGAAACTGTGGCAGCATTTTCTGAATATTACTAAGACTAGGTACTATATAAATAAATCAAAAACTTATTTGTAAGTACAAATTAAAATATATTCCTCTGTCATTTCTTATACTAGCTGTGCCCCGCGGTTTCACCCGCGTGAAACGCTTTTATATGACAACTTTTTTTCCCGAATACCGATATAACTCAAACAAAGCCTATAGGTAATAGGTATACTAAGCTACGCTTTATCTATACCAGTGAAAACCGCGGTGAAAACAATCCGTTCAGTAGATTTGGAGATTATCGTGAACAAACAGACGGCAGATTTTTTTTAAAACACTTTTTTTGTGTTTCACTTTTCCTTTATCGCCCCCTCCTAATTTTTGTTAAAAACATTCAATGTAGTACCTAGACGAGACGCAAATTCTTGCAGACTTTGAAATTTACTTAGGTACGAAAGTTTGTTTCAAGTTATTTTCGTAAATTTACACTTCGACTACCTACAGGCTATAAATATTAACTGACAGATAAACTGAACACATTCAATCGAAATTTACCCTATCATTAGTTGGTTTAATTTTAACATTATGTAAACACGGGAATAGTATTGATATGGGATTTATCTACATAAAACTAATATTACAAAGAGGTAGGTACAGTTTGTAAGTTTGGATGTATGATTTGGGTTAGCTCTGGAACTAATGAACCGATTCTAAAAATTCTTTCACTTCGCCCGCGGTAATTTCGGTTTTATAGATCCAGAGATTAGGTACCCCCTACAACGGCACAAACTCACAATTCACAAACTATGATTTCCTGTAGATATAAGGATACTTTTCATTCAGATAAAGAGTTTTTTGAAAGCTTTCCAAAATTGGCGCGGGTAATGGGCGCGCGGGGCCTTGGCTATAATACACGGATAGATACTCACTTTTTCCCCGCTATCGGAAGGCAAGTAGAATGTGAGGACGGTGAGAAACGAAATGCCCATACACGGAATTATGATGTTCACCGTGTAGAACAAAGTCTTTCTTCTCATGGTGATGTTGAACGTGATGTCTAGGTAAGGCTCGTCGCAGCACGTGTAGAATTTCTCGTTTCTGCGTGAAGGAAAGATCATTAAACATCTCGTAGGTTCTCACTAGGTAGCTACAAAGTTTGGAAACTCAAATTAACCTCACTTATTTGAAAGGTATAGGTAGGTACTTTGATTAATCTATGTTTAGAGTAACTGTTATCCTACTAATATTATAAAATATGTGAAAGTGTGGATGTTTGGATGTTTATTACTCAATCACGCAAAAAAGGCTGAACGGATTTGGATGTTTGGCATGCACGTTGTCAGGGATACAGAGAAGGACATGGGGTATACTTTTTATCCCGAAATTCCCATGGGAGCTCCGAAATTACCACGGGTACCGCGGGGCACAGCTAGTAATAAATAATAGAGGTAGAGCTCACCATGGCATCAAAATTATATTTAGAATAGAGTTAATTTAGTGATGAGCAAAATTGGTCTTGGCGAAAAAGCAAGATCAAGATATCATTAGATTATTCGGTCATTATTGGTCTTGTTCTTGTTCATTCGGTCTTGTTCTCGGTCTTTCTAATGATAGTCTTGGTCTTTGTCGCAAGACCAAGATTGCAAGACCAAAAACAATTTTTTTCGTCACCAGAGTTAATGGATAATAAGTACCTAAGCATGCTAATGTACTTGTATCTATGTAAATTACTTCTTTATGTATACCATGTGTATTCCTAATATTTTAGTACTAGCTGTGCCCCGCGGTTTCACCCGCGCGAAAGGTTTTTATACAAAAATTTTTTTTTCCGACATCCGATTTCAATGAAACAAAACCTATATGTAGCTCCAGGCTAAGCTTAATCTACTTGTGAAAACCGCATGACAATCCGTTCAGTAGATTCAGAGATTATCGCGAACAGACAGACAGACAGAAAAGATTTTAAAAAACCCTTTTTTTTAGGTCCGTTACTTTTCGTTTATCGACCCTGTCAATTTTTGTTAAAAATATTCAATGTACAGAATCGCGGATTCTACTCTTTTATTATAGTATAGATGATAGATGATTTCCTCTGGCATTATCGTTATAGTTGCGCCAGAACACCACTGTCATCGACTAGGCTCCATATCCCCACTAATATTATAAATGCGAAGGTAACTCTGTCTGTCTGTCGGTCCTGTCAGTCAAACAAACAAACAAACAAACTCATTTTTGCATTTATAATAGTATCTAAGGATTTTACAATTTGAACTTGTGTAACTACAGCAGTCGAATTGTAAAAAAGTTGCTTATAAACGCGAAACGTACATGGGAATTATTTAGGTACCCCTCAGCTAACAACGCGTCTAAGTTTTAATAATGAACGTCACTCTCCCGGCCAGCCTGTATATCCAAAATAGTAAGACCGTTGTAACCTGTAAATTGGTTAAAATAGGTACCAAAATGTCTTTCGGATATTAGCCACGTAACGTACCGTCTTTATCGTTGCAAGTAGGTAGGTAGGTAGGTACTGTCATAAAACCAACCCACATAAATGTTGGTTTTATCGAATGTGTAGTTTAGTGCTAGTCTAACTTTATAGTCACATTTAGGAACACATACAAACAAATTAACTTGTTCATTTTTTAGCAAGTTGATAAAGTGTTTTAAATTACAAACTCACAAACAGGATCGGTTATTTATGATTAAAATTCAGTGATTCAGTAATAATAAATTCCGCAGATCCCAAACATTTTAGCAATCTCCTCGGGAAAGTCGAATTTAATACAAATTTCTTGCAGAAGAGGGGAAGTTAAGAGCGTTCCATTAAAAAAAAATTAACAAATAATCTTTAAGGCAAGGTCGCCAAGAGAGTTTTTAATCCCTATACTCGTATGACTTATGCATTACAAACTTTTAAGTATCTATGTAGGTATTATGCTGATCTTTGAAACAAATTATTTTTTTCTGGATGACTGATTGCAATATAAATACAACAAACGTTGATGGACACATACAACAAGTACCCGCATGAGTGTTGTGAGAACTACTCATATCTGAAATGGGATGTTATACGACAAGTTATCACACAATATATGTAAGTCGGTACTTTTTTTGATACCGAACCTCGAAGGTAGGTAGATATAGGTACTGTAGGCAAACTCTATGTTAAGTACTTCGTCTGAGAAATGATATACCTTCAATCAAAACAATGCACACGTGCACACGTGCCACATTTAAATTTTAAGAATTTGCATATCTACGAATTTCTTCCACATCCACCGTATTCTTTAGATTTAACCCAATGTGACTATTTCCTGTTTTCGAACTTACCTAAAGAAAAGGTTTGTGAGGAAGATTTTTGGCTCTAACTTCGTGGTCATTTTTAAAACGAACGTCTATTTTTAGAAATTGGAGAAATCGTATAAAATTGAAAAACGTTGGACCAAGTGTATCTAACTCAAACTAGACGATATTTTTGCCTGGAAAAACTTTTTCAGTTTAAGCTAGACATTTTCTGTACGTACCTATACGTCCCTTTTATTATCTTTTTATTCAAATAAATTGAAAATGAGCAAATAATGAAAGATAATTAAAATTACAAACGAACCGTTAAAAACGTTGTGTGCTATGCGTTAAAGTCGCGAATTACACGATAAGAGTTTTGAATGGGACTGTTTAACGGAGCAAAGCGGATACAGGTCGTAAAAGCGATGTGTATGTAAGCGATGTCGGGTTAATAACGACTCTCGCGAGGTCGAGGGGCTGCGAGTAACGTACTCCTGCCTGGAGCATTCTCGCTCTGCAGGGTGCGCCGTGAGCGTCCATGTCGCCGCGGGTCATTCCGCTTTATATTCATGATTAACTAAGTACGTTATCGATAGTCTTTTATCTCCCATAGTAAGGTGACACAACCTAGATATGGAGTCAAATTTATAATATTATAAAAGTGAGATTTTGAGTTTTGTAACCTAATGAGGAAGATACCCTAAGTTACGGTGAACATATACAGATAAAGACATTCAGGCTTTATTCAAATATCAACTTTTTTTGGTGGGGAACAGTCCCATAAGCGAAATAAGCATCACATATAAAACGTGGTAATGAATTGACGAAAAACCTGATACACGCCAATTAAAAAAATAAACAATAATATGATTAAAATAGAAATTATGTCGAAAAAATTAATAGTCTAAAAGTTATTCAACATTGGTTTGGAGGTGACCTATCTACGAAATTTCAAGCGCTACGCCCGCGCCTACGTGTCATGACCAATTCGACTTTTTGCTACGAGCAGCGTACGCGCCAAATATTATTTTTTATATAATTAATTTAGACATGGGCTAGTAAAAATATATAATAATCTATAAAAACATACTGCGATTGATTTGGAAGTCGATTCTGAATAAACTACTTCTAGTTTTCAGTCAATTCATTAACACGTATATGCCTTTTCCGCAAGTATACCTATATACTTGCTTGATCACTCAGGTTGAGGAATGTATTAACAGTGAACTGACCTGACAGCAGGCACTTCAAGTATGTCCCATTCTACGGACATGTAAAACTCCGACAGATCCACACCCACCGACACCACGTTACTGCCAGCCTGTTCGTCCATATGCCTCAAGTCCACCTGTACACACACCAAAATAGTATACAAAACAAACGTCCATTAAATTGTAGCGCGTGGAGACCACGCAAAAGAGAATATCATCTACTACGTTTAATATAATATATAAGTTTCATTTCAGCCGTGCTGGAGCTACGCCTTACATTTAAAATAACTTCCACTCGGTCTCGGCACGACCCGTAAACTGTTGCGATGAGACGTGTTTCAGACGGTATTAAAAATCTACTTTGACTGTTTTCTGTTTAAGGTCATTCTGAAAGTTTCTGGAACACTTCAAATAAGCATTTAATTTATAAGTTGTCACATTTTTCTATAGTAGCTACCATTTTCGTACGAATAATTTATTTGAATTTGAATGCTTCGAAGTAGGTACCTTAGTCTCTCATGACATTAGATAACAATTTTTTTCATTATTTGAAACCATTTAATTAAAGCATTGGCCAAATTTTCCTTAGAAGTCTCCACAACGGCTGAATCTTAGAATGCTGTCACCGTTGCCTAAGTTTACGCCTAATTTTCGGAGATAAAAATAAAAGACTGACGTGAACACGTTTGAAGTCTTCGAAAATGCTATTGTTATCTTTGCGGAGTGGGCGGACGCATTGTTTGTGATGAAGGACTCTCTGGTGTGAAACACTTTTCGCGATTTTTCCTCTATAGGCAAGCAAGTATCATACCAATCTGCAGTGACTGTTTTTTGATAATGAAATTGTAGTCAAGTGTATCATCTTTGCCAAAAAACGAAACAACCTTACCGGCGTTTCAAGAAAGGTCGTCTTTAATTTTATCGATAATTTTTTAAACGAAACGTTCACTCCACAAGGGGACGAGAATGATGCCATTGTGAAAAAATAACAATGACACAAAAACGGAGAAAATTTAATAAAGTTCCATTTTCAAAAAAAGGTAAGTGAAGTTCCAGTAACTTTCAGCATATCCCTCGTAGGTACCTATTGGTAAGTTCTATATAATTTTACAATTAATTACATTCTATAACCGGTAGTAAAAATAGATTTCTTCCTTTAATTATTTCTGAAAATGCCTTTGACATTTTAACTTCATACATTTTTTGGGGTCATTATTCGACACAACCTCCCCATTTAATAATTATGTAGGCTTGTAGAGTTCACTCTTACCCTTGTGATTGGTAGAGTGCGCTATTAATTCAAGTCGTAACTCGTTAGCATTTATAGCCTACGGCAATGTCTGTAATCTTCCCTTGAGGCTACTTCGTGATTTAAAATTTAACTCAACGTCTGTCCAGATTAAGTACATTTCAAATATACAAAATGAGCTAGAGGGAGGCGTAACAAAACCACATTCATCAATCACCTAACTTCGTAACAAAACACAAATAACAAACACAGGTAACTACAGCTGCGGACTTATTTCCGATAGCTTTTACTTTGAAATAAGTTTGTTTCATCTTACTGAAACTTGCATAGGCACATTTTTTTTAACACGCTTATCTATAGTAGCTTCTAACAAACAATGTAATAACATCTTATTGTTAGAAGTCAATTTTAAGCTACTTTTACTACTGGTATAGAATATGCATAATAGAACAATTATGTGCCTAGCTCAGATACTAATACAATATTACTATGACATAGACATTATGACATGGTCATGAGAACTCTAAAGAGCTAATTACGGTTAAATGACGCAACCCCATCGAGTTCAGGCTCGTTTGATTGGTCATGACAATGGGCTCTGGTTCTAAATGATTACTTCTTAGTTCAGTTTACTATTAAAAAGGTGTTTTTTTTTGTTTTTTTTTTTCAACTAATCTAATCCAGAATGATGCACGACCATTTCATGCAATGCCACCATTTCTTGAAATGGCCGGCCAAATTTCTTTTTGCTTAAAACATACTTGTCAAAATTGTTATCTCGGTTACATAATAATTAAGTATGTGTCTGCGAACTATTTAAAAGCTCAATTTAAAAATCTTTGGAACTTTTTTTATACTCCTTACTTGACAAGAATAACTAACTTTACAGGCGGAAGGTAGACACGTGGACATTGGATAAATGACCCATTTCATTTGTCTGAAGTTGAGACGAAACGGTCGTGATTCGTGACACAAAAAGTTCTAAGTAGCTTTAAGCCTACGTAAACTTACTCGTGACGTTTTATTTACAGAGGTAACATCAAGGGAAGACACAGAATTAAGTTGGAATATTATAAAAGGACACTTAGGTAAGTACTTAATTTAAACATCGAAAACCACACGATAAGTTACACTTACAGTACACTGTACAACACTTACAAGTACAAATTTTAGAAGAGTTGCTTTTTTTGTAAATTTATGTAATTTGAATAAGATCAATTTTATTTATTTTCCATTAAACACACCAGAACATTACCAAACTACCTACATTAATTTTATAATGAGATGTTAGCAAAACATTACTTATTTAAAAGATACATGCCCTCCCTGTCACACCATGTTTGTTTAAATACGTATTAAATAAAATTTAATTATTTAACTATGTATAAACGCATATCAAATTAAATTTCGACTGCATAACATTTCCGCAAAGTGTGCCAAGTGAGTGTACCCGACTGAAATATGTTAACACGTTGGAAAAAAATAATTTACTCATAAACCACAACCTTAAGGAAGATTTGAAGACTTTTGTCAATCAACAACAACGTTTGAAATCATGCGGATGTCTTATCAGTGTGTAGAAAACAGAGAACACCGAATAATACTGATATGAAAGGCAGTGATGTCTTTTTGGGATGGAGTCGGCCTCCGTATTCGAGTCCTTTGACGCATATACTTTGTAGCTCTTATTATCTCACTGGTGTAGAAAAAACGATATCTGTGATCTTCGAGAAAGATATAATCTGAAAAGGAGGTCAGGAGCGCCGGCTCCTTCGCGGGTGTGTGTGTCGCGTGAGCTGCCGCCGCAGCCCAGAGCTCTCGGGCGGAGCCGAGTCGCCGGCAGAGGCACTTGCCGTGGCTGCTAATACCAACATTGAACTACTTCACCTACGTGTATGTAGGTAACTATACAGGGTGTAAGATTAAACGAGAAACGTATCGATAGAAGGTATTCAGTATTCAATTCTGATCTTAAATGTATGAAAATAAAAATCATTAATTTTTGACTGGATCACTTGCTGAGAATGATTTAACTACATTTTCCTTTTTATTGTCTTTAACGATTCGACTAATCGATATAATGATTAATATTTATCCAAGTAAATACCATTTCTTATATGAGGATTCCCTGTCATTTATCAGTGATTTGATTTTATATCTAAAGGGTCTTTCAATAAGGACGGGTCGATTTTGACATGAAATAAAAAAGGCCGTGTGTGAGATTTTAACAATTTTTTTTTTTATTTGAAAGAGCTATATATGCCATTATGTGTGGAAAATCACATCGTTTAAATGTCCGCCGCGGCTTCTCACGGTGGCACGAATTCGAGTTGTCCAATGTTCAACAACTCTGCCGCATAGTTCGGGTTGAATTTCAGCGATAGCCTGAGCTATGTTGACTTTAAGGGCATCGGTCGATTGTGGCTTATTGGTATAGACCTGCGACTTAAGAAAACCCCACAAAAAAAAGTCTAAAGGTGATAAGTCGAATTTGGCCACCAAACGTTGGAGAGTCGATTTTGAAGGACCACCTCGTCTGCCGTAAAATGGGCGCAATGCACGTAACGTTTGCACTAACGAACACTCATTTTGGTAATACATTTTTAACATTTGGACGTGTTGCTCAACCGTGTAACTTGCCATGGTGATTTGGCATTACTAACTGAATAAAAAAATATAGGTTAGAAAGACGACGTTAAAACAACATGGCCGCCACAGGCTGCCAACATCGACCCGTCCCTATTGAAAGACCCTTTATAAGTTACCTACATGAATAATATGCATGAATTACCGAGAGCTTGAATAAATCCTTCGTTTAAAATTACAACCTGTATAGTTAGCACATTAATACGTCATGTAAACATCTGTAGAGACCACCGTTGCTTAGATTCAGTTATTTAACGTGTGTATTGTTACCGAAAATGTTGGCATCAGGTACAAGCGCTGTTAGTGTAGCATGCATACCGCTTTGTCGACCAAAAAGACAAGTTTTCATCAATTTATTTGACAAAGCGGTCGTTCTAATTTCACATTTAGCATCAGAATAATGTGCACTATATTTGGAATTTGGTGAGTAAGTATTTGTTGTTTTCATAATGACAAAGGTAGCATGCAATGTACGATTAACGAAAAATATCACATTTTTTACGAACACCATGGAAGTCGCTAATAGGGAAAGGTATAAAATATGCAACGTGATGTTGTTTCTGCTCAAAGTGTATTGATAAAAGTGTGATGTTATCACAGATTTGACTCGATGGGCTGTGCTTGATAGTAGATCGCGTGTCAGGTATCTTGGGAAGGTGCGACTGCGGCGGGCAGCGGGTCCATGGGGCCGCGCCGTGATCGGGAATGCAAGTGGTCAGTGTGCAAGCTGGAGTCATGCGGGGAATTCAGAGTTCAATGTCCATGCATCGATCGCAACACAAGCATGCAAGCTGCAGGGTTCAGTCTGGGTGAAGTGTCCTTGTTTTGTGTCTATGTGTGTGTGACGCGAGCGGAGCCAGCTAGGGAAGGTCGGGGAACTCCAAATGATTCCCCTCCGTGCTATCTTAATATCTTAAGTTCTTTATGACAACAGTTGTCTGCAATGTTATATAAACTTTTAATATATAAGATATTATACAAGAAAATGTATATAGTAGGTATCTAAGAAAGCGCGGAAGGAGTCAGATGTCGTGGAAAAATTCGGATAGGAAAAAACTAATGATTTTTGCATCCCATATCACCTAGCAGTCAAAATTTTATACCTTTCCGTGTCGAGCGAGGAAGGCCGATCGAACTAAGTGGAACCGGCTGAGGATATTCTGGAGCATTCGAGGTCACGCACGTCCGCATATCGCTACTCCACAATACTTTAATTAAACATCACCATCACAATAGAATTGTAAACTTGCAACATGTCAGAGCTATGGGAGAGCTAGAGCTGCGGGCGAGGAGCGTGCGCGGCGCTTGCACACATCGCGCGCTCTGCGCCTCTACGCTAGCACCGCAGAGTCAAGTGAACACAGTGAGTTAAACATACCACACAGACATAATAATGATATTACACGACGAATTACGTTCGAGCCAATAAGCTATGCATGGACATCGGCCGAGGCGGCGGGCACTACGGCTACGGCCCGCGCGCGGCCCCAAGCGGCGTACAGCGGGGCGTCACCTTGAAGCCATCATACGTCCAGCTGCCTAACTTAAGCACACAGGTTTGCACGTCGTAAGGAAAGAACTCGACGTCTATCGAGCACGAGGACTTATAGACGGCGGGCGGCTGCCACACCACCATGCCGTTGTAGTACACGGTGGCCTTGGTCATCAGCGTCACCTCGTAGTTGCCGTCGGCGCTGCGGACAAACAGAGTGGTCAGCGACAGTGGCGCCGGAGTCCCGTTCATTTACCTTGAATCCGTCGTATGTCCAGCTACCGAACTTAAGAACACACGTTTGCTCGTCGAACGGAAAATATTCCACGTCAATTTCGCAGGAGGACTTGTAAATGGCGGGCGGTTTCCATTCGACTAGTCCCTGGTGGTAGATGGTCGCCTTGGTCGCCAACGTTACCTCGAAGTTACCGTCGGCACTGCAATGTTAACGCACATTTACAAGCCGTTACCGGTACCGGCGCACCCGTACCGTAACGTAAGCGACCCTGCCCCTTTCCCACTCCTTGTGTGTTCGCTGTTCGTCAAGTCTACATCTGTCATGAGTACCTAAGGTTAAATCTATTTATAAAATGTTATGTAGCTCTCTTCATTCCTTGATTTGAATATATTTTCACATATAAACGTAATTGTAATACCGTATTAGGTAAACTAAGCACTTACTATACTGGTACTCGTATAACGTTGCGCTGTGTGTATAAGCTCAGATTAATAAATATACTACGTGTACTTATCTGTGTCAATAATTTATTAGGTTAGCTATAACAGGTAGTAGACACACGTCGGATTATATAAACAAAACTTTTATAAATCATAAAATCTAGTAATAAGATATTTCGGTAGACAAGTAGTTACTTAAAACTAGAGTTGAATGAGTTACTGTGGGTTTATATTATTGTTTAATTTAAAATGTGATTCGCAGGATAACCTTATATTTTCTTCGTATTATGAAGCCAACAAAAGCAAAATAAAAAAAATTAGAAATATACAGAACTAAACTTGTATAATATATTCTATTGGTTCTTTGTCTTTTCAACAAATCTAGTTTTTAGCAAATTATCTCCCCCTCTAACTTTTTAACTAAGGGCTGGAAAATTATGAAAAATTCAAGTCAACAACAACTTAAAAAACTTTCAACGAAAATTGGTTTGAATGAGATAGGTATGTCTTGTGGTTTTTTAAATATATAATAATTTCGAGTAAGATAGCTACTTTATTAACAACTTAGTATTCTAAGCGTGAAGTCCCGCTACCACTAGGTACGGAAGTCTGGAACTCTCCACTGTGCGTGATCAGACACGCACTTGGCCGTATTTTTCTATTATTATTTTAAAAAAAAATGTATATAAAAGCACAAACATAAATCTATTACCAACTATATTTTATATGTATAGGTGTTATTATTAATTATTTATATATTTAAAGACACAGAATGAAACGAAAAGAATAGGAAAAGGATTATAGAGGTTAGCAAAATGTTACCCTATACTTCTATGGACAAAATGCCCCAGTGGTCAAATTTTGATATAGTTAGGTTTAAACTTAATGAAGCTGATTAAAAAAAGCTCAGCTACTCAAGAAAGCAGAAAAAAAAATTGTGAGACCATAATACGAGTAAGACAATGACCAGATAAATGGCCGGTGAAAATTTATTGCATTATTTCAGTTTCAAATCTACGACTGGCTGGAAAGCCGTGGTACACACTTGAGTTCCTGTCCAGATGAAATTGGAAATGAGTAACGACTACTGTCCCAAACATTCATCTCAGTCCCAAACTTTACCCGTAACGTTGCGGTAGATACGGTAAAAGAAATATTTCGGACTTTTCTCTGACCGCGTCCTTACATTTATCTTCTTCCATTCATGTTGGTTTGTGTCACTATGTTGTAATTCATACCGTCGAAGCTGGGCGCAGAATTAGCTTAACGTATTGATAGTTTTTGAACTTTATGCTTGTTACAATAAGATTCATCACGTTGAAAGTTTTATGATTTGCTTTTATGATTTACTATCATGTATGCTACATGACTATACAGATCGCCGCATAGTCTAAAGGCTTTCAACTTTCATAAGAATTTCTAATACCGAATTAAGATTTCATTATATCATACCTACATATTAGGGCCTACCTATACCTATTTTAATATCACTATTATACCAAATAATGAAATACCGAACAGTTATGTCAGTTAATCCGCTTATACATGAAGCCACCGTTAATTAGAATGGAATTACTGCTTTCTGAATCTGCTCTATAGAAAGCTTCAACGTTATTGACTATTGTAGTACGACATCAAACGGCAGGCGGTCTTTATTGACTACTACCGCCGTATGCGAAATGCTTACTGGAAGTAAACGGTGTAATCCGGTTTATAATATCTACATATTAAATCTTCCTTACATTGAATTACGAGTATTTTGCGTTTTCTACTAGGTTTTAAATAATTTCTTATCAAATCTTATAAAACATAACATATTATGTATATTTTTTATTTGTTATGTTTAATATAAAATACCATTTGTATGTTTGTTTGTCTTTTATGCTTTTCTATAAGATTCATCCGCTTAATGAATTGTAGTGAGTGCTCGAGTCCCACAAAGGTGAAAAAAAGCATTGCAACACTGCACGCTGCCGTTGGCTGTACCTATAGTAGGTATTACCAGTTGCACTAAATCTAAAACAAATAGATGTATACATAATATACGTATATTAGTTTTTTCATTTATAGCGAAATTATGAAATTTTAATACCTATTATGAAAAAACTCGAATGAGATTGTATAATAAACATAGTATAGGTATATGCAGCATTGAGTGAAATTTGGGCTGGCGCGTTTATACCTACTGCCCATGGAGGACGACTACTGCCGTTTGCCTAATAGATTATTATAGATGCAATTTTACGGTCTCATTTAATTTTTTTTAATTTTATAAGTTCATTTTTTTTTATAATTGAACATTATGGAATAACGTCATCGTAGGCAGGATATGTATTATGCAACAAATGCTAGACCAACGCCGCGATATCGACCTACACTGATCAATGCTTGCATTAGCTTTAGGTTGAGTGAGATTTATTGGTGAGTGTGACTGCGAATGTGTAGGAGTGGTATAGGTTTAAATCAATATAACAAAACTAAGTAAGTATTGAACATCAATAAAAAAATTAGTTAAAACATCAATTTTATTAGTTGTTTTATTGATTTGATTAATCATCCCGAGAATTTGCGAGGAGTAAACTTTGTCCGAAATAAAAGGTATATTTGGGTATAGGTACCTATCTTATCTTCTCAGCAATCGCATAAAATCGCACAAAATATCTCGTATCCAACCTATTAATAGATAGAAATAGCTTGCAATATCGTTATACCTAGCTACTTTAATACTTCAAAACGTTCTTGATACTTCCAATTAGTAATCTAATACGTTACTACTTTAATTAATTCGAATACTTATATTGAATAGGAATATACACCTAAAATAATAAGAAAATCTAGTTTATATATACATATAAAATGCTTTGTCCTGAATGACTGATAGATCAACGCACAGCCCAAACCGCTGATCGTAGAGACCTGAAACTTGGAGGGTGTGTTATTCTTTGTATGACGTAGGCATCCGATGAGAAAGGATTTTTGAAATTTCAACCCTTAAGGGGATGAAAAGGGGTTGCAAAGTTTGTATGGAACAATTCCGCGGGCACTTCGAAATTATCGAGGGTGAAACCGCGCGGGACAGCTAGTATAATATAATATTATTAAAAGTAGGTTTTATTAAACTTTACTTTACTTGACGAATTCGTTAAATGATAATAATATTTTTCAAGAGATAAGGTCGACCCAAAAGATAAAAGTTTAACCCATGTATGTTTGGGGTTTCTCAAATGGGTTTTAGAGACATCAAGTCCCATGAGAGAAGTTTGGCAAATTTAATATTTCGCCATAGTCTCCAAAATGAATAAGCGTATATATACATTGGACCCATTACTTATAATAACTAATATAGATTTAAATCGTCTTTAAAAAGGTTTTTCAAACGTAAAGGTATTGATATATTAAAAAATCAATGCGTAAAAGTTTTTAATTTTCACGTTTTACGGAATATTTAAAGACCAGTCGAAAATTAATTCCTTGGCCATTATAATAGTCATTTTATATCCTAAAGCAGGATTCATTGAAATAATCAAAGCAGTCGTTGAAAATCCAAAGCCAAAACGATTGAGCTATGCTATTTTCTCCTCGCAATTTCTCGGAATGTATTTTAGGTCCACAATTTAGAGCACAACGTTAACTAAGGCTGTGTTAGATGCGATTCATCTCACTTATTGTAGAGTACGATGTCCGGCCTCCAAATGTGGTCGGAGGGCACATGCAGCATGTGAACGCCGCCGTACTCGCGCGGCTCCCAGCGCAACTTGTAGTCGTACCAGGACTGCTCCACCCAAAGGTTTGTGGTCATTATTTGATTTTTTAAATTCTGCAACAAATAAAAAATACACTCTAGACTCGATTCTGTCTGTAATTCTTTAAGCCTACACAATTCTAGCTTAATAAAATACTAATTGAATTTTCTGAAATACCAACTACTTAAAAGTTATAAATTCCCTCATTTTCTGAAACTCTACCACTAATAAGTATAGGTATTTACTTTCCTAACCCTTACTATAAATGCGAAAGTGAGTTTGTTTGTTTGTTACGCTTTCAGGCCTCAACGGCTAAACTGATCATTATGAAATTTTGCATACATGTTGTCAGGAATTCAGAAAAGGAAATGGGGGTACTTTTTATCACGGAATTCCCGCGGGAACTCCAAAATTACAGCGGGGATCAGCTAGCAGCACAATATGCTAGTGTGCGGCTAGCTAGTAGTCTTCGGTAGCCATAATTTTGCTTTATTTAACGAGATTATTTAATTAAACATATAACGTTGTGAGATTTTTTGTTAATATAGGTACCTACCTACGTACCTATATTTTTTAACGATTCTTCTAAAAAAATACGCTTGAGGTGTATTGGCATTATTGTGATAATTAACAATAACGTTTATGTCTTTGGTTTAAGTAATAAAAGTACCTACTTACCTATTAGTTTTTATCGTAAATTTATGGGGTCTGGTGACCGTGTCTATTTCATGTAGAAAATGAAACAACAATTTTCGAAACGCGGATAAAATACTATTATTTTGTTATTATGTGGCGTATTGTACTTTTTTGTTGCAAATACTAAACTTTCTGGATGGTTATGAGAAGAAATTATCTTGAACATTTTGTGAACTAAAGAACATTTCTTCTTTTGTAAGGACTTTTTTATTGTGAAGTCTTAGTCACAAAGCATTGTATACTTTCCGTCGCCGTGGGCCTGTATTCCCAATTACTGTGTCGAGTGCCAATCATTTTATATTTATTTTGTTAATAGCTGTGCCCTGCGGTTTCACCCGCGGTAATTTCGGAGTTCCCGCGGGAATTCCGGGATAAAAAGTACCCTATGTCTTTCTCTGTACCCCTGACAACGTGCATGCCAAATTTCATCCAAATCCGTTCAGCCGTTTTTGCGTGATTGAGTAACAAACATCCAAACATCTAAACATCCACACTTTCACATTTATAATATTAGTAGGATTGGTTGGTCGTTATAATCTGTACCGGTATAGATCGTTTATCTCTCGTGCGAATAATATACGTAGTATTCACTATTTTCAAACGTTTAGCCAGCATCAATCAATCCCCCCTTCCCTTAGTAGGTACCTACTAAAAATCAAACAATAATAGGTAATAATTTCTCGGACAATACGAAGGGATGCTTTTATGTGTGGGTATTTCTGCTGGTGAATATTTTATTTTCCTCCGGGGCGCGCTATCACCGTTTGTGTTTTCCGAAAGGATATTAGATTTTTCTTGTCTTGCCAGAGCATATCTTCTGCTCTGTTTGATAGATGTAATTTTATCTTCATTCGCTATTTTCAGGATTTAGCTGAAAACAAATCTCATGGCCAGAACTGCTATACCTACCTAATCAAAACAATGTTTCCTACTCTCAGCTAAATTGTTTCCTCCTTGCTATTCATAATTACCTATCAACGAAATTCTGGCAATTGTAACTGACAAATGAAAATATTTACTTGAATTAATGACAAATTAAAAACGTATAGGTAAAACCCTAAAAATGCTATGCTATGCTATGCCAATGCTAAAAATGCTGTATTAAAAATTAGTGTACTAATCAAAAATTAAAAATTATAACTCAAATTCGATCTTGCATGGGACCTTTATCTGGAAATTGATAATTTACTATTATTCTTATAAGTTTTCTAACACAGGAAACAGATTAGCCGTGAGTTACCTATATGTAGATAGGTAATTATGAATAGAATAAAACAATAATAATAAATAAATGAACACTATTAACATTAATAATAAGTGCGTGCGTCACAGAACTGGCAAGATTTAGGCATAACGCAAATGTTATAATTGCTCGCCGCGCAGCAGAAGGCTTTGGCGTGCTGATACACTGTTATGAGGGATGTAATTATGTTTTTACAATTAAGTAGTCTTATAAGAATTTTGATTTGCGAATCGGGGCAAAGAAATCGTTCACCCCTCTGTCGGCAAACATGCCAGACGCGCTACATTGCTTCGGGTAAGTTCAATAGGGATTGAAAAGCATTAATATTATACTGGAATCTAGATACGCATAGAGTTCATAGTGGCTTCACTACATAGGTATTACAAAACAAACTCCTCCGCCACGTCTTTCGGTCTGTCTGTTTGCGATTAACTCATAAACTACTGAACGGATTTTCATGCGATTTTAACAAATAGAGTAATTCAAGTAAAAGGTTAATACGTCGCGAGGAAACTGAAATTACCGTGGGTGATTTCGGGGACAGTTAGTTTTGAATAAAAAATGGGTTTTGTAGTTCAGTGTATGCTTGTAGATACGCACAAAACGATACAAGCATCTGTTTTTACGGAAGATAATATGTAACTTCTTAAAAACGTTGTGATTTATCCCAAATTCCAATAAAAAGTCCTTAGAAAAACCCTCGAAGCCCACAGCGTTACTGCGTCTAACCACTTAATATAAAATTATGAAAAGCTTTTAGTACAATTTATTCCGACATAAAACGCATCCCATAACGCTTTAGGTAGGTACGAATTGTTTTCGCACCGTACCAAAGAAGTCACAATTCAAAAAAGTTTCACATCTTATGGCAAAGTTATCCCAAATCACTTTAAGAATCTATACCTATTACCATTTACCTATAGTGCTAACAATAGGTTGTATTGACCCAAAAAAGTAGATGAAGGTTTATTAGTGATACAGTTGCCACATTTTATAAGTTTTTATAGTAGCAATACTTTGTTTGTGGGTATACAATTAAATTATTTAAGTTCAATCATTTCATTTCATAACGAAGACAATCGTAATTCCAAGCCTCGTGTAAAATCAAATTACCAATCATTGAAGTAAAATCAAATTACCTACTAAGCATGAAACTGAGACGTTTCAGTTTATTATATAAAATGTTTTTTTTTTATGTCATAGGGGGCAAACGGGCAAGTGGTACACCTGATGGTAAGTGATTACCGCCGCCCATGGACATCTTTGGATGTCTTTGTTTCAGATAGTTTTTCTATCACACAATAATGTCTAAACTAATATTATTGCGGTTACGACTTTGCAGCAATGTTCCTCACACATTGCTAGGACTTTGCAAGCCTACGTACGTGAAGTGTTTACCTAGTATATCAATTGTATAGGTGCAATAAAAAAAATAAAAAAAAATGAAAAATTTTGCTTTTAGATTATACAAAATTCTAGGTGTTACAAGCGCCAAGCCAGCAATAAAAACTTGTAGCTTTTGTTGTCCTAAATAAACGAAAATAAAATATGTAACTAATTAGGTACTTCTGAAAGTCGTTGAATCTACATAATATAAAAAAAAATCTATTTCCCTTGGTCACGACTCACGGCAGTACGCGTGAACGGATGGACCGATCACAAAATTTTGAATGCTCGTTGTATAGAGAGAAGAACATAGGGCACCTACTTTTTATCCCGGAATCCCCGCGAGAACCCCGAAATTAGCGCTAGATAATTGTCATGCAATAACAAAGTGCTTGATGGAATGGAATTTTATCGAGGAATATTAAATGGATTTTTATACCTGTACAGGATAACATAATAACATACCTACATGAAACTACGGGTTACAGCTACGTGTAAAAACCCTTAAACCTTTGAGATTTCTCTTACTAGTAAAATCAGGTCTTGCTTTTACATAAAATGAAAATACGATCTCACAACGCTCGTTGTAGATTCGAAAACTGAAAGCGGATAGATAAATATTGTTGTATCTACACAAAATATATGGTAAATAGTTATTATATTATGTAGGATTGGGGATTTTATTTCTCAACATGCTCGCGATTTCACCCGCGTTAATTTTGGATTCACCGCGGAAATTCCAAAATTAAAAATACCCTATGTTCTTCTCTGCATGTACCTACCCCTAACAACGTGTATGTAATATTTCAAGATGATCGGTTGAGTAATTAAGCGTAAAAGTGTAAGAAACATACAAATGAACTCTCATTCGCATTCATCGCCCCGCCCCAGTAATACAATAGCACGTGTACCTACCTAAATAACAAAGCAAAAAGTTACGTCGGCCAATGCGCTATTATAGCACGATAACACTGACCAGCTGGTGCCTGTGGTTTCACTTCCCTGAATTTCGGGATTTTTAAGTAACTATCTTTGATGTTTAACTCAAAAACTACAAGAAGAAGAAGAACTTATTACTTATAGTTTCCTTGTTGTGATCGCGACTTAGTTCGCGTAAGTTTTTTCAGTTAGAATCAAATACTTTCTCGTTGAAAATGTAACTTGATTTAAGTTCAACATTTATAACAGCCTATTATAAAATTTTAAATTAAGTAAAATAATATAGGTAGGTACAGCTACAAAGCATAACTTTTTCCCATTTATCATCCGCTCGGAAGATGTTTTTCCTAAGAGAAGAAACGAACAAAAACTCTTGCGCTGTTCTTTTCCAAATTACTATACAAACCGCAAGTTTCACAAAATGCTAACATTATAGTACGGGAGATTCCGATGCTAATTCGGGATTGACTTGAGCGTCGTTGGGACCTATTGGGTTATGAAGATTAGGAGGTACAAACAAAATAAGGTTATATGATGTTTTTTCATTCACCGGTGGGTGGGTTTAGCTTCTACAGGCTTTCAAAAATGTAAAAAAATAGTAACATGGAAATACTCGAGCGCGTCAGATATTATAGTTTAGATATTCCAAGGTGTCTCTGATATCGAAAATATATTCATCTGCCGATTTGCGTGGCCATACGGAAAGGGAGAAAATGAAAAAAAAAAAAATTTACTCCAGCTCGTCAGATATTCAAACGGGATGTTAAGTGAACCCTAAAAATGCTCCCCTTCGAAAATCTGACGATTTGGAGGTGACGCAAGGTAGTAGCGAATTTTTGAAAATGCAAAAAAAAAAACAATTTTGAAATACTCGAGCGTCCTATCAAATAAAAAATAATGATTCAAATGATCAATTTGAATTAACTATTTATTTTATTGCATACAAAAAATATTATAAAATCTCATATAGACACTTCAATTTAAATTACTTTTATATTTATTTATTCAAACTTTATGCACATCACAGTACAAAAGGTGGACTTAATGCTACAGTGGCATTCTCTTCCAGTCAACCTTCAGGTAATACAGAGTGCCTACCCTCTAGTCATTAATAAATAATCTACCCAATAATAACTTTAATATACAAAATTAGTTTTAATATTCCCAAGTGAACTGCGTTATGGTTGTAGTGGGGCGTTTAAATGGATTACATGACTAAACACCCCTCTCACTCGATAAATCAGAGTCGCACATGACGATGGGTAATTCTTACTCCACGTTACTCGTACATTATGTATCAACCTCATAGTACGGAACCAGTTGTAGACGTGATGCCTGTAGAATGATATGGCGCCACGTTACAGATACATAATATACTGCCACATGGTTCATTACACTGAGTAGGTGAGTTGTATTAACATAGGAACTATTGTAAGATTATGTCAATATTATTTCATTGCCATTGTTGGGTGTTTATCGTGTGTTTTATATTTATACCTACCTACTCTATAACCTTCGAACAAAAAGTCGATATTATACAGTACAACATAACAAATTGTTTTTAGTAGCAGTGAATAGGTGGGGCTTAACTTCAATAGGGACTATTAATAACCGCACTCTTATTGTGTGTCTGGAGATGGAAGAAATGTAAGTGTTAAAAGGCTTGGAAACTCAGCGGGACAGCGGCAGCATGCGTATTGCGTAGTCATCTCTTTTGTTAGCTGTACCGTACACGTACAGCCTGTACGTATACTGATTTATGTAGATATTAACTAGATGGACATAGAAATGGGCATCAAGCGACATAACAAATAGGGCGTGTGTGTAAGCTTTATTTACTGTCACCATTGGACGAGTGACTGGAAACTAAAACAATACACTGTTACAAACGTAGGTACATCATTAAACCTCGTTCACATTGCCGAGGACTGATAGTGACAGACTAGCCTAGGTAGGATAAGGATCCACTATGACCAACAACATTCCTTACTCATAACGCGCGTCTCAAAAACAATCCCAAACATT
This sequence comes from Zygaena filipendulae, assembly GCA_907165275.2. Classification (NCBI taxonomy): domain Eukaryota; kingdom Metazoa; phylum Arthropoda; class Insecta; order Lepidoptera; family Zygaenidae; genus Zygaena; species Zygaena filipendulae. The sequence continues at coordinate 5,658,168 of OU015657.1, forward strand.
CTCGACACCTAAATACTAGAAATTAATATTCTGTATGCCATAAGACACGTTGTAAATGTATATTATAATAATTGAAGTGAAACTTTTGAGCACGAGGGAAAAGCAATTTTTGTGGCGCGTTATGGTCTTAGAGAATAAGGGCCTAGGTTTGAGCAGGGAACACGACCAAGTTAATGGTGCCGATTTTTAATATTTGAGCACCCACCACTTATACATGTGCGCATACTTAAAAAATATTTTCCTATTTGTATTTTTAAGGTTATATATATTTTTATGATTTTTGAAATAAATAAATAAATAAATAAATCTACAACCACGGTCCGTGGTTACAACGCTCCGTCTAGCCATGCATTTTTCATGTGATTTTAAGACTATTTCTGAGTGCCATAATAAAGAAGTGGTTGAAAAAAATCCTTACTAACATTATAAATGTGCTAATGAGTATGTTTGTTTGTTACGCCTTCACGCCTTAACGGCCCAACAGATCATCATGAAATTTTGCATGCACATTGTCAGTTGTACAAAAAAGGACATAGGGTATTTTTCATTCCGGAATTCCCGCGGGAACTCCGAAATTCTGGGGAACAACTAAATACAAAATATTCTAGAAATCTATGTAGGTAAGTAAAGGATGAAGCGTGACTTGCTCGACTTCTCACACTGAAGCATTTTATAACTATCAAATAGGTACACACAAAATCGGAAAGGTGCTTAAATGAAGTTATGCATTGTAAGTAATTCGTATGGATAGGAAAGAGGAAGCCCTTCCAACCCAGTGAAGCGGAAAGCTTAAAGAACTCTAAAAGCTTTCTCCAATAACGCTCTAATCACTCAGTGACGTGACGTCATAATGAACTCTTCCATCGCCCAAAATATGTCCTTGAAAATGAAATATCGCCTCGAATTGCGACAGAGATCAATAAATCACTATCCAAATTAAGTCCCATCCTTCTGCAGTGCTTTCAATAAACATGAATACCGTTGAAGACATTCATTATGGACTAAAAATTGTGTTGGACGTTTGAATGCATACAATATAATAAGATACGGTAAAATTGGCTGCAAATATTTACATCCTTTATTATAAATTCGGAAGTGAGTTTGTGTTTTTGTTTATTTGTTTGTTTGTTACGCTTTCACGCCTTAACAGTTTAATTCATCATTGTGAAATTTCGCATACACGTTTTCAGGGGTACAGAGAAGGACATAGGGTACCTACTTTTTGTTCCGGAATCACTGCGGGAACTCCAAAATTAACGCGGGTGAAAACGCGGAGAACAGCTAGTTTATTATAAACTAGCTGTGCCCCGCAGTTTCACCCGCGTTAATTTCAGATAACCCACGGGAATTCCAGGATAAAAAGTAGCCTAAGTTATTCCTTATAACATCAGCTATCTGTCAGTGAAACTCCCGTTAAAATCGGTTCAGCCGTTTCAGAGATTACGCGGAACGAACAGACATATAGACAGTTTTTTTTTTTATATTAGTAGTACTTACTACCGTATATAATTTCGTATGCATTTAGTGAAAAGCTGTTCATTTGAAACTACAAACAGACACTTTAATTTTATTTATATGTCTAGGTGCGAAAGTGTGTTTGTTACGCTTTTACGCCTCAACGGCTCTACTCATCATTATGAAATTTTGCATACACGTTGTCACGGGTAGAGAGAAGGACATCGGATACTTCTTACCCCGAAATTCCCGCGGAAACTTCGAAATCAACGCAGGTGAAACCGCTGGGAACAGTTAGTAATTCATATAGGTAAATGATATCACTAGCTGTTGCTCTGAGAATCGAACACGCAATTTTTTGGGATTCTTTACCGGAGTAAAAGTGGTTTGTTTATTATTTATTTAACTATTTTCATAGACCTAAAATATATAAACTAGCTACATATCAAGTTACACTCAAATTCGTACTAAAGTTTTATCGTGTTAGTTACAATTTTATTATAATAGATTTCGTGACGTGACGTGACGTTTTAATATAGTGCATATTTTATACATACTTTAATTTTAAACGCCTCTCAGGAATGTGCTGCCCCGAGAGTTGCGACTTGGAGTGGGCGCACTCTTGAAAATTTCATGTAATATAGAAGTTATGTGTTTGAAGTTATGACAGCAAAAGTTCCGAACAATACACATACCTACATAAATATGAGCGAAGTTTTTGTGTTAGTTCAGAACTAACTACTCCGCACGGTTTCACCCACGTTCATTTCGGAGATCCTGCAGTAGTTCCGGAGTTACATTTCATGATGATCGATTGAGTAGTTAAGGCGTGAAAGCGTGACGAAGTATTAGATTAGGTACAGAGATTTTTTTACCTTCCACTATCAAAGGTAGGTAAACAGAATGAGAGACTTGGGCGTAATCGAGGATTCAAAGTCGTTGTACTCCAATCATATTGAACACATTGCAAGTAAAGCTCCCGAAGCTCTTGGCTTTCTCATGAGATCCTGTGCTCTTTTTAAAAGTGCCAAAACCGTAAAAATTTTGTACTGCTCTCTTGTCCGTATAGTGTCTTGGAGTAAGTACCTATATGGTTCTCAACTTCTCAGGTATGGAGTCCGCGATATTCTGTTTACACTATTGTCCCAACCACAGATAATATAATACTATGCTAGTACTTTATACATTATACTTATATTATAAAGAGGTACCGTTTATGAGTTTGTGACGTTCTAGAGGGTAATCTCTGGATCTAGTAAACCGATTTTAAAAAAATATTTCACTTATAAGTGTGACGGTAGTACTGAGTGACATTAGGGGAGGTACTTTTTATCCCGAAATTCCTATGGGAACTCCTAAATTACCGCGGGTGAAACCGCGGGGGACAGCTAGTTACATATAAATCCTATTTGTAAAATCCGCAAACGGCTGTTGTTTGCTTTTTCATATACTTACGTTTGCTACATTAGCCGTAAGGTTTACCTATACAGAATAGTTTTGAGATTGTCTTTATTTTTCACAGTTTTTCAAAATAATTGCCACCACAGTTAATACACTTCTGCATCCTTATGAACCAATCACTAAAATGTCTTTCCATTTCTGTTCTGAAATTTCCGCACATATATTGTCCCAGGCCGAAAGTAAAGCTTCTTCGTTCCGAAATCTTTCCCCTTTCAAGTCACATGGCGCTAAGTCTGGGCTGTAAGGTGGATATTTAAGAAGTTTCAAGCCGGCGTCTTGCAAAAATTGGCATGTAACGTCAGCACGATGTACCGGAGCATTATCATGATGAAGATACCTGGTGCAAAGTTGTGACTTTGGACGAAGCTTTTTCAATTCCTGAATAAGTTGATGAAGGCAGACAGTGGTGTACCAAGCAGCGTTTACAGTCTTCTGCTCACGGAGAACTACTTGGTCAATAATTCCTCGGATACCGAAAAAAACCACGGTCATTTTCTTTTTTATTGCCTTAGATTTCTTTACCTCAACCGAAGTTTCTTCGCCTTCTATCACCCATATTTTATTTTGCTGCTTTGTGGGCACATCGTAATAATAAAGCCACGTTTCATCGCCCGTGACGATTGAAATTATGTCTTTAGATTTTCCGTTTTCAAACTTTGCAATAATTTTTTTGCACCATTTAACTCATTGTTCCTTTTGTTCATCGGTAAGTTTATGTGGAATCCAAAGAGTTCAAACTTTTCTATAACCTAAATGATGGTGAATAATTGAATGTAACGCTGCTGAGCCAATCTGGACTCTATTTGCCGGTAGGTTATTCGCCGGTCAGTTTCAGTTAGATTTTTAATTGCAGAAATATTTTCTGGAGTAACTGCTGCCGCGGGTCGTCCTGAATGCGGGTCGTCTTCTAGGTTGAAACAGCCACGCTCAAACTGTTTGTACCATATGTACACGGTTGCACGAGAGGGACAGTCATCACCAAGTAAAGGCTTCATTTCTTCTAAACAGTTTTCTGGATTTAATCCACGTAAAAAGTTATAACGCAAAATTGCGCGATATTCGATAGTCGTCCACGAAGCCATTACAGTGAACTTGTTCGAACACGATCTGCGGCAATACTGAATGCAATCCAATGACAACTAACACTAACGTATATCATAACAAACAATCAAACTACGTACTCGTGTCGGCCCTCCGCCTTAGTATTATTGAGTATCTCAAGACTTTCAGAACATCCTACGTAGTTCTTCTGTTTTATTTCTTAGACATGAATAAATAAATGTTGCGCTCGTTACAACTTCATGCACGTTACTTCCGTTGATTTCGTGCGCGTCACTTCCGTTGCCTGCTCTATTATCAAAAAGTGCCAAAAGAATAAGTACAACTTGAAAACTGCACAGAAGTAGGTATCAGAAACCAGCAACAAAACTTGGCACAATGGGATGTCCTCATATATTAAGAAGAAAAATATTACGATCGATAGATAAATTATAGCCAGTCTCTTTTCGTTTTGAAAAAAAGATAAAAATTCATTTAGGATAGCTTGGTCCTTAGCCAAGTTTTATGCGTCCTATCCATCGTCGCCTTGTGAATAATTCTTATTTACCCGTACCGTAACCGTACCATCACCCTACCTTTTAAGCTTTTAAAACGAGTGGGTTCCGCAAAAAATGTTCGTATAATCCGTCCGTTCGTACCTATGAATTATTCCTTTTTTATTGAATTTTAAGTACCTACCACCTACTTAAGCTGTTTGACGATTATCACAATTGACTTTACTCGTAAGTTAAGTTCTTGGTCAACGTGTGAGAAGTGAGAACTTAAAATCATCGATGATAATTATGATTTTAGTATAGGTAGGTTTATAGATTATTGACATAAAATTCGGCTCATTACACATGATTTTTTTATACAGGAAGTAGGTATAATATGATCCTTCGATTTCTTTTTCACGAGTGATTAATGATTTGGATATATTGGGTATATCTACGTAAGGAGGAGAGATCGCGTTAGGTACCTACTCTCGAGAATTGAGATACGGGCGCCTGAATAGATGCGACATTTACAAATATAACTATCCTCCCCTATTCCTAAGTCGGTTACATCTTTATACAAACTGGGTCGCGTTCCAGAAGAATTGATACGATTCACGTCTATTTAAATTCCAAATGCGGCGCGCAAGTGCAAGCAAGTTATATGCATTCACGGTTGCACCCTTATGCGATGTAGGTCAGTAGAGTCCGCCACGCTGAGGGTAGGTACATAACATTCCATTTTAGTTTAATTTCGAAATATAAACAACAACACTTACAACATCAATGAGCTGGCTGAGTTTTAGTCTGATGCATACGCGTAGTACATCGGTGGTGTTGACAACGGGCCGCACAAGTTTGTTGTAGTTGGAGAGCAGGTCGTCGTAGAGTCGCTTGGCATCCGGGTTTCCGGCGGTGGCGGCGCGCGCGAGGCAGCAGGCCGCCAGCCACCAGACGATCGCGCCCATCAGCTCCCGGCTCCGGTCATCGTTACGTAAACACTCGCAAATATGGGGGCGGGCGGCCCGGGCGCGGCGCGGCGCGGCACTGAAGGCTAGCGCACCCCGCGCTCCCCAGCCCGCCCCGCAACCACCCTTGCTCCCGGCGCACACCCCTTACGTCGCCCTAGCAAACAATCATCACCCCACACTATAGTTACTGTTGACGAGGAAATCTTTCTAATTCTATTTTATTTAGTTTTCAGAAAATATAAGAAATAATCACGAAAAAGTGCCTCTTGTGATCTATACCTACTGATAAGTATTCTGTAAATTCTAAAAATGGTCAGGTATGTATCATGATAAAAGATATCGAAGATTTTTGGGACTTATTATGGTTTTAAAAGTCAAAACAATGCAAAGTCTTACATTGGAAGCATTTTTAATATTCTCATTAGGTGAATGCTTTATTAAATAAACATAATCATAATTACATACTTACTGCGATTGACGGCCAGTTAGGGTAGAAAATCTTTTGAGGTGCGACCACAGTCATACCGTCTGCAAACATAGTGCTGGCAGACCCCTCACAAGCTGCAATCTGGTAATAATTATAACTGGATGTAAGACAGTGGTCGTGGAAGAGCCCACTGCAGGGGGCCCTGCCCCGACGCAGTAACCTCTGCTGCCTCCCGGGCAGGCAGCAAGAGAAGGCCTACGTCGTGGAAGATTCTTAGAGAAGACATTTGTCCAACGGCAAAGTTATGTCGACAGATATGATGATGAACAATAATTTGTTTGTGTTTATGATAATGAACCATAAATAAACTGCAAAGAAGCATTGAACACATTTCGGACATCGGCATTGTAGAAAAATTTACACTAAGGTATTATTATCGAAAATCTCCAATAAAAATTTAAAAACGCTTGACCGATTTTAGGCACAAAAGAGCGCAACAAATCGTCTTATTTTCCACCAAATGGACACGCTTAAGAGGGGAATTCTGCATTTTTTCTGTAGGTATCCATCTCACCAACTCTTTTCATGGATGTCGTAAAATGCGACTCAACGATCCACGGAACGATCTCCAAATATGGCAAAAGGATGACAAGCTTAAAAATATAGAATAAATTATATGTTAAATAAAATTTTACCTAATCTCTACTAATATTATAAATGCGAAAGTGACTCTGTCTGTCTGTCTGTCTGTTACGCTTTCACGCTTTAACGGCTCAACCGATCATCATGAAATTTTGCATACACATTTTCAGAGGTGCAGAGAAAGACATATAGGGTACTTTTTGTCCCGGAATTCCGGCGGGAACTCCGAAATTAACGCGGGTAAAACCGCGGGGAACAGCTAGTCTTCTATAAAGGCCTACAGAATAATGATAATAACACTTTACAACACACAAATCTAAGCTACATACTATATAGCTTGCTACTTGTGTCGTGGAAACTAAGCAAACGTGGTATACTATACTACATGTTATAACATAATTATATATGTATATTGTATTATAATTTAGATATATAAACACGACAATAAATTCAGTATAAATATAAATCAACTATTAAACGAAACCACTATCTTGTTAAAAATGTAGGTATAGTTATAAGAATTACCTAACTATAGTGTAATCTATACTTACAATAAAACTGTAGAGAAGTCAATTCTGTTTATTGAATATATATTCAAAATTAATATTGGAGGATGAATGGTGATCGATAGCTAGTAGTATATACCTTTTTCCCGCAACCTCCGCGGGAACTCCGAAATCGCGGGAGACAACTAGTAGTATATAGTATAATGTAATAACTAACTCACGATGCGTGCCAAGGTGGAGGCTTGTAGAGAGGTTTGTAGAGGTTTATATTATACTAGCTGACCCCCGCGGTTTCACCTGCGGTAATTTCGGAGTACCCGCGGGAATTCCAGTATAAAAAGTACCCTATGTCACTCAAAATCACTTTAGCTTCCTATAAGTGAAAGAATTTTCAGACTCGGTATTATTACATGCAGAGATTACCTACCCCCTACAACGTCACAAACTCACAAACTTTTGCTGTTTATAATATTAGTATACCTATATCTACCTTTAATAAATTGGAGCAACAACAGAGTATATACCTACCTGTAAAATAATAGAGAGAATTATTTCTTTTCTGAATTTGTTTCTTTATTTTTTCCTTATTCATAAAAAAGTTAAAAGGAAGTTTTACCTAAAATTGTGTTATGTCCCTTTCTTTCCAAAATTATTTCACTATACCTAAGAAACCAGGTAAAATCTTTATGAATATAAATGAATGAAAGCTCTCCGTTGTTAAGTGCAACACTTGTTTCTAAAAGTTCGTAATAGTCCTAATAAGGTTTTTAGGAAAGAAAAATTATACAAAGTGCTCGGAAAATGGAAAATTCGGGAAAAAAATAGTGATTTTTGTATAGAATTTTGTAAAATTGAAATCGGGTCGGACAACGTCTATCGGGTTAGCAAGTTAAATAAAACACAATATATTACACACATTACCCGATCAAACTAAAATTGATGTTTCAAAGGAGGATCGTCAGAGATGATTTTCATGCGAATTTCACTATTGAAATTAGTTTTCTTCTTTCATAATACTACGGTTGTTTTATTTGCTAGGCACCTACTTAATTAACAAAATTTTAATTTTTTCCATGTCGTCAATACCAAAATCTACCAATGCAACGTTCCAAAAAAAAAAAACATTTTTAAATAGTTTATTAAATTGTATTTGAATTGGATATTTGCGAGACTGCAAAAAGTATCAGTATTGTTTACGTATCTTAGGTAGGTAAGGTATAATAACAAAAAGCAACTGTAGACTTGGAGCAAGAAAATATGTAGTTATAGAAATTCGTATGAAAACTGGCCCTGACTAAATATACTAAATGTATAATTCCACACTTTTGACCAGCTATAGGCGAAGGATTGTGTAGTAAAATAAATTATATGTGTTTGGTGTGATATAAATATAAGCTGGATAAACGTTGGTGATCGCGGGTCGTAACAGCGCCGGCGCCCGGTGACCGCTGCCGGGCCGGGCCGGCTGCGCCGTCGGAATCCCGTAGCGTGGGTTAAATAATAATGGCTCTACAATGCCTGTATCATTCCCTATTATGTGACCCGATACGAACGTTTACGAACCTTAGATTAAGTCCTTATGTTGAGGTAATCGTTTTAAATTCATTAAAGCAAAGGTTAATCGAGTGTATAACACAAAATCAGACGTATTAAAAAAAAGTTAACATGACATTTACTTGTCATGATGTACCTAGATAATCTTTATATATAAAAATGAATTGCTGTTCGTTAGTCTCGCTAAAACTCGAGAATGGCTGGACCGATTTGGCTAATTTTGATCTTGAAAGATTCGTGGAAGTACAGGGAAGGTTTAAACGGTGAGAAGTTGGGAGTTCCTGAGGGAATTCCGAAACTCACGCGGGTGAAACCTCGGGGCACAGCTAGTCATAAGATAATAATTGACTAACTAAATATTTCAGTGTGACACTGCAATTGTATGACAAAAATATTTCTACATCAGTAAACTTAGTTTTCATTGAAATCGTGACTTCGTGATTCATAACGGAAATATTTTCTGAGACTCTTGTGATCAACTTGAGCGTATAAATTAAAATTTCATGAGAAATGATTACTAGAATTATAAAGGCCTGACTCAACAAGGTTTGAGATGAATGGTGCTTGTGTTCTTTGTTAAACATGACAAAATAAGGTGTAATTAACTTTGTTTGTATGTATGGTATTTATTGCGGCTAAAAGGACGAAATAAAGTACAAAAACCTTACATGACTAATGTATGGAAAGAACATTTTCTGTGCGAAATACACTGATCACAATTAAAACTAATTCGGCACAAACCAAACATAATAATGGAAATATAGTAATGGAAACTGAGAATTCGTCGATACAATATGTAAGATATATCTGCGGCGTACTCATCACAAGCGTGAAATGGACATATCATTCTGTAATCGCTAAGGAGAGTGTATATCGCAATCCTAATATTATAAATGCAAAAGTGAGTTTGTTTTTTTGTTTGTTACGCTTTCACGGCTTAACGGCTCAACCGATCACCACAAAATTTTGCATACACGTTGCCAAGGGTGTACCCCTGAGAAGGACATATCACATAGGGTACTTTTTATCCTGGAATTCCCGTGGGAATTCCGAAATTCCCGCGGGTGAAACCGCAGGGAACAGCTAGTATAGATATATTACTCCTATAGTTGTAAAATTAAAGGGTTCACTCAGCTCATTATATCATTTTTCAGCTCTACTTCAGCGACATTTGACAGCAAAGTAAACTAGCCACCATACAGTTTGATAAAACATCGTGTACCTATTCTCGAGGGAATTCAGAAACTCACAAGGTGGCTGTGGTAAACGCAGGACAACTAACAATATGTACGTATATCGTAATTACGTATGGTACTAGCTGTTTGGCTTCATCTGCGTTAATTTGGATGATTCCGCGAGAACTCTGTGAAATTTGTTCTCAGCTGACGTCTCCGACCTGTAAACTACCTTACTGCCCAGTTTCATAAATCAAGTATAGTGTTCAAGATTTCGTGTGATTTTGAGTTGGTGACCTTTCGTTTTTATATATGCAGATAGGTACAGTTAAATACCTACTTATATTATTATTATATAATAGTAAATAGTTCTACTAGTTCGATAATAAAAGTAATTAAAGTATTAAGAAACAAACAGTTGCCAACGCGCAGAGCTTATAACCGAGCAAATTCCGGAATTACCTCGGGAAGTCTTTGATATACTCGTATCATAATAGAGACGTAATCTGTATAATGACAGTTATTAAGATTTAAGACATAGGCTACCTACGAATAGATGCTGTTTCTATCCGACCTTAAGCATTGCTACTTCGGCAAGACAACCTACTTAAATACAGCATGACTGCTGAACTTTGTGAGTGAGTGAAGAGTGACCTCTTGCAAAAAAATATTCTTGTCCTATGATTCAGCATCTGTTCTAAGTGATGACGTGACTGTTTTTCACTACATCGACGGATCTCGAACCGTATTTTCGTTTCTTTAAATGCGGAGCCTCGAGATAATATTTCATGTTTATTTATTACTGAATACCTACCTACCAATATGATTTGTCACATTACCTACCTACGTACTCGTATATATACTGTCTTGAACACTTAGCCGAGAAAAGGAGTATAGAGAATAAAGATAAGCAAAGTTATGGTCCGATTTAGATAAAATCAGAGATGCTCAGAGAAAAGAAACCTTACCTACACCTACCTATTAATTATCATGTAGGTACAGTTGTTCTAAAGAAAAAGTTCTTTTGCTCAGTCGTGCACTCCTGGCGGACTGGTCGTGGTCATGAATTGTCTGATAAGTTGGTTGCGACTTCTGCGAGACTTCACCATTTATCTATTCATGGCGCTGCGGGTACATTCAGTAAGGGAATACTTTGTATATGAGTTACTGATGTCTGTCCATCTAGTGGGTGATCAGACCCGAGAAAGTCGACCTTCCACTCTTCCTTGCACCACTATCATGATACTAAACCGAACAGTATACACTAACACAGTATACACTAGCATTTCTAAACAACATTAAAGTTGCGAATATACCGTACTTCTCTGTCATAACACCCGACCGCGAGATTAATGTACCTAAGTGCTAACACTAACAAATATCCAAGATTATCTTTGTTTGATCGAAGGGACACGAACTATCACGAGTAAACAAAACGTTACTCCCCCCCCCCCCCCCTACCCCCCACAAGGAAGGAAGGGAATATTACAAGGGCGCTCTGAACGCTAGACACGGGCCACTTCTCCGTCACTGAGCTAGGCGTATATTATATTTCCTAATATTTAAAGAAAGAACGAGGGTATTTTTTATGTTAGAACACTCTTTCTTGCCATACCTAGATGTGTTTATTTATCATTCTGTACGAATTTATTATAAAGTACCGAAGTTTAGATCATAACCATTGTTAAAGAAACAAATACTTAAATATGTAGAAAATACTTCACGGCTACTTTTATTCTACCATCGGCAGATGGTGGCCTATAGCCAGCTTATCAGTCTTCTAAGGCTGCACTTCAGAGAGTGCGCGCAAGAGCTCTTTGAAGTGGTCCCTCCATCTCCATTTAAATTAGGTACCTACCTACAAGAGCATCAGCGGGCTTCCATGCATAGGCATAGCACGAAACGATTTGCTTCCTCTTTCACTATGCTTTCTGCTATGTTAGGCATAGTTTTGAGGAAACACAAACGTGTTTCCTCAAAACTATAATTTGGACCTCATCAAAACTAGAGCGAATAGGTATTAATTGGCAGGCGTGTAATAATAATCTACATACCTAATTATCATCGCTTTCTAACAGACGAGATTATCGACTATAGTTAGTTGTTAATTTCGGAGGTCCCAAGTTAATTCTAGTATAAAAAGTTTCCTTTTCTTCACCCCTAATTACGTGTATGCAAAATTTCATAATGATCGATGGAATAGTCATAGTCAAAGCGTGAAATATTAACAAACAAATAAGCTCTCATTCGCATTTTTAATATTAAATACGTCTGACAAATCTGTAAAAAATATATCAAAAATTATGAAAGTTTTTCGTAGTCTGCTAAAAAATGATTTGTTCCTGTTTCGCCCCAAGATACCTGCCTACTATATTATAATACGCATAGATCCAACAGTGGACGTAAGGTGGGCAACTCTGTTATCAATTTATTTATAACCACACGTAGTTTACATAGGGGTACATTAATTCGTGAAAAATAAAATTTCTTCACGAATTGTGGTCTACCTCGTCCCCTCCTGTTATTCGTAGCCAACGAAAGGCACCTTTTCACGAGTGTCTATTTAACAAACAATAAAAATTTATAGTAATACACAATACACTTTTTAGCATAGTTGAATTAGAATTTCATTGTATAGATACAAAGTACATTGTACCAACAAAGAAAATTAATTCTCAGACTGAATAAAACTAAAATTGAGTGAAATTATTTTAGACAGAATATAAATAACTATTATTACTTAGGTGTTTCTCCTCACGGTACAGTAAAATTAAAATTCTTTGGTAACCTTTTTTGTTTGAAGTCATTTGCAGAAAAAAATTGAAAAAAAAAGGTAATCTTTTCAAAACACTGGCACGTCCAAAGAATCTTAGTACCTGCCTAAACTAATTCAACGAATAAAGTTAAAAGGAAACTTGCTTTCGCCCGTTTCAGTATTTTATGAAAATCTAAATTTTCAAAGTATATAGGCATCGGATCGACGGATCTCCGAAATATCTCAAACTTTACGTGCTAAGTCTGACGAAATGACTTAACTTTTAGTTTATGAACCTTTTATGTTTAGATTTGTCTTGCAATTTGCCTTCGGTGTTACCATGGCAGTGTATCATCCAAGTTCGCAAAGCAAAAGCCATTCCATACCAACCATTCGGGTCCTTTGACATTTAACATCTTTTAAGTCTTTAGACTTGAAATTTTACGTGTCCAGTTAGATCTCCCATCTTTTATTTGCGAAACCGTTATTTTGCAAGGTTTTTGGTGCGAACTTGGTTTTTTTCGCATTAAAATTTTTGTTGGGATTGCAAAAATAAATTGGAATACGTTATACGAATTTACTTTTTGTTTTTTTTTATGTCATAGGGGGCAAACGGGCAAGTAGACATCTGCAACACCAGAAGGCATGCAGGTGCGTTGCCGACCGGGAATGTGGATGGAATACTTACGGCACAATACACAACACGAATTTACCAGCTTCGTCTTCAGATCCTTGTTAACTCTTATACCTAATGGAAAGTAATCATGACAAGAAAACAAATAAGTCTAAACTCGTGTGTCTTTCATTTTGATCTGTTCAGTATCTGCGATTAGAGAATCTAATACTGCATAAATTTGATATCTAAAGAAACAACGTAATTTTTTACGTTCTTAGGATTTATAAAATAATGTTAATAAAAATTGAGCGCACAAGCCACGCGCTGTCGAATCATATCCTAAACGCCTCCGTAAACGCCTCTTTTCTTTGTATTGACGCTGACACGCGTCAAATCAAATGTAAAGGTCATTCACACACGTAAACCCATGTTCTTTGTTGAAGTGTTCAGATACTATGCGTAAAAGGTTCAAATATATCTCCCTATGTAGTTCAAATGAAATCCTAAAACAACAGTTTAGTTTGTATGTGCTAATATTAAGCTTATCGGTAAAAGTGTTTAAGGATAAAGTGCTACGCCGTAGCCTATATCTATGAAGTGATAACGACGTTTTGTATGAGTTCAAATACTGTGATAATACATACCTACCTCCATACTTGACTTCTTAGACAATTACCCTAATAACCTTTGAATAATTTGTAACCTTTCATTTATTTATAAGACGCCAATAACAATATTCATTAATAATCAGTAATTACTACTACTAAATAATCAATACTTTAGAATTTAGATACTAAAATATTTTTTCGTAGCTAGCCCGTAGCACCCCGTAGATAGTGCGTAGCAAAGTATTCGTATTGCGTAAAATTGTCATCGCGTAGTAGTATAATATAATTAATATATGCGTAAAACATACTATGTGTCTACAGGTGGTCTACAGCATAGCCAGCTCGTGGAAAAGTAAGTACATCTTTTGGCAATTACGTTGGCTCATGTCGCGTAGGCAAGTGTAGCATTAGGACGCCCCCCTGCCAGATGGAGCGACGATCTGCGATGAGTGGCTGGTTGCAACTAGGTGCAGGTGGGCGAAAATCGGGATAGGTAGCGAATTCTTGGAGAGGCCTATGTCCAGCAGGCTGATGTTGATGATGATGACGCATGTTGGTTGTTGTGGTGATTGTTGGTTGGTGATTTCCGTCTGTTAATCAATCACACTAGAACAGCTGAACGGCATTGGATGGAATTTGGCACAGAAATTAATTATAGTCTGGAATAGGACATGGGTACTTTTTTATTCCTGAATTCCCGTGGAAACTCTGAAATCACCGCTGGTGAAACCGCGGGGAACAGCTAGTGTAGAATACGTAAAGCCTTCAAATAGGTTGTCAACTACATTTTGTAGTTCGTTATTTACTTTATGTAATACCTACCTACAACGCGAATATTGAAAGATGAATTGCAATACACATCTGTTTCTATGTATTTCAAAGCTAGCTTACACCGTAGCAAATATATTTAATTTACATACAATTTTTGTTTACCCTGTCTGCAGGTAGTTTTATTATAGCTGTTCCCCGTGGTTTCACCCGGGTTAATTTAGGAGAACCCGCTGGTATTCCAAGACCAAAGTATTACCCTAAATTGTTTTCTGTACCTACCCTTGACAAAGTATAGTTTGCACAATTTTATGTAGTTTCACCCGTGTTAATTTCGGAGTTCCTGTGCGAATTCCAGAAAAAAAGTACCCTGTATGTCCTTCTCTGTACCCCTGAAAGAGGGGATTTCATGATCGGTTGAGCCGCTAAGGCGTGAAAGCGTAACAAAAAAACAAAGTCACTTTCACATTTATATTAATTATTTATTTATTTATTTACTAGCTGTGCCCCGCGGTTTCACCCGCATGAAAAGTTTATGTATGACAATTTTTTTTTCCCAACATCCGATTTAAATAAAACAAAGCCTATATGTAGCTCCAGGTTTAGCTTAATCTACCTGTGAAAATCGCATGAAAATCCGTTCGGTAGGTTCAGAGATAATCGCGAACAGACAGACAGACAGAAAAGAATTTTAATAAAAACTTGTTTTTTGTGGTTGGTTACTCTTCTTTTAACGCCCCTTGTCAATTTTGTTAAAAATCTTCAATGTACAGAATCACGGATCCTACTCTTTTATTATAGTAGGTTATTTAGGATTCGAATAGATAATAGTAACGACGCGAGGCGGCGATATGCCATTCTTTGTGATATCCACTCTAATTTTTCTTAACTTTTTTAATTTTGATATTCTATTTTGATGTTCGATATTTTAAATTCTCATTGTATTATTTTCATTTCATTTTGTTTTTATGTGATTACATTCATCATTCAATAACCCAGTTCACCGCTACGTGACAAATATGGTTTACCCAGGTACGTAAAAGAGTTTCTGAGTTCTGAAATTCCAAAATTGACTTCGTTGGAACTTCGGGCAACAGCTGATTTGGAATTTACTTTGACTATACATTGAAAACAATACCTACTTGTATTGTGTCGGGAATAGCGAATGCGCAGCGATTTCTTTTTTTACAAACTAACTGATATCGCGGTTCCAATCACATGAATTCTGTGATTTCGCTTTTAAATAAATACTAAAAGTTATAAAATTATTTCGTTATATATCTAAGGATCACTAAAAGCAATAATCCATTGACCTCTATTTAGGTACATACTTAGTAGTTGGAAAAGCGACAGTCATTCATTGCGTAAAATTTGAAGACACTTCGTGATCTGAAAGCTAATGAACATACTTAGCCTCCGGTGCAGATTTTCACTAAATCGAATAATCCTTCGGATATTTTATCTGATTCAAAAGTTATTAAAGTAGGCATATATTGGGACTGGCACCGAAATTTATTATAATCTTGATAAAAAGCTATATGTACCGAAATATTATTTTACAATCATTTTGAATTTAAAATTAATAAATTACAAAATTGTATCCTAAAATTAGTTATACTTATTTCCGTTTGTTTTATAAATTTAATTTAGTTTTATTAAGTTTTATTTAATACATAATTTTAATAATATGTCTCTACATTTCGGTATATATATAAGATATAAAAAAGTATTATTACTAAATTTGGTAGGCACATATCTAATATTTTGACTTGTTTTTATCTACGCCGCAATCATGTAAATTGTTGTACTGTAGTGTCATCTAACGGAACGTATATTTAACTTTTCGGATAATTTTCACCGTTTTCTTCTGAGTTGTAGACATCTTTTATCCAACCCCGATAATGTTTAGCTACCTCCTTCACAAAACTAGCTCGATGGTGGTTTAGTTACAATGAAATGTGACTTTTTTTAACCGACTTCCAAAAAGGAGGAGGTTATGCATTCGATTGTGTGTATGTTTTTTTTTTTAATTCTGAAGTTTACTACAGCATTGGATCGATTGAGTCATTCCAAAAACAAAATTAATTTCATAAACGAAGTAAAATTATAAATAATCCAAAATTTTGTCTGACTAAGGAAATCAATAATAATAATTTATTGAATATGTAGCTATGTACTTACTCGCAAGTAGGTAATAAAGTTATTGGTACACTAGCTGTTCCCCGTAGTTTCACCCGCGGTAATTTCGGAATCCCCGCGGGAGTTTCGGGTTACAATTTACCCCTTGTTCCTGACGGATAATGTAGCATTCAAATGATGAAAGATTTATCAAAATCGATCCAGTAGTTTTTCAGTTAAATCGAAACAAACAAACAAAAAATCAAATCTTTCCTCTTTATAATACCTACCTATTAGCAGGTATAGAAAACGAAAGTTTTCTACTAGAGAAATCCCATGTGACGCTAATTCATTACAATTATTGTATATCTACCTTTAATAGGTATACATAATGGTACAAATAATGCAACCCAAATCAGTCATTAGTGAAGTTTGTGTCTTTTAAATTATGATTTGGATTCGATTTCATTAGAGAGAATATTCTGGTTTTTTTTTTTTTTGTATAACTACATTATACCGTGTAATTTTAAAAAACGTAAGTTTAAAACGTTGACGACAGATAATTCGTTGCGGTGGTCCTCGAACATAATTTTAAATCGGTATCAATTGACTCTGTTGTTATCACTGTTCAAACATAGCGTGTCGGTGTGCGCGGAAATACCTCGGCAATGTCAATAATTTCCAATTTAACAGTTTTTACACTTTTTAAATATGAATATCTGGGCGACCGAGCTTCGCTCACAGCGCCATCTGTTGTTAAATATAAAGCAGTACCAAACACTCATTTTTCATTACCTGAAAAATGAGTGTATTGTATATGAGTGCTTATAAATAAATTTAACGAAAATCGTTGGAGCCGTTTCCAAGATTCAGATTATAATTATAATATTCAAGGATTGCTTATCTATACAAATATTATAAAGAAGTAAAGTTTGTGAATTGTGAGTTTGTGACGTTGTAAGGCATAATCTCTGAATCTACTGAACCGATTTTGAAAATTCTTTCATTCATAGGAAGCTACGGTAGTCCTGAGTAACATAGGTTTTTTTAGCCTAAAATTCCCACGGGAACTTCGAAATTACCGCGGGTGAAACCGCGGGGACAGCTAGTCACTATAAAAACAAAGTCGCTTCCCGCTGCCTGTATGTCTCTAAGACTACAAGTAGATCTTCAAAACTACGCAACGAATTTTCATTCGGTTTTCACCAATAGATAGAGTGATTCATGAGGCAGGTTTATATCTAGGTATATTTTATCCTGGAATTCTTGCGGGAACTCCGAAATTACTGCAGGTCAAACCTCAAGGAACAGCTAGTTTACAATAAAGGGTTCAATTTTAGGACACATTCAGGCCCTCGTAAAGGAACGTATACCCATACTACGTGACCCATTTTTTTAATACCATATCGTTTTACACCAGTAGTAAATGCCTAAACCCGTCCCCTCCTCGCAAATTTTTCTTTTTTTAGTTTTAGATATTTGCGATGATAATTCCTGCTTCCTTCAGTATGACCCTCGTTTAACCTTACAATAACTAAGTACACGGTGTAGGGTGTGTAAATATGCCGGTGACCGAAGCTATACGAATATAGGAGTGTGGTGACAAAGGATAGAAACTAATTTCAACATTTCATTTAGCTCTCGCGTCCCTATACTGACAAATTGTCTCTGTTAATCCCAACTGTTCATAACTGGGTCACTACAGCAAAATTAATTAAAGTGAAAAGTCAAGGACACCACAAAGACTCATCTTATGTTATTGTTTTGCGCTGTAACCACACGCACAGGGAAGTAATCTTGAAAATTAAGGTAAAGCTTCACCGCTATTACGGTTACAATGTCTGTTGACAATTATGGAACTCATAATAATTTTATTATGTACATTCCTTTTACATTTTGAAACATTGCAAAGTTCATGCAATCTTTTTTATTTTACCAGCGTATGAAGCATAAACAATACATATAGGTTAAAATTATGTCTAGATATGTCAATAATACATAGATTGTGGCGTCAAAGGTTTTGGTGTAAGTACTAAGTACAATATACTTTGTAAAGAGTCTAATAATCACCTATTGTATATATCTAATAATTGTCGAATGAACTGATTTGGAAAATTCTTGTTGTTTGAAAGGATATGGGATCTTGAAAACTTGGATACTTCTTGCGTGTGTACACATAAAAGAAGTAAAGCACATATTTTATACCTACCATTTACTTTTTATGGTGAGCAAAATTTGTTTGTCACGAAACGCACGTTTGCAATTTACACAAATAATAAACAATAATAAAGTAAAATAACGCCCTAAGTAAAACTTTTGAGTGCTATTGATATTTTATGTATAATAGTGGCTCTTAAGATTAGAATAACGGCACGTCGTCGAATTGACCGTTAGATACGACCCAGATGGGTCATGAGTCATGACTCGTGACGAGAATCGATGAAAACGAACTGCGCTTTACACCAAAAACGGTATTTATGAAACTAACTATAGTTTGTTGCAAAATTAAATAACATATAGTTTTCTAAATAAGTTTTGCGATGTATAGGTACAATACACAGTAGACATCAAAATTTTAACACTTTGGTCAGTCTTTGAACCTTATGTCTATAGTAATTAGATTAATTGACTGCCAAAACTGTTTACATATTTCTGCTGCTGACTGTACATGCAATAATTATCTACTAGCTGTTCCCCGCGGTTTCACCCGCGTTGATTTCAGAGTTCAAGGTTGAATTTGTGATAAGTGTACGTATATTCTCTGCACCCGTGACAATGTGTACCTATCAAAAGCTCATGATAATCGGTTGAGTAAAGGTGCGAAAGCGTAACAAACATAAAAACTCACATTTCTCATTTATTAGCAGATATCGCTTCATTACAATATTTCAAAACAATTTCCATCAATTTTTCATACTTACAACCTTCTAACCACTAACCAATAATGGAAGTATTATTATTTCTCATCTGGAAGATCTGCGCATGCTTTGTCCCATGCGGCTAATAACACCTCGTCATCGGTAAATTTCTTGGCTTTAAATTGATTAAAAAAAAAACAAGTCCGAGGGGGCAAGGTCGGTCGAGACCGTAGGGGGGATGCTTCCGGTTATTCTCTATTAATGGCTTCACTTTGGTGACGTAGAATTTTAATTCAACAGGAAGTTCCGGGCTTTTACGCGTCTTCTATACAGTGACATACCTAGTCTTAAAAAATTCTTGTAACCAACGGTAACAAATTCTATGATGAGGACAGTTTTCTTTGAGAACTGATTTCTTGTCATTGACATACTCATCTAGCTACAGGCTCTATACAGAAATTTCGTCTCTCGACCACTCTATCATGTTTTACACTTCAAAAATTACCTATTAATTACTAATAATTCTTATAAGAAAAAATACTGGTGTTTTGTAAATAATAGCACGTCTTGTTGGAGCTTTTTTTTACAATACTTACTTAAACTAGCGCTCTCCCGCGGTTCCGCCCGTATAATATTAGATATTTCCCACTAACTTTGAGTTTTCGTTTCACCACTTCAAGTTATGAATTACGCATAGTATGAAAATTAGAGGACAGGAACAGGAACCTTAATGGGCATGTTGACTAATTTTTATATTTTAGTCCGTCTTGTAGATTATTAAAAAATATTGGACACGATTTTTTTTCTTTTTTTACGTAATCAAAAAATAACGGCGATATATTGAGTTGAAATTTCGCGTGACGTCACTATTCTGACAGTTTGTATGGCGGTTTTAGCGGTTAGTGACGTCACGAGTCCCTCATCCTAAACTTTTATGCGCTTTATCTCTGTATATTTTAATTTATTTGGAAAAGCAAAAAATACGTATCTATTGTTTTTTTATTTTCTGACGGACTAATTAGAATTTTGATTTTCAAAAGTAGTCCACATCCCTATTGGGTATTAGATTAGGTATTATAAAATTGCAACCAACATTACTAATTATGAGGGTAGTAGCCTAATTATAATATATTTAATAAAAGTAAACATTAAAGTATAATTAATTGAAGACTTATAGGTAACTATAGTTTCTGCAACCAATTGGGATTAATAATGTCGCCAGTTCAATTGACAATCAATTGAAGACTGTAATTAATTGATAATTTATTATCTCTACTAGCTGTGCCCCGCGGTTTCACCCGCGTGAGTTTCGGGATTCCCGCAGGAACTCCAAAGTAGCCTAATGTACTCCTTATAACATCAGCTAATTAGCAGTGAAAGTCCCGTCAAACTCGGTCCAACCATTTGAAAAATTCACCCGCGTGAGTTTAGGGATTCCCGCAGAAACTCCAAACTTCTTTTATTTTTCTTCTCCTAACAATAACAACAAAAAAGAATTAGCGAAAGTGTACCAGCCGTTCACGTTTCACCCGCGGTGATTTCGGAGTTCCCGCTGGAATTCCGGGATGAAGAGAACCCTATGTCCTTCTTTGTGCCCTTGATAACGTGCACGCCAAATTTCATCCAAATCCGTTCAGCCTTTTTGCGTGTATGCGAGAATAAGTGCTCGAAAGCTCATTTTCATCCGACTTGCTTCAAATTTATCGTCACTGCTCAGCTCCTATGTGTCTTAGCGTTATGTTATAAAGTCTATAACCTGCCCAGGAGTATGGACACTAGGAGTATGGAGTATGGAGTATGGACTTCGTAATCAAAGAAGTTATACTCTAAAAAAATACATTTACAATGTTTGTTATGGTATAAAGAATAATTATTTCTAATATTTTGGCATCTGGAAGAGGAAAAATGAGGTGACGCAGGGCGCTGGCTGAAGAAAAGAGGACGCGACAATCAAAATTATCTTGCAATCCAGCAAGATAACGACGCTGGCATGATAGGAAGGGAAGCGAACTTCTGGGCGGATACGGTACGAAGTGAACTTTTTGACCAATATTCATAATAATATTATATTTTTACTAGCTGTCCCGCGCGGTTTCACTCGCGATAATTTCGAAGTTCCCGCGGAATTGTTCTATACAAACTTTGCAACCCCTTAGGGGTTGAATTTTCAAAAATCCTATCTTTTTCATGGTTCCAGACTCAGCGGTTTTAGCTGTGCGTTGATCGATCATTCAGTCAGTTTGTGCTTTTACATATAGGTATAGATATTTATTGTTTTCGTACGTAGGTATACTATGGATATTTTGTTAGAAATAATTCATTAGGTACATAAATTTATAAATTTTAGTTTGTTTGTTAATTAATTATACTAATTAGTTATTTGAGAACTAAAAAACTAAACTCAAAGGATACTTTTATCCAGTTGCTTTTCTAAGAATATTACGAAATTAAACGCGGGTTAAACGTAGCGTAAACATTGATATTATAATTGTAATTTCTAGCTGTTTCCTGCATAAGTACCCTATACCCTATATGCGAACAACGTGTTACATGCAAAATTACATAATGATCGGTTGAGCCATTAAGACGTGAAAACGTAACTAACAAACTTACTTTCGCATTTGTAAGGATATCGAATCCTTTTTTTATTTCAACAATACAAATATAATGCAGTTTGGTTCTTACCTATATGGACACTAGCTGTTCCCCGCGGTTTCACCGGTGTTAATGGGAGTTCCTTCGGCAATTCCGGGACAAAAAGTACCCAATCTACGTCAATATCATACGTGAGTACCCCATACGTATAACATTCCTCATGAATGACTCCATCTATTGGTGAAAACTGCATGAAAATCTGCAGACAGACAGACGCGGCGGAGGACTTTTTTTATAATAATTATGTAGTGATAGTGATATTCAGGCTTTATCTAAAACTGGCAATTGGCATGATGTAATTGAATATTTTAGTTTTACAAAATGTTTGAAATTCACCAAGTTGGAGACCAGCAATTAAGTAGTAATAAAAGATCACAACATCACACAACAAAGACGCCGCGAGGGAAGATTGTACCTTCCCATATCTTCCTAAATCACCGACATTATCTATCTATAGCCTATAGATAAATATCATAAGATATAGATACTTACGTAATCAAAGTAATATCTAATAAGTTTTACGACCGACATTCATGGCCTCACATATTTTAAAAACAACCCAATTTAATCCACTTAAGAATAAACGTAGCCGCAGCAATCCCCAGAGTATAAGCAAGTCTTTGTCTTAAGTGACTCAAACATGAACGACTTCTGTAAACTACCTTTAGATATCGTACCAACAACACGTGAGGCGGACAAACCGTCCCACGAATTACGAAATGCATTATATTTTTGCAATTTTTTCTTTTGTTGTTATCTATAATATTATTTTATCCAAAAATATTTTTACGCGAACGCATCGCGTGGAAGTGAACGAGAAATTTGAAAAAATTTATTCCGACGTCGAATATAAATTAATGCTAAAAATTCCTGTAAAATGTGTATTGTGGAATTGCAAGGATGAAGCATCGCATTCAATGATTACATTTAAAAGAAACAAACGACAGTCGAATGAATTGTACGTGGAACAAACGTATCGAGACGATGATGATGAAAATGTATTGAAAAATAACACCCATTCAACAAACGCCTCGGAACAACATAAGTTGTTGGTGGATAAATTCAAACGATTGTGGCCCGTAGCGCGATGGAGAGAGTACAGGTTTTTCTCTGACGACTATTTGGATATGATCAACGACCACTGGCTTCAATTCCCTCCGCCATCTGAATCAGTGCAGAAAACTCTGGCTGGCATGTATTGTTTATTCGCAACTATTGGCTGCTGGGGCAACGTCATTGTGCTATTTATGTATTACAGGTTAGTCATCCGGCAAACATATAAATACACAACAAAATTCACTAAGAGTTATTTTATCTTTATGGTATCAAATAAACTTTTTTCTATTCTATTCTATTCTAATTGCCTACGTTTTCATGGTTCACCTAAACAAAAGCACTATAGATTCATATAAAAATACTAATTATAAGGTATTCAAATTAATTCGTCATTAAAATTAATTAATAGAAACCTCTTTTGTCTTAGCATAGTTTACCTAAGAATTTATTTTCCATTGAACTCAAAGCATACACAGTAGGTATGTATATGTAAAAATATATCAAAGCGAGTTAAGGTAAATTAAGTAGATATGTTAGTTTATGCATAGGCATTGCATTAACTTCAAATATGAAATTTTTCATGAAATTAAAGCGACTAATGCTTTTTATACATGTACGTAGGTATACGTATTGCATTACCTTTAAATATTCTACTAAGCAATGTTATAAAGGTGAACATTTAAATGTTTGGATATTAGGAAGTTCAGTATTTGTTCACAGAACGGAATTGAATGCAATTTGGCATTTGATTAGCTGAATTTTATCCCAACACAAGACGTTCCCGGAGAAATTCCGAAATTCACGTCAGTTCAAAGGCGGCATCTTCATCATGATGTCTTTTTACAAATTATGATGGTCATTTGACAAAGTGCGCTATGAAATATGGGGAGACATAATTGAGAGCACTTTTACAAAGCCTTGCGGCCCACCAAAGTTGCTAAAACTTATTAAAACATAAATTTTGCTGGGAACTTAACCTACATGAAATTATGAAGTAAAAAAAATTTCATTACACAGAAAAGATACGATAGATGCCTTTCATAAACACAATTTGTTGAGTTTATAAAAAAATCTCTTTTATTAAACTTGAGTGGACATTAGTTCCTAATAGTTCTTATCATTTCCTAAAAATATCTTTAGCAGTCTGAACTTAATTTTTTCTTCTCACATTAAATTTTGTGGCCAGAAGTGTCATCTTTCGCGTTAAAATGCCCGGCAGTGAAAAATATGACGATCGAATTGGCACAATGGTAGGCTGGTATGCAATAGAGTTCCATATTTCCCGATGGAAAAACTCTGCCCTACTTGATGTGATGAAAATTGGGTTCCATTTTCCTATCTGGATGGGTGTATATCCGTATATTTATTATAACAAAGTACTAAAAGTATTGAAAGACAATCGCGGGGAATAGCTATTCCGCACGATTGGCGATTCTACTATCTTTATATTATCTATACTTATAATAAAACTGTAGAGAGGTCAATTCTGTACATTGAATATATATTTAAAATTAATATTGGAGGATGAATGGTGATCGGTACTGATGCCAAAAATGTAATCAGTAAATTTTTGTCTGTCTGTATGTGCACGCATGGGTCAAAAACCAAACTGGATTTTAACCAAACTTGGTTCGATTGTAGTCCATACTCCTGGGCAGGTTATAGGTTACATAACATAACGCTAAAACACATAGGAGCTGAGCAGTGACGATAAATTTGAAGCAATTCGGATTAAAATGCGCGTTCGAGATCTTATACGTTTACTGAATCACGCAAAAACGGCTGATCGGATTTGGATGAAATTTGGCATGCGGGATTCCCGTGGGAACTCCGAAATTACCGCGGGTGAAACCGCGGGGCACAGCTAGTTATTATTATATAATTGAAGTAACGAAAAGGCAAAAAGTATTAGTGGACTGTATTTTGTTTGGAACGATAGTTTGGGCTAGGTAGTTAAGAAAGTACTACGCGAGGCAAAACGACTCTTTCGACAATGGCATCGACCTGTGGAAGGAAATAGGAACCGCTGGGTAGAAATATGGCAATGAATCGGTTCCTTAATAATGATGGAAGTGCACAGTACCTTAGCAAGAGCTGTAGTTCTCGATGGTAGATCCTCCGACGAATTTCGCAGCGTTGAGGTAATCTGCGTAGGCGCTGCACATAAACTAAACTTGCGCGATGGTTTAATTTACTGTCCAATTAATTTATTAATACGAGAATGTTTATAGAGTTGATTAATTACGACACGAAATGACGATAAACGAAAACGATAGTTCAATACGAAACGAAAACGACAGTGAAAAGCTCAACGTCTCGTCAGGAGACCGAAGCGACGATTAACTTGTGAAAGTTTTAACACTCCTCGAAATTAAGATGCATGGGCCAATCAAAGGGCACATAGCAACCGTCTCGCTAGATGGTAAGTGCCAGGAAAAGGATGGGGACATAGGGAGTCGATGTATGTACCGCGAGCGTTTTGCATCACGTAAACTAGCCTATATCCCGCGCAAACAATAATATTGGGTTGGCACATAAATGATGAGAGATTATGACAAAATGAAAAAGACCATATACATATTTATAACTTGCATTATTTATTTGTCAATAAGATAAGCACAGTCGTCGAAATCAACTTCACGTCTCCACCTATCTGGCAAAGAATGAATAGCGTCTGTGTAGAACTGTTTTGGAGAATTCGTGTATATATCGCATTATTGTGTTAACCCAAACTGGAGAAATTTTTTGTAAATCGTGGTTTAAAATTATAGGTTAGGTTAGGTTAATATATGTATAGGTTTAATATATTTTCTGTCAATATTTTTTTATATTTAACATTTTGTTGGTATTTGAACAACGTAGGTAATAAGGTAAACAAATAATTATTAACAAAAAAATTAAAACCGACGTCCAAAAACAGAAAACTAAAAGCTAAAAATAATAAAATACCGATTTAATCCAAAAGACGATGTCGAGCGTGTCATGCATAAAAAAAAATTCGTGTATTTGTCAAGATGGTTACAGTAGACTGTGGCAGTCATGGTAGTAAACTAGGAATATCCCACCAGACGTACAACATAACTTTTTTAGAGTAAAGGTCTTCTTTGAGGGTTGGTTTTTCGGGTTCATTTGAACCTAATCATTTGCGCTTGTGGGATGGTTAATTAATATCTATACAGTACCAACTATTCATGCCCAGTTGAATGTGGGACGAAAAGACAAGTTGTCTGCAGACGTCTATGCGATATTTAAGCTGACACAGATTTAACGTTAGCCAAACATCATATTTGTAGATACCTTTGTCCGAATTCGTGTAAATGTCGTTACATTGTGGTGTAGGTATTCGAGAAATATAGTCAAAGTAGATACGAGATGGAAGCCTGGGTCCTGGGATCTTCCTCAATTACCGAATTTAATCTATCGATGTCCAAATTTCGACTGGTCGGCCAGACCTGGGTTGATCACTCAGTGTGCAGTCGCCACTACAAAATCACTGGCACCATCAATCAATCAAATGTTCTTTATTGTTACCATGATAATAAAAATACATAGAAAAACCATCTTTTTGCTGTAGCTGATAGGGTTGGTTTAATAATACATATGTTACATACAGCTTCCGCTGCTGAATGGCCATATTGGTCTAATGTCAAATGTGTAAGCAATGTCTAATGTAAGCTTTAATATCGATGCTCAAAACTATGATTCAGATAAACACACGCCGCTCGTTGTTTACATAGTTACCCTAGACCGTAGAGTGTTCTAGATGTGTCTTGAAAAAACTACAAAAATTTTTACTAAACGCTCATTATTAATGTGCCAAACAAATAAATTAGGTACACACATACGCAGAAGAGTGTAGCACGAAAATACGTAAAGTTAATGAATTTCAAAACTGCTTCAAAGGCTCTCTCAGCCCCTTAAATACCAAATATACAACCAGTGGCGGACTAAGCCCGTCAGAGGCCCGGGGCGGTAAAGCTAAATGAGGCCCCCCAATGATAAGCTAAATGAGGCCCCCAATGATAATATACTTGATTGGAGGCCCCCAGTTTAAGAAGTTGATATAATTTTACAAGCTTTGTATTTAGTTCACATTTAATTAAAATTGAATAAAATTATTATTTAAATTATTTTTTACTCAACCGAATTATACGGCCACATTAGCTCCATAAATTGTGCCAAAATCACTATCAGAAAAGTGCCTAGTTCGTTAATAAACTGAATTAACAATGGATGGCCTTGTGAACTTTGAGGTGTGTCCAAGTAATCAACAGAGGCTAGGTAAAATCTTTTTGTCAAGAGACGATACGAGGTGTTTGGAGCCCCCACCCCGGCCTGGAGGCCCGGAGGCCCCCTTCCCCTCCCCACTAGTCAGTGTCAGTGTATACAACATTAGTAACGCTGCCCTCCATTAAGGAAAGAATAAAATAAAAACAACTGTATGTATCAGCTTCGACGCACGACTGGAGTTTACTCCGTATTATTTGTTATCGTAGCTTATTGTAAATAACATCTAGTTGCTCTATGGCAACTGGACTTTGTTATCAACGTGAGCAAGATAAGTTGCGCACGGACATAATAATAGGGGACCCGAGTCCCGACGATGCGGATTTACTCGAGCGTCACAGGGACTATGGGTTTTGAAGATTAGGAGATAGAAAGAAAATAAGGTTATTCAAATGAAAAGAAAATCAAATGAAAATTCAAAATGAAAAGAAAATCAACCGCACTCGCGAATGTCGTGGTGGCGGATTTTTTTTTGCAAGTTTGTGATCCTGTAACTCCCTCCCTCCATAAATTCTACATATACCTAGTAGGTATATAATCACTACATAGTATTAAACAAAGTCGCTTCCCGCTGTCTGTGTGTCCCTATGTATGCTTAGATCTTTAAAACTACTCAACGGATTTCCATGCGATTTTCACCAATATAGTGATTCATAAGGAAGGTTTATATCTATATTTTATCCTGAAATTACCGCGAAGGACAGCTAGTAGGTATAACATAAAATTTATAAAGAACTGAACATTACAATAAGCAAGATACCTAGTATTATTTAGAAGTTATCAAATTAGAAAATATTAGATAAGTGCAAAAGTGCATATAATATTAGGTAGGTACATACGTTTACTAAACATTTAAATTAATTAAACATATGGAAATGGAATAAAATTAGTGTGAAGAGGTCTATCGACTTACTCATAATTTTGATTTTCTTCTTTAGCTATTTTTCTAACTCGTAACTTCCGGGTTGCACATTTATTTTGTTTTTATTATTAAAATATTTACTCCAGAACATTTAACCGGATAGTTAAATAAAAAATAATAGATGTGGTGGTATTTGAACTGCTATGTAGGTACCTAGCTACTTGTTGCCGATGAGCGCTTTAGTCGAAGTCTCATTTTGTTACGTTACGGATGGCGCGCCGGTCGCGGTCGGTGGTGCGCGCTACGACACGACTGAACTCTTTGCATAAATCGGCACAATATGATCAAAACAAAGATTATATTTACAGTTCTATACGTAATAGTACACAATGGAAACAGTTACCCTAAAATAAAGGACGACGGTTTAATAAGCAAATCAAATAGTTGTGAAGCGAGTGTAATAACTAGGTATTATGATATTAAACAAGAAAAAAATAATAGTGCAGTGTGGCATCGTTCAGCCTGTGTGAAACAATGGAAGAGACGAAGAAGAACTACTCAAAATTCGGCATATGAGACAGAGGTTAAGACTGACGAAATCATAATAAATAGCGGAAATCCCACAGAAATTAAACAAAATGATCCGCAATCAACTATTAATTCGCATTCCTGGAACGAGAGTGATACGTCTCTGATAATAAAATTTAAAACAGTATGGCCGGTGAAATTGTGGAAAAAGTACGGTCTATTCACTGATGATTACTTGTTGCTCATAAATCGTCATTGGTTGAAATTTGCGCCGCCTAATCCCGCCGCGAACTACGGTTTGGGCGCATTTTATATTTTGATGACAGCCATTGGATGCTTTGGAAACGGCCTAGTGCTTATTTTATATCTTAGGTTAGTGTAAATGACTGCAATAATATTTTTCTCAAATTTGCATAGTGCTTTTCGGCAATTTAATGAGACGCAGTGTGCACATTTTCTCTGGAGCTTTATTTAACCGCAGCATGTGTACCTACGTATAAATTACCGACCTGTAAAATGCTTTTGGCTAGATTTCAAATAATAAAATCGTATTTTGTGTGGATGGCTACGATATCTAGCAGAAGTGGACAGACGTAAATATGTCAATGCCTCAATGGGTTATATTAGCTAGATACCTAATAATATATTGTTTTACGAAGTGAAGATGATTCTTTCTGAATCTTACTGATTAAAAATTTGCGATAGGTAGTCACATAATTTTTTGCGCTCAAGATACTGTTACTTTAGATCGATGATATAAAGTTGATCGGGATATTTAGGGCGAGTTCACAAGCATTTAGTTTTCGGCTCAAGCTGAGAGTCATAAGTTAGCGTCCAATAGGTAGGTACCTACTTAGGTATTAGAATATAGCATTCACACTAGCCGTATACAGTATACAAGGTGTTACGGAACGGTGTAGTCATATTTGAAGAATGTGATCTGGCAATCTTATACAATAATTTGACCGTGGTATTTAGCTCAAAGACCTTACTTCAAAATTTCATAAGTAACCAAAATTAAAAATATTTTTATCAACCATCTCCGCAACAAATAAACATAATGTCAAATCACTGGGTAGGCGATGAACTGGTTACAGGTGACGAGTTCAACATCATTTGATGCAATTTATCACCGTTGGGGTGCATGAGACAGATTAGTAACAGCAAACCTAGCAAATTTTAGCAAAGTTAATTTCAAAGTACCGGTGTACATGGTCGTCAAATATGACTACCTACACCTTTCTTTAACATTCTGTATACGCAGTTTGCGGCTGCACGCTCGCTGACTTCTTCTGTCAGCGGCTAATTTGCAGGGAAACGTGCGCAAACGTCGGTTTCCGAGAGAGTGACTGTCCATGACATCATTTATTTATTAAGGTGACATTTTATCCTACTAATATTATAAATGTGAAAGTGTGAATTTTTAAATATTTGGATGTTTGGATGTTTGTTACTCAATCACGCAAAAACGGCTGAACGGATTTGAATGAAATTTGGCATGCACGTTTTCAGGGGTACAGAAAAGGACATAGGGTACTTTTTATCCCGGTATTCCAGCGGGAACTCCGATATTACCGCGGGTGAAACCGCGGGGCACAGCTAGTTTGAAAATAAATTGCTTATCTATTTTTTGGGCAAGTGTTTCTACTTGACACTTTTCGTTACATTTATTATAATTTTTTTATCATATTCGTAATCTCTTTAGTGAATTTATTTAATTTTGACATAAAATGTAAATTAAATTATTAAAGAGAATAAAATGTCTATCTATCTATCTATACCTGCAGAGTAGGTACCTAGTAGTGAGAACACGCCTTTACCGGTTATTACCCTGATGTACCTATTTATTTTGGTTATTCAATCTAGAGGAGATTATTTGAGATTGAACTTCATTTCGGATTTAGTCTATTCCTATCAACTGACGTTAATACAGAGAATTGAATGAATAATATCGTGGTGGTTATTAACTAGACATTATCTACCTATACATAGTGCAAAAAGTAAAAACGTACAGAGATTGGTCGATTTATTACCTAACAAAAAATAATTAGTTTTGGATATATCAAATGATTAATAAGCAATACATATGTATCCTTATTAATATTACTATAATTGCGAAAGTGAGTTTGTTTGTTTATTATATGAATATTGGACACGTATTTTTCCTTTTTTTACGTGATCAAAAAATAACGGCGATACATTGAGCTAAAATTCCATGAGACGTCACACCTAGGTACACTTAAATTATACTTAGTTATGACTTCGCGACCTCCCACTCTAAGTAGTAGCTAGTAGTAGCTCAGAGTAATAAATATACTACGTGTATAGTAGTAGTTTTTCAATAATTCGAAAAAGCAAAAAATACGTGTTTTTGTTTTACTAGGTATCTAACTGACAGACTAAATAGAATTTTTATTTTTATACCTTGTCATCATGGACATAATATTATTGTAAAGGGTCTTTCAATAGGGACGGGTCGATGTTGGCAGCCTGTGGCGGCCATGTTGTTTTAACGTCGTCTTTCTAACCTATATTTTTTTATTCAGTTAGTAATGCCAAATCACCATGGCAAGTTACACGGTTGAGCAACACGTCCAAATGTTAAAAATGTATTACCAAAATGAGTGTTCGTTAGTGCAAACGTTACGTGCATTGCGCCCATTTTACGGCAGACGAGGTCCTTCAAAGCAGAGGTGACGTGAATTGGCCACCGAGATCCTGCGACTTATCACCTTTAGACTTTTTTTTGTGGGGTTTTCTTAAGTCGCAGGTCTATACCAATAAGCCACAATCGACCGATGCCCTTAAAGTCAACATAGCTCAGGCTATCGCTGAAATTCAACCCGAACTATGCGGCAGAGTTGTTGAAAATTGGACAACTCGAATTCGTGCCACCGTGAGAAGCCGCGGCGGACATTTAAACGATGTGATTTTCCACACATAATGGCATATATAGCTCTTTCAAATAAAAAAAAAAAATCGTTAAAATCTCACACACGGCCTTTTTTATTTCATGTCAAAATCGACCCGTCCTTATTGAAAGACCCTATATATTGATTGCCTATTTATGAAAAGAACTTCATCCTTATAAACTTACCTAAAGTGGGTTGAGGACGAAGACTCGCAGAGAAATACGAAGGTCACATATTATGATTATCTTGAATATTCATATTTGCACTAATGCTCGTATTTGATAAACGTGACCGTACGTACTCCTTTGGGAATTCTTTTTTTTTTATATATGGATATTAATTATTAACTCAGGACATCAACTAGAAGTACCTACCAACATACATTCTATAACGATAAGTGTCATTTAAAAATCTCATTTTTTTGATGCCATGCGAGTTAAAAAACTGCAATATATTCTCCAGCCTATAAAATAAAATCATAATTTTTACCTTGTTCACTAAGATCAGGCAAAATCATACCACGCAGTTTCTTCTTTTGAAGTTACTTTTCTTCATCCCTATACTAATATTATAAATGCGAAAGTAACTCTGTCTGTCATCTGTCTGTTACGCTTTCACGCCTTAACGGCTCAATCAGTCATCATGAAATTTTGCATACACATTGTCAGGGGTACATAGGGTACTTTTTTCCCGGAATTCCCGCGGGAACTCCGAAATTCACGCGGGTGAAACCGCGAGGAACAGCTAGTAATAAATAATACTTGCTCCGGATGAAGGATTAATGTCGGGATGTTCGTGAAACTAATCCGCTAACCTATCTGGGTATATTAGCGTTGATAATAATTATTAATAAAATTGTTATTATTGTTTTTATTTTTATATACTTGCTACCGTTTATAGACAATCTATGCGAATTTAGCACATAACACAGTTCTATAGTCGATCTCAACCATTTGTGTACTTAAAATCTGAATTTTTGTAATGTTTTACGAAATTTTTTTTCGATCGATCTAGCTAGGTTTCATTTTTAGCAAACGTCGTTTTATCTGTGTTTTCAGGCAATGAAAAATGAGTGTTTGTTCTTCTACGTAAGAACAGATGGCGCTCGGTGACCCAGCTTTAGTAGCCTTTTAATTACATAATAAAAATTAGAAGTTACAGGAGTTAGGATGGTACATTGTTAGCCATAGTAGTAATAGGGTCTGTAGCTAACCTTATCTATATGTACCTAACCTTAACTTGATGTGATATAAGTTAATTCATAACATGAGAGAAACCCGAGAGTTACACGTAGGTATTTTCGAATCGTTCGAATTACTTTTCACACACGGAATTGCATTAAAAACGTATGAGCATTAGCATTGCGAATCTTGCGATTTCGTGTGCGACAGTTATTCGAACGATTCAAAAATACGGTCCCTGTAAGGTGGGCCTGTATAATGTGAAATCTCAACACAGAGAGTTGTTAGTTGCTCAACATTTTTTTTATTCCACTTCGCAAGAGCAAAAAAGATGGGGCAACATTTTGGTATTTAAACCCGATGGAACCCCACGTTTTGATCACAATTTCATATTTTTGTCATTGGATGCTAGTTGCTACAAATGCTTATTTTGTATATTTCCATTGTTCCATTTTCCAAAAAAAGCAATTCTATTCTTTTTATCGAGATATATCTACATATAAACTTCAAGGTGCAGACCCACTGTGACCCACCCACCCACACTCAAATTTCTTCGTGATGCTATAGTAATGTGACCATGGTCTTTCGAAAGCTTATATGTATCTCGGATACTATTATACGAGGCGCAAACCCATCGGTTTGGTACTCAAACTTCTTGTTCGTTGTTCGTACGCAGAAACATCGTTCCAATCGAGTGTTTCACGACACTCACGCATTTTTTTTTATTACGATTATGCTAGCCATGTTACTTGATTAACTTAATTGGGTAGGTAAGAGTTGAACGTGCCCCATATTTTTTATTAATCTACACGACCGACTAAAAAAACTAAAATTCAGTCATCTAGCCCATTGTTTTGGGTTTTGGTACTAGCTGTTTCTCGCAGTTTCACCCGCGTTAATCCGGCCAGAATTCTGGGATAACAGTAGGTACTTACCCTATATCATACCTATCTGGGAGCATCTGGTCGTGCCCCCGCCAAGACGAGCCAAGCGAAGCGGGAGCGCTACCTATCTTTTCTCGAAGCGCTTCGTCGTTTTTTTGAACCCTTAACTTGGGTTTGGATTATACCAGATAAACGAAATTCTCGAGATATGTTGTCGATAGCGGACTTATCAAACATATAAAGTTTTAATTCCATAGCTCTTATACTTTAGACCTTATTGATATCTAAAAAACCCTGATTTCGACACTGACTCACTGATGATGATCATCAAAATTCTTAGGGTATTTCCTAATGTCCTAGAAAGCTGAAATTTGGCATGTAAGCTAGTATTAGTACACAAACAACAAAAAAATTATAAAACTTGTAACTTTTATCCCCCAACCCCTTAAACTAGGGGATGGAAGTTTGCATGAGAATTCCGCAATTTTGACTTACAAAACGAAATGAAATCCCACCAAAAACATTTTCATGTAAAATGATGTCAAATGATGTCCATTATTATGACGGTAAATTTTTTGGCAGTGCCCGTCATATGAACTCGGCATCATTTTACATGAAAATGTTTTTAGTGGAAACCTTTTATATACGTTTACAATGTGTAGTAGGCCAAATTTCTTTAAATTATTTTCACCCACGTTAAATTCCTGCGGAAATTCCGAGTTAAAGGTACTTACAACCCTATATTTTTTTCTGTACCTACCCTTGACAACGTGTAGGTAGTAGAAATGCATAATTTAATGTAGAAATTCGGAGTTCCCGCAGGAATTCCGGAATAAAAAGTACCCTATGATACTCAGGATCACTGTAGCTTCCTATAAATGAAAGAATTTTCAAAATCTGTTTAGTAGATCCAGAGATTACCCCCTACAACGTCACAAGCTCACAAACTCACAAACCCACAAACTCACAAACTTTTGCTCTTTATAATATTAGTATAGATAATATAATACTAAAATAATACTAAAAGTATACAGTGGTGTTCAATAAAGAGTTTATTATTATTATTATTATTAATATAACTACCACCTACGAGCTACGTAAAGAAGCAACACTCTCCGCCTCCCACCAATTTCTCTCTCCTTTGTCAATTTGTCTAAGTGCATGTCAAACTATAATTGTTTATTGTCCTATGTTGAAATAAAGAAAAATAAAATAAAGTTCATGACTCCTCATGCCCTGCGAAAATTTAGTGGTATTTCAGAGAAAAATTGTCACGTGTAGAGTCTACAATTTTTCACTGACAGCATATCTACGTACACACGTGCAACACGCATTTGTATGGAGTGTCACCGGGCCGGCTATGGTATCATCACAGATTACTTGAGTTATCCACCCACTACAATTTCACGAACAAATACAAGAAGTTCTCTAACCAAGTTAGCGGTGATGAGTTTATACCTACTTCGTACCATTACTTAAGTCTTCGTATCAAATCATAATCCGAATAAACTTCGCTCGCACTCCGCTGCTTTCAACTTGTACCAACTCAGCCCAAAAGGAAAACTTTTATGAGGTTTATTAAGATCAAAAGTACCTACATATGTAGGTATAAAGTAAGTCCTAAGATAGATATCCAGAGTATAGAGTATCATTAACATTTTCATTTTTTCACCCATCGCGTCCTCATAATAATATTAATTATAAACCTAAGTAGGTATTCTCTCCTAAAATAATTAATTTAAGTTTTCATCGACTAAGTAGGTATAAATAGACAAACATATATAATTATACTTACCTATACCTATAAATAATCTATTAAGTAACAACCTATACAAAAACAAATCGGGATGTTGAAGATTTATGTTGTTTTTGTCGGTTGATCGATCTGGTGAAACGGTTTCTAAGCAGTCTATGTATTTATTTTAGTAGATAGGTACCTATCTACGCATTCTCAAGACTGTCCTCATGATAGGACTCATCTTAGCCGCTTCAAACACTTCATATAACTCCGATTTACTACGAAATTGCTGAATATTTGTTGAACAGTAAGTATCTAACTAGGTACGGAGCCGGCGTCCATTCCATGACATGCATTTGTAAATGTTTTAGATTATAAATATTCTCATGGACCTACCTGAGCGATTTTGATCTTTTTTGAGAATAATTTCTTCTTTAATCTTATTGAACCTTAATGACCATTGAAACTTAAACGGCGCGGCGCGGAATTGTCACTGGCGCAACACTAAAAACCACGCGAGTTGAGACATGGGAAATAACAAGTACCTACTTAAAAAGAAGCTAACTGACTGACAATCCGCAAGACGTTGGCAAAATTAAAAAGTAAAAAGTGGTTGTTGTTGGAACTCCCTCAAAAGACTCCGAGAGACATAGCATTCTTATACATACATACTCGGAACAAAGAGATCCCGTGAGAATACCGAAATTCGTGCTGGTGACGTAATTTGGAATAAAAGATGGGTGTTAATCTTCATATAGGGGGAAGTCCCAGCTAGTGGCGGATACATAAGGTTATCGGAAAATAAAATGAAAAACTATTTCGAAAAATCTAACTTTATTTATGAATTAGTTTAGTCAACAAAATATTAAATAATAATAATAATCCATATCACAACACACAGATCTACTTGATCCCACAGTAAGCTATTATTAGCTTGTGTCGTGGAAACCAAGCAAACGTGGTATATCTATCAAAATTAATTAACAAAAATATCATCTTTGCATTAAAATAAGTAGAACGTTACTTATGTTTTGGTAAGAAAAAACTAGAATCTTAGACATTGGTGCCTATAGTATAGTTTAAACTCCAAGTGCCGGTCATAATATGACAGGTATTAAACATCGTATATCGATCACGTCGTTCATCTATCTACCTATACTAATATTATAAAGAGGGAAGATTTGATTCCTGCGGGAACTCCGAAATTATCGCGGGTGAAGCCGCGCGGGACAGCTAGTAATATTATAAAGAGCAAAAGTTTGTGAATTTGAGACGTTGTAGGGGGTAATCCAGGGTAATCTCTGGATCTACTGAACCGATTTTGAAAATTCTTTCACTTATAGGAAGCTACAGTGATCCTGAGTGTCATAATATAGGGTATTTTTTATTCTGGAATTCCCGCGGGAACTCGGAATTTCCCGCGGGTAAAACCACGGAGGAACAGCTATCTCTGGATCTACTGTCTGAAATTACCGCGGGTGAAACCGCGGGGGTCAGCTAGTACTATAATAAAAGAGTAGAATCCGCGATTCTGTACATTGAATATTTTTACCTAAAGTTGAGAGGGGTGATAAAAGAAGAGTAACCAAACACCAAAAAAAAGTTTTAAAATTTCTTTTCTGTCTGTCTGTTCGCGATAATCTCCGAATCTACTGAACGGATTGTCATGCGGTTTTCACAGGTAGATTAAGCTTAGCCTGGAGCTACTTATAGGCTTTGTTTCATTGAAATTGGATGTCGGGAAAAAAAGTTGTTGTATAAAAACCTTTCGCGCGGGTGAAACCGCTGGGCATAGCTAGTAGTTTATAAGTCACAATGGAATTATAGATATGTACTATATTTATTGATAACTAATAAGAACTCGTCAATATAAAACCATAGAAGTAATACCTACTCTCTAAATTGATTCAAATTATTTGTAAGAGTTAATTAGCTTAATAAATTACATAACTATTATCTATCTATTTATGTTTCAGATGCAGCACGTTACGCACTCCGGGTAACATTTTGGTGGCTAACCTAGCTCTTAGTGATTTTTTAATGTTGGCGAAGACACCTATATTTATATTTAACTCTTTTAATCTTGGACCAGCACTAGGGAGAAACGGTAACACATCCCTTTGTATTATTCGTTTTTATTTTATAGTTTATTCTTATCCTTACTTCCTTACTAATATTATAAATGCGAAAGTGAGTTTGTTTGTTTGTTACGCTATCACGCCTTAACGGCTCAACCGATCATCATGAAATTTTGCATGCACGTTGTCACGTTCACCTACAGGGAAGGACATACTTTTTATCCCGGAATTCCCGCGGGAAATCCGAACTTATCGCGGGTGAAACCGCGAAGAACAGCTAGTAACATTATAATATAACGGTAAAACCAATTACAATAATTAACAAGGGGTATTATAAAAACATAATAATATAAATATTAGAAAACAGTATAACAGGAGTTACGAGTAGGTACATCCACACTTAAAGAGGTATAGATACAGACATATCTTTTAAAGGTAAAGATGTTAAGTTAGTATTGTCTATCTATGGAACTACTGAACCGATTAAAAATAAGTAATTTCACTCATAGAAGGCTACAAATCCCTGATTGAATTGGATATCGACGCGACGCGGGTTCCTAAATAAAATCCCGTATCTGAAAAAGTGAAATCTCAAAGTCTGAAATCACACATTTTTTTACTAAGTATTGATTTATTATTATGTTTGGCATGGTAATAACTCGTATACTAATAATAAATGCGAAAGTGAGTCTGTTTCTTTGTTTGTTACGCTTTCACGCCTTAACGGCTCAACCGATCACCACGAAATTTTGCATACACGTTGTCACGGGTACAGAGAAGGGCATAGGGTACTTTTTATCTCAGAATTCCTACGGGAACCCCGAAATTACCGCGGTTGAAACCGCGGGAGATAGCTAAAAGAAAATTTATATCTCTAACAGAAAAATAAAAGAAAAAGGCAAATAAAGAAATTAACGTCTAAACCTACCTAGTCTATTTTATTTTTAGAAAGCAAAAACCTGCAAACCTATATACGGTATATCAACGGTTGTCGTAACGAATAAAGTTTATTTCATTTCATTTCATTTCAAACCACATAATTATACCTATGTAACAATAAATGTCGTTTGGTTTCAGGTTGTGTTATATACGGTTTCATAGGTGGCATGACAGGGGTAACATCCATAGCAACACTGGCGGCCATTGCCCTCGACCGTTACTGGGCCGTAGTCCGTCCACTGGAGCCGTTAAGGGCCCTTACAGCAATTCGAGCGCGGCTCTTAGCCATCGGGGCGTGGCTCTACGCCGCCCTTTTCGCCTCCGTGCCTGCCCTCGACATTGGCTATGGCCGATACGTTCCCGAAGGCTACCTCACGAGTTGCAGCTTCGATTACCTCACTGACGAAGATCCACCGCGATATTTCATTTTCGTATTCTTCTGCGCCGGCTGGGTCGCTCCCTTCTGCACAATATCATTTTGTTACCTCAACATCTTCCGCGTCGTGGTCTGTAATAGAAACGTCTCCGCTAAAAACCAAGACCAAAGGCTCTCGTCGAGGCACGTCAAAGAACAAACTAAGAGAAAAGCGGAGATCAAACTTGCAGTGTTGGTCATAGGTGTGATAGCTTTGTTTTTTATATCTTGGACCCCATACGCTGTAGTAGCTTTGTTGGGTATATTCGGGAAAAAAGAACTGATAACTCCTTTGGTCTCCATGATTCCTGCCTTATTTTGCAAGACAGCTGCCTGCGTTAATCCATTCGTTTATATAATAACACATCCTAAATTTCGAGGTGAATTAAAAAAAATGCTATTCAGACGTACATCGAGACGGTCAGACGGTACTTTTAAAACTACTGGATATACAACGGAAATAAGTAAAATCCATAGGGCCAGTAGAGACCTCAGCGACACTGATGTGGAAATAGTAGAGATGAAAGACATACCGTATCAATGCGAAACTGTGGATCAGAAAAAAGCTATCAAAGTGAGTACCATATCGTCGCGAGTATCGGAGCGTGAGGGCTCGCAAAAGTCACAAAGGAGCGTCAGCATGAAGAGTTTTGAAGAGAGCGTTGTGAGCCCACCTTCGTGGTACGTTAAGCCTCAATTCACTAATAAAAAGAGAAGTTTTAGAAAGCATTCGTCCAAAAGCAGGATTTCTTTAAATACAGATCCAATTGTAATATAAAATGACGCATGGTACCTACATCTTCATTGTATCTACAGGTACGTGTAAAAGTA
Organism: Zygaena filipendulae; assembly: GCA_907165275.2. Taxonomy (NCBI): domain Eukaryota; kingdom Metazoa; phylum Arthropoda; class Insecta; order Lepidoptera; family Zygaenidae; genus Zygaena; species Zygaena filipendulae. Next base: position 5,697,980 of record OU015657.1, read on the forward strand.
GGTATGGATTACATTATTATTTGTGCCTTCAGGAAATTAAATTCTGATCGAGTCTGTACGAAAATACCTAGATATTTCTATAAAAAAGAAGTAATAAAAATGGAAACGATTATTGTGTACATAGATATTACTATAGCCGTTCCCCGTGGTTACACCCGTATTGTGAACAATACCCTCGTACGACAATGGTATGCAAACACACGGTTTCATCAGCGTTGGTTTTGGAGTTTCCGTGATTCCGTGATAAAAAGTACCTAAATATGTCTTTTTCTGTAACTATTTTACGCTAAATTTCATGATGATCAGTTGAGTAGTTAAAGCTGGAAAATGTAAGAGACCAAGTGACTTTCAAATTTATAACATTAGTATGAATGTTCGTCTAGTCGACAGAGAAAAATGGATATTATGGTTTTAGGTAGGTACCTACGCAGTTTTATTGTTCGCATTGCAAACAAAAGAATAGAAAAGTGATATATAATAATAGCTATACGTATACGTACATAATATATTACGTTGAAAAGTAGTAATTGACGCGCATCATCATCTACTAGCATTTCCAAAACCTATCTGATATAGGTAGGTACGTATTAGGTACGTATAAATCTTTTATGATCTCGATACTTACGGTAGATTGTATTAGAGTAGTAATTATCAGAGCTGTTTAGTTAAATCAGATTAATTAATGTACAATCTTTAGATTAGGTACTAACAAACCTTCAGGTGCGTTAGGTATAAGAAAATTATTATGATCATCAATGTTGTTACGCATGCACGCTTGTACCATGCTTGGGCCCTTATTCACTATGACCAACAACATTCCTTGCCCATAACGTGCGTCCCAAAAACGCATTTCTAAACGTTCTAAATACCAAGATATTAGAAATTATTATTCTTTATGTCATAAGAAACGTTGTAAATGTATTTTTTTGGAGTAAAACTTCTTTGATTCGAGCGAAAGACAGTTTTTGCGGCGTCTTATCTTAGCGCGGCGTGTTATGGTCATAGTGAATAAGGGCCCTGACCTAATTTATTTATTGTATAGTAATCAAAGAAAGAAAAATAAAAACGTCGTTTATTATTGTGTATTTATTTTTTAACTTTATAATTTTTAATTAATTAATTAATTAAAAACTTTATTATAATTAACTTAATCAACTTATCGTCACTTTCTGACTTTCTTATAAGATTATCCTCGACCAGCTCACATTCGCCTTCCACTGTAAAATGGTAACGAGCTGGAGAAAAAGCTGAGCGAAACGATATAAAATAGATTTATCTTCCACTCGGAAAAATATTTACAGAAAAGTGATAATTCGCTACTTTACATTGCCAGCGGATTTTGTAGAGCAACGCAGAAATTCGATGGGTCAAATGGGAGAGGTTGTATTATGCTCCCATTCCAGCAGGTATTGCGGAATTAAAATCATTACGAAGGACGAGTGGAGAGGCAGGGACATTACGGCGATGGTGCGTGATGGTGGTGTGGTATAGTGACTATAGCCACTACAGGTCCATGGTGATAGCAGAGTCCGTTCAGAACTATCGTTCGTTCGTAGGTGCCATATCATTTTTCTAACTCGCAGTAGGTAGGTACAGCTACAGCACCACTCCGTTCACTCGATTACGGTGGGAGCACTTCATGAAATTCACTGTTGTGAGTTCAACCACTCAACTTACCTAATCCTTATGCAGTCCACTTGCAGTACCTACCGCTACCGTACAAGGTGGCGACGCGACGCCAGGAAGCGAGTGTTGTTTATTTTACACCAGCTGCCCACCCTGGCTTTGCCCGAGGGAAAATTAATAATGTGTCTTTAAATTTGTAAGTATACAGTACAGCTTTATTTATCCGTGGTTTAGGGGTTAATGAAACCGACTGTAACGCCAGGTGTAACGGGTTCGATTCCTCTATGTTTAGGTACCTATATGTGATGATCTTCGGTGTCGGCTATTAACAAAAAAAAAACCGTGCACGTCGTTATTTGTTTTGCGGTTTCTTTAGGTCTTCAAGCTCGTCTGAGTTCGCATAAAGGAAAGTCAACATAATATTATCTTAATTCTCATCTTTTTGCCATTTTGTTATGGACCCCAAAAATGCTTGCAGTCAACCTTATTAAAGATTTTTTGGTGTATAATTCCGATCATTATGAAATTTCGCAAACACGGGTAGGTAGGTACCTACAGGACTACAGAAAATAAAATAGGGAACTCTTATCCCAGAATTCCCGCGTGATCTCCGAAATGTACTTCCGATCACGCGGAAGTGTACGGAAAAACCGCGGGGAACAGCTAGTTATAGGTAAGTACCTACATAATATTATTGATTGCATGATGCCGATGACGATGCCTAAACGGCTGGGCCAATTTCACTTATTCTTTCAATACTGTTATTGTAACGAGAAGGTTCTTATGAAAGAATTTTGGAGTTCCTGCGGGAATTCCGAAACTCATGCGAGTGAATCTCCGAAACGGTTGGACCGACCGGTTGATTTTGACGGGACTGCTAATTAGCTGATGTTATAGTAGGTAAGAAGTAAATTAGGCTACTTTGGAGTAAGGGATTCTGAAGCTCACACGGGTGAAACCGCGGGGAACAGCTGGTATGTATTAAATAATTTACTTTAAATACCTTTTAGAAAGGGAACGCAATAGGATACTTGCATGAATTTTTTTTCCAGTCTATTTTAAAGATATATGGCCTACTTAAACAAAGCAAAAAAAAAAAAAACAAATATATGCATAAATTAAATAGACAGTTTAAAAGTTCCTATTTTTGACTTTACCGCCGAAACGCGGAATGACGTCACTAGTCAAAAATTACGCCTTATTAATCTGTGATAGAGATATCACTGTCGTATTGACAGACAGAGTCATGTGACACTGACAAACAGATAACTTCAATATCCGAAAGCGAAATTGTTGTAGCCTACTAACCGCCTAATAGCTTACTGTGTTGTTATATGCTCATTGCAGAATTTCACGTGCAGGACAAAAAAAAATACATCGACATATCGCATACAAAACGGTAGGTACCGGATAATCAAATCAATTCTATGCCGTGACTTTTCAAACTGTGACATTGGCAGAATCATCGTCAAAACGGTGGAGCCATTAAAAACCACAAATTGGAATTGGAAAAGCGAAATTAATGTTGAACCTGAGGGTTGAACTGTGTCGAGTTACTTCCAAAAGTTCCAGTAAAGAATCAAAATGCATCTAGTAAACAACTTCAGATAAAGGAAAATATGTGTTGACTGAATGCACTTAGTTTCTTTTGTCTTCCCTGAAAGAGGTAAACATTTCCTAAAAAAATAAAAGTGACGTAATATGTTAAGCGTGGCTGTGATTGGTGTTTCGTTGCAACGTTCCGTTTCACTAAATTAAAAGTTCAATATTTTGGAAACTATTGATAATTTTTTAGTAAATCTTTCACGATAATGCTTTTCCAAAGCGCTCTCCACATTCGCGCGTGGTTCGCGCGCGAAGCCGCGAAACACCAGCGAACCATGAGTGTGGATCCGATTCGCATACTCTTCGCGGCTTCGCGCCGCGTTCGCGCCTCGTCGCTCGAGCGCGCTCCACATTTGCGAAGCCGCCAAACAGCCGCGAAACACCCGCGAACCATGATACCACACTATAGTTCGCGGGTGTTTTGCGGCTTGTGGAGCGCGCTTCGAGAATAGGCTAGTTTCCTAAATTTTCTTTTTTAGTCCGTTTTGTAGATAATTAAAAAATATTGGACACGTATTTTTTTTTATGTAACCAAAAAATAACGGAGATATATCAAGTCGAAATTTCACATGACGTCACGCCTCGCTACAGTTTGTTCGCACGTTATAGCGAGCTGTGACATCACGAGTCCCCCACCCTAAACTTTAATGCGCTTTATCTATGCATATTTCCATTATTTTAAAAAAGCAAAAAATACGTGTCTTTTATTTTTTTATTATCTAACTGACGGACTAAATAGAATTTTGATTTTTTTACCCAGGAAACTAGCCTATTGTCGGTTTTTTGTCCCGCGACAAAGGGTTCGCAAGCCGCGAACTTGCCGCGAAAGCGCCTAGGCTCCACATTCGCATGCGGCAGCAGTGCGGCTGAGTCGGCTCAGTCGTGTCGAGTCGAGTACGGCGAGCGGTTGTGTCAATGATATTCTATCTAGGTGTTAGTCGTGTGTAATTTATGCTTTGAAAATGGCGACAAATTGTAACCAACTAGAACTAGCATTTTTAAAATGCTTTTAAGCTGAAATCTGAACCCATGTTGTGGCATACCAAAGGATTGCGAATACCGGTGGATGAATTAAAGAAAAATAAAGATTCCTTGATGTATAGTTATAGGGGTTAATAGGATGAAGGTCAATAAATCTATAAAATCAGGAGCATATATCAGCCCATTTGGTTTGCCTAGGACATAATGGATTCTTTTTTAGGGCATACACTTTCTCCACTTCTTTTTATTACTTTCTAATGGTTGATATAAGCGTAACTGTAAAGCGTCATTTACACTCGCGTACGAGCAACGAGGCGAACCACGCGGCGAGCCCCGAGCGACTGTTTACATTCGCGCTTCGTCGCTCGCCGCGTGGTTCGCCTCGTCGCTCGTGCCGCTCGCGTCCCCCGGAGCGGCTTTTTTGTCACGAGTCAAAGGGACGAAAAAGGAGCAAGGGGCGCGGGGCGAGGGACGAGGCGCGAGTGTGAACAGGCGCTAGGGGCTCGCCGCGTGGTTCGCCTCGTCACTCGCACCGCTCGCTTCCGGAGCGGTTTTTTGGTCACGAGTCAAAGGACCTCGCGTCAAAGCGAGCGTGGTGTTTACACTCGCGTTCTCGCTTCAGTCGGGTTTCAACTTTGGGCCGCGATGGTTGTGTGCTTTTAAACTGAATAATTGGATTGGTTGTAACTTGCAACAAGAAACGTTTTGGTTTCTAGAATTATTTTAAAAGAAACCGATAATTTGGGATCCCAAACATAGATTCCACAAAAATAACCAAAAAGTAAACGTTATATGGACTAGATTTTATTAAGAAACTAGCTGTGCCCCGCGGTTTCACCCGCGTGAAAAGTTTTTATGTAACAACTTTTTTTTCTTGACATCCGATTTGAATGAAACAAAGCCTATATATAGATCCAGGCTAAGCTTAATCTACCTGCGAAAACCGCATGACAATCCGTTCAGTAGATTCAGAGATTATCGCGAACTGAGAGACAGACAGACAGAAAAGATTTTTTAAAACCCCTTTTTTTATAGTTGGTTACTCTTCGTTTATCGTCCCCTGTCAATTTTTGTTAAAAATATTCAATGTACAGAATCGCGGATTCTACTCTTTTATTATATTAGTACTAGCTGTGCCCCGCGGTTTCACCCGCGCGAAAAGTTTCTATACAACAACTTCTTTTTATACAACAACTTCTTTTCCCGACAAGTAAGGATTTCATTTATTAAAATTAATCGAGTAGTAGTAAAAGCTCAGTAAGCAAAGTCGTCTTGTTGCCGCTAACACTTCGACATCCTCCCTTGTTGCTAGCTCAAAGACAACTGAACTGAACGCACTGCAGGCCGCAGCTCTTTTGTCTCTTTTCCATCGATCGTGCGGTCACGGTCGCACGCACGAGCGACGGGACGAGGCAGCGTTTACACTCGCACCTCGTACCCCACCACGAAACGAAGCACAAGACGAGGAACGAGGTGCGAGTGTAAACGCCGATAAAACAGCGTTTACACTCGCGCCTCGTACCTGGCCACAAGACGAACCACGAGGCGAGGAACGAGGCGCGAGTGTAAATCCCGTATGATACGCAAAGTATCCCCGCAGCAGCAACTTCGACGTCCATTTTTGTTGAGTGCGCGAACCAGAGAGAAGGTAATCACTACGTGGCGCGAACTATACTGCGAAACTGGCGTGAACGGCGAATGACGATGAAAGTAGAACCCAAGGAGTTCTTGCGTGGTTCGCGCCGCGAATCACGCGCGAATGTGGAGCGGACTTAAGGCTCTATTTTTTAAATATTGACACAATTTCCTATCATAAATTTCATGCAAGTACATACCCTCAGAAGAATAACTAGCATATTCTCCTGAGCAAGTACCCAAGTCAACTGTCAAACTGTCAAATCTTCAAAAGTATTCAAACAAATACTTCAAAGTTCAAAGCAATGTTTTGCCAACTTGTGGATTTTCCACTTTAACGGGGTGGTGGTTCCTACTCCCCCCTCTTAGTGGCTGGTGGATTTTTCTAGTGGTTTACTAAAATTCGGGTTCAATTACTGAAAGTACAATCGCTCAACCACTAAGCCACTTATGTTTCAAAATATGTTATTTCTACTTTATTTAATTTCAGGAGTATTTACTTTTATTGCGTAGGATAGCAAGCTGAACCATCAAGACTCAGGATGACAAACTACGCGAGGATTTGCTGTAAAATGTACGGTCAGCTGTAGAAATATAATTATATACCTACACTTTTGATAGTAATTGAACCTTAAGTAGGTGCCAATTTTTACACTTACGTTTAAAAATTGCCAACCCTAGCATTTTTTTTCTTTTCTCCCCATACCTCGTGTCTATTGAACCCATGTGCGGGTCAGTAGAAACGCAACATATTTTTGCATTTTGTGCTGTAATTAAGGAATAAATGCCAATTTAGATGACACCAGACACCTAAAAGACATGATATAAGCATAATCTAATGTTATTTACTATTGAAGACATACATAAAAACACAAAACTAAAAAGCTAAAAATAACAAAATACCGATTTAATCCAACAGACAAAAATACACGTAATACTGTGCTACCACTTTTCGATTTGAACTCGGTGCCAAGCCCGCTTACGTCTGCCCACTCGGGTTGTACAGCTCACGACGAGCTCGTGGCGGGAGTGGACTTAGCCCATCTACCTACTCCATACATGGTTTGTCACCGACTTTATATTGAAAAGTGGTAGCACAAACCAATAATAGTATTGCGTGTATTTTTGTCTGTTGGATTATATCGGTATTTTGTTATTTTTAGCTTTTTAGTTTTGTGTTTTTGGAAGTCGGTTTTAATTTTTTTGTTAAAAATTTGTTTATTTCTTGCTTTTTGAGTAATCGGTGAACATACATAAAAAAAACATACATACAATCGTACATAGAACCTCCTCCTTTTTGGAAGTCGGTTAAAAATGAAGTCAAATTTCAAAATTGTGTCTATTCACCCCGTTTTACGGTAGTGGTTTTTGCAGGTGAATCTGGTGGAGAGCTATTGGCAACACTGCTTCAAAGGCTCAAGCGTAGACGGCTCCATCTACGGACTCAAGCCTCAAACTTCAAAAATATTCATTTAGTTCATACACTTCAGTTCATAAATGATTACTAATTCAGATTTCAGATTTCATACTTTATTAGGTACCTCAGTTTATTACTTTATGGTAAACACTAAAGAGTAAAGACGAGATGCCAATCGTTATTAATAAATATAGGGTTTTTATGAGAATTATTAGCAAAAAATATTTTAATATACGGCTATTTAGCGATAAGAATTCATACAATGTACTATTCTTTGGATCTGATGTAATAGCTCTGGACAGCTTGGCGAAAATAAACGAACTAAGGTTAGTTGGTTTATTGATTTTTAGTTAATTTTATTGTTTCTCTTTATTGTATCTGTAGGTGTAAAAACTTACAGAAAAATAAACAATATTATCGGTCGATTGGAATTAGTAACGACCAACAGTAGTAAGAACCCATCTCCTATCGAAAAGTATGCGCTATCTGAAGGCATCAGGATTTTAACATGGCCTTTACAAAACATACTGGAACGAGAATACGATATTGGTTTGATTGCAGCGTTTGGTTACTTGATTAAAGAAGATGTATTGAAAAAATTTCCAATGTAAGTTACAATGAGATGAACCTTAATTTAATAAACTTAGAAGACTCAAATGGAAATATATATTCTATTTAGGTAAATGTATGTTCTTTTTTTCAAGGGGCATGGTAAATGTACACCCTAGCTTGTTACCTCGATGGCGTGGCGCTGCTCCTATAATTCATACCCTGCTGCATGGAGATGAAGTCACTGGAGTAACACTTATGAAGATCAAAGCAGACATATTTGATGTGGGTGTGTATTTCATTGTTATTACCTATAGAAATCAAAGATGTTATCCATTCATGGTTGAAGTTTTTGGTCATATCCTCATATCTGTTCAAGTTGTAATTTCAAACACAGCTATAGTTCTGATGAATACAACAAAGCATATTTTCAACTATTTTTTCATTAATTTTGAAAAGTATGTTTTAAAAAATTCGTTTTTTTTTTAAATCAAGCTTTTCTTTCATTTATTTCTGTACAGTATCATCACCATTACCCTCAAAATAAATGTTAAGCCTAATTGATCCTACTGTGAAATGTTTTATTATGGATACTTTAGTAGAGATTTATTAAAAGCATTTATTTTAGCTAGTTTAGTTTGTTAGTAGGTGTATATGGTGTTTGATATAATTTAAGGTTTTTTTTTTATTTCAGGTGAAATAATAAGTCAGCGTAGAGTGCCCGTCTCCAAGGATATAAAATTACCTGAACTTACTAGTCAGCTGTCAGCAATTGGTGCTGACATGTTAGTAGAATGTATATGCCGACTACCCTCATGCTTAGAAAACATACAACCACAGAGCACTGAAGGAGTCACTTACGGTAACTATGTACATAATTAAATTAACTTTGAAAACAGTGCAGAGATAAAACTAATTTTATTAACTTCATGAAATGTGTTATTTGGCTACTAAAAGAAACAATCTGTATTGCATTATTATTTTTATTGAATAAGTTTTGAGTTAATTGTGCTTTTCTTTTTTCAGCAAGAAAGATCTACAAGAACATAAGTGTTGTAAAATGGTCACAAATGACAGCAGTTGAAGTTTACAATCTTTATCGTGCTATATATGGATTGTACTCGCTAACAACCAAGTTTAGAGACAAAGAATTGAAATTGTTTGAAGCTTTTCTTGTGGACTCTGAAGCAATTGATATCAAGAATAAACCTGCTGGAATACTAGAGTACCATGAAAAAACAGACTCAATAAGAGTTTTGTGTAAAGACAGGAGATATATTTATTTCAAATCACTTAAAATCATAGGTAAAAAGAAAATATCAGCTTTTGACTTTTTTAATGGCTATGTGAATAATATACCAATGGATGAAAAGAATTGTATGGTATGTTAATACATAATATTGTAAATATTTTTCTGTATACACCCTGTAATAATTTGTTGGATCTGTGAAGTAAATTCTTCATACATTTACATTCAATTTAGTTCTAATTTTTTTTTCAATGCAGGCCAAAGTTTGTAGAATATACAGTTTAAGTGATATCAGAGAAATAATTTGATTTCAATGTAGCAGGTACATGAACTAGTTATTCTACATCTAAAATAAACTAATTTTGTCTTATAACCTAGTAAGTAGTAGCAATCTAATTCTTACAACATGAAACTAGGGAATATTGTTTTAACCAAACAATTGTATGCATAAAATAGTAATAAATTATAATAAACATAGTTAAATATAAATAGATGGAAATATTGATAAAGACAACATCTTTTTAAACGGAAGATTAGGTATTATAAAGTATGTAAAAATATGCTTACATCATAATAATTTGGAAATAAGAGATAAAAGACATTTCAATAAAACAAAGACAATTTAAGTAAGACATTTAAAGGATCAGGGGGCTCTGTGCCTTTCAAATTCAGATACAACAAGCGTTACAGGTGGTAGGTAGGTATCAAAAAAATTGCAATACGTAAGTGGAATTGTGGCTTGTTACTCTTTTTTAAGTGTTATAGTGTAGGTATGCCTATATTTTATCAAACCTAACAAAAAGTTAGATTTAACGTTTAAAACCTTTTACCTATCCCTGCTCAATAGGGGTCATCGGTCATCCATAAAGTAGGTACGTCACACTAATTTTGTAATTTTTCGACCCCTTCCCCATCCTTGTCACAGTTGGCCACATTCGTGAGACCCCCCCCCTCCCTAGTGTGACGTCACTCATTTTGCAATTTTTACATTTATAATAATCCACTTCACAACACACATATCTACTTTATCCCAGACTAAGCTATAAGCTTGTGTCGTGGAAACCAAGCAAACGTGGTATAAACTACACATTATTACATATATATTATACTATAGATATATATATATATACACACCCAGACTGGAAAATGGAACCCTGGAACCTCTTGATTAACGGGCAGGCATGGTGACCATTGCGCCAATCGGGTATTATAAATTATTAAATTAAAACAGCAGTTCCGACAAAACAATTAAAACCTTAGTTCGCCAACAATATACAGATAACCGTTAGAAATATAAGTTTTTCGATAATATTTCTGGCATTTAGCACTTAGATGTATAAGATTTTAAAATGTGGGAGGGAGGGCCCTCCCCGTTAAAGTGTGACGTACTTTAAGGATGGTCCCATAAATAAAGAAAAAAAAACATACCTACCATTTGTACTTATTACCACTTACCACTTATAATATTATGTTTAATTATATTATTACTGAGCGGCATAAAATCTAAAACTAAACGCTAACGCTAACGTTCACCATCGCGTATGGTAGGTTTCACAATCAGAAGTGGGAGTTACTGACTGAGCTTTACCCTGTAAAATGAGATTTTTTGAATTAGCACTAATAATATTACCATAGGAATGTGGTGTGGCAGCGTAAATTTTTAAGTGTTAACCAGTCCAATGTGGTGTGATTTTGCGGTTTTTTTTTCTTCAGAAACCTACGGACACCGGCGTGCTCTCAAGGCTCAGTAAAAGTTCCTGGTGCGAAGCGCACCAAATTCGATCGTCTATTAATGCTTTTACCATTTCATCACGCGGATAAACGATACAGGTGCACATAAGAAGACATTTTATAGTATAGACTGGATGGTCTAGCCTCCTTAAGAAAGATATAAACTTAAAACTCGACAGAAAGCAATTGTTTCCTTCAGTTTCCCGCGTTAATTTCGACGTTCCCCGGGAACTCCAGGATAAACTATACCTTCCTCTGGAATCACTATCTATTGGTGAAACCCGCATGGAATTCCGTTCAGTAGTTTTTGAGTATAACGCGAACAGACAGACGCAGTACTTTGTTTTATTATACGTACCTAAGCTACGTAAGGAAGAACCTTCGTGAACCTACGCCACCCCACCAAAGTTTCATCACAATCGAACCAATAGTTGAGTGCATAGAGGACAGACAACTAACACTTATTTGATATAATTACTTACCCATTTGTTAGTCACAAAACTTCTAAGTTAGTTAACTTATCTAAAAGATAGTAAGTACCTATAGGTAGGTATTTGTTGGTAATTTGCTGTAAAGATACACTGTATTTACTGCTGTTTTAAAATAAACCCTTTTACGGCCGCACTCACGAGTCGACTTTAATGATTAATTAGTAGAATAGATTTTTAAAACAAAACTGCCGCAATCAGAGACGTTCAGTAAATTAATGTTAATTGGCATTTAATGAGATGTAACTTAATTAGTTAAATGCCAATTAACATTAATTTATTAAACTTGTCTGATTGCGGCTGTTTTGTTTTAAAAATCTATACCTGGATCTTAAAGACTGGTCTTTTTACCTACAAGTATAATCTATGAGGATTTACTATCCCCATCGGCAGTTCCTTTGGGCATGTCCAGAAATAAAAAAGCATCAAAATTGACTCAACACGTGATCGCAGCATGTCTGCCGTTTTAATATCTTAAAAATATTTTTTATTGTAGAAAAATTTAATGGCAGACACTTATTCCGGTTCTTACTATATAATTTTTATAGAATTTCAAAGCTTCTAAAATTTTATAAAAAACTGCGTTATTAATAAACGTGCGTTTTGCGTTTGTATATAATAATAATAATATAATTCCCTGCTAATATAAATGCGAAAGTAACTAATTTTTTCTGTCTTTTACGCTTTTACGTCTTAACGGCTCAACCGATAATCATGAAATTTTTCGTACGCGTTCTCAGGGGAACAGAGAAGGACGTAGGGTGTTTATCATCCCGGAATTCCCGCGGGAACTCCGAAATTACTGCGGGGAGTAGCTAGTTACATATATTTTTTAGCTTTGTTGATCAAACTTACGCAAATTTTTATGCTTTTTACTTTTGGGCACAAAGGAATCCCCGATGGGAATAGTGGATCCCCATTTCATCAACGGCGGGTGAAATAATATGCCTAGCATTAATATGCTGTTTGCTACTATACTGTAAGTCTGCGGAACGCTGGCTCTGTCTATTATGCAAAACATCGCCTTTACCCCTTGGCCAGTCTCGGCAGCGGCGGGTCACAGCTATCAGCGGCGCGAGCTGCGGCCTACTTCTTATGTTGTCTAACATTTGTTTTTGCCGCTGCCTCCGCCGCCGCCGAGACTGTGGCGCCGCCCTTAGAACTGTAGATACTATTCCTTACGACTCATTATGCCGTCAACAATAATAAAGGTGTGAACACAGCGTGCTCTTTTGAAATAAGATTGTTTTCAGAATAAATATGGTCGGAGACTCAAATTTTGTCCGTCGCTATCACGGAAAAGTGAATTTAAAACAACTGAGGCTTAGTGTAGTGTTGACATACCTACTCAGGACACTATTCCCTAAGAATAACCTTTTTGCCATCAACAAACACAAGTCTTATTACTTAGGTATAGTATACATATGTACGTATGCGGTATACTTACCTCCGAGTAATCATTAACTGATACAGCAATGTGATTTTCTAACAATGCGTATCCTGAAAATAATAAATTTACAACTATGGATGGTAAATTACAATGCAACTCGACCATGGTCTCGGAAGTAAATTGAGACGATTCTAATAATTGTCATCGTTATTTTTCAATCGTCAAAATTTTCGTTCATCGAAAACGATAATGCGTGGATTGATCTAAAGGCTTATTAGGGAATGAAATCATGCAAATGCAATGCCCGTGATTTATTTTTAATAAACAACCATTGTTTTTATTTTACCTTAGATAGAATTAAAATTTTAAAACAATTTATATAACTACTATATACTCTATGATTATATATTTAGATTCTTTGAGAATCAAAGTTAAATCTACAACATTAGTTAAAAAAAAAACAAATATTTGAACTTTTATGACTAGGAGACAAATGACATTGGCATAACTAACCGTAGTTAAATACTAATTCGGTAGGTACCAATTAAAATGTTCCAGAAGACAAATGAAATGGCGATTTAACAATTTATATTTTAAAAATTTAAAAATCATTGCATAGAACTTTTCTCTTGCAATGAAAAACCGTTCAATGTGCTTTAATAAAAAAATCAATACTCATTAATAAAGTTATATCTATCTATATACGTACCTACAGCATTGATTTACTTGGTGTGGTATATCAATGACCTACAGTTAAAACGGCTCAGATAAATTTCATTTTTAAATTAATATTAATCGCCATTAAAAATGACACTTTTTGTTTGTTACTTAAGGATACTTATTTTGTAAATCGATTACGTCTAACACTAATTGAAGAAGGAAATTGGAACACACAAGTTGATAATGTACAAAAAAAGCTTAAAAAAATAACTATATAATCTAATATAGTATTATATTATCAGTGCAATAATGAACTCATATTTAGTAAAACATTCGGCCACTTTCCAACTGTAAAACACTGAAACTTCCATACTTAAAAACTTTAGGGTCAAAATAGGCTATTTGACAAAATTTTTGTTTATAGTCCGTCTTGTAGATTTATAAAAAAAATTAGACTCGTATTTTTTCTTTTTTCGCGTAAGCAAAAAATAACGGAGATACGTTGAGTCGAAATGTCGCGTGACATTACGAGCCCCCACTCCTAAAATTGAATGCGCTTTACCCAGGTATATTTTCATTAATTTGAAAAAGCAAAAAATACGTGTCCATTATTTTTTTATTAAAAAAAAAAAGTAGTCAAATGGCCTATTATTCTCATGGTCAAAATCGAATACTAACTCATACTATAAAACTCATCCTAACTCATATTATAAATTCGAATGTTTTTTTTTGTTTGTTACGCTTTCACGCCTTAACTAAAAAGGATCGTCACGAAATTTTGCTTACGCGTTGTTAACGCAAGTGAAACCGCGGGGACCGGCTAGTACTTAATCATTCAATATATACACAACAAGTAGGTACTGTGCGGTATACACAGATAAATAAGACAAGCTTAACGTGAATATCGAAGGTCAACACAGAGTAGTTATGTATTACTTACATATATATACATAGTTGGAAAGCGTCCAATGCAAAGTGATAACAAACAAATGAAATAATATGCAGCGAGGCGACCGCGAAACATGATTACATGATCGACGATGCGACATTGTGAGTTTTCTACCGGACACTTCCTGCTTTTCATAGAGAACATTTGGGCGCCACTTGTTTCCTAGAATATTAGTGAAAAAAAAACATTACTACGTACACTACTCATGAATTCTGACAGAATTATACACACAGTACAAATGGTAAACATTATTGTAAGAAAGCATTTTAGCCAAGGCCAAATTGAGACTCGCAAGGTAGGTACCTACTTAGTAAAGTACAAAAAATGCGTGTCAGTTGCTTAAAGTTTTAAACTAACATAAGCATAAATCGTGTAGATAAGTTTTTCCTTCAAATACAAACAAGCCACAACCATCACATCAAAGTTTATTTGAAATAAGATAGTAAAAAAACGTAACAGCATGATTGGAAAACAAATATATAGTCAGCAAAAAGGACAGTATAAACAACATGCACGTAAAAAAATATATAAAACAAGTAACAATAAAATATACAAAATATAACAAGATGTTAGTTATACATAAAACTGAATGACTAAGAACGTGTTAATTAATATATGCTTATATTCTTGGGTGCAAATCTGAAAAATTTAACAAAGTATTGAAAACTCGAACGACTAGTTAGCTCTAAGCGTTTTATTTAGAACTTTAAGTTGTTAATAATCACAGGAAACGTAAGAAATATTTTCATTATTATTATATTATAATAGGTAGGTACTCTATACCTTATTTTCACCAAGGTGGTAACAAATCTTTGGGTTATAATAATTCATTTTTTTCTTATCTACAATAGGTAGAATGAATGATTCAATATAATTATAGTACTTAGATAAAATTATTCTATATAGCTAGTGAGCTACCTTTTAGGTACAATAATTATTTTCTATGTAATTTAATAATAATAGTTATAATACATTTAAAATAGGTATATGAATTTTATTTTATAGTAAACAACTATCGCAGTTAACGCCTACCAAAGGTTCAACATCAATAAACGCTATCGCAACAACGAACACTCGAGTGTGTTCATTAACTTTGCCGCCAGGTTACGATAACTCGCGGTGTAGGCGCTAATTTGTTAGCATATTCGTCAGATAAAACACATCGGGCGAGATAAAAAACCGATATCCATCACACCAGCCAGCAATAAGGTGTCAATATAATACTTGACACGAGATATACCGAAGTTTAACACTATCGTGCCTAATATGCGCTGTGGCTTCGCAATCGCCAAATAAACTTTGTCTGACAAGACAAATAAATTTTACATTTGGATAGTTTCCCAAATATAAAAACCGTCGAAACGTCAAATATATTCGTCAGACGAACAAATTCTCTGTAAAGATATTCCAACACCATATATTTTTCCTTTCAATAATATTTATAACCATCAATTTCAAATCCTCTACACAGAAAAGTATTTACGCAACGAGCGTCGAGCACAGTCAATGTGTTCTTTGTTAGGTACTTTTTGTATAATTATGTACTATAATATACTAAATAGATAAACTAAGTACTAGCACCCTGCAACATATACATAATATTATTAATCTTGTTATTTACACAAATAGGGCATGCTGATCAATTTTGAGTTCTATTCTACTTTGGTATGTAATTATTCATCTAGAATGTAATTAGTTTAACAAATTTTTAGCGAAGCAAACGATTTCTTACATGTGTTCTGGATGACTGCGGATACAGTCGATAAAGTCGGCGGGCTTGAGCTCGCCCCTGCAGATACGGAAGACGGCGGTGAACAGTGGGAACCTGCAAATGTCAATACAACCTTCTCAAACAAAGTTCTAACATCGACAGTCAACTCCACCATCAATAACCTGATACTTGGGGTTATGTTGTGTGTGTTTTTAACTACCTGATGCTGTCTAACAATAAGTTTTCGTAAGGAATATTCTCTCTCCCATCTATCTATAATTATCTACTTTGATCAAGGGTCAAGGTTAAGGGCGCGGTGCGATACGAAGCTTCATAAATCACAACACAATCTACTTTATATATTGTAATGCCAATGGAATCAAGCCAAGACACCTACACTAAAGCTACTATACAAACCGTACTATAAGAATTTTAAAATAAGTTAAAGTAGTCGCTGTCGGTCCTCTGTATATACAACGTGTTAATGAATTATCTGAAAACTAGAAAGTAGTTTGCTCAGAATCGACTTCCGAATCGATCGCACTATGTCTTAATATAGGTTACATTTTTTCATTTTCAATAGCCTATGTCTAAATTATTTATAATACAATATTTGGCGCTTACGCCGCGCCGCAGAAAAAAATTTGAACCGGTAGGCGCGAGCGTAGCGCTTGGAATTTCGTAGATAGGTCACCTCCAAACTAATATTGAATAACTTTTAAAATATAAATTATTTTGACATAAAATATATTTTAATCACATTATTGTTTATATTTTTAAATGGGTTGTATCAATTTTTTAACACGTTGTATAAGTCAAGTATCGAAACTTTCAAACCTTCCTCTCTCCGTTATTATCCTAAAACGTATTTTAAATAAATAATTGAACCAATAGAAGTGCTTCCCCGTCGAAATATTAATGCCTAAAATTTAATTCGAGTACTGTATGTGCGTCCATCGTCTAACCTTCTACCCAAGTATAATTACTAGTATCGAAAAATGACTAACTTATTTCGTGGCTCAATTGGTTTATCTATAAAACAAAAAAAAATATAAAAACAAAACGTGCAGGGAGAGACAAGTGTAAACTGTTGAGTAAACTAACGATCTCACAATATAATAAGTATATCCAAAATGATCATTATAAACAATATGTTTTCGCCAAAAAAAAAACTCTTTCAAACTAATAAATTTGATGTTATGTAAATATGTATTTGCACTGAAAAAAAAAAGTTTGTTTTTTCATAGCATCTTCACCAATTGTGTTACAAGCTTTCCTCGTATTCTAATCCGCATTGTAATTATCTTGATTTACATAATCTTATTACAATCGTTACAAAATCCACACAAACATTTTATACACTAGCTGATATAAATGAATAAAACCCGTGTGATATTAGAGACAAGAACAGCCCCCTTAGCCAAGTTGAAAGTCTATAAATAATTGTTAACGCATAGAAAACTAAGGAACGTAATCTTTATGTCACGTATTCACGCAAAACTGTACTTCTGATTGGACGATTTTACGTGACAACGTGATATAATAATGATGATTCGTTCCTTAGTTTTCTATGCGTTAACGATTACTGATTGTCAACTTGGCTAAGGGGGCTGATTGTTATGAAGTATTTTTATCAATAGATAATCGATAATTAATAGTTTTTGGTAAAGTGAAGGTCGAGTTTGGTTGCGCAAAGTATTTAAAGGTGCGAACCAACTAGAGGTGGTTTCAGCAGATGGAGCCACGGATCAACCAACTTGTACCGACTTGCACAGTAAGCATCAAAAACATGTAAAATTTTTGTCTGGCGCTAAAAATTACCATCGCAATAAATAAAAAATAAGATACGAGACAACGAAGGGATAATACCAAAGATCTAGGTACTATTGTCTGTACACAATAAGCCGTCACATTGCTAATCCAATCTAATATATATAAATCACGTGTCACGTTGTTTGTCCGCGATGGATGGACGGATTTTGATAAAAGTTTGCAACCGTTTATAATATGGTCCAACTTAAAAGATAGGATAGTTTTTATCCCGGAATTCCCTCGGGAACTGAAGGACATAGAGTACTTTTTCCCGCAACCTCCGCGGGAACTCCGAAATTACCGCGGATGAAATCGCGGGGGACAGCTAGTATACATATAAAAATCTCGTGTCACAGTACTCAGTGTTTGTTATCGAACTCCTCCGAAACGCCTTGACAGATTATGAAATTTTTTGTGTCTATTGGTATATTTAGGTCTGAGAATAGGTCGCAGGCTATTTTTTATACGTTTAGTATTACGTATAAGCCCTCTCCAGAAATTTTAATTTTTACTTTTTGGACAAAATTTTACTTTGGAGTTCCTGCGGGAATTCCGAAACTCGCGCGGGTGAAACCGCGGGGCACAGCTAGTAGTACATTTAATGTTATACCTACGTATATGCACAGATAATAAATTAATGCTATACTAGGTATAGGTAATGTTTTATATAAATACGGCTTTAGACAGAGGCGCAAGGTCTGACTCGACTACATGCATTAGTTACCTTCACAACCCATTATGATAATGAGATTGCAACAATACGTTTTGGTACTGACATAGTACAATTATATTATTGTAATATAGAAAAAAAAAATTCGCGACATGTTTGTTATGAAACCAACTTTGACGTTGAACACTCAGTTTCTTCCGCTACCTGAATGTAAGGTATGCTTATTTGCTAGATTGTATAATATAATTATGAAGGAATAACAACAATTTAGCCTTGCGAAGGTGCAAATAAAATTAATAGAATAAATATACATCATTAAAAAAAAAACTAAATTAAAAAAAAAAATTGAATTAGAAAAAAAACTAAATTGATTAAAAAAAAAAAAACGGTGAACCTAACAATAATATAATTGTGTAGAACAGTTTTAGCGAGTCAAATCGGTTTCATGTTTCGGACAATGTTTCGGAGGCTTATTTGCATAAATTGAGTATCCTCAATTTATAATTCTATGCTAAAAACCAAACTACAGTTCAAGAATAACATAGTCATATTTTCCATTTTACTATCAATTACTATAAGACAAATAAATTTAAAAAAATATTTCATTGACTATGACTATCCCTATTTTAATTTACACGTTTTCCACAAAAAGTATTAAGAGAGTATTCAATTTTCTATGCCTCGAGAACAGTACTTTTTTCCGAATAAAAGGAATCCCATGTACTTTTCTATGCCCCTGACATCGTACCAATATGCGAACTTTTATGATGATGAATACTAGCTGTTCCCTGCGGTTCATCCCGCACCTGCAGTGGTTTGGAGTTCCCCCGAGAACTCCGTGGATTCCGTTCTTCGGTGACGTCTCCCAGTATCTGCCTTCACAACTTCAGCTTTATAGGTCAAGTAGTTTTCGAGATCGCATATTAAGTCAGTAAGATTTATATTCACAGAAGACAAGCTGTACCCCACGGTTTCACCCGCTTTCATTAAGAGGCCCCGCAGGGAATCCGGAATAAAAAGTAGGTACTCTATGTCCTTTTCTGTACCCCCTATAAACGTGTATGCAAAATTTCATGTTGATCGGTTAAAGCCGTTAAGGCGTGAAAGCATATCAAACAAACAAACTCACTTTTGCATTTATAATATTAGTAAGGACTAGCTGTGCCCCGCGATTTCACCCGCGTGAGTTACGGAATTCCCGCAGGAACTATTTTTATCTGAAATCAAAGTAGCCAAAGTCACTCCTTATAACATCAGCTGCCAGTGAAACTCCCGTTAAAATTGGTCCAGCAGTTTCAGAAATTAGCCGGAACAAACAGACAGACAGAGAGAGTAAAATTCTAAAAATGATTTTTTTTGTGTAAGAAGGTACCGTATATACTTACCAGACACTTTAATTTTATTTATTTGTATAGATTATGTTCAATTTACTTCTGTCGTCATCTTTCATTCAAAAGAAACACTAACTTGTTCTCCATATTCTTGTTGGCGAGCATGTGGTTGACCTCCTCCGCAGTGATGGGCCCCTGCAGTTTCTGTCCATTGAGCAGCTCGTCCTCTAGCTCCTTGATGGAGCGCCCGGTCTTCACAAACGCCTCCGCCACACGCCTGTTCCTTCCACCTGACACAACCGACACTATCAGCACCCTAATTTATTATAGAATACAATAGAATAGAATACACTTTATTGTACATCAAAACAATGTTACAGTGTGTTTACAAAAACTTATTACTAAAGGCATACAAAAGGCGGTCTTATCGCTTTACTAGCAATCTCTTCCAGACAACCTTTGGGTGGACAGAACAAATACAGAAAATTTATATGTCGATTTGGTTTGTTTTGATTTATTAGTTTTGATTTTGATTTATATGTTGTTGGTTGGATTATAATCTATGTACTAGCTGTGCACGCGACTTCCATGGCTTAATCTTAGATTTGCCCAAGGAAATGTGATAATTTTCCCAATGAAAATTTCCGATGTAATGAATTGGGTATTTTCAGGTATGAAGATCAAAATTGTAATTAGTCCGTCAGTTATAAAATAAAAAAATAATAGACACGTATTTTTTGCTTTTTCAAATTAATGAAAATAAACGTATGTAGATAAAGCGCATTAAGGTTGGGGGGGGGGACATGACGTCATTATTCCGTATAAGCCCCGTACAAACTGCACCGGTTTGTGACGTCACGCGAATTTTAACTCAATGTATTGCCGTAAAAAAAAACACGTGTCCAATATTTTTTATTAATCTACACGACGACGGACTGAAAAAAATTTGTCAAGTAGCCAATTGCCATAAATACATCTTATTTTTTGTAAATCTCAAAAAGCAGCCTTTTGTTGATCCCAAAGTCACTACTAATCCTAAAACATTAAAACTACTACAACTGGTAAAACTGTTAAACTACTTTCGATGCCAAGTGCGTATCGTTCGAATGATAACCTATCACTCCCTAAATACTTGTACTTACTAACTAAAGAAAAAACCAAACTCAACGCAATAGCAAGCACCTGCTTGCACTACGATCTACTATTTCTTTAGTACAGTGCAAATAAAACCTAACATCGAAAATTCATTGATTGATATTTCAACCTTTGACCTCGAAATGTAAAGTTCTAATTACAATGAATGAAATTTTGACTTAATGTTATAAATAAAATCATCAAGGGCCCCCAGTGCCGCAACATCATATTATGTAGTATCACACCACTTATGACACACGTATTCAAGTGTACGTATGTCGGCTGATAAATAAGCAAAGAAAATAGATTACATAAAGAAGCAACACTCTCCACCTCCCACCTCCCGTTTACCTCCTCATGCCCCGCGAAAATGACCTTGGAAGACCGAGGAAAGTTTCACACATGAGACTTCATGTGACAGTTATTCACAGACAGCTGACAGTTACTGTCGGCTGATTGTCAAGCTTACGATACGCACACACGCATAACACGTGTATACGTTTACTCGTAAGAAAGAACTTGAATCAAGTTAAATTTAAGAAAATTTGTAAACACTTTTTTTTTAGTTAGGTGTACAATAAAGAGTTAACTATCTATCTATCTATCAGTTCATTTGTATGGAGTGTCACCGGGCTGGGGTTGAAATTCCTATAGATTGTAAAAGCTCTTAGCTCACCGTAGCACGTGGTGATGAGGTCAGCGACCCCGCACGACTCGAAGAACGTGCTGAGCTTGCTGCCCGGGTAGAATACGTCCACGAACTTGATCATCTCCATGAGCCCCAGCCGGATGACGGCCGCTTTGGTGTTGTCGCCATAGCCGAGCCCGTCCACGAAACCAGCGCCCACGGCCACTATGTTCTATAGAATACGGAAAACGAATCACGTTTAAAAGTATTTGAAAAAGCAACTAAGGCACGTGTTTGCTATGGTTACTATCTACATAATCTAATCTCTGTACTATAACAGCTATTCGTTCTAAATACTTCTGAAGTGTAAATTCGATGGAGTAGGTACGTATAACAAACATCGAACATGCGCGACCTTTCCCGCGGGAATTCCAAGATCAAAAGTACCTACCTTATGACCCACTCTGAACTACATGTACGCAAAATTTTATGATGATCGACTGAGTAGTTAAGGCTTGCAAGCGTAACAAAGTCACATTCGCATTTATAAATAATTAATAGTAAGGATATTGTGACCAAACCAAAGGCAACTAATTTTGCGCGACGAAACATTACCTTAATCCTTTCTTTGAAGGAGACTCAAAATTCCTAGCTCCCATTACAATGGGATCTATCGAAAATATAATTAAAAGTTAGGCGAAGAAGTTCTATGTATAACAGTGAAAACCGCATCAGAATCCGTTTGCGAGTCTACGAATATTAATTTACTTAAATAATACGACGTTCGAAGAGTAGGTATTGTCTCAGGAAGCAAGAAGTTAAGAACAGCGTTTGTATTTTCGAAGTCGTTAACTCAAAATATAAATATGGTCCACAATTAACTGCTTACTATATTTACTTGAACTTTTGATCGGACGATTTTTCATGAACGCGTGACTTGACGATAATTTCCTTAGATTTCTATAGCGATATCGACTGTAGATTGTCAACTTGGCTAAGGGAACTGCAGTGTTGTCACTGACCTTGAGGGCGCCGCAGATTTCAACGGCGTCCTCGTCGTCTACCACCACCACTCTGAAGTAGTCCGTTTGAATAATGTCCCGCATCGTTGGCGCCAGCATCACGTCTCGGCAACCGATCGTTGTTTCGCAGAACTTCTCCTCCGCCACCTTAGGAACATTTTTATTGAACGAATTACGATCTAACGCCACCCACTACAAAAATCATAGCTAATATTATCTTCGAAGATGTTTTTTTTAACAATAAATCAATAGTAGAAGGGTAAATACTGATTTTCGATCATAATTCTGAGCAATAAAATATGATATCTACCAAAAATTCAAAAAAAATCTAAAAACTGTCACTTTCGGTGGTTATTAAGTTTTTTGATAAATTTTATTATTTGAGAATTATAATACCAAATTAGTATCTTACACAATGTATAATAGGTATCGATTTCATTTAAAACGGAATACCTTATGATTTTTAAAACTGGTGGGGCTATAAAACTTCACCGCTGTAAGGACCTCAAACTACACTTAGGTACTACGTGAAAACTAGAGGGAGGGAGCGGGTCTTGGCATATATACGGGTGGTGACCGAAGAGGGTATGGGGGAGGTAAAAACTTGTAAAAAAAAAATGGGTCACTTTACACGTAGTATGGGTGCGTACCCTACTAATCCACTTCCATATTGCTAATTAACTGTCATCCGCGGTTTTACCCATGTGAATTTCGGGATTCTCTCGAAAACTATATACCTACTTACATTCCGTTATAAGAGTGTCTCCGTACCTATGTACGGGTCGAGTCTAGTCGGTAATCCAGGGCCCAAGTACCTACTTACACCAAATTGACATAGGTAACTTTTTTCTTTTTGACCTTCACAGAGTTAAGAGAAAAAATGTTGCACTAATTCACGAATTTACAAAATAATATGTATCTGGATTTTTAGTAGGTATCAAAATGCATTTATTTTGTTGGTAAAATAGGTACTAATTTTAACTATTATTACACATTCCCTTGACTATGCAGACTCACCTCCGAAGCAATATTGGCACCCATCAATACGGCACAAGGGATCTTGAGGCATCTCGTAATTATGTGAGATATCAAGTCAATGCCACCACCTTCAGCGATGTCAAAACCCTTATTGAAAAAAATAATAATGTGTTGTTAAAATAAATGACTTGTTAAAATATTCATCGTAATTGATCCATTAGACAATCCATACCTACCTTTATTAAAGATAAAGCAGCTGCGGTAGGTTTGATTTTACCCAGCAGTGTTGAGCAAATTGTTCGTACAAATTGATGTGGCACTACAAAAATCAAAATATCAGCGTCCTTTGCCGCATCAACGACGTCCGGGATTGCAATCTGTGAGAATGCAAAGAGAGTCATTTAGGTACCTAGACCTAAACTATTCGTCACGGATAAAACACTCATTAACGTAACGAAATGTAGGTATCAAACGCAATTTGGTTGTTTCTAGAATATAATTCACAGTTTTGGAAATTTTGTGAAAAATATACTTGGGATGCCAGCAAAATAAGTTATTCAAAAGTTAGAGCATTTGCTTTAACATACTTTACAATTATAGGGCGCCTGCACCGCCTTCATGTCCTCTCTAGTTATTTTTTTCTGCGGTTAATCTACTATATACCCGGCTCACATAAGTGATCGAGTTATGGATAAAGGTGCATTGGAATTTATGACTAACAGAAATATCGGACATGACATACCTACCTAATCTTGGTTTAAATGTAACATTTTGTAATTCCATGTAATGAAAAATCAAACTATTTTCAGTAAATCTACAAACGATGTTTGCGTACTGCAAATATCCTACACTATAGTCCATAATAATTCATATTATACATTTATACTTATGATTCTAGAGATATATAGGAGGTATTGTATATACATATATGACAGAAGCAAATGAGCTGTGTCTTTTATAATAAACTGAATAAATAACTTCACACACACAAACTTTTACATTTTTTTAATTATATTTAAATAGACTGTTGTTATCAATTTATTATATTTAAAAATATACAATATATATATATATTTTTTTTTTAATCAGGTGTGCTGTGGCCTGTGTGTGTACACACTAATAAAACATTTAATAGCAATAGTTTTTTTCTTTAGATTTGTCCTCAGTTGCAAGAAGTGAAGATTGGAAACTTAGTTTCTGGAATTTGGCAACATTTTACAGTTGTACCAAAAGTGAGTTTATAAACTACTTCTACAACGTGTTAATGAATTAACTAAAAACTAACAAGTAGTTTGCTCAGAATCGACTTACGAATCGACCGCACCATGTTTTAATATAGGTTATACTTTTTTATTTTTACTTGTCCATGGGGGCTAAGATGCGCAACACGATAAAATTTTATCGAGCCATTTTATCGATTATCGTCGACATATTGTATGGTTTTGTCG
Source organism: Zygaena filipendulae (assembly GCA_907165275.2). NCBI lineage: Eukaryota > Metazoa > Arthropoda > Insecta > Lepidoptera > Zygaenidae > Zygaena > Zygaena filipendulae. The sequence continues at coordinate 5,722,994 of OU015657.1, forward strand.
ACGAGAATCGATAAAATGGCTCGATATAATTTTATCGTGTTGCGCATCTTAGCCCCACAGGTCTAAATGATTTATAACACAATATTTGGCGCGTACGCCGCCCGCAGCAAACAAATCGAATCGGTCATTGACACGCAGGTGCGGGCGTAGCGCTTGAAATTTCGTAGATAGGTCACTTCCAAACTAATGTTGAATGACTTTTAAACTATTTATATTTTAGTGACATTATTGTTTATTTTTTTTAATGGGGTGTATCGGGTTTTTGGTTAATTCATTAACACGTTGTATAATTGGAATAAAAGATGTGAGATATGATTTATTTCATAACCCAATAAAATAATAGAATTGTTGCCAGTATAAACATACCAATGTGCAAGCTTAGTTTAATCTCATTATGTAACAAGACATTGAAAGGCGAGTAACATTGGCAATGAAGCAGCTCCCGTAAGGTAGTAAAGACAATTATAGAACACCCTGATACAGAGTGTGAGCCAATTAGACAGTTGAATAACAAAAAAAAATTACATTATTTAGGTACATTCATGGTTCTTACTTCTTTCTTTAGGATGAACACATGACACATGGACACATGAATAAAAATTAACAACAGATTTATAAAAGGAGAAAGTGGCTGATTGACTGAAAAATTATAAAAATGCCTAAATTAGCTAGAAATGCAAAATTTTGATTTTAAGCACATTTTATCATTTTTAAAAACACTAAACCATAAAATAAAATGTTTAGGTTTATATAAAAAACTCAACCCACATGAAAGGCTGAAAATTTTAATAATTGTTAGACTCTATAAATAAAAATGTCAAAAAAGAACATGATTTGATAGTGAAAAAATATATAAAAAGATTTTGTGAATATATTGTTGAATATTAAAATAATAAAACCATAATATCTAGTAGAGATGCGCCAAATGTGGGTTCAACCGAATACGAATATTCGGCCGAATATCCGGTCTAACAAGTACCGAACCGAATATTCGGCCGAATTGTTCGGTTCATTTTTGTGTAGGAAACAAGTTCATACAAGTCTGCCTGGGCCAGCTCGGCTCTCGCGCTAGCTCGGCTCACTCAGTCAGCGCGCCGCCCTTTCATTTAGTGCAATGCTCGCTTGATATTTTTTCATATGGTGGGGAAAAAAATAAGGAAAATAGGAACACATAGCTGTTTTAGCCTGAAGTTTCTTATCTTCTCTGGCTACCTCCGTCTATAGCGAGCGATTACTCTCCGAAGCAGGAGATATTTATGAAGAAAAACGGAATAGATTGTTACCTCACAGGGCAGTGAAACTAGTTTTTCCACATCATAGTTTACCACAATTGAATTTTAAATATTAATTATGATTGTCAACTTGAAAAAAGACTAGGCACACAAAACACAGATATCTCTATGCTGTGTTGATCGTTAAACAAAGTGACGACTATGTTATATGTATCATCAGTAAAATACTTCATTTACTTGTTGATCAGTTGCTGGCAAATTTTATTGTGCATAAATTACTTTAGAATTAACGTTGCTTTTATATAAATCTTATGTTTTGTGATACGAATGATCATTAAGTATTTTAAAATTGTTGATTTCATCAAGTGATAAATTTTTTTCAGCAAGTATTGTCGTTTGTCAGAAAAAAAGGTCATTATTTAATTAAAACATGATATTATGATGGCTACACAAGGTAGTGTTAATTTTGATTTTATTTAGAAATATTATTTACTTTTTAAACAATTTAAAATAATGCTATTAAAATATTCGGTAAGTATTCGGCAAACTAACTGAATATTCGGCCAAATACGAACATTAAAAAATATGCCGAATACACCAAATACTCGGCCGAACATTCGGCGCATCTCTAATATCTAGCTTTAAAAGCTCTTGCAACAATGTATTATAGTATTGTATATCAGTAAAAAAAAATATTGAAAACTTAGTAGATTATTAATATACTTACAACATTTGCAGGTAATTTATGCCCAGGCAAGTATTTTATATTCTCATGTGTTTCATTGATAATTTCTGTCAATTTCTTTCCCTCAATTATTTCTTCATACACCCACATTGTTACTCTATCTTCAAAATTTGGGAGGCGAGCTGCATTTCGGCCAACAATTTTTGCAATAGCAGATCCCCTTAAAAATTAACAACTTTATTTTTAAGTTTACAACACAAAACCTTAACAATAAACTACTTACTTAGTAATCCTAATAACAACTCATTGATCTCTTAAATAAAATGTGCTGACCAAACTGCTAGGTCTTAAAACCAGATGTTTTATAGGTAGGAGGCAAAGGGAGGAGTTTAATTTATGTGGAAGCACCATTTTAAAATTGAAGAAATATGGAAATCAATATCATGTTTTATGTGCTTTGGTTTTAAATAACTAAACGCGTTATACCTACACATTCTACTTTTTTGTAATAGAACCTGTTGAAAATATAATTCGTCGAGGTCAGTAACTCAAAAATATTAAAAACAAAACAAGTAAATAAAAATAAATAAACTTAATTATTTAATTACTTTCTTGCATCAAGTATACTAAAAATATAATGTTTTATAGTTTACTAGCTGTTCCCTGCGGTTTCACCTACGGTAATTTTCGAGTTCCCGCGGGAATTCTGGGACAAAAAGTAGGTACCCTATGTCCTTCTAGGTACTCCTTAAGTAAAATTTCGTGGTGATTGGTTGAGCCGTGAAGACATGAAAGCGTTACAAACAAACAAACAAATAAACGAACAAATTGACTTCCAGATTCCTAATAGTAAGGATAAAGTTTAAAAGGGAAAATGAACATTCTTATCATAAATGTGTGTGGAAAGTAGCATTGTCAAGGTGGATGTTATGTCATCATTATAATCTAAGGTCACTGCAACAGATTGGTTCAATGAAAATAAAATTGTAACAGTAAAAATTATATACTGCGATAATTTTAAACAATTTTACCAATTTCCAGAGCCAATAATGCAAACTCTATTCTTCAGTTGTTTTTCTGCCATAGTTAGATTATTCCAAAAAAATTACACGTGTAATATGTAAATAAAACAGCTGCAATAGCAAAGGCCGAATGTAGCGCTTCACCCGCGAAACACACCGATCTTCAACGAGTTTCGTTGATAAACTGGTTAAATAAAAAAAATCAAATAGAAGAAATAGAAACCCAATTTTCGTAGCAGACAAGTAGCAACTAGCAACCCAAAAAAAGAGAAGGTAATCACTACGAATGTAGAATGAGAATGAACTATGTAGCTTTTTTTTTTTTAAGTGAACCTAGTGTGCGTTCCGTGGGTTTGGGTGCGTTGTTTGGTTAAAATTTCACTCGTTTGAGTTGCAACCAAGCCACAGAACGATCGAGTTGTTTTTATAACCTCAAAATATTTGAAATTTCAGACGCCATTTGTTTTCTCTCAACTCACATTGCGAATAAGACTGTTTTACATCCAATTATAAACTTTTTATGACTACGACACCTCCCCTTTGTTCGTAAGAACTCCGATTAATTTCTTTTTCAATGAATCCGGTTTTTGGCGCAAACTTTGACACTTCTTAAACAATACATAGCTGTCAGAGTGAAAATTAACCTGCTTTGGAGATGGTTGTTTGGTTGCTGCCCTTCGAGCCACGGAACGGGTGAAACTACGCTCTGACAGTTGTCAGAGTAAAATTTCACCAAGCCACAGAACGGGTTCAGAGCGCGCTCGAGCGCGTTCGAGTGCATTCGTGCGAAGCCACGGAACGCACACCTAGTAACCACTGACGGACTTTTGGCGGGATCTCTAGCAGAGTGGACGTCAGTTTCATTTCTTTGTTTTGCAAATTAGCTTATCGTGGTTAATATTGTGTAAATATGGTGGATTTTGCATAATAGTGATCCATTAGTGATGAATAGTGTGCGGAAACAGTGAAATAAGATAAAATAGGGCGTTCATCGGGAGGTTTTCGTTTTACTATACAACTTCCCATAGAACGTCCTATTAAGGTTCAACTATGAAGATTTACTGCCAAAAGTTCCGGTAAAGCATCGAAATGCATCTCACCAATGCAGTTTGATGTAAATAACTTCAGAAGAAGAAAAATACTAATGAATTGGCTATATGGACTAAGTTTCCTTCTGCCTTCCCCGAGAGGGGTAAACTCAAGGAAGTTATAAGTACTACGTACAACAGTACCTATAACTTCCTTGGGTAAACTTCACCAAAAAAAAAAAAAGCCTGACACTGAGCAAATAATAGAGATGGGACGATAAACATCGATGTATTAAAAATATTCGATGTATTGTATCGATTCATCGAATCAAACCGATGACGTATTGTCAATACTTCAGCATTCGAATACATTATATCGATGTTTTTCATTCGATACATCGAATACGCAAATTATGAGATGAGTGTACTATCACTGACTGATGACTGCAGAGTGCAGACTTCACGACGTTTCGTGAAACAAAATGTTATAATCAGTGCTACCAATATAGCACGCCTACCTATAATTTATCGGTTTGAATGAATTGGTTGGATTTCCTTTGCTGCGGAACTGGCATAGCAAAATTAAAACTAAAACAACAATATAAGTATTCTAAATGGCTGACCGAGGGACGTTTGGCGGGATTTTTAGCAGAAAGGACGTCAGTTTTGTTTCATTATTTTACAAATTAGTTTATTGTGATTCGTGATTAATATTGTGTGAAAATGGTGGATTTTGCATAATAGTGATCCATTAGTGATGAACAGTGTGCGGAAACAGTGAAATAAGATAAAATAATGCGTTTGTCTAGAGGTTTTCGTTTTACTATGCAACTTCCCACAGAACGTCCCATTAAAGTTTAAATGTGAAGATTTGCTGCCAAAAGTTCCAGTTAAGTAAAGCATCGAAATGCATCTCACCAATGCATTTCGATGTAAATAACTTCAGAAGAAGAAAGGTACTACTTAATTGACTGTATGGACTTAGATTCCTTTGCATTCTCTAAAAGGAGTTAATTCAACAAAAAAAAAATGGTGTGCGCAGTAACGAAAATTCTCGAAGCGCACTTTTTTTTATCGACGTTCGTCGTTGAAACGTCATTATTGATGGTCGTTTCTAGACGAGATTGACGAGAAACGAGGAGTTTTCGCGTTTCATTGGGATTGTGCTTTGTGTCTCTGCGTCTACAAAGAAATTTTGTCTGCTATACTCATTATCGATCGGAATCTGAGTACCTATTTCGATAGACGGTTTTCGTTGTGAACGTAAATATTCATAATTATTTGCTGATTGCCCTGATTCTCTTTTACAAAGGTAAGCTTTTTTTAAATTATACGTCTTGCATGTCGGAGACCATCAGTAGGCCAAATGTAAAAAGTAATTAAATTATTCACGAACTATGAAAATAGATTATTTTGAAATATCAAGTTTCTTTTTATGAAGAGTGTTGATTAGTTATTAATAATGAGATCGGAATTATGGGTGAAATACTAGGTATCTAGCAAAACTGTAGGAACTCCCAAGCGACCTTGCTCATTTTTGCCCACACTTATCACATAACCTAATAAAGTTAAATTTTAATTTTAACACCACACAATGGATAACTTGATTAAGGTTTAATTTTGTTAATTTTAAAGGAAATAATCAAATCCAATGGAGTACATACACACTTTAAAGTTAATAGCTAAACACATTCTGCAACTGCTTAAAGGTGGATTTTATTGATTTTTCATAAATAAAGTATTTTAAGGTTAACATACTGAAATACCTATCTACTTAAATTAATGAAAGATAGCTTAATATCCTTTTTTCAAGTTTATCAAATACATCAATGATGACATCTCCCCAAATTGGGTCACTACTGTAGAAGATAATATTATAATGTACTTAAGCCTGATGAGAGCTGAAAATAAGGGGTTAAAATTGGGATTTACATAATCATATCCAATATCTGTGTGTGTTGAGTTGGGTGTACTGAGTCCGATAATGTGTTACTAATCAATATATTCATCTAGAAAAGTTATGTGACTATCTGCCTGTGCATTGAGGTAATTCAGAAAATCAGACTACATAATTATTTCTGAGATTATTCATGATTTAAAGTTTTAAAGAAGTTTACCTTTATTATTAAATTTGAAATTTTTAGCAAATTTAACCTTAAAACAAAGTCTATTTTAAATCTTTGTTTTTGATATGTATCATCAAATCCAATGATGGTGATAAGCTACCTCAATAACTGTTCATGTGCCAGCTGGCAAATGGAATATTTTTTTTTTTCAATAATATTCTATATGTATACATATAAATAAAATCATCAACAGCTTTTCACTAAATACATATGAAAGTATATATGGTATACACATATAAATAAAATCAACAGCTTTTCAATAAATACATATGAAAGTATATAATATGGTACTTAGGTACATAAAAAAATCAATTTTTAAAATTTTTGTATGTCTGTCAGTCTGTTTGTTCTGGCTAATCTCTGAAACGGCCAGTCCGACGGTTTTATGTTGTGTTTAACAGAACTTTCACTGCCATATAGCTGATGTTATAAGGAGTAACTTAGGCTACTTTTATTTTAGAAAAAATAGTTCCCGTGGGAACTCCGAAACACGCATGGGAATAGTTATGTTCACACCGATGTATTCTGATGCAAGGATGGGGTTGTTGTAAATTTCTCACAAAGTAATTTTGTCACTAGAAAAAGTATGTGTAATCACATTGTTTTTTCCCATACAGATAGCAAAAAAAATCAAAAAAAAAATTGTACATACGGCCATATCTAACAAGCTTTCGCCGTCCCCTTTCAGTTTTTGTAAATGTCATCTGAAAAATTTAGTCTGTAATTAAAGTGTGAAAAATTATAAAATATTTAGGAATAAACTAAAGTCCTATACAAATCAATGTTTTTTAGTAATTTAAGTTTGTAGGTAAGTGATATCTTTCTGTGATATTCGAGTTCAAAAATATGTCTATTTTCACAAATGAATAACTTCAACTTTTGCACAACTGATCATGACGTTGGCCATTTTGTTTTACGTTTTTCATACAAGTAATACAAGTAATGATATTATAAATATAATACAAGAGCATTATTTATAAAATCAGTTTACATTTATACACAATTCTAAATTAGCAAAATAATTTTATTTGTTGGGAATCTGTGGGGAATTTATCTAACTCAAAGGGTCCCTTTGAGTTGGATAGTAAAGTTTCATAAAAATTTGTACAACAGCATTAAATAATAAGCAGATAGTATAAAACTAGTCACCACACGTGCAATGGCAAAGTCAAGAGAGTCACTGTGCTAATTAGTTTTTAGATGTGTTGACCAAGATGTTTAGAAAGAGATACAGCGAGTGATAGAGTGAGCACGTCATATCGTGTGTAACTTTGCTTGCTAGACCTACTTTAAGCAAAAATGATGTAAAATAAGGATTTGTGACAAATTTACAATAACTTTTCCCTACCTGTGGTATTCTGTGGGCTGTGGCGAATTAAAACATATTTTTAATGCATGTGACGAATTTACAGCAACCCCAAGGATCAAACCCTCAACACTGTAGCTGACAGTAACCACTATATCAACAGTGCTATCCACTACATAAAGTTGTATTGATATCAGTTACTGGTCTTGTCATCATATTTAGTATCATAAACATAATATTTAGCATCATGATATTTCTTTTTGTAACAGGTTGAAAAATGGTCAAGGAAACTACTTTCTATGATATTTTGGGGGTTAAGCCAAACTGCACCAGTGATGAACTGAAAAAAGCTTATAGAAAATTAGCCCTAAAGTATCACCCTGACAAAAACCCTAATGAAGGAGAGAAATTCAAGCAAATTTCACAAGCATATGAAGTGCTGTCTAACCCAGACAAAAGAAAAATATATGATCAAGGTAATTATTAACTGTTTTATTTTTAGGGTTCCATACCTGAAAGGTCCACACAGAGCCCTATTGCTGTCACTCGCGTGTCTGTCTGCTGCTTGTCCCATTGAAGCTACAGTCTTCAAAGTTGTACAGTATGCATATATTGATAACCCAAAGCTGTACAATTTGTCAAAAAATATTTTTAACGTCATTTAAGGGGGGCTCTCATACATAGCTGTATGAGAGCCTTAAATCTATCTATCTAGATATCTTATTAAATATGTTTCATAGATAGTGAAATTAAAGCTGGCAGAAGTCAGGATGGTGGGAGTTTTTCTTAATTCAGCATCTCAGCTTATTTTTCTTACAGTTATGTATAAAATTTATTATATTTATACTAGATTTATATATTAATTTCTATATAATAATTAATTATTTATGTCCGTAAACCAAGTCAATGGATTTTCTACATCCATTTTTTAAGTTTCGACGTACGAATGTGTTTTAAAATCCCAACAAGTTCGGATCGTTTTCGGACGTCGGACTACACGTACGTATACGTACAACCTCAGAGTAAATATACTACTACAACTAACTCGCGCCCAGTCTACACGCTCCCATAGTACTTACTTGGAATGTCGGGATCATTTGTGCGTGTTCGTATGTGTCCTTACGAGTAAAATTCATACGAAAACGTGTCCAAAGTGCGCGTGGCCTTAGAGACGTGCCGATCATGACTTTGGCTGATTAGTCGGCCAAGCCACGTTTCACGTTTTCGGGGATTTCCTGTGAGCGTGTAGGAACCAGCCTCTCTAGCCAAATTGACATTCTATAATCGCTAACGCATAGAAACGTATCGTGACGTATCTTCATGTCATGTGGTCAGCTAATCGAAACTAGTTTTCACGTGGTGACACAAAACTAAAGTTTTGATTGACTGACCAAGTGACATGACGATTAGTTAGTTAGTTAGTTTTCTACGCTTTAACGATTGTAGAATATCAATTTAGCTAAGGGGCTGTTTCAGTTGCTTCGTATTGTTTCTTGATTAAAAAAAAATATTTTTGTGTAAAGTGAAAAAGTTCAATTTAATAATGTAATCATGTCGAAAAGATGGATTTTTTTGATCAATTTGACAATGGTTCCCCTAATTATTACAAAATTATTTAATGTTAAGATAAACATACATCTTATTAAGAAATAAATACAAAGTAGGTAAGAAACCGGATAGTCAACACTTTTTACCGACTAGTTGCCGACTACAAAAGTGACCGGATAGTCGGCTTTAGCGACTAGTCGCCGACTAGTCGAAACATCTCTAGCTAGTATTGAAATGATCGGCAATGCCAACAAATTTTAAAACCGATAAGTCCGCTAGTCGGCAAATGCCATAGTCGGCCCATTTCTAATTAAAACGACTCTGAGTGCAGCAGTTATCCCTTAATCCTAACTAATATGTGTGAAAGCGAGTTTTTTTGTTTGTCATGTGTTCACTTCTTAACTAATCATCATAATACTTTTGTATACACATACTGAAAAAGAAATCAGGTACTTTTCTTGCAGGAACTCTGAAATTAATATGAGTGAAACCATGGGGAACAACTAGTATAAAAAATGCAGAGTACAGATTATTAGCAGAATATAACTGAAGTAATAACCAATATGCTAATGTAATCGCTTGGTTAAAATACGAAATATGAAACAGGTGGTGAGCAAGCATTGAAGGAAGGTGGAGGCAGCGGTGGTGGCTTCACCTCGCCTATGGATTTGTTCGACATGTTCTTCGGTGGAGGCTTCAGTGGTGGAAGACGACGTGGGCGCGAGCGGAAGGGCAAGGATGTCATTCATCAACTCCCCGTGTCTCTAGAGGAACTCTACCGAGGTGCTGTTCGTAAACTGGCATTGCAGAAGAACATTATTTGTGACAAGTGTGAAGGACGTGGTGGAAAGAAGGTTAGTTTATGGGAGTGAAATTAGATTGACAATTAACAGTGATTGAATTCTAATGTAATATTTTTAAGTTCAACCAATATCAAAAGCTATGTATCGACTATTGTACTTATGATAAATTAGATAAATCCATAAATGTATACTATAATTAAAAGAGTAGAATCCGTGATTCTGTACATTGAATATTTTTACCAATGAAGTGTCTAGTCGTCCACTAAGCGGATTATTATTAGTCGTCCATGGTCCACTAAACTGTAGTATAAATTCACAAAAGAAGTTTGTCAATATATTGTAAATATATCACCATACAATTGTAAATACCGTTAGATTATCATATAATAAGATAATAATCTCGTAGAAGATGTGTGAACTGTAACATACTGCTTACAATTTAATGCATTTAACGCATTATTTTTCGTTAGATTATAATTGTGGTTAGATTTGTACTGGTGACCAAGTCGCGCGAGTCGAGCGAGCGTGCCGCGGCAGCGGCCGGCGTTGCGCCAAAGAACGAACGATCTATTTATTGACAATTTACAATCTCGCGAGATAGATTATAATCTAACGCTATTTACAATTTTACAGTGACATACAATTTATTTTTAGACAAAAATTGTATATCAAATAAAACAGTTTTTAAGCTCGTAACAAAAAAAAGAACGTTAGAAAAGATCAATAAATTTTGGGTTAGTGGACGATTATTATTCGTCCGTTTAGTGGACGACTAGCCAGAGCTTTTACCAAAAGTTGAGAGGAGGGCGATAAAAGAGTAACTAACTACAAAAAAGCCTTTAAAATTCTTTCAATTTTGAAAAATTCTGAGTCCAAAATTTTAGTAGTAGACTACTCTTATTTACCTAGGCTTAATTCGTAGGGTATAAAAATAGCCTATGACTTATTCTCAGACCTACCAAATATACACAGAAAATTTCATAAAAATCGGTCAATGCGTTTCAGAGAAGTTCGATAACAAACACTGTGACACAAGATTTTTATATATAAGAAGTATTTAATTTTAATTAATTAACCAGGGTGCGGTGCAAACGTGTCCCACTTGCCGTGGCACGGGCATGCAAGTTCAAATCCAGCAGTTGGCACCGGGCATGATACAGCAAATCCAGACAGTGTGCAGTGAATGCCGGGGCCAAAGGGAGACAATCGATCCCAAAGATCGCTGCAAAGTTTGCCAGGTATATTGTCTTGACTAACATTAATAAAATATGTATTCTAAATAATAATATTTGGACGCAGATAAGCAATAACATGTTCACCCACAAAACGAAGTTATTGATTCAGAACGATTTATTGAGATTTAGACTCAGACAGATTAGACGATTTTAGTGTTTACCTCATAACATTGTTTAAATATGTAACTAAATATTGAACATAAAAATTGTTGACACAAAATGGCGCTATAATTTTAAAACTTTAATTTACTCAAAATTTCTCCAGTGTGGGTTAACACACTATTGCTTATGTATGTCCATTTATTGAATGGTTTAAAAGAAAGATATTGAGTTGACGAAACTTCCTTATCTTCTTTATAAATAAAAATGAATGTTTGTATGTCTGTCCTTTATGCATTTCGAAACCATTGGTCTGATTGTGATGAAACTTTGGCGGGTTGTTCTGCCTGCGTCCGCAAAGGTTCCTGATCTCAACTCATGCTAGTGAAACCGCGGGGCACAGCTAATATTAACTAATGAAGGGGATTACCCCATGACCTCGAAGATTTGTAGGGTTGCTTTTCGCGCAAATGTTTGTAAAGTCACGTTTAAAAAAAAATGGTTAAAGATGTCATTACATTTAATTTTTTGGTTAATAATAAATTATACTGGCAGTCTATAATTACCTTAATTGTAGCATATTTTTATACATATAATATGGTAAACGCTGCAAAGGGATTCATCTACAAACTTGCAGTACTTCGGACACATACATTTAAAATTGATTTGTTCTAACTAAAACATTCGCATATTTATCTCCCAGAGGAATAGGGATAGACTATATAGACATTCTTCTAAGGGATTGGTTTTCTTTTATAGAAAAAGCAGCGCCATATGCAGTTAATTTGTAAGTCAGAGTTGGATTGACGTGTCCACGCATACAGCAGTAACAGTCTACACTGCTATCACCTGTACACTTACCGTTACGTTGATAAATAAAAAAGTTTGTGGGGACACAGAGAGTAGCTTCTTTATGTATTATTTGCCTTAGGGTCTCCACAGAGTTCTTGATTTCAAATATTCTGGTGGTTAATTATTATTTGTGTTGTGATAAAATGTCAGGGCCGCAAGACGGTGCGCGACCGTAAGATCCTTGAGGTGCACGTGGACAAGGGCATGACTGACGGCCAGAAGATTGTGTTCAGCGGCGAGGGCGACCAGGAGCCCGAGCTGGAGCCCGGCGACCTCATCATCGTGTTGGACGAGAAAGAACATGATGTGAGTTAAGTATTTTACTATCACACACAGAGAGAGAGATTCAATGATTACTTTAGCAGTTCCATTTACAAATTGTTTATAATGTATGATTATGAAACTGTAAGTAATTATGAAACATCTCTGAGCGTGTGTTTTTCATCCTCAATGGCTATGGTGATTGATAATAATTTCCACTAATGAAAATAAATGATGAAAGTACTACTAGAAGACAATGCTAATCTTTGCTCTCCGATATAGTAGTTCTGTGAGGCTAAGATGCGCAACACGATAAAATTATATCGAGCCATTTTATCGATTCTCGTCGACAAAACCATACAATATGTCGATGAGAATCGATAAAATGGCTCGATAAAATTTTATCGTGTTGTGCATCTTAGCCCCCCAGGTAAACAAAATGGCAGCTGCCCAGTAGCTGGAACAACCAATGATTAAAGTTTAGCTCATAATTTATGCCATTTGTAATTAGTAGTCGGTTTACGTTAAATTGTTCCAAGTGTCTAGTCCACTAAGCGGATTAATAAATACTAAGTCGTCCCCTAAACAGTAAACTACATACCTATAAAGCTTCCAAAGCAGGTTGTCAATATATTATGTATTGTAAATATATCACCGTAAATTTGTAAATACCATTAGATTGTAATCTATCTCGCGAGATTGTAAACAGTCAAAAGATTGTGAACCGTAACATACTGTTTAAATTTAACACATTATTTTTCAGTAGATTATAATTATGGTTAGGTTAGGTTTGTACTGCCGACCAAGTCGCGCGAGCCGAGCGTGCGGGCCGCGGCAGCGGCCGGCGATGCGCCGAAGACAGTGTTACGGTTCCCGATCTTTTGACAATTTACAATCTCGGGAGATAAATTATGATCTAACGGTATTTACAATTTTACAGTGACATACAATTTATTTCTAGACAAAAATTGTGTATCATATTAAAAGGTCTTTCGATCAGCGTGGCGTGCAAATCTCATATAAAAAAACGTTAGGAAATATCAATACATTTTGAGTTTAGCAGACGATTGATTTTATATTCATCCATTAAGTGGACGACTAGCAATGTCCTAAATTATTGAATATAATAATAATATAAAAACAAAATTTGGTTTTCTTCTAGGTTTTCAAGCGATCAGGCAATGATCTCATTCTCCGCTTGACCATAGAGCTTGTGGAGGCCCTCTGTGGCTTCCAGAAGGTCATCAGAACCTTGGATGACAGGGATATTGTGATCACTGTCATGCCTGGGGAGGTGACCAAGCACGGTGATGTCAAGTGTGTACTCAATGAGGGTAAGTTTAGAGAAACAGAATATTAATCCTTATCTAACCCATAAATATTTTACAGAGTTTTAACCTGTGTGTTTTGAAATTTCTTTAGAAACTCATTCATGTATTAGGCTGAAATGTTACGTGACCCAGGACAAGTTCTAATAAATCAGTTTAATTTAAATAAGCCTAGTATATTCTGCGTGATGTGGATGACAATAGATGGGTGAAATGTATTTTAATTGCCCTATTCTTTCACCTCTTTATCCTTGAAGGTATCTGCTGTGATTTATAAATATAATAAAACTTACAACTTAAAAACACCTGCGCATCTCTTGGGATTCCCTCAAGAATAAGAAATAATTTTTAAAATTAGTTCAGTAGTTCCAGATGTTTCCAGAGAAACTTTTCATTTTAATAATAAAACATAATGTTACAGGTATGCCGATGTACAAGAATCCATTTGAGAAGGGACAACTCATCATACAATTTTTAGTTAATTTCCCAAATAGCATTCCACCAGAAGTCATTCCTGCGTTAGAAAACTGTTTACCACCGCGCCCTATGGTAAGTTTCCTCCATTATTTTCAACATTTAATTATAACAAACTTATTATATAATGTAGTGTATTAGTACTAACATGTGATATGAATATAATATGATACATTATATTCTGATTGAACAGTAAGTTGACAATCCATACACAGTCATTCATGTAGCGCGTGGCGACAAGGTCGAACTGTACGTCGAGCGACGTAATGACAGTGCTATTATTAACATACTCTAATGAGAAGCATTATTAATTTATCGAGTAAGTGGCGGTCATGCTTTAATTGGAGGCAATCTGACTAATCATGGATAAATTTATTCTACAATAGGTAATAGGTAATATTAGAATCCAAATGTGTTTTTTTATTTTACTTCTACTTTGAAAAGCCAATATTATAAGATTTTTGTTTTTCATTGGAACTTCTTTTATTGTGATACTCTTATTCAAAACGAAAATTGTCTTTATAGACAAGTTACTAAATATTTTTTACATCTCTCATATTCGGTAAATAGGTCCTTATTACCCCCAAATGGGGCTTGTAAGCGCTCTAGGGTAATAATGTAAGTAGAAAAGCCCTAGGGCGGTAAGTAATTAAAAAAAAACTTCACTCTTTCAAAAAGTTTGCATACATTTAAACATACTGGCAATAGACATCATGCATTCAGCCCAATGACAAAAGAGGTCGCTTCGCTATTCAGCCTTGTCTTCGTATGAGTATAATAGTCATCAATTTTAAATATCGAACGGCGAAGCTCAATTTCGTTCTTGAAAAAAAAAAAATAACTATAAATTTATTCTTGTAATGCCTGTTTTTTTCTACTTACCTCACAATCGAGATGTAAAGCAGAGTAGTTAACTCGGGTGTAAGCATCAATTGCACCCTCGAACTATAGGCGCACGAGCGCAGCGAAAAAATATCTCGGGCTGCAATTGATGCCTTACAGCCCTTGGCTACTAATCTACTATTTAAGCAACGAGAGATCACTTGTCTTGTATGCTAGCAAGGCCTCTTTTAAAATGATCAAGACTTTGTACCTCAATTTTTAAGTTAAAAACAACTTTTAATTTAAATTAATAAATAATAATCGCGCCAAGCTGATCCCTTTAATCGATGTTTAACGGCCGCACTCAGAGTCGTTTTAATGAACTTAAAGTAAAGATTTTAAAACCAAAATTGCCGCAATCACAGACGTTCATTAAATTAATGTTGATTGGCATTTGACTAGTTAAGATTTAGTTAAATGCCAATTAGCATTAATTTAATGAACGAAATCAACGTTCCTGACTGCGGATATTTTGTTTTTAAAAACTTTACTTAAAATTAAATAATCATCAAAGCGACTCTCGGCCGTTAACATGGCTACGATTGTAATAGGTGGAGATCCCTGAGCTGGCTGAAGAGTGTACGCTCATGGACCTGGACCCGGACCAGGAGAGGAGCCGGCGGCGCGGCCACCAGGGCCACGCGTACGACGAGGACGAGGAGCACCCCGGCATGAACAGAGTCCAGTGTGCCACCAGCTAAGCCGGACGCCACACCTATTTTGGGCCCGTACAACACCCTAAGTTGCGTCACCACTTTAAAAAAACATACTTGAAGATACTCCATTGAACAAGTAGTTATTGGATATTATGTAATGTAATTTATGGTAAATAAAATACAGTTTGTCACAGTAAAATTGTAAAAACGCGTTGTTGTGTAAACTAACGGTAATATTGTAAAATACTGAGAACAGAAAACGCGTTGTGGTGAGTAGAGTCTGTACACCATACATGGGAAATCGATACCATTTTATTTTTAACCCAACGAAAATATCTCAGCAACCCCTAAACGTTTTACAAGCCAACGGTTTATACAATTGTACGGTGACTTTTACACCAAATAAGGGTATGTTCCGGTATTACTGATAGCACTGTAAGGTATGACGTCAAATTAGTATACTGTGAAGTCGTTCCTTTATAACACTTTATTACACTGGTTACTGTCAAAACGGAACGCAGTCCTGTATACTGTCATCCATGTCATTTTCATGTCACGCTGTTGACCACTCATTGACGACTGACCTACACGGTTGACCAATCATTGATCCAAGGTTGATCACGCGATCAAACCACTGAGAGCACCTTACCTCGTAAACTCCAGTGCTCGCAGTACAAAAAAGGCGACGATTGTGGCGTCATACTGCCTACTCTAGAATACTGCGGCAGTATTACTGTCCGCTAAAACAGAACGAATTTCTCCTCGCTGCGAACACAGAACCAGTAAAATGTATGTCGAGCGTGGACGACCGGCAGAATAAAGGCCGTCTCCACTCCTCTACGAAGTGGAGAGGAGGCGGCCTTTATGGCTCGCTTACGCATACCCACATTTATATCGAGTTCTAATAAAGACAAGTCGGCAGTGGAGTGGAGCGGAGGAACGAACGTACTACAACATCTATTCGTCGCGTCGCATCGGCGGGAAACGTTATTTTTATTGAAACTACCCTCACACCGACATATTTATCTTATTCTACGTTACCGTCTTATTGCAGTACTAGTTGTGCCCCGCGGTTTCACCCGCGTTAATTTCAGAGTTCCTGCGGGAATTCCGGGATAAAAAGTACCCTATGTGTTAATCTGATGTATGATGTATTATTGTAAAGTTTCATTTAAATCCATCCAATAGTTTTTGTGTGAAAGAGTACATCCAAACATCCATACATACATACTTACAAACTTTCGCGTTTATAATATTAGTAGGTTCTTCGTAGATTTTTTAAATGTGTGACGTCACTTTGGGTGTTACTATCGCGCCTTTTTAAATACAATTATTAATTAATTTATTAATTATTATCAATGGACCTTAATATAATTTACTCTCCACTGATCGAAATATAAATTAGCTTGCTTGTACTGTATTATGAGCTGTAGAAACCACTGAGCCAGTAAAAAGTGACGATTCTTTATACCTAACGTGAGTGTTTTATCTCACTTAGTTAATCACTCAATGGCAATGAGAAGGTTATGTTTATGTTATACTTTTGACCGCTTGGGTTTAAGACAGTTGCCGTGCCTCTAGCTCCCGATACACAAAATTAGCATTGCATTTTCTAGTAACTTACTGAAAACAATTTTGTCATTGGCTTCTATATATACATATATTAAACGCTATAATATTTAAGAAGACGTACACCTATGATGAATAAGGCCTTGTAATAGGATATATCAATAATTGTATTTTGTTTTTATTCTTATGAAGTGGGCGATAGGGGCACGAAAATATATTTTCTCAGATGGATCCCAACTGGGGGGCCCAAAGGTAATCAGTAATCGAGAGTACCCCAGTCTGGTTTCATCATGTCTTTTAACAGCTATGTTTTGTCCACGAATATTTATTTATGATTTATTGGTAAACTCGATAGGTAGGTACTAGGTGGTTAGCTTGTATAATTTATTCTTATTGGAGATATTATGTTTCGATTTTTTGCAGTTTCTCATGCATTCGATATTTCAGACGGATTATTTAGCTAATTATAACATTTAGAACTTACTTATTATTAATTAAACATAATAAACTACACAATTGTATTGGGTGTGAATTAATGGTCTTTTTTACACTGGAAATGGTGCGGCGGACGAAATTATACATAAATCTCAATAAACAAGGCAATCTTATAAAAAGGGATAAATAATGGGTATGTTCCGTTTTAACTGATACGTCCGAGGTTGTCATGTGATCAAAACACAGAGCACCCTCCCTCGAAAAAGCCAGTGCTCACAACACAAAAATGGCGACGATTGTGACGTCATACTGCATATCCTAGGAGGCTAGGACACTGCGACAGATTGTTTGGCGATAGTATACTGACAGCTATAACGGAACGAAATTTTCCTCAGTTAGACAGTGCAGTGCAGTCTGGGCAGTGGTCGCAGCTTATATCGGAACATATACAATAACTATTCTATTTTGTATTTAATTCTATTATTTGATAGTCCTGAAACAATTGTGACATTTATTCTCTTTCAGTATTTCCATAATATTGTTCAGTCAGTCAAGTGTCAGCTTTACACCCAGAGAGAAGGTAATCACTTGTTTACACCTTCACCTTTATATTCTTTATCCAGTTTTTTGTACAATTATGTATGTTTCACATTTGATATTTTTTTTTTCATTTCAACATAAAGTCAAGAGATAATCGCCTCGCAGGAGTCGGTCACCTTTCAGTCATTGCACGGAAAAATGAAGTTAGCATGCTTTTACGCTAGAAACTTACGCTCCGCTGCGGTTCCTTCGGCATATATAACGTACCTACTTTATGTTCCCTGTATGTCCCGCCATCGCGGTTTCCAGTGTAGAAACTTCCAACGAAATATGGCTAGTTGTGTTTGTAGATTATTGAGCTAGTAGGTATTCACTGTGATTTTAATGTTTTATTTCCATTTTTAGATTAATTTATTTGCTCATAAGAAATATGTATCAAAAAATTACTATTCGTTTATCTTTATGATCGCGTTGACTAGAAGTAATTTCACTGGAGTTATTTTTAGTCTTTTATGTCAATGTAATATAATGATTAAATTTCTTTTTACTTATCACGGTTCAGAGAAGGAATGTATCTGATGAATTAGATAGTTAACGATGTTTAAGCGTTATATATAAATTAAATGTAATAAATAAAACAGCAAAGGCTACCCACTCTATTTGGCATTACTATTTGCTGGCATGTAAGATTTACACAATATCTGATAAGTATGGGGTTTTTTCGTATTTCTATGAGCAAATGTTGGTTTTTACACTCTCTGATACTATTTCATAGGTACTATTGAATGCATAAAGATTTAAATAAAGAAAATTCCTCTCGCGTTTATGTTTTACTTCTTACCCTTATTGTAATCGTGTTACCTACGCTAAAAATACAAAAAAATACTAACTTGTGCAAGTAATGCAAGTAATAATTTTCTCGAGTGACATCACTCCACGAGGTGATGTAACTATAGATGGGTAATCAACCTAAACAGGGTGGATTGCCCTCATTGCCCATCTATCATGTAACAACAATCATTACCCTATCACCCGACACCTAGACCCTAGTAGGTGGGTCACTCGGCTCACTCAAAGATACTTTTAGTAATAAGTAGGTACTACGTAATATCACAATAGGGTACTTGCATGAATTTTTTTTCAGTCTATTTTAAAGATATATGGCCTACTTAAACAAAGCAAGAAAAAGAAAAAAAATATATGCTTAAATTAATTAAATAGAACGTTTCAAAGTTCCTACTTTAGACTTTACCGCCGAAACGCGCAATGACGTCACTTGTTCAAAATTACGCCTTATTAATCTGTGATAGAAATGTCACTGTCGTATTGACAGGATCATGTGACACTGACAGACAGGTAACTTCAATATCCAAAAGCGAAATTAAGGTTGAACTGTGTCGAGTTACTTCCAAAAGTTCCAGTAAAGAATCGAAATGCATCTTACCGATGCATTTTAAAGTAAAAAATTTCAGAAAATAAAAAAAAATGCGTTGACTGTATGCACTTGGTTTCTTTTGCCTTCTCTGAAAGAGGTAAATGTTTCCTAAAAAAATAAAAGTGACGTCATGTGTTAAGCTTGGCTGTGATTGGTGTTTCGTTGCAACGTTCCGTTTCACAAAATTAAAAGTTGAATATTTTGGAAACTATTGAAAATTTTTTAGTAAATCTTTCACGATAACGCTTTTCTAAGGCTCTATTTTTGAAATAATTGACACAATTTCTTATAATAAGGGTACGTAAATACAACGTGTTAATGAATTAACTGAAAACTAGAGAGTAGTTTGCTCAGAATCGGCTAGCGATTCGATCGCACTATGTTTTAATATAGGTTATATTTTTTCATTTTTACTAACCCATGTAGTAGTATAGTATTATGTGCCCATGTCTAAATTATTTATAATACAATATTTGGCGCGTACGCCGCGCCGCCAGCAGCAAAAAAAATCGAACCGGTAGGCGCGGGCGATTTTTCGTAGATAGGTCACCTCCAAACTAATGTTGAATAGCTTTTTAACCGCCTTCCAAAAAGGAGGAGGTTCTATGTTCGATTGTATGTATTTTTTTTTATGTATGTTCACCGATTACTCGAAGACGGTTGGACCAATTTGAAAAATTCTTTTTTTGTTTGAAAGGGTATACTCCCAATTAGGTCCCATTGCCATCAAGTCCAGATCTGATGATGGGATCTTGGAGAAATCGAGGGAACTCTTCAAAAATTATAGGCACACCTATAGCGATTTGGATATTTTTTATAGTAAATCGTTCATTTGCTTTTGAAAAGCCAAATTTGAAGAAGTGGAACTGATGATGAAGACCACAGATGGTCATCGGAACTACTCAACAATAATACGTATTTCGCGGATTCCGATTGGAGCGATTTCGAAAATTGTTTTTTTGTTTGAAAGGGGATACTCCCAAATTGATTCTAATGTCACCAAGTCGAGATCTGATGATGGGATCTTGGAGTAATCGAGGGAACTCTTCAAAAATTATAGGTACACCTATAACGATTTTCGGATTTTTTATAGTAAATCGTTTATTTGCTTTCGGAAAGACGGTTTCTAAACAATTTATGCTCGTCACAATGTATATGGTGAAGTGAAACTGATAATCATGTACCAGGAGAACTCCTCAACAATTAACGTCCCTGCGTCGGGAAAAGCAATATTTTGTAAAAGGTGATGAGCAGTTGACATTAGGCTATTGTAACTTAGAGAAATTACGAACTAAGTCACTTAAAAGCGAGAAATAAACAAATTTTTAACAAAAAAATTAAAACCGACTTCCTAAAACACATAACTAAAAATCGAAAAATAAAAAGCTAAAAATAACAAAATACCGATTTAATCCAAAAGACAAAAACACACGTAATATTATTATTGGTTTGTGCTACCACTGATCGGTTTGAATTCGGTGACAAGCCCGCTGGTGTCTGCCCACTTAGGTTGTCCTGTTCACAAAAAGCTAGTGGCGGAAGTCGACTTAGTGTGTGTTTTTGTCTTTTGGGTTAAATCGGTATTTTGTTATTTTTAGCTTTTTATTTTTAGTTTTGTTTTTGGAAGTCGGTTTTAATTTTTTTGTTAAATATTTGTTTATAAAAAGTAGTTTCATCATAATATTTTAATCATATTATTGTTTATTTTTTTAAATGGGGTGTATCAGGTTTTCAGTTAATTTATAACACGTTGTATAAAACTGCAGTTTTATATAGGTACCTACTGTGTGTGTGTGTAATTGTGTATGTTACCATGAGGCCTATAAATTAGACATATTTCAAAAAACGAATCGGCTATTAGCACAAAACAAATACATCAACTTTAGTATGAAATGAAAACAGATGAAAACTATCACACAAATACATTCCACATAAACAAATGTTTAAACGCTTTATGGTTATGTTTTACTTAGTCACAGTTTTTCAAAATTAGTTTTGGGAATATTGTGGTAAATAAATATCTAGCATAATCCAAACCCAAGTTATGAGGTTTCAAAAAAACGACGAAGCGCTTCGAGAAAAGGTAGGTAGTGCCCGTGCGCTTCGCGTGGCTCGTCTTGGCACCGTGCCCCCAGATACTTGGGAATCGGGATGGCAGCAAAAGAAGTTTTGGACAAGTTAGAGCCTCAGACGAAATAAAAAGTCTTTCGTCTGAGCTTAGATTAGGTATTTAACTTCCTAGTTCCTTTGCAAAGGTAGCGCGCTTGCCCCGAGCCCCGCCTACATATTGTACTCGTTAGTTAATTTATTTGCTCTGTCGAGACTCGCCTTTTTACGCTCACCTATTACTGCGACGCGATGCAATCCCGCGAAATACCTAATGTTAATCCCACAGAAATAATATATTCCCTGGTTACCTACTCCAGATATTTTCGAACTGAACTGTCGGGGACAGTAGATAGTGCCCATTACTTACAAATACTCAACAATGTGGCGCAAAATTATGAGAAATTAGCTGTGCCCCGCGGTTTCACCCGCTAAAAACCCACCTACTAAATATTTCACAGCTAACCGTTTACGCAACGAAAGCTCTCAAAAAGAATATATTTTTCCGGAGGTACCTATTTGCAATATTTTTTATTGATACTACGCTCCTATTGATCGTAGCGTGATGCCTAATGTCTTTCTCGATAAATGGACTATCCGACACAAAAATTATTTCTCAATTCGAACCAGTAGTTCCTGATATTAGAGCATTCAACCAAACGCTTCTCCTATAGATAAAACATTTTGCATAAAATTACGAAAAAAATGTGCCGTCGCGGAACGTCTGGCAGATGAGGAACATCGAAATTATTTTGTAGAAACAATGAGCGTAAAAGTAAATGAGTATAGCAAAATAAAAATATGCAGATTTTAAGTAAGAAAAAGATTGTTTATTAATTTAATAGATACAAAAATCGAATGAAGACAATTATCTTCATTAGTGACTTCGCAGTCCTTTGCGCATGGCGACGCGTCTTCGCCACACCGCATAACAAAATGTTACATTATAGCTGTCGAAAACTATAGGTACATACAAACCAAATAAGACCTATGCCATATTTTATTCGACAAATTTTGTGCAACTTTTGGATTTATATGCCGATTTTAACGTATGGCTGTTACCGTGTCAGTCGTATTACGCACATGGCAATAACGCTAAATGAAATATGATGCGAATGTTACGCTTTTTCATCAGTCGATCATAACGAAATTATGCATAGGTATATGTTGTCAGGGGCACAAAAAAGCATTCCCACGGGAAATCCGAAATTAGGGCATGTGAAATCGCGTGTAACAGCTATTAGATTAAAAAACAAGTCTTATTGCTGAATTTAAAAATATATCAATTAACAAAATAAGTAACATTGAAATGTAAGACCTATTGAGGACGATCTGCTTGCTCTGTTTACAGTGGTGGTGTTTAGAGTGGTAGAGTTACATCATTTCACTCTGATTTCCACTTAACATTTTAGGTCGTACTAGCTTGTATAACAATCTATTCTAATATTTTATAGAGTTAAAGTTTCTGACATTGTAGGGGTAATCTCTGGATCTACTGAACCAATTTTGAAAATTCATTCACTTATAGGAAGCTACGGTAGTCCTGAGTGACATTGGGGCCTTTTATCCCGAAATTCCCACGGGAACTCCAAAATTACCGCGAGTGAAACCACGCGGGACAGCTAGTTCCTAATATATATTGTTTTGTAGGTATTTTACCTATACAGCCAGAATAAATGCTCAAATACAAATTGAGAAATATGTAAAAATGAAGCATGTGTGGTTCCTCTGACCCTCGAGTATAAAGGAGTGATCAACTCAATTGTTACAAGTATAATAAAATCCTTTTAATATTACAGATGGAGAAAGAAAATTCCATTTTCTGAAACTAATCATTATTAATAATTTTTGTAATGTGTAAGTCTATACAAATATGCACATCCTTTATTATTTCCTAGTGCCATATAACCACTACCTGGTGAAAAACTCACTGTATTGACATGGTGGAGTTGTGAATTCTGTGGGGGATAGTTGTAAAATACATGGTATGAAGGTATATGCACCAGTTTCACAGCATCTGGATAGTAACGTGATGATGCAGATAAGATTTCTGAAGTTGCATTAAATTTAAGGTCTGTAATCTTAGTAGTCAAGTTGTTAATGGTTTTAAATGGCAAAGGTTCTGGGGTAGTCAAGTTTTTATTTTCATAAATATTGACGATACCTTCACCACTTCCCGTTACTAGTAGTTTGCCACATGGGCTGGCTGTTAAACACGATGCTGTGACACAGCCAAAATCATAAAACTTTGTCATAGCTCTGAATGTAGACAAATCCCATACAATGATTTCTCCATCAATACAGTAGCAATACAATTTTTCACAGTCTGCACTAAATGTTACAGATGCCACTCTGCTGTTGTGTTTCAAAGATTTGATCAGTTCTTTTGACAAAGGACACATAATGTGAATCTCTTCCCAGCCATCAGATGCTGCAAGGTATTTTCCATTAGAAGCCATAACAAATATTTTTGGTCTTTTCACTACTCTTGGCAGTTGTAATAATTTTGGTTCAGCTTTAACTAAATCATATTCACAAAAGGTGTGGTTTGATTCAGCTGCAATATATGCCTTTGTCCCTTCGGGGTTAAACAGAGCTGCTGATATTTTCCACTTCTTCATTTGGAAACTGTGAAGTTTGTTATTTACATCATCACCAATGGAAAATAATGAAACAACTCCAGAATACCC
The DNA here is from genome assembly GCA_907165275.2 of Zygaena filipendulae. Classification (NCBI taxonomy): domain Eukaryota; kingdom Metazoa; phylum Arthropoda; class Insecta; order Lepidoptera; family Zygaenidae; genus Zygaena; species Zygaena filipendulae. Next base: position 5,747,306 of record OU015657.1, read on the forward strand.
AGCTACCATAGCCACACTCAGCTTTGGATGAAACTCAACACAGGATATAAATGGACCCTCTTTAGCAGTTGTGCTGTTAATTCTCCCTAATTTTTTGATGTTTAAAAGATCTTTTCTGAGACATCTCGGTGAATTGTTTTTTTGTATATGGCCAATAGTCCTTATCAATTCATCTGTTTCATTTTCATTAGCTTTTCTACTTATTTTTGCCCAATTAGGAGTTCCCATTAGAGTTTCATATTTCTGCTTTAATTTCTCTATGCACACACCTTTGTTTCTTGAACTGTCACCAAATAGCTCATCATCTTCATCTTGCCATACAGACTTTCGGTCATCAGCAATATCATCTACTTCATTATATTTAAATTTTTCCGCCAAGTCTTCAGACTGATCAAAAATTAGTTTGGTTAACCTGAAATTGTTTTTGGATTAAAAATATGTAGCAATATTGAAATATCACCAGTAATATAAATTTATGAATATTTAAATGATCGTAGTAATGTAGAAGCAAGTAATTTATATCTTTCACAAAATACCATGTAATTTTAATAAAACACTATTAAAAATTAGAACGTAAACGAATTTATAACCTAACTTCATGCCACAGCATGATGTTAACTTACTTAGCTTCTTTGTTAAGAACTTCAGGCATTTTACGCTTCATTTTCACAATTACTCAATCGCCTCCACGACAAGATCCAAACTCGACAAATCTATCTGCACTTTTATAATTATTAAAACAGAAAACAAGAATTACAACAAATCAACAGAAGACACCGATCATTGACTCAATCATCAATCAATGTTATGATATGTCAGTTGTCTGTCAGTTCATTAGTTGTCACCTCAGTTGTCACTGAGGTTGTCACAAACCTCCGAAGACTCAGAAGAATAGATATTGTGATTGAGGATAGAGTTAAGTTCTTGGGTGTCACTCTCGACTCCAAGATGTCCGGAATACACCACCTAAATTATGTTTGCAATAAGGCCGAACGCAGCATTAATGCAATCCGTGCTCTCTCTGGTGTTCGCTGGGGGTCTCACCCTTATAACCAAAAGCTACTGTATAATGCGATAATACGTAGTCACTTTGATTATGGTGGCTTCCTACTAGAACCATGCAATAAATTAGCCCTTACTAAAATGGACAAAATCCAATCAAGGTGCCTGCGGATTATCACTGGGGCAATGAAATCATCTCCTATTAACGCACTTCAGGTGGAATGTCTTGAGCCCCCCCTAAATTTACGTCGTCAGTTCCTAGCAGACCGATTTTTCTTCAACATATCTCAATATATGTCTCACCCCCTTCTTATTAAACTGCAAACCTTATCAGAGTTAACCACCTCCTCTAGGTACTGGACTCACAAAGACCTCCCCCCTCTAGTTAAAAGTTATAAAAAAGCCTCCAACTTTCCATCTCGTGTCCTGCAGCACTACAAAAACCCACTATTTGAAGCTGACTACGACTCTCTCATTTTCTCTCCGAGAGTCATCCTCAATTTTGGCATCCCTAAAAATTGTCCTGGTGCTGAACAATTGTTTAATAGCATTGTAGAAAAAGACTGGTCAAACTGGCTCCACATTTTTACTGATGCATCAAAGCTGTGCGTCGAAGGACACTTAGGCGCTGCGGTTTGGATCCCTAGATTCAAAATTATCCTTAGCTTCAAATGTCCCCCCCAAAATTCAGTCTTCACTGGTGAAGCCATAGCAATCTTGGAAGCAACAAATTATGTAAAATCTCATCATCTTAATAAAACTGTTATCTTTTCTGATTCCTTAAGCTGCTTACAAGACATTGTAAAACTCCCATTCCACTCAAAGGACAACTTTTCCCTTACCTTAAAAATTAAAGAGGCCCTCCACAGCTGTCACAAGGCGGGTATTGAGGTAGTACTTGCATGGATTCCTGGTCATAGCGGAATTAAAGGGAATGAGAAAGTCGATTTATGTGCAAAAGAAGCTGTTATACGCGGCTGTACTACATGGGATAAATGTACTGCTCGAGACCTACGTTCATTAGCCAAACCAGATCTAGATAGGATGTGGAATGAACTATGGCAGAAATCTAGACGTATCAAAGGAAAACACTTCGGGGAAATCCAACCAAACCTCCCTCTTAAACCATGGTTCTTCAGAAACCGAAAGTTCCCTAAAAGTATCACTTCTACAATTATTCGTCTTCGACTGGGACACGTTTGCTCTCCGGTATTTCTGGCTAAATTGAGAATTCGGGATCACTCTCGGTGCGAGTGCGGTCTGGACGAAGGTACACTAGAGCACATATTTTTTAACTGTCCAAAATTGTCTGCCCCTCTTTACGATTTCCTTCCTTCTGACTTCCCCCGCCCAATTAACTTAAACTTCATGTTGACTCAAGTATTTTCCTTCTCTGTTCTACCTCTAGTTAAATTTATATCAACTAACAAACTAAAACTCTGAATTCTCATCGATTTTATGTTTCTACTGCCATTCTCTCCCACTTGTAATATATTATATACATATATATTTTATTAAATGTACATAGGCTACTAAAATACTAACAGCTTATTGTGTTGTCTCATGCTACTTACAGAATTTCAAGTGGAAGAACATTTTCTAACATACCTCCGGAATCACTGGCTAAGCAAGCGTCTATACCGTGTCCCTTCAAACTTTGACATTGGCAGAATCACCGTCAAATCGGTGGAGCCATAAACCACAAATTGGAATTGAATTGGAACATTGTCATTGGCAAAGAAGAAGAAGAATAGACGCCATTATTAAAGAAGAAGAAAAACTTTAGTTATTCTTCTGAGTCTTAGAAGAATAACTAATATTCTTCTGAGGTATGAACTTAGACTACTTTGCCTTCTCCGAAAGAGGTAAACTTCAATAAAAAGAACATTTTGGTTAACTCTTTAATCTTTGGTTGTGTCGGTAAAACAGTGGGTAGTGGGCAGATACTAGGTATAGGTCTCAGGTATAGGTACTAGATACCTACCCAGGTACACGGAGAGAAACGGCTAGCCACGGCTGTCGTAAAGGAATGATTGATATTTGATGCCGGCGGTACACACTCGCCAAAAGTCTCGGCTGAAAAGGCTCTCGTCGAGAGCATACCTGTACACACTCGTTCTGTTAGTTGCACTGAACTCTGAAATCTCCTGCGATAATGGACGTAGATATTGCTGCTGTAATTTATCTTTGTACTGTGAGCTATTATAATCGAATCTATTGTATGTTTAATCGCAATTACAATTATATCTATACTTCTATACTAATACTTTAAAGCTGAAGAGTTTGTTTGTTTGTTTGTTTGCTTGAACGCACTACTCTCAGGAACTACTGGTTCGATTTGAAAATTTCATTCAGTATTAGATAGCACATTTAATTCTCATCACGCTACGACCAATAGGAGCGGAGCAGCAATGAAAAATGTTGCAAAAAACAGGGAAAAATATTCCTTTTGAGAGCTTCTGTTGCGTACGCTGCGTAAACGGTTTAAGTTTTGCAATAACCATGTATGACAGAATTGTTAATCTTAAAAATTTCTAAAAAAAAAATCAGCAACAGCATATTATGTCTCTTTTAAAGTTAGCTCACTATAACCTTTATTTATGCTAACCAAGTAACCAAATTTGTTCTAAAATAATGCATTATTTGCAAAGGTGTTTTATAAACATGATATTAATCCTTATCCAAATAAATACGTTAATTTTTCATCATAAGTATTTAATTGAAAACAAAATTTCTCTTTACATCATATTTTGATTTCAATGAATGGTATCTTAAGAGATATCGTAGTTGTAAGAAATTTTCAGATGGAATGACTCGTTGTCCACAATGATAGAGGAAGAACACTTTATAATATTTATATTCTTATATTTTTGCAAGCACAATTACAATTACATATTATTGTTACGAATATTGTATTTTCATTTTAAGACATATTTTTTTACAATAATATATTTTGACATCGTCAAACGTACATTTCTTCTTCTTAGAAGTTAGGCGAACCTTCATAGATAAATCATAGAGATAGTAAGTACATCTTCACAGTAGTTTTAAAATAAAATCGCAGCAATATAATGATCAAGGACCTAATTACTGTGCGCGCATTTATGATGTGAAAGGCCAGCGGAAAATCATGGGTTGGCTCCTCACGGAACGGTTGTGCTCAGCTATGTTATATGGAGTCAATTACAGTACTTTGGAGTTCCTGCGGGAATTCCGAACCGCAGAGCACAGCTAGCTAAGATATTATAAGATTTATAAGTATTAAATGAGGTAGGTATTGCACTAGCGTGCAGAAACTCCGCTAATTAGCGGCTTTAAATTTAGTCGCCTGTCAGCAGCGAGTGAAAACGCACGTAATGTCAAATTTCTCCAAATGCAAAAACTATGATTGGAAAAAATAAATGAGTAACATACCATAAGTAATTAAATAAGAAATCGTCACTATTCTGGTAATATTTCTAAAATATCCGTTTTTAAAAGTTCTGTATATATGTCATTATAGAAGATCAATATTTGAACGCCGCATAGTATGAAGGCGTATCATTGAAATATAATAGAATTGTTTAATCACAATATTTTTGATAAATAAAACAATCAGCGGGTAACTAAATGAAACGAGTGTGTACTTGGTCGCCCTTCTTTTTTTTCGTGAGAGCCAACTAGACCCTTTGACTCCACCTGCCGCCTGAAAGTTCAAATATTTTGAGGTTATAAAAACCACTCGATCGTTCGTGGCTTGGTTGCAACTCAAACGAGTGAAATTTTAACCGAACAAGTACCTAGTTGTTCGGTTAAAAGTTTTAGGTCCTAACCCACGGAACGCACACCAGAGATGTTTGTTTGTTAGGTGCACTCTAAGCCACGGAATGGGTGAAACTACACTCTGACAGCTGTCAGAGTAAAATTTTACCTAGCCACAGAACGAGTAGAGAGCGCGCTCGAGTGCACTCGTGCGAATCCACAGGACGCGCCTCAGACTGTCCGAGGCGATGCTAGCAAGTAAGGGGAGACGAGACGAGAGCACCATATACACTCTCGTCCTCGGCCTGTCTTGTGGTGTCTCGGCGGGTGTGTACAGCCGGCATTGTAGTGTCAAATCTTTGCTGCAAATTTTGCTGAATAAAGCCAATAGAGGACGCTATCATATCCAAACGTTTCTTTCTCTTTTCTATTTCGAGTTCCGCAGTTAATTTTGATGTAAGCAAGTAAGATGTAGAGCCATCGTTCATTAGGGTACGGTACCTACATAATATTTTATCTGTCGTAACTCGTTACTCGCAACGTAAGAGTTTTTTATCTTTTATCTTGGAGAGTTCTTGTGATTTAAGTTTATATTCGTTAGTGTGTAATTAAATAAATAAATTATGCCAAGGTGACGTTTTCAGTAATCAGTGTTTGACAATACCTCTCTTGAAAGTTAGTTTTGTGTTGTGATACGATTTTTATGTTGTATGACATTTTTACATCTTCAATAAAGTGTCAATGGGGAATTAAATAGACTTAAATAAATTCAGTAGGTAGGTCAAAAAACGTCAATTGCTACTAATAATTTTACTGCCCTGGTTGCGTACAAACATTTTACAATGGGGTTTCTAGAGGCTCCGCCATAAAACTAATAGCCACTCATTTGTCCGTCATAAAACTTTATCATTTACGATCGGATCCTTTTTTTGTACAAATAGACAATGCTGCATTTGTTATTAAGCGCAAAGAAGTTTACAAGCTATGATAGACGGACTGAAAGCGATGCGAGGTGGGTTCAAGTGGAGTCCACAGTTGGCTGGTGTTATATCGCGTTCAGTTAGTGAGCAGCTGGCGTATGCGGCATGTGATGTGTGTGTGCGATGTCAGGCAAGCCCGCGACTCCGGCCGAGTCGCGAGCGGGCGTGCCCGGTGCGCCGCGACTGCTGGTGTACGTGGCGGACCCACGCCAGCTAGAGCCTGGCGGTGCGGCCCCCGACCCGCCGCCCGAACACGCCACGCCATCTCAAGACACGCTCTACCTCAATGATCACTTGCCTAATCATATCACACTGCCTAAGAGCACTGTTTACAAAACACAAATTGATCAAAATGACCTCAGAGACAATCACAATAATGCAATTTTCTATCAGCCTATAAGTGACAACAGTAGATACTGTGCATATGGACCTAACAATGCACCTACACAATACCAGGAACTCTATTCAGGTCAGCAGCAGTTTAAAAGGAATGTGTGTTTAAATGATGATAAATTAAGTGAGCAAACAAGTGTCAAAACAGATCACACCAATTCATTGGTAACAGATATAGGGAGAACTGAGAATTATCTATCTATAGATGCAGGGGATTCTCCTAAATATCAAACGGCATGCCCCTGTCCAATAAGTTCTGATAGTACTATGCCAACTGTGCAGCCTCTATTGCTTCACCATGGCCAATATAGTGAAAGTGTCCACAATACTGAAGGAAAAAACTGCAGTGACAGTGAATTGTCAGTCGACAAGTATGTGAACTATCAGTTTCTAGAACAAAGTGTGTCACATAGATCTGTAGTAAATCAAAGTATAAGTATATTAAATCAGCAAGTAGGTGTGAACAGAGGGACTGTGAGTGAGAGTGATAGTAGAACTGTGTCACAGTTGGTACGAACTGCAGATGGAGTTGTGCTAGCAGTGGTGCCGTCTACTATACTTACTCACCCTACTGAAACAGATTTAAACTCAAGATCTGTTCAAAGTGAATTTCTACAGACTGTTACGGTTCCTTTAGGTTGGAGAAGAATCATCAGCAATACATCTGTTGTCTATATTAGGTATGTATCAAGATTGTAATATAAACATAATAATATCATAAGTTATATTATCCCAATATAATCTTGTCCCCAGCAGTTTCACCCACTTAAATTTAAGAGTTCTCGTGGAAAGCCCAGGACAAATAGTACCCTATGTCTTTTTCTATAATGTGTATGCAAAATTTCAGCTGAGTGTGTTATGGTGTTAAAGTGTAACAAACCAACAAACTCACATTCTTCATAATAATAGTTAGGATAGTTAGGGTATTTAATTAAAATTTCAATTGTTTATTTCATAGCCAAATAGTACATTGTTATCCTAGGGGTGAAAGTAACTTAATTAGTCGCGAGACGGGGTTTCAATAGATCGAGGGACTAAATAAGTCTTTCTCCCGAGGATAACACTGTGCTTTTCATTACGAATGCAGAGAAAGTCAAATTAAAAATAGGAATTAGCTAAAGAAAAAAATAAGTAAATTTTATATTACATAAATCAACCATTAGGTGTGCTACTGGCCAGTAAGTATGCCCCCTATGACATAAAAAAAAAAAACTTGAGTTTCTGCAGTATGCAGCTGTCAGTTGAAAGCGATTCTCCCTAGGGCTGAAAAGTGTTACTTTCAACACGCTTCTCAGGCAACTTCAGACCTACTTTCCGAGTATGAGTAATGAAAAGTATTTTTGCAAATATAGTTTGTTGGACATCCTTTTAAGTATAAATATATACTTGTGTCAGGATGTCCAGCTCTTCCATATTGTTAATAAAAACAAATATTAAACAAGATAGGTATTATGCATTGTTATTAGTTATGTTATACAAAAATTTTAAACTGTTAAACTTTTTTTATTATAGTTTTATATTATAATCTTATCATCAGCTGTCCAGAATGTTTTGATCTGATTCCTCCTCTTTCCATAAATATTCTATATTTTGGATTTCCCGCGGGAATTCTGGGATAAAAAGTACCCTATGTCCTTTTCTGTACCCCTGACAATGTGCATGCCAAATTTCATCCAAATCCGTTCAGCCATTTTTGCATGATTGAGTAAACGTATGCGAGGATAAGAGCTCGAAAGCGCATTTTCGTCCGCCTTGCTTCAAATTTATCGTCACTGCTCAGCTCCTGTGTGTGTGCGTTATGTTATATAGCCTAAAACCTGCCCAGGAGTATGAACTACAGTTGTACCAGGTTTGGTTAAAATCCCTTCAGTAGTTTTTGATGCGTGCACATACAGACAGACAGACAGACAAAAAATTTACTGATTGCATTTTTGGCATCAGTATCGATCACCATTCATCCTCCAATATTAATTTTGAATATATGTTCAATGTACAGAATTGACCTCTACAGTTTTATTATAAGTATAGAAGACGAGTTGTTCCCTGCGGTAATTTTAAAGTTCCCATAGGAATTCTGGGTTATAATACAGCCAATGATACTCAGGGATAATGAAGCATTCTAACGGTGAAAGAATTTTTGAAATAGCCCAGTAGTTTTTGAGTTAAATCTTAACAAATGAACAAAAAATCAAATCTTTCCTCTTTATAATCATAGAAGTGTGGGTTAGTTAAAAATAGTTATTATTTTATTTTAATCCCTGATAAAGAGAAAATAAAATTGATTTAAATAATATGTAAGATTTTCCAAATGACATTAACTAAAGACTAAAGAAATGAGGTGACATGCCATTTTGTTTTTTAACCCTAAAATACCTACAAGCACATCATTTTTAACATGTTCATTTGGATATCACACCTAAACTATCTAGTACTTAAAATATCATTGATATTATACACAAAAAAAATATATATAATCCATTCTTACTGTAACTCAATAGTCGCAAAAAGTTATCATAACAAAATGACGGTTTATACAATGTAGTTTATCCTGGAATTTCTGCGGGAACTCTGAAATTATCGCCGGTGAAACCACAGGGGACAGCTAGTATTTTTGTAAATAAAACTTGAAGAGGTAAAATGGAAATCCACTATATAACTAGCTATTAAATTTTAAAACTGAGAGTAAAAGTATCTGACTTCCAAAAAAGGAGGAGGTTCTCAATTTGACTGTATGTTTTTTTTTTGAGGGTTACAAAGGTGGTTTGAATGTAAGTCCGCAATATGTGTTTATCTAAATCTATATGGTCCCACAGTTCCACCTATTTAGGGACTCAGTTGGAAACTCAGTATCTGGCACTATGTGACTCAGGGATACTTTAGCTTCAGTGAAAGAATTTTTAAAATGTGTTCAGTAGGTAGGTCCCCCAAATCCAAACTTACATGTATGTAATGTATGCCTACATAGAAATGTCCAAACTTAACTCTTTATAATATCAGTGCAAGAAACATACATACAATTTGAACATTTTGGTTTACTAGTTTTTAATTTAAAAACACCTACGCGTTTTGTACACATTACAAGTTTTTATTTATTTATTTTATACCTATACACGTACATCTGGGGGCACGACCGTGCCCCCGCCAAGACGAGCCAAGTGAAGCGCAAGGGCACTACCACATATTTTGACGTAGAGTAGAGAAGAGAGAGTTGTGAAGTTAGGCCTTGTAGAGTTAGGGCGTGTAGAGTTAGAAGCTCTACATAAGATCTGATAACTTTTTGAAAGTGCTAGTCATATTATGGTCTCGTCTTGGCATGATTTTACATGAAAATGTTTTTGTTGGGATACCTAATTCTGTTATTTAGATGTTTTTCGATGGAGTACAATGGCGTTAAAGTTTAATGTCTGTAATCTGTAAGTTACCATAACATTTTACAAAATCAAATCATCAAAAAAGATGTGAAAATATATAAATAAACTGATTTTCCTTAACATTTATAATATGTGTTCTGAATACTAAATGGGAAATTCAGTGACAGATCTGTGTGTTGATAAAGATTAAATTAAAAAAAAAAAAGAAATTAATATCCTGGCGTGTTAAATTCCATTTATTGAATTAGTTATAGTTGTTTTCAATTATTTATAGACTGGTGACCTATAGTTACCTAAGTACCTATTAAGTTACCTACTAGACGAGCATTACGACCAGCGTCATGGATGGCGCGTGAACGTTATATCAATCCGCGCAAGTGGACAAACCAGTCGGGCAGCTGTAGGGGCGTATGCAGCGTTGCAAGTTAAAGCAAACTAACCTGTCATCCTACCATTGCTCCAATCGTGTTGGAAATATCGTCGCTCTTTAATTCATTTGAAATTCTTAAGTACGTTATGTACTGAATTTGGAAAAAAAAAAACGTTTATAAGTTTCTTTTACAAAACGAAAACTACCTACTTATGTATCGCTACATAATTAATAATTATAAAACAAAGTCTTCCGCCGCGTCTGTCTGTCTGTCTGATCGCGATAAACTAAAAAATCTTGCGGTTTTCATCTAGAGTGATGCATGAGGAAGGTTTAGTTAAATAATAATTATACAAAGTTTTGTGTAAACTGATTGAAATCTTTACTAGTTATCCTACTAATATTATAAATGTGAAAGTGTGGATGTTTGGATGTTTAGATGTTTGAATGTTTGGGTGTTTGTTACTCAATCACGCAAAAACGGCTGAATGGGCTCAATGGATCATCATGAAATATTCATATACGTTGTCAGGGATACGGAAAAGGATATAGAGTGCGGGAACTCCGAAATTACCGCGGGTGAAACCGCAGGGAACAGCTAGTGTATAGGTAATTATGTACCTGAAAGGGATACGTTTCAGTTTCAAATAATATAACATTTGTAGTATTTAATCTTGAGTAGTTGTTACCATTTATAATGTAGTATTTTACATAATATACTGTATATATATTTATGCTTGAGTAGTTAACGTTATAATAAAAAAATGTATAGGTAAGTAGGTAGGCAAAGTAGGTAGGTTAAACTTAGTCTCGTGGTTTATACTAAATTACTTAATATTAATAAAGAGGAAAGATCTGATTTTTCGGTTATTACGATTTAACTCAAAAACTACTCGATTTCAAAAATGTTTCCCTATTAGAATGCTACTTTATCCCTGAGTAACATAGGCTTTGTTTTAACCCGGTATTCCCGCGAGAACTCCGAATTACCACGAGTGACACCGCGCGGGACAGCTAATCCTGAATCACTGATGGATCAACGCACAGCTTATATACCGCTGACCGTAGAAAACTGAAACGTGGAGGGTGCAGTGTTCTTTGTATGACGCAGGCATCCGATAAGAAAGGTTGATTTTTAACCGACTTCCAAAAAGGAGGAGGTTCTATGTTCGATTGTATATTGTATTTTTTTATGTATGTTCACCGATTACTCGAAGACGGTTGGACCGATTTGGAAAATTCTTTTTTTGTTTGAAAGGGTATACTTCCAATTGGGTACCATTGCCACCAAGTCGGGATCTGATGATGGGATCTTGAAGAAATCGAGGGAACTGTTCAAAAATTATAGGCACACCTATAGCGATTTGGGTATTTTTTATAGTTAATCGTTCATTTGCTTTTGGAAAGCAAAATTTGAAGAAGTGGAAGTGGTCATCGGAACTACTCAACAATAATACGTATTTCACGGGTTTCGATTGGAGCGATTTCGAAAATTGTTTTTTGTTAGAAAGGGGATACTCCCAAATTGATTCCATTGTCACCAAGTCGAGATCTGATGATGGGATCCTGGAGTAATTGAGGGAACTCTTCAAAAATTATAGATACACCTATAGCGATTTGGGTATTTTTTTATAGTAAATCGTTTATTTGCTTTCGGAAATCAAAATTTGAAGAAGTGGAACTGATGATAAAGACCGCAAATGGTCATCGGAACTACTCAATAATAGGTATTAAACGGGTTCCGATTCGTTAACTTTAATATGGTTTCTAAACAATTTATGCTCGTCACAATGTATACGGTGAAGTGGAACTGATGGTGATGTACCTAGGAGAACTCCTCAACAATTAACGTTCCTGCGTCGGGAAAAGCAATATTTTGTAAAAGGTGATGAGAAGTTGACATCAGGCTATTGTAACTTAGAGAAATTACGAACTAAGTCACTTAAAAGCGAGAAATAAACAAAATTTTAACAAAAAAATTAAAACCGACTTCCAAAAACATAAAACTAAAAAGTTAAAAATAACAAAATACTGATTTAATCCAAAAGACAAAAACACACTTAATATTATTATTGGTTTGTGCTACCACTGATCGGTATGAAGTCGGTGACAAGCCAAATATGGAGGGGGTAGATGGGCTAAGTCGACTCCCGCCACCAGCTCTTCTTTAGTAGAACAACCCAAGTGGGCAGACACCAGCGGGCTTGTCACCGAATTCAAACCGATCAGAGGTAGCACAAACCAATAATAATATTACGTGTGTTTTTGTCTTTTGGATTAAATCAGTATTTTGTTATTTTTAGGTTTTTAGTTTTGTTTTTGGAAGTCGGTTTTAATTTTTGAAACTTCAACCCCTAAGGAGATGAAAAGTGGTTGCAAAGTTTGTATGGAACAATTCCGCGGGAACATCGAAATTAGCGCGGGTGAAACCGCGCGGGACGGCTAGTATTGTATAAACGGCGAAGTGTGGTGAGGGGTTAGTTTGTATGCTGCTGTTTCTAATATTGAAGATTTTATGTACCTAGGTATAATTTTATGATAATGCACTTGTGCATTAGCCCGATCCAAAGGTACTGCAAAACGGTATGGTGTCGTCATGGCGCGCTTGATATAATATACATAGATTTCATTGTGGGTCGCTTGTGCTCATTACGCGGCTCTTATCTGTCATTGGCAGCACATTGTGTATAATCTGAATAATGCCGCGCACCTCAAATGATAAAAATTCCCGTATAACATTTCTAAAGCTTCTCCTTTAAGAGTAACCAAATTGCGCAATTCTCAGCAATTTTGACGTCACGACGTCTCTGAACAATTTACGGTAATTAGAAAAGGTTTATTGCAATTGCAATTTTTAAAATAAGTACTAGCTGTTACATGCGCTGCGGGTTTTACCTTCGATAACTTGGCAGTTCCCGCGGAAACTCGGTTCAACTGCCGAGTAAAGTTAAGTTAAATAAAGTGTTAGGTTAATGTCATAGTGAAAACTACATTAAAAAGTAGTTAATCCCATTTATTATTTTAAAAACGTATCAATATCAAATATTAACTAAAAGTCTGAAATTTGCTAACTCGTCATCGAATTTAATTTTATAATCAGATCAAATGTTGAAACACTGAAACAGTATTGCATTTATAAAATATAATGACTGTCCACTACCGTTTCTTGTTGGCTGGCGTGAGTAAAAACTTGTTTTCACGCCATTAAGCTTCACTTCGTAAAGAGTGAACCAAGTTACTCGGCCGAATACTCGGTACTCGGTAAAGTAAAACCGAATAATACCTACTCGGTACTCGGTTAGGTACTCGGTAAATCTAGTACTCGGCCCATCACTAATTGAAACCAAAACAAAAGCCCAAACAAAAATGATTACATGATTTCTTTTTTTTTTTAATAAAGAAAATTGCCTTAAAAAGTAGACCCACTGAAAATTACAAAATAGTTTTTATAAAACCCACCCCTATTATCTCGGTGCCAAACTAAAATTTTAGGACAACAAAGAACGCATTAGTTAGCTTGGTAGATTTGTCGTAGTAATTTTCAGCGTTCTGAATTTTTATTTTTTTGCTTTGCTTGTTTGGCACCGACTCCAAAAACTAAGTAAACAAACAGATAATAGGGGTGGGGTTTATAAAAATGATTTTGTGATTTTCAGTGGGTTTACTTTTTAAGGCAATTTTCTTTATTAAAAAAAAAAAGAAATCATGTAATCATCATCTTTTTGAAGGCGGCCCTTTAAAAAAAAAATACATCTTTGCTTGGGTTTTTTGTTTTGGTTTCTATTTTTTTTTCTCACCTATTTCATCACTGAAATGTAAATTTTTGTTAAAAATATTCAATGTATTGCATAGATTACATGACATTGTTCTAACAAGGTGAAATATGATTAAAATGATTTATGTAATAGTTATTTATTCCGAATTTCATTATGGTAAAAAAAAATTATACTTCGAAATATCACACTGTTGTCGCAAGTGGACATATAACTAGTTGTCTAATAAAATTGTAATATTACCTACTAGCTGTCCCCCGCGGTTTCACCCGCGGTAATTTCGGAGTTCCCGCAAGAATTCCAGAATAAAATATAGATATAAACCTTCCTCATGAATCATTCTATCAATTTATTGATGTAATTATGTTGCAAATAAAAAATAAAAAAAACCGCCTGAAAATCCGTTGCAGTTTTAGTTTTGAAGATCTAAGTCTACATAGGGACCGACAGAGAGTGGGAAGCAATAGTACATATGTACTATGTAGTGATGATTAGTTTAGGTAGTAAGATGAACCTCATTCGGTCAAAAGTGTATAGGTATCTATTTAATTGGTAGAAGCGTAACCCAGTCCATGGGGGCTAAGATGCGCAACACGATAAAATTTTATCGAGCGATTTTATCGATTCTCGTCGACATATTGTATGGTTTTGTCGACGAGAATCGATAAAATGGCTCGATATAATTTTATCGTGTTGCGCATCTTAGCCCCGCATGTCGTATTTTGTTATACATAGTAACCTTATATGAACGCGGTACCTACCTACATACTTTATTTGCTAACTTTTGTTTTCATGGAAAACGATACTTAGTTATAAAATAAATAGAATCTTTTTAAGAAACGTCGGTAGTAAGTAATAGGCATTTCTATAGATTTATAAGTACCTAATATTTTTATTCGTTCACACTCTGTGTTGCGAATGAAGAATTCCTTTTATATTAAAACAACTAGCATAGCACGACGCACAGCTGATAGGCCGACAAAAGAATTGCAGTCTTCTCTGTTTGGTAGACGCAGGACAAAATACATTATTTGACTGATTTACGACTTGGATCGCAGGCGCGATGCCTCTACTCCGTTTACTCTCTAAAGTAGTATGAGACGTGGATTTCTCTGGCCTCCTTTGTGCGGCGTTGCACAATGTTGGAAACGAGCTAGCGTCCTCAATACCCATACGGACCGCTCGGCTGTCGATTGTTTCGGCCAACACGTTGGGCGGCACCCGCCGTTCACAATGTTCTGATCCGATTTACAATTCGTTCCGACTTTCTTTTAACAATAGATCGTTGTATTTTTTTATAAAGATTTGCCTTATATTGATAGTATTGTCTCTTTTAGCGCCTGCTGTGTGGTATTTCTTAAGCTTTAGTTAAAATAATAAAAAAAAACATATTATGTATACTTACAATACTCAATAGATTACAAATATCGTTGTAAAGCATTAAATACCTAATACTTCTAAAATAGTGTCATCCCCTAAATGTTAAGTTGTGTTATCGGAATTAGATTAGGTAACTGGTATTAAGAAAAAAACAAGCGCTCTTCGTAAAGGTAAAACCAAAAAAAAAACCTTTTTTAGTTTGGTAGCCCGGCGTCAGTAAAACTTTACAATGTTCCTAATTTGAGATTTATGATCCCATAGTGTGATGAATGGCTATTGTGAAATACAATACTGTACCCATAGCAAAACAAAGGACAAAGATTCTTGACTTAGGGGTCGTACGTATTAATTATTATACATTTCTGGTTACGATATTGTGTGCTCCACAAATTTTATTATAGGAATCGGTTGATCAATTATATTCATCTAAAAAAAATCTAATTAGAAAAATCTCTGTGAGTAGTGAGTAAGCACACAACTGATGGCAATCTTAAACACGCGGGTTGAACTCCGCAGCCGTTCTGATGCGGAAATAATACGAATTACGTAAGCAGAGTCGAACATTTTTTATTGCTTCATTAAATGAGGCACGCTGTCGCCTCTGGGTGGAGAGTGTCTCAACAACTAATATAAACGAAAACATGCCACATAAATGTTAGGTGATTTTTATTACTTTGCTAAAGGTGAAACATTTATTTCATAATTATGTCTTTTTTTATAATAGAAGTCAGTTTCATCACGTGTAGGCACACATTGATACACGCATGAGTTTTAAACATTATAGTTCGTTTTAAAATTTGTCCACGTCGATTTTATTAGGTAGGTGGATACTATTCCGCTTTACTCTATCACCTTTGAATTTAATTATTATCGATTGAATTCTCGATGTTGTATCGATTTAGCGGACCGGACGTTCAAATTAAAGGAGTTTGTTAGTCATTAATAATAATAACATAAAAATAATAACATTAATCTTGTGGCACGAAAAGATTGAACGAGTGTTATGTCAAGTACATTAATTAATTGTACCTACAACCCTTGCAAAGTATGTGCCGGATGCGTCTGCCGCCGCCGACTCACATGGTCACCAGACGGACGCGCGGAGCATATCGCAACGTATGCTCTCGAAGCCGTTCCCACAGCGGCGCGGCGCGCGGCGGCCGCAGCCGAGGGGATCGACTCGAGGTTTCCATGCGAATCGAAACAAAAACTGTTTGAAATGGGGCTCACAAAAAATAGGCGTTGTTACACGTCCCGGAGTGTTTCAGTGGATGTATTCGTATATTTTGTTAGCGATGCGATGCGATGCTTGGCCGCGCTCGGTGCGCGCCCGGCAGGTGTTATCTGCGGATCCCGGCTTGGCTGGACGGCATTTAGATACTCACGGAGTTCGTGTGTGTTGATGATATTATATAAAAAATAAGATCGAAAAAGTATTTATTCTATCGACCCGTTGTGTACACAATACACATATTCAAATGAGCCCTTGAAACTTAGTACACGTTGTGGAAGTTAAACCTATGTGTTAATACTTAATTCCCTTCTTCGTTAAAAAGTTAAACTCAAATTCGACTTTAAAAATTTACTCTCGTCGCGTCTAAAGTTACAATAACAAATCACATTTTGGAATCACATTCCAAAAGAGAATACAAGCACTGCGTTTTAATCACATCGATAGGCAATGTAGATTGCCAATCGCGCATTTCTGTCCTCAAGTGGACTCAAATACATATTATAGTGCCTGTAGCTAAACATAGGTACTATAATGTAGATAAATTTCTGGACGCACACAATTTTAACACGATTTTCGCCACAAACCATTTTTAATACAGTTTGGTGTGAGAACGTTGAGTAGGTAAACATTATAACTAGCTGTCTCCCGCGGTCTCACCCGCGGTAATTTCGGAGTTCTCGCGGGAATCCCGGGATAAAAAGTACCCTATGTCCTCTGACAACTTGTATGCAAAATTTAACGGTTATCGGTCCAGCCGTTCATGCCGTGACTAAGGGAAATAAGGATTAATTTTTTTTATGGTATTTATACCATAGTACTTAACTATATAGATTACGTTTTTTGACAGTTTTATTTCAGTTTTATTTTTAGTTTTTGTCTATCGACGCCACTTTTTGTGAGGGCGTTCTTGCGGAACTGTAAATCTAGGTAGGTACCTACAACGTAAAAAGTTTTTACTTCAATGGTTTATGGTTTATTTAGATATCATAAATAATTTTGTCGATGATTTTCACGTGTTAGATGTTCGTGTTAAGCTAGCGTTAACTAATCGACTATTCTATGTCGGTGAAGGTAACTTGCTGTTCGCGTGCCGTCTGCGTAGGGCAGGTCATTCACCTGCTACCCTTTCATTCTAGTATTAGGCTCTAATTGCTTATGGAATGTATCATTGCTTATTTTTCTTTATCCAGCTAGGTGTTGTGAGAGTCAGTAAAGCGTGGATGTCGATTTTGTATGGATATTCTTTACCGAGCGACCTCGTCCCCCGAACCCATATCAACTTTACTCCCTTCGCATGAATAAATAAAAGCGCAATTTGCAGATGACGCGTCTGACTGAGACCACGATAAAACTGGTCCGCTTAGAATTGATGTACTCATCCTCTCCTCGCCTGTATAACAGTCACTGTGAACAAATCATACGTTGGTTTACTTATTTATAACATTTTTTTTTACAACACAGGTTTACATGATATTACAATATTTATGCTCATATTAGACATTTAATATCTACTTAATTAGGAAATGACTAATAAAAGCTGTGATACGAAATTGATATAAATATCACACTAAGAAAGTTCGTGTATACAGTGTGTTTTGGCATTGGTACTTTTAATCCAGGAATGTCCGAAAGAATCAAATAAAGGCAGACGAAACCGTGGGGATCACCTAGTGGTGCTTTTTACCCCGATATGAAAGTATCCGACGTGTCAAATCGGAACATGCATATTTCATATTCGTGTGCCAAAATGTCATCTAGAGTTACTCGTAGGAATATTCTCACAGGATATTAAATTTATATTGGAAGTTTCTAATTATGTGTAATGTTCCAGTTGTCTATTGAATTCATTAAGCGTTCCAATCTCGTTTTGCTTGTTACTGCTATAGTCTATACCTGCTAGATAGCTATTATTCTAATTTGTGTATGTAACAAAAACGAGTCTATTAGAACAGAATCCTGTCGGACACGTTGCGTCAAATAGAACATGAGCCGTGTGCGTAAACGTTGGGGCTTGTGTAACTGAGCAAATCGTGTACGACATAAGTGAAGTGTTCGACACAATATCCAATTTCACTGTTTACCCTGCAAGGCTTATTTTGTTGTGGGGGAGTCGGGTGCGGCGGCGTGTATACTTTAACCAAACACAAGGGTATTATGAAGGCTATTAGAACTAATAGTTCTGCTACATGTGTTTATCATTTGTATCACGTTTTAACATCTCATATGCCCGGATTGTTTCGCTGTTTTATTATGTAAATATAATCGTATGTAATCCAACTTGAAAGCCCCCAATCATTTTGGATTGAGAAATGAATAGTTCGTTGACCATAGTTAAAACGATTTGACTCGCCCGTTTAACTTTGTAGTCATACGGAAATTGTATATAGTCGTCATCGGAACTTATAGGTGTTTTCTATAAACAATTTTGAATTAGTACCATATCGTTTTTGCTAAAGATTTCTCTGTAACTGTACAACGTGATACCATCCGCTTGTTGACGACAAGTTTGCCTTTTGTCATACCTACTGCGAATATCGACAAAAACATTGAACATAAAGTCACACATTCACGCTTTACGCGGATGATTTAGTAAGATAAATGTACAATCGTTTTAGTACGAAGCAGATTGTATATTGTACAGGATTAGTCGACAAGAGGGACCAATCACAAAACAGAAAAGGTAAAAAAGTACCTACACGGTACACCTGATAACGGATGTCTTTGACTTACATTTTTCCCAAAAGAAATCTTGTTTGACTGATTGCCTCGAAAAAATACTATAGCTGTTAAACAGAAGCTTTCGTGGTCTCTTCACATATAGTATCTACGCTTGCTCAATATCTGGAGTATTCGGATATCCTGTTGTCATGTGGTTACTATTAAATAGACGACTGCACGAAATGCAAATATACATTTTCACTTGGACTGGTCATTACGACATTCAACAGTGGTGGGTTGAGTTTGTGAGTCATACTCATATAGGAAATCCCTTTCGTGACGCACCTTCCTATCGGGTTACTACAATCTTGATTTACTATATCGATAATACGTGTTTTTTATACCCTTGCGTACTCGTGTTTTGTGCCATTTTGTTCCCTTTTTTATAATTCCCTCCTTATTTAATTTACATATTTACATTTAATTAAAAAAAAGACACAGTTATACTATAGGTATACACAAGTACAACACTGTAAACCCACATACATAAAAATAAGTACAGGTATATTTAAATCAAATGAATAATTACAACGTTTGACGTCGATAACTAAAAATAATATAAACCTTGTATATAAACCTATTGTTTAAATGAGTAATTGTCTATGTTACATTTCATGTGAATAGTAGGTAGGTTATTTGATATCTAATTGTCTACCAATAGAAGTCAAATAATCTAAGTAGGTACTACAGTGAATAGACGTATTTTAACAATAAAATTGACAGTGTTATATTGTCCATATAATTTTTACTATAATTATATACAATAAGATTATGAAGAAACAAATCCAAAACAAATTACTTTGTATTGCTCGTAAAATTTCATATATTAATTATTATCTACCTATCCTTACATCTATCTTTACATGGTATAAAATTAAGTCGCTTCTGCTATCTGTTCGCGATAAACTCAAAAACTACTGAACCGATTTTCATGTGGTTTTTACCAATAGATAGGGTGATTCCAGAGGAAGGTATATAGGTGGGAGTTTATCGTGAACAGACAGACAGACAGAAAGACGCGGCAGAGGACTATGTTCTATATCATATACAGGATGTCCCGTAAATCGACGTCAAGCCAGAACCAGGTGATGGGCTTAGTCATAACAGCTGTTAACAGAAAAATGTAAAAATCTTTGCTATGCCTATTTAAAAAAAAGGAAAATCATTAAAAACTGACGATAGCAATGATTTTGAAAACTTATTGGCAAAAACTTAAATTTTAAGCAGTAGTTTTCAGAAATACTATTCAGGATTACACAAGAAGAAGAAAATAGAAAAAACAGTTAAGGTTTGTAGCAACAGGAGTTAAAGAACCGTCGCAGGGTGCAAATTTTTATGATTTTTATAAATTTTAAAGATTTTTTTACGTTCTATTAAGTTATGACTTAGCGTCTAAGTTACAACTAAATAGAAAAAAGTAAAAAAATTAGCCTATCACCCGGTTCTGGCTTGACGTCGATTTACGGGACAGCCTGTACCTATGTTTGGTAAAATTAATAGTGATATGGGACTTTTTAATCCCGGAATAAATGATTCACTAAATATTGATGAAAATATTGAATGGTATTTTATTTATAACTAGTTAATTTATTTTATAACTAGTTAGCTACAACCGTAAAACCAATAATTGACATGGAGTCTAATTCAATCATTATATAGGCACAAGATTAATACAATCCAATCGAAGATCCAATCCAATCGATTATTATCTCATTTCAATGCATCTGCAAACAGATCTAAGTAAAATTTGCTGATCAGCTTTCCATTGCGTGTTTAGATGTCGCCGTTGGTCAGCGAAACAATCCAGCAGCGCTATTTTGCGCGTAAGTCAGGACCCCACCTCTTCGCCAGTCGTCGCGGACCACGTGGTCGAAATAACTATAAAACTTTTCGCCTTTTAATCTTCGACGAGAGCTGCGAGAAACCTTCAATACGCAAACTCAATAAAAAATATAATATGACTATTAAAAACGTAATAAAAAAGCTACGAGTTTTCTTTTTAAACAGACAAACATCTATAGAATTCTCGTCTATCTGCATAGGTTGTTGGTTGTTGACAATAAGGATAAATTAGTCGATTAGTCATATTTCTCAAGGCTACGAAATAGTGACTGGTGACTGTGTCTTCTAGTGTTTGCGAAATAGCTCAGGCATGTCTTGTTAAAAGTTTGCTTTAAAATAAAACGTTTTCCAAGAATTTTTAGGTATTGTGACACATGGCTTCAATCTTCGATCTTCTAATAATTAGATAGATATATGGTAGTGGTACAATAGGAATGACGAATATTGTGGTCGATCCACCAAATGACCACCTAGGCCCTAGAGTATTAGAGGTTTATTTTCATTAGTTTCCTATACCTATAGTGGCTCTTATTGTCATTATCCTACTAATATTATAAATGTGAAAGTGTGGATGTTTAGATGTTTGGATGTTTGTTACTAAATCACGCAAAAATGGCTGAACGGATTTGGATCAAATTTGGCTTGCACGTTGTCAGGAGTGCAGAGAAGAATATAGGGTACTTTTTATCCCGCAATTCCCGCGAGAATTCTGAAATTACCGCGGGTGAAACCGCGGGGCATAGCTAGTAATAAAATATGATAAATAAATACCTGCAATAGATAGGTATAATACGGTATAATATTTTATCAAATTACAAATATTGTTTAATTTTTATTTTAAATTGAATTGCTGCATTTCAGTCTCTCCTGTTTTTTATGTACTTATACTGCTAAAACAATTAGGTACTTAAAATATTTTAAAAACAAAATTTTTAAATAATATCTTGCACAATAATTCTACAGCGCCATAACCTATTGTGTTACGTTTTAAGTGCTACGTATGTCGTATAAATAACATTAGTACCGGTCTACTTAGTAGGTACGCGTTTGTATTTTTTTTTGTCTTTTGTATATTTGTACACTAGCTGTGCCCCGCGTTTTCACCGGCGGTAATTTCGGAGTTCCCACGGGAATTCCGAGATAAAAAGTCCTTCCTATGTCCTTCTCTGTACCCCTGACAACGTGCATGCCAAATTTCATCCAAATCCATTCAGCCGTTTTTGCGTGATTGAGTAATAAACATCCAAACATCCACACTTCTACATTTATAATATTATGTAGTAGGATTAATAAATACGTATAATTTATTATTGATGTATATATATATTTTAATGTATGAAATTTTGAAATTATGCAGTCGAGTTACCAGAAAATTTGGGTTATCAAAAATAAGTTCTCGTAAATGTTATGTATTCCTGTGAGGAATCCTCTAACAAATCGATTCCCCTCTTTGTTTTATTTTAAAACGAGGGTAACATTTGCTTAGACACGGGCTGACATTTGATGTTAACAGCTCATCCTAAATGCGACTCGTGCGAATGAGGTCTTATCAATTATTCTGCTGGCTGTCATCAGCTCTCCCTAGTTCCCTTTATTACCGGCACAACTCACAGGCATATTTAATTGAAAGTCAGCGAAAAAAAAAACTCTACTTATGTACGAATATTTCTGTTTGCTGATTCTAAAGGCAGCTTTATTGTTGGATTAATGTTTTATTGTAACTAAGTCTCCAGATTTACAAAATTCAGTTTTTCTTCACTTCTTAAAGGTGTCACTTGTACCACTATGGTTTTTTCTCCCGTCAATGAACATTATTGTATCGTAGCTCTTCTATTCGCCAATTAAATATAATAATGCTCTTGTTTATAGTACTATTGATAGTGGTTTAATTTTTGGTTTACTACCATATTTTGATTGAAAGTTAAATAAAAATGCTGAAAGCTGCTGAGTTTGACTTAAAATATCAGTTAATTCTTGTACTTGTTTTTTTAGTTGTATGAGTATGACGTTCGCATTACCTAGGCACATGTAATCATTGGCATACTCATATCTACATATTATATTATAATGGCTACTACTTTGTATTGTGCCCAATAATTATTATAATTGTATTTTTTTATCCATTCATATCCTTCATATCTTCTATCTTTATCTATATCTATCTATCTATACTTATAATAAAACTGTAAAGAGGATAAATCTGTACATTGAATATACATTCAAAATTAATATTGGAGGACGAATGGTGATCGATACTGATGCCAAAAATTCAATCAGTAAATTTTTTGTCTGTCTGTCTGTCTGTACAGACAAGTGAAGTTTTTGACCCATGCGTGTACATCTGTATGTGCACGCATGGGTCAAAAACTACTGAAGGGATTTTAAACAAACTTGGTACGATTGTAGTCCATACTCCTGGGCAGGTTCTACTAATATAATAAATGTGAAAGTGTGGATGTTTGGGTGTTTGGACGTTTGGATGTTTGTTACTCAATCACGCAAAAACGGCTGGCTGATTTGGATGAAATTTGGCATGCACAGCTATTTAAAATAATAACATTATTACAACCCATAACGGAAACTGTACGTTTGCTAAATGCTAAGTGATTTCACTTAAACCTGCTTAAATGAACCTAATTACAAATTGGGATAGGTAGTTGCGTGTGCAAGGTGCGAAAGGGTTCGCGTGTTAAGTAATTATTATTATTATCGGCAGCTGGCTACGGTGCGAGTATGTGCGCGCTCCCCCCAAAACGCGAAGTGCGCGAAAAACGAATCGAATTTACCGCATAATATAAGTAACCCCCATCGCTAATACTCGGTACGGTCGATGGTCAAAACCACAAAGTATGCGCAAGAATAAAAAGCCTGGTAAACAAAATCTCTTTTGCGGTCGCGGCTCACGTTTGCATTGCAAGCACCAGACCGTGAACAATCGCCGTGAATTATCATGTGGAGCATTTATGAAAGAGGCTGTTTGTAAAGCGAGTTGAAGTGTAATAATGCCAGCGAGGCATGTTCTGCGCTGTCATCGTAAACGGGTTGTTTTGTTTGCAAATTGTTCTTAATGGGGACTTGCACGGGTATTATCTGCACAATTTATACATTATAAGCGGTTTCTTAAAAGTATTACCCATATTTCGAATTACCAATCTATATAGATAAATAAAATTGAAGTGTCTGTTTGTAATTCCAAATTAACGGCTTTTCACTAAATGCATATGAAAGTATATGGTACTACATAAAAAAATCTGTGTGTCTGTCTGATTGTTCCGGCTAATCTCTGAAACGGCTGGACTGATTTTAACAGGACTTTCACTGGCAGATAGCTGATGTTATAAGTTACTTTTATTTTAGAAAAAAATAGATCCTGCGGGAATTTCAAAACTCACGCGGGTGAAAAGCTATTTTTTATTTAGCCCTCCAGATGTATTTATTTTTTTTTACAAAATTTTACTTTGGAGTTCCTGCAGGAATCCCAAAACTCACGCGGGTGAAACCGCGTGGAACAGCTAGTTTTATATAAATTTTGTGTCTTAAACTACTGTAAATACTTTGTTACAAAAAAAAAATTCGCTAAACTCAATTAAAATAAGTCATAAGGAGTGTGATTTCCTACTCTGATACAATTTTATATAATCAGTATTTTGTAACATTTATATAAATAACCCACTTTGGCCTTTTTTACAAGAAAAGTACATATTATATTCAATCGATTTTTAGTTCATGACAAGTAATAAAGATTTTTTTTATTAAATAGCTTTAGAAAAGTCCTGAGTAAGCAGTAAATAGAATTGATTAATGGAGTCTGTGCATTCGCTGATCCACGTCATTGGTCTGCGATACCCTCGGTATCCTGTAGACGGTCGTGTCTATGCGCTCGACTAGACGCTCGTACATGTTCACTTTTAGCTAAATTAGCTTCAATTGTTCATACACGAATCATTGCATCCCACCCCTGTCCATAGGCTATACTCGTTTATGTTCGATTTGTATAAATATACGTATAGGTACTAGTGTGTAGGTATTTATACATATTACAAAATGTTATCATCTCTTTCGACTAACTTCGTATATCCTTCGAGTGGACTTGTTTAAAATAATAGTATACTAGCGGATATATCCAATTATCCATGGTGTTACCCGTATCATTTTCAGAATTACCTCGGAACTCCTAACAGTAATGAACCATCGTCTCCACAAAACAAATATTACTATGTGACATTGAGAATATGACTTGCGTGCAATGGTCTGCAACAAGTTTGTTACACGACCACTAAAAGATGCACCAATGATTTTTCCACGTCATGCTATTTATTGTCACAGGACAATAAACGTTTGCAATGAATTGCGAAGATCATATTATGCATTATTGAGATTCTTTTTGCAAATTATCTATAGTAGCGGCTTTATCACCTTTACAATTATTAGAGCGCCTAAGGCTACTAGGTTATAGGTACCTATTTATAATGCTTCGGCTGTCATCAAAACTAACTTTTAGTTCCGTAACTAGTTTCCACGGAGGATAAATTGATTTCGACGGAAGAATCATAGCATTATTTTCGTTATTAACCCACGTGTGATAGTGCCCATTTACGATGGGGATTATTTTTATTTTCTACATACTCACGTATCAAACACGTGTACATAGTCAATCCCTATAAATGTTACGTACATATATAAACTTATACCTGTCTGTCGGAGTTTGAGGTAGAAACTATTGACCTCCCTTTACTAATAGGTATCTAAGTACTGCCTATTTCAAAGAGGTTTTTTTCTGAAATGTTTTTTTTTCCACAGCCCTAGCGGTGCCGCAATAAGTACTTTACCGCAACTCCGGGACTACCTACAAACGACAGGAACGTGTAAGTGCGGATTGCCCTGTCCCCTGAGGCCGGAGACAGCATTCAGCTTCGATTCCAAGGTAACATATTATTGCATGTCATTTGCAATTGTTCAATCAATAAGGCAATCATCGATTGGCCATATCGGAATATAACCAGACTACCCTAGTTTTTCTGCAATCGAAAATATTGCAGTAGTATGTACAGTGGGTTACGAACGATCAAAAAAACTTGTTGAAGTTTATCCACGCGCAAATGCGTCATTTATAAACGTTTATTGCACCGCTCGAACAAAAAAGGGATGCATTCTTCAAAAATACTAACATGTGCAGTACATGCACGTAAATGCTCAACATGTTCGCGATGACGAGCCAGTTGTAGGTATTCATTGCGGTCATTTATATAAATTGATGGTTTTTCATTAAGTTGATCATATGATAGCATCACATTATTATTTTATCAATATCTTTGCCGTAACCAAAGTGGGTTTGTTTGTAACTGTCAAGAGGTGGAATCAAGGGTAGGGTGATATTGGAGTCCTTTCCAAGTTAATTAACAGGTATTTCAGTCTCGATATTGCTCTTTGTTATTTTCTCTAAAAAGTGAGGAAACAATGCACTCCAGAACATGATATCATAATACAATTGGTCTATTTGTGCAATCCCGCGTGTTAGTTTTTTCTTTTTCAAACTTTGATGTTAAAACTAATGTTTAACTAATAATTCCACAACGTTTCCATTTATTAGCAATCATTGACTTTAAACATTGATTTCAGTACTATTGATATGTCAGATACATTTTATTTCGGTCCTGACTCCTGTCTTATTCTCGTTTAGTCATGGCGAGGTAGTTATTGTAGGATTGTGTTTTTATTGTTGACATTTCTGAGTTGATTGGAGATAACCTTAATATTATCGTCAGCTAGGGTCAGGTAAGGTACCGTTTGAGAGACATCGCTCGCCGCGATTTACCTAAATCATTTATACACAAAAGATTAGCGGCCATAGATAAATGAGGTGCTTTATAAGTCACGATTGGTATATTGCCATAAACACAAGAACTCAGTGCTGATTGTCATCGTTTTGATGGAAACGTTTATAATTTTATTTTACTCTTCAGTTAATTCAATTGAAAACTCTTTATAGATTTTAATTATAGGCAAACAACGCGTCGCAACTCGCAATTAAACGATACAGATGAACATTTCGAAATTATAAAGTGAAGGGCCTGACGGAGTCGAAGGCGAGGCGTGCGACATTAATTGGGCCGATTACCGTGTCAATGTCACCTTGACACATCGTCGAACGCCCGTTAAATAACTGCAGCACTCCCATACTTGTTATCTACCATACATTAAAAAAATCTATTGGTATGTATGTACATACAAGCTGTATAATATGATACCTCCGTTCAATATCAAATATTTTTAACCATCCCGAATAATATGGTTTGCCAATATAACAAAGTCAGTCTTGATTTCGACGAGATCCTTTTGCACCTTTCTCTTTCCTCGTTACTGTTTTTCGTTGTTCATCATGTTAGAAAATGGGATAGAATCGCAGGGAAGAAAATCTGTAATATGCGGCAGTGTGCGTTGCGTAAGTTGATTAATGTTGGTGTTGCAAAGTAGACCAATAAGCCACTGCTCATCTGCGTGGCGGAATTAGACCAAATAGCCTAATAAGAACGTTTTTTCCACAGAACAGAAAATAACTGATAGAAAGATATCAACTTAGTTTACGTTTATTGCTTAGTCACTGTTTTAAATATTCACAGTTTTGGGAATATTGTGGCAAACATACTTGAAATATTAGCAAAAGAAGTTTTGAGCAAGTTAGAGCATTTGTTCTAACTTCCTTTGCAATCGTGGTGCGCCTGCCCCGCCTTCCCGCCATCTCTAGTTAATTTATTTTCTATTTTAAATATGACACTTCTAAAACTATTTTTATGTTTACTATTTATTACTTGCTCTGTTTATTTGCTTATAGTCTTCATCTATTGTAATGGCATTTAGCTCGTATCCTTAAGGATTACATTTGGAAGTTTAAAAGCACGCCCTCCTCTGATTTCTTTTTCCCATATTGAACGTTTTGGAACAATTTACAAACAATAGTGTTGTGTTTATCTAACGCTGCTTCAGTAGGATCTTTCTGCAGCTGTTTCAAATAATAGTATTTCATTACCATTCACTGTTTATTTTTGCCATGGTTACAATAATATGAGAAGCCGCCTGATATCAATGAATCCATTGATAGCAGGCGGCTTCTGGTCAATAACACCAGTGATAACACAATACCTATAAAGGTATTTTTGCTAAGATTCAATGATTCGTTTGAATCTTATATCAATATTTGTAGCACTGTGGAAATTGTACTCGTACTTACTCGTACCTATCAAACAGATAACATTTGCCTGTGGTATATGAATTGCTGTTCGTTTGTCTCGCTAAAACTCGGGAATGGCTCGACCGATGTGAATAATTCTTTTTTTTTGTTGGGTTATAATTATCAGGAGAAGGTATGTATTAAAGAAAATTGGGAGTTCCTGCGGGAAAAAACTCACGCGGGTGAAACCGCGGGGCACAGTTAGTTGGTTATAAAAAAATTCTAAGAGAGTCACAGCAATGTCCGTTGAACAATTAGCTATTATATTTATATTTGATTGTAGTTTGCTATTGTAAAACAACGATTTCGTACATTCACCCGCAAATTTTCCAATACAATAGTAAAATGTATAGTTTGTAATGTATGTGTGTTATGTTTTGTAATGAAAGAAGAGCGTACAATAGTAGTAAGCTTACGGCCGCACTTAGAATCGTTTTAATGATTACCTACTTAATTTTAAGTAAAGATTTTTAAAACAAAATTGCCTCAATCATTAACATTAATTCAATGAACGACCCTGATTGTGGCAATTTCGTTTTAAAAATCTTTACTTAAAATTAAATAATCAGGACTCTGAGTGCGGTCGTTAGCCTATGATAAATTGCTGCTAATACATAAATGATATTATGTATCTGAATTATGATCATCAAGAGATAGAGAAGATGGAGACGTATATACGTATACATACAGAGTTATAAAGATGTAGAGATCAAATACATGGTTCCAATTTAGTAGGGGAAATTCGAAGCTTTTTATTTAGAACAATAAAATAAATAAAAAATTCATACAGGTGATTATTACTTTGATACATTCAAGTTCCATATTATGCTGTTTTAATGTATCTACGTGAAATAACGAGACTCGGTGCGTATATTGGACAACAATGAGATATAAATGAAATAACTAATTAATTATTATGAGTTGAAACAACCACTAATAGGTACATTAATTTAAAAATACAGAAGAAGCTATTACTTTTGTTGCTCTAGGTGGTATATCAATGGCTCTAGTTAACAGAGATTATTTCAACGAGTACCTTGTTTAAGTAGTTTAAAATTAATATGCACCGTGCTTTTCATTTACAAGTACTTTTTTTACTACTAATACTAGTAAAAAAAAACCCGTACCTACGGTGTTAACGAGTGTTGTCTGTGGAAATAACCGTGGTGCATCCAGCTCATTATTACACTATAAATAATGATTAATTATTTATGATTATTCGATAATTATATTTAAACTTTCTTTTTAACTGGATTGTCTTATCCGTCAAAATGTATAATGCCTTTATTTTTTATTTCTTACACCTCAACTTACTTTTATGTATTTAGCTCATAACAGAAACCAAAATAATAATTCGAATAGGTAAGTTCCTATCTATTCTAATACATAGTATTATTATTTTTTACATTGCTCGTACCATTAAATTACTCGGTCGTACCTCTTTAAGATGTGTTGGACGTCGTAATAAATCTTAAAACAGTTTTTTGTTACATTAATTTAAAACCGGTTACGTAACGTTTGTACCTAGCGTGTTGGTTTTTTTTTCCTCTTAGTACATACCTACTTACAAATTACAATATTTTTACAGTAGTCTTTACCATATTATCTAAGATAAAGTAACCTATCACTAGGATTAATTTGGTTACTTGGTACATTACTGATCGAAAGCAAAGTTTTCCTACTTTCGGGCATATTTTAAATTTTGATTTGTTAGCTGTTTATTTTCCATTTAGTAGACAAACATACTTAGGTATACCTACTTTTGTAGAGTAGGTACATAAAAATCAATTTACTTGACATGTTAAGCTATATGTAATTATTATGTACACAGAATTACGAAGTGGATATTGTTGGCCTTATTGTGATTGACACTCAATATTTAACATTATTTCCGCGAGCTACGGTTTATACTTTATTTGAAAGTGGTATGCAGCGCGGCGTCTAAAATTCCGTCTCGTTTGATCGTATTGCTTTTCCAATAAAGGTGAGCGGTACTCGGCATCGTGCGACGGACAAGTTAATTCTGTCAAAGCTTGCTGCGACCTCCTCGCCTCGCCTTTGTGTGCACTTGAAATGTACAAATTGCACCGCGGCCCGTAGGGGGGAGGTCGCTGCACTCGCCTCCTATCCTCTCACACTCCAGCTTTTGCATCGATTCCTCTTTGTTCCGAGCATTCGTCTTGAGATGCACTTGGCGAGATCTCGATTTTACATTTAGTCGGTGCATTAAATCGATCCAATAGCATCTAGTTTTGTTGTCGTTGAATCATATTTAGAAACTAGATTTGTGCTTTATAAAGGTTTTTTGATTATATTATAACTTAAGGTATAAATCCAAAAACAAGTTAGAGGGGTTAATTGAAGAGTTTATTTCATTGCGATAATATATCAAATTGATTGTAAAGTTTTGAAAAGTACTAGGTATATATACAAATAAATAAATAATTCTTTAATACATTAATGTGGTTAGGCTATCTTTATAATCTCTAGGCAATGTGATAAATAAGGAAGTTCAAATTGTAATTATTTTACTTAGCCCCTTTTCATCATAATTATATTATATCGCACGCGAATGCAGTCGCGGGCACAGCGAGTATGAAGAACATTTTGTATTTAATCAAGGTTGCAATATTCAAACGATCATAATATTATACACGTGTCAAATCTCTTACTTGGGTTTTTGTTTGAACAGGTTTTTTTTCCATTCATTCAAGGTCTTAAGTATTATGTATGGTATTTAATATACTTTTATACCTACTCGTATTATATTTTTAACTGGAACATACCTACCTACCTACCTACATATGCTTAAAAGACCAATTCATAAGTGCGCACTGCTTGTATAAAATTAATTTATTTTATATTAGTAGCTCACCACGTGTTTTTAAGCCTGCATTTTAATCTACATATTCTAAGTAAAACTTCACATTTTGAGCCTAGTTTTTAGTTTGGAAATGGGTAGATTTTTTTCTAACGACATCCATGATATAAATATGAAATCTGAATTATAATAAGGCCAGTTAGGTGCCTGTACTGATGGAACGACAAGGCAGAGATTCTTTGGTGGCGAATAGAAATTATACCTCAATCTTATGAGATTACTGGCTGTTCATTAGGGAGTTCTCGCGGAAACTCCTTGAAATCCGTTCTAAGCTGACGTCTCCTATCTATACCTGCCACATTTCAGCTTCATAGGTCACGTAATTTTCGTGTTTGGTCAGTGAGTCAGTACCTTTTATGTATAGATTATAGGTATACAGATAGCTAGTTGATGAGTTATAATCGTAGCTACAAACTACTATACTAGTCTATTTGTTGAATTGCGTTGCTATTGCAATAAGTTTCAACAAATGTCGTCTGTACAAGCAAGATTGTTACTTGTGCCATCCACGACTGTGTACCATATGCGGCGCTCGTGTCTCGTGTAACATCCAAGTGCCCCTCGGCTCAGCTCGGCGGTGACAGTGATATCATCGCCACCACACTCCTAGCTGCCGCCTCGGCACGTTTATGGGCCGTTACGTTGTTATTTAGGAGTTAGACAATCTTCAGTGTAAACAAACAGTGAATAGTTACTGTAACAACAAACAGGATTGTATTATTTTGTTGTGTAAGTATTGTTTGCGATAATGACGGTGAGGGCTACCTTATTTTCTTAGCGGCGTTTGTTATTTGTAGTATTGTTGCCTCTAGATCCGCAATAATTCTACCAGTAAGCTGGTGGGCTATGCCTGCGATAAGTGCTGCTTCTTATTAAAATATACATTCAATATGAACTGTTACGTTAATTGCTAAGAGCAATGGGAATATTAAACTCGATTCCCCGAAAATCATTAGTTAGCATCGAAAACTATGTAGAGACTCAAGGCTATTGCTCTCTGAATATTTCAGCGGCTGAAGGGCACCGAAACATTCGCAAAAGTCAGTTCTAGACTGTAGTCGGCCGCTGGTTAGTAGCCGATGCCTCTCTGTGAGTATCAGAGTCCTAGTGCGCCTAGTACGCCGTTCACTGTCAGTCTTGTCGGAACATCCCTATACCAATGTGTCTCCTACTATACTCAGTCTCTACTACAAATTGCCGCTCAAGCACCGAACATGGTGTTTTTTACCGTAATTTCAACCATATTAATTTTCCTTTTGGCGTGAACTTTTGGCAAACGAGTCGATTGTTACATTTTATTTTGCGAAAATGTGTCCGTACTTTAATACATTTTGGGCAGATTAATTCATATATTGAAAGTAAATTCAAGGTCGACTTGACCAAGAACGAAACAGTATTAATACAATATTAATAAGAGTAATAAAACCACTAGTTACTTCACACGATTCTATCTTCGTGAATTTCGAGATCCCTTCCCTACATTGCTGTGAACTACTCGTTTATTCCCTACAAAAGTACTTCGTGTGGAATAAAGCGACGCCTTGACCTATATTGGGCATGACGTTCGTGACGGTCATGACGATTTGTTTTTTTTTGGTTTGAACTAATGATTTTTGTTAATAAATTTGTGTATAAATCAGTTGGGCTTCAATAATGATGGGACACTAACGCACAGCGTCACCTGGTGCTAAAATGAGCAGAACTTGTAGGTACAATGAGTACCGGACTAATGTTATAATACATGCATTTAAAAACATAGGTAGGTACTAAACTCGTAGGTCTATTATTATTATTATTATTATTATTATTTTTTTATTTTCTAACTGACGGACTAATTAGAAACAAGGTAGGTAACGGTAAAGATGTTAGGTTCAGGGTAAACACAAATGTAGTTCAATATGTATATTACATAAATGTTTATCCGGATTCCGGACGCGGGAATCGAGCCCGCGAATCCTGGTGTAGCAGTCAGATTCGCTAATCATTAAACCAACGGTACCTATACTGTAAAAACCAGTACAAACATATTATATAAATCTATACGTTTTTATGTATAAAAAATCGACCGTGTGAGAAGCGGACTCGCGCACCGAGGCTTCCGTACAAACTTGATGTAACTACACACTTTTACGGATTTCGGATTTTTACTTGTGCTGTGAGACATTGGTTCTTGCCCAAATTTCATGATTCTAGGTCAACGGGATACTTCCGGTTAGGCTACTAACGGAAAGTTATAGGTTTTGATTTCTTTGCGAGTTTCAAAATATACGGTAGGTATCTCTTGATTACGTTGACTTAGTTCCAAGGGATTGCATAATGCATTGCATTTTAACTGATAGCTCCACGTCCTTTTTTTATACAAACCCTAAAAAAGTACTTTTTTCGTTATAAAAAAGTACTTTTTTCGTTATAATATAGGTACTTTGTATGTAAATACCAATAGCAAAGTGAATGCAGTGTTTCATTGGGCTGTCAGGTGAACGATCACGACTTATCAGCAAGTCTCGCTCGTATATTACGGAATCTCATTGTTTCCACCGCCGGGAACAAAGAAATGCTGCGTCTTCCGCGTGGCGACCGACGCGACGCGACGCGAACCCGTTCGTGTGACATTTAAACGATCGATCGAGAGGTCGTGATCTTTGCTTGTTTCACTACCCGGTATCTTGGATCTCGGCAGAGGATAATATAATATAAATTATTTGTTTGTTAACGGGTGATGGGCAAAAAATTATGGTTTGTTACCGCCTTAAAAAAGGAGCAGGTTTTTTTAATATACTTTAGGGTATTCGTCAGTCGCTTGATTTTTATTATTATTTCAAAATTTAAAAGGTTAACTTCCTGGGTGGTCTAAATCGAATCTGGTGAAAATTTGATGTACCTAGTATAATTTTTTTTTTTCTCTAAAAAACTATCTCATTTATACCTACTAATTCAAGGTGTTTATTATGGTTGATATTTCATATTTTCACATGAGTTTGAATTGTATTATAACTGGAAATGTTTTGTTTTTCTAAGCTAGCTTATGTTTTTAATACTAAGATGTGGAAAAATGACAAACTGCACCTGGGAAATTTATATTTTAATTTAGTTCTGTTGTTCTTTTCATGCAAGAAGTGCGAATAAAAACTTACTGAGCTGCTGGTTAACGTTAATTACATGTGTCTTTTCTTACGAATGCATTCAGAGTCATTTTAATGATTACTTAATTTTAAGTAAAGCTTTTTAAAACAAACTTGCTTCTTCAGACTTCAGAGAAGTTCATTAAATTAATGTTAATCGGCATTTGACTAAAAAAGTTAAATGTCAATTAACATTAATTCCTATATCGCTCTGTCTACCCAATGGTTAGCTGGTATAGTATAACGCAAGGCATTAAGATCGCCATTTTTACGTACTGTGCAATAAAGAATAAATAAATAAGTTTTTTAATTTAAAGAATGTCTCTTATTGCGGCAATTTCGTTTTAAAAATCTTATAAGTAATCACGATAAACGACTCTGAGAGCGACCGTTAGATTGCCAAGTAAAGTTGTGTATAAAATAATATAAACGGTATCACTTCCATGTAGCCGCTTAGTAGGCGGTAACTACTCGATACTTGGTTTCTAAACGCTTACCGACTTTCCCGCGTCGAGGTGAAAGTGCGCTCTGAGTCCGACTGCACGAAGCCACAGGGCCCTATCCAGCCTACTTGTTGCAACCGTCAGGCGTCAATACTTTATGTTATTTTGTATATTTACTAGTCCCTGCGAATTCACCCCCGCGCATTTCGGGATTACTTCGGCAACTCCGAAAAATAGCATCAACAGCAGACAGTTTTTCTAAACTTTCCAAAAAAACTTGCATTTTTTTCTAATTTTCTTCCTTAAACATTATTCGGACCTTATACTCGTACAAAAATTGAAAACAGCCAAGTTGGTCCAGTCATTCTATTCTTTATTTATTTAGATCTAAATTGATGAACTTTACAATTCATTATGATAAAATGTCAAAACATCACCGCTATCATTAAGCGAGCGAGAGCGATCAAGGTATCCTGCTATAACCCTTTCACCGCCACGTTTCTATAGCCTTAATAAGTTAAAGCTACAAAAACATGGCCATCACCTCCAGATCTCACGCTTTAGGCACGATTTCTCCTGCCTTTGGGAATGCTTAATATTACATCATTTAATCTGATAAATATAAAAGTCAGTGCAGTGGTTTGTTGCTAACGTGCTAACCTTTCTGCCACCAGGAGATCAGAGGATTCGTAGATCCGTTATATTACAGGGATTGCGGTGAAAGGGTCAAGATTTCTGATGTTTATCAGAATGACATTATGTATACTTAAATAAAAAAAAAAACATACATACAATCGAACATAGAACCTCCTCCTTTTTGGAAGTCGGTTAAAAATAATTACCTATTACTAAGATGAAAAAAAAATTGGCATTTAATCTTTTTTAATAGGTACTAGATACATATTATATTGTACGTATATACAATATACATACTGTTTAATTAAGAAGCTAATAGGTACCTTAAAGCTTACAATTACCCACTCGATGTTGTGGATTTAAATCATAAATAGGGTAAAACCCGGATAGTTGCCACACTTTTTGAAATCATTTTATATCTCCCAGTACAAAAATCAAAATATTTTATTTTTCAAACTTGCAAGTACTTTGGTTCTTCCTATAAATTTATTAAATGTAAAAGACATTATCTTTGAAAGTTCCAGAGTATTAGCGATTTCTACGGACCTCTACTTTTTGTGACATCTATCCCATATATGGGATAGTTGCCTAGTCCATATAAATTACGTTAAGGATAGACGACCCGCCGGGAAACAAGGCATCTATCGCGAAAAATCTTTGATCGCACCTTGCGTTCCCGTGCTATAGCACGGAGACATGAGACGCGGTCCACTTAATAGTAGTTGAAAAGTCTTTTGACAGATAAATAAAATAGCATGCGATTCATCTGCGAAACTAGATTAATTACGATCGGGGCAACTATACCCCCAGGGCAACTATCCTGGTTTTACCCTATAGGATTCAACACCCAGGTTTCACGGTTTTTTTAATGTAATAACCACTATTCATCATGGCACAAGATTTTAACTGTCGAGGCGTTGTAATAAGCTGTAAACCGCTTCCATCATTCTATCCGTTCCGTAGGCTATTTGACTAATTTGTTTTTTTAGTCCGTCTTGTAGATTAATAAAAAATATTGGACACGTATTTTTTATTTTTTACGTAATCAAAAAATAACAGAGATACATTGAGTTGAAATTTCGCGTGACGTCACTAACTAGTACAGTTTGTATGTCGGCTTGTATCTAGCGGTGACGTCATGAGCCCCCACCCTAAACTTTAATGCGCTTTATCTCTGTGTATTTTAATTTATTTGAAAAATTAAAAAATACGTGTCTAATGATTTTTAATTTTCTAAAAGTCGGACTAAGTAATTAAAATTTTGATTTTCAAAAGTTGTCAACATTTCTATTCTATCTAACTACGTATCCCATCTCGATTGCTCGTTCCAAGTCCCTAGTTCATTGTTTATGATTAGCTAAAGTTTCTAATATGAACTGTGCTCATTACTATATACCTCATATTGACATAAATTATGTGTACGTTTATTAACACCGCCATTATGTATAGATATACGAGTATAAAGTAATAAGCATGCATTAATGGCACAATAAAACGTATTCACCGACAGTTGTAAACGACACGCTTGGCCGCCTCGATCCCCGCCGCGGCCCGCAATCCAACGTTGCCGGCCCCCGGCATTGTCTACAGACTTTATACTACTTTTGTTTATTGACCATTGTGCCTCCCGAGATTAGCTCCCGATGTAGAGGCACACACAATGGCGTTCAAGGTGCCCGATACCGATACAAATATTGAACTTTAATTATGGTCTCAGATTGTAAATTCTACGTATTTAAAGACACCCTTGACCGAACCTCATTTGAATAAACGACACTGTTCAAATGCTATTAGATACTTTATTTGATTTGAAGGTAATAAGTTAACCTTGTATTTACAAACCATCGGGAGGGAACCGTAGATAAATAATCCGTCAGCTAGTTCCCCTCGTGTTTCCGTTATCGGGTCAAGGCCGTCAATATTTAATACATTGCATTGGTGTCGTACGTTCTTTGACAATCTTCGACGTCCCCTGCCCTATTGAGGAACGTTCCCAAATGGAGGACCTACAAATAATTCCACGTGTTATGTTTGTTATTTTACTCAGTATTATATGTATATATTGTAAAAATGTGACTTATCTCCTAATTTAATTTCCCTAATTTTGTTTATATTCTTGGTTCAATAAAGTTTATTATTATTATTAATTAAATTATTTATGTGCTTAAGTTTTGACCATCCTCTAGAGCATTGATTCTCAAAGTGGTCCCCCAGGGGTTCACGGGAGCCCGACAGGGGTCTACGCTTGCGTGGAAAAAAAATGGGGGTCCACAACTGTTGGATGAAGACGCTTTTTAGACTGGTCTTGAAACTTAGCTTAAATGACATCCATTCACCGCATAATCAAAGCAATATAAATTCTCACCTTTTTTTTTCGAAAACTTTTAACTCATAGTTGATTGAAAAATAGACAACAACACAGATTGCCATTGACATATAATTTTTTCGGGTTTCGGAAGTAAGTTAGTAAATGTAATAGCTGCAGGGGGTCCACCAGATCCAGCAAAATGTTTAAAGTGGTCTTTGAGAAAAAAATATGGGAACCTCTGCTCTAGAGCAATTTCATAACCAATGTCCTAAATAAAGATCCGTTAGCTGGAAACTCACAAAATCCCCTTTAAAGCTACTGATTTAGCAGGCGTTCGTGATTTATATATTATTTTATCAGGTGACGGATTTATCCTACTAATAATGTGAAAGTGTGGATGTTTGGATATTTGGATGTTTGGATGTTTGTTACTCAATCACGCAAAAACGGCTAAACGGATTTGGATGAAATTTGGCATGCGCATTGTCAGGGGTACAGAGAAGGACATAGGGTACTTTTATCCCGGAATTCCCGCGGGAACTCCGAAATTACTGCGGGTGAAACCGCGAGGAACAGCTAGTATACATATACTTCTAGATTAGATTGCCTTGATGAAATTTACTGCGGTTTTAAATACAGCAAAGTCAACTTAAGTTAATGATTGTGATAAACATTATTATTATAAAAAAAAAACATATTGACTATCGTCTGTGATTAGTTTCCAGTTAGGTACTAATTTGTGCAAAATAAAAACCTTATAATTGCAATTAGCATTTATATAAATCGAGTATTTTCCTTGCATTATAAAGTAACTGATAAACGAATAAATAAACACCACGTTATCAATTCTCTTTATTACAAGAACCGACTACAATTATGCTTTTAAAGATTATTGAGTTCTATTTGAATACAAATTCTACAAGTAGTATAGATGGGGAACATGTTTGTTTGGCCACCATTAATACATTAGTTAGTCAAATGTATTTATTTATTGGCAACAGGCGATTCCCTGGTGCAGTGCGATGATTCACCGATAAATTACCGATTGTCGATTGTCGACCTCAACGCGCCGAGCGCTGTACGAAAATTAAACATCCACCTTGCATACACTTATACTAACGATAAAAACTCAATAAACAACTTTTTATGTAGGTATGCAATTGCCGATAAATATATTCATATGCGTTTATTGGATCGTGTTTTAGTTTGAATAATTCAACGGTGGCATGTTTCTATTAATTAGAGCGTTGTCGTTAGCAAGCCGTGACTCGACTGTACTGCCGTGCCGCAGCCCGCAACGTGGCACAAGGTAGGCGCATCCATCATGCTGATTGAATTCACATTGAAATGACTCGATGCTGCATACGTATCTACCTATTGCAGTGGTTTATCTGTCCGTCCAGACAGATATCCCGTTAAAGTAGAAATGCTATTAATCCCACCTATGACAATGAACGGATATACCTACATTATTTATCATGTTTGTGTTCGTGGTCGGTGTAGTCGTTTATAGTGAAAATAAATCCTAAACGCTCGTGTTGTGTCACGCATTTGATTTAAATTGGAAATTTATATAGAGTTGCTAATGAGTTGTTATCAGACACATAATTAATTACCTATGTACGTAGTAATGTAGTATGTGGTTGTTAGGCACAGTCATAAGGACAGTGTCATACATAATTATACATATAGCTAATTATGCATGACACTATTCTTATGACTATTCTTATGGAAGTGGTAGATTTTTTTCTTTCAAACCTACAAATCTGCAGTTATGAGTTATGCCTTAATTCTTTCGTGCTTAGCGATACATTATTAATGTAGTTTACCCATAAATATGTATTTACTAATATAATATAATAACTTAAAAATATTTTTTTAAACAAGCCTTATCAGGTATCATGTGTAATGGATGGTACTCAAACTCATGAGAACAAAAGGAGACCAAACACGAGTATCTTCGGAGTTTTTATTAAGGGTGTTCCAGTGGTAGGTAATTATCCGACTCCATCTTCAGACTCTTGTCATCATGACGTATACAAGGCAAGGCAATGAAACAAACTAGCCCAAATTCGACTGTCCTACCATTTTCCATCACGGAGTTTTAGTCTACATCCCAGCTCAGCTCGATGGTACCACCTGCACCACGGAATAGATAATAAATAGGGAATGGATAAAAATGGAGGAGACCTATACCCTACAGAGGGATTCTCATTGAAATAATTGAAATTTATGTCATGCAAAAAAAAAAGAAAAAGTATAGCCGCCAACTGAAAACCAGCGCTGGGTGTACCTGCACCTAGCTAATGCTGAGTTGGTGTCCCTTTCGGCAGAGCAGGCAAGATAACTTGGATTTAGATTAGGCACTTCTTAAATGTTTGTTTATTATTCTTGTGTGTTGTGCAGAAATAAATTTTATTCTATTCTACTCTAAATACATGCATACATACACATAAATAAATATAGAATTTTAGTAATTAAATATATTACTATTATTTAATATGTAATTGGATAGTTTATTAAATAATAATTATTATCAAAACGTAGTAAAAATTATATAAAATATCGCAATAATAAAACAAGGAAAAAAATATTATTGTTACACTTTTTTCTTTTTTGTTGCATGTAGGTATTTATTATTATTGTACATCGGCATGAAAAATGAGAGACAATAAAGGGATTTATTAATTATTACTATAGTGATAAAGTAACGTTTCAGTGATGTTTTTACGGCAAAGGCACTTTTAGCCTATTATTATAGGCTACTTTTTAAAGTTCCCCAGGATACCTAAATCCATATGGGTGAAGCTGTGTGCAACGGCTATTTTTCTAGTTTTTAATAAATCGTTTATGTTGAGTGTTTAACTACAAAATAATAATATGTGAATTGTCCTCAAAGTGGCACAAGGGCGAGCGCAGCCTTTGACTTACGCAATGACAGGGTTCCATTAAAACACACGTTTGTGTAATGTAGCCTCCACTGAGCACTGACCATGCCCATTGCCCATGCCCATTTGTGTTGTGTGATTAGGGGACTGATTTTGATATAAGGGCATCTTCACATTGAGCATATAGTTTTCTCACTGTGGGCCATTAGTTAACATACAATACTAATAAGAATAGAGCATTTACACTAAGCGGCCAAAAACTTGAAGTTGATTTGCAGCGAAATGTTCACAAGTGTGACTTTGTTTAGATTAAGCCAGACGCTAGTTAATAGCTGATTTGCGGCTGATATGATGGCGCTGCTGATTGTTAGAATAGCGCCTAGAAGTACGACGTAAACTACACCGCTCACTAAGCCTAATGTAGACACGCCTTTACCATGCCTTTACACTTTAGCTGTAAAACGACCTACACACAAATAACCGCTAGTCCAGTACTTGCGGTTATTTGTATCGAGATTGCACTTATTTAGTTTTTCATTCATTATTATAGCTATTAAATGTGTTCTAAATAATAATAACAGAAATAGCGTCGGAGCAAAAGAGAGACCCGGAATCGGACTTCGATTTTGAAATATCCATGATTTAGTTAAATAAAATCGTATTCATAACAAACATTGTAACTATAATTCGAACCGACGATATCATACATACACGACATAGAAATAATGAAGCTTGCTTGCGTACTTGTATTGATTTTTTTGATTGACGTGGTTTTTAGTTATTGAAGGTGTATACCCTATACTTTAATAACTTCACTGGGGTAAGAACGATTAGCCACAGTTATACAAACACCTAGTCTCATTGTGTAGTTGTAGCTACCTACCTATTAATACTCCTCTATAATAATAATCCATTATAAGAATTAAGAGAAGAGACATATAATTTGACAAAAAATAATGATATTCCATGATATTCCAACAAAAACATAAGGTGAAAGAAAGCCAAATTCATCCCAAAAACCCTGGAAGATAACGACTTCGTTTATAAAAGAAGTGAGATCTAACTGGATGCAAAGTTCTTTTGACAATACAATTAACAGCTCTATCGCATGAATATTCTTCTATCTTTTCCCTCGTGATGTCGTACGTCTAGACAGTCAATACTACATAATTCACTACATGTCCATTTCTTAGTAGTCTTACAATACTAATCAAAACGCATTCACGACTAGTTGTTAGCGTATTGTAACTCGATCGCCGATTTAAGGTCCGTTTATATCTACAGATATTGAGCGTGCCAGACACGTTCCTGCCAGACACGTGCCAGGGCAGAAATGTGGGCAGAAACCAACAGACACCGTTTATTTTACTACATAATTCACTACAATATGTCAATTTCTGTGTAGTCTTACAATGCTAATCAAAACGCATTCAGACTAGTTGTTAGCGTATTGTAACTTGATCGCCGATTTAAGGTCCGTTTATATGTACCTCAGATAATATAATACTATACTAGTATCTACAGATATTGAGCGTGCCAGACACGTGCCAGGGCAGAATTGTGGACAGAAACCAACAGACACCGTTTATTTACAAAAGACGTCTGCACAGTTCCGATGCTCTATTCACATTGCTCGGCATATTGTAGCTATAGACAGTAGACACGTACAGAAATGAACCGCGAGACAAAATATTCTTTCCGCGAATTGTCGGTGTCTGCGCGGTCGTGTTACGATAGATGTAAATACTTTAATACGCACTGTATAGGAGAATATTATTTTGTCTGCCACGGAGTGTGTCTGGCACGCTTAATGTCTGTCTATATGTACATATAAACGGACTTTTAAGTGTTCACTTGTTAGCTCATTTGTATGTCGAGCTCGAGTACTAAGATAATTTAATAATTTCCGCGATTGATACAGATCTTTGCTAGGTGCATGCAGCTGTGCTTTGTCAGCGGGTGTTCAGCACCAATTTGCGTGTGCAACCGTGCACAGTGGGCGTCCGCCCGTAATGAATGGCCGTCCGTCGACGTGTTCGCACAGTTAGCAGAGTATATAGCCCTCAATATAACCTGAGAGAACTAATGCTGAATCGTCACACTGTGAACACTTGATAGTTTGCCGATCATCTACTCATAAACAAAGCGGATACACGCGATACAACACTACTAATAAGTAATTTCTCAAGTCAGTTTCTATGTTAAATAACCTTACAGTGGCAAAGCTAGCTTCACCCGCAATAAAATTAAAGTATATGATATTTATTTATTTATTTGTTCGGGAAACAAACGGTACAAAAAAATACGAAATAAAAATAACATTTACAAATTATAAAAATATTCTATCTACATGTAGATTGTAGATATAAAATTACTTTAGTTGAAAAGTGACAAAAGTTTTTGGTCCTTTTTTTGTTGCTTTAGAATTATCTTCAAACATTATTATTATTTACCTGTACTGTAGTATCGTTTCCTTTTAAATGAAATATCTTAAAAGATGTGATTTTGTGAAGCGTGTAGCGCTAGGTTCACCCTCGTTAGGGTCTTAGTAAGCTGCTTACTCTTCTAGGGCAGATTCTATATCATGGTGATGTTAAATAAAGATTTGTTAGTTCGGCTACTTTATAACGATCGCATCGAATCCTTTACACGTTCCAGCAATTTCGTTAAACCACAAAGTTTATTGCTCTGTCTAGGCGAACAAATTACTCATCTGCTATGTTATACCCACATACCTGTTACATACGTTCAGCTTTTTTCTTGTAATTTATCTCTTTGAGTATCCGCCCACAATCAATGTAACTGGCCTCGTTTAACTCGCTTATATCCTGTGGATAATCATGATTATTTCTTTATGTTCACTCTACCACATCCATTGTTCGTCACTCTCATGCTGTCGATCTCATTGGATAGATGGGTATCTGTGGTAGTTTTGGATCAGGAATGTATTGATTTCGTGAGTGTACCCAATAAATCTTCAAATACTTCACAATTGGAGATACAGTTAATTTACAACCAACCATTTTGGCTTAAGTAATTTTAGATTTAGTGATAAGTATTTTGTAACTGTTGTTTTATTTTTTTATTTAATTTCTCTTTTAATTTACTGTTTTTTTTAAGCCAAATAAAATTTATTATTATTATTATTACAACAGAATAGAATAGAATAGAAAAGATAGAATACACTCGTATACAGTTAAATTTCCCGAAAATGGGCATGAGTAGTTCTCGTGATTGTTGTTAAGAATATAAATAATCATGAAATTGAAATATTACATGCTTCATCGATTGAAGTAGGTATGGCTGTTTTCGTTTCGTATAGTGTTTAATATCATTGTATAATATTATACAATATAGATTTATGATTAAAAAAACTCTTAAAAACCCTTAGATTGCAGTAAAAATACATAAAAATATTATGATACTTGCATAAAAACGATACAAAAAATATATAAGTAAGAAAAAACATTCTACCTAATGATGTATAAATATATTTATACGTATAGGATACAGTCAGTATCTCCGGTGTCCACATTCAAAGTGACCATAATAATCTATGCAATAAAGTTTTCTGATTGTTGTGAGCGCTAAATTCTTAGAATCTTAGACGATATGATTTTTTCTAGCACGTGGCTCTACTTTCACTTGTGTGTCCCATAGCTTATTATTAGCATAATGCTTTAGCAATTGTGTGCACTCTCGTTCCAGGTGGGCAGTAAGCCGTACCAGGCTAGTTCATACGCAGAGCTGACTAAACTGTGCAACCACAAGCGGAAACTGCTGGCGAGCGTGCACGCGCACTCCTCGACCGCCACGCCTCCGCCTCCGCCTCCGCTACCGCCGCCGCCGCCGCCGCACGCGGATCACAAAAAAGGTAAACACATCATGCCACCACATGCCCTATTTCTTAGTCTGTTTGTACAAAAATTCATTCGAATCGGT
Source organism: Zygaena filipendulae (assembly GCA_907165275.2). Classification (NCBI taxonomy): domain Eukaryota; kingdom Metazoa; phylum Arthropoda; class Insecta; order Lepidoptera; family Zygaenidae; genus Zygaena; species Zygaena filipendulae. Next base: position 5,791,558 of record OU015657.1, read on the forward strand.
CTCAGGATAGGGGTTACAAATTGTGACTGGACAAACATTAACATAAACTATAAAAAATCGTGTCCAATCAAGAATCACTATTCAATACGGTCGCTTAAAACCTAATTGGCTACGATCTCCCGCCATTGCTATCTGTGTGAAAAAATGTAAATTTTTTGCATGAATAGGTATGCGTGAACGTAAGATGTGTGCATGTCCCCATACCGAATTCAGAGGGAATAAATCCACTATTTAAACGCACTCCTGTTTTTAATGCCGAACTAGATCTAAGATGTGAATCTCTTCCAAGGATCTATCTATGTTTACGATGTTGACTGTTGCGGATTTTCCCTTAACGTAATGGGGCGAAGGAGTGACGGGTTTGGAGAGCACTGAGAGGCATCAAAATTTTTGATGGGATTTAAAAATTCAACAACCAGCCAAAGCTCAATATTATTTTAGGCAGTATCGTAAAAGAAAATGTCTTTATGAGGTCTTTTAGTACTTTTTATAACCTCATTTATTTCTACGATGAGTATCTAGTGATAATGTAAACAAGTTAGTATAAGCGATCTCGATTTTAGATTATCGAGGTTTGTAAAACACTAGATAGGTATATGTATAGGTACCTACTTAAATGCTTAGCATTTCTGCTGTCATTTGTAATGACGACAATCAATAGATTTTTATTTATAGACAAGCGTAAGCTTTTGCTTCATTGCTTTTGTGTTGAACAATAATAAAGTATTACACGATTATTGATTCCATTGATATTACTATAGATAGATAGTAAGTACTGTAAATTTTATTGGTTTCGAAAAATACGAAAGCAGCTAATGGATGAATTCGATTATAAACGTATCAGTCACTCATTAATATCAACGAGCTCATTGTACAACGCAAGTCTCTTGAAGCCAACAAATTATTTTGCAGAACTGCGTCTCAGATTTGACGGATACAAAAAACGGAATAAGATGACAATAAACAAATTATAATTCATGTTAGCGCGGGTGGAAGCGTGGAATGAGAAGAAAATTGCTAACGAAATGAGAGCTCAGGGTAAATAATTGTGTTTAGTGGAAGTAGAGCGCCGCGCCGCCCTCGCTCGGCGGTCGGCGGCAGTATTCAAGCGCCGGCCTTCGCCCACAGCGGATGTATTCTTAACCTTATTTGATTTCCGCACTCCTATTCAAGTCTTGATTTATCCGTTTATTTCCTGTCGTGTATTTCTTCAACATCAATGTAGATGAATGTCGAACGATCAACTTCATTGAGATGTGCATAGTATTATTTAAATAATATTTGTTATGATAATTTTTTTTTTATAAATGATTAACTATTCCCCTTCATTAGAGATTCAATTTCCAAAAACTCTTTCTTAGTACTTGCCTACATTTTCTATAGTACATCTATACTAATATAAAAATAGGTAAAGTTTGTGAGTTTGTGAGGTTGTTGGGGGTCATCACTGGATTTACTGAACCTTATATTGTAACGCGTAATTCCCACGGGAACGCCGAAATTACCGCGGGTAAAACCGCGGGAACAGCTAGTTACGTATAAAGAAGTCTTGTACAAAATTTCCCATCCCCATTCCAGGTCGGCAACGCACCTGCATGCCTTCTAGTGTTACAGATGTCCATGGGCGGTGGTAATCACTTACCATCAGGTGTACCACTTGTCCGTTTGCCCCCTATGACATAGATAAAAAAAATTCAAGCTTGTAGACCCAGCGACGTTGTTCGTTAATCAACCAGTCATACTTATTGATAAGTAAAGATAACTACATATTTAATCTTACTTTCTCATTTTCTCAACATAAATTTTATATTCTGTTAGTATTTTGTGTTGTCGTTTTAATTAATTACTTTATTTACATTAATTAACGTTGTTGCGATAGCCGTTATGAATAGATACATTTATAAGAACACGTGAATAAAAACGTTTAAAATAAATTTACTAACTCCATGACTTTAAGACTTTTTATCTGGTCTCCAAGCGAGTGAAGCACAACGCGAAGTTGTTTCTCCCAACAAAGCGGGGTGGAGCACTCTCTTTGTAGTTAAGTGGCAGTGAGCGGTGCGAGGAGGGTGCCGCGGCTGTGGTGCGGGCTGCAGTTAGTGCGGCATGAATAGCGGGTAACTGCACTTCGTCAGTCGTCCGTCCGGGAGTAACAACCTGTGCCCGACGACCCCCCTACCTCCCCCCCATGTGCATGCTGCAAGTTGCAAAGCTTCCCTCCACTTTTGATGCATTCAAGAAACAACAATATTATAGTTATAAAGTTACTAGGGAAATAAAAAATAGTGATTAATTAAATCTATCTCCCAGTTTACACTCCGATTATTAATAAATGGTAAGCTGTGTCCTGAGATAATCGGATAGCGAGTTTACTTCCTTAATTTCAAAGGTAAAAAACAAAAACAATTAAAAGCAAGCCCTGATATCAGACAAAGAGTTCTTTAAAAAAAACCTAACAAACCATCGCGTATAATGAAAGGTTTAAATCCTATATTAAGCGTGTAAAATTGACCACGATTAGCGGTGACGGCGAACCGTTTGACCGGCCAGAAACGGCGAGAGTCGAGGGACGAGACCGTACGGGGCGAGCCGCAGAATTGTGTAATTACCGTAAAAGAAGTAGGCCGTTTATAGCAAACAAAAACGCGGCCGAGTCGATCAGTGGCGGGAACAAAGGGCAGCGCAATTGGAAACAATCGGCATCGGTGGTGCAGGCCGCGGCCGCGTGGGCCCGCTACCCGCTCGGCGTCGACTATTGATCTGGCGAGGCGCGCCGCCCGCGCCCGCTCGCGGCTCCCGCCCGCCCCACGCCGGCCGAGGCGCCGCCGGGGCCACCCTCGCCTCGCCTCGCCCACAACCCGTATTTTAATTGCAAATCTGCCAGATAATGTGCAAATAGATAACGGTATTATACTCGACTCGCTAACTAATTATGAAGAGCTATCGAATTACAACTCCGACACACTTTGGGCAGATATTTTTCGATCTCAATAAAGGAATTTTCGACATGGCTGTTACTACACGTAATACGTACATTGTGTTATGGAAATTATGCAGATGGTCTATTGTCTGAGAAAAATGAGGTAGTTGACCATCTTTTTTTCTTTGATATATCGGTCTTGTCTTAGTAGGTTGGTACTTTAGCGCGAGTATATTGTAATATACTTATTATAGTATCTTATTGTTACTCGCACTTTAATAATTTATTGTGAATAGTAACTACCTATTCCCCACGATTTCGCCCGCGTTAATTTGGGAGTCGGCAAATGGTACTTTGCCGGCAAAGTACCATTTGTACAAGTAGTGGCGTGATAGCGTAACAAACAGACAGACTCACATTCGTATTTATAATACACGTATATATTAGGATTGCACTGTTCTTTGATATTTAAATTTTGTATTTGTTAGTTCTGGTGCTAAAGGAGATTGACAGGGTATGGACCAAATGCTGCCCAGGAGTGGGACTACCTTAACTGAGTTCCTTGCATTGCTTTATATTGAAAAAAATTTTTTTTTTCAAAATCGGTCCCGGAGAAAAAAAATTAACGTCAGTTTTGTTTGTACGTTTTACATAGTATGTATGTTCCCCGATTATTCGAAGACGACTGGACCGATTTGGAAAATTCTTTTTTTTGTTCAAAGGGTATACTTCCGAGGTGGTACCACTGTCATAAGGTCAGGATCTGATGATGGGATATTGGAGAAATGGAGGAAACTTATCAAATATTATAGGCACACCTACCAATTTTGGGTATTTTTTGGAATATTTCATGCATTTGCTTTCGGAAAGCACCATTTAGTGAAGTGAAACTAATGATGAAGACAACAGATAACCAGCGGAACTACTCAATAATAGGTATTTCACAGGTTGCGATTCGATTACTTTAAGGTGGTTGCTGAGCAGTTTATGCTCATCACAGTGCATATGGTGAAGTAGAGCTGATAGTGTGTATCAGTAAAACTCCTCAAAAATATACATCCCTCCATCGGGAAAAGCATTTATTTGTTGTTATTGTAATTAAGTATTTATTTTTACCCAGTAAATAATACCTTTTTTTCCCACGACTCCTAGGATGGAATTAGACGCGCTTTATTTTACTGACTACTACTACTCTTAGGAACATATTGTACTATGTCTACATCCTGGGGAGCACTTGGTCCACCTTCCATGAATGTTTATGGTTTCCCAATAAATCTCAACAAAAACTTTTTTTTTCACGACTGCTAGGATAGAATTAGATGCGCTTTATTTTACAGACTACTAATACCCTAAGGAACATAATGTACTATGTCTACATCCTGGGCAGCACTTGGTCTACCTTCCATGCAAGTTTATTGTTTCCCAATAAATCTCAACAAAAACTTTTTTTTTTCACGACTCCTGGGATAGAATTAGATGCGCTTTATTTTACAGACTATTACTATCCTAAAGAACATAATGTACTATGTCTACATCCTGGGCAGCACTTGGTCTACCTTCCATGCAAGTTTATTGTTTCCCAATAAATCTCAACAAAAACTTTTTTTTTTCACGACTCCTGGGATAGAATTAGATGCGCTTTATTTTACAGACTATTACTATCCTAAAGAACATAATGTACTATGTCTACATCCTGGGCAGCACTTGGTCTACCTTCGATGCAAGTTTATCGTTTCCCAATAAATCTCAACAAAAACTTTTTTTTTTTCACGACTCCTGGGATAGAATTAGATGCGCTTTATTTTAAAGATTACTACTACCCTAAGGAACATAATGTACTATATCTACATCCTGGGCAGCACTTGGTCTACCTTCCATGCAAGTTTATTGTTTCCCAATAAATCTCAACAAAAACTTTTTTTTTCACGACTCCTGGGATAGAATAAGATGCGCTTTATTTTACAGACTACTACTACCCTAAGGAACATAATGTACTATGTCTACATCCTGGGCAGCACTTGGTCTACCTTCCATGCAAGTTTATTGTTTCCCAATAAATCTCAACAAAAACTTTTTTTTTTCACGACTCCTGGGATAGAATAAGATGCGCTTTATTTTACAGACTACTACTACCCTAAGGAACATAATGTACTATGTCTACATCCTGGGCAGCACTTGGTCTACCTTCCATGCAAGTTTATTGTTTCCCAATAAATCTCAACAAAAACTTTTTTTTTTCACGACTCCTGGGATAGAATTAGATGCGCTTTATTTTACAGACTACTACTACCCTAAGGAACATAATGTACTATGACTTTATTCTGGGCAGCACTTGGTCCACTCTTCATACAAAGATTGGCATTGTCCTTTAAAGTTAATTTCGATTTATCTCGGAGGACATCTTTGTTTCTATAAGTATTCTCTACTTTTCGCTAACATAATATTTTCGATCGTCTAGAGATCGCAGCAAAGTCAAGCGGGCGGTCGCGAACCCGTCTCGCGCCCTTTCTCCTCAATGAGGTCGTCGTTGCGCACATTGTTGACCCAAAGGTGGTTTACTATAATGTGTGTGTATTATATGTTTCTGTTGAGTGTCCCACTTAGATCGTACTTACTATGGTGATCGTAATTTTTTATAAAGGCAAATTACCTCGGCGTTTATTTAATTACTTGTTGTACCTACATAAATTGTATTGGTATAAATTAAATTTACTTGAGCTAGATCAAAGAGAAATTTGGACTATGACAGAAAGATTAATAAATTTTTTTTTCTTACAGACAAACTGGACTAATAAAAATTTTGAAACTTTTTTAAACATCATTCGCATATAACTGCTTCCAGGCGCAGAAGTGACAGTACTAAAGAAGAAAATGAAGAAGAGAGCCGGCTTCGCTTCCAACATGAGCGTGTCGCAGCTAATGGTGCAGAGGGAGCGCCCGCCGAGCGAGTTCAAAGTATGTGTAGTGTGCGCGCCTCTTTATTACGTATTCATAGCCCTGATAAGAGATGTTGAATCGTTGCCAACGCGGCCCGCGGCTGCGGCGTCTTACTAGTATATCTTTATTATACAATTCATAACCATACTGTCGTAAAATTAAAAAAAAACTGATCCACTATTTTGTGAGATTTATCTTTAATTATAAATTTAAATTATATCGATAATCTATAGGATTTTGCTCACATGTACCTTTTATTAAATTGAATATTTCGTCTCTATTACAGTCTCAAGACATCGACCCAAATCGGACAATATCACCTTCATCAAGAACTGCACAAAATACTAACATGCAAAACTGCCCACCGGGCTTCCCGCAAATGCAACAACAACATGCGGCGAATGCTATCGCCCAAGACAATGATGTTAAGCAGGATGCGTACGTGCAGAAGAGTTCTCATTACTTAACTGTAAACAGTGGCTGGATAACGCAGCAACAACAAAACTTGGATACCGGACAGAAGCAAAGTCATCCGACAGGGCAGGCCAACAACCAGCTCAACATGGGTCTGCCAGTCCTCGGAACTAACGGACAAATCATCGGAGTCAACACAGGGTACAATAAGCAAACCACGAACTATAAGAATCTAATGAGCATCTCGCATAACGCTATCGAACAGCAAATTAAGGAGGAGGCGAAACACAACATCGCCGCACAACATAACGTGGCCATGAAGCAAACGCTGAAGGAGGAGGAATCACAGATATTCTGCGGCCTCAACCAACCGCTCACCCCTGAAGTGATGCAGAAGATCAACGAACAGCAACAGCTGTTCATCCAGCAAAATCAAAAGCAAATTGAAATGGCGATGAAGGGGTTCAAAAGTCAGCTATCAGAAACTCAAGGCAAATCTAACGGTCAGGGCCAATATGCGTCCCAAGGCCAGTTGTTTATACAAAACGGAACTGTTGTCAAAACTAACCCGGCCAAAACACCTCCATGGCAAGTCAAAAAGAACGACATCCCGAACCCTATGGTCAGTCCCACTCAGAAAACTCATAAACTAGAAACTTTAGATTTTGACGAATCAAATTTGAGCATAACGGAAGAAAGTTCGGGATCTAGTTGTAGTTTTCCGAGCGTACAACCTGTTTGTTCTCGCGTTCCACCGCTACCTCAACATTACAACATAATGGGACAACAATGGCCACCGATTGAAGTTACCAAGAAAAAGGTAAAGGGCAGCGGTGCCAAAGCCGGTAAGAAGAAATCCAACACGACTGAGACCAAAGTAATGACATATGGAAATAATGGGATGCGGACGTCGCAGGACTCTAAAGATAAAGCGTGCGATGAAATGTCTAATAAGAACGTGCCGTCGTTTATGGACGATCCCAACGGTTATTTGGCGCAGCAGACGGTTTTGCTAAATAACACTATTTCGAGGCAAGTCAACGCTTCTTATGACGTTGGTCATTTCGAAAGCTCTAGCAACGGGTACGGTTCTCAGAAACAGATTGAAAAGTCATATAAAACAACGGGAGTCGCCAATACGTACAGGGGCAATGTCGTCTCCAACCCATTGCAATCGCCCAGCACACCAGACAGTAGCGTTCTGTCTGATAAAAGCTTAGAACATTCAATGTCACATTGCTGCAGGGGATGCAGTAATGCTAAATGTAATGGACACGAATTCCACGAAAACCAAATGCGGCCGAAGTACATCAAACAGAATTCTTACAAGGTGGAACTCGACGGGCGGATGACGGTCAGTCCGAGACGAGCGTTCGACGACAGTCCTGTTTCGTCGTCAACGTTCAGCGAGAGGAATCACACGATGATGCACGAGAGCTGCGGCCCCATACAAGCGGGGACGGTGAGCACGAGCAACGTGCCGTCGTCGGAGAGCTTGCAGCCGCCGGAGCCGTCGCCCACGTCTTCCGGCAGCGGCAGCTCGCGCGGCGCCGACACCCCGCTCGGCGGCGGCTCGCGTCCGCAGCTCGGCAGCCCCGCGCCGTGCAGGGACCGCTGCCACGCTGACCCGCCGCCGCCGGGCGACCAGCTGCACCGCTACAGCTCGCCCGACCCGAACGCCCCGTCCGCCCCGCCCGCCCCGCCCGCCAACCACTTGGCGACCGGTACTCAGATGATGCATTTCATATCGAACCACAATGTAAACAAGAACCTAATGGAAGTAGACAACATATCAATGGTGGGCGTCAGGCCAGGCATGAAAACACAGCGAGAGCTCATAAAATCCGAAGGCCAGAGAAGGCTAGACAACAGTATGCCCGGATACTGTCCGCCGCCACACCTGGGCGGCGGCCCGGCCCACTCGTTGATGCAGTCGTGTTATGTGCAAACGTATGTGACCACAATGGCGAGCGGGTTCTCGGTTACGCGGAACACGGTTACTTCAGTTTTAGCCGGCAAAGCTAACACGGCGACTACATCCATCAACGCGTCTCAAGCGAACTTTGTGAGGCCGTCGCCCCCTCCCAGTGTTAATATGGCCACGACTTACGCTATACCGAACAATCAACCCGACCCGTTCTTGAACTCCGTCAACTTGCCGACAAGCTATCCGCTGCACATTGCGGGCACCACAGCTCAAAATATGATTACGAAAACGCCGTTGGAAATGGTGCAGAATGTCATCGGCGGCCCACCGAAGAGCGACGCTAACAACTCGAGCTTGCAGCACGTGAGAAGACCCTGTCAGCCTACCACGCCCGGTCAGATCCTTATTTCGTCTACTGGGCAAATAATCGTGTCGAACAACCAGATGCCTCCGCCACCGCCGAAGGCCACGATCGCACCGGCGCAAGCGTCCGGCAGCGGCACCAACGTGACGACGTCGGCGACGCAGGCGGCGCCGGCGCTGGGCGCGGTCCCGTCCATGGTGAGCCCGCCCGCGGTCGTCGTCAACACTCTGCCCGCCCCGTTCGTGATCCAACCTCCGATGATGGCGGTCGACGGGCCGGTCGTCCAGCAGAACACAGTTATACCGCAAATAGTTACCGGCAACATTGTGCCAGGACAAACGCCCAATGACAACACCCGACAAGTGGATTTGAAAAACAACCAGAGTTTCGTTCAAGGCGTCGCCATGCTGTCGCCGGAGAGCTTAAAGAAACGGAATAAGAAAAAGAAAGGTCAAACTGCAAATATCACAAACGTGCTGCATATCACAGCTCCACAACAAAATCCTAACAACATAATGGTACACCACACCTCGCCGCAGCACAGCTCCAGCCCGCAGTTCTCGCCGCGCGGGTACCAGCTGTCTCCGAACAGCAATATCTCTCCGGCGCCCATGTTGCAGGCGCTAACTATAGTGCCGGGGAAATCGGGAACGCCGGCGCACATAGTCATGAATGGCCAAGGGAATTCAAATACCTTCGGATCTCAACAAATAATCGCTAACACCTCGCCATCTCAACAAATCAATTTACTGCAGCCGGTGAACTTGATCAACAACGGCAGCGGCGTCATGCCGAACTTCCAGGCGTTCCAACAGTTCATCGTGCCGAATCTCGGCGGGATGGTGATGACGGCGGACGGGACCGCGCTCATCCAGGACAACTCGACCGGCATGCCCATGCAGCTACAGTTGCAAACAGTCAACGGCCAAAACGTCCTGACGCCGGTCCAGAACCCCGGCATGTTCACTGGCGCCAACAGCGGAGTCGTGATAAGAGCTCAGAATCAGCAGGGAAAGATACTGCAGTCCCAACACAGTCCCGGTGCACAGTTTTTATCGCCGAACAGTCAAGTTATGATGAGCAGCCCCAACTTCAATGGCCAGTTGAGTCCTCTGTTGGCCAACTTGAGTCCGACGAACGTCACTTTCAACACCAGCCCTCATCAGGTCAGGTCGAGCAACGTGCAAGCGCAAGAGTTCATACAGACCAATCAAATGGGACAGACGGTCATGGTGCCTCTATCGCCTAAACAAGTGTCCATAGCGTCGGCGACGACCAACAGAAATGGCTCGACACTGGTTCAACAGAATACTACGATAGTGCAGCAGCAGACCACGCTCGTGTCGAACTCGCAGAACGTGTCAGCCGTCGCTGCCAACTTGCAGGGCGGGAACTCGTCGCGGCTGAGCATAGATCCGAACTCGCTTCTCGCTCACAGGCCGAAGGGGAGGAGCTTCGTCGAACTGCCCCCGGAGAGCGGTCAGGCGGAGGAGCCGAAAGAGGAGAAACAGCCGTTCGAGCTCGAGAACGACGGCAAAGCGAGGGGCGCGGATGGGTACGCGAAGTTCGCGAATGAGCTGAGTCCGTTGATGGGCGGGGGGGTGTTGGGGAGCCACGTGCGGCACTCGGTGTCGACGCAGACGCTGGTCAACCAGCAGCGCGGCGGCGGCGGCGGCGGCGGCGGCAAGTCGCCGTGCAGCCACGCGTCCGGCGGCAGCCCGCCCGACACCACCACGCACAGCCCGCTGGGCGCGCTCGAGGCGGCCGCCAGCCCGCGCCTCTACAGCGCGCGGTGTGTCTCCACTCAAGGGAACTACGCGGACACCACCACCAAGTCGCCGGAGCCCTCGGACACCAATTCCTCGGTGAGTTCTACTTTGTTTATAAATCCTATCATTACATATCCTTAGATAGTATAAAACGAAGTTGCTTCCGCTGTCTGTTCGCGATAAACTCAAAATCCACTGAACGAATTTCATGCGGTTTTCAACAATAAACAGAGTGATTCAAGACGAAGTTTTATACGTACAGTTTACCTTGGAATTCCCGCGGGCACTCCCGAAATTACCGCGGGTGAAACCGCGAGGGTCAGCTAGTCTACACTAATATTGTGAAGATAGTTTAACAATTACGTGCCTTTTAAAATTTGTTTACTTATGTACCGTATATTGCTTACGATATTTTCGATGGGCCCTTTGTGTTATTGGCCCTTACTGAAAACCAGCACTGTGGTCTTACCACAGCTTCCTGTTGAGCTGGGGAAGACCTTTTGGTGGTGTATTTATGCCTATTAAATTTTTGTTTTGATTTTTTTCTTTTTAATTTTTTATAGGCAATAAAGTTTTTCTATTCCATTCTATTACCCTGAGATGTATTCCATCCGTTTGATGTGCCGTATAAAATATCTATACTAATATTATAGAGGTAAAAGTAAGTTAGGATGTAGGGGATAGTAACTGAAAAGACTAAACCGATTTTAAAAATCCATACACACTAATATTCCTTATCAGGGTACTGTGTAGTGGGTTCCGTTATCAGTATCCCCTGAGTGACATGGATACTGTCTATCTCGGTAGAAAGAGTTTCTGCGGGAATACTGAAATTTATGCGAGTAATACTGTGGGAGGAACAGTGTTTTGGTGTGTAGTTACGAGTAATTTAGCTCTTGAAATCCTGATATAAAGAGTAGGAGCACTGAAATTGATGATTCTACGAGGTACTTACTTAGTTATAAAAGCAGTTAACATAATTTTGTTAGGTATGTGAAATGCAATTTGATTCGATTGGATATTAATTTATGTATGGATTGATATTAATTTATTTTGTTATTTTAAACTCATTAAGTAGATAATATGATATAGTCATATACTCGCAGCTACATTATTTTATTGATTTTAATATCTTATTGACAATTTACAATTTTTTTTTTAATTCAACTTTTTTCTTTTATTTATTTTGTTATCACTATTTTGTATACTTAATACGAGTATACTTTTCATTATTCTGTATAACTATGTTATTATTATTATTATTATTATTATTATTATTATGTATAAAAAAAATTGGAATCTATGAGTATATGTAATATTTTGAGCGAAATGATTATTTACTAAATAAATGAATATGAATATTATTGGTGTGCTGTGCGCAGGCGATGGTGCAGTGCGTGTCTAGCAGCGAGCAGGACATGGCGGAGGCGCACGAGAGCGCGTGGCCGCGCGCCGACGACGCGGACCCGCACAGTAAGCGTACCCCCTGTACACATGTACACAATAGCAATTATACAAAGTGTAGACGACAATACTACTAATATTATAAATGTGAAAGGGTCCACCCTTTTGTTACTCAATCACGCAAAAACGGCTGAACGGATTTGGATGAAGTTTGGCATGCACGTTTTCAGGGGTACAGAGAAGGACATAGGGTACTTTTTATCCCAGAATTACCGCGGGAACTCCGAAATTACCATTGGTGAAAACGCGGGGCACAGCTAGTACGACAATAAATGAAAACACCGGCTGTTAAGTCCGCGATGGCGCGGAGCTAAGAATATAATCTAAAGTGCGTCAGTTACCTTTGATGGTGGTGGTATCCGCTTCGTGGGGCCCCAGTCTTCTTGCTTGACACCACTAATTTGGATTCACTGAGCACTTTTATACAATCTATCATCTACTATTTTATAATAATACCCCGAAAATACACTGAATTGCTTTTAACCCTTAGTAACCGAATTAATAGTAATAAAACTAGGGAGCCGCCCGATCTCCACCTAGCTATCCGATTCAAGTCTCAATTTGTTCTACCTACCCGACACAAAATTTATAAAAGCCACTATGCAATTATCATTAGGTTTTTATTATCTACCCTCCTTTATGTATTCTAAACAATCCCCCGCCCAAGCAGTTCCCAACTGCTTTAATCACAAAAAAAACTAAAATCTATCATGCAATTGAAGGTAACGCCAATGAACTATTCCGCAATTTAGGTGACCGTTTAAGGAATAGCCCCGCAAAATCAGTTCCTACTCCTTGAAATGGACGAGAAGCTAAAACCCGATTCCGAGGCAAATCGCCCATTATTGGTTGAACCGTAGACCCCGTTAACTTATAGCATGGTATGCATTTAAAAATTATACTTCTTATTTCCCGTCTTGCCGAGATAACCCAATAATCTCTCTGCAGTATCGCTACGAGAGAATTTAGTCCAGCATGCATATTTTTTACATGCAAGTCCGATATCAAAAGTTGTACAAACCGACCTGATTTGGGAAGCAACAATGGATGCCGAGCATTGTAGCTTAAGTCCGAGTTTCGAAGCCGGCCTCCGACCCGAAGAAAGCCATCCGAATCAATGAAAGGGTTCAAACGTTTAAGATATCCCTTTAACTGTATTTTTTCTCGTAACGCAGCCATCTCCGAATTAAAATTTTCTTTCTGAACTAAATATATCCATAGATGCATAGCTTCTCGTCGTTCCGATACCGAAATAAAATTATCTTTCCGTTTAATACCATCTTTCCTACAATTTGTTATAAACCGTTTTATCCAAGCCGTGACCGAAATTAATTTATCTAATGAGCTGTACCGCTCCAATAGAAAGTTGAAGTCTAGTTCCGGTTCTGCCGGAACTGCTACCAAACATTTCAAGCCTGGGATTTCCGAAGGAACTTCAACGGTATTAGCAGGCCAAAACGATTCGGATTGTCGCAACCAATCCGGTTGCCACCATAGGCTATTATTGATTAGCGCAGATGCGCTACATCCCCGAGATGCAAAATCGGCAGGATTCAGTGTCCCCGAGACATGTCGCCACGTAATTGGAACCGTAGAATTTTGAATAAGAGAAATCCTGTTAGCCTCGAATACTTGAAGAGTATGAGGTGGAGTATTAATCCAAGCCAAAACTATGGAACTATCGGTCCAACCAAACACATGCTTTACATGAACGGCAAACAAAACAAAGACAAACGTGATGTATAAGCTTTTGTAGAAGCACGGCTCCACATAATTCCAATTTTGGAATAGTGAGTCGTGTTCTGAGGGGGGCAACTTTACTTTTAGCCATAACTAAATTAACCAGAACTAAACCATCCTTAGATACGCTACGGAGGTATACGACAGCCGAATATCCTGCTTCCGAGGCATCGCTAAATCCGTGAACCGTCAAACCCTGCACATCATCAGTAAAGAACCATCGTGGAATCTCGACCTTATCAATATTTTTTAGGTCCTGTTTAAATGTTAACCACGGCCTTCTTAAGTAGTCCGGTAATGGTTCATCCTAGGTAAATTTCTCAACCCACAAGCGTTGAAGCAGGCACTTAGCCCAAAATATTACTGGACAAATCCAACCGCTAGGATCGTACATACGAGCAACCGTAGAAAGTATGGTGCGCTTCGTTACCGTGTCTTCTAAAGTCGTCGAATTTGTATAGGAAAATACATCCTTTATGGGATTATATTGTACTCCTAAAACGGCAACAAAATGATCACCTTCAGGTGCATCGAACAAGTGAGGCATCTGTTGATGATCCTCCGGTAAATCCCTCAATAAAATAGGATCATTTGATATCCATTTCCGTAATTCATACCCCGCTGACTTCATGACTTCAATTAACTCTTGTTGAAGTTCACGAGCCTCTGACTGAGTGTCCATACCTGAAAGAATATCGTCGACATACACATCGTTTTCCAAAACCCTAGCCACCCGAGGAAAGCGATCCCGCTCCTGCCGAGCAAGTTCTAATAATGTGCGAATCGCTACGAAGGGGCTAGATTTTAAGCCATACGTATTGGTGTTCAACTCATACGTGAGTAACGACTCATCTGGTGACTCTCTCCAAAATATCAACTGATACCTACGATCTTCTTTATCAATCAAAGTCTGCCGAAACATCATTTTTATATCGGTAACAAACACAATCTTATGTCTCCGAAAATTTATTAATATTTCAGTAATATCCTTATGTAGCTTAGGTCCAGCCATAAGACATTCGTTTAATGAAACCCCATTAGACGTAGCACAGCTACCATCGAATACGACCCTTAATTTTGAATTTGCATCCTTCATAACCGCATGATGAGGAATAACGTAATATTCAAGCCCCGATCCGAAATCAAAATCCGATACCGACATATGGCCGTAGCCTTTATACTCCCGCATAAACTGTATATACTTTTCTTTGAGTACTGCATTTTTAGAAAGCCTACGCTCCAAGGAAATAAATCTACGATAAGCTATTTCTTTAGAATGACCTAACTCTGGTCGCGTTGGTAAAAACGGCAATTTTGTCCTAAATCTCCCGTCGTCCATCCGAACCGTATTATTTTTATAAAAAGTCTCACACACGTCATCGAGTGGAGCCGAAAACATAGTTGGAGGTAATTCCTCTAACTCCCAAAACCGCTGTAGAGAATCCATAATAGAAAGCGCTACAACGCCCGATTCATTTACAATACATGTAGGATAACCGCTATCGTTTTTAATACAACCCAACAATACATATCCGAAAATAGATGCATAAGCTGTCAACCCCGTAGAAGTCAATGGAATTTTACTTCCACCTATCAGTAACCCGAATACATCCGAACCTAATAGAACATCTACCGGTTTGGATAAATAAAACTTCGAATCCGCCAACGATAAACCCGATGTGATTTCCGTCACCGATACTGGTAAATCACACGTTGGTTGCCGACCGATAAGTTTATTCATACAGATCACCGGAATCGTAATTCTAGGATGATCTCCGCTAATAGGAGAAAATGTTATGAAAGACCGACCGACTGTTTCCGAAACTATTATTCCACCGATACCATGCATTGGTTGCCGAAAGGAAAATAAATCTAAACCCAACCTGCCCGCTAAATCCGAAGTAATAATTGACCCTTGAGACCCAGCATCTAGCAGGGCGCGAACTACCAATCCATTATGTGAATGTTTACCGAAAACCCTAATTGATGCAGTGGGTAACAGCACTACTGTAGTGGGGCAGGTGGGAACCGAATCCTATTGTCTATTGTTACGCGACATCCTCCGTTGAGGATTACCGTTGTCACGATCCGAAATATCCCAGCTTTGGCCATGAACGTATGGACTCTGATCCGAGCGTTGTGGTTCTTCATGGCGGGCAACATTTTGTTCCTGTGCTCGTCCATTATTACCGTTGACCCGAGAAGGAGAATGGCGTGGTGACGAACGAGGAGATCTCGCCTTGATCCACTGGTTGTTCCGATTATTACCCCCGCCCGTGCGAGGAGGTTGAGAGCGAGGCTCGTTACCAGAGAAGTAAGCTCGTTGGAATGTTCCAGGCCGATTAAAACATAAAGAAGGATGGTGCTTCCTACTACCACAACCGCAGTTGGGAATACATACGTTGGCAATTAGTGTACCTGTGAGCACCTAAACAATAGTAACACAAATTATGCTGAGTAACAAACTCCTTCCGTTTGTATGGAGACAGGGCTTTATAATCCGCACATGCGTTTAAAAGGGAATGCGAACTGTCACCACAATACGGTCAGGATGAAGTTACGACTGTCGCAACATAGTTGACAGGCCTACGTCCCCTATGAGGGCCCATTACATTATCATTATGATGACTAATATTTATTACAGACTTGGCTGTTTCCATGAGTCTACATTCCGATTCCAAAAAATCCTTAAAATCCGCAAAAGCCGGTATGCAATCCGGTTCATTACCCCACTTATCTTCAAAACGCGACTTGAGCGTGGTCGGAAGTTTAGCTAAGCAGATGTGCAACAGTAAAAAGGACCACTCATTAACCGGAAATCCGAGACGCTCTAAAGAATTTACCGACATTACTAATGGATTTAAAAATTGTGATCTAAGGCCATTGAGCCTTGTCATGGTAGGAAGGTTTAAGATTTGATCGACGTGTACGTCTGCCAAGCGCCGAGTATTTTGATATCGTTTTATTAAAAGATCTCTTGCGATCTTGTACCCATCGTCCGTAATTTTAATATGCTGCACGAGACCGCGTGCTTCCCCAGACAGACATGACATTAGATAAGCTAATTTCTGTGCCGCCGATAAATCCGATCGCGAGTCTACCAGACTATCAAATAAATTATTAAACCCAACCCACTGATCCATTTGTCCATTGAAAGACGGGAGGCGAAGAGTCGGCAAACGTGATACTAAAGTATCAGAAGCAGCCCGAGTAACGTCTGCTTTACTGTCTCCGGATGCATCCGAACTAGGACCGGGTTGAGCAAACTTAACAATCATTAATTTATCAAATGCTTCCAGAGCACGAATATAATCTGCGCGAGCCGAGGTCAACATTTGATCATCCGTTTCCGGGTCCGAGAGCTCGATAATACGCTGATACGCGTCTTCTAACCGGTTTAACTCTGCATTAGCAGTCAACAATCGTATTTGTATTCTATTTGAATGTTCCGGTCGATCGACTAAGTCAGCGCTGTCCAACAACCATTGCAGCTTCATTCTAAATAAGGAACAATTAGCTCGTAACGACATGTTGATTGTTTACCAAAAAAAAAATTAAAATTAAAAAATAAAGAACTTCGTTCCAATTGAGTGTAAATAAACAACCAAAATAAATGCTATTTTAATTATTAATAGCAGTCTCAGTTCAACCAATACAATATCCGAATAAAAAAAAAAAATATAGTAAATAACCACCCTGTATACGCATTAACTTAAAATATTTATCCGTATTTTTTTTCTAAAAAGTCCCAATCAGTATCGAAAAACTGCCAAATATCGAAGAATTTTCCGAATGGCAACACTATAGTATGCGTCACCTTCAAATGACAATCATAACGTCACCTTCAAATTGACTTGACAGAATTTTCAATTGACTTTGACACAATTGAAATTGACAATTATTTGATAATGACAAATACGTAATGAGGTCACTCTAATACTCGAACACGTTAGGTACAATTTTTTTTTATAACTAACCTCTATTAACGTGAAAGGTTATAGGTGAACCTATAGTTTGATGTAATACTTACCTTAACTTATTTTAATATGTATTTTAACCGACCAAAAAAACTTTAAAATAATTTTATGTTTTACTAAAATATAAACCCCGACTAACTAAAACTACGCTCTGCTACCAGAAATGTTAAGTCCGCGATGGCGCGGAGCTAAGAATATAATCTAAAGTGCGTCAGTTACCTTTGATGGTGGTGGTATCCGCTTCGTGGGGCCCCAGTCTTCTTGCTTGACACCACTAATTTGGATTCACTGAGCACTTTTATACAATCTATCATCTACTATTTTATAATAATACCCCGAAAATACACTGAATTGCTTTTAACCCTTAGTAACCGAATTAATAGTAATAAAACTAGGGAGCCGCCCGATCTCCACCTAGCTATCCGATTCAAGTCTCAATTTGTTCTACCTACCCGACACAAAATTTATAAAAGCCACTATGCAATTATCATTAGGTTTTTATTATCTACCCTCCTTTATGTATTCTAAACACCGGCTTATACTAATAAATTTGAGAATAATGATATTATCAAATAAATCCTAATAAAGAAATAGAAAAATAAAATTTTTCGAACAAACTAAATATGACAAAAACTGAAAAATAATAATAATACTATTTGTTAGTATTGGGTCACTAACCCGTGACAAGAGCGGCAACATCGCGCGTGCGCGGTGCCATCTGAAAAAAAAAAATATAGGTGAAGAAAATAGTTATTAATGAGAAATTTAAGTTTCGTGCGAGATTTCGATATTAGGGATTATTTGATAGTTTTATTAGACATTTAAATATTAGTACTGCCGGTGTTTTCATTTATTGTCGTATTCTCGTATGCACCAATTATATGTATAGAAACGGCATTTTCCGTCTCCCATCAATTTCATGCCTCCTCATACCCCGCGAAAATGACCTAGGTATGTAGCGTCGCGTCGTTTGCTATCACGGATTATAGTACGGACCGCCAAGAGGGGATTTGTGGATTAGCTAAAGCGCGTCAGATGAACATAAGGGGGGTACCTTGCACCATGTTGAGTACCTCCACCAAATATAGGCCCTCTACACTGGTGGGTGCGTCTAGAATAACCGATCAGATTAGTAAAAAAAAATTGATAACTCGAAATACTCGAGCGCGTCAGATTAAGATATGGTGGGTTAATTACATAGTGAGAAGTATGTATATGAATAATCTGACCATTTGAACGTGACGTAAGGGAGTTAGAGGATCACAAACTTGCAAAAAAAAACGCAACTTCGACATTCTCGAGCGCAGTTGATTTATTTTTTATTTTAAAGTAAATAACTCAAGGATAGCGGGAAAAATATAATCTGCCGATTTTCATAAGCCGAAGAAACAAAAATCGTCTTCGAATCGAACGAGCAGCTGCAGTGAAACATGTACCTATTCATATCTCTGTCTTTTTTTCTCTTTTACTTTTTCTCTATCTCTCACTCTCTCGCACCGTCCTCACACTACTTTCCGTCGCCATAATGTCATCACAGTATATCACGGCGCTAAACGTGTCAAATTATAACTTTTTTTGGTCGGTTAAAATACATATTAAAATAAGTTAAGGTAAGTATTACATCAAACTATAGGTTCACCTATAACCTTTCACTTTAATGTAATTATATATATTTTATAATAAAGCTCATCACAAAACAACGCGTTCATGTTATTATATGTAAAACGCTCTGGCTTGTTTGTGCTTTAAAGTTAGTTTTGTGAATAATATTTTGTGAGCTTTTACATATTTCATAGAAATATAAAGTGTGTTTTTTGTGAACAAGAAATAGCTCATAAAGTTATTAAACTTACACGTCAGAAAGAAAAAAAAATCTTAAAAATAAATCATAATTTTTGTTTCTAGCAGTCAGATTAATAATACCCCTCAAAATTATTGTCAGATTTTAAGCCAACATAACTTGGAGTGCAAGCTGAACCTTCTGTAAAATAATCTGACACGCTCGAGTATTTCAAAATTGAGATTTTTTTTTGCATTTTCAAAAATTCGCTACTACCTTGCGTCACCTCCAAATTGGCAGATTTTCGAAGGGGTGCATTTTTAGGGCTCACTTAACATCCCCTTTGAATATCTGACGCGCTGGAGTAAATGTTTTTTTTTTTTCATTTTCTCCACTTCCAGATGGCCACCCCCACCACGCAAATCGGCAGATGAATATATTTTCGATATCAGAGACACCTTGGAGTATCTAAACTACAATATCTGACGCGCTCGAGTATTTCCATTTTAATATTTTTTTTTACATTTTTGAAAGCCTGTAGAAGCTAAACCCACCGGTGAATGAAAAAATATCATATGACCTTATTTTGTTTATATCTCCTAATCTTCAAAACCCAATAGGTCCCAACGACGCTCGAGTCGCTCCCGAATTAGCATCGGTATCTCCCGTACTATTAGTCTCTCGGCAAGTTTCTTGGCTCTGAGCAATAATAATATATAAGCGAAGGTCTTTGTAGTGTGGCTTTAGCCTAAGGGTCATTAAACGCTCTTTTTCTTTGTAATGTGCCGACAAATGTAAAGCTCATAGACCTGTGTAAACTTATTCTTTTTTTTATGAATATTTTTATTAACTGCATGTAATGAACTATCAAGGGTAAGAATGACTTCGTAAGGAACTGTGAATCTGGGTAAAACTAAACAAAATATCTGTAAAAATCATTGATGTAAAAACTTTTTCACTAACAATTAAACGATTATTTATAATTTGTACATTCCAGATATGATATCCAACATGCAAGTTATGCGTCAGGGTCGTGTCCATAACCGTGTTGAGTCGACCGAGATGAATTACAATCACGGCATAATGAATCCGTCAGCGGGACACCAACAGAGCACTCTGCCGGTCGCCCCGCCCTATTACGAGCGAACACACGCGTACAAGAGGAAAAACGAGTTCGCCGACGGGCCGGCGTACAGGCCGGATAAGATGTTGAGGACCGGCAGCCGGCCGGCGGCGCGCGGCCAGCCCCGGGAGGCGGACTACGACGCGGGGGCGGGGGCGGGGGCGGCCGTCGACAAACTAAACTTGAGACACTTGCCGTCTCCCGGCGCCGGTGCCGACGCAACATCAATGCACAGAGTACAGGAAAGACATAATTTAGGTCCCGGTAATGGTAAGTGATACGATTTTAACGTATTAATTGATTCAACTCGCTAAGCTTTCGGTTTTTTTTTAATCAGATCAACCTGGATACTGTCCTTAACGGTCGGAAGTTTAAAGAGTTTTATCAAACCCTTTTAATTTTAAAGTTAATAATCGAATCATTAATATCTGCATGTTTCACTGCTGTTTGTTTTTAAGGATATACATTACAGTGACGATTCAAGTCTGAAATGTATCTAAAAGGGTTTTAAAATCATTCAAATTTTGTCCGCTATCTTCAACAAAATCTGATGCCGCAGTTTGCTCAAACTAATTTATCCAAAACCACCTCACGCTTGTATCACAGCTAACAAAATTCAAAATTTTACAGTGCCTTATGTTGTGTCTTGTATTGGTTTTGGATTGACTTTATTATTCAGGCGTTTTAAGAGTAGATGAAATAAATTGTTCGAATACATTGATATTTTTAGATAATAGTTTATCAACGAATACATTCTTACGTGTATTATGGTATATTTCAGCTTCTACATAGTGCGATACTATTGGTCATTGGTTTTCTTTTGGTTGGGTTAATACAAGATACAGCTGTATAAAATAAAAGGGTGTACTGGAAACTAATCAGAATAAAAAACTATACCGATGTGCAGCGTTCGATCGTTCTCACCACGGCTTTCTGTCGCTTTCCATTGCACCACACTCGAAGTAACAATTGGCTCACCAATCTGGATCCCATTACTAACGCATCATTGTAATGCCATCATCATTTCCATCCGTTCGTGATTGTAAGTAAAGCACATTTTTTTCATTCATGTTACTATACTTACAGTATACTTACAATGTGTTATTGGCTTCCTGGGTGAAGGGATTACGTTAATTAAAATATTTCATGTAACACTTGTAATATTTAAAGCACTCATAACTTTCTAATGTTATTCTATATCCAGTATATTTTAAAAATAGTCAATTACTATATAATTTTTTTGACTTAACTTCATATAATATGTATCAATAACTCTTCTTTTGTAAAAATGTTTATCACTATTCTATACTTTCTAACTAAATTACTGTAAATAACTTTTATATATGTATAAAAAAATACTAAATGTTAATTATTATAAACTTTAATATTAGTATTATTGGTGTGGGATTGTTGATGGTAAAATTAAACATTATTGTTTCCGTTGTTTTGACACTGGTTGTAAATACAGTTGTAAGTTTGTTAAATTAGTTAGATTTCGAGTAGTTTTCTAGTGTTGAAACTTAGTGTAACTAAAGAGCAGCCAGTTGAAAAATTAACGTGCTTCTTCACTTACTCGATCGGTGGATCGAGCCTACACTCCTTCTATAGCTATCAGCCGTGATCATCGAGTAAGTGGAGAAGCAGCTATATATTTGATTTTCTTACATTTACTATGGATTTTGCTCACATTATATTTAGCCAGCGTCTATTTGCAATAAATCTATACGTGTATAAGCCATATCGTACGGTTGTGGTTTGAAATAGTACAATTTTTATGGGAGCTCTTGGTGGACACCAAAGGAATCAGTTTGAGAATAATTAATTTACACATAAAAAAAAACACCACTATGAACACAACAAAATCAAATTTTAACAATTTTTTATCGGCACAAAACTAAATGACGGAACCTACGCCTTCGGTATCCGCCAAAAACTCCCAATTACATTTGATGTGATCGATCGATAGATACGAAGAAGATGGAAGATGAGTGCAAGAGTGAGAGGGCGCCCGAGGACAAGTGTCGCAAGTTCGAAGTGGGCGACCTGGTGTGGGGCCCGGTCAAGGGGTACGCGTCGTGGCCGGGCAAGCTGGTGGGCGCGAGCGTGGGCGTGGGCGTGGGCGGGGGCGGCGCGCGCTGGGCGGTGCGCTGGTTCGGGGCGGACAAGGCGCCCGGCTGCGTGGAGGGCGCGCGCCTGCTCACGCTCAGCGAGGGGCTCGAGGCGCACCACGCCGCCCGCACCAAGCACAGGAAGTGAGTGCCGCGACACGACCCGACCCGACCCCACCCGACCCCAGCCGACCCCGCCCGGCAGACCGACACACCACCACCACACTGCCGTCCTTGTCTACTCCAGTCCTCATGGCGGCGCGCTGACCAGCCTTCTCTGACAAGTTGACATCTTTAACTTTCGTATACCCGCGCACGGTCTGTAAGACCGACGTTCCTAGGTACATTTCAGCATATTTGTAGTAATATATCATCACAAAATTAAGTTTCAATAGTCAATTGAGAATCTGTTAAACATATCAAACAAAGTTTTAAAGAAAATATTTATTTTTATTTGCACATACAGCCATTGGTAATTCTCAATATTGACGCGGGTAAAGGAAGGTTAATCGTTATCGCTATAGAAAACTAAGGATCTTATCGTCATGTCACAATAAGTTCAACGATTAAGGATTAAGGATTGTCAACTTGGCTAAGGGGACGGGCCCGTATTTATAAACGCTACGACGCAGTTCGCTTCGGGTAAATGACCAAAACTATCCGATTATTAATTATTGTCAAACTTACTGCTATCATACGTTACTACCTACAGCTGTCAAAGTGCCTCATGCAATAAAAAATAGTTACGATGCGTCTATTTATACGGGCCTGCGTTTGGGGCTGGACAAGTGTCTGTTGTGGCAATATTGTTAATTAGTTTTAAGTTATCACTTTGCGGTATAGTGCTGACGTGTTGTTGTTAGATATCAGTTTGATAAAACTGTTACCAAAGAGTTACGAGCAATGACGAAATATGTCCGACATACAACTAGTTATAGTATGCTTTCTATAGTGATCTAACAAGCCATAATTATTAATACAGTCAAAATGTTTGTCATACACTAATCATTATTTTGTATTTAACTGTTAATAATGTAAGTTACTATCCAATTAACCCAACCCAAAGTTAACTTTCAATATAAGCTTTAAATAATAGTGATCTGGGCACATTTTAGTGTATTAAATTACGATAAATTGGTTGATGAGAAAAATTCGTTCCTGATTGAAAATAAGGTTTTTGTTTACGGAACAGGAGTAGAAAATTGAACACGCTGTTGGAGAACGCTATACAAGAGGCGATGTCGGAACTGGACAAGAAATGCGAGACGAGAGCAGCGGAGCCCCGCGCGGGCGCGAGCGGCGGCGGTGAGGGCGCGCGTGGGCCTTCGCCTGCGGGTGCGCCTGCGTCCGCGCCCGCCTCGCCCGAAGCGCCCAGGCGAAGCGCCAAGCGCGACCGACACAAACACCGGAAGAATACCAACAAACCAAGAAAAACCCATCAAAGTAAATCCACCGACAACAGACTGCGCAGCTCCCGATGATGTGAAAAATAATTGAAGTTGTCTTAAGTGGAATGGCCACGGCTAGGTTTCCTACGAATTTCCAATTTTCTCCGATGCCGCGAATATCGCAAACAATTATTAAATTTGATGTGTTCGTGTTATCACAAAAATTACTAGTATTTTATTCATAGCAAGATGTAAGCAGCCGTAGTGTGAGAAAATACTTGTTGAAATTTGTGTGAAAACTAAACGTGACGATCGCCCTTAACGCTGTTTCCATCATGAGATAGGCTGTGGTTACAGTGAGAATAGATTTTAACTCGATGCCGCGAAAATTTCGTACATTTACGTATAGTAACTATTGAAAGAGATAGTTAAAATAATCAAATAGAGAAATTATAGTAATACAATGAACATTAATGGTACAGCTACATTTCATAAAATATTTGTTTACATACCCACATTATTGTACTTTAAGAAGTCATAATATTATAAAACTAGGTAGGATAAATTATTATGATTTTACAGAGGTTGTATGAGCGCTATCATAATAAGTGCGGTTGCCTTAAAATGTAGCTTAGCGCTTGTAACAAACATTGAACTTTGATTGCAATATTGAAAAAAATAAGCAGTACTTAATTAAAACTACTTTTCACAATACCATATGAGCCTACTGACCGAAATAGCTAAAGTTAAAACACTTTGGACCGAAAAAATTGTTTGATCATTTGTCAAGACGTTGCCTTAAGCTTATTTTCGGACCAGTCAAGTTTACTGAGCTCTCTCAGTAGTAGGCTCATATATTATTGTGCAGTGCAGCTTTACTTGCTGCTTTTTTTCCAGTGAACTTTCGGTAACTGTTAAGTCACTATTTACGTTGATCGTACAGAGTAAGTATGAGAAAATGTTTACTTCGAAAGAGTTCAGACCAGGTGGTTCAGACTCTGTAAATAGTTTTCCAAGTATTTGTAAGATTTACTTCTCGAGTCCTTTCGGATCAGAATGCAAACAATATTATGTTGTGCTGTTCTCAAATTTGTTTATTATTACGCCTTAAAATATCTGATAATTATTGTTAATTTGTATTTTACTTACGTTATCAAATCACATATTTTGAACTGGTGGTTCCTAAAATAATTATTATAAAAAAAACAAATCGCTCGGTTATGAAATAATTTCGCACACCGCGGCAAAGCGATCAGTGATCGATCACTCACAACAGAAAAAATTATGAACTATATAGAATTCACTTATGAAGTGGTCTACATCTTAATATTTAAAATAATGAGTCATCGATGTGTTGTACAACTATACCTATAATTAACTGTAAATTGATAAGAAATGAAGATAATTATATACCGTGTAAATTTTTAAGTGTTGTTAGAAAGTGTAACATGATTTCTAGTCAAAATATTGAGCATATTAAATGTAGATTTATATAGATGAGGTACTTGACAATAACACTGGCCTGGCGTTTGTTGACGCGTAATAAAAAACGTTTTATTTCCCATTTCAAGAAATAGAAATACATAATAAATAAGTAATTAATGATTTGTACATTGCGAAACTTGTTTGAGCCTAACTTTTAACAGTTCAGTTATTTCAACGCTATTACCATAAGTTGAGGGAATAATCTATTTAAAACATATCACACAAGTCTCAATAATTGAATAGATAATAGCCATAAATAATTTTTAAATAGGTACAATCTAAATAAAATGAAACTGGTAAATTGCTATTTTAGGCAGTGATTATTTTATCATATACGTACATAAAGTGCTTAAGTTCGTCTTAAAACAAAAAATTAAGGACGCATTGCACTATTATGTGACTTCGCCGCGGAGAGTAGATAATGTTTTCTCCCACATTCACTTAACCAATTGTCTTTATTAAATAAAGTAGCATAGGAATTTGGATTCTTTAAATTTGTTTGAAGATGAAGTCATCCAAATAAATGAAACATCACTTCAATCACATATCCCAACTAATCTTGTCATTATTTAATTTACACATTAATTGAGGTACAATGGGAGATTATTAAACGCAACTTAAAATGCTATTATTCTCGATTAGAAACGGATATCTACATTCTAATAAAGAATTAAGAGATTTAAAAAATCTTAGCTAGTTTTAATATTGTATAGGTCCATGTAATACCATAAATACTAATAACTAGTAATTTGTTATATCTATACAGTCATTGTTAGATGTTATCAATGTGAAAATTTACTTGTAAACTTGAATATGTCTCATAAATAACTATAATATAATATTGAGGAATTTTATCGATAGCTTATCTGTTTTTTAAATTCTCGTAGTTTAACCATAGAAAGTCTACTAAAATTTTCTCAAGATAATACTGACCTGACTTCAGATATTGATAATATAATAATATTTAATGTTAAATAGATATGTTTATTACATCACGTAGGTAATAATATCCCTCACACGGGGTGATTGTACATAGTTTAATGTAGTTATGTATAGTATTTTATTTCCATGAGAAATTAATGTTTTATAGACTAATATACAATATAAAATTATTTATTTGTTTTGCTGTGTACATATTTTTTTTCAATAAATTGTACCTGTTTTATTTAATTCTGGTTTAATTTCTAGAAGCATTCAGTATTTTATAAGTAAATAAGGAAAGAAAGAGAGAAAATAAAAAAAATAACCTTACCTAAGCACAGACCTATTAGTAGGTAAGCTAAAAAGGAACGATTGTGTTTATAAAAGAAGACAAAAAAAATTGTAAAAAGAGAATCGACTAACATCTGAATGTGCTACGTCCGGTGACGTATTTTTGTTGTAGGGCCGATCCAGCCAAGGAATCACATGGTGTATCGAGTTTTTTTTACAGGAAAAATTTGTTTCCATGTCCGATACTGGGTTTGTTGTGAGGGGACGAAGAAGTTATAATGTGCTTAACGTTCCTGGAGCTGGAGTTGAGGTGAGTTGCTTTTCTTCATGATGTAGGTATTAGGTAGCCACAGATACCAACCTATAGTAGATAAGTAACCAGCAGTTGTGATGTATTTTGGCCATGTGAATGTGAACACAGGAGGTACCGTGTTCTATGGCTTACTGAAGTCGCTGCTCACACAAAGCTCCGAACCGCACCACTGTATCGATTTTGTATACATACCTACATGCGTATGTTTTCCAGGCAGACTATTAGTTTTATAAACATTCACTCGAGAATCCCAAAATTTATGGTACGAAGGCACGGTGAACGCTTAGGCTTAGGTATGCATAAATAAATAGGTAGGTAGTTGACCCATTTACCATCATCTAAAATTCACGTATACCATATCAGGCCGACATCGCCGGGCGATATGCGATAAAGCCCTCTTAATAAAGAGAAAAAAAAAGTATTCCGAGGACCTACTTTAATTTAAGTAGGTGATACGCTGCTTGAAATAACTAACCGAAAAGAGTGAACTAACCGAAAATATCGGAAATGGATGCGAGAATTCTTTTTTACGGGATGCATAGGTTTAATAATAAATAATAACTTTATTCAATAATAATTTAAGGTAAACTTGAACATTAACAATACCAAATAAACTTGAACTTGTATTTAAGTATAACAATACCTGTGTTAGGAAACCCCGCTCTTCTATAGCTAGTCACGATTTTGTTTAACATAAACCTAGATCTTTGTTAAAACTTATTAGCTAAATAAGTAGATAGTAGGAAATACATTTAAAAGAAAAGAAATTAATTTACAAATTATAGATCGTGCCTGTTTGTAAGTGTGTGTGTGTGTGTGTTTGTGTGTGTGTGTGTGTGTTTGTTTGTGTGTGTGTGTGTGTGTGTGTGTGTTTGTTTGTGTGTGTGTGTGTGTGTGTGTGAGTGTTTGTGTGCGTGTGTGTGAGTGTTGGTGTGCGTGTGTGTGTGTGCGTGTGTGCATGTACGTGCATGTACGTGCATGTACGTGCGAGTGCGTGTGTGTGTATGCGTGTGTGCATGTACGTGCGAGTGTGTGTGTGTGTGTGCACGCTTACGTGTGAGTGTATGTAAGGGTGTGTGTTTATGATCGTGATTACACAAAACAATATATTATGTAAATGTATGTACTTCAAAGAGAACTGCAATTAGGTACCTACCTACATAAAACAAAGAGAAACTGATACATGCCAAAAAAACGACTATATTATAATATATTTATTGTAGGTATATTAGGTACCTACTAAAATTCCAGTTTAGAAGTTTAAACATTCCCATCGCCGTTTATTATTATTCGCGTACCTACAGCTCTATCATATGGGCCGTGAAGCTATTTGCCTCGCGACTTATTGACTAGACACCGACCGTCCGTAAATTAAAAGTTTGAGGAAAAAGTATTTTTATGACACAAAATTTTCTAAATATGAGTTTAGCGCCAAAAATTATATACATCACTAGCTGTTCCACTTGAAACTTTCGGGATAAAACGTAACAATAAGGTAAAAAGGTAACAGACATACAGAGTAACTTTATCATTTGTAAGTATTATCATTTATTTATACGTTTCCGCAGGAATACTGGGATAAAAGAACCCTATGTCCTCCGTACTTACCCCTGACAACGTGTCCTACCTATGCAAAATTTTATGATGATTGGTTAATAATATCAGGATTAGGTACTTTGGATATCGCAGCCATTTAGCTTAATCAGCTGGTTCAATATAAAGCCTTCAATTAAATTAAGAAGAAAATAAAATGCCGCTATTTTGTATTTGCGCGCACCCCTACACAATAGGTTTCTGAATTGTGACCATAACAAAGTCAAAGGTAGGTACCGACCACAAAGAAAATAATATACCTACTTATTATTAACTAGAGGCGTCATGTAGACTAGACGGGGTAGGCGCGCCCGCTTGTAAAGGAAGTTAGAGCAAATGCTCTAAATTTCATAGAACTTCCTTCCTAAGTTTATTTTCCACAATATTTCCAAAAGTGAATTTTGAAAACAGTGACGAAGTAAAAATGGCTTAAACTACATTCCGAGACGTTAATTATGTTTTTGTGCGTGATGAATAGTTTTGTACAAAATCATCCGGATTCCGGCGTTTGGTACTTACTAGTTTGCGTTTATAACGATTTGATGCCCCTTCATCTGTGTGTGTTTTATTATCTATGGTAGATACTGATATCCCAGCACAAACTACAGAGATACTACCGTTACCCAGATATCCGATGCGCGAGCACCCAACACAACGCATTTTCCTTTCTTGGTCATAAACAAAATGCCTACCTAATACTTGGATATACCTACATACTTAGGTAATTTTGTACGACGCGCGTGACGTAACCGTGCTACCATAGTTTAAAGAATCGCTTTTTATAGCTCCACGCCACTATGACGAGTTTGCACGCTACGTAAACAAATAGATCCTAGCCGCCTCCTAAAATATGTAGTTGTCGTCTGCAATATGTCGGGATTAAAAAGTAATATTTTTCGCTTGTTTGTTGGCAAGCGTTTTTGGGTAGCGAATACTTAGTGACGATATTATTTTTTGGTACCTCCTACTATACATATTATAAAGCTGATTTTTTTACTAGGTATGCTTTAGGCATCTATACTAATATTATAAAGAGCTAAAGTTTGTGAATTGTGAGTTTGTGACGTTGTAGGGGGTAATCTCTTGGTAATCTCTGGATCTACTGAACCGATTTTGAAAACTCTTTTACCATTGGAAAGCGACGTTAGATATTTGTGAATGTCATAGGCTAGGTTTTATTTTAACCCGAAATTACCACGGGTGAAATCGCCGAGGAAAAGCTAGTTTTTAAAAAAAGTAACAGTACCTACCTAAGTAAATTCTGCAATAGATTTTGGAACTAATAATTCAGACATTGTAAATTGTGAAAAAAAAAATAGGTATAAGTATTGTTAGTTGTTACTTTCTAAAATCTTGGAAAAGGTTGTGTTTTTTTACCGACTTCCAAAAAGGAGGAGGTTCTGTGTTCGGCTGTATGTACCTGTGTTTTTTTTTAATATTATCTGCCAACTTGCAACCATCATGTGCTCGCGACTTCGCATTCCCTTTTTTGAATAACTAGGCTCAGACGAAATAATTTTATTTCGTCTGAGTAAGTAGGTACCTACTTAACCATCTTCAACTAAAGCTAGTGATCTGTGATTATAGCGATCTGTGATTATAACGTAGTCTGCAAGCGACTTCATCCAGCCTACATAACGCACTTATACATATATGTAATAATATCATCTGTATCATGTATATTATCGTAACTATTTTGTTAGAACTTCGTTTTGTGCCACGATTTTCAAATGCTGTTGACCTAACTACATAAAAAAAAACGGGTAGGTACAATCATAAAACTACTTGTAATAAAAATAAAATTGTAAAAATATTTTTTCTGGACAGCTAAGGTCACGTCCTTTTGAAAGGATGGCCTTGCTTCAATCTTTCCGCTTTTAGGCAGGTAACTATACTCGATTGCTGGATTTTAGATTAGATACATAAGAAATCCTTACGTTAACAATGTGATTAACTATTTGAAACTTATATTTTTTACTGCTTTGGATGTCTGTACGTACAGTTATGTTTAACCTATAGAAAATCGGTTTGCCATTAATCTGTGTGAAGTGGACCGAACTCAGCCGCACGGATGGGAAAATGTATGGTCATTCTAAATGAAGACGTATGGACTAAACATACCAAGTTGAATGCCTTACGCCGTTTTTCCTGCCTCCGACTGCCAGGCAGTATTACTTGAGGCGTTTGTTTCGTTTAAAGTCATATACTTTACTAGACTAGACTAATCCAAACTTTTCTCTCTTTTAAACATAATTCTTGTCAACGAAATTGAACAAATGGTTAGGAAAGAGCTAAAAGTAAAAGTTAAGTTTCAGCCTTCTGTGAATTTCGGTATTATTGGAATAAATGCATATCTACCTCAGGAATGAAAATGGAGACCGGCCGTTATGATTTTATCTACATTATCTATCTATTGAGATCAGTGATTGAGATAGACTTAACGCAGTTTGAATGATGCCATAAAAAGATTACAGTCTTCGCCGATATCTGCGCACTCTCGTCTCCTGTCATCCTACCTAATCTTATTGAAACTTTTCGGAGTTTCTACTGCTATTCTTGGGAAACTGATAAAAATGGGTTCGATAACTGAAGTTGCTAAATCAACATATTGTGTCCGGGGTATGAAAAACAAAGTTCTATTTAGTCCGTCAGAAAATAACAAGACATAGGTATTTTGATTTTTTCAAATTAATAAAAAAATATAATACTTAGATAAAGGATTGGGGGCTCGCAGCCTTATGATGTCATATTTAAACAGTAGCAAAGCGTGACGTCACGCGAAATTCCGACATATCTACCTACCAAATTTAGCGCCGTTACTTTTGGATTAGGTAGCTCTCTACGTAAAAGATGGAAAAATTTTATACGCGTTCAATATTTTTTATTAATCTACATAACGGCCTAAAAACTAAAATTAGGTAGTTTAGTACATCCGATAAATTACATACCTCACTACTTATATACCTACTTTTTAAAATAGGTATATAAGTAGTGAGGTATGTAATTTTTATTATTTATTATTATTATTATTATTAATTATATATAATATAGGTATTTTCTTTTCCAAATACATTTAGGTAGGTACTTACTCAAGTAAAGAAGCTGAAAGGCCTGTTTCAGAGAGTAGCTGTGTCACGATTATGTCATGTTCTGTTATCCGGTGTGTTTGCCCCGTAAGCTATAGCGGATAGCAGCGCGGGGTGTAGCGCTCGCGGCCCGCGCCCGGCGCGCGGCGCGGCGTCCGCCCGCAGATAAATCGAAGCGGTGCCGTGTCAGACTACCAGCGCTGGGCCAACGATCGTATTTTCACATGTACTGTAAAATATATGTGGATCAGTATTAACTGCCAAAACAGAACCCAATTTCCAATTGAGTACATAAATCGTGATAATAAAACGTACGAAAGAGAATTTCTTTTTCTTCGGTTTAACCAGAGAGGATAAAAAGCTGTCCATATTTTCACATAAGTATTATTCGTATTAAATGTCGCATAACCAACTTACAATCGGGAAGGGCCGAAGACTGAAGAGCCATCTATAAATAACGCATTATTTAGCTATCTGTATTGATGGATAGTTGAATCACGCGTCTAGCACGGTAGTTTATTGAAGAGACCTAATTACATATAGGTATATAGATAGGTGTGAAATAGGTACGTCAACCTACTGAATGTGCTATGGGAAAGCCGTGTCACCAAAACACATTAGTCTCGTCTTGCATATTGAATACGTTATTACCGTGGCTTAGGTACTGACAGACATACCGTGCTGGCAAGCGCAGCCGCAGATCGAGCGTTAGCTCGATGTCGATGTCGTCTGAGATTTATTGAGGCCTGGGCCTCGGGCCCGCCTTTAAACGTTGAATGTAGGACGGAAGCTCACTCACCCAATGTTCGTTTTATATAGCTAACAATATTCGAGAGGGCTTTTCTTTCTATTAGGTGCGTCGTAAAACCATAAATGTAGGTATATTTAAAAAATATTCATAGGTATTTATTGTATCTACTTACATTTCCATTACATTACAGATCCAACGGCCCACCCCACAAATCGTTTGAACTTACAAAGTAATGATAAGAGTTGGAAAAAACTCTGATAATACCTACACACAGTTGATAATCACATTAACATACGTAGGTATACATTCAAAAGTACCATAGCTAGGTATAGCTAATAACTACTGAATGGAAACCGAGCGTCATTACCGATATTTCAAAATTAAAAGACAGAGAAGGCAGTGAGCGGGAAGAATTTTATGTTCCTCTGTGGAAACAGCCGGTCTTGTACAGAGTCATGAAAATGTCGTAAACGTTGCGTACTCGCGTGTACGAGCGAAATTTTCTGCTTGAGCGATCGCGCGATCTATGGAACATGCAAAATTTTACGATCAGTCTTAGCTTTTCTTTTCCTTACGTCGATACTTGTAGCAGCTTAACTTTACGACTGGATCTACCCATAGAGAAGTAAGTACCTGTTTAATTTATGACAAAATCATTTGATTTGGTTGTTGAATCCGGACTTCTAGAGAGTTTTGTTATTTGGGACACAGATAATATAATACTATACTAGTTTGGGATAATTGATGCGAGTTCCATAAACACATACGGAGAAGGTAGCTAGTTACTTTTTTGTGTGCCGCAAACAAAATTGAAATCTCAAATCAAACGCGAGTATAAGTAAAGCCGTAGTCGTGGAATTGGAAATTCGATTTGCATTTTCATTTCGCAAGGGAAAGTTAACTAAAGCTTAAAATAGGTTCTAGAAGGCTAATATACGTAGTTACCTACTTACAGTCCTTATAGTCACACGTTCTCAATTTAACAAACGAACGAACATAACAGAAAATAACAGATAAAAGGGATATCAACTTAGTTTAGTGTGAAAACCACGAAACTGTATATTATACATGTCTGTGGTGAAAACAGATGAAAACCAGTGTCGCCGGGTGATTTTCGCACACAAAATTATTGATCACGCACAAAAACATTCATGAATATAAGGAAATGTATTAAACGCCATTAATCGGAAAATTCTGTTGAACGGAAACAACGTAAAGTAAGGCGCGGTAATTTCATACAACTGGTTAAAGGAAACAAAAAGAAATAGGTAGTTTCGAATTTTTATTAAGTACCTATCTATATGTGCAAGATATAGAAAATAGAAATATGTTTAAATATCCACTTTGAAAGTTTATGAATATATTATGACCTGAAAAATACCGATTTCTAGGGGTCTCTATACTGAAACAGTGTCACTAAAATTAATTTGAATTTTATGTCATGGTATTATTAGATTGAATACACAAAATAAATAAAAATTCAAATTACGTAGATATGGATAGTATGCTAATTTTGCCGCTCGCGTTCTTTAAATGACTGCACTTGCACACATGATAAAATATCTTCTACTTCTTCAATTATGATGAATCGACAATTAGATTAAAGCCCAAGTTAAAACCTGGTTCTCACGAAAACCAGTTTCCTGCCCAGGGTTCAACATAGATGCTGAAAGGTGACTGAAATAAAGAAATCGCGTCTGTTCGGTACCTACCTTTCACCTGTCAACAACCGAACTTTAAATCCAAGGAATTTATAAGTACTACGTACAACTACTACGTAGTAGGTACTTATAAATTCGTTGCTTTAAATCAAATCACTCAAAATGACATACCTACAAGTTTGATCAAAAATTCAGTAAACATTTTTATTCGAACGAAACATTCCACCATTACCTACTTAGTAATCATTTTGTTGTGATGTATGCGAACTTATGTCTATGGGAGCCGCAAATGTGCGATATTTTAAATACCTATAATGGGGCGGTCGGTGGCTACGGATAGCAATAAATAATTTTACCCTCATATACATTCTGTTATCATTTGTTAATTGACTGTATATTATTCTGCTTTAGGCCTTATCGATCATTGTACTTGTCTTATCCTACTAATATTATAAACGCGAAAGTTTGTATGTATGGATGGATGGATGTTTGTTACTCTTTCACGCAAAAACTACTGGATAGATTTCAATGAAACTTTACAATAATATAGCTTATACATCAGATTATTAACACATAGGGTACTTTTTATCCCGGAATTCCCGCGGGAACTCTGAAATTAACGCGGGTGAAACCGCGGGCCACAACTAGTAAGTATTTAAGATAATTACATTATAATTATTGTGACTAGTTTTGCTTGCGATTTTGTTCGTGTAGTCAAGTTTTTCCACGAGGTACAAGAATTAACAAGATATCAACTTAACCTTTTTTTAAATTGAATTAAAAGTAGCTAATCTTGATTCCTTTGGATCTGCAAGAATTGTGAGTTCACAATTTTTAAGTCTTAGTAGGTTTTTGGATTTGCGTTGCAGGAAGGTACTTACTTTTTAAATTCATTAATTTGGGACTGACGAACAGTGTTTCAAAAAATGTTAACTTAACCATAAATAAAGTTAAAAAACAAGCAGCAAAAAAGAAAAGTTCTAACCGCCGCACTCAGA
This sequence comes from Zygaena filipendulae, assembly GCA_907165275.2. Lineage (NCBI taxonomy): Eukaryota > Metazoa > Arthropoda > Insecta > Lepidoptera > Zygaenidae > Zygaena > Zygaena filipendulae. Next base: position 5,826,568 of record OU015657.1, read on the forward strand.
GTCGACTTTAATGGTTACTTAGTTAAGTATAGATTTTTAAAACAAAACTGCCCCAATCAGAAAAGTTTAATAAAATAATGTTATTTGGCATTTAATGAGATGTAACTTAATTAGTTAAATGCCAATTAACATTATTTTATTAAACTTTTCTGATTGGGGCAGTTTTGTTTTAAAAATCTATACTTAACTAAGTAACCATTAAAGTCGACTCTGAGTGCGGCGGTAAGTTCACAAACATAACTTAGTTTTATTTACTCACAAGTAGGTACGTACCTACCTACAGATGGGCAATCCCAAGCACCGGATTTAAAACCCGAGCACCGAAGTTAAACTGGGTAAAATTGCTCGTCTATACTCAAAAGCTGTTTTTAGCGTTTTCTAGAATTCCGGGAAAGAATGTAGTACCTACGTAGATATTTTACGTATTAATCCAGAACATAATCAACGTATCTATCTGAGTGCGAAATTTCATCCAAATCCGTCCAGTCGATTAATCATAATTGGGTAACGACTTTACAAATTTTACATTCATACCCATTAGTAGATTGTTATCACTACATAAAATAAAGTCCTCCGGCGCGTCTGTTTGTCTGTTCGCCATAGAACGGATTTTCATGCGGTTTTCACATTCACCAATAGATAGAGTGATTCAAGAGGAAGGTTGATATGTGTTTATGCTGAGATTCCCGCGGGAACTCGGAAATTACCGCGGGAAAGTGCGGGAGATAGCTGTAGTTGGTAATGAAACGTGCCATAGATTTTATAGATATTTTATAGGCACCGATACCATAAGTTTAAGGAACAAAAACTTTTTTCGCATAAATACTACAAAAGGTTTGTGTTTCTTCTAATTCTGTCAAAGATTTCTGTGAAAAAGTCAGTGCTGCTGTAGCCCTTGTTACGTGATCCTTGATAAAATATAAGTAGGTATAACTGAGTTATGGATGTTGAAAAATCATACTCCGCATCATAAATTGTAGCAGCAGGGGTGGCCAACAGTGAAAAATTGCACTTGCTGTGTAATCGTTGTGTCGAAGCAGGGGGCGCTAATGCTGCAAGTTAAATTTATCTCGTAAAACATTTATTATATCAAAGCTCCAGTACCCAACTCCTGTCAATGACTCAGCGTCATTTCAACTTCAATAAAAATGATATGTTATTGAAGTTATCCCAGTCGGTGGAGATGGAATTTTAGAAAATAACTTTACGATTTAAACTTCTTAATCAACTTTTTTAAATAGGTATGTTGTTCTTTGTGCTTTACAAGTAGGCCTGACTTTTTAACTCTTCAATTACACGTGTTAAATAAAAGATATCTCTCGGGAAGTGACAGGATGGAACCTCGGGCGTTCGGTAAGCCTGTAGGGTGGCGCCGGTCACCAGCCCCTTGCGGTTGTACCTCGGGGCGTACCGCGGCCTACGGGAGCACAGACCCTGAATACTAAAAAGGAGAATAAAAATTCACCCCTGAGGTAGCCGCTGGTAAGCTGACAGATAACTTTGTCTTGCAACAACAGGGAACAAATCCGAAGGGAGCAAATCAATTCCCAGTATGGAATAGTGAGATCAAGTGGACGGGCATACCAAAATACATAAAACTTTTCTTGTTGATCCTTAGTTAACAATGTGAATAAAGAAAATCTTGTTTGTTCCATAACAAGAAAGTCAAATAAATTGCGAAATGAAGCAGACGGAACACCTATATATGTAGGAGCATCTATATCTAGGTAGGTACTCACACCGTCCTCTACAGCTTTTTGATAGGTACCTAATGAGATGTTTTCTCTGTGGTTTAATGTTGTGCAAATTGTATAGAACACATTGAGGAGTGTTGGGCGGCCTATTTCCCGTCACGTAGCCAAAGCGTTTACTAGGTATGTATCTAGTTGGTACCAGCAAACTAGCTGTGAAACAACAAAATAGTTTTGTTTGCTGATTGGTCTTTAATAGGGCGCGTGAAACGCGGGAAAGCATTAAGTAAAGTTTTGTCTATGTTTAAATCACCCCCAGTTGCTCGATAAAATCACAGTCATTGCAAGTGTTTTTCTCAACAAAATTAATAAATGATCATCAAAATTTAAACACTACATTAAAAAAATATATTATTCGCGATTTCGGTACACTATATTAGTACCTAGGTACCTACTTTGGGAAATCTTGAATAGTAAAATTTCTTCTATGACGCTACTTACGTAACGAAAATAAGAGGTACCTAAACTATGTTAGAAAATAACTAGTGAACTCATTCCTAAGGGACTTATTTTATAATTTATATGTCTTCGACACACCAAGCGGAATACTGCAATCCGTTATATTAAGTCGCAGTACCTATCTATGTAGGTTAGTCGTCGAGAGCCGTCGTCTGTTGCGGCCTGTGTGTACACGGCTTTCATGATGTCGGCACAACGTACGTGTTCTCCCACTGACACGATTTCTTTGTGAGATACAACATTCATGTAGTTGCAAGGTACGAATGCGTGCGGACGGAATAGCAAATTTAACAGACACAGGTTAGAGGATTTAATAAAAAAAATTAGATACCTATATTATTCAGATTTGCAAAGTATGTGATCAAAATAATAATATCCCACCAAAAACATTTTCATGTAGGTATGAAGAATTTGTATTTTTCTTAACTTGGTGTATAAAGTGTTGGTGTATTTGAACTATGGCAGTTATTATATAATTTGACTTTTCATGAAGAAGTCTATGGTTATATACGTACGTACGTATACTAAATACGAAGTACCTAATACATAGTTCCTTTGAATGATATTTAAATATTCAGCGGCTGAATTTATGCGGACGCCGATGATAATAATATTAGCGGTAGACCGTACAGTTTATTCCCAAAGGGCCGTAATAAGGTTGGAATTCGGAGGCACGGCGCGGCGCGCCCTGGCGATGGCGGTCGACGACGAACATTCTCGATGCACTTGTGCACAACTAATTGGCTCGCGCAACTTCAACTGAATAAAAAACCATTTGGTGCTTCAATTCACTTGAGGAACCTTAGTGCTCTGTTCGGTCACAGGCCATTTATTTAATGATAGCCACTTTACGATATTTCTTACATTTCATTCGCAATTTTTCTAGACATTTATGTAAGTAGGTACCTAGTTATAATACTTTTGCCATGCAGGTTTTGTAAGACGATAAGTAGTTCAAATATTTAACGTATGTACTTTCTGACACATTTTCATTAAGCTAGTTGAATAAATAATTATAGGAGTGCTTATCACGTTCTTCAACACTAATATAATATACATATATGTAGGTAAGTATACGCTTATATATAAAAGCGAAAGGACGTTGACTCACTGACTAAACAGGAAATCTCGAAAACTATGTGATCTATGAAGCTGAAATTTGGCAGGTAGGTAGGTAGCTGTTTATGGAAAGCAGTCAGCTAAGAATGGATTTCACAAGTTTTCGCGAAAACTTCCAAATTAACGCGGGTGAAATGTCATAAAACATTATTCTATAACGCAATAACATAGTTTTCGAGTCCATCAATCTTGCTTCCATTAAAAGCTACTATTAAGATAGTGGCCGGAGGATGTACATCGGCTGCTTTTATCGGGATTAATGGTGTCGTATTTGCGATTGATCGATAGTGTGGCCCGTGAGCCAACGCAGCACTAGCGGCTACAGGCGGCAGTCCCATCACGTACGTAGTGAGTGAAGGATCTTTAAAGCGACCCTTAGCTGCTACATGTTACACGTGTATAACGTATGTCCTAAGCCACAGACGAACATGTGACAGGTTATGAAGGAAAAAAAATAGTAACTACCTATATAAGTAACGTCACTGAAAATTGTTTGTACATAATAGAGAAGCATGGTCCATGTAGAGAAGATAAAAGCTGTATTTTTTGCTTTTGATAATATCGAAAAACAAACACATGAGAAGTTGACAAAGTCAGCTTTACAACATTTTGTACCGAAGAATTGTCCAACTTCCCATTGATCTATGAACTCAAAACTTGGTGATAGTATTTATTATTCAATTAATATATACTTTATTACCCCAAAAGAGATAATAAAACTAAGACATATAAAAGAAAAGACATAGCAAAAGGTGGTCTTATTGCTAGAGGCAATCTTTTCAAGGCAACCTTAATAACCTTAACCGTTTATTTAACCAACAAATGCCAACATATTGATAACTCTTTTTTGTTTCTTTTCTTTGTTAAAACCAACTTTAGGTATATTCGTTTAGGCGCAAATGGTCCAGTTCGCAAATGGTCCAGAGGGTTTCAAATGTCCAATTCGCAAACCGTCCAATTTACAAATAGTCCAATACGCGTAGCACAGAAGCGATGCGGGCGGCGGCGGTGGCGGCAAGCCACTGGCTACGGGGCTACGCGCGCCATGAGTGCTACGAGCGGAGCGTAGCGTGGCGATAAGGCCCGCTTAAAGCGGCGCAAACCCGATATGACATGCACTTTTGGGCACGCGTCGTTCCGAGTGAATGCTGTTTTTGAATTTTTGTGAGCGCGTAATAATTTCTAATTGCATAATTTTTTTTCGACTAATCTCTGTTCACGAAGAAATCTGTAACATCTAGCTCAAGAGAATCCTCATTATTCTGCCTCTGCTACTGCACGCAGAGACGGCTCTCATATTCTACATTTGGTACCGAACCCTAAATGTGCGAAGTCCGACACGCACTTGGCCGCACTTTTTATTTTAATATATTAAACTTTTATAATTATTTCCACTAAATAACGTGATCGACAATGGCGCCGTGATACTTTTCACGCCATCAAGTTCTATTCACATACCTACTTGTGGTCGACAGGTAGTTTGTTCTTTAATGAGTAGAAATAATACACTGTGACGTCCGTCACACGCTTCATGTCGGAGTTTTATCGGTAGAAAATGCACAGACTAGTTTTTTCATTATGATGAATGAAAAAAGAAAACATCGTTGATTGTTTCATCTGAATTAAAAATCAATTGCTATAGATACGTATATACAGAACATCACGTATATGGAGAACGGTTCGAACGATTTGGCTAATTTTGTTCCGTTCATAATTGTTTGTATGAAAGAAAATTATAGAAAATACACGGCAAATGTCGAAAATTTGGATGATAGTTTATTTTATCTCGGAGTTTTCAAGGGAATACTGAAATTCACGCGGGTGAATTCGCGGGGTACAGCATGTTAAATATATAATCATACTAGCTGTCCCCCGCAATTTCAGCCGCGGTAATTTCGGAGTTCCCGCGGGAATTCCGGGAAAAAAGTACTCTATGTCGTTCTTTGTACCCCTGACAATAGTTTACAGTGATTAGCTGTTCCTCGAGTTAATCTCGGAGTTACCGCGGGAATTCCGGGATAAAACTATCCTATCTTTTAAGTTGGACCATATTATAAATGGTTACAAAATTGTATCAAAATCCGTTCAGTAGTTTCGGAGTCCATCGCGGACAAACAACGTGACACGTGATTTATATATATTAGATTATAAAAAATGTCTGATATAATTTAATTCATTTTATCATCATTCATTCAAATTACAACATAGTGACCAAATTTCATCATGATCGATTCAGTAGTTTAGGAGTCTATCGCAGACAAACAACATGACGCGTAATTTATATATATTAAGATAGGTACACTTGGGATGTCAGCATTCGTACTTTATATGAAAAGTAGGTACCTACCTACATGCGTTAGTATCCTCCGATATTGCTATGAAGAGTTGGAAATGACAGTCCACGTACGTTCTCCACACTTGTTAACAAAAGAAAACATAAAGTTAGTTTTATTACATGATTTGATAAATAACGCCACGTTTCTTCGAGCATGTGTGAAGGATGAAACTTGAACTATGTAATTTTGGCGCCAGTACTTATATCATTGACCTACACAGCAAAATTACAGCCAGCGCAACGTAAACCTATTGACTATCTTATGAATATGTAAGGCTATATATAATGCATATAAACTCACATATCAGTACCTACCTACATTTGCGACTTTCATTTAATTAGTCATGTCCATTAGCGTCGGTTTGGTCCACAATACAACTGCCGCTACGTCGCGTACGCCCCGTAAACAGCATTCGCTTTCAATCTGCTATTTGCTTGATTACTTTTCTGTTTGATACAATGTAACTTTGCGTACAAATGTAATTAGGTACTCGTATATCTATCTACATGTGTCGCTGTCTAAAATACTTACATGTATTCTGTGTCACTAAAAATAACTATATTAATCTTTAATAATAAACACATTTGTCCAGAGTTACGTCTATTTATTAGAAAAAGTAACTACCTTATGAGTCAGTAAGTATTATATTCCTCCTAAAGAAGTCGGTTTATGAAATGACAAGCTGATGACAGTGAAAAGTGAAAAAAATTAAAAACCTTAATATGTTAACAAAACACGACTATACCATACCTTTGCACTTTGCAGATTCCATTCGGAAGTTCCAGTGGCAATCTTCCGGTTCCATCTTCATTCTTCAGACCCTCGTCATCTTTTGTAATGGAAAGTATGGCAACAAGACAAATAAGCTCAAATAAGACTACGATACGATACTTAAATAGTATAAGACTGCAAAGTCTAAAGTCTTGAATAGTAACAGTCTTAGGTACGGTTTACGATCTTTTGACAATTTGCAATCTCGCGAGATAGATTATAATCTAATAGTATTAACAATTTAACAGTGACATGTATAATTTATTTTTAGACGAAAATTATGAATCAAAACTTTCGGTTTTTATTAGTTTTAAGTTAACTATTTCTACTGATTGTGGTGTTTAATAAAGTGTTTTTAATCGGCGTGCAAATTTCGTAACAAAAAAACAAAGTTAGGAAAGATAATACATTTTGCGTATAGACGCTATTGTCGGCCCCGGCATTAAACAACGTTTAGTGGACGATTAATTTTATTTTATTCGCCCTGTAGTGGAAGACTAGCAACAGTCAAAAAATTCACAGTAACACCAAAATACTTCGTATCTACGAATCATTGCTACGGCGTAGCAACGTTTTATACGTCTACGAAAATGTCATTATCTGCAGTACCTTGCTCATAATATGCCACGCCCCGGCTAAAATCTTTTGAGCTCATATAAGAAAGACGTTAAGTTGAGCGTTGTATTAAGTTGTTTACATATTATTGTGTTTAAATTTTCTATTGAGAATTGTTTATTTACATTTTGTGGTTAACACATAAGCGCCGACAGACGTCTACTGCTAAACAAAGGCCTCCTTTAAGGACCTGAGCCACCTTAATTCAGTCGGACTCTGAGTCATTCTACTGTACCTATCCGTCAAAACGTGGTTAGTTTTTTATCCAACGGCTTTCGACATTACAAGAAATGTGCCCTGCAATATGACGTCTCCTTGTTGCATACTACATTACAGTTATCTATAGGTATTTTATATTTAATTTTTTTGCACATCATAGTTTAAAGGCAGACTAAATGCCACAGTAGCATGCATTACCTTTCAGTCAACCTTCATAAAGTACAGAGAGTTTACCTAGCGATTAGGCAAGTTTCGAGTTCTGTTCCTGCAGACGAATTGACAGGCAGGCGTTTTAAAAAAAACATTTTAGCGGCTCGATGTACGAGTCTATTTGGTATCGCTGAATAGACCGTAACACAGCCGGCCTTAATCGGTTCCGCATTTGAAGTCTTTTAATTCTCATTAAAACTGTAAAAATGTGTACTCAGGACTAAAATGTAAAAAAGTTGTTCCAGCAGCGTAGGCAATACTTTGCCGTAATCTACCTTTGTGAGGATTACCGTAAAATCGACGGCAGCAAAAATATTCTATCCTGCATCGAAGCGGCCGCGGCGGTTAATTACTCTTGAATATTTATTGGTCGTTTGAATAAATCGCTCGCGGCGGATAAGCCTTTAACGTGTATTATTATTCATTTTCCTACCGCAAATTTTTTACTTTTCTCTAATAACATGTACTTCCATTGATGAAAGCAAATATTGTTTAGTATAAAGCAAATATTGAATATTCTACTAGTATAGGCGTAAATGGAGTATCAAACCGAAAGGATGTAAAAAATGTAATAATTTCGTGATAGATATAACCATTTTTCTTTTAGTTCTTAGAAATCAACAGATCTTAGAGAGAGATACCACTGCAATGATAAAAAAATATTGTTTTAGCACCCTACCATCAGCTGTTTGCCGTCTGCGTGAACTTGGCATATCATTTGCCAGCAGATCAATTTTTTTTTAGAGTTCTGTTCGCATGCAGCTGAGTTCTAGAGTTCCTGATACTTTTTAGAAATAGTTCCGGCGTTTAAACCTGAAAAAAACGATGTTGAAAAAATGATCTGCTAACTTCCCGTAGCAGATCATTTTCCGGAAAATCAAAAATAAACGTGATTTTCTTTTGCGTTAAGGATAGTTGTGGAGTTCCTGATACTTTTCAGAAATAGTTCTGGCGGTCTTACCCTAAAAAAATCAATCCGTAAATATGGGTCTAGAAGTAAAAATAATTAGGTTTTAATCGTATGAAAAGGGTTTTAAAGCTGTTTTGAGGCAAGAAACCTTTTGTTTATTAATTTTCGATATCAGCACTGTAGAATAGAACTAGATTTAGGTGCAGAACTCCCGTTAAAGAGCCAGCAGATCATAGTACAAAAGTAAAAAAGTATAAAGATAAATTTTAAGTGCTTTCACCAATGCGTGGACTAGCACGTGGAGACCGGAACTACCTCGTTTCTCACAGATAAGTATCAGAACTTCGATACAGAAGTGGATCGCAAACCAGAACTCCCGTTTAAAATTCAGCAGATCATGGTAGAGTAGTAAAAAAATTAAAAAATATATTATTTTAACAGTTCCAATAGTACGTGGAGGCCGGAACTCCTTTGTTTCTCACAGATCAGCATCAGAACTCCGATACAGAAGTGGATCCGAGACCAGGATTCCCGTTTAAAGTCCAGCAGATCATGGTAGAGTAGTTAAAAAGTTAAAGAATATTTATTTAACAGTTCCACTAGCACGTGGAGGCCGGAACTCCTTTGTTCCTCACAGATCAGTATCAGAACTTCGATACAGAAGTGGATCGTGAACCAGAACTCCCGTTTAAAATCCAGCAGATCATGGTAGAGCAGGTAAAAAGTTAAAGAATTTTAATTTAACAGTTGCACTACCATGTGGAGGCCGGAACTCCTTTGTTTCTTACAGATCAGCATCAGCACTCCGATACAGAAGTGGATCTGAGACCAGAACTCCCGTTTAAAATCCAGCAGATCATAGTAGAGTAGTGAAAAAATTTAAAAAAGAATATTTTAACAGTTCCACTAGCACGTGGAAGCCGGAACTCCTTTGTTTCTCACATATCAGTATCAGAACTTCGATACAGAAGTAGATCCAAAACCAGAACTCCCGTTTAAAATCCAGCAGATCATAGTAGAGTAGTAAAAAAAATAAAAATAAAAAAATTTTAACATTTCCACTAGCACGTGGAAGCCGGAACTCCTTTGTTTCTCACATATCAGTATCAGAACTTCGATACAGAAGTAGATCCAAAACCAGAACTCCTGTTTAAAATCCAGCAGATCATAGTAGAGTAGTAAAAAAAATGAAAAAATAAAATTTTAACAGTTCCACTAGCACGTGGAGGCCGGAACTCCTTTGTTTCTCAAATATCAGTAACAGAACTTTGATACAGAAGTGGATCCAAAACCAGAACTCCCGTTTAAAATCCAGCAGATCATGGTAGAGTAGTTAAAAAATTAAAAATATATTATTTTAACCGTTCCAATAGCACGTGAAGGCCGGAACTCCTTTGTTTCTGACATATCAGTACCAGAACTTTGATAAAAAAGTGGATCCAAAACCAGAACTCCCGTTTAAAATCCAGCAGATCATAGTAGAGTTTAAAAAAGGTAAAGAATATTAATTTAACAGTTCCACTAGCACGTGAAGGCCGAAACTCTTTTGTTTCTCACGTATCAGTACCAGAACTTTGATACAAAAGTGGATCCAAAACCAGAACTCCAGTTTAAAATCCAGCAGATCATGGTTTCCAAAATGTTAAAAGTTAAAACTATTATTTTGATAGTTTGACGTATCACACTTATATGTTTGAGATTAAAAAAAATCATATTTAATTATAGGATACAGCCAGAGATGGAAACTCTTTTCTATAGAGTGCAGGACCACTAATTCTCTCGATTACACCTCTCAAAGAGACCGGAACTCACATAAAAATATCAGCATATCACACTTATATGTTTGAGATTTAAAAAAAATCATATTTCATTATAGGATACAGCCAGAGATGGGAACTCTTTTCTATAGTGTGCAAAGCTACTTACTCTCTCGATCGAACCTTCTACTGAGACCGGAACTCACATAAAAATATCAGCATATCACACTTATATGTTTTAAATTTAAAAAAAATCATATTTAATTTTAGGATACAGCCAGAGATGGGAACTCTTTTCGATAGAGTATGAGACCACTAATTTTCTCGACTACAACTCCCAATAAGACCGGAACTCACATGAAAATATCAGCATATCACACGTATATGTTTGAGATTTAAAAAAATCATATTTAATTATAGGATACAGCCAGCGATGGGAACTCTTTTCGATAGAGTGTGAGACAACTTTCTCGACTACACCTCCCAATGAGACCGGAACTTACATAAAAATATCAGCATATCACACTTTTATGTTTGAGATTAAAAAAATCATATTTAATTATAGGATACAGCCAGAGATGGGAACTCTTTTCGATAGGGTGTAAGGCCACTAGTTCTCTCGACTACACCTCCCACTGAGACCGGAACTCACATAAAAATATCAGCATATCACACTTATATGTTTGGCATTTAAAAAAATCATATTTAATTATAGGATGCAGCCAGAGATGGGAACTCTTTTCGATAGGTTGTAAGATCACTAATTCTCTCGACTACACCTCCCAATGAGACCGGAACTCACATAAAAATATCAGCATATCACACTTATATGTTTAGGATTTGAAAAATTCATATTTATTTATAGGATACAGCCAGAGATGGGAACTCTTTTTGATATTGTGTAAGACCACTAATTCTCTCGACTACACCTCCCGCTGAGACCGGAACTCACATAAAAATATCAGCATATCACACTTATATGTTTAGGATTTGAAAAATTCATATTTAATTATAGGATACAGCCAGAGATGGGAACTCTTTTCGATAGGTTGTAAGATCACTAATTCTCTCGACTACACCTTCCAATGAGACCGGAACTCACATAAAAATATCAGCATATCACACTTTTATGTTTGAGATTAAAAAAATCATATTTAATTATAGGATAAAGCCAGAGATGGGAACTCTTTTTGATAGGGTGTAAGACCACTAATTCTCTCAACTACACCTCCCACTGAGACCGGAAATCACATAAAAATATCAGCATATCCCACTTATATGTTTAGGATTTGAAAAATTCATATTTAATTATAGGATACAGCCAGAGATGGGAACTCTTTTCGATAGGGTGTAAGACCACTAATTCTCTCGATAACACCTCCCATTGAGACCGGAACTCACATAAAAATATCAGCATATCACACTTATATGTCTGAGATTAAAAAAATCATATTTAATTATAGGATACAGCCAGAGATGGGAGTTCTTTTCGATAGGGTGTAAGACCACTAATTCTCTCAACTACACTTCCCACTGAGACCGGAACTCACATAAAAATATCAGCATATCACACTTATATGTTTAGGATTTGAAAAATTCATATTCAATTATAGGATACAGCCAGAGATGGAAACTCTTTTCGATAGGGTGTAAGACCACTAATTCTCTCGACTACACCTCCCAATGAGACCGGAACTCACATAAAAATATCAGCATATCACACTTTTATGTTTGAGATTAGAAAAATCATATTTAATTATAGGATACAGCCAGAGATGAGAACTCTTTTCGATAGGGTGTAAGACCACTAATTCTCTCGACTACACCTCCAAAAAAAGAGTTCCCACCTCTGGCTGTATCCTATAATTAAATATGATTTTTTTAAATCTCAAACATAAAAGTGTGATATGCTGATATTTTTATGTGAGTTCCGGTCACAGCAGAAGGTTCGATCGAGAGAATTAGTGGCCTTGCACTCTATAGAAAAGAGTTCCCATCTTTGGCTGTATCCTATAATTAAATATGATTTTTTTAATCTCAAACATAAAAGTGTGATATGCTGATATTTTTATATGAGTTCCGATCTCATTGGGAGGTGTAGTCGAGAGAATTAGTGGTCTTACACTCTATCGAAAAGAGTTCCCATCTCTGGCTGTATCCTATAATTAAATATGAATTTTTCAAATCCCAAACATATAAGTGTGATATGCTGATATTTTTATGTGAGTTCCGGTCTCAGTGGGAGGTGTAGTCGAGAGAATTAGTGGTCTTACACCCTATCAAAAAGAGTTCCCATCTTTGGCTGTATCCTATAATTAAATATGTTTTTTTTAATCTCAAACATAAAAGTGTGATATGCTGATATTTTTATGTGAGTTCCGGTTTCATTGGGAGGTGTAGTCGAGAAAATTGCTTGTCTCACATTCTATCGAAAAGAGTTCCCATCGCTGGCTGTATCCTATAATTAAATATGATTTTTTTAATCTCAAACATAAAAGTGTGATATGCTGATATTTTTATGTGAGTTCCGGTCTCATTGGGAGGTGTAGTCGAGAAAATTACTTGTCTCACACTCTATCGAAAAGAGTTCCCATCGCTGGCTGTAACCTATAATTAAATATGATTTTTTTAAATCTCAAACATAAAAGTGTGATATGCTGATATTTTTATGTGAGTTTCGGTCACAGCAGAAGGTTCGATCGAGAGAATTAGTGGCCTTGCACTCTATAGAAAAGAGTTCCCATCTTTGGCTGTATCCTATAATTAAATATGATTTTTTAATCTCAAACATAAAAGTGTGATATGCTGATATTTTTATGTGAGTTCCGGTCTCATTGGGAGGTGTAGTCGAGAAAATTACTTGTCTCACACTCTATCGAAAAGAGTTCCCATCGCTGGCTGTATCCTATAATTAAATATGAATTTTTCAAATCCTAAACATATAAGTGTGATATGCTGATATTTTTATGTGAGTTCCGGTCTCATTGGTAGGTGTAGTCGAGAGAATTAGTGGTCTCACACCCTATCGAAAAGAGTTCCCATCTCTGGCTGTATCCTATAATTAAATATGAATTATCAAATCCCAAACATATAAGTGTGATATGCTGATATTTTTATGTGAGTTCCGGTCTCAGTGGGAGGTGTAGTCGAGAGAATTAGTGGTCTTACACCCTATCGAAAAGAGTTCCCATCTCTGGCTGTATCCTATAATTAAATATGAATTTTTCAAATCCTAAACATATAAGTGTGATATGCTGATATTTTTATGTGAGTTCCGGTCTCAGTGGTAGGTGTAGTTGAGAGAATTAGTGGTCTTACACCCTATCGAAAAGAGTTCCCATCTCTGGCTGTATCCTATAATTAAATATGATTTTTTTATTCTCAAACATAAAAGTGTGATATGCTGATATTTTTATGTGAGTTCCGGTCTCAGTGGGAGGTGTAGTCGAGAGAATTAGTGGTCTTACACCCTATCGAAAAGAGTTCCCATCTCTGGCTGTATCCTATAATTAAATATGATTTTTTTATTCTCAAACATAAAAGTGTGATATGCTGATATTTTTATGTGAGTTCCGGTCTCAGTGGTAGGTGTAGTTGAGAGAATTAGTGGTCTTACACCCTATCGATAAGAGTTCCCATCTCTGGCTGTATCCTATAATTAAATATGATTTTTTTATTCTCAAACATAAAAGTGTGATATGCTGATATTTTTATGTGAGTTCCGGTCTCATTGGGAGGTGTAGTCGAGAGAATTAGTGGTCTTACACCCTATCGAAAAGAGTTCCCATCTCTGGCTGTATCCTATAATAAAATATGAATTTTTCAAATCCTAAACATATAAGTGTGATATGCTGATATTTTTATGTGAGTTCCGGTCTCAGTGGTAGGTGTAGTTGAGATAATTAGTGGTCTTACACCCTATCGAAAAGAGTTCCCATCTCTGGCTGTATCCTATAATTAAATATGATTTTTTTATTCTCAAACATAAAAGTGTGATATGCTGATATTTTTATGTGAGTTCCGGTCTCATTGGGAGGTGTAGTCGAGAGAATTAGTGGTCTTACACCCTATCAAAAAGAGTTCCCATCTCTGGCTGTATCCTAAAATTAAATATGATTTTTTTAATCTCAAACATATAAGTGTGATATGCTGATATTTTTATGTGAGTTCCGGTCACATTGGGAAATGTAGTCAAGAGAATTAGTGGTCTCACACCCTATCGAAAAGAGTTCCCATCTCTGGCTGTATCTTATAATTAAATATGAATTTTTCAAATCCCAAACATATAAGTGTGATATGCTGATATTTTTATGTAAGTTCCGGTCACAGCAGAAGGTTCGGTCGAGAGAATTAGTGGCCTTGCACTCTATAGAAAAGAGTTCCCATCTCTGGCTGTATCCTATAATTAAATATGATTTTTTTAATCTCAAACATAAAAGTGTGATATGCTGATATTTTTATGTGAGTGCCGGTCTCATTGGAAGGTGTAGTCGAGAAAATTACTAGTCTCACACTCTATCGAAAAGAGTTCCCATCTCTGGCTGTATCCTATAATTAAATATGAATTTTTCAAATCCCAAACATATAAGTGTGATATGCTGATATTTATATGTGAGTTCCGGTCTCAGTGGGAGGTGTAGTCGAGAGAATTAGTGGTCTTACACCCTATCGAAAAGAGTTCCCATCTCTGGCTGTATCCTATAATAAAATATGAATTTTTCAAATCCTAAACATATAAGTGTGATATGCTGATATTTTTATGTGAGTTCCGGTCTCAGTGGTAGGTGTAGTTGAGAGAATTAGTGGTCTTACACCCTATCGAAAAGAGTTCCCATCTCTGGCTGTATCCTATAATTAAATATGATTTTTTTATTCTCAAACATAAAAGTGTGATATGCTGATATTTTTATGTGAGTTCCGGTCTCAGTGGGAGGTGTAGTCGAGAGAATTAGTGGTCTTACACCCTATCGAAAAGAGTTCCCATCTCTGGCTGTATCCTATAATAAAATATGAATTTTTCAAATCCTAATCATATAAGTGTGATATGCTGATATTTTTATGTGAGTTCCGGTCTCAGTGGTAGGTGTAGTTGAGAGAATTAGTGGTCTTACACCCTATCGAAAAGAGTTCCTATCTCTGGCTGTGTCCTATAATTAAATATGATTTTTTTATTCTCAAACATAAAAGTGTGATATGCTGATATTTTTATGTGAGTTCCGGTCTCAGTGGGAGGTGTAGTCGAGAGAATTAGTGGTCTTACACCCTATCGAAAAGAGTTCCCATCTCTGGCTGTATCCTATAATAAAATATGAATTTTTCAAATCCTAAACATATAAGTGTGATATGCTGATATTTTTATGTGAGTTCCGGTCTCAGTGGTAGGTGTAGTTGAGAGAATTAGTGGTCTTACACCCTATCGAAAAGAGTTCCCATCTCTGGCTGTATCCTATAATTAAATATGTTTTTTTTTATTCTCAAACATAAAAGTGTGATATGCTGATATTTTTATGTGAGTTCCGGTCTCATTGGGAGGTGTAGTCGAGAGAATTAGTGGTCTTACACCTTATCGAAAAGAGTTCCCATCTCTGGCTGTATCCTATAATTAAATATGAATTTTTCAAATCCTAAACATATAAGTGTGATATGCTGATATTTTTATGTGAGTTCCGGTCTCAGTGGTAGGTGTAGTTGAGATAATTAGTGGTCTTACACCCTATCGAAAAGAGTTCCCATCTCTGGCTGTATCCTATAATTAAATATGATTTTTTTATTCTCAAACATAAAAGTGTGATATGCTGATATTTTTATGTGAGTTCCGGTCTCATTGGGAGGTGTAGTCGAGAGAATTAGTGGTCTTACACCCTATCGAAAAGAGTTCCCATCTCTGGCTGTATCCTATAATTAAATATGAATTTTTCAAATCCTAAACATATAAGTGTGATATGCTGATATTTTTATGTGAGTTCCGGTCTCAGTGGTAGGTGTAGTTGAGATAATTAGTGGTCTTACACCCTATCGAAAAGAGTTCCCATCTCTGGCTGTATCCTATAATTAAATATGATTTTTTTATTCTCAAACATAAAAGTGTGATATGCTGATATTTTTATGTGAGTTCCGGTCTCAGTGGTAGGTGTAGTTGAGAGAATTAGTGGTCTTACACCCTATCGAAAAGAGTTCCCATCTCTGGCTGTATCCTATAATTAAATATGATTTTTTTATTCTCAAACATAAAAGTGTGATACGCTGATATTTTTATGTGAGTTCCGGTCTCATTGGGAGGTGTAGTCGAGAGAATTAGTGGTCTTACACCCTATAGAAAAGAGTTCCCATCTCTGGCTGTATCCTATAATTAAATATGAATTTTTCAAATCCTAAACATATAAGTGTGATATGCTGATATTTTTATGTGATTTCCGGTCTCATTGGGAGGTGTAGTCGAGAAAATTAGTTGTCTCACACTCTATCGAAAAGGGTTCCCATCGCTGGCTGTATCCTATGATTAAATATGATTTTTTTAAATCTCAAACATATACGTGTGATATGCTGATATTTTCATGTGAGTTCCGGTCTCATTGGGAGGTGTAGTCGAGAAAATTAGTGGTCTCATACTCTATCGAAAAGAGTTCCCATCTCTGGCTGTATCCTAAAATTAAATATGATTTTTTTTAAATTTAAAACATATAAGTGTGATATGCTGATATTTTTATGTGAGTTCCGGTCTCAGTAGAAGGTTCGATCGAGAGAGTAAGTAGCTTTGCACACTATAGAAAAGAGTTCCCATCTCTGGCTGTATCCTATAATGAAATATGATTTTTTTTAAATCTCAAACATATAAGTGTGATATGCTGATATTTTTATGTGAGTTCCGGTCTCTTTGAGAGGTGTAATCGAGAGAATTAGTGGTCCTGCACTCTATAGAAAAGAGTTTCCATCTCTGGCTGTATCCTATAATTAAATATGATTTTTTTTAATCTCAAACATATAAGTGTGATACGTCAAACTATCAAAATAATAGTTTTAACTTTTAACATTTTGGAAACCATGATCTGCTGGATTTTAAACGGGATTTCTGGTTTTGGATCCACTTTTTTATCAAAGTTCTGGTACTGATATGTGAGAAACAAAGGAGTTCCGGCCTTCACGTGCTATTGGAACGGTTAAAATAATATATTTTTAATTTTTTAACTACTCTACCATGATCTGCTGGATTTTAAACGGGAGTTCTGGTTTTGGATCCACTTCTGTATGAAAGTTCTGTTACTGATATTTGAGAAACATAGGAGTTCCGGCCTCCACGTGCTATTGGAACTGTTAAAATAATATTTTTTTAATTTTTTAACTACTCTACCATGATCTGCTGGATTTTAAACAGGAGTTCTGGTTTGCGATCCACTTCTGTATCGAAGTTCTTATACTGATCTGTGAGAAACAAAGGAGTTCCGACCTCCACGTGCTAGTGGAACTGTTAAAATTTTATTTTTTTATTTTTTTTACTACTCTACTATGATCTGCTGGATTTTAAACAGGAGCTCTGGTTTTGGATCTACTTCTGTATCGAAGTTCTGATACTGATATGTGAGAAACAAAGGAGTTCCGGCTTCCACGTGCTAGTGGAACTATTAAAATTTTTTTATTTTTATTTTTTTTACTACTCTACTATGATCTGCTGGATTTTAAACGGGAGTTCTGGTTTTGGATCTACTTCTATATCGAAGTTCTGATACTGATATGTGAGAAACAAAGGAGTTCCGGCTTCCACGTGCTAGTGGAACTGTTAAAATATTCTTTTTTAAATTTTTTCACTACTCTACTATGATCTGCTGGATTTTAAACGGGAGTTCTGGTCTCAGATCCACTTCCGTATCGGAGTGCTGATGCTGATCTGTAAGAAACAAAGGAGTTCCGGCCTCCACATGGTAGTGCAACTGTTAAATTAAAATTCTTTAACTTTTTACCTGCTCTACCATGATCTGCTGGATTTTAAACGGGAGTTCTGGTTCACGATCCACTTCTGTATCGAAGTTCTGATACTGATCTGTGAGGAACAAAGGAGTTCCGGCCTCCACGTGCTAGTGGAACTGTTAAATAAATATTCTTTAACTTTTTAACCACTCTACCATGATCTGCTGGACTTTAAACGGGAATCCTGGTCTCGGATCCACTTCTGTATCGGAGTTCTGATGCTGATCTGTGAGAAACAAAGGAGTTCCGGCCTCCACGTACTATTGGAACTGTTAAAATAATATATTTTTTAATATTTTTACTACTCTACCATGATCTGCTGGATTTTAAACGGGAGTTCTGGTTTGCGATCCACTTCTGTATCGAAGTTCTGATACTTATCTGTGAGAAACGAGGTAGTTCCGGCCTCCACGTGCTAGTCCACGCATTGGTGAAAGCACTTAAAATTTATCTTTATACTTTTTTACTTTTGTACTATGATCTGCTGGCTCTTTAACGGGAGTTCTGCACCTAAATCTAGTTCTATTCTACAGTGCTGATATCGGAAATTAATAAACAAAAGGTTTCTTGCCTCAAAACAGCTTTAAAACCCTTTTCATACGGTTAAAACCTAATTATTTTTACTTCTAGACCCATATTTACGGATTGATTTTTTTAGGGTAAGACCGCCAGAACTATTTCTGAAAAGTATCAGGAACTCCACAACTATCCTTAACGCAAAAGAAAATCACTTTTATTTTTGATTTTCCGGAAAATGATCTGCTACGGGAAGTTAGCAGATCATTTTTTCAACAGCGTTTTTTTCAGGTTTAAACGCCGGAACTATTTCTAAAAAGTATCAGGAACTCTAGAACTCAGCTGCATGCGAACAGAACTCTAAAAAAAAATTGATCTGCTGGCAAATGATATGCCAAGTTCACCAACATGCTGTTTGCCTGTGTATTATATATATTCTAAATCATGGAAGTCAAGGATCCCATTTAACAACATAAACTTCCATCCATCATAAACTATTACAATTTGTATAGATTGTAGACAGAAAAAAAAATGTAATGTAGTGCAAGAAGAGTTACTTATGTTACGAAAATAATTAATAGAAATTCATAAGAATAGTAAAAGTCCTAAAACCACGACTCAAGAACCCAAGTCACTAGCCACATCTTTCGATCACAAATGCCTAGGCAATGTATCGTTACGAAAAACCTACTCGTGTAACGCGAACGAAGAAAAAAGTTTCGCTAAAAATCACCACGAAAAAAGATAAATATGTATGTGAGCGTTTACTATGCGATACTTTAAATAGTACTTAGCTTTGTACCCCCTTTGCGACTGGTCTTGAATATTAACATTGTTATAGCGAGCATCCTCATTAATATTTCTGTTTAAAATCAAAGCTTGTGTTAATAATAATTAAAGCTTGCCAATTACTGACAGTACCTACCGGTTGTGACCCATTTCGCCGTCTCGATATTATACCTAAATACTAACTGAGAACGCGAATTTGGCTTCATTGTCAAGCCGGAGAGCCTGAAAGCAAATATGTACTATACTTAAACGTATCTAATTTCCATAGTCAAAGAGACACCCATTGTAAGATTGTAAGTCAAGAAGCAAAATACCGAGCAAATTACTTTCGCTGATCCCTAGGAAAGTTTCACTATTACGAAGCGCAAGTGTGATCCCTTTCGCGTTACTTTTATGAGCCCGCCAGCAGTTGGCGGTACCTATGTAAATGTTATTGCGCTCCCTAAGAAAACACCGCCCGAGGACGCGCCGCGCCGCCCCCAGCGTCCCACATGTCGCGTACATATCAATATATTGACAAAATAATGTTTATAGCAACCGCCTTATCATACACGATGATACATTCTATTAAAAAAAAAGTTTCAGACTCAAAGAGATAAGAAAATAAATATCTACTTAGGTAGGTACCTACTGTCGAAAAACTTCTGGATATTTGGCAGAATGTTGTGACATGCCATGTATTTATAAGTACGATAGGTAGAGGAAGGAAATTCATATGTATGAATTTCTCTAAAAATATGTTTGAAGTAGCTACCATTCAATTCAAAGATTAATTGAATAAGAAATCCCAGTTTCAATGGGTTTTGACAGCGTCGGTTGGATCAATGCGAGAGTCGGTGACTGGTCAGGATAGATAAATCTTATTAAGGAGGGGAATAGAGTGGCAGGAGGGCGCGGCGCGGTACTGCGAGCTGCGGCATAGTGTTGCAAGATGCGGCGCGGTGCCACGCCGACAAATACTTGCTAATGGATCAAGTTCGGTGGTGGCTGGAGACTGCCCGCCGAATCCAACTTTTAATTGATTCGACATTATTCCGTTTGTGGATCACGACCGATTGTGACGCGCTTTCAAATTATTATTATCACTCACTCCTAATGAAATGATCAAACGAAAATTAATTTACCAAGTTAAATGAAGTTATTGAAATAATATCAAGACGCCGAGAAAGACATTGTCTGCCACAGAAGTCTGTTGCCAACTTTCATGTTCGAAGCAACTTGTACCTAAAGTAATTTCTTAATCAAATTTTGTGATTTATACAATTTTCTTCTCAAGGTGTGTGGTATGTTCTTTTGAATCCTGATGTAAAAATATCATTATGTAATTATGTAAGTATAACGGGGTTGTAGCCTGTCGGTATTAGAAGTAATAATAATGGACAGAGTTGCCTAAGCTATACCGATCAACGATATGAATAACGAAAAACTTGAAAGGCGTGAGAACAGAAATGGGTCCAACCCTTCGTGAAAATGTTATGAGGATTTTTTTTATACGGGAAACCGTTTCCAGTATCTACCTACCTACTTAACTATGTACATAGGTACACAAAGTTGATATAAATCGTTAGTCTGTAAACTACGACAAGTCGAGCATTTCATGATATTCCTTGGGTACTCAATTCACCTCAGTTGGTAATTTGATAGGGATCGCAGAGTTGTCGCATGATAACTTGAGAAGTTTATTTCAAACTCGCAAATGAAAAGTTAATGCACAACTTCTGACAGGCAGTGTCGCGACGCAGCCGCGCCACGACCTCGCGACACCACCGAAATGAATCCAAAACTTTTTAATTATTCTCTCTAATACTACTCCAGATATCACGTCACTGGCGGAATCATCAAATAAAACATAATTACAACAATTAAGATTATACTGTTGTTATTTGTCCAACAATTTAACTGTCTCTGAATACAAAATGAACGAGGATTCAGTTAGTCACTCGAGTAGGTAATTTTTTAGACATGAATAAACTTCAGACACCCAGGCACTTGTGTTTATTTCAGAGTACATAATGCGACGGCAAAGGAAGATGCGTTTGTTGTATCTTTATGCGAAATGCGCAAACGATTAGGAACGATTGACTGCTCCCTGAGCAGTGAGCATGTACACTTTAAGTAGGTACAATTAACGACAACCGCATGTAGTATTCAGGCTATGGGCATATACTTACATACCTATACATACATAGACACATCATCCATATATTCAGTGTTGACCAGAAAAAGTGTTTTATCCACCAACAACTGAGGTTTAATATAAAACGATATAGCTGCTCTAACTATACTCCCAAAATGTAGAGCAGAGAAAAATACGCAAAGCTCGTAGGTACATGGGTGCATACGGGAGAGGCACTTATCGGCACTGCTAAAGCCAAGGTTCTTTTGCGTTTCTCTATATTGCGTTAACGCTGCGCCCGCAATCAAAGCTTCGCTACCACCGCTCTGTTAAAATTAAACGCACGCCTAAGTCTCGTTATAAAATTACATTAAGTTTATACTGAATGCCGTAAAACGCGGTAAGGAATAGTCGATTAAAAGAGCCCATAAAGATAATTATTCCGTGCCATATAACAACGCACACCGGGCTCATCTCATTATACCTACGTTATATCGGTTTATGCCTTTCGCACGTTTCACAAAGTATGCTTCTAGATAGTTTGATAACATTTAAAAAAGTTTTTTAAAGATAAAAGACGTAATGACTGAAGTCAGCAATACTTTGGTACCTCATAATAAAATTCATTTAGATGGAGGTACCTGATTGTTAAAATCTACAAAATTTCCTTTTATATATATGTAATTAAATTACTCTCCTTTTATTTGTCTAATTAAGAAGATATTGTATAGACGTTCTAAGGATTAAAACTTTCTATCTTCAGTGTGTTTCATGTTTACTTTTTCTATTAAACTTTGTTTCCTGTAGCTGCAACGTGAGGTGCGGGGCGGCTCCCAGATTTATCTACGCGATACCGGTTTGTTTAGCTGAGAGAAAATTCAATTTAGTTTTTACCTGAGGGCGGCCCATGCAATGCGATCCCTCGCATCCTCTCTAAAAACATGAACTGTTTTTTTTATTACTTCATCTCGTTTCATCAGCACTAGATATGCAAATTGCAATCAAAACCATCTTTGAAAATATCTTATTAATAAAAATTGATTGTTATATTTTTTGCTCGAAATTCGTTGAATATATATAATATTTATATGTATAACATTTTTTAGACACAAAGTAATAAAAATTTAGGTCATATTTCTTTAAATAGGTAGGTACAATTTTTTTTACCATACTTTTCCTATTTTAACTTTTAATTTTATTTTGGAGATTATATGACTTTCGGGAAGTATCTATGCCTAAAAGGCTACAGTTAGGTATGTAGTATGTACGATCTAGATTACGTTAGAAACTTCTTTTAAAACTGGCCGTTATAAATTCATCGGATGCTGAATCAGTAAGTAGATATTATAACTTTGCCTTCGTTACAACGTAAAATACATTTTACTTGCTTTCTTGGGGCGCTTTGAGAGAAAAAAAAAAGTTTTTTAAAGTCGACAATCGAGGAAGAAAGCAGTTGACAAAAGCGATTTTGCTGTTTTCATTTACTTTACTTCATCTCGTTTGTCATTCTTTTCTCTCGGTCCAAAACGCGTAAAGCAGAAGAATGGCAGAGTCGTTAATATTTACGTAGCTAAGTGACTGATTGAAATAAACACAAAGCGGAACACGATTGTTTGCGCGTTATTCGAAACGCCAAGTTGTTATTTTTAATAATGTCACTGGTGAATCTAAAATGGAAAAAGTTGTAGGTAAATATGGCTTTTTCACAGGAGAAAATATGTTCTAAGGTTGGTTTTTAATGTGGTAGGTAAATATGTTTTACACGTATTAATTTTATGGTTTGATCGAGGCCCGAGGTCGTTGGAATTTGAGCGATGTGTGGAGCCCTAAATGCTAAATCTGTGCTTGTAACATAGTCGTGTGGTAGATATGTAGCCATAATATTATGCATGACACGAGTGGCGTCCGCACCACCGAGCAGCGCGCCGCGCCCGTCGGCGTGTGAAAAGCGGTTTCCACTCAGGTATTTGTTTCGGGTGTAAACATTCTTGTGTAGGCAAAGTTAACTAAAATGTACAGCAAGTTAATCGCTATATAATTTACCTAATCGAAATATCACTTTTCCATTCGCGGACATTGTTAGTCTCATAGTATTACAGCATAACGCGAATCTTGTCAAAAAAATAATTTGGAATTAAAATTTACAACGGTTAATTTAACAAAGCCTATAATATGTAGCTCCAGGCTAAGCTTAACCTACCTGTGCAAGCCGCATGAAAATCCGTTCAGCAGATTACGAGATTATCGCGAACAAACAGACAGACAGAAAAGAATTTTAAAAACTTTTTTTTTGTGCTTGGTTACTCTTCTTTTATCACCCTTCTCAATTTTAGGTAAAAATATTCAATGTACAGAATCGCGAATTCTACTCTTTTATTATCTAATATATATATATCACGTGTCACGTTGTTTGTCCGCGATGGACTCCGAAACTACTGAATCGATCATGATGAAATTTGGTCACTATGTTGTATTTGGCCCAACTTAAAAGATAGGATAGTTTTTATCCCGGAACTCCCACGGGAACTCCGAAATTACCGCGGGTGAAACCGCGGGGCACAGCTAGTAATATATATAAATCACGTGTCACGTTGTTTGTCCGCGATGGACTCCGAAACTACTGAACGGATTTTGATAAAAATTTTGTAACCATTTATAATATGGTCCAACTTAAAAGATAGGATAGTTTTTATTCCGGAATTTCCGCGGGAACTCCGAAATCACCGCAGATGAAATCGCGCAGGACAGCTAGTCTAATATATATAAATCACGTGTCACGTTGTTTGTCCGCGATGGACTCCTAAACTACTGAACGGATTTTGATAAAATTTTGAAACCATTTATAATATGGTCCAACTTAAAAGATAGGATAGTTTTTATCCCGCAACCTCCGCGGGAACTCCGAAATTACCCCGGATGAAATCGCGGGGGACTGCTATAGTAGATATAGATAGATTTTCATTACAAATCATCTAAAATATACCTACATAGAAGTAGATATTGTTAAATATGTTATTTATTGTGAAAACTGCTGTTTATCTTCCAATAAGAAATAAAATAAAATTCCTTAAGTTAATTTATGAGTTATACCTACCTACCTACACTTCTACTAACAAATTGTAGTCAGTGATAACAATGTAGATACGTGTGCCAGTAAAATGCAGAGAAGTCCTATTAACGAGGACGAAATTATAATAGAAGTAGGGACGGGGCGATAATTAATAAAATAGAGATGTGTAATACATATAAATGAGGGTCTCTTTGTGTATCTGCAAAGTAAGCGCTCCACTATGTGTGTATTCAAGAGCTTGAATTAATCACTTTGTCGGACAAGCTCTCCATTGCTGAGATATCGTTAATTTAACACTTAAAACGTTTTTATTCGAGTGGATAATTGCGAGGGGCGGTCTTAATGGGCCACGTTCAAAGCCAGCCAAAGATTGATGACGTGCTGTGTTGATGTATTAAATGAGCTGGTTTTACATTTAAATAAGAAAAACTCGATCGCTTGCTCGATTATGTAATCAAACGATCGTTTGTGTTATTTTTTTTGGTCTGTTATGTTGGCTTAGAGACTTTGAGCGTGTCCCCAAAGTCATTAGGAGGGCGAAATAGAATTGTTAGGTAGGTACCTCTCTTTTTTTTGATAAAAATAATGAAATGTATAAAGGTTTTCAGCCTTATCGCATCGTCTATTTTTAACCCATCTGTAATTTTGCAAATAGCAATAATTTTGAAACCTTGACAAAAAATAAATCGCAATATAGACAAATGCTATAAGCGTTGCTAAAAACAAAATATGCGACTATGTATAATTATCATACACGAAAACACTATAATCGATGCAGATTCCATATTAAAGTTTAGCAATATCTTTAAAAGCTACAAAATAGTCGTCTACACACTTAACGTTGCCACCCTGTAGGTATAAATGGAAGCTGCTCACAATCATAGTCACTCCTGCTGAAAGGTCTTGTTTACACGATGTAGATAATGTTAGAAAAACAAAGATACATTTTGGGTTAGGCTGAGGGCGCTAATCTGATGTTGAGTGAAAAGATTTAGAGCGCTCCCCGCAAAATTACACTTCACTCTATAGATAAGAGGCCTAATCTCTCATGGGTATACCGTTATACAGCGACCAGTAGGTAGGTAGGTACGTAGTGAAAAAAAAAAACAAATAAGCTGCTTATAATTAAAAAAAAAATTCCAGCAGAATCTTTCAAGTAGGAAAAAAAATTTAAAAGATTACTGGTATGAAAACAAGGTATATAGGTGACGAAAACATTTTCCTTCATTAAATTAATCCGGTTCACTTACCTATACAACGTGTTAATGAATTAACTGAAAACCTGATACACCCCATTTAAAAAAATAAAATATGATTAAAATATATTTGATGTCAAAAAAATGTGTATAAATACTTTAAAAGTTATTCAACATTAGTTTGGAGGTGACCTATCTACGAAATTCCAAGCGCTACGCCCGCGCCTACCGGTTCTTTTTTTTTTTTTGCTGCGGGCGGCGAACGCGCCAAATATTGTATTAAAATAATTTAGACATTGGCTGATAAAGTGGAAAAAATATAACCTATACTAAAACTTAGTGCGATCGATTCGCTAGTTGATTCTGAGCAAACTACTTTCTAGTTTTCAGTTAATTCATTAACACCTTGGTGTAAAATTGTATCCGATTCTGGATTTTCTGTCTGTGTTTAATTATTTACTGTCACCCTTTCTGGCAGGGCCACACAACGCGGATTTGAAATCTGATAAGGTTAGAGAGAGAAATATGGCGTTGTCTTAAGTCTCCAGGCGCTCCGTCTAGCAGGTCAAAGTACTGTATAATCAGATATAAAATCAGTGTTAGTAGCCCTAATTATGTTAAATTTAGTTAAATGCCAATTAACATTGCCCACGGTTTCACCCGCGTCAGTTTCGGAATTCCCGCAGGAACTTATGCCAATTAACATTAATTTAATGAACGTCTCTGAGTGCGGCAGTTTTGTTTTTAAAATCTTTACTTAAAATTAAGTAATCATTAAAATGACTCTTGAGTGCGGTCGTAAGAGATGAAACATTTAATTAATGTTAACCAATCATATTTTATTCCTTAAAAATCCATTAGTGAATATGCTAACCCGAGAAATAGGTAGGCAAAGGTCTTCCGCGCTGCAATTTAACTTTATCAGTATCATACTTTGATGCTAACTTTTGTAACACTTGTAATAATTCTCGCTCCAAAATCATCACAAACCCACTTTAGATTTTGTCATTTCATATAGTAGATAGATAGGTTTATACCTAGGTAGAAGAGGCTTTCCATTAAACAATCTTTTTATCAGCTTTAGTGTACCAAATTTGACAAACGATTAGCTTTTATCGAAAATTGTTTGTGAAAATAGCATTTTACTTCACGGAGCGGCATTCTTTACAAACGCGATTGTTACTTTGTTACCTACGTCTTAACTATCATCGTCATTAACCGATCATCATGAAATTACAAAAAAATACATAAGGTATATTTTTGATCCCGGAATTCCCGCGGGAACTCCTAAATTAACGTGAGTGAAATTGAGGGGAGCAGCTAGTAATATAGAATAGAATATGTACTCTTTATTGTACCTACACCAAAATAATGTTACATTGTGTTTACAAAAAAGAAAACGATATAGATTAAGGCATACAAAAGGCGGTCTTCGCTTTAATAGCGATGTTTACCAGACAAACCTTCCTCGGACATTATTACCGACTACCTGTCCTAAACTATGCAGAGCTTTTACTATGAGTAGCAGATAATTAATAATATAATAGTATGTATTATGCTTTTTTTTAAAGACATACCTACTTACAATAAACCCACACTCAAACGTTACGTAAATATTTACTCTGGAGCGGGAATAGAACCCGCGTCACCTTGCCTAGCAGTTCTGGTTCCCTAACCACTGGACCAACGGTGCTTTTTGCTCGCGTATTACGCAAAGTAAAATATCATTCGACGTCAAAGCGATAAACTTCATTGAAAACTTCGATATTGCAGGGTAGTTTTACAATATCGGGTACGTATAAGAATTCCCAGCATCCAGTATTGAAAAATAAATTCCATCGCACATAGGTACCTTCATGCCATAGATACACGCGCGGCGAACGCGATCGCATGCGTTGAACTTTTAGGAAAGGGCAAAAACACATTGTGGAATCAGACCCTACACTACCGACTTTAAAATCAGACTAGTCACAGCTATAGATGGGCAATCAACCCGGTGCTTGGGATTAAACGCGATAAAAGCCTACCATTTTCGGGTTTAAACCCAAAAATGGTAGCATTTTATCGAGTTTAATCCCAAGCACCGAGTTAATTGCCCACCTATAGTCACATCTACTTGAGCTGTTCCCCGCGGGTTCACCCGCGTTAATTTCGGAGATTACGCGAGAATGCCAGGATAAAAAGTACCTACCCTATGTGTTATTCTGATGAATAAGCTATATTATCGTAAAGTTTCATTAAAATCCATTCAGTAGTTTTTGCGTGGAAAGAATAACACACATCCATACAAACTTTCACGTTTATATCATTAGTAAGGATGTTCGGGCTACCAAAAATAAAAATAAAAAACAAGTTCTGTGTCCTAAGGTCCATAATAATAACCAGAGTTTGCCCACAAAATATACATTGAATGTTGCCAGTCAAGGAATGCCACTTACGCGTAGTACTATGTGAAACAACCATAAATAAATAAATATTGTGTTGTTCTCTCCCTTGCACTGGCATTTGCCTGCTACTGAAGGCGGTGAAGCGGCCGCATTAAGTACGTTTAAATTAAAACCCGTTTCTGATTTCGACTCTACCGGATTTGTTGGAGCATTTCCATCGAATTTGCTTACTTGGAAAAAGGACAAAAAGTAAAGTAATGTTTTTATTTATAATGCACAACATTTTTCTTGTCGAATTATAATAAAAAAACGACTTCTG
Organism: Zygaena filipendulae; assembly: GCA_907165275.2. Lineage (NCBI taxonomy): Eukaryota > Metazoa > Arthropoda > Insecta > Lepidoptera > Zygaenidae > Zygaena > Zygaena filipendulae. The sequence goes on from OU015657.1 coordinate 5,855,070, forward strand.
ACGTAATTAAATATCGATTTCTCGTCTCGCTACTCGGAATCATCGTCGATTACGAGCCGCCGTTTCTTTTTATCTCGTTTCGCTGGCGCAACTATGTCTTCCTTTTCACTGTCACTATCGCTGTACCCTGAAAGTAAATTGCACTTTACTAAAAAACATACATCAATTTGAGATTCACTAGCGCATTGTTTTTACATAAAAAATAAACTTCGGCACTCTGCGTAGGTATGTACTTTCTGATAAAAACTAATAAAGAATTCAATATAGCCAAAGTTATGTTACTATATATACTCAACAAGCTCAAGCAGGTATAAAGAGGTACAGTCGCAGTCAGATATATTGTATCAGTTTTCAAACTCCTTACTTTCTTAGGTCGCGATGAGGTTTGACATTATGATTTTATTAATTAAGATTGAGATGTAAAGGTTACAAAACATAACTTAAATATGCGAGAAAAATGGTGCTAAAGTAGAATTAACGTTGTAAATATTTTAGCCGCATTCGTACCTACCTGTTGGAACTCGAGTCTCGCACTTTTTTTTTCTGATTACTTTACTAGACTTTATTTTACAGTAGCTGTTCCCCGCGGTTTCACACGCGGCAATTTCGGAGTTCCCGTAGGAATTTCGGGATAAAAGTACCCTATGTCACTCAGGACTACCGTAGCTTCTTATAAGTGAAAGAGTTTTCAAAATCAGTTTTGTAGATCCAGAGATATTACTCCTTACAATGTCATAAACTCACAAATTCACAAACTTTACCTTTATACATATAATATCACTAGCTCTCCCCCGCGATTTCATCCGCGGTAATTTCGGAGTTCCCGCAGGAATTCCGGGATGAAAACTATCCTATCTTTTAAGTTGGACCATATTATAAATGGTTACAAAATTTTATCAAAATCCATTCAGTAGTTTCGGAGTCCATCGCGGACAAACAACGTGACACGTGATTTATATATATTAGATTACTTTGTAAAAAAAACAACCTTTATTGGAACGATCTCTCGAGACATAGCCCCGTTTAAAATGCTTCAATTCAAGATTGTAGAAAATTCTATTGAACTCACCGTTAACTTTCGACACATCGGCCACGACATCCTCAGTGCCGGGCAGATCTTCCTGCTGCAGTGTCCTCTTGGCGAACATCAGTATATCCTCTTCGGTATCGCTGACTCCCTCTACGACCTCGTCGATTTTCTGCATTTTATTTCTGTTCGATTCGCCGTCACTGCCGACGCTTCGGCTCCGTTTCCTGTTCGCGACTCTATCGACGTTTCTCGCATTCTCGTCTTGCATATTCACCGCGTTGTAATCTCTCAGTTTGCGCAAGTTGTCGAACAGATCGTCGTCATCGCTAGAATTATTTTTGTTCGCGTTTCCAGTCTGTGCGTCTTTGGCACTACCGTTTACGTTAGCGCCCGCGTTAGGGTCGGGAACGAGCTCTCTGTTGACAGCTTTCATTATTATCTCGCATCGTTTCCGCAACGTTTCGAAATGGAGACTACTCGGTATTCTCCAGTACGATTCCTTAAAAAATATCATATGCAACTATATAATTGAATTGACGACCCGATTGGCGTAGTAGGTCACCGTGCCTGCCCGCTAATCAAGAGGTTCCGGGTTCGATTCTCGGTGGGGGTGCACTTTGTGTAATGAATGATTTGTGTGATGTTCCGCTTTCCAGTCTGAGTGTGTTTATATATCTATAGTATAATATATATGTAATTCTATGTAGTACATACCAGGTATGCTCGGTTTCCACGACAAAAGCTAATAATAGCTTACTATGGTATCAAGTAGATCTGTGTTGTGAAGTGGATTATTATTATTATATTATTATTATATATATGATAAACCGTTCAGTACAAAACAGTCCACATGCGAACATGAGACACGAACCGATTTTAAAAGTTTAACTTTTAAAACGATGAAAATATCACGTGACCAGAACCATCACGTTTCAACCAGTTTGAAACATCGTAAACTAGCTGTTTCTCCGCAGTTGGTGCACGGTGGTGCAAATAGATAAACATTTGTTCACATGAACTTGCCTGCTTCGAAAAAATGGGCAAGTTAAAAAAAATTATGCACATGTTGACTTAATACCTAAATACATAATATTATGCTTAGGTACCTGTTCGTCCTTAGGCGGGACAATGCCGACCCCTTCCAGCACCCTCTTGAAGGTGCCGCTGCCCATGGCTTCGAGCGACGCCGCCGATATCGGCACAAGGGGTGTCGCATCAGAAGTGGGATCGTATCCTTCTGCTTCTTGGTCCAAAGCCTCCTCTTCGAGGCTCTCAGCGAGCCATTTGAGAGCCTCCGCGTACCCTGTGTTTAAGAATTACTTTCAAACAGACAACAGTGATGAGTTCCGATTAATTTTTTCTTTTAAATTAAGTTTTAAGTAGATTTTATTTATCTAATATAGTATAGAAGTAGAACCAAGTCGCCCTCTACATCTGTCTGTTCGCTCATTTAGTTTTTCTAAGCTGCGTTAACGAATGTTGATGAGATTTTTATTTTTATCGAGGAATTTCTAGCAAGTGAATCCCGGTTTAAACGTGTATGAAACCGCAATATACCTACCTGTATATAAATATTATACCAACATATTATGCTTAATAAACTGTAACGGGTAGGTATGTCAATTTATGCACTCTGCAATTACTGTATTGATTTATCCGAATTCAAAATATATCCGAATTATAAAATTTGCACAAGTGAAACTTCCGACAACATTAAGTATTTTGACTTTACGTTACGGACGGATGGTAACAGATTTTAATCGTTATAATAAATCTGTAAACGTGACTTTACATAAGAACAGTGCAAAAAATAGAATAAAAACCTCATGTACAGTACCTTCATCCACAGCTTGTATTAATAATTTCGCAATTTCATTAGCGCTAAACTCAACAGGCTTCGCCCGTTTCCTGCTTCCAGCTGACGGCGCGTTGCGCTTGTCGCGCCTTTGAGTAGCTGCTTTCTTTTTAGGAGGAGGCGAGGTTCGCGAACCTTTGACATCGGAACCATCCGAGGATTCCGAATCGGAACTACCTGTATAACACCAAACGTTAGCTGCATTTATTACAAACTCATTTGCTCAATAAAGGTTACTAGATCCTTAAATATTAGGTAGGTATACATGAAATTACGAGTCCTGACTCCTGAGTCTGACTGACAAACATACGCAGAGCTTATTTCACTGGGTTAAGAAACTTAAAATTTAACAAAGGCCTCGTTTTACAATGTAACAAAGCAGAACGAAAGGATTAATCGAAATTTTACCCCTACCGAGTGAAAAGGTGGTTGAAAGTTTTTTATGAAGATACCACTGGTTTTGAAGTTACGAGTCATGGTAATCGGTATTTGAGATCTTTTCAAGGCTATTAAAAACAAAAAAAAGAAGGTAAACTAAACCCCACAATAATCTTTCTTTCTTAATACACGTATTAAACAAGTTTAGCGGCGTGTCATTGTGACACAGAGTGTAACGGTCATAGTGAATCAGAGCCCTGGGGCAAAGAAAAGGCCAAACGTTTCGTTTTCCACTAACGCTAACATTTTATTACATTTCTCAAACCAATGTCATTTCCATGCATTTCAATCTTTTTGTCAGCGTTTGCAATTAGGTCTGCTGAAATTAGACGCTATTGTTGTTATAAGGGAAATCAACGTACCATCAGATGTGTCGCCGCGTTGGTCGCCACTCTTGCCCTTTTTCTGCCACTTCTTGCGGCACTGTTTCTTGTCTTGCACGACGTTTAGTTGAAGCAACCTCTCTACGTAACTGCGTTTTGAACGTTTGCGCGGCATCCGAGACATTATGATGTTCATTGGATCTAAAACGGGGAATTTAAGGCATCAACATCCAATGTTGCGATGCAAAATAAATAATAATAATATAAAACATTTATTCCCAGTCACAATGACTAAAACTACTGAGCATTGCTCAGATCCTACAATCTTACCTTTCGGAAACCATCTGTTTGTTCGGCATCGCTAAATGGTTATGGAATGGTCAAGTGGCATAGCGATGTGTGCGATCTTATCAAACTTGCATTTATGAAAATGAATCCTTATTTCCCTTGGTCACGCCATAACTTGAGAACGACTTAACCGATCACCATTAAATTATGCATACTCATGATCAGGGGGTACAAAGGAGGACATAGGCTATTTTTAATCTCGGCATTACCGCGGGTGAAACCGCGGGCACAACTAGTACTTGCATGAAAATTAAACTCACCTGTGGTGTCACAATATTGTTCCCACAAATCTTTTAGCATTCGGTCTTCTTCTTCGCTAAAGTTCTTGGGTACTCTATCTCCGAGCCTCTCCTTGTTGCTGCGTTTGGTCGGAGCACCGAATATTAATCCGAGATCTTTCAGCTTCTTTATAACCCCGCGACGTGTTCGAGTTTGATCGATTAGATTCTCCAAAATCCAATCAATAACATCTGTCACAAAACAGGTAATTAATATATGAGTTACCGAAGACTAAATATATCATAAATCTTAAGGGAATCGATGTAAAAACAGGATAAAAAAATGAGCAACCCAGGGTTATCTGCTGTTTGACTGTATTACGGATAACACCTGTCACATACTCGTTACCGGTCACATACCATTTAACCTGCATACAAACCTTGGTCTGTTTGTGGGTTCGCCTGATTTTCCATGTACAAATTCCTAAGTTCATCTTCTTGCTCTTCCGTCCATACACCTTTGCCAGATTTGTCCCTATTGATGCAAATACATTTTTATTTAGTTGACTTTTGCTATAACATAATATATGAATCTTAGATAGATATATTTACTCTCAAACACATATCTATGTTTATTTAACTTAATCTAAAAGAAATCATGGAAACTGAAAACATGCAAGAAACCAACACGCAGAAAGATAATACCTTAATATCTAAAGGTCATTCACCCACGGTTTTTACTAAGGTTTTCACTCAGAACACATTGGAGGATTCCCTGTGTAAGTCTTTGTCCCGAGATGAAAAGTAGCATGTCCTCGGTCAGGCTGTAATCTCTCTCTCTTTGCTAAACTTTATCAAAATCTATTTAGTGAATTGGGCATGAAAAGGTAAGAGACAGAGTAATTGTTGAGTTCGTAAATTACGTATCGTAATATTGGTATAAGATTTTTAAGATTTACATATAAGTATGAATTATGGTGAGCTTGAATAATTATGCCTCCCACTAACCTAACATAGTGCACATTTAAATGAGTTGAAGGAGAGGATAGTAGGTAGGTTACTTACTTCTGGTCTGTATACAAATCATAACCGTATTCAATTTCGCTGGAGTCTTTAGCATTTTTCCAAAACAGTAATTCAATAAAAACTTTTGGATTTTTTGACGCCACTTCTGCGAATTTTCTAAATATGAATATGGCAAATTTTTCCAATTCCTGAAAAAAATCTAAATCTAATTATTCTGTTCCTATCATTATACAGAAAAATTATATACTCGATCCTGATGATCAGATATTTAGGAAAAATATACCTAGCTATGAAGCATCGTTAATCAATTACCGAAGCTGTAACTTGTAAGTGAAGAGTAGGTACATGTTTTAAATTAAAGAATGACGTCCAAGATTTCACGTTAGCTTAAATATATATCAATAAACTCTTGCTGGGGTCATAGGTACATTGTGTCGCTTCACTAAACGCCGAGCGCAGCAGTATAGGTGAATAATATGCACGGCGCACGTGATACGTTTTCGATATTAATTTTGTGGAAATAAAGAGGTACCTTTAATAATCAAATGCCGCAGCTGAATAAAGAAAAAAGTCTGTCTTTTAAGTGGTTTTTATTTTACTATATTATACTCTCAACTAGTAATAGTTTCGAAGTAAGAAAGCAATAATTAAAAAAAAAAGAAATTATTTTTGAATGGGTTTTACTTAGTACGAATCTACCAATATAGGTACCTACTTTTTAAATGTAGGCGTATCAGTGTGTAGTAACACATACCTAATATGATATAATATGTTACATTAGAACGCAACCGTTCGGAAACGAATAAATTGAAAGGGAAAACTCGACAAAAATTCTATATGCGTCACGTTACGCGAAAAATTTCGCCTCTTCCCTTCCCACCGTGCTAAAACAAGTACCACGGGCACAGCGTGAATCGAGCGACAAGATAAGAAGTAAAGTGAAAATGAAAAAAGCGTTTATTGACCCAAAATGAAATTTTACGATTGAGCACTAGTCCCTAAATTAGGGTTACAGGTGGGGGTAGGTTATGGGCGAGTATCACTCGCCTTGTACTGCGGCTGGGGGTCGTGCAGCAGTTTCTGGAAGGTAACGAACAGCGACGCCTGGAACAGCAGCGAGGGCCGCCGGCAGTCCCACGCGACGCGGTGCAGCATCTTGGCGAGGCAGCGGTTGGTGTGCGGCGCGTTGCTCGCGAACCGCTCCAGCAGCCCCGCGCACGCGCTCACCACGCGCGGGTGGCAGAACCTGCGCGTGCGCCGCGCCGCGCACATACTCACCAGCATTAATATACATTAACTAGCTGTCCCGCGCGGTTTCAACCGCGATTATGGGCATGTTGATTACATTTTTTTTTTGTGCGTCCGTCTTCTAGATTAATGTAAAATATTGGACACGTATTTTTTCTTTTTTTACGTAATCAATACATGACGGTGATACATTGAGTTGAAATTTCGCGTGACGCCACTGACCGGTGCAGTTTGGTTTGGCGGCTTATAGCGGTTAGGGTCGTCACGAGGCCCCACCTTAAACTTTAATGCGCTTTATCTCTGTATATTTTAATTTATTTGAAAAAGCGAAAATACGTGTCTATTGTTTTTTTTTTTCTAACTGACGGACTAATTAGAATTTTGTTTTTCAAGTCTTCGATATCCGAATTTCGAAATTCCCGCGGAATTGTTCTATACTAACTTTGCAACCCCTTTGTTCCAAGCTTAATCACACACTAGCCGAGGTGCCATTCTAGTAGGTATTACGCAAGCACTAAAGGGAGGCGGGGATCTACACTCTGCTTATTTTTGATGACGTAGGGGATTGGGGGTTGATATATAAATTTAATCTCATTATAAACCTAAACGATAGCAAAACCCCACAACGTAGCGTCGTCGAGCCTAGAGGCGATAGCGGTGTAGACTGTTACTGCTGTTTGTTGGCCAGTATAAACTTGAATTTCGAACTCCATCGCTCGCCGCAAGTCCTGCACAGTGCACACAGATGCACACACACCGCACACGTGCGCGGTGCACACAAGCCGGCCACCCCTAATAGTAGTGGGGTAAATCAGTTCGCTTGTATGGAGTGTCAAGGGTGAAGTACAGCGGCACGCAAAAGCACTTACAGGAATAAAACTAACGCCGCTCACTTTAAAAAAACCAAATCTTCGAAAATATAGAGTAGAATGGATAAATAAGAGTAAATAGAATTTTTTTAATTATAGGAATCTTTTCGGGGTATGAAAATAAAAATTCTATTTAGTCCGTCGATTAGTAAAAAAATAATAGATACGTATTTTTTGCTTTTTCAATCTATAAAAAATACTTAGGATAAAACGCATTTTGTTTAAGAGTGAAGGGCTCGTGACGTCATAAATCAGTATTAACCCCGAGTAAACTGTACCGAATAGTGACGTCACGCGAAATTTCGACTTGGTATGTGTGCATTATTTTATGATTACATAAAAAAAAACATGTCCAAAACTTTTTACATGGCGGACTAAAAACTAAAATTTTGCCAACTAGCCTATTTATTGTGCAGTATTGCAATTTGCAACGTTGCACACACAAAAAGTTTTATTGAAAACCGTCCACCGGGACATTGCATTAAGATTGGAGCCTGTTCAAATAAATTGTAATTATAATTTGTTTAAGCTAGTGACTATCGTACTAACAAATACCTTTAAAAACCAACCTTTGAACGAAGTCTCCAAAATTAAAATCAGTTTCCACAACTTCCGTATGTTTTTCCTCCTCTTCATCGTCTAAAAATAAACAAATTACTTTCAATACCGAATTCATTATAACTTTATCTTATACTTTTACATTTCACTAGGTCCATTTAATTTAAGTTTGTTGCTTTAAAATTCTACTAGACAAGATCTTTGCCAAATTTACTGTCGACAAATTTTAAGACTGAAACATTTCGCAAGCGATGCCTCGACTAAAGTCGGGGAGAATTATTTTCCTCTCAACATTTTGAATAAAACACCAAACAGGAAAAACATTTCAAGAACTTACCGTCTTCTTCGTATTCAGAATTTGGTTGGGCTTCATTCGCGTCGGGGCTAATTTCTGTAATGGAAACATTAATTAAATTTACTGTATCATATTAAGCCATTTATTTAATAATTTTTCGTAAAGAAATATTGAAAAGAATAGAGGGGAAAGAGGGGGTTTTTAAATAACCTTTGTGAATCGAACGAAAGATTTTTTTAAAATATTTCATCAACTTTGTAGTTATCTGAAGAAAAATGTTGAAAAAAGTTGTTTTATGTATACATATATTTTATTTTATATTCGAATTTCGCGCGGAATTTTAAGGATTCCCGTGCTCTTTGTTTCGAGATAAAAAATATCAATGCTATACCTTATTCTGGAACATATTCTACCTGTGTGCCAAGTTGTATCCAAATATGTTCAACTTACCTACACGAGATTAACAAACGTATAAATGTCTTCAGAAACTTGCTCATTTTCATAATATTATAGTTTTAGTAAATTTTTGCCATTTTTACTGTATTAGTAGAACCATATTGTAATAAAATATATACGTATTTTATAAGTTACGTAGTATGTATTGATAACGTTACCAGTTTCCAACCCCAAGTCTGTGCTATAAATAGTTTCCAACATATTTAGTTCTTCGTGCTCCTGAATGCCGCTCAAACCAAATATCCCTTCCTCCGGCCAAACCTCTCTGTAGAAATGTATAGGAATGCGTAATGTGAATATTTGTAAATATTTCCGACGTTATAATGAATGCGTATATTATAGGCACAAACCTCGCGGCCCTAAACATTCCGACGGCGTCTTCGAATTGATATTCACGCATTAGCTTTTGAATTTTCTTCATACAATTTTCCCTGTATAAGTGAAATACAATATAATATAAATAATCAGTAATGTTGAAGTATAGGTTGTAGATTATTATTAATATCGTATCTAATCTTATTATTTTTAAACTAGAAAAAGTCTATTCGTGATACAAATAGGTACCTATAAGTTTAGTAGAATTTTTTTTTGCTGAGGGTGAAACGATCAGTTGAAATTATTCTCCAATTTGATCTCTATACAAACATACTGGCCGCGTAATTTTGACCAAGAAAAATAAAAACAAAACAGTCCAAAGGAATACAATCTAAACTCAATCTTATTTCTTTGCATTTTGAGTTCGTTGTCCAAAACTTTTTCGAGTATATCTGGGTACAGTTTAAGTTCAGTCCACAGAACAAATAGAGGGGGCATCAACTCAGTAAGAACACTAATAAGAACTATCGTCGCCGGGCGATGTTCGTACACGTTTTCATCGCGCACATTTAAACGTTCATTAACGTAACGAAATCCCTACTTCCCTACTATCCCTACTCCCTACTAATATTATAAATGCGAAAGTAACTCTGTCTGTCTGTCTGTTACACTTTCATGCCTAGACGGCTCAACCGATCATTATGAAATTTTGCATATACGTTGTCAGGGGTATACAGAGGACATAGGGTACTTTTTGTCCTGGAATTCCCGCGGGATCTCCGAAATTAACGCGGGTGAAACTGCGGGGAACAGCTAGTGTACAATAATATTAAATGCTATTTGGTTATGTTTCTACTTAGTCACTACTTATACATATAACTATAAATTTTTGTTTTCCAAATTTACAGTTTTGGTAATATTGTGGATAATATACAATTGTGGGATGCCAGCAAAGGAAGTTTTGGGAAAGTTAGAGCAAAACTGCTCTAACTTCCTTTGCAACCGTGACGCGCCTGCCCGCTTATATGGCCTCTCTAGTAAATTTATTATTTACTACAGGGTTTGGTCATTTTCTAGTGCAAACTAAAAGTTTCATGTTTCTCCGTTTGCCGCCGCGATGCGTTAATAAACTAGCAGTCCCCGCGATTTAAACTGCGATCATTTCGGAGTTTCCGCAGGAATTCCGGGTCTCACCGCCGTACTCAGAGTCGACTTTAATGATTACTTAGTTAAGTATAGATTTTTAAAATAAAACTACCGCAATCAGAGAAGTTTATTAAGTAATAAATTACATCTCATTAAATACCAATTAACATTAATTTACTGAACGTCTCTGATTACGGCAGTTTTGTTTTAAAAATCTATAAGTACTTAACTAAGTAATCATTAAAGTCGACTCTGAGTGCAGCCGTCAATATAGCCTACTCGGGGATAATGAAGCATTCTAATACTGTAAGAATTTTTAAAATCAGTCCGTTTATTTATAAGTTAAGTAATCCCAACGAACAAAAAAAAAATCAAATATTTCCTCTTTATAATATTAGTATAGATAGCTGTGCCCCGCGGTTTCACCCGCGTAAGTTTCGTAATTCCCGCAGGAACTGTTTTTTTTTTCTAAAATAAACGTAGCCTACGTTACTCCTTATAACATCAGCTACTGCCAGTGAAAGTCCCATTAAAATCAGTCAAACAAAAAACAGACAGACAGAGGCAATATTTTTTTTTATGTAAGTGCCGTATTTCATATGCATTTAGTGAAAAGCTGTTAATTTGGAATTAAAAACAGTCACTTCAATTTTATTTATGTACAGATTTAACCTAGGAATAAAGGAAAGGAAAAAAGGTAACGTACTTCTGTTGGTCGATGGGCACATCCGAGGCGGCGTCGAAGGGCGGCGGGCACTCGTCCACGCCCGCGCTGAACACGGCCGCCAGCTGCGGGCGCACCTCCTCCCACGCGGGCGCCGCCGCCGGCCGCGCGCCCGCCGATACACGCCGGCCGTCCTTCGACTTCGATTCTACGAGCGTGAGAATGTGAACAAATAAAAAACTAATTTTATTGGTATATATATACAGAGTAGAGTAAAAAGAGCTCCAGATGCTATACATAATGTACTCAAAGCGGAGCTCTTTCTACTTTGGTCATTGAAAGTGCCGCGGCCGACCAATATGCGCGCCGAGTGCGGCTCCGTAGCGAACGGTGCTCAGCGCCCCTTAGGAGCGCTGCGCCCGTGTGCAACGCACACCCTGCACCATAACTAAAGACGCCTCTGTATCTAAGTATACATATCAAATGCTATGACTGACTGACGGATCAACGCACATCGCTGATCGTAGAGACCTCAAAATTTGGAGGGTGTTTTCTTTTTATGAGGATTGTGAAAGTTTTTAATGGGACAACGTGATTCCTTGGTCCAATCTAACGTAAAAAACCAATTAAAAATCCTATTAGAACCATTTTCGACTTCTACGCGGACGAAGCCGAGGGCAAAAGCTAGTAGGTACGTAGGTATATATTATTTTATGTCATAGGGAGCAAACGGGCAGGTGCCACACCTGATGGTAAGTGATTACCGCCGCCTGTGGACATAGGGCATGCAGGTGCATATTGCCAACCTGAAGTGGCTTTCAAGTGAGGCTGCCGGAACACACCGTTAAGTGCTTGGGGACAGATTTTCTACTTGAAGGGCACTGGAATGTGCCCTACCACCACCATGCTACGGTTTCCTTCACCGACAGCTCAAGCTCATTGTTAGGGTTTTAATCTACGCCTTGTGGCGTTTGATCCGAAAGGACCAACCAAGACTGAGCTATCATCGCTGGTTTTTTGAAACCTGCCACGAAAATCTTACTAAGAAAAAAGGTTGACTGGTAGAGGATGTATTAGGCATTAAGTCCGCCATAGTTCATATCCCTAATAATATTAATAAATGACTAATAATGAAAAATAGAATCTAATAATATTATAAATGTGAAAGTAACTCTGCCTGTCTGTCTGTTACGCTTTTACGCCTTAATGACTCAACTGATCATCATGAAATTTTGAATATTTTTTATCCCGGAATTCCCTCGGGAACTCCGAATTTAACTCGGGTGAAACCGTGGGGAACAGCTATGTGCAATAGTTATTTCTATAAATTAATAACATTGTGCGTGCTTTTTAGACAACACAACTAAAGTAAAACTTTTTTCGCAACATACAGTTAAGTGCATTTATATCAAAGTAATATTTCTTAAATGTCATAAGTCTCTCTCTTTCTATCTTTACCGATGTATATCTCCCTCTCAACTTCCGTTTGCTTCGCTCGATCACACTTTTCGTAACGCGTTCACCTTACTCCCCTAGCTCAGCGTGCGTAGGTAAAGTTTTACTTCAAAAAACACTATTAGAGTAGACTGGCAGAGATCACTTAATAGTGATAAGGTCGGATAAGTTACAGTAGCTATACTTTATATCAGCGGGTATACAATAATATTTATTTAACTGTTGCAAAATGAGGAATATTAAAACCCGAATTTATCACACCAGGCGAAGCCGAGTAATAATATTGCAAACTTTTCCTACAGATTTTAGCACATATTGCCATTTAAAATTATTTGTATCCAGCTATACAACAAAATTTAATTATGTCACAGTCACGAGTGAGTTTAATTACATGTCACAATATTAAACTCATAATGAAAGATAAATACTGCGAAGTATACTCACCAAATATAATTTAAAGCAAAATAAAACAGATCGCTGTTAAAATGCGTTTAATTAGTATAGTTTATTTATACGATCAATAATCAATAGTTTTAAAAGTGCTGATATAGTCAAATCGTCTAGATTTGCATGAAAATATGCTATTATAATGCCATACTCGTAAGTACGTACACTCTGGAGTAATAGATAAATGTGATGATTTTTATAAGAACGAATAAAGTACCTACGTAATGAGGGTTGGACAGCTGTAATGAAGCGCTAAATTGAGGTTCAGGCTTGAGGAATGTGAGTGATAAGAGTTAGGTACTGTTGAAGCACTTACTTTTTAACTTAGGTTTCCTCCTCACTTTCTTTTGAACGACCAAGCCTGTCTTCTTACAGTAGTGCTCCAACATTTTCATAAACAGATGTACCGTTTCCACCAAGTCAACCAGATACGACCTTAAAAACAATGAAAATGAATACAAAAACGATTTACGACATTCCCATCTTATCAATTTATGAGACAAACAAACCTTGGCATTTTATTATCATCGTAGTTGAGGAATGTGGATATAATAAACTCTCTATATTCCAATACGTAAAAGATGTTACTCTTGAGTACTTTAGCGGACTCTCTGACAGTCGGATCATTGCTTCTGTCCATTGCAAGTAGGGTGTTCAATAGCTCCTTATAGGCTCTCAGGGCCAAGTGCAGTCTCCGCACCCATGATGAAAACTTCTTCTTTTCTACTTTGATCATGTCATAGTATTTTTCCATTTGTTGTTGAACAAAATGGAACATGGACACTGACATAGTTTCACTGTTAAAAAAAACATTTCAAAAGGATTTGAAAGCATTACGTAATGTAAAGTGATTTACATTTAACTAACACAATGTAGCATTGGCGTTAGATACTTTGTTTAAAAAAGCGAAATAAGGTAGATAAATCTGTATTTAATATAAACGAAGAAACTGACTGACTGACTGGCTGATTTAATTGACCTTAATGACATCAACACAGGTTACAACTTTCAAATTTGATACAAGGAAATTAGGTTTCAAAATTTTTATAGAGATATAAGATGAAACTAAACTTTAATTGAAAGTAGACATTAGCGAGCATTGAGCAAAGCATTTTCATCCTGGAGTATCCCAGCGAATCTCAAATTTCACGTAGCTGGAGCCTGGAACCCCAGGAAAAAATGACATTTCTTTATCTATGGACTACATTGATAAAAAAATGGTGAAAACCAAGCTTGTTATAACAAAAATTAACAAATTAACAACCTTACTAAACCCATTTTGAAATCGTTACCCCTGTTGAACTCCATGAAGAACTTGACAGCCCACAAATAGTATGATTCGTCATTCTGCTGTGCTTTAGCTCTAACCAGCACATCTTTTACGTAGCGCATCAATGGATTGTATGCACTATTTAAAAACTCTATACAAAACTCTTTCAAAAATAATCTGCAACATGGAAGTTTAAATAAATATTAATGTTGTTCTTTCTTCTTCTATACATTTAGTATAATATATTATACTACCGTATAGCAAACGCTGATCTCCTCTCCATTGAACCACTTTCTACAGGCCTTCTATTTTTTGGTTTAACTAATTTTGATTTTTTACTCCCATTAAAGTCTAAATTGGATATTTTATTCAAAGGTTTCAGGCATATTATTTCATTTTCGGATAAAGATTTCATGTTTTGTACAATGTAAGTGCCACCAAATCTTGAATGTCTAAAGGAATAATAAAGATATGTCATAGTTTTTGTGTGCTAAGTTCCAAAATATAGTAATTATAAAACTATTAATAAAGTTACCTTGCAGATGAAAACTGTCTTATTTTATTCAGTCGATCTTTAGACTCGGACATTCTTAATGTTAATAGTTCTTGTTCATCTCTCAACTTTTCATCTATACTTCTCTGCAAAGCCGCATCAGCAAGGCTTGTAGGATTTTGTTCCCTCAACAAATGTGATATAATTTCAAGAATATGCATAAAATATTGCTTTTCATTCTCTGATGACATGTAAAGGAGAATGTCAAGTATGCCAGATTGATTTAATGCCCAAAGAACCTTAAAATAAAAATAACTACGATAAACTTCTGTGAACATAACACATCACTTGAAACCTCAATACAAAGCATTTTTTTACCCCATTTTAATAGATAAATTATGATAAACCACTATTTTTGAAATAACATGGCAGTGATTTTAAGATTTTGAATACCTACCTAATTTATTTTATGACACTGTATTAGAGATTTTAATGAATAACTGTTGCAAGCTTACCAGTTTTGTTTTCTAGCTTATTATTAAGATTGTATAGTTGAAAATTAAAATGATTATTATATTAATATTTGCCACCTAAAAATCATTTAATTTCTAACTAGTATAGCACTTGATCTATGCCATTACATGAAAGATCAAGATTAACTACATGAGAACATCCAGATGAGAGCCAACTTCACTAATTCAACAGTTCATAAAGTTGTTTTTGTGAGCATAAAACCACTTTCAACCTCCAGCATAGAGAGTAAATGTTCTAATTATAGATGGGCAATATTTATTTATTTATTTATTGAAAAGAACGACCAACAAAGCATACACCGTAACATTGGTAGTGATACAATATACTTGGGATTAAGCCAGATAAAATATTTTATCAGGTTTAATAAACCCAGCATCGGGGTGATTGCCCATCTATAGTTCTCATTGTTGTGATGGTAACTATCAACAATAATTACAAAACTTATTTAGACAACACCAGTAATTTATAATTATTTCAAGAAGCATACCTGGTCATGGACACTTGCATCACTTTCCGGTCGCTTTTCTCTGTCAAGATCAGCTGGGACATGCAGCACATTTCTTATTAAGATTAAGATTCTTTCAATTATAAGGCCTGTGTCTTCATCCCTTTCACTCCAATCCTAAAAATATCATAAAAAATAAAAGAACAGAAATATACTTTGGCCTTTATACCTTTCATTTTATTAATAATAAATATTTAAAGTAGTTTTTACTTACTATTTCCAAAACTTTTCCTAATTTTTTAGTAAACACAGCCCATGTCTCTACTTTTGTGAAAGATTCCTCTTTGTATGATTGTAAATGCAACAATATTTGTAAAAAGTTATGTCGAGCTGTTCTTTCTATAGGAACCTCTTCCCTATAGAGCAGCAACGCTGGGTTGGTAAGGTTAACTAGCAACCTGAAACATTAAAAACCAATGTCTAAATAATTCCAACGATGGATATTAAGATAATACCAATTAACCCTAGAAAGATAATCATATTTTGATGTACGTAGAAGATAATCATGCGTAAATTTGACGCATAAGTTTTAAGTAGTAGTAATGTGTTTTTTTATTTATTGATTTAAATAAACTTTACCAGTATTATTTATTTACACTCTGATAAAATGATAAATACCACAATTAATATATTTATATTTATTTATTATATAAAAACAAGCCCGAATCATAAAACGTCTTCAAAAATCAACAAAAAATTGGAATATTTTTTCTTTTATCGCAAATAACTTTTTTTTCCTAATAATCAGCCATTTTAAGTTAAAAACTCAGTAATAAAGACATTATATTATATATCACATGATAGGAACATACAGTTATATTCAAATAAGTCAGATACAACTTTCGTCCATATCCAAGTATATTATGTTGTCGGCAAATATATTTTTTACATTTTCACGATGCATTTGCCTTTCGTAGTATTTTTTCCCGACTGCTGTCATCATCAGGATGCCAATCAAAGCACGGATTCATTCATTCTTGTCACGAAATGTAGCAACAATCATAGATTTCCGTTCCAACTATATCTCGGTATTTGTTCATCTTACAATTTCGATAGATATTATTTCAGTAAAAAAAAATTGAATCTTGAGAGGATCATATAGATGACGACACATACGTGTTGAACTCCTTTGATATCTAACAATATTCAGTGCTGATACTCTGCTACGTCTTGTGACCTTCGAAGTGGACCAGCAATTCTTGCCTCTAACAGTCCGCTTCAGCAAGTTTAGTATTCGATGAGAAGCCGAGGAAGAAGTCAGTTGTTGAATCATTTCTTCATGTAAGGGTTCGTTTCTGCTGGATGTCGCCTTGTCTTCTCTCTCCTTTGTCATAAAACCTTCTTCGAAGTCACTCTGCACGTCGTCTTTGTTGGAATTATATACAAAAATTAATTACAGAGTCGTATTGTACTTGGCTAGTAGTACCAATTCCCCTTCCTACAACCATAAGTATAAAAGTCGTGTGATGTAGCCAATGCTTTCCTTACTACTCTCCTTTTGTATCAGGATATAGACGTGTGTAACTCAAGTGTGAATGAGCAAATAAATACGTATAATCTTTGTTCAGTCTAAACGTTTTCTTTCTTTCACATAACCAATTTCAATAGGTTATGGGCCCAGTCTAACGTGATAAGTTAAAGTTATTCTGCGTTTGTGTTTCTATATTTTTGGTTTAATCAGTGAAGTAATTTTATGGAATTTACAATCTAAAATTCTAAAGTAAAGCATAATATATTAAACCGACAAAAGTATAGTGTCTGGAAGTTTAGAATATACCTACGTTCGTTGTTAAACTAAATCAACGTTATAAAAGTGATTAAAGAAGATCCGGCTGTGTAATGTGAAGAATGACAGAAAAATATATATAATCCAGTTGTCAAAAGTATTAAATGTTGAAAATAAAATTGATAACAACAAAAGAAGAAAAATCGAAAGTGCGAAACCTAAATCGCATCACTATAAAAATTACTATTATAAAAACCAATATTTGAAGAGACCTAATTTGGTTAAATGTTTTCATTGTGAGCGCAAAGGGCACTTGAAAAATGAAAAAAAAAAAAAAAAAAAAAACAATATTGTTATCGTTACAAAATTCAGTTCAGAAAACTAACACAACAAGAACTGTTGAAGCTGTAGAGATGACTCAAACACCATCTACTATAAATTATTTTTGGGATTTGCCTTTATGATCGGCAATTACAAAATGATGGTCACGAAAATAAAATATCCTTTTATGGAATTCAGGCGCATCGGATCACACTGCTAACAGGGACGGTTGATTCAATAATTTTACGTTTTTGAATCCTCCTTTAAAAAAAAAAAAAAATTCAGTTGCCAAATTAAGTCATTTATTTCATTTCAGCTACAAAAAGAGGCTCTATAAAGGTTACCAGCAATTTGGGCATTGAAGATATTTTGGAAGGTGTACTTTATTGTCCTGAAGTTCTAAAAAGGTTACCAGCAATTTGGCATTGAAGATATTTTGGAAGGTGTACTTTATTGTCCTGAAGTTCCATATAATTTGTTTTTGGTTTCTAAGATGCAAAAGGCAAGGTATTATAAAATTATAATCAAGGAACGTGAATATGTAAAGAAGGTAAAACCGTAATAAAGGGTGAGTCTAGAAATAATTTAATTTTCTGGTCTTGTAATGATAAATAATTTATGTGAAGCCTTCATAATATATTGGAAACAGTCGCGATTATCCTTTAATCTTGCTAAAGATAAAAGTTAAATAACTCGACCACTTTATGTTGTGCACTCAGACGTTTGCGGTCCTATCACTTTTATCTACCGTTGACAATAAAAACGTTAAAACGTTAAACGTTAACATTATTGTGTTATTTACTTGTTGACTTATAAATCAGACGTGTTCTCGACTTTTTAAGGATTTTGTTACTAAAAGCGAGGTGAAACTTAGTTTAAAATTAGTCTGATCTGTGATATCGGTGGGGAATATTTATCTACCGAAATGAAAGACGTAAACAAAAGGGCATTGCATATTATTTATCAGTTCCTAGAACAGAACGATGTTTTAAAGCGAATGGTACGAACTATTATTGATAAAGCCCGGTCCATATTAAGTGGTGTCAAGTTAAACTTAAACAAAAAAAAATTTGGGGCGAGACTGTTTTAACAGCGGTACATTTAATTAATATGACACCTACTAAAGCTTTGAAACTACTTCAAACACCATTTGAGTTATAGCGTAATAAAAAAAAAAAAACCTCAATTAAAGTATTTAAAGGTTTTGGGTTCGACTGTGTATGTTCACAACAAAACCAATAAAAATTAATTCGATGATAAGTCATGGTAAGGAATATTGGTGGGTTATGAACCAAACAGTTATAAAGTTTGGAATGAAAACTGCGAAAAGTTTGTAACTGTCAGGGAAGTTAGTGTTAAAGAAACTAACTGGTCTCCAGGCCTCTGGGAGGTGCTGAAAGGAATAGTGATGAATATTCCTATGACAAAACTGATATTATAGACGGACGGTCAAAATCAGTGTCTTTAAAGTTTTTAACTGACAGATTAAAATCAGATACATTGTTCGAAATCTGATGAGCGTAAACTCGCTAAAAAATTCGCAAAGGTAGTGTTTTGAAAAATACCTATATAAGTTTCGAACGATACACAATCTTAGTGACTACATGGTGACAACATTGTTTTTAATTTGTAACGATAATAAACCTACTGTGATTGCAATAAGACTCATTATTCAATGCATACAGTTGTTAATATTCAATGAAACGTTAAACGCTATTTATTTATGCCATGCAATATAAGTCTTTAATTCCATTGCCTAAGACTTAATACATTGTCGTTACAAGATTAAAAGTAACATTGCCTACTTCTAATAGTGACGTAGAATCTCAAAGTTCTGTTATGCCCATTGAGTTACTATAATAATAGTTCAATGGTTATGCCAAACATAAACAAAATTATTTTAACGGTTTAAGGATGACAGGCTTAAAAAAAAAAAAAAAAACCGCTCTACTATTTCTTACTACGAAGGCGATGATGATTACATAATGTGTGTGCAAACTATTTTGTCTGAAATTCCAACTTCTTTTGATGAAATAAAAACTAGATGTGATAAATCTCAGTGGGAAGTTGCAATTAAAGACGAATTGGATTCACTTTCAGTAAATAACACGTGGACATTAGTGCCATGACCACAGAATAAAAACATCGTAGATTGTAAGTGGATATTCTCTATCAATAATAAGACTCGACGAGTTTGGAAAACCTTGAATAAAGCGCGTTTAGTTGCTCGAATACCAAGAATATCTAACGGATTACAATGAGACTTTTGCACCGTTGGCTAGAATTGATAGTTTTAGATTTTTAATTAGTTTTGCAAATCAGTAGAATTTATTAGTTCATCACATTGACGTAAACCTGCATTTAAAGGAATTTAAAGGAATTTAATTTAAAGGAACATTATGGAAATTCCTAAAGGTGTAAACTATAAAAACAATTATGTCTCTAAATAAAATAAAGTGCTGTATAAGCGCTCTATTCTATTCTATTCTATTCTATAAAGCGCTGTATGGTTTTGTTTTTAAATTTAAATAAAGCGCTGTATGGTTTAAAGCAGGCAGCTAGATGCTGGTTTGAAATCTTTTAACAGTCATTGAAAGATGAGGCTTTCAAAACTCATCAGTAGATAGATGTTTATATGTACTTAATAATGGGCATGTAAATACAAATGTCTATGTAATACTGTATGTCGATCACATAGTTTTAGTGTGTGGTATAATTCAAATTTTAAATGAGTTTAAAGTTATTTAATGACTTAATTCAAATGTTGGATCTTAAAGAAATGAAGTTATTTCTTGGTATCAAAGTTACTAGATACAATGATAAGATAACAGTAGTTTAAAACTCATACATAAATACAGTATTAAATAAGTTAAATATGAGTGACTGTAATCCAGTTAATACACCTCTGTAAAATAAGTTAAATCATAAAGCTTTGAATTTCAATGAAAAATATGATGCCCCTTGTAGAAATTTCTTGGGATGTTTGATGTATGTCATGTTATGTATACAACCAGACCTAAGCACAAGTGTAAATATATTGAGTAGGTATACTCGTAAAAAAATAATAAGGAATTGTGGCTCTGTCTGAAAAGAGTACTTAGATATTTGAAGAGTACAAATAATTTAAAGTTGACGTACAAATGATGTGATTTGATTTGATGTGATGTTATGTAAATACCATACTCTTATGTAGGTATGTAACCCCAATCAGAGGGTGGGTGGAAGTAATACAAGTGATAGAAAAAGTACCACTGGGTATTTATTTAAACTGTTTGATAAGTGTTCATTTTTACTTGGAATACAAAGAAACAAGTGTCAGTAGCAGCCTCTTCGACTGAGGCGGAGTATATGGCATTATTCGAAGCTGTTAGATAAGCTTTGTGGTTAAAATCTCTAGCACTCAGTATTAATATTAATATCACAAAACCTATTATTATTTTTGAAGATAATAACGGCTGTTTAAGTATTGCAAATAACCCAATCAATCACAAGAGATCAAAACACATAGATATAAAATATAATTTTTCTAAGGAACAAATTGAGAAAAAGGTAATAAAATTGTGTTATATTCCCACAGGTAAACAGTTGACAGATGGACTAACTAAACCTTTAGCAGCTGCTTCTTTCCAAGCCATGAGAGCTGATATGGGCTTGGAATAACATTATTACTTGTTCCATAATATTTGTTTGTTTATAAAATATTTTTTTTATTAACATGATCTGATTAGGTTTTTCTGGGTTTTCCCTAATCCTGCGCAGCGAATGCTGGATCATGGTATTGTTATTCTCCCAGAGTACACTATGAAGTTACATGCGTGCTATTTTGTGTTTATTGAATTGTATAAATATCCTTGTTATAAGATATTGGCATTTGGCATACTTAAATTAATTTTTGAGGGGGCGTGTTGGAATTATATACAAAAATTAATTACAGAGTCGTATTGTACTTGGCTAGTAGTACCAATTCCCCTTCCTACAACCATAAGTATAAAAGTCGTGTGATGTAGCCAATGCTTTCCTTACTACTCTCCTTTTGTATCAGGATATAGACGTGTGTAACTCAAGTGTGAATGAGCAAATAAATACGTATAATCTTTGTTCAGTCTAAACGTTTTCTTTCTTTCACATAACCAATTTCAATAGTCTTCACTCTCATGTACTCACAGATGGCTTCGTCATCACGCTCTAAAAAAACGCTCAGGATTCGATCTTCTCCCAAAATTCTACTGTCCATTATCGCGTTATTTTATCAGGATATCTACGAAAATATATAAATAATATATAAAATAAGGTAACAAGTATCATCAGATAAAAAAACAGCATGAATGTCTATTTAGGTCAAAATCTCAAAAATCACTTAAAAGATAATCATGCGTCATTTTGACTCACGTGGTAGTTATATTTCCAAATTGATGACACTTACCTCAGTGAGACATGCGCCTCACGGAAGGTCTAAGCAACGTGAGAGATGTCCTAAAAGCACAGCAACAGATTCGCAAAATTAAAAACGAGAGAGCAATATTTCGAACGCATATGCGTCAATTTTACGCAGATTATCTTTCTAGGGTTAAGTAGACGAACCTGAGAGTAACATCGAAGAGTTCTTCATTATCCCAGTGGTCGATTAACATAGGTAGCAAGTCAGTTTGTAGTACTTTCGTTTGACCAAAATGTCTACGTATTTCATGATCTTCACCATCACGTCGCAGATATCTGATCAAGTCTTTCACTGTATTTATTGTAAAATCGTCTATCAAGTACTTTCCAGTTCTTTTATTGAACGTTCCCAAGGCATTACAAGTTGCTGAAAGTTCAGCCGATAATAAAGAACTCATTGTTAATTTAATTTCAACTAATAACAATCTTTTACAGCTTTTATTAAAATAATCAACTAAACATATTCAAAAATAGATCTATAAAAAACCCGAGAAACAAATTTTTCTTTGTAAATAAAATGTGTTTTGTATTTTATTTTTATCTGAGGCTGATTCTGATTTCTGAATTTCTGATTTCTGATCACAAATGAACTAAAAGCCCGCGAAACCAAATGTCAA
Source organism: Zygaena filipendulae (assembly GCA_907165275.2). NCBI lineage: Eukaryota > Metazoa > Arthropoda > Insecta > Lepidoptera > Zygaenidae > Zygaena > Zygaena filipendulae. The sequence continues at coordinate 5,877,664 of OU015657.1, forward strand.
AATAGTTATTTTTTTAATTTATCTTAATGGGGAAGGCAAAGAAAGCTAAGCCCATACAGCCAATTCAGTAGTATTTTTCTTCTGAAGTTATTTACATCGAAATGCAATGTGAGATGCATTTCGATGCTTTACTGGAACTATTACCAGCAACTCAGTTGAACCTTAATAGGACGCTCTGTCGGAAGTTGTATAGTAAAACAACAACCTCCCGATGAACGCCCCATTTCATTTTATTTCAGTGTTTCCACATACTGTTCATCACTAATGGAACACTATTATTCAAAATTCACCACATTTACACAATATTAATTACGATAAACTAATTTTCAAAACAAAGAAATAAAACTGAAGTCTATTTCCATTCAATTTCACTGCTAAAATCCCGCCAAAAGTTCTTTTTTTGTTAATGTTACCCCTTATGGAGACGAAAAAGGAAGCCAAGTTCACACAGCCAGTTCATTTATTTTTCTTTTCAGAAGTTATTTACATTGAAATATATCGGTGAGATGCATTTCGATGCTTCACCGGGACTTCTGGAAGCAACTCTTCATAAGTGGGGACCTTAATGGGATGCTCTGTAGGACGTTATTAAAACGATTACCTCCCAGCGAACTCTTCATTTCATCTCATCCCCTGTTTCCACACACTTTTCATCATTGAGGGTGCTTTTCTACCAGAGATGTGCTATGCAGCTATGCTGCGAAGATGTGAAATCTACGCTACGAAAATATGTGACCGTTTCCACCAATACTACGCTAGGTAGCTTTGCGAGGAAGCTGCGTTACGAAGATGCGCCACCGCAAAGTAGCAGTGTGCAGTGCGAGAAAGATGCGCATCTCGGGCTATGCTATGTATCGATAGTAGGGAAACGACGGGGGCGGCGCGGTGAGGGGAGACACCACTCGCGATGGCCCATAGCAGGCATAAAAAGCACATTATCTTAGTTGAATCCGTTTCCACCAGTGCTAAGCTATGTGCGCCAATGAATATGATTGGTGGATATCAAACGCATCCAAAGCATCGTAGCATAGCACATCTCTGGTGGAAAAGCACAGATCACTATTATGCAAATTCCACCACGTTTACAATATTAACCACGATAAACTAATTTGTAAAACAAAGAAATAAAACTGACGTCCATTTTGCTCAAATCCAGCCAAAAGTCTCATTGTTTTTTCTTTTCTCCTTTCATCACATTATGAAAATTCAATCATATTCACACAATATTAATAACGATAGACAAATTTACAAAACAAAGAACAAAACTGACACTGCTCAAAGCCCACTCGCCTTCTTAATTGGATAGAAATTGATATCTTCCAGTCCACCAACCTACTCTCAGAACAATAAGTTTTTTTTTTCTCTTCTTTTTGGACAGTAAGTTATTCTTCTGAGAACATAGGTACTACTCGGCATTGAATCATTGGAAAATCAGAAGTAAAAAAGTGACTTAAAAAAGTTAAACTGGTTCAAAAGTTTTTTTGAAGTCTCAATAAATTTGTAATATAATATCAATAATATGTATTAAATATAACTATTTAGTATTTATAAGTAGGTACTAGGTAGGTATACGGTATACCTAATTACCTAGCTACATCTGCAGTCATAGTTTAGGTATTTATTTATTTAAACATTATGCACATCATGGTACAAAAGGCGGACTTAATGCCACAGTGGCATTCTCTGCCAGTCAACCTTCAGATAGTACAGAGAGCTCACTTGGTGGTGCATTTGCGATCTTAACTACTGAACCAATTTTGATAAAGCTTACATGTTTTGGTTCCCTATGTTGAACGAAGCTTGAAAGAAAGATCTATAAAATTTTTAAAATGCCTCTCGTACTGTATGGGCCCTGCATGTTGGATTGGAAAAGATAAAAGACTCTTTAGTCTCTACACTCCTATATAAGTACCTACCTACCTAACGCTTATGTACCTATATTAGACGAAGTCTGAATGAGCTAATGATATCGAAAAAAAGGAAACTGTTTAGCTTGGTATAACATTGTGATTAAAGGCATGTATCTAAATGAGTGAGAAGCATGAAAGTGATTAGATATGTGGGGAGAGGAAGACCAAAGAAAAGATGGGATAAATGTGTGAGGAATGATTTGATGAGGAATAAAGTGGATGCAGATGCAGAGAGACCTACCAGCTTGCACCACATCCCAAGTAAAATAAATTATTTGACAGTAGGTACCTAATTATAAAAATGTTGAAGGCCGACCGCCGCCGACCTAACGGAACTCTGGATATCTACACTTTTATGTTAAAAGAAAATTTCATTTTGCAACAGTCCCATGTAAATATTGGTTGGGTTGTTAAAGCCTTTCGCCGTTCTCCTACTAAGAAACTGTATTTGATCCTTATAATTGATAAGTATTTGGTTTGATACCTGTCTACATAGGTAGGTACCTAGTTACCGTGAAATTTACATAGAGCCACCCAATGGTCGGGCAAACAACTTCATTCTCGAAGGGGAATTTGAATTCAGACATCAGATTTCGAACTTACCTAATATTTTACTTTGTCAATAGGTATGAATTGTAAGTAGTACTCTGCACTTGTTTGAATAGGTATAAAAAACTTCACACGTTGTAAGGTATAGGGCAAGTTCCACTAGTTCCTTTATCTTTATACTTCATTGGTTTTAAGTTTTGTACCAAATTAATTTAATTTATTTAATATGCAGTTCTTACCTGGTGAAAATTGGTGTTTTCTATTATGTAGGCCTTTTTGTAGCAAAGTTTAGAAGAGGAATGTTTATTTATTGTGTAGTCACTCGTAGATTACAGTGGCTGGGTAATAAAATAACATCATCGGTCAGGAGCACTCTCTTGTGTCACAGGAATGTAATCAAGACATTCGTCACAGGCGCAGACCCGTGATACGTGAGGGGCATCTCTTATTCTTATCTATTACTTATAAGTAAATGAAAAAAAAAAAAAACCATTCGGTTACAAGTCAAAGAATGAGAGGATTTTATTAGTAATGAATTTTAGCAAAATAATGAGTTTAAGCAATCTGCAGCGAGGAATAAAAGAATGGTTAAAATTTAAGTATAAAACGAGGAGGCCGTAGGTATACCTACCACTGGTTATTCATATTATGCCAATATGCCAACCTAAGAGCTAGCCGGAGGTTAATAACCCCTTCCCAACGTACGAACCTTACAAGTACCTACCTCTTTAAATAAATTATTATTTCAACTATCCTTTTGATTCTGAATCTTATAAAATATAGGTAGGTAGTATCTATAAGTAAAATGTTATTAGTAGTACGTAGTAGATAAAGTAACTAGATATATAACGTAGGTATAGAGTTTAACCCCAGATGACGAGCCTTTTGTTACAAGTGCGTTATAACTCGGCAAGTAGGTACAGCTACTCAGTACTTACCATTCCTTAAAAAATAGGATGTGATCCGTTAAAAGGGGATGTTCTTGTTGTTTCCCACGACTGCAGGGGCGAACCACAAACTCATGGGTATCCATGCGCGACGTTAAACGCTCCTCATTTTTCTATAGTTGGAGGAAAATTGCCGTCGTATTTCCGGCTCACATGTCCTTAAGCCGGAGACAACGAGATTATCCGCGGGGAAATAAAATGGAGACACGAAAATCATCAATCTTTCCCTATACATACGTAGGTGCCTCAGGAGCACCGCCATAAGGAGAAAGATAATAATATCAAACCTTTTTGAAGAGAAAAAAAATCGACATATTTTGAGTTAACGTAACGTACATAGGTATCTACACTTACTGTCTGAGTGCGGCCGCGCGTTAATCCACCAAAACAAAATTACAACACACAATAATTACGTATCGCGTTAATTACTTATTTCAACGAAAACTTTTAACTTTTATTTAAAATAAATATAATATGAAGTATAGCTACCTACCTATACGTTAATAAACAATCGACCGAACTTGAACATTTCACTGAAAACATGGCGTCGCGTTTAGCACGTTTTGATAAAGTTAGTATTATTTGATAGGTTTGTTGCTCGTGGCTCTACTCCGTAGTTGGTTTACAAATCTGTCGACCACACTCAGAGTCGTTTTAATGATTAGGTACTTAGTAAAGATTTTTAAAACATAAATTCAAACTGCCGCACTCAGAGACGTTCACTAAATTAATGTTAATTGGCATTTTACTAAATTTAAGTTAGTTAAATGTCAATTAACATTAAAACTCCGTCATTGAACGCGGTAGTTTTGTTTTTAAAATAAGTGAAAATAAAATTAAAATAAGTTAAAATTAAGTGATTATTAAAACGACTCCGCGCGGTGCGGCCGTAAACGTGTTAACTTTTAACTCGTATATATATAATAACGTTAGCGATTATTTCGTTCAGTAAAAATACCGCGAGGGGTACAATATTTCACATTATCCAAACTAAAATAAAATTAATAGCTAAGCCTAGCCTTAATAAGTCAAATAAGAAATTATCAGAGGGGCTATTATGTAAATTTTGTTGCTATTGTTTTTCGATTTCAATCCGAAATATAGCGGTTTTTTAATTAATTGATCGTGTTTAGACATAGTGTAAGTAATATGTTGTTGTTGGTTGATTGCTAGATATTGTAGGTGTCAAAACGTGCATATTGTAATCGCAAAACCACCATGTTTTTTTTTGATTGCAACCGAAAAATTATAGAAACAAAAGTTACATAATAGCCCCTCTGTTCTACAATAATCGCGATTTTAAACACTATACATATGTATACCTGCATAATTAAATTCTACGGTTTTTTTAACATGTTTTTATACGTACCTACTTAGTGAATTAAATTTTATCGTAACGAAGGAGACATTAAAAGTCGTTATGGCGGAACAAGTAAAAGTTGGCTACGGTCCCACAGCCATCGCTTGGCCAGCACAAGTTGCGCCAATTACAATAAGGGTGACCACGATGCATCATAATTTGTTGTACTTCGATAAAACCATTGAACTTTGAAAATTTGTAGAGGCACGGAGATGAAAGCCGTATAGTAGAATCCAGATTAGACATAATTTTTAGATATAACCACGCCCACTTAAGTAGCTACGTGTGAGAATTACGCGTAGCTTTATATGTACATATCTACATTTAATACCTACTTACATACCAACCTTAAATAATTCCTTAAAAATATTCATGATAATTTATCTTCTGCTTTTCACATAGAAAGTATGTATTAAAAAAAAATCTATTTATTTTTCCGTATTAAGTTTATCATACAGATACATCACTACTCTTCTCCTCCCTGTTATCTAAAAGAGAATATATAGAGATCGCTTTCAAGTGATAAGGATAGGTGTAAGATAGGTGTCTCTATCTGGAGTTCAGCTAAGATGTTACTGTATTTCGCCGAGTTGAAAGCGTTACGGACGTCCAGCGTGATGACTGCGCAAAACTTGCGGGTGCGCCATGTACCCTGACGGGCACGTTCGATCGCTCCACAAATGGCTCTCAAGGCATCAACGGTAGACCTGGCTTTTCGGAACCCATATTGAGACTCCGCCAAGTCTCCCTTATTTTGAAGGTCTTTTGTCAGTCTGTCAGCTATGAGTCGTTCAAAGAGCTTCCCTAAGTGGCTCAGGAAGAGAAACATAGAGCCATACCTTATTCGGCTGATTGGCTCCTACTTCTCGGACAGGCTGATTGAGTATGACCATCAACTGGGCAGTGAGAAGGTGGAAGTTAAAAGAGGCGTTCCCCAGGGTTCCGTTCTCGCACCCATTTTGTGGAACATCATGTACGACGGAGTGCTAAAGATACAGTTCCCACCTGGTACCAGCGTCGTCGGCTACGCCGATGACCTGACGCTTATTATCTCGGCAAAACACGAAGAAATGCTAATGGCGAGAGGAAATACTGCCGTCAGTATGGTAGGGAGATGGATGATGGAAAGAGGTCTTGAGCTGGTACCAGAGAAAACCGAGGCCATGCTCGCATCCGGTCGAAGAAAGCATATTCCCGTCCACTTCACAATCCAAGGGTTAAGAATCCAGCCCAAAAACACTGTCAAGTGCCTGGGAGTACTCCTCGATAAATCTATGACTTTCCTGCCGCACATCAAATCTACTGCAGCTAGAGCAGCGGTACGCTGCCAGGCACTTGGTCGGCTAATGCCTCGCATCGATGGCCCGAAGACGCTAAAACGAAGACTGCTTACGGGAGTGATTAGATCTATCCTCTGCTATGCGGCACCGGTGTGGAGTAGGGGGCTGAACTATCGAATAGCCAAAACCAAAATCGACAGCTGCTACAGACTCGCAGCAATACGTGCTGCGTGTCTCTACCGCACGGTATCTTATGAGGCGGCTATGGCTATCGCAGGCATAATTCCTATTCGTTTAATCATTGACGAATCCTGTCAGGCACACCAGCTTACTGACAAGACTGAAAAAATGAGAGCCGATCTAAGACGCGACACGCTCTGCAAATGGCAAGACCTATGGACTGACGCAGAAAAAGGCCTCTGGACAAAAACCATCCTGCCGGATGTTCAGAAATGGCACAAACGGCGCTTCGGGTCCGTTGACTACTTCTTGTCTCAGTGTCTCTCTGGTCATGGGATATTCAACAGCTACCGAAAGAGGATAGGGAAAGCACACACGGATATTTGCTGGTACTGCGAGGACGTCGACACTGCGGAGCACACGCTTTTCGTGTGCCCCCACTTCGAAAAGGAACGCGAATTGTTGATCAGGGATCTTACACACAGCATCAGCAAAGAGAACATGATCGAGGTGATGCTAGGCTGCGAGGGGAGCTGGAATCGCATCAGCGACTTCGTCACCTCAATCATGAAGCAAAAACAGACCTTTGAGAGAGAGCTTGAGGCAATAGATAGAGGAGGGTAACATCCAGAAACACTCTGCAGCTGAACGATGAGTTAAATCATAGTTCCGTTCAGCTGCTACGAGTAGCCTGGAGGAGGGGTTTTTAGTCCGTGCAAATCGGACACTCCCTGTCAGTACGGGCTGGCAGGGGTCCGTTAGGGATTTTCCCCTCCTCGCGATTAAAAAAAAAAAAAAAAAAAAAAAAAAAGGTGTCTCTATCTAGCTGGATTTGTTTGTATAATATAGTAGGTATGTGTGCTAAAAAGTAGTTTGTTGGTAAAAGTATTTGAATTATGTTCCCTCTTGTACCAAGAGTAATATAGACATAATAATTTATGCCAGAAATAACATAATTCCATTAATTAAACCGCTGCCATTGGCTAGAAAAAAGCGTCACCCTGTTAATAGGGAAAGTATAAGTACCTCCCGAGTGGAGGAGTTCGTTTGCTCTTATCTCGTTCTCCCGACCAACGTGGAGTTACATTTAATTGTTCAAGTTTTATTGTAACCATCATAATTGCGTTATTGGAGGCAAAATATTAATTTCGACGCTATCAACGATAAAGTTTAAATTGGTGTGATTTATTCGATTTATGACATTTGACGTTTCTTTAGGTACCTACCACTTTGTTACTTTCGCATCTAACATCTAACGGTATGTTCCAGCAGCCTATATTAAAAGCTAGTTTCCTTTCCAGGCTACGTTTGTTAAGAATCTTTGACCAAACTATCATTTAACATCCAGGCGAGCTGTACTCAAATACCTAACCTGTTAATCATATATGTACTTAAATAAAAATAGTAAAATTTCGCTTGTACTAAATTTTAAAAGACTAATAACAGGTGTAGGTAGCCTTATATAGAGTTAGGCTATAAAACCATAAAGTTATAAACGTGCAGTGGAGAAAGCGTCCATTGGGTCATACAGCGCGGAACAACAGCCCGGAGAACAATTCAATTTACTTTTATAACCGGAGCTGATCCCCTCTTGCGAGATCAGGTTTCCTGCCGAGAACTAATCATCGCTACCACGCTTTGATTCGTTAGCTCTGTCTCGAAGTGATTGCCTTTAAATCTTAATATTGTATAGGGATTTATGATGCAGCATTTTGTATTTGTCACTTTAATAAAAATATATAGATTGATAGATAACTCTTTATCGCATAAAATGAACAATAAAAAAACAATATTACTATAGAGAACCATAGGCGGTCTTATCACTCCGAGTGGGAATAGGTGGTGAGAGACATATGACTGCAATTTATAACTATACTATCTGTGCCCCGCGGTTTCAACCGCGGTAATTTCGGAGTTCCCTCGGGAATTCCGGGATAAAAAATTGCCTATGTCCTTCTCTGTACTCCTGATAACGTGCATGCCAAATTTTATCCAAATCTGTTCAGTCGTTTTTGCCTGATTGAGTAACAAACATCCAAACATCCACACTTTCACATTTATAATATTTAGTAGGATTAAAATTTTTGGATAAATAGATAAAATCATCAATAATATTATGATGATACAATAATTATATTAACAATGCACTTTTAGTAAGCAAGTAGGTACCTATATAATAATAAGCCACCACAAGTAATATCTATAGGAATTATAATTATATAGGTACGTCACCTAAAATCTACAAGTTGACATTGTGGATAATACAATATGTCTAGTTTTTCGACGAAATAATATACATCTACCTATACTGATTATATTCCGACTTAAGTCGAGAAAAAGTTAATAATTTTAAGTTGTATGACATAACATGTACTTACCTATTACCGCACTCTAATACTATTGTTATTTGTGACAGATAGTTTTTTTTAAGGACACTAAAAAAAAACTATTATCGCTGTTGTCTGCGATTTCACCCGCGTTAATTTCGAAGATCCCGCGGGAATTCCGGGGCAAAAAGTACACTAAGTGTTATTCTGATGTATAAGCTATTTATATCATTGTAAGTTTCATTAAAATCCATTTAGTAGCTTTTGCGTGAAAGATTAACAAACATTCATACATCTATCGCGTTTTTTATTATTAGTAAGGATATTTCCTACTACTAGTTTATGCTCGAAAAATCTCTACATTTTTTATTGGTGCGTATGTCTATCTATACTATAATTAATAAAAAAGTAGAATCCGCGATTCTGTACATTGAATATTTTTAACAAAATTGTCAGGGGACGATGAACGAAAAGTAACTAACCATAAAAAAAGGGTTTTAAAAAATATTTTCTGCCTGTATGTCTGTCTGTCTGTTCGCGATAATCTCTGAATCTACTGAACGGATTGTCATGCGGACTTCACAGGTAGATTAAGCTTAGCCTGGAGCTACATACCTATAGGCTTTGTTTCATTGATATCGGATGCCGGGAAAAAAGTTGTATAAAAACCTTTCGCGCGGGTGAAACCGCGGGGCACAGCTAGTTCATAATATTTTTATTTTATTTTTTATTTTCGTTTATTCAGGACAACAATAGCTACAAGAACATATAATATATAATATGTATACATATATTGATGTAAAAGTAGAACCTAAAGCTACCTTTTAAAGTGACATAGATTTATTTAGGTATACTAAGATAAAATTGTCTAAAATACAGGTTAATTATTACGTACTCTATAAAGCTATGCAATATTCGAACAGTGAAATCGTCCAGACGGTTCAATACTATGAAAATTAAATATTAAGCTGGAATGGACTGGGCATCCTCGATAGAGGGTAGATTTAGTGCCGAGGATTTCATGATAAACCTATATTTAGTTTACCTCTAATAGGTAGGTCTAGATACATCTGCTTTTAGAGCTTGGTCAGATTATATTGGATTATCACTACATAATATAGGTAAAACAAAGTCCTCCGCTGTGTTTGTTTGTCTGTCTGTCAGCCTGTTCACGATAAACTAAAAAACTACTGAACGGATTTTGCGGTTTCACCAATAAAATAGAGTGATTGAAGAGGAAGGTTTATACCTATTACTTATCCTGGAATCCCCGCGGAAATCGGGGGTGAACCCGCGGGTGACAGCTAGTTGTACCTAATTTAGAAATTGAAATTCTATGTACTGTATATTAACAATGTTAAAGCGCAGGTGGTAGGGCCCTAGGAAAGTCAAGAAATAGGTTGTATTACGATATTTCTTTCCCTCCTTTGTTTCTCTTATAAAAAATAGTATTTTATTTTGGATATCTTAAGTCTTCTACTCCTTATATGTTGAAACGGCTGGACGGATTTAGATAAAATTTGAAATAAAGATTGTATACCCAACTGAATACATAGAATATTTTACCTCTGAACAACCAAACGAGTAGAGAAGACGCTGATGAAATCGCGGAGGATAGCATGGTATTTAAACAAAATTCATAATACGACGGGATACATTTTCATCAATAACTTTTTTCTTGAAAAATTAATTTCATATCTAATATATATAAATCACGTGTCACGTTGTTTGTCCGCGATGGACTCCGAAACTACTGAACGGATTTTGATAAAATTTTGTAACCATTCATAAAATGGTCCAACTTAAAAGATAGGATAGTTTTTATCCCGGAATTCCCTCGGGAACTGAAGGACATAGAGTATTTTTTTCCCGCAACCTCCGCGGGAACTACGAAATTACCGCGGATGAAATCGCGGGGGACAGCTAGTCTAATTTATATAAATCACGTGTCACGTTGTTTGTCCGCGATGGACTCCGAAACTACTGAACGGATTTTGATAAAATTTTGTAACCATTCATAAAATGGTCCAACTTAAAAGATAGGATAGTTTTTATCCCGGAATTCCCTCGGGAACTGAAGGACATAGAGTATTTTTTTCCCGCAACCTCCGCGGGAACTACGAAATTACCGCGGATAAAATCGCGGGGGACAGCTAGTCTAATATATATAAATCACGTGTCACGTTGTTTGTCCGCGATGGACTCCTAAACTGCTGAACGGATTTTAATAAAATTTTGTAACCCTTCATATATAACCTTCATATAACTTAAAAGATAGGATAGTTTTTATCCCGGAATTCCCGCGGGAACTCCGGAATTACAATACAGCACTTTTTTCCCGGAATTACCGCGGGAACTCCGAAATACAGACAGCTAGTTCTTTTATAAATTTAAGATGAGAACAAAATTCTTAACACCCTCCTTAAATGCACCTCTCGTTTAACCTTACAATCTGTATAATATAACTTGTCTTGCTGCAAAATATTGATTCTTTCATCCATAAAATAAACGAGGGTTCGCATCATATTTTCATTTCCTTTTCTTTATCCTCATATTCTATTGTTAGAATACAGCACAAGTGAATTCCATTCAGATATAAAATTAATGAAATCTGATTTTGCGAACATTTTTAAGAAAAAAATATGTGACGAAAGGAAAAACATAAGCATATAGGAATGCTGCTTTTTATGTTTACCTTTCATAAATGAGAGTAGGTACTATGTGAGATATTTATTGCCTCACTGGCAAAATTACACGACGATAAAGTAAATTACTCTAGTCCAGGTCTATACTACTATACTAGCTCAAGGTATATTAATTAATACGCCTATTTGGGTAACAGATGGTTAACAATATGTTGCTAGAAATTAATTCATATTTCTTATTATTAAGTCATATTTATTGAGCCATAGTGCTCGATTTTCGTATATAAGACGACCTCGTCTTTGTAAGCGTGAATTTCGGCATAAGTTCAAAAATTTTATTATGATACACACATCTAAATAACAAATGCAATGTGGTGTCAAAATTTAAAATAGCAATCGGTGAAAATTTTGGTAGTTTATATTTCGGAAGAAACGATCATTTTCATTTTTAAACGATTAAAAAAAAAGATTGTTGTGTTTGTATAATTATGTTTGTATGATTGTGCACGTTTGTTCCGCGCTTGGCTCAACCGATTTTGATGCAGTTTCCAGGAAAGTATTTGTAACATCCTGGAGGTTTTAGTATAAAATTTTCATGAATCAGTTCAGTAGTTTTTTCAGAATCCTGAAAAAACGGAGTCACAAAACTGATTAACCGACTTAACTAAATTTTTATCTTATCTAATAATAAGTATTTCCTATCTATTTAACCGTATCTATTTACTAAATAAAAAATAATAAAAGCAACTTACTTAACCCAAAACCTAACCTTACTATGAACAAACTAGTGGTAACTATTACTAAAAATACAAAGTAAAAATAGTAATAAAAGTCATTAATCCAAAACCTCTGGGTATTTACTTAGTTTTTGAATTGGATGCCAAACTTTTTAGGACAACAAAGAACGCATTATTGGTTAGTGAAAAGTTGCATGTGCCACATGAGAGTAGGTAAAGTATTTTTGTTTCTTGCACTTTATAATCTCTCACTGCGCACTAGGATTCAAATTCGGCACTCGTAATAAATACGAAGTCAGGTTCCGAGTTGTAACGTCAATAAAATCTACATTCTACATATATAACATGTGGTAAAATTACCTGCAAGTATTTACAAGGCTGAAAGTATACGTTATAAGAAACCGGATAAGCGAAAAAATAATATTACAAGTTCAGTAGTTTTTCAGAATATGAGGAAAATAAATTCATCTAAAAATAATTACAATTACATTCCCAAGGTACAGAATACAAGTAGCTCACTTATACGTACTATTCGCGGCAAGCGCTTTCACAGGTTGTTTTCTTTTTGATTGATTGTTTTTGATAAAAAAAACTTTTATTTTATGAACATGTTTATAGCGGTGTATACTTTCAACCCTGTAAATATTTGCAGCTAATTTTACGATATCTCATATATAGACATAGATAAGCAATAGTGTGTTAACCCACACTGGAGAAATTTTGAGTAAATCGTGTTTTAAAAGTTTAGGGCCATTTTGTGTCAACATTTTTTATGTTAAATATTTAGTTAAACATTTAAGCAGTGTAATAAGGCAAACACATAATAAAAAAATGCTCCCTAACTCTCAATAAATCGTTCTGAATCAATAACTTAAGTTAGTGGGTTAAGTTAGTGGGTTAACATGTTATTGCTTATCTGTGTCCATATAAAATTAATCCCTATTTCCCTTGGTGATGACTCACGGCATCACGCATGAACGGCTGGACCAATCACCATTAAATTTTGCATTATACACGTGGTCGGGGGTCCAGAGAAGGACATAAGATACTTTTTATCCCGGAATTTTCACGAAATCTCCAAAATTACCGCGGGTGAAACCGCGGGGGACAACTAGTACTAGAATGATTTCAGCAATTGAATAAAGAACTCTTAAAGAATAGAATAAATTTGATGTGATTTATAAGTGTCATAATAAGCTCAGGGCAGTGGACGGCGCGGGCGGTAAAGCCCGGTGCGCAGTGCTCGGAGGCAAGGGACCGCAAAGCAACCACAGCACGCCACTCAAATACCGACCGCATGCTGACGACGAACCCATCTAATGATAGTATGTGTGGTAATTATTATCACAGTAAACCACTTTTAACTAATGAGCATGACTTCTCGACCAGCTAAACTATAATCTTGTTAAAATTAATAATATTGTAGGAATAAAAATATTGCATAGACAAATAAATAGGAGTAAAATATTGCCCTATCCCGTAGTTCAACATTGATAAATATCAGAGTGTATAGAATTGTTTATTACGTAAATATACGTGCATTAAAACGTGTGCCAGGGTTTCTTAGTCTTCGCCTGTCTCTCTAAATGGTCTTTACCTTTATCACAATGAAAAATATTGCGAGCTACACTTTTGTAATAACACAAGTAAAGGCTAATAAAAAATAAGTTTTGTTTTTGCTGATGTTATGTAAAAAGCTGGGGAAGGACTAGTCTAACTCAATAAAAAGTTTAGTTTCGTAAATTACTCTTGTCACTATCAAAATTGATTCGTATATTTTCGTATTTCGGGTACATTTTTGGTTTGAAGTGTAACTTTTTTGGACACGGTAGCATACGCGTTTATAGTAAGTACCTACCTACTACACAGACAGTACTATTATTGTAGTAGTGGGAAGAAAACTTGACTGCTACGCAAGGCGTCACGGGTTCGATCCCCGCAGCAGAGTCAACATTATTTTGTGTGTTGAGCATTGGCTGTGATGATTGTGTTTACCTACTTTGAGTCTGGGTGTTTAGTTATAAAGCATAAGGACGTGTTTACAAATAAAAAGGATTCAAGAATGATATCAGTAGGGCAATTATGTAACTTTTGTTTCTATCATTTTTCGATTTCAATCGGAAACATAGCCGTCTTGTGATTAATTGATCATGTTTAGACAGCTTCAACTTATGAAGTACGTTTATTTTGGTTGATTGCTAGATATTGTAGGTGTCAAAACGTGCATATTGTACCTAATCGCAAAATCGCCATGTTTTTTGTTGCAACCGAAAAATGATAGAAATATAAGTTACATAATAGCCCCTCAGCTGTCTGCGCAGTTTGAGACCAGGTGGGTGCGTGATAATGTCAAACCTTAATTATTAGCTGTTCCCCGTGGTTTCGCCCACATTAAATTCGAATTAAAAATACATACAGTCAAAATTGGACCTCCCTTTTCGATCTTGTTTGATAAAATTTACATTTATAAGCTTTATGACTTAATCTAAAAGCTCTGTTATACAAATAGGTATGAACATAAGCGCAATTATGTTGGCTTGACTGCTAGAACAGTAGGTATTCTTGTTTCGATAGCTAGTGCATTTTATATTTGTTGTAGTTCGAAAATGTAAAATCCGTCTGAACGTAGACCCAGAAGCTTTAGTCTAAGTAAACTTTCGTAATGTTCTTCATATAAATGAAGTACATAACGGAAAGTTGAATAAAAAAGAATTATTTATAAGGAGAGAGATAAGAAGGAACCGGGAAAAATAATTTTATTCAATTGTCTCGAGCACAGAAAACATTTGTTGTAAAACAGAAAATAATAAAAGACTGATTGTAATGTTAGATAAGTGAAAGCTTACTTAGCGACAAAACTTTCACAGAATTTGAGAGGAAAAAGTTGAAATATTTCTTTATACCTACCTATTGATCTATCGCGGTTTCACGCGCCTCAATTTTAGAATTTCTTCGGCAAACTAGCGGAATTAACAGTTCCCTGCGTTGTTTTCTAAGACCTAAATTATTCGTAACTGTATATTCATAGTTCAACCAGCGCGAATTTTAGGGATATCTTCGTGAAATCTTTGTGTCGCAATGAAAAGTATCCTATTTAAGTAACAGAATTTTTAGGAATCAGTTGCAGAGATTATTCACTACATTCAAACTTACATACTTCACCATTTTTGCCTATTATTAGAGTAGGTAGATAACAAGCTTCCAAAGGCCGAGATCCTGAGTTCGATTCCCGTGTGAGGCGGAAGACAATGAACCGGAATTAATACGAGTTGGTCCCAGTCTGGGTATAATAGCAATGTGATTGTGAAGACCTAGCTCGGTACCTACTGGAGAAATGAACAATTATAGTACCTACGTTTATGCCTTTGTGGCCTATATATAATAAGATTTCAAACTACAATATAAAAATTATATATTTAGATTTAAGTAATATCAGTGTTTAGCAAATACGCATTCCATTACTTTCATCAGTTCAAAAACTTCTATCCAGTCGCAAAATAAATATAGGCTGTTGCTAGTCGTCCACTAAACGGACGAATAATAATCGTCCGCTAAACGCAAAATGTATTGATAATAATAAAATAACGTTCTTTTTTGTTACGAGATTTGCACGCCGATTCAGAAACCTTTTTATCTGATATACAATGTTTGTCTAAAAATAAATTGTATGTGTCACTGTAAAATTGTAAATACCATTGGATTATAAGCTATCTCGCAAGATTGTAAATTGATAAAAGATCTTGTCCATAACACTATCTTTAGCGCATCGCGCCGCGGTACGCTCGCCGCGCTCGCTCGGCTCGCGCGACTTGGTCAGCGGTACGAACCTAACCTACAGATAATATAAATATACCTACTAGCCTAACCTAACCATAATTATATAACAAAAAAATAAAAACCGACTTCCAAAAACACAAAACTAAAAAGCTAAAAATAACAAAATACCGATTTAATCCAAAAGACAAAAATACACGTAATATTATTATTGGTTTGTGCTATCACTGATTGGTTTGAATTCGGTGCCAAGCCCGCTTGTGTCTACCCACTTGAGTTGCTCTTCTCACGACGAGCTCGTGGCGGGAGTGGACTTAGCCCATCTACACAATATATTCTACTCCATATTTGGCTTGTCACCGACTTCAAACCGATCAGTAGT
This sequence comes from Zygaena filipendulae, assembly GCA_907165275.2. Classification (NCBI taxonomy): domain Eukaryota; kingdom Metazoa; phylum Arthropoda; class Insecta; order Lepidoptera; family Zygaenidae; genus Zygaena; species Zygaena filipendulae. Next base: position 5,893,755 of record OU015657.1, read on the forward strand.
AGCACAAACCAATAATAATATGATAGCTTATCCGGCAGTAACAATGCAGGCTTGGTTTCATTTAAATCGGATATCGGGAAAAAAAATTGTTACATAAAAATGTTTCACACGAGTGAAAGCACGGGGCACATCTAGTTATTAAATTAAACTATCTCTGTATAAACACATTTGTAACAAGAAATAAATAAATAAATATTACCATACAATCCAATCATGGCGCCGGCCGGAGAGACAGTTCTTGAAGTAAGCGTTCGCCTCCCCTGTTTGTCTGTCAACACAAATATTGGAAGTCCATTAGCAACCACAACTCGAAGGCAAAAAAGTCGATATTAAAAATAACAAAGAAATCGGGTCGTTCAAAGATTGCTTCTGCGAGGGAGGACCTGTTTGAAGTGTGTTTGTTTACGATGGGTATACCTATTTATAATATTAAAAAGACAATCCTTGTTTTTTAAATTTGGGCAAAAGATTTAGTTAAAAATATCTATAATTTGAATAACAATACTTTTGTCACGATTCATAAAAAACCGTAAAGCCAACGTAATCTAGAGCAGATAGACAATACAGTATCCATACATACCTACATATGTAGTCTGAACATATAGTAATTATTTGATATTGTCTCTTATAATTAATGATTACCATGTGCCGAATGTATATAATAGCGCCTGCAGACAGGCTTTAGCCGTCGCTGCGTGTTACATAGGAAAGCCGTGGGTCACGTGTGAGGCAATTAAACCGTGTACCATGCGCAACGTCGCGCCGCTTCGCACACGCGTGGTTTAACGCTCCTGCCAATTTGTACCGCATTGTTACCCTACACGGTAGAACTAACACGAATTGCCCACTACTCTCTGGGTCTGCAATTTTAAAAATAAAAGGACACCCTACCATTACAATGTTTAAACTAAACTTGATTTTATGATTTTATTAAAAAAAATATAAATGTAATTTTTTTTATTCGGTCAAAGTTTACTGCGATATATATTATACATTATATACCTACTTCAATAACAACACGCTGCTGAATTTATAAATGCATACTTATACATCTTAAAATATTATCTATCTTCTAAGTAGTACATTAGTACATAGTAAGTCACATACTTATACTCTCGCAGTTTATACATGGGTGACTTATTTTTAAAATTTAAGTTAAGGAATTGCCATAATATATATCTTTGGTAATCGCCATACTTGTAGACATTTAATGGATAACACAGGTCGGTTTAAAAAAAAACCATAAAAAATTGAGAAATGGAACATATAAAGTAATCGTTAAATGTCTCTATGTTTAAAGATAAGAGGTAGGTACGTGTAAGTTTTAAGTATATAGTATACGTATATTATTATAACCCCCGTCTTCATCATATTAATTTAGAAACATAATCATACTGATATACTTACATGGATATCTACATAAATTTCATTAGTGGAACAATGATAGAGTTCGAGGTGATATCCCAGGGGTGACGTCATGTGTCCCGTCTACTATCGGCAAGTAAAATCTAGTTATCGCAGGCGATTGGATCCACTAGAAATAAGATTAGGCATGGGATCGACATCAGATTAAGCGGGATACAGTTCTGAAACAATATGTAGGTAAAATGTACAATAGTTGTGTATTAGTGCTTCGAGTTGGTTGGTACACATTGTGTAATAATTAGCACAAATAGAACGTAGCCAATGTCTAGAATCATACCTACTACTCAAAAAACTACATTCCTAAAACAAAATCCTCTTATTGTTTCCTCGTATATAGTCAGCTTTGGCTATAAAGAAGAGGTCATGGGATCGATTCTCTCTGGAGATAAACAACTTCTCATACGTACAAAACTGGTTTATAGAGCTGTGTTTGTCCACAGAGGACTAGGTTGGTATACATATCTTAACTGTTTGGGATTAGAAAAGTGTCTGAAGCATCCTACACCAGCTAGTCTGTAAGTTATCTGAGGGCACGGTAGTGCCCCCGCCAAGACGAGCCAGCGAAGCGTAAGGGCACTACCTATCTTTTCTCGAAGCGCTTCGTTGTTTTTTTTAAACCCTTGTAACTTGGGTCTGGATTATATCAGACAAACAAAATTTTCGGGATATATTGTCAATAGCAGACTTATTAAATATATAAAGTTTTAATTGCATAGCTCTCATAATTTAGATATTATTGATATCTAAAAAACTCCGATTTCGTCACTGACTAACTAATGATGATCAAAATTCTTAGGGTACTTCCTAATGTCATAGGAAGCTGAAATTTGGTATGTTAGCTAGTATTAGTACACAAACAACAAAAAAATTATAAAACTTGTTACTTTTATCCCTCAACCCCTTAAATTAGGGGATGGAAGTTTGTATGAGACTTCCGCAATTTTGACTTACAAAAAGAAATGAAATACCAACAAAAACATTTTCATGTAAAATGTAGCCAAGACGAGACCATATACCAGCACTTTCAAAAAGATATCAGATCTCATGTAGAGCCAAGCTTTTAACTCTACATGTCTTAACTCTACAAAGTCTAACTTGTCAAACTCTACACCTTAGTCAAAATATGTGGCTTAGCCGTTTCGTTTGTACAAAGAACTATTATATAACAGAAAAGTAATGAACAATGGATAAATTTTTCACCTTAGGCCCATGTGAATGTAGCGAAATGGCCATTAAGCCACATATTTTGGCTAAAGTGTAGAGTTTGTGAAGTTAGGCCTTGTAGAGTTAAAAGCTTGGCTCTACATGAGATCTGATAACTTTTTGAAAGTGCTGGTATATGGTTTCGTCTTGGCAACATTTTACATGAAAATATTTTTGTTGGGATAAGTCTTTCTATATTTGTATTTCTTTGTGATAACAACAATCCCCAATAAGTTGTAATTTATTTACAGTGAAATTTGAATTTAATAGCACGACACCTACATCATAGCACTTACGAAAGAAACGTAAAAACTCTAAAGAATAAAACAAAACAACAAACTAAAGCCTTGCTACTAATGGACTTACACATAAAATAAAGGGCATCCTGCTCTGCATTCTTTTGCATATTTTAATACGATGCAAGCATTAATGAAAAATATTATGTAGATATCGAGGTAAGAGATGTTTTTACTATGCGCTTAACATTTTAATATGTATAACATCTATATTCACCAACTACTCAACTCACCAACTACTTCCACTTACTACTACTCTTACTCTACTCTTACACTTACTTCTACTACTTCCAACATAATACCGAAAAATAAATAATTTAAAAATAAATAAATATTATTAGATAAAAAAATTTTTGTTTTTGAAATTTGTACAAAAAAAATCATTCTGTGTATCCAATGTGTCCAACCTACACAATATTATTATCAAGGTTATTATAGTACATGTACTGTGCCCCGTAACAACTGCAACTGGCGAGGTGTACCCACCCGGTGTGATATTTTTGTTTGTCACAGAATTCTTTCACTGTAGTTAATAATATTCTTGCCTACTATTGTGGGGGTGCGCTCCGAGTGTTGCTTAGGTATGTAAATAAATAAGTATGCTACCTTGTCTAGTTACTAAGTGGTGTTGATGACGAATGGTGGTGTTTGGGTAAACCTGTAAAGGTTTTTAACACCTTTAAAAAATCTTGAATAAAAAAATTTATATTTACTTTAAATAAATAAATAACTGGACTAAGACTAGAGAGTAGGTATTGCTTAAATTCTGCTGCACACATAAGGGAAAGCCCGCGCCATCTACTCGTAGATACAATATATGTATTTATTATACCTATATCTGTGAGCCTCGCCCTTTTGACTCAACCACTAAGATGTTCAACGTGATCGGTCTACGTTGTCAAAGGCAGTTAGGAAAAGTTCGAGTAACTACTACTGTTTAGTATGGGGGCAAGTTATTGTTTCATTTTAAAAGTTTTTAATAAGTAAACAGTCTCTCATCATGAATTTTGTACCCCATTCATCCATTCCTGGCATTTTGGCATTTGATAGACAACCTTTAAGGCGCCATTGCATTTAAAATAAAAGTTTCAAGTGTCATGAAGTTGACAATCCTAGAAATGCGTTCAGCTAAGAATATATCAAAGGAATTGATTCCTTAAAGCATTTGAGATAAAAAACAAATTTATTGTAAAGTTAAGATACGAACGTGATGGCTAAGTTAACTTTCTTTCGATGAAAGTTCTCGCATTTCCAGTTTACGCAAGAATTCACTCTACGTCAAGTTTTTCTGGAACAACAGCTATTGAAACTTTGCCTATTCAATGTGAAGCACCAATATGGGCCTCACTATAGCTTTCCTTATCTGATCCTACTGCTAATATACATGTCTTTCTTCTTCAAAATTGTCAACTGCGACGCATCCATATCGTTACGTCCGTAAAATATATCTTTATTCATTTTTATGAAAGTAGAATAAAAGCACTCAAAAATTAAATTACTGTTAAACCAAAACATAATTTTCTCAACACATATTATAATCAAGAAGCAGATATTTTTTTTTGTAACATGCATAAAGAGATCCTATTATATTGTACGTAATTACCTATTGTGTACCTCTAAATTATAAGTTGATAAGACAAGAATAATACAATTTCGTTTGAAAGCTACCCGTCACCCAATTTAATTCAGACCCTAAACAATAACAGTGAGTAAAGACACGCTTAACTTCTCTGTAAAGACTTGGAAGGAGATTTCATTCATTAATTTAAATAAAATTATAATGCGGCAAAATTTAACGCTCAATACCTACGCTACATTTGCAATTGGTCTGGGTCTAGATAACAGACTTTATTACTCACAAGCTGTTTCTCGAAATTTAATTTTTTAAGAGAAATTTGTGTTTCCCCTTATCGGATGCAAATTTTGTTAAATCTTTTCTTAGTATTAACATGGGTATACATCATAATAGGATTATTATGCACTTCGTGTTGATTCAGTCAGTTTAGGCTTGAAGTAATATATAGACTAGATTTTCATCACTGTTTCACACACGCTTATTCGTACTATCACTCACGTAATAAATACGTACGTATATATGAGTGACCGTGAGTAAGCTACTAACTAATAGACACTCAAGTATTATATTTATAAGGCGCAAGTATTAGTGACAATATATTTTATGTGAATACAGTCTCGTATGTGTCATAAAACTTTAAATACAATTGATATCTGAATTTCGTCGAGAATTTTTCCGGAATGAAACCGTACGTAATCGTTGTTTGTCCTAACCACTTAATCTGTGGAAGTAATTACGTGTTAAATTGGGTGACCTAAAGACGAACCTTTTTTAGGATCTCTTCAACCGTTCTTCTGAATAAATCTAGTAGTTCAACTAATTAGGGATGTTATGGAGCGTAACCGTAAACGAATCCGATAAAAACGTTTCCAAAAATTTCGAATTGGGGCGAAGCTTAATCAGATAATATGATAAGACAGGTTTCATCTGGGAAGTCAACATATTAGCTGCATCGTCCTTTCATTGGTTGGATAGTTTTGAGTATTGCTATTGCATAGCCATGTGAGCACCAAAGTAATACTAACTTATAACCTAGAAACCTTGTATTATTATTTGCATTTCTCTTTTACGATTCCCAAATAATCCAATATTCATAACTGAAACTTCTGAAATAATTGGATAATCAGAAATGATTTCCCTACCATAAATAATAATAAATAAATTTCATTTATTTCGACCAAACACGGATCAATTTTTTTAGTACCATAACTGCAACCGAAACCGATAAAATATAATTCTTCCATATCCACATCAAGGTCCGAAATTTGATATCCACAACATCTCTATACTATTTTATTAGAGACCGTATCTATAATGCTACGTCGTAGTCTACGCTTCTACGCCGTAGCAAAAATGCTACCAGTATAGTGTCACTCTTTCTTTCCTTACCTAATTGTGGTACATTCATTTTTGCTTTAATTTATTAGGATTACCCTGCTTCAGTCATAGATAATCCATATCCACATCAAGATCCAAAATTTCATATCCACAACATCCCTATACTATTTTATTAGAGACCGTATCTAAAATGCTACGTCGTAGTCTACGTTTCTACGCCGTAGCATAAATACTCCCATTCTTCGAGCACAATGTTCACTCTTTCTTTCCGTATACCTAATTCTGGTACATTCATTGAAGCAATATTTGCTTTGATTTATTAGGATTACCCTGCTTCAGGCATAGATATTCATAGACATATTTATATTATTATTTAGTGTAGTCGGGAAACATATTTCTATTTTTAAACATCTACAAATAATTGCTCATTAAAAGCAAAAAAAAAAGCTTATTTCGATTCGTTTCAACTACTCTTTGCTGAAGTTGGGTATGGCGTGGGCGTTATTCAAACGACGTCCCTTTCAAAAGTAAAAAAAAAAATAAAACCTTTTTTGTTTATAACCTGAAACCAAATATTAACTTTCTCACCTTTAGGTAAATATATAGGTACACAGAGCTAAACAAAGAAAAGTTTTTAAAGGAATTTTTAGCTCGACCCATAAAATAAAATTTGTAAGGAGACAGACAAAGAACGATAGATATTGAATTTTCTTTATCCTCGTAAAGTAATGAGATTTGCCAACATGCGTATAGGTACGTATGAGCTTTAGTCCCTCGAATGGGAGTAAGATTTACTTACTTTCTTTGATCATTCAAAAAATCAACTTTATTCGATACTAAAATACTTTGCACGTATTTTCAGGTAAGTTTTTTGTCAAAATTGCTTAAAGTAAAATAATTTAGGACTTAGGTACGCATCTACTCATACCTAAATATTTTTTTTTTTACAAAGATTGTATAAAATGCCAAAACATTATAAAAGCTAATGGTTTCTTATTAATAACAAGCTGTTTTTGACGGTTTCACCAGCAAGAAATTTCAGGATTTCCTTCAGAACCTCCTAACATAGCTAAACTATCGTCATGTCAAAACAAAAAGCTAGCTATATGTTTATATTTTTTTATGACTTCAACAATGTTATCATCATCAGTTAGTCAGCTATCATTACAACAGCAGATATCTGCTGTTAACTGCTACTACTATATTCCTTTCTATAATCTACAGATATAATACTTTCTTACCTACACCTATAATATTTTTGTAAATATGGAATAAGTTACATATTACATATTAAGTATATCTACTTAAGAAAGATTATAATATGTATGTTTAATTGTATATTGTTGTATTATGTATGTGTTATGTTAATCATGAATCGCACGAGTAATTAGGATTTCCTCATACTAGAAGTCTATTGTTAGAGATAACTACATATTAATATTTTACTCTTTCACTATTATTATTATTATACTTCAGTGGCGAAGGTACCATACAAGCCGATTCCCACCGGCTTCCCTTCAGAAGTTGGGAACACAACCACTCTCTCTACCGTAATTTAGAATTTTTTTTTTTTTTTTTTTTTTTTTCCTAAATGATATACCCAAGTGGGTAAATCATTAAAATACAATCTAGCCAATCTAATTATGACTAATAAGTATTTTAAATTTGACCTAAACTTCTAAACAAGACTATATTAAGAATGTGTCCAATAACACTTTTCTTATTGTCTCTATTAAGGGGAAGACACTTTGTTCTTGTGTTCTTTGGATACAGTACTCACAGCACTAAATACACTATCACTATACACTACACTAACTCAAAAGGTTTGGTCCTTTTTAGTCTTTGTTTTATATTTGTGTTTGTCGAGGAGCTGGTGTTTGAGAGGAGCGAAACGGCCTCGACGTTCACATGGTGACGAAGTCGAAACCTTTCTGTTTTGACACTTACAGCTACAATTTGTTTATCTTGTTCTTCAATTTTTATTTCTTCATAATGGGAAATGTTGTCCTTTATTATGACTGCACTACCTCCCTTAGCTGTATTGTTTGGATGTAACGCGTGATAAACTTTATATCCTTTAATTTGGATGAACGATTCCTTAGTAAAATGTGACTCAGATATAAGGCACACGTCTATTTTTTCCATAGATAGGACTGCCTTGAGTTAGCATTCCATGCCATAATTTTGAGGGACTTCATCATTAAGAGAGATTTGTAGTGGATGTTTTGGAGATATACTCCAATTTCTTTAATCTGTCGTCAAAGGATGACATAAAAGTAAGAATTTTATTTAACTTATCATCCAAACTGTTGTTTGAAGAAGAAGGCTTGGGTTCAGCTTGACGTTGAGCTCCTTTAGTTGCTTGAGCATACGAAACATTTTTAGTGATGCCAGATACGTGTTCGGTGACGGATATTTTATTAAAATTATTTGTAGTCACTGACTTATTTTCTTTGGTTTTTCGATTCTTGACTGCTTGTAGTTCCTTGGCTACTATGCAACCTCTGTAGCTTGCAGGATGTGGTTCGCCGCAATGAAGACATTTCGGTTTTACTTCGGTTGGCTTTTCGCAATCTATAGTTAGATGCTTGCCTGTGCATTTTACGCATCTTGGTTCTTTAGAACAGTATCTCTGTGTGTGACCATAAGCTTGGCAACGTTTGCACTGAGGAATTAATTTGGATGTTTTAACTGGCTCAATGTCAACTTTGCACCCTAATATGGATTTGATGCTGTAAATATTTTTCACGTCTTCATCTTTTTGAAATGAGAGCATGAACATGTTCATAGGCTTCTTTGTTCTCCAACTCAGTTTGTTAACGGCCTCTAGAATTTTATATCCTTTTGATTTCAGTTCATCTACAATCCTGGGAGGTTCGCAAGAGAAGTGTAATTTTTTTACCATTACTCTAATGGGTCGGTTCTGTTTATCCTCATAAGTATGGGAACTGCACTTGTTTTGCAGAAGTATCTTTGATACACTTCTGTAGGCATCTTCATTTAAAGAGTTTATCTTAACTCTATCACCCTTCATCACTTTTGTGCTAAAAGAATCTTGAGGTAAATTCGTTAGGAGAAGATCGTAAAACTTTTGGTAATCTTTAATGTCCTCAACCACAATAGGTGGTGGAAGGGGATTTCTCTTAGTCTTCACTTTTTCAATATCGGATGTTCCTTGTTGGGGTGGTGAGAGTATCGCATTAAACTTCCTTTTCTTCCTGCTTTGCTGACGTATCCACCCTGTCTCTTTCGCGAGCTCCTCCTCGTCAGTCTCATACTCAACAGCTTTAGAGGGATTTTCTTTCATGTTTTCAGATGCCATTTTTGGTTGCTGATCTTTTATAGATTGCAGCTGTTGCCGAAGCTCATCTAATTCAGCATTAAGGTCGTTGACCAAGTTTTGCAACTTTTCGCGATAGGATTTTTCCTCCGTATAGCGTTTATACAAAAGGTTTTCTGTTTCCGTTTTAAGTTTTATTGTTTTTGACTCCATTATTAATTGTAAGCAGTAGCTTCGCCTTAATAATAAACACAAATAATTATTATGATTCACTTAATACGTAAATTTGGGTCATCGCGGCGTCCGAGAAACACACGTTTGACGCGACGGGCTGCGCTGCTGCGTCAGCGCTTTGCTCGAGCACTATCTAGGGCGCAAGCAAGACTGACGCAACCGTTCTTAGCGAGAGTCAAATACGAACTGAAATAGTTTAGAAATGGCACAATCAGTAATTTTTTGTAGTAAGTATTTCAGTAGAATCTACTGAAATACTATAAAAATTATCTCTACTGAGTAGAAAACATTACAAAACGCCTAAACTATCAACAAAATTTGCTCTTCAACAACAAATTGTTATAAAATAAGCCGGTGGCGCGATCGGCTTTTTGGCAGTTAAACTTCCATATAAAATAATGCCGTGACGTCACATCAAGGTCGCAGGCAGCTGGCTAAAATAGCTACTTTGGTAAGCCGCTACAAATCGAGTTACTCTCTCCATTTCACTCACGCGCACGCATTTTCTATTACTGTCTCAACAAATATCCTTATTGGTCCTAGAAATTCGAAACGAAGCGGACATTCTGAGATGACTGTTGACAGACAACTTGAGTTTATGACGAAAAAATTTAAAATTTGAATTTGTTAGTTAGTGTCACGTATTAGAATTTATTTCTTGGTAATAAATAGTGATTTTTTTTTTGTTATGTGTAGTGATAGTGAAAGCAGTTAGATACGCAGACGAACGTTGAAATTAGGTACCTATTTGCGGTAAGTAGATAGTTTAATAAGTTGAAATTACGTATTTATAGTAGGTACCAAATAGATTTCCGGCTTGCCTCTCTCAATATTTCACCCTTCGCCACTGTTATACTTATTAAATTGCCTTTCCTAATAACAAACTCTATTTCACAATCGGAGTGTGTAACAAGGGATAAGCTGCTTTGGTATTGTCGCATCATGGAAAAGGTCTGAAAATGGCAAAATATTCGTGCATCCCAGGCGTCAACTAAAATTATAAATACTTATTGGTTTTTATTTACCTTAATATTTTTAAATTTATTTTTAAAGATTATTTTGGAAGATTGAAATTGAAATTGAAATTGAAAAAACTTTATTTGACACAACACAAAGATGATAAGATTCTCGTCTCATATGATGAAAAACTACAACACTACTAGTGTCGGATATCTGATAGTTCGGACGTGTTTTTTGTTTCTTAATTTTAATGTTGGTGTGATCTATTTAATTCTTATTCGAAATTTGTGATTGGTTGTTTTAATAAATTTCAAATCTCGCTCTTTCTTCGGGACATTTTATGGACTGGCTCCTCCCACTGGGAGGATCTAGAGTGAAATAGCTGTTTTCTGACTGTATCTCGGTGCAATTAATTGTGCAACGATTTCGGATTGGAGTGCGATCTTTATAAATTTCACCACATTCGAATTGTATCGCAAGAGCGAAGCGGTGGATTCGAACCCGCTCACACTGCGAAGAGGCTGAACTATTTTTCTACTGAGCTGAGAAGTCAGTGCTCTGAGTCGGCGAAAAAGAGATACGTATCGAGCAACACAGTATTACAATACCTACCCGTTGTACTTTGTCAACAAACAACGAGTATAGCTACTACGACTAGGGTTTACGGAACCGGTCCAATTTTGAAGAACCGGGATTTTCGATGGAGTCAAAAATACTTAATTGTTCTGGTTGCGGAGTTGAAATTAGAAATAAACTGTACCTGTGTTGTTCCCTATGCGCACAAATATATGATCTGGATTGCGCAAATGTACCCGAAAAAAGGTTCTGGAATACAATGACTAAAGAACACAAGAAGAAATGGAGATGTCAAGATTGCATTTGTAGGCAACCGAAACAAGGTAATATAAATACACCGGTCGGTCCCAACTCTGGAGAGCGGGAAACGGAGATCTTGCGACGCATCAATGTCGAGTCGAGCCCAGTCGATCTTCGCGACGATTCCACCGCTGACATTGAGTTGGATAGTTCTGTAGTTGGGGGAGCCAACAATGTTAATGTTCAGCGCGGCACTGGTGTGCGGCGACTTCTGCAGCATTCTAGTGTTGAGGATTCGGTTGGATTTGATAATATACGGATGATTTTCCGTGATGAAATGGAACGAGTCATTGAAGAACGTATGTCTGGAATGCTAAGTAGAATAATTACAGAACAAGTTACTGTCCCTATGAGCAAAACATTATCGGAGTTAAATGACAAAGTTGCGATGCTCGAAAAACGGGTGCAGGCGTTAGAGAGTGTGCAAAATGACTACAATAAAGAGTTAAATAAAGTTGAAGGAGATGCGAACGTCAACATTTTTCCTCATTCCGTTACCGACGCCCTTATACAAGGTCAGCAAAAAGGTCATAGCGATGTGAGGAAGAGTAGTATTCGTAACTTAATTGTCCCTTTGCCCAAAGAATCTCAGGCAACTGGTATTTCTGAAGCACGTAATAGAGATACAAAGTGGACTGAAGTCAAGAGCAGTTCACGGGTATCTATTGATGGTATCATTAGAGGAGCGGCCGAGCCTGGGACTACTAAACTAGAAGCTGCTGAACGACGCCGATTCTTGCATCTTTTTTATGTAAAGGCTGGCACTACTGAGAAACAAGTGCGCGATCATCTTGCATCGGTTTGTGGCGGCGATGTCTGCTCGGTCGAGGCTCTTAAAGCCAGAGGAGATTATTCTTCATTTAAACTAAATGTACCTATAGGACTTGCCGATTTTTTGATGTCGCCAGCAAACTGGGCAGAAAACATCTGCATTAAAACATGGAGGCAGAATTTTCGTCGTCAAGGCAAAGACAGCCAGCAGAGTCTTTAATAGCGGTAAACGATTAAACATCTATTACCAGAATGTAAGAGGACTTAGAAGCAAAACTACTACTTTTTACAATAATCTTGTAGCTGTTGATGATTCCTATGATATAGTGGCGCTTACCGAAACCTTTCTTAAGAGCTCAGTGGCTAATGCCGAGCTGTTTCCAAGCGGATTTGAAGTTGTTAGAAAGGATCGAGTGGGTGATGCTGGCTGGGGTGGAGTTTTGCTGGCTGTAAAAGATACTTACTCACTGCAAAGAATTACTGACATTGATGGTCTTGCTGATGATATGGAACTCTTAGTGGGCTTGGTTTCTTGGAAGAATGTCAGAGTTGTAATTTGTGTAGTATACTTACCACCTAATTATAGTGATAGGCAGTATTTAGATGTTTTAACGTGTCTAGAGAATACAGTATGTAAGTATTCATGTTTAGATCTAGTGATTGTTGGTGACTTTAATCTCAATTCATGTAGTGTAAACGTTAAGTCTCAATTTGATTTTTTTCTTGATTTTTGTAACTTAAAGCAATATAACAGTGTTCGAAATTGCTATGACGGCATGTTGGATCTGGTATTGTCAAATATGAAGTGTGATCGCATTGTGGTGTCCGATGATACGGAGCAGCTGGTGCCACCTGACGCCTACCATCCACCTTTTGAGATAACATTGTCTCTTCCGCGAGAATATGCTGCGTCTGTGTTACCAACGCTGTCCTCTTCTTCAATCAATAGACACTCTTCACCTAATTGGAATTTTTATAAGGCAGATTTCCAGGCACTTTACAGTGCTGTGGCTAATATTGATTGGTCTGAGGTTTTAGAGAAACGTGATGTTGATTTAGCAACAAATTGTTTTTATAATAAACTTTATGACGTTCTTAATTTATATGTACCGACTAGGAATCGTAGTTCGTCCCGCCGACGTTATCCCTTATGGTTCAATTCTGAAATAATATATAAACTCAAACTAAAATATTTCCATCTAAAAAAATATAAAGAACGAGGGTTAGAGTTTAACCGAGAGGTCTATAGGTATTATAGAGGTCACATAAAGAAATTAATAGATACTGCATATCAGCAATATATTGGACGCGTGGAAAATAATATTAGCCGCGATCCTTCACAGTTTTGGAAGTACGTAAAGGGCAGACGCAATGATAGGCAACAGCGAACCCAATACACATATGAAGGAAAAACAGTGGAGGGTCAAGAGGCTGCTGCGTCATTTGCAAAATACTTCAGCTCGGTTTTCCATGATCACGTTCCTTTTTTGGATGCTGCTATCGCGGAACGAGATGCAGGTGGCGCGGGGGACTCTCTTTCTATTCGTTTAGACCGAGTCAACTTAGTTGATATTCATGGAGCGGTACGTCGGATCCGACTCTCGTCTGCAGCTGGACCTGATGCCATTCCTGCATTTTTAGTTAAAGACTGCTTGTCCGCATTCGAGGTGCCGCTCTTGTATATATATAACCTTTCGCTACAGCTTTGTCGCTACCCTAGTAAATGGAAAATCTCTAGAGTGACTCCAATACCTAAAATTAAATCGACATCGGATATAATAGCATTTCGGCCTATAGCAGTGTTAAATATTTTCGGTAAAATATTCGAATCGATAGTAAATAGATATATCATTCGACAAATCAGTCCCTATATCCATGACTCTCAGCATGGCTTCCGTGAGGCGCGCTCTACTACCACTAATCTCATCACTTTCGTAGATTATGTAGCTAATGAAATTGACGTTTCACGGCAGGTTGACGCAATATTTTTAGATTTCAGGCGGGCTTTTGATGTGGTGGACAATGACATCTTGTTGAGGAAGTTATCATCTATGGGAGCAACCCCAAAGCTGCTCAATTTCCTTGCAGACTATCAGAGAGATCGTAGGCAATACGTGCAGCTGCAGAGCTATCTCTCTGATGAATACTACACCAGATCAGGAGTAAGTCAAGGTAGTACGCTTGGGCCCACACTTTTCATGATAATGATCAATGATCTCCCTGAAGTACTCGAAACATCAAGATGTCTGATGTTTGCTGACGATTTGAAGATATTTAGAGCAGTCACTGATGTCGCCGACTGTCGAGCACTGCAGCGAGATATCGAGGCCGTGGAGAGGTGGAGTTGTTCGAACAGGCTGGGTCTCAACATCGATAAGTGTAAGGTTGTCAATTTCTCTAGGTCACGACAGCCATTACGTCACCCCTACGCCTTGGGTGGAACGTCACTAGAAAATTTAAAGATAATCCGTGATTTGGGGTTGCTAGTTGACAGTAGACTTGATTTTCATGATCATGTGATAGATATGTGTTCGAGTGCTAATAAAACTTTAGGCTTCATTATAAGAACAGCATCGCAATTTCAAGATGTTAGAGTTGCTATCCTTTTGTTCAATGCGTATGTTCGCAGTAAATTAGAGTATGGTGCAATTATATGGGATCCTCGAGAAGATAAGTACTCTCTTATGATAGAAAAATTACAACGAAAATTTTGTAGATATGTTTATAAAAGAAATTACGGCTATTATCCATTTTTGTTTCCCTCACTATTTGTGTCTGGTATGGTCGGACTGGATACCCTGGCGTTGAGACGTAAGGTACAGCTAGCTGTGCACTATTGCTTGTTATTACGTCACAAAATTAGTAATCCACAAGTATTGGCTAATATTAGGCTATATGTACCAATTAACTATATGCGGACAGGTAGGCGGTGGCATCAGTTGTTCTCTGTCGAAGTGACTGGAACTCTCCGTCGGCGTAATGCACCAACACTGAGAGCGTTAACACTGCTCAACCGAGTCGCAGGAGAGATCCCGCAAGTCGACATATTTGTAGACAATATTAGTAAATTAATATTAACATTAAGATTGTATATGTCATAGTGTAGATGTTTGTTCTCAACAACAATGTAACAAGAGAGGCGATTTGGCGAACACTGTAAGCCTTTCTTGTTTTAAATAAATAAATAAATAAATAAATAAAAAAATATAACATTGGTATTTGAGGTGATATATTATATCCATATACATATATTGTGAAAATGGTGCACGCAAGTTGCCGCCGTATTGATGGATGAAAAAAATGGGTATTGATTTATTGAATGACCCAAAGGGTGAAAGGATACGTATCTGAAGGTCATTTAATACACTTTTAAGGTTTATTACTGGCGCAATGACAAATCAGATGTAAAGGTCACTCAACTGCGTTTACCCTCCTCCCCGTTTGATTTATCAGTGTTTATTTATTTATAGTTCCACATAATATGACCAGTAAAGCATGAAGTATCGAGTCCCTCGTTTAATACTGCAACAGTAAACAGTTCGATAACATAAATAAATACCGAGCAAAAAAAAACATTCGTTTCATGTATAATATTACCTACATAGAGCAAGTAATTACACAATCGGTTTATTATCTAAGTGACAATCACTATAATATAATAATTTGTATATAGGAACTTATTAAAAATAGCACCAAAAATTGAGAAAAAATGTATTTGCATTTATTATATCTTGTATACGATTAATAATAAAAGTTATGTTTTCATCATAATATAACAAGTTTGCAGACAAGCTTTCGTTTCCGCGAGCTAATAGAATCAACACGGCGGGTATGTGCTGCTCCACACAATGGTTGTGTTATGAATACCTAACATGACATTAGCCCGCATGTTATAATAATATGTTGCGAACATTTATTAGCTGAACAAACATTATATCACTGGAGGTTGCTATGCAACAATTGCTCCATTCAAATTCGACAAGGTAGTAGGCCTCTAGAGAGAGCCCCATACTTATTTAAGCGTATAATGGTTTTTACTGATCACATTGTAAACTTGAACATCGTATTGTAAACTTGATCTAAATCAGATTAACAGAATAACAATGACTCCATTTTTTACATCGAACCAACGCATTACGAAAAAAGAAATCTATCATAGATCTCCACTTACGTTTACAGTTTTTTTTTGTTCCAAATACCTTAACTCTACATTATTTTAACCATCGATCGAATGTATCAACCATCTATTAAAACAGACTCTTTGTTCCGAAATAGAAAGTGTTTACTTATTATGGATACTGTAGCTTTTAACTACTAGCGATTTGTATGGAAAAATCTTTCTAGAAATAATAACTTAATAGTAAAATTTTATTTTTATCCAATATATCTAATGGAACACGAGAACTTTTCAGTTTTTAATAAACAAATTACATATTCCAGAAAAATTATTATTTTAATACATATTACTCCTCAATTAAGGTACTTTGCCGGTTATTCCGCTAATTTCATAAGAACTAACAAACGAGCATTATTTGTGATATGATATGGTAGCTCATAGCTACAAGATGATTATTATTGAATGTCTATCAAACTGTCCTCTATAATATTATCTATATATGAATAGGATATAAGATTAAATCTTTGCGAAATTGTATCAATAACAAACAACAATGGAGGAAAGAATCGAATGTCAAAGTGGATAAAATATAGGAATGGGGGGAGGCTATTGTTGACGACAAATTACGGGCTTCTATTTAAGTACTCAATAAATTATCCCTTTTATTTGGTTTATTCCTAACAATACAACATTTTCTATATATATTATACGTACTTATTCTTTTATATTGAGAAGACAGTTTTTCTGGGCCCTGGGGAAGCAAAGTAAGCAAATCCATTGAAAAGTCTGTTTGGATTAATTTTCGTCCAGTACTGAAAATAAACAAGACTAAGTATACAATTCTGGAACTAGAACAGAACTGTAACAAGGTATTTAAGCAGAATATACGATATGTCCTGACTCCAATAGCCTGTAAATAACGCTCTATCTGCGAAGAGCCGCCCCGCCATGCCAAATTGCTTGGCAGGCTCCTCAGACTTCCCCTTTGAATAATATAACGGATCACACAACAAAACAAACAAAACTTAATAAATAAATAGAACAGTAATTTTTTTTTAATTTCCCGCTATTAAAATTACACCTCGTAAGGTATAATGCACTTACCTACTGCGTTTAAGTCTTAATTTTATATTGTAAGATTGAGTTTCTGATGCAGGGCTATGGGACACGACAACTCAAATAACTTAAAAATGTATGTACCTAAGTATGTAAGTATGGATAATTTATGTATGTCTCCACGGTACGTCATTCTTTCATATATTATGTATTGATATATAATTTTCAATTTCTTCTTGTTCAATGGTGTCCCTGTTTTCTTTCAATTTGAATTTAATAGGTTATGGTTAACCGGCAAGCAAATTGAAGTTACATAACTTGGTTATATTGGAAAAATTCTATCTTGCGTGTGAATACTTGTATTGTAGAATATTTTACTCTATTACGCTGTCGGAAATTCTTTCGCAAGACGCTGTAATGAAAGATATAACTAGCCATATTTATATTGACTAGTCGATCCACGCGGTTTCACTCAAATATGTTTTTATATAAAAAAATGGCCACTATAAGAAACGGTTGCGTCTATCAGTGTGAACACGTAGGTACAAGAAGTAGGTAGATAATACATAGAAAAAAGAACAGAACATTCTTAGAGAAACCTTTACTCAACCTGGCATCCAAATTGTTACTCTTAACGTGATTTTATGAGTTCCGTTACAAGGTTACCAAATAGCAAAATACCGAAGAATAGCAAACCTCAACTGGCAGTGGGCGGGGCACATCGCTCGAAGAACTGATAAGCGATGGAGCAAGAAAGTTCTTGAGTAGCGACCACGAACCGGAAGACGCGGCGTGGGTATAGGCCCGCCACGAGGTGGGCCGATGACTTAGTGAAGGTTGCGGGACGCCATTGGATGCGGGAAGCCCAGGACCGGTCGTTGTGGCGATGGGGGAGGCCTATATCCAGCACTGCAGTGCACGTCTTTTGGTTGATATGAATGAATGAATTTAAGAGTTTGACGTTGGATCTATTTGTGATTCCAAAATCTATAGGTTTTTATATGTTGTTTATTTTTTGTATAGGTATTTGACACTTTAACTAGAAATAACGTCAAATTCATTTTTTCTGTCTTTCAGTTCGTTTGTTTGACCAAAATTATTTTTATTTAACTCAAAAGGTACATATTCTTAATATATACGTGAAACTGATGTTTTTAGATAGAGCGAGGCCTTGTGTATTGGCTACTTTGTTTATTCGCAAGTAGGAATATTATTCTAGAGGAAAATACGTGTATTATATTCGTTTGTATTGTTTATCAATGTGCCCGCATAACTTTTTATTGGGGGACCAATTCGAATTTATGTGATAGGTTTAGGTACCTAATGGCTTTTTGGGTGGTTGGTTATGCTTTCTAGTTTAAATTATTTCATCAACGGGTAATATCAAATCTCTCATCATTAATACAATTATGATTAGAGACTAGACTCGATAACCCAGAACTGATGCATGAAGAGGAGAGTCAGCCCTAATATGGGATAGGCTCGGCGAAGACAGGCCAAGAGCAAGAGAGAGAGTGAGAGAGGGAGAGAGAGAGAGAAGCAAAAATGCATACACAATTCGTCAGACAGCAAGAAAATGCTTGAGTAACTGTCCCATTGGTTTCAGACTAACGATACGAGATACATAAATATTTGTAAATAGATATGATTTTAAAGTAGGTAGGATATTCTTATCTGTAACCTTGACAGTTGAACTTATTTAATAATGAAAGTAAATCCGAAACAGAAAATGCTAACGCAAAGTAATTGAAGAAACACTTACTCATCGTATTCAATACGAATTAATCTGAACAGAAAAGATAGAAATGCTTTCAAGAAAATTACTGTCATTGTGATCAGAAACGCGCGCCGCATCGCGCCAAGACACCGCCTCAGGTGAAGATTAAACCTCGATTAAATGACTTAAAAGAAATTTTAATGTGAATACTGTGTACCGTTATCGTCTACCCACTTATCTATAAAATTATCATTACGCTGTTTAAAAAGTAACAAAAAAAGATTTTACTGGGAGACGATGTCTCAATCATAAGAATGTTATGCTGCTGTTCCTAAGTTGTGTAACTTTTAGTATCACAGAGATGTGCATAATGTAGGTACACCATGGAAATATAGAGTGAAAGTTTCAAAGCTTAAAAAAACGCGCGTGCAGTAGGTACTAGGTAGGTACGGCGCGTTACCGCTAAAAGACCTAATTACCTACGTTATCTCTGTAGTTGTTCAACCACACTTCCAGTTCCACGACTCTGCATGCGCTGAATTCTATTCAATGTCTATTAGTTATAGGTAACTAATTATATTATTTGCTGCAGACTTCATTTTTACTACGTTATGTAACAATGAAACATTTACGCACATTTTTTAAGTACGGGTAAGTAGGTACATAACGATGAAAACCAATCCGAACATTTTCAAAGGCAATAAATTAAAATAGAATTAAAAAAAATACCTCTCATTAAGTGACAGCTGCGCGTCAATTAAACGTGAAATATAGTCCTTAGAGAGCATTTTCCTCTCGTCCCTCTTTCCTGTTGTGTCCCCTCCGCTTCTCCGTCCTCTGCCGCAACTCAACCTCTCTCCGCGAAACTCATTAGTGAAACTCTGGATGTACAATTTGTTGCGAAACAGACACCAATTGCTTATTTTATTTAAATGATTTACTCCTAATTAACCTTCTTAAACATTATTTGAAAAAGTATGAGCGAAACAAACAGGTTTTCAATTACCTAAAAGCAGTGTTTATAAAATTACACTTATAGTTCGCTACAGCTAACTTCTCTATGCCTCTTAAACACTATAGCTATTTTTGAACAACATTTTTTGCTGCGTCACCCTCAACTCAATATGCATAAAATTTTCGTAATGATACTCGGCCTATGAACGCTTTGCGCCGTTTCAAAACCCACGGTTTTTCTTAGAACTTTTTTGTTTTTTTATAAATTTCAATTCATACACATGATTCACGCATAAATTTTTTTGTCGCGCTAAATCCACCATGACACCGTCGCGATAAGCCTCGCATGCTATAGAGAGCGACGCAATCTCGTCTTAATAATGATAAAAAATCACTATCGTCAACACTGTTGCAATCATGTTTATTATCTACTCTCTATAAGTTGATACATTCATATCAAAGTCAAAGCGAAATCATTTATTCAAATTTGGCCCATAATGTGGCTCTTATTGACGTCAATAAAATTACAATTATTATGACAGCAGCCATAAAACATCCACCTTTCACAGCTTCCTAGTGCTATGACTGAAGAGAAGAAGCTGCGCAAAAAACTCTCCAGTACCTAGCACGCTGTTAGTCAAAAGTTATAGTGGGTGTCCTGTAAATCGACGTCAAGCCAAAACCGGGTGAGAGGTGAAGTCATAACTTAATAGAAAAACGTATAAAAATAATCTTTAAAATTTATAAAAATTTACACCCTGCGACAGTTCTTTAACTCCTGTTGCTACGAGTACAATCCTTAACTTTTTTTCAATATTCTTATTGTGTAATCCTGAATAGTGTTTCTGAAAACTACTGCTTAAAATTTAAGTTTTTGCCAATTAAGTTTTAAAAATTATTGCATTCGTCAGTTTTTAATGACTGTCCTTTTTTTTAAAAATGCATAACAAATTTTTTTATATTTTTCTGTTAACAGCTGTTATGACTCCACCTGTTATCACCTGTTATGGCTGTTATCACCTGATTTGGCTTGACGTCGATTGACGAGGCACCCTGTATAATATCATTCCTTCATACGAGTATATCATACTTTATTTTCTTCTTTTTATTATTTTTGGTTGAGTAAGTATAAATATACGTAGGTATAGTTCAATTAAGCTATGAGTGTTATGACCTAATTGAACTATAGTATACGTATATACATTACGAGCTAAGAATCAACCATCCCTATTGGAATCTCTCTGAGATAGAAGAATTTATCTGTGATTCTGTGATAGAAGCATTAATTTTAACGTATACAACGTGTTAATGAATTAACAGAAAACCTGATACACCCCATTTAAAAAAATAAACAATAATATGATTAAAATATATTTTATGTCGAGAAAATTAATACTTTAAAAGTCGTTCAACATTAGTTTGTAGGTGACCTATCTACGAAATTCCAAGCGCTACGCCTGCGCCTACCGGTTCGATTTTTTTTGCTACGGGCGGCGTAGGCCAAATATTGTATAGTAAATAATTTAGACATGGGCTAGTAAAATGAAAAACTATAACCTATATTAAAACATAGTGCGATCGATTCGCTAGTTGATTCTGAGCAAACTACTTTCTAGTTTTCAGTTAATTCATTAACACGTTGTATATTAAATCGCCTATATTAAATCGCCATATGGAGAGAAAGTGAGAACTATTATTAAAAAATTGTTGCACGCACAAAAAGGTTATTGGAACGCATGTAACATAATAAACATGGTGCGTTAAAAGGGAATTTATGTTGTGGTTGAACGTGTCTAGTTTAATCTAGAGCTGCAATTCCCGAAAGCCGCGCAATTTAAGTAAGCCGCGCCTGTTTGAAGTTTCCATTATTCCTCCATGGCGTCGGCGTCGCGTTGCGTCGCTCCAGAAACATTTCTTAATCCGCCCCGCTCACGTGCTACCCTGCTCTATACATTTCACAATTTACGTTGGAAAAACTTCGACGTAATTCGCATCTAAAAACATCTATAAATATCATCAAGTAAGCATAAACAAAATTTGAATTTTTATTTATTATTTTATTAGACTCTTATTATATCTATTTATAATTTATGTATGTATAACTATTAAATACGAAAGATTATTTAAGTACATATAAAATGTATTACCTTTTGTTGTTATAATCTACAGTCGGTACCTACATTAACTGCACTGACGCGGACGGATTGATCCTGCCCCAATAGACCAAACCGCTTCTACTATAGAAACTAGGCATTACAATCTTTGCATAAGGCATCTTTTCCAAAAACACACACAAATTTTAACCAAAGTATTGTTAATTTTTTGAGGTCAAAAACTTAACAAATCACGCAGGCAATAATTGTTATTTATTTATAACTTTATGGCCTTACACAAGTTAAGTTTTTGTAAGTAGTTAGATGCAGTTTTTTTTTTTTTTGTAATTTTTAAGTTAAAATGTTGTTTTCTTAGTTTGTGTAAGGACCGGGTAATTGGATACTTGACAAAACGAAGTAGTAGGTAATTATTTTAATTTAACGGAGATTTTCAAGCTTAATACGTTTAGTATATACTATACACATTAATTGTATATGTAACTAACTCTAAAACTAACAAACTTCTTAAAAAAAAACTCAAAATATGAATTATTTTATTAATAACAAACATATTTAAAATAAAATCTACAGAATAACTCCAGTTTGTGTTTGTTAAGTAGGTAATTTAGTATATTTAGGAATGGACCTAAATATAAATACTAAATTACCTACCTAACAAATGAGAATGAGAATGTTAGCATTGGACAAGTAACGTAATATTTAGTACTTAGCGTACAAGTATTCGTAGATGCAGAAGCTTTATCCAGCCTTGAATCTCATATTAAAATCATTTCATCATATACCTAATTTATGACTTGAAGCTGAATTCTACAAGCTAATTGCGAACATAAAAGTATAATTAAAGTTTCATCTTGAAAAGTTTCACGGAAGTCGAGACTAGCGCGTAGTTGGCACAAGTAAACGAAATGAAATATCTTTATTTAATGAGAATGTTTGTAAAGTTTACTTAACAATTTACATAACCACTTTTAAATATCTACGACTTATTTACGTACTTAAAGTATCAAAGATCGTGTCGTGTATGTTTCCCTCACAAATTAAACCGGGTAGTTTGAAAATTACTATATTTACTATTTATACCTATATGCACTTGTTATTAGACCTTAATGTAATTAAAATCATTTCTATAATTTACATTATTTACTTCTGTGTAATATAATTAAGTATGTCATAATATAATAATTACTTTTATGGTAGGTAATAAGGTTTTCTAATAATTTCACCATAAACGTGTCTCATTATCACCGCAAATCTTTCTTCTTGTTTAAATTTACTTAAAAAAAAATAGTCTTAATTACAATTTACTTATATAATTTAATTTAATTTAACTCCAAAGTATACTAATTTACTTCTCAAACCTTCCCTGATCTTCCACAAATATTTCAAGATCAAAATTAGCCAAATTGGTCCAGCCACTCTCGAGTTTAGCGAGACAAATGAACAGTCATTCATTTATATATTATAAAGAAGTTAATAATATTAATAAATTCATTTATTTCAGGCAAAACAACCAATAAAGGTAGGTTACAGTAGGTACTAATTATTAATTAATATTTGCGTAAAAAAACCTGGGTCAATATAAAAAATCTAACGACACTCATATTCATGACCATAAGAGAAAAAGCAACGCGTATCATAATATTATGATTGTAAAATTCAACGAGGTGAAAAAAGTCGTCATGTTTATTGAGTGTATAAAATTTCCAGTTATAACTGTTATAACGGTGTAGCAAAGGAATATTTAATATTCAATCAGAGCAGGGTAGAAATGTGGCCTCCTCTGCCACTCGACGTTGAGTGGGGTAATAAAGTAATAAATAAACAAGTAGGTGTGTCCATGCCGCACTTCAGACGAATCCCTGACCCACCGTGACATCTACTTTACCAAACAGCCCAAATCCATAATTATCAACTCACCTGAATCCATTTAGGACTTGTAAGTAAGTATCTACCTCAAAAGTCAAAGCTAGCAACCGACTAGTCTCACGTTTATTAACTGTTTTGAAATTTATTTTAAAGAATAAAAATGAAACTGTTAGGGGAGAAGTGGCATGAAAAAGTCACTTGCATTACTTCAATAATTTAGAGACGGATTTGATTGGTGATTTTATTTTTAAGTGGCAACACTTTTTTCTCGTCATATTTGACTATTCGCTGTATATGGAGGGTAACGGACACTGTTACATTAAGTCAAAGTTTTTGGCATTCAAAAGTATTTTGGTTTATTTTAAATGTTTTTTTGGTATTTTATTGTATATAAATATAGGTACCTACGGGGATTGTGGATTGGATTGGTGCATATATTTGGCCTTACAGCTGCGTAGAAACTGAGCCGTTAAAGTTTTGATATTGCTGATATTTTTAAAGTTTATATTTTTTTTAAGAATAAGTTAATGAAAGAGCCGGGTGAGTGGACTTTGAAAGAGCGGACGGTTTGAGTGAAAAATTAGTTCTGGTTAGGCTCATGAATCCTGTGGCATTAAGGGGAAACTTAATTTCCTTTGCAAGATATGTTTCTATTAAAAAAAAATGGTGTTATATTGTAAAGTTTCTAAAAGTCTGAATTTTAAAGCTTAATAGAATTAAGATTTTGAAGCTTAATAGAAGCAATATTGTAGTTATTTTGAAGTTCTTAAAAATTTAACGATGTTGTTTTTGACAGAAGATGGTATTTGTTATTTTGTTTAATTTTCGAGATTGTTATTAATACAAAACAATCCACCTCTAATATCCTAAGATTAAATATACAATATATAATACAGACTGACTCTTTCATTACTTTTAGTGGCTCTTCAAAACCGAAATGTTATAAAAGAACCGAATGACACATTTTTTTTAAATGAATATTTCATTGGTTTTTTTTATTGTGTTTAAGGTTTTTCGGTATGAAATACTTTAATAAATAAATAATAATAGTTTGAGAAAAAACAATCCTCATTTTTTTCATTAAAAGTAGGTATATTTTTTGCTTCATTTAGAAAACAGACTCTTTCATGCCACTTCTCCCGTAGACGGTGGCGTGCACCAATGCCCTCAATGTAGAGAAAAATTGTCCCACCTCCGAAGTATATTACGTAAATAAAATAACAACACGTTTTTAATCATGGCCACACTTTTGACAGAATACATCAGGGGAATTCTTAACAAGTTTCAAACTTGTGTTCAATATCTGCAGCACACGACAAAGGGTTGATCATATAGTAGCTATGCACCGTAAAATTTATTACGTCATATTCGTATTTCGACTTGATCAAACTCAAAATTTTGGTTAGAGACCCAGTTTTTTTTGCAACAGCACCTTCAGTTATCTAAATACGCCTCTGATACGACTTTTTGGCATTCTTTTCGTAATTATTAACTATTTCTTACAAAAAATCTACACTAAAAACGCTGAGTAAATTATATCACCACAGCAAATCGCTTTTGCCTTGTACTAAATTCCAATCCCTTACAGAGAATTAACGAGCATCCGTATTTGATGACAGTCCTTCTCAACTTGTTCCCTTAATTACTATCGGTTCGGCGGCGATAGTATTTCTAAACAAACAATCAATTGTTATAAGCCTTGTTAATAATGATTTAACGAAGGTAAAGTAAGTAAAATGATCATAATGATCATGTTTTTGACTTTTGTACACTTACATATACCCTAGGTAGGTATATTCTCGCAGGTATATCCCTACTCCCTATTATAATATTATAAATGCGAAAGTAACTGTCTGTCTGTCTGTCTGTTATGCTTTCACGCCTTAACAACTCAACCGATCATCATGAAATTTTTTATACACGTTGTCAAGGTAATTTTTATCCCGGAATTCTCGCGGGAACTACAAAATTAATGCCGGTGAAACCTCATGAAATTTTGCATTCTTAATACGCTGTCAGGGGTACAGAAAAGGACATAGGGTTCTTTGAATCCCGGAATGTAAGTAATATTGTAAATAAGTTTGTGTAAATAATTTAATGGTCAGTAGTTATATCTACTACCTACAGGTGTTATTCCTCCA
This sequence comes from Zygaena filipendulae, assembly GCA_907165275.2. NCBI lineage: Eukaryota > Metazoa > Arthropoda > Insecta > Lepidoptera > Zygaenidae > Zygaena > Zygaena filipendulae. The sequence goes on from OU015657.1 coordinate 5,919,679, forward strand.
GAGGGCACTGTGTATTACTATCTCGGCGGCCCTGTAATGTCACGACAAATTTATCTAAGTTTAGTGACATGAAGATTATAATTTCTGTGCCTTTTTCTTGAACAAATAAATAAATAAATAATTCCTGCCATATCTCCGAAATTTTCGCAGGAGAAACTGCGGGGAACAGTTAGTTTATAACATTACTAACTTTGCCCTGTGGTTTCAACGGCGCGGCTTGAGGTGGGAGTTTCCACAGGAACTTCGATAAAAGTAGACTTATTATATCATCAGCTATATTCCCGTGAAACTACCGTCACATCCAACCATTTTGGAGATTAGCCGGAACAAACGTCTGCTTGACAGAGAAAATTTTTAAGAATTACCTAGATTTGTATGTACGTCTGTAATATATTTATTCACAAAAGGTTACACTTTCGTTTAAACCATGCCCTGCAAAACTGCTTACGCAGTTTGACTGCAGGTAACTCGCTTTATATACACATAGCTTATAAATTATTAAATTAGGTTATATTAATACAAAAAATATGGTTTTTTGTTAGATATAAATACCAAACCCAAACGTTAGGTACCTATATAATTTCACACTTCAATTTTATTAATAAATGTAAGTAGGTACCTACCATAGATAAAGATTTGGTAATGGTTCATAAGAGTAACATAGCGATAAAAATAGTTAGGTACCTACTCCCTGTTATGTACTAACGAAATTGGACGCTTGAATAAATACTTATAATATGATAATAATATAATATGATCAGTGATAATTAATAAAGAAAATGATTTTATTTTTGACTCACGGCAGACTAATATCTTCCTATGCCTTTTTTAATCTTTCAAATATAATTCAAAATTACAAAATAGTTTAAACCTACTTGGTTTAATATTGTTAAGTAGTTTTTATATTATCTACCTGTTTTTATATAAATCCACCAGTAGGTAAGTAATTGGTTCTGAGTTTTGATGGACAAGAACAAAATCAGATTCATTCGTCTCAGACTATTTCGCGAGCTTGGTTCGTAAACTTTTGGAGCGAACTAGTCGGAAAATTAATCTTATCTCTGTTTTCTTCGTAGGTACCTATCTCTCACTGCTGTTTAATTGTGCAAGTTTTAATTGCATGCAAATTTGAGCACGTTAAACAAATGTGGCGGTATTTCTTTGGAAAGTGTGTACTTATAAATAAAGCTTGTTTTATTATTTTGCGCGAGCTTTCAGCAATTTTAGTTAATTTATATTGTTTATACTTTCACTTGATTTGAACCATTAGTATTGACTTAACTGATTAATAGTAAATTAAAATTTCATTTACCTACTCAGTTTGTAGTTTCAAAATCAAATACTCATTATTTATTTGCATTTATTACAGCAATAGGTACTTCTAGTTAACAGTAAGTATACCTATGATTATTTATTTTGGTTTGTTTTTAAATAGGTTTTATTTGTTTTTCTCAGTTTTCTCTGTTTTAAAAGGAACAAAAGCGAAAGGGAACAGTAGCGTACCGTCATTAATCAATCCTGTTTCCGGATGCTTCCAACGAATGTGAAAATGAATTTTATGAATTAGTAAATTACTTACAGTCGGAGGCAGAATATTTTCCGAAAGAGCTATTTTAATGTAACCACAATTTATGCTTAGCTTTGTAAGTGTTTTTTAGATCGAGCAAAGCGGCAATGGGCCGGTCATATCAGATGAAAAGTGGTCACCGCTAAAGGCAGCCTATAAACATTTCCTGGGAGTATGGTATGCCATTATACCGACCTTAAAGTTTTAGGGTTCTATGATCATATTGTGTTTTAACAATGGACCATAGAATATATTAATAATAATTATTAGAAAGTTTACCTATGATAACAAGACATGTACCTAAGATACAAATAGCTGATATTCAAAATCGTTTCAAAATTTACATATAGCTAACCAAAAAAGTTTGAAGAATCTTATTTTAATGAAATTTACGCCATTTTTACGAATAAATACTTCACGACTTACCTATGATTGAACTCTTTTATGGAATCCATTTACTTTACTCGTATATTTTTTACGACAAGATTTAAAATCTTTTATTTTCTATTTCGACGTTTTTATTACGGAGGGCAAAGGAGGAAATCTGCTTTATATCTACGTTGCGGCTGTGATCAGCACCAGTACATAGTACATGTGATAAATTTTGGTTATAAAGGTATTAATCAAGCTATTGTTGCTTCGCGGTTTCAGAAACTAAAAAGTATCCTATACGTCGCTCAGGGATATGAAGCTTCCTATCAGTGAAAGAGTTTTTAGAATCGGTTTGTTAGCGCCAGAGTTTACAGCTACATCCAAAATTACAACCAAGTATTACACACAAACTTGCAAACTATATGCCTCCTATAATATTTAGTGTAGAAACTACAACGCTAGTGTCTAGGTTAGTATAAGTACCTAATCATCCGATCTCTCCGGCAAATAATAAACTAAACCAATACTCGTATATAGGTACTTAACCTCAACCAAAGTGGTTTAAAATATGTATGTCATTAAGTGAGTATAATTGTTGTTCATTGTGTGTTTCATTAAGCTTTCTTTTACCTGCCCAATAGTCTGCTGCACTTTATTAAACAAGGCTTAGAGGCCGGTTAATCATGGAGTAGCACAGATTTCTGCTTTAATTTAGAGCTTAAATATCAAAGTCCAAAGTCGCTGTGAGGCTGGAATGAAGAGATAAAAGGCTTGTCGTGAACTGAGCGGAATCACGTTCAATTCGCTCACTGCAGTGCCTCATGCCACTCTCTTTTGTAATGCGACCCTGCGAATTTGCTGCATCAATGCTTATGTTGTATCTATCAAATCACTCCCTCTACTTACAATCAGTTATTTGAACTCCAATTATTTAGCATACCTAGTTTTACGCACATCCTTAATTTAATAATAGGTATACGTTAATACGAATGAGAGTCTGTTTGTTTGTATGACTTCACCCTTGTATTGTCAGGGACATCGGATAACATTCAATAAATAAAAAGTAAAACTAAAAAAAAGAACTTGAACTTACATAAATATGCCAAATTATCATTGGATATCAGCAAATTAAAAGTGGTTTGCAAATATTTAAACAGATAACCTAGCTACATAGACATAAGGGTAACATACATAAGGGATACATAAGGGTACATAGACATAATTAAAACTAAAAAAAAAGAACTTGAACTTACATAAATATGCCAAATTCTCATTGAATATCAGCAAATTAAAAGTGGTTTGCAAATATTTAAACAGATAACCTAGCTACATAGACATACAAACCTTAAAAGTTAAATAAAAGCATGTAAAAGGTTTAATATTATGATTTATTTTATATAAAACGAAGGTAAGTAATGATAGTAAATATCGGTAATATTACCCATTGACCCTCGCTTCAACGACCGGAAACTTTTAGATTAATCCAAACGCTAACGTCTCAAATATTCCTCCCCACTATTTTATATTATATGGGCCAAGATAACGACTTGTTCTCTATAAATCCCCCCTGTTTGTAAAAATGTTATAGCATTTTTGTTAATTTATATTTCTAAAACGTCAAGGAAACCTGTTGCCATTCTCCTTAGTCTCGCTATAAAATATTATTTTAGTAAAATCTGTGCGAGAATGTTATGGATTATTTAACTTTTTATTTTTGATTTTAGCAATATATTCGAGAATAGGTATTTACAAAAAAAAATAGTAGATAGGTATATTTAACTAACCGTGACTCAAAACACGAGGTCACTAATTGCATGTCTATTAGATCTCAATTTTTTATTGCACTACAATAATAATATACGGAAAAACTTATACAGACTATACGTACCTAAAGGGAATGTTCTCTTCAAAATTAAATTTACATAATTTAAAATCAAAATATATTTATATTCGTCCACCTGGTTGAGGGCGCAGGTCGTCAACAATAATTGACGATAATTTGACGGGTGAAACGGGAAAGGGGTGTAAATCCCATTGCAAACGACAGGTCGCGTGACTTCGTCGGCGGTGGAGGTTTTTGCAGACACCCCCGACCTTTGCCCCTAAAGTCGTTGGACAAATGCAATTGATTATACGCTTACATTTTGGTAGGATTTGTTGCTAGCATTTTTTTTATCGCCAAATCAACAATATGTACTTATCTTAAACAAACTGGCAAGAATAAAAGTTCTTATTGGCTTATTTATTTATAGCACTATATAGGTGTCTAAAGCTTCATACAAGATTTAATGAAACGAAGCACCTATAACTATAAGCAGCTCTGATGAAGAAGTTAATTAAACTAAAATTTATGAGTTTGTGGCTCATCCAAAACTAATATAATACTTACGTAACAATGATTTTCTGAGGCATTTTTCAAGGACCATGAATGACGTAATGTATGACGTATGTATATATGACGTATCATCACTCGTATCTACATTTTTTTGTAACACTAGCTTTTACCCGCTGTATTTAACTTAAATTGTTTTATCAGCATAGTATTGACTTTAATCATCAGTAATACAATATTTGAGATGTGAATATTGAACACCGTACCTCGTTTTATCTTACACTCTGCGTAACTCACAGGGACTGGTGTGGATTATTTGCTTAATGCCTACCTAGGTACTTAACACGCATGAAATAGTATGAAATGTACCTAATTCTACATTAATTGTTGTTGTCAGTCACCAAGCCTACTAAATTACATGCTAATTGCTTGGGACGTGCTTATTCGATATTGATTACACACTAAATACTGCGATTCACCGGCTTCCGGGCGTGCCTGTTACTTAATAATAATAATAATTTAGTATTGAGTAATTTAGTAGATATTGTCATAATATTAAGCTTACAGGGATCACCCCACCCCCCCATAAATTTCGTAATTCATGACGAAACTTTTTTTATTTCGGGAACTATGTCTTATTCCATACAATAAAGTAATACCACATTCCATGAAAAACCGTTCAGTTGTTAAACTTGCATTACCTAATTGTAATATTCAGATTAGGATAGTATAGGTATACTACTTATGTCAGTGTAAAAATTAACGAGAAAGTTTAACAAAACAAAACATCATTAAGTAATAATATAATAAAAAAATATTTTATCTAGTTGTTTTCAAATTGGATTTAATTAAGCCTTAAAATATTTTTTTGACTGCTTATTGGGGTGTGCAACTCGTTCATTGAATTTCTGTTATGGATTTAATTTTATTGATTCGAAGCGAGTTTATTTTTTACTTCAGATTTAAAATTCTATTTCCTGTGGCCTCAGAAACAAAGAAAACTAAAACGGAGCTGTATCAATTGAGTACGGCGCTTGGTTGTTGACATTTGTCGGCGTGGAGTTTGTCTGGTTTTGAATAGCTTTATTCTTTATCTTATGGTGAATAGTCCAAGAATCTATGTACGTAGATGTAAAAGCTGAAATTACTATTTACTACTAGATTTTCCCTATGATTGGGTATTTCGTCAAATCACCTCTCTTGTTACAGTAATTGTTAAGAACAAAACTTCTATTCGCTATGGCATATTATACAATCTTATGTAGGTATGATAATATGTATCTATACTCTGCAAAAGAGCATATATTACATTATATTTTATTAAGGTAACATTTTATTTGACAAATAGGTAAATTTTATATCCTCTTTTTTGGTCACTTTACATTTTTCATTTTAATAACTATAAATTTTTCTTAAGTATATCATTTAGTAAACTGATTAACTACTGACATTGAATGTAGATGTAATTTTTAAAGAGAGTTTAAAATATCTGTTTTCAACATCATTACCTACGCAAAAGGTTTAGTTTCTATTCTGAAACACTACCCATACAGGTCTAACTATTTTTATGATACCTTCAAGGTTATATACACCTATTTTTGTTTACACAAATACATAATGTATAATATAAGGCCTTGCGATGAGGAGGTATATACCAAGAATTTCGTAATTCATACATGCAACTCTATATTTACTGTATTTTATTTTCTATTCCGAGTTCTCCGTGTAGTCGCTGATTCCCATGCGAACTATTTCAAGTCACAGCTCTCGCCTTATTTGTATTTTAAAACTCCTTTGTATTTTCTAAAATCTTCACAGTATTTCTTTGGCTCCATAGCTTTATTTGTTTTTTGTCATTTAGACAAGTTTTTGTATAATATAAATTAGTTTAACAGCTGCTATAAGTAATTGCTTGGACATTATAACACTTGTTTCTTTTGTTTCTATAATTTTTCGATTCCAATCGGAAACAGCGGTTTTGTGATTAAATGATAGGTAATGTTTACGCATCAGCTTCAACTTTGAAGTATGTTTATTTTGGTCGATCGCTAGATATCGTAGGTGTCAAAACATGCATATTCTCAGAAGAATAACTAAAGCACAATCTTCTGAGTGCATATTGTAATCGCAAAGCCGCCATGTTTTTGATTGAAACCGAAAAATGATAGATACTAAAGTTACATAATTATAGCCCCTCAGGTCTTAGTTAGTATAACTAATAACTGAGACCAGTAATTATATATATAAGCAAAGCTGGTAGTTGGTACTAAAGCTATCAGACAATGATTTATTATCTACTTATGTACTTTCTTTGTTAATAAATACGTCTTCATTTCTTCATCACTACAACACTGTTTACCTTGGTGCGGGGATCGAACCCGAGACGCCTAGCGCAGCAGTCACGTTTATTAACCATTAGACCTCCGGTGATTTCATAATGTTTACAATACAATATACTTTATTGCACCAAATGATTTTCACAATATTAAATATAATATAAATTAATTTCATGGCAAATAGGCGGCCTTTTATTGCTAGCAGCAATTTTTTCAAGGCAACCTTGTTTGTTTCAATGTTTATTTCTTTAAAGTCAGCATTTAACAAAAATCGCTGTGAAAATGGAAAATAGCGATCGAATTTTTAAATTTTGCACTGAAACCTATTTTTTAATTGTTTTATAATGTACATACCTACATTTTATTTTATTTTTTAATAATCCACATCACAACACACAGATCTACTTGATCCCACAATAAGCTATTACTAGCTTGTGTCGTGGAAACCAAGAAAACGTGGTATATACTACATAGAATTACTTATATATTATATCTTAATATATACTTATATATCTAATATATATAAATCACGTGTCACGTTGTTTGTCCGCGATGGACTCCGAAACTACTGAACGGATTTTGATAAAATTTTGCAACCATTTATAATATGGTCCAACTTAAAAGATATAGGATAGTTTTTATCCCCGAATTCCCTCGGGAACTGAAGGACATAGAGTACTTTTTTCCCGCAACCTCCGCGGGAACTCCGAAATTACCGCGGATGAAATCGCGGGGGACAGCTAGTCTAATATATATAAATCACGTGTCACGTTGTTTGTCCGCGATGGACTCCGAAACTACTGAACGGATTTTGATAAAATTTTGCAAACCATTTATAATATGGTCCAACTTAAAAGATAGGATAGTTGTTATCCCGGAATTCCCTCGGGAACTGAAGGATATAGAGTACTTTTTTCCCGCAACCTCCGCGGGAACTCCGAAATTACCGCGGATGAAATCGCGGGGGACAGCTAGTTATACTATATAAATCACGTGTCACGTTGTTTGTCCGCGATGGACTCCTAAACTACTGAACGGATTTTGATAAAGTTTTGTTACCATTCATAATATGGTCCAACTTAAAAGATAGGATAGTTTTTATCCCGGAATTCCCTCGGGAACTCCGGAATTAATACGGGAAACAGCAAATCACCGTAAACTACTGTCAGGGGTACAAATAAGGACACAGGAACTCCGAAATTACCGCGGATGAAATCGCGGGGGACAGCTATAGTAGATATATATAAACACACCCAGACTGTAAAATGGAACCCTGTGTTCATCACACAACGTCCACCCCCACCGGGAACCGAACCCGGAACCCCTTTATTAGCGGGCAGGCATGGTGACCTCTGCGCCAAACGGGTCGTCACATATTTAGAGCTGTGCCCCGCGGTTTCACCCGCGTCAGTTTTGAAATTCCCGCAGGAACTAGCTTAATTTATACTCCTTAGGTATAACAGCAGCTAATTAGCGGTAACAGTCCCGTTAATAAAATCAAGATTCACCCGTGTGTTTCGAAATTTCCGCAGGGACTTCGAACTTCTTTCATATTCTCCTTCTCCTTACAATAATAACCACAACAAAAAAAGAATTTGCGAAATTTGTCCAGCCTTGCACGCGTGATGCCGTGAAAGGCTGGACAACAGGGATTAATGTTTATATAAATACTAGCTGTTCCCCACAGTTTCACCCGCGTGAGTTTCGGAATTCCCACAGAAACTCCAAAGTAGCCTAATTTACTTCTTAAACCTTCCCTGAGCTTCCACAAATATTTTAAGATAAAAAATTAGCCAAATAAGGTACTTGCATGATTTTTTTTTCCAGTCTATTTTAAAGATATGTGGCCTACTTAACAAAGCAAAAAAAAGAAAAAAAAAAAAAATGCATAAATTAATTAAATAGAGCGTTTAAAATTTCCTACTTTTGACTTTACTTTAACGCGGAATGACGTCACTGGTTAAAAGTTACGCCTTATTAATCTGTGATAGAGATGTCACTGTCGTATTGACAGGGTCATGTGACACTGACAGACAGATAACTTCAATATCCAAAAGCGAAATCAAGGTTGAACTGTGTCGAGTTACTTCCAAATGTTCCAGCAAAGAATCGAAATGCATCTTACCGATGCATTAGAAAAATATGTGTTGACTGTATGCACTTAGTTTCTTTTGCCTTCCCATGCACTTAGTTTCTTTTGCCCTGAAAGAGGTAAATGTTTCCTAAAAAAATAAAAGTGACCTAATATGTTAAGCGTGGCTGTGATTGGTGTTTCGTTGCAACGTTCCGTTTCAGAAAATTAAAAGTTAAATATTTTGGAAACTATTGATAATTTTTTAGTAACTCTTTAAGGGCCTATCCCTTCACGAATTGTAGGTATTTGAGGGGGTGAAGCAGAGGAAATTGTGGACGGGTGGCCTCGCCCACTGCGGGGTGCCCGCAACCGCCCGTTGCCGCCTACGCGAACTGTTGCTAATATTACGGGAGATACTGATGCTAAATGGGGATTCACTCGAGCGTCGTTGGGAGCTACTGGGTTTTGAAGATTAGGAGGTAGAAACAAAATAAGATTATATGATGTTTTTTCATTCACTGATGGGTTTAGCTTCTACAGGCTTTCAAAAATGTAAAAACAAACAGTTACATGGAAATACTCGAGCGCGTCAGATATTGTAGTTTAGATACTCCAATGTGTCTCTGATATCCTTATGAGGCTATAATTCGATGATATATAATACTTACCTTCAATTATTTTAGTATGCATTTTTACCGAATTAAAAAGTTATCATTTTGACACGTTTAGTGCCGTGATATGCTGTGATGACGTCGTAGCGACGGAAAGTAGTGTGAGGACGGTGCGAGAGAGAGATAGAGAAAAAGGAAAAAAAAGGCAGAGTGAAGAATAGTTCTCAACTAGACGATTTTTGTTTCTTCGGCTTATGGGAATCGGCAGATTACATTTTTCCCGCTATCCTTGAGTGATTTACTTCAAAATAAAAAATAAATTAACTGCGCTCGAGAATGACGAGGTGGTGATTTTTTTTTTTATTGTATCTCGGAAACTACGAGTCCCAGACCTATCGTGTTGGTACTCAAACTTCTTGTTTTCGTGTTATCTATGTGATCACGTGATCAAATTTTAAAAAGCTCATATCTCGGAAGCGACGAGTCCCGGACCCATCGTGTTGGTACTCAAACTTCTTGTTTTCGTGTTATCTATGTGATCACGTGATCAAACTTTTAAAAGCTCATATCTCGGAAACTACGAGTCCCAGACCCATCGTGTTGGTACTCAAACTTCTTGTTTTCGTATTGTCTATGTGATCACGTGGTCAAATTTTCAAAAGCTTGTATCTCGGAAACTACGAGTCCCACACCCATCGTGTTGACACTCAAACTTCTTGTTTTCGTGTTTTCTATGTGATCACGTGATCAAATTTTTAAAAGCTCATATCTCGGAAACTATGAGTCCCAGACCCATCGTGTTGGTACTCAAACTTCTTGTTTTCGTGTTGTCTATGTGATCACGTGTTCAAATTTTTAAAAGCTCATATCTCGCAAACTATGAGGCACAGACCCATCGTGTTGGTACTCAAACTTCTTGTTTTCGTGTTGTCTATGTGATCACGTGGTCAAGTTTTTAAAAGCTTATATTTCGGGAACTATAAGTCGCAGACCCATCGTATTGGTACTCAAACTTCTTCTTTTCGTGTTGTCTATGTGATCACACGCTGATATAAGCTTTTGAAATTTTTACCACGTGATCACATAGACAACACGAAAACAAGCAGTTTGAGTACCAACACGATGGGTCTGGGACTCGTAGTTTCCGAGATATAAGCCTTTAAAAATTTGACCACGTAATCACATAGACAACACGAAAACAAGAAGTTTGAGTACCAACACGATGGGTGTGGGACTCGTAGTTTTTGAGATATAAGCCTTTGAAAATTTGACCACGTGATCACATAGACATCACGAAAACAAGAAGTTTGAGTACCAACACGATGGGTCTGGGACTCGTAGTTTCCGAGATATAAGCCTTTAAAAATTTGACCACGTAATCACATAGACAACACGAAAACAAGAAGTTTGAGTACCAACACGATGGGTCTGGGACTCATAGTTTCCGAGATATGTGCTTTTAAAAATTTGATCACATGATCACATAGAAAACACGAAAACAAGAAGTTTGAGTGCCAACACGATGGGTCTGGGACTCGTAGTTTCCGAGATACAAGCTTTTGAAAATTTAACCACGTGATCACATAGACAACACGAAAACAAGAAGTTTGAGTACCAACACGATGGGTCTGGGTCTTTTTTAATCGTGATTAATTCTAATCGTGATTAATCTAATCTGATTAAAATTAATCAAATTAACTAATTGATTAAAAAAATCATCGATTAATGCCAACACTGGTTCAAATCGTCAGATTATTCATATACACACTTTTCAACATGTAATTAACCCACCATCTTAATCTGACGCGCTCGAGTATTCCGAGTTATCGATTTTTTTTACTAATCTGATTGGTTATCCTACGCACCCACCAGTGTAGAGGACCTATATTTGGTGGAGGTACTCAATGGTGCAAGGTTATGTTCATCTGACGCGCTTTAGCAAATCCACAAATCCTCTATGGGCTTCCGTACTACGTAATTATTAAATACGTAAATGGTGCCGCAGCACTCGCGCAAAATTCGGCAGACGTCCTTCCTTGTCAGTGTGTCGGAGTGGACTGCGGGGCGCAGTGGGGAGCTGAAACACTGAAGCGCGCCGGCCCGTGATAACAATTAGTTATGTAAAACATTAAATTAATGAAATTTTATCGTATTTTTTTTGTGAAATGGATTACTTGGTTTGCGATAAAATATATCGTGTAAGTTTCAAAATCATGTTCTATATAATTTTCGTCATAAAATGAATTCAAAGTGTCAAAAATGGCTATGTTTGGATATTTTTTCTATCGAGCGAAGTTATTTAAATCGTGTATCGATCTATCAAAATGGATACATAAACTATTCAACTCCACCATATATTTTTTCCATTCTCCCTACTTCAAGAAATGATGGCGAAAAATGGAAAGAAACAATGTACTTTTTGGAGTTTAGCGAACCGATGGCCCCTTAACGATACCTAATGCTTTTCTAAGGCTCTATTTTTGAAATATTGACACAATTTCTTATTATAGATTTCATGCAAGTACCCTATTGGTCCAGCCATTCTCGAGTTTTAGCGAGACAAACGAACAGCAATTTATTTTTACATAATATAAAGAAATAGAATATAGATAACACTAGAATTTTTGTTTGTGAATATTCGCCAGATGCAATTTGAGTGAAACGATGGGTCGCAAAGTTCTATTCCATTGGAACTCTTCGTACGATAATTAGATTTTTCCGTTTGCCGCGTCGCAGCGCGGACGTGGGCTGCGTTAATAAAAATTGACTTTATAATTTAAAAAAAATATTATAAAAATTAAATAAAATTCGAGGGAAGTAATATCATACGTTACTAGATATACGTTATTTTTTTATACGGACTTAGATATACATAAATATATAGAGTTGTTAATAAATCTACAGACCGCATAAATATTTTAATGTTCTTAATTAGCAACAAATTTATAAAAGACTAATAAACAATAGGTAATAACTTCTTTTGATCGATTTATTGTGAATTATTTATAGATTTATTGTGAAATATTTATTAAGTAGGGTCAGGGAAAGTTTCCGATCTATAAATATAGGTAGAACACATGCATACCTACTTAAATAACACACTGAACGGAGTACACTAGTTGCATGTGGGTATCATGGAAAAATGTTATCAGGAAAACCAAGATAAAAATAATTGTTTCATCAATTATTATTTTATAAGATATATTTTTATTTTGCTAACGGGAAACCTAAACTTTTCGCATGAATCGTAGTAATTTTACAGCATCACACAGAACTTATTGTTGCAAAAATAATATCGGTCATAGGTAGAGATGTACGTATAATAATAATGATGGCCATCTACTTTTGACGACTACTACTTTTTTTATTATATTATGTTGTGTCTTCTACTAATTTAATTAAAATTTCCTACTATCGATATTGTCACGCCGTTATAACATAAATAACCAACGGATTTAAATGGAATTTTGTATGCTCTAAGGTTCAGGATTAGGACATGGGGTGCTTTTTGACTTGGAGTTTCTGAGGAATTAGAAAATTCACGTGGGTAAAATCTGCGAAAATCTGCTTGTAATTACTAAATGACTGGTTTAGCTGTTATTTTGTTTCATTTACAATAAAACGTTATAAAGGTGACGGACACCAATGATTTTACCAAGTTTCCTGGAAATTGATTTTCTGTAATACCCAGAGGCAAGTTAGCGGAGGACGTAAATTTGAACCCGTAATAAAAAAATAAAAAAAAAATAAAAAATTCAATATTTTTATTTTTATTTATATAAATCACGAATAGGTATTATGAATGAGAAAGTGAGTTTGTTTGTATGTTTGTTACGCTTTCACGCTCGAGTAGTTACTCAACATGAAATTTTGCATACCATGTTGTTAGATTTACATAAAAGGACATAGTTAAGGTAATTTTTATTACTGCATTTCCTCGAGGACTCCGGAATAAACGCGGATGAAACCGCGGGCAACAGCTAGTAATTAGGTACTAATTTTCTTCTCACTTTCACATTGTCATCGTTGTGAAGAGTTACTTACGTAATTTATAGAAGTTTTTAGGTACTCAGTAATAACTTTGCTCAAAGCGTAAAAAAAGAATGAAATAAACTTTTTTGGCTGACTTCAAACTCACTTACAGAGAGCTGTCGGCAAAGCATTGGAGAGCGGTCTCAATTACACAACTCGAGAAAGTTATCTTTATTACTTGTGTATATTTTTCAAATTTTCTTTGCTAGGTAAGTAGGTATTTAAAAAGCAGAGTTGCTTTAAATTAACATTCCTCTGAAATATTAATATTATTATTATTAATATATATGCTATTCCATTAATTTTTAAATGACATACCGCCGCACTCAGAGTCGACTTTCATGATTACTTAGTTAAGTATAGATTTTAAAAAAAAAACTGCCGCAATCACACAAGTTAAATAAATTAATGTTAATTGGCATTTAACTAATTAAGTTAAATCTCATTAAATGCCAATTAAAACTAATTTACTGAACGTCTCTGTCGTCGACTCTGAGTGCGGCGGTTAGACATTCAAAATAGTAATGAATTCTTAACTAAGCAAATAAGCAAATATAATCCATAGCTGTTCGCCACGAATTCACCCACATTAATTTCAGTGATTCCACGAGAGAGAGAGAAATTCCATTCCAAAAATTGCTCTATATCCTTTTCTGTACCCCTGACAAAGTGTATGCAAAATTTCATGATGATCGAATGAGTAGTTAAGCCATGACAGGGTAACAGACAGACAGAGTTTGTGAGGGTGTTGGTTAGTTACTTAAATTGTGGATTGTTGTGAAAATATGGTGAATTTGTATAATAGCGATCCATCGGTGATTAACACTGTGTGAAAAGTTGAAATAAGATCAAATGGAACATTCTCTGGAAGGTTGTGACAAATAACACTTTTTTAACTTTCAACATCGTTCGATTTTTAGTCAACTAAAGATTTTCCGATATCGTGTATGAGTTTGCATACGTATGGAATAAAAAAAAAATCGTGAGTGTCGTGGAAGACTCGGTTTAGGGTTGCCAACTTGCCACCTTTTTTGGAAGAAAATAGTATTTTATTTAATAGCAAAAAATAAAGTACTTTTGGGGATATTCGAGAAAAATATAGTACATCCTTATTCCTTACGCAAACTTATTTTTGATCCTTATTTATTTTTCTCTATTTTCTGAAATTCCCCATGCTACATTGGTGTGTTGTAATCATAGTGAATACAAAACAAAGTGCGACAATTGGATACTGGTGATAGATATGTTAGCCATAACCAGCACTCAGGGTTCCTGAGGCTGAGGCAAACAATAGAACACTATGTTATCACCAAGAAATTGAGGTGTATTTGCAACGGTCGAGATTTTAGTATAAGCCATTATTATATACATCAATTAGACTATACAATAAATTGGTAGCTATTCGATAGTTTGTAGTAAATCAGCTTCACAACACACAGATCTACCTGATCCCACACTAAATTATAAGCTCGTGTTGTTGAAACCAAGCAAACGTGGTATACTTATACCTACTACTAGTTTGTAGTAAATCTAAGTAGATTTTTCTTTTTTATCACAACTGAGTGCTACATGAGTTCAGCCGGCGCGACCAATAAGCAACAATAACCAATAATATAATCTGTCCAAAAACCAATAACCAATAAGGACGATGAGGTCGTGAAGGAAAATTCGTAGTAGATACATTTTTTTCACCTAGCCCGTACCTTGCGATAAAGAACTTCTACATTCTAAAACAACAATAATATCTAATAATCAATATGTAACTATAAAAAGTTCGATTGACTTTTTAACAATAAAATGCATGCTTACATTATTACACGCCAGACAAAAAAAAACTCCTGTGAATATACCTACATATAATTACATAATTATGTATAATAGTTATTATGTACCTACGATTATTATGTAATAAAAAATAAAAAAATCCAGTTGGATATGTGCGTGTAGACTGTCACTGTGTGACTGACATCTGTATAATTATATTTGTAAATCTACGGTCCTGGCTGAAAATCAGTGCTAGAAGTGCCCGCACTCATAGCAATATGCTGAGACAGTGACCGTTTTGGTTATGGGGACGCACCACACAAGCACCTCTGTCATCTATTCTCATAATTTTATCATAATGTATTTTAAATATTTTATTATATCTTGTTCTAATGTAAGTATATAAACTAACTGTAATTGTGTTGTGTCTCTATTTCCAAATAAATGTCTTTTCTTTCTTTCTTTCTTTCTTACACAGTCATCAGTGCTACAATTGAACGAGCTCGTGGCTTGGAACCCCCTCTCCGCCTAAGATTGTATAAGCCAAAATTGTTACAAACTTTATTATAAAGTTTTTAAGAATGTTGTGTTTGTCGCGTACGCAGGTACCTACTTACTTAATTGTATGTGTATGCGAGGTGTTGTCATATACATGGAGTTTGCAATCAGTGAACCGAGACCCGTATCTGTGAAGTTGATTACCCAACGAGTTGCGACCACCCTCGCGGGCTTATAATAAACAGAGACACGGAAAATTATTCACTAACTTTACCGTGAGCACGAAATTTATGGTACAGTTACCACGAAATTCCTCCACAATGAACGACTCGCTAGGGTTTTAAGCTTTATAACTTCGCCCACTGCGGTTTAAGGATAAGTAATAATGAGCAAAAGGCTGTGTGACGCCGAATTAACAAACACTGCTTTATTTGAAACCAACACTGCGTTGCCGCTTGCTATTTTCCAGTTTTGTGCTTCAGTTGAAATCAAAAAAGATTACGTTACAACAAAATTGCTGCTGCTGTCTGAGACTGTCTTTAATTTGTTCAATTAAAAGGTGAAACAAATAATAATTGTTTCATTTTTAATTTATCCACATATTTATATTACTTAACACTAAAATCATTTCGTCCACTCAGTTTTTTCTAAACTACGCAAAGAATATTAATGCGGTTTTAACTATAGTTATAGTTCTGAAGGTTTATAGCTCCAGAGGAAATCCTAAATTCACGCCGTTGAAGCCGCGAGACGTGGCTAGTGAGTAATAAAGCTATGTAAAAAACTAATGCGTAACTGCTCATACTTTTTATATGTCCAGTCATCATCATCATATCAGCCGAAAGACGTCCACTACTGGACATAATATAGGGGGTTTTCGCATCTAATAGCGTCTTGCGACCTTCATCAATTCGTCAGTCCACTTTGTAGCATGCCTATCCACGCTGCGTCTTCCGGTTCAGTATTGATACTATGCCAAAGGGAGTGCAAATCTGTTTATGGCACGGAGTCACAGTGCTAGTTTTCAGCTGAACCCAGAGCAAGAACATTCAATAAAATTTCAATTAGAATCAATACTATCTATACATCTATATGCCTACTTATAAATAAAATTGAAGTGTTCTCTGGAAAAAAATCTGTTTGTAACTCTAAATCTAGACACGCGGGCGCGTGTCAAGCCGAAGTTCTCAAGCTGACAGAACTGGCGAGCCGCACCGTGTGTAATATTACACGAACCATTTGGAGCCACTTTTCACCCCCCCATAATTCAAAAACTATTTAACATAAACATGTCAAATTTGGCTCATGTATTAAGACTCGCGAGATAAACATGTGCTCCAAATTTCATAAGCACACCTCATACGGGCTTTTAGATATTAACGTCCAAAAATCGTGATTTTTATCACTGACTGACCTATAGACCAAAATTATAACCGACTTCCAGATGACCTAGGAACTTGATATTTGGCATCAAGGTAGACTTTTAGGCGTAAACAAAGGGAAAAATCTGAAAACTGGAAAAACTTAAAAAAAAAATGATAATTATCAATATCTTCAGTTTTTAGATATATCCTTATCAAGAAGGTAATATAACAAAGTCGAGTGTTGAAGTATATAACTGGCTAATCAAAATTTTGAAGTATTCTTAATGATGTATTTTACGTCACTCCATTAAACTGAGTCAAACATTGACAATTAATACTTTCGTTATCAGCACGAATTTTTCTATGGTTTTTACGTATAAAACTAGCTATTCTCAAGTTAAAAGTAAATCAGCGTTTGTTTTACGTACGACGTAAATAATTTATGCATATCTGTGAATATTTTCATCAGTTCACGCAAATATCCATTACATATTATTCACATTTGACAAAGAAAGTTCTGTATGTAAAAATGATGAATAAATAATTCTTTTTCAAGAATAAAACTGCTTCTGGATAGAGACGGTTATTTGGCTCTTTCGTCCGCCTACGAGTGCGACGTATAATCCTCGAACAGAAACTGTACAGGTACCTACTGTCTAGATGATTTTGACAGCAATATAGAGATATACATGTAGGCGAGTTTCCTGAGCGACATAGGTTCGGGTAGGGTAGGGGTTTTTATCCCGGAATTACTAAGGAAACTCCAAAATTAGCGCGGGTGAAACAGCGGGCAACAGCTAGTGTGCAATAAAATTGTGTATTGTGCAATAAATTTTTGACCTCCTCAAAAGTTTCAGGCTGCGACAGTACAGAAGAATCACGTTACATTAACGGCATAATCCAGCAATTCTTCTCACTTGGAATGGCAACATGGATTTAAAAGGCAGCTGTATAGTTGCAGTCATGTACACTGTGCAAGATTTAGCCGATATAGGCAAAGTTATGGAAGATGCTTCAATAGCTGCGATTCTAGTTCGACTTCTAGGAGGCTTAAGTCCTTAATATGCTCCTTTATGCGCATGGTGACGTAATGTATCGTGCTACTGGAGTTTGTTGCGCAGCTTTTTCTCTTCAGCCATAGCGCTAGGAAGCTGTGAAGGGTGGATATTTTATGGGTGCTGGCTGCTGTCATAATAACTGTAATTTTATTGACGTCAATAAGATACACATTATTGGCCAAATTTGATTAAACGATTTGACTATGACTTTGATTTTGACTTGTCGCAAAAGATTTGATGAAGATCTCATTTATCATTTTAGAAATAAAAAATAGTGTCACTTGGTTGTCTTGTAGATGATACGAAGTTCACCGGGTCTTCTAGTGTATTATTTTAGTGTCGTCTTCGTCTTGATCGTCTTAAATATTTTTTATTTACTACGTAGGTACCTACATTGTACAATGAGTCGTACAATCGAATTACTGGTGGGTGACACTTTTACGTTACACCAAATCATTTACGTTGGACTTTCCAGAGTTAAAACCTTAGATGAAGTACATCTTATCAATTTAGATCCAAGTCAAATCAAGGCACAAGAGAGCTCTATTATAGAGTACAACCGCCTGCGCACGTTATACCGCCCTGACTTGGCCAAATTAACTATAAACAGAAAACGCGTAAAAAAAAAACCGGATACTGAATGGGCAATTCACTCAAGCATTTAAACGTCCAAGAAAATACAGAAAACACAAAAAAGATAGTTATACCACGGAAACGTAGAAAAATAAACTAAATTGACAAAAACCATTTTATTATGAATAATAAGTACCTACTAATAATTTCTGTAAAAAGTTTTTCTTTTCCGATTCATTTATCCATTTCTGTTAATATACAATAATATTGTGACCTATATATCTAGACACGCAGTAGCGTGTCAAGCCAAGTTCAGGCTAACAGAACTGGCGAGCAGCACCGTGTGTAACTTTTGACCCCGTCATAACTCAAAAACTATTTCACATAAACATGTCAATATGAATCACGTATACTCAAATAGAAGCTCTGATTCTTCACTCGTTAGTACGTCACGCGATAGGAGCGATGCAGGACCAGGGGAAAAAAATATAATCGTTTATGGTGGTGGTGTCTGTCGACAAGAGTTGTAGTGTCATGTCTCCAAAATATTTTACTGCATGCGGTGTTTTCTTTAAATGTAAGCAAAATACGTTTTAATTATAAATGTAACTAGTTTTATTCGTCTTTGTTTTATTTATTATTTGATCTATTGAATCTAGACACGCTGTAGCATGTTAAGCCGAGTACAAGCTGACAACTGGCGAGCAGCACTGTGTGTAATATTACACGAACCCTTACTTATTCTGCCTGTAATGTAAGAATCATCAATCAAAATTGATGACAGCCGGTCTTTGGATTTTATGGTATTTAAATATTTATGTATATGTTTATGTGTTATGGTCTTTATATAGTTCCACTCGTTTTATATTTATAAAACGAGTGGAATACCAACCTTGATTTATTTTAAATCCAAACATATTAGTTTCAGTCGATACTTACTACCCCGTAAACAGATTGAAAACAATAGATTAACAGAGACCATTTGGTATTAATTTTATTATGAACAAGTACCTAATACCTACTAGTAATTTCTGTACAAAAAGTAGTGATATCCCATCAAAAACATAAATGTGAAAGTGGAAGCCAAAGTTCAGTAGCTTAGTTGTCGACTTCGCCGACAAAAGAATTGATATCTAAATAGGTGCCAAGTTCTGTAGATAATCCTGAAATATATTCAAAGGAGCATAGAACTCGGCTAGTTTTCACATTAAAGTTATCTTTAGCTAGTCAAATTATGTATCTTTTTTATATTATTATGAGCAAATTACTGTTTTTATACTGTAAGGTCAATAGATCTCACCCCTTCAATATTTAGTTTGCTGCTATAAAAAAGCCAATATCAAAAATATTTATACTATAGTTTTTAGCCAAATATAAGATAACTGGTGTGAGAAAACTAGCCAAGTTCTATGCTCCTTTGAATATATTTCAGGATTATCTACAGAACTTGGCACCTATTTAGATATCAATTCTTTTGTCGGCGAAGTCGACAACTAAGCTACTGAACTTTGGCTTCCACTTTCACATTTATGTTTTTGATGGGATTAACAACTTTTCCCTAAACGCATATTATGAAAGTATATAAGGTACTTATATAAAAAAATCAATTTTCAAAATGTTGTCTTTTTTTAACTTATTTATTGGTCAGACATTTGTCCATAATCTCGCCTGATTTTAAGCGTAGATATGAACTTGTCTGCTTGTCTGTTCCGGCTAATCTCTGAAACGGCTCGACAGATTTTAACGGGACTTTCACTAGCAGATAGCTGATGTTATAAGAAGTAACTTAGGCTACTTTTATTTAAGAAAAAAAATAGTTCCTGCGGTAATTCCGAAACTCCGAAATAAATAAATAAATAAATAACTCACGCGGCCCGCGGGTGAAACCGCGGGGCACAGCTAGTTAATAGATAATAAATTTAAATATTTACATAAATCCTTACCTACATAAATGCAAATGTGAGTTTATTTGTTTGTTGCGATTTCACACCTTAACCACTCAACCGATCATCATGAAATTTTGCAGACACGTTGTCAGGGGTATACAGAAAAGAACATAGGTACTTTTTATCTCTGAACTCCAAAATTAACGCGGGTGAAATGGCGGGGAACAGCTATAAATAAATTAAATTATTATTATAGCTGTTCCCCGCCGTAATTTCGGAGTTCTCGCGGCACTCCCGGGATACAAGTACCCTATGTCCTTCTCTGTAGCATTGACAACGTGCACGCAAAATTTCACGATGATTGGTTAAGTCGTTAAGGCGTGAAAGCGTACCTAAGAAACATTTAACTTTATACTTATTTATAATATAATATTAGTAAGGATACCGGTATAATCTGTGGTTATAAAATAGATGAAGATTAACGAATATTTTTAACAATACACACCAATTTACTGGTACCTATAATGAATTACGAGAGATGAGAAGATCGCTCATTAGAAATGGTTCCCGTTGCGTTATTTTGTATAGCTTTAAAGCGTTCGCTGCAGTAACACATAGTACCTACTATGTTGTAGGTAGGTACACCTGCTGCGGGGCAATCACGTTTATGTTTTCCCGATAAGCTCATAAATGATTAAACATTATTGTTTTATGTGTAACAGTGAACGCAGCCTGCACTCTACAGCCCAATAATGTTTATAAATATATTATTATTAAATATATATTATACATTATATCTATCTATATACTTGAACCAGTTGAACCTACCAAACACCTAAATAGGTCGGGTAAAACTTGATTTGATTTTTGATTAGAAAAAAATGAAACGTTTACCTATATAAATATCCATTGAAAGTTCCGTCATAATGATGGCTGGCCTAGTCACGCTTCAACAATACTTCTATTTCTTAGATGCTGTTAAGTCAAATACTTAAATCATAAATACTCAAAGGCGTATAGTTACCGGAAAGGTAGACGGTGCCGTGTACTGGGGGCCCCAAGCTCATGGGGCCCTAGGACTCTGCCTGACCAGCAAACTTTGGCTCTGAATTTTTAAATTATTTATGTTTATTCATCTGATATTTTGAGTTGATCAAACCTAAACATGCAGTTAAGACTTAGGGGCCCAATTCTTTTTTTACACCAAGGCCTTTGGTTGCCTAGCTACGCCTCTGTAAGTAATTACCTAAACATTTTAAAATGAAACTTCTTTGGGCACAACGTGGTGGTGAAAATATTTATTGTTACCTACGTTCGATTGTGTAACCCAACCTATCCTCTAAAACATAACCGCGTACAAAATACGTGGTACTCGTACATATGGATTTGTGATTGCATTTTGTTAGGGCGTCGCACAATTTTTGAATTCCACTTATCAATCTATACACAGGGTCTTGCAAGGGGACTTCTAGCATTGTCTTGTACTCTGTCATCATTCCTCAAATCCTATCACAAACAGATCACATTCTAGAGAGTTGAAGAGCAAGGAGGAGAGAAGATCTCGGGCGTGGGAGATGGGAGATTGTTGGTACATATTCGTACGCACCAACTATATAGGTATAGCACGCACTAACTACCTATATAGGGTTAGGCAGGACTGCGTAGGCATTACAGGTTATTGTTGCATTATTATCAGCGGCACATAACGATCGGCTTAGTGCTCCGTGCCTGAGGCCGAGGCCCGGTATCGATATGCAGCGTGCGGCAGTAAATTAGGTTTTATCTGAGTCGGCGGCTCATTAGCCGCTGGGGCCGCCCCTTATCGCGACGCCGCATCGCATTGTTGACCACATTAACCCATGTATTCACGAGTGTACATTGTGATATCTTGTGTAATCAATGAATATCTACTATTATGCAACTGTTAGATAACGGATTTTTTGGATAAGTATTCCATTTTTAACCGACTTCAAAAAGGAGGAGGTTATCAATTCGGATGTTTATATATTTTTTTTATGTATGGTCGGGCGTAACTGCGTCATAATACCTATATACTTAGACGTATTTGCAAAATTATTATTTGTTCGAAAGGGGTTTATTCGAAATGGTCCAATTTGTTCATATAGATCTGATGATGAGTTTTGGAGAGATACAACGGAACTCATGAAGGTCTAATTTTTTTTTAGAACGATGTTCTTTATGGCACGTTACGGATGGGAGCTAGGCGAAATTTTCCGTCACGGCGTCATATAGGTGCGCACTTATCGGTTAATTAATATTTTTTTTATTATTATTTATTAGAATTGAATTTGAATTTGTTCAGTTGTCAGTGGCTCGGATCAATATATTTTGTCAATGTACTCCATGTATGAAATACACAAATCGAGTAGAAAAGTTTTGGTAGGGGCAGGGGGGATCCCTACACTTTAGTAACAACTATCGTGGTTTTCGTTTGTCGTAACAACTTCTCGCGAATTTTTTTGCTGATATTTATGCCTATATGTTTTGCAAAAACGTTTATTTTATTTTCTTAGACGATTTAAGAGGGATTTTATAATAGTTATGTTATCATCTTAAAAACTGTTGTTTACAGATCGTGGCCTTTGAAAATGTCTCGCACAACCGGGACTCGCGCTATTATATTCTACACCCACTCGTAGCTTTTTGGTAGGTACCTAGTTTAGAATAGAATAGGATACACTTTATTGTACACCAAAATAATTATATATTATTATAGTTTAGGTACCTATAGCTAAAGTTTCTAAATGAATTTTTCATCTACAAATATAATACTCTATAATACTCTTTAAAATAAAGGTGTGAGTGAATAAGAAATGGTTCCGATTAGGTACTGTTATAACGCCCACTACAAGACTTCAATGTTCAAAAACTTCCGTAGACCTGTTTTCTATTCATTACGCAGCTCGCAGTCAGTAAGCAGTCGATCGACCCACGTTCTAACTCCTACGTAGTTCAGCACAAATAACATGAGCACACACGCGCCTACTATTTATATTGAAGGTACGTAGATACCACGGATGCCTGTGGTAGATACCTACTAGTAGAACTAATTATGCTAATATTTGTGTTCTGCTGACGATATAAATGTGGTTTGGTAACCTGTTTAGGGAATTGCCTCCGAGACTCATCCGAGCTCCCTAACTGAACTAGCAGCTTCTGACTGGAATACTGATTAATAGCGGCCCACAATTTAATATTCAATGAAGAGATAACCTTCTTGATTACTTAATTAACGGTAATATGAATTAGTATAGTTCCTACCAGCAGTACATTAACGAATTAGGTTTTAAATAATTTTGGTAATCTTTATTAGGCATATTAATGATTAACATCGTAAATCAAGGAGAGAAATTGAAACATTTATATGAGATTCATATTTTAAAACTTAATAATACCTAATAATACATACCTATTTATTAAACAATAACAATAATGGAATAGAAATTCATCCTAAGTATAAAATTAATAGCTGTTCGCAAATAATAACGATATAGTTTTCTTGAGAATAAATAGATAGGTAATTAAAAATTCATAATAATTGAATGTGTGATTTATGGGCAGCGGGTTTGCCACCGAGTTCGTTAGCACAGACCAATAATAATATTACGTAAATTTTTGTTTTTTGATTAAATCAATATTTTTCGCTATTTATCATAACGCATTTTGTGGTTTTTGAAGACATTTTAAAAGTTCTTTTAAAATTTTGTATATTTCTCGCTTGGTGAGCGGTAAGTAATTTATCTAAGTTACGATAGCCTAATTTTTTTTAGCTAAATTAGAAGTTTTTGCTCTTAGTTCAAGTAACACTAATAAGTTTTTGTTTGCTTTAGTCCCGAACGTATAAAAAGTTCGCTTTGTAGCGTGACGATGATAAATGAGTTGTATAAAACGTTTAATTAAAACTAACGCAATATCATTATAAAACGCTTACAACGCTTGACAAAGGCAAATATTTGAGCAACTTGTGCGCAGTGTGCGAGCTTTCGGCGCTGATTTTAAAACGCTTTGATATTGAATAATAGACAATAAAATTACCTATAATTTAGACGAGAGTAGCTGTGCCCTACGGTTTCACGCGCGGTTTCTGCGGTAATTTAGGAATTCCCGCAGGTAAATACTCCTAATTTTCTATCTTATCCTATTATTTTGTGTGTGTACAAAGAATAATCCCAAAGGACGTAGTTCATTAACATAATTACCTCTACATAGTTAAAGATTTAATTTAAACATTGAATTTAAAATAATAAACTTTACATGAGAAGTGACACCACGAGTGACACGGCAGTAGTAATTGTAATGCTAACACCAAGATATTTTGCAAAATTGCTCAAATAAATTGATATCAATCAAGGACAGAAAATGATACTTTTAAAAAGAATAATGCTTATGACCTAGACTCAAGTTTGGCGCAAACAAGGTCAAGTCAAGGTCCTCATTTTAGATTTTTTAAGGGGCAACTTATGTTGTCTAAAATAGGTACTTTAAATGGTCACATTTAGAGTGTACCAGAAACTGCAATAAAAACAAAAAAAAATGTTTTTTACATTGTTTTTTGGTGTTTTTTTTTTAAACGTCTCTTTAAAAATGCTTGTTTTGTTGATGATAGATTTATATAATCACACTTTATTGTAACTGAGCTTCTAAAAGGAAAAAGCTATCTACTTACCTACCATCTACTGATAACTAAGTTTTATTGACCCGAGATGACTCTAAAATGCATTATACTATACCCAGGCAAAGTTGAAAGAAAATTATTATAAGGTGACACAAATACCTACCTATATTTATTCTAGAAGACAATGTATATCGAGTCAACTTTGTTACTATCCCATTTTTGTTGTGAGTTAACAGGAGTAACAGGTACGCGGGGCACATTCCATGTCTTCGGGGACCGCATTGCAGCATTTGAATTATTTATTAGTTTCCTTTGTGTTACTCCCCAAACCAGCTATTTCGGACAAGATCCCTAGTTCCGTTCACAACGAGGCCAAACGTTTAAAAATTTTTTTTTAGCTTTGGTTCTACTTAAAAAATCATGGTTGACATCGCTCGACGTGGACATAATTTAATAAAGGTGCCTTCAGCTGCATTATGCAAAGTGAATAGTTTTCCCTTGTTGGGTTTACATCGAGTTACACAATCAATCATTTAGTGTCTACTGCTCCCATTATACGAACACCAAAACTAGGCGAATTGTAGTAGGAGACAACGTTGAAATAACTATAATAATCGTGTTGTGTAAGGATCTTGGCTTGTTTTAGAAGTTCGTAGTACTGTTACCATAAGTGGGTTTATCAAGATACTAGTTAAATTGTCGAAAGACAAAAATGCACGTACCTAATATTATTATTGGTAGGTATGTGTTATAGTTGTTATATTTCAGGAAGTCCGTTTGGCTATCATTGTGTCGAGATGTGCAGATGTATATTGTTTTAGCTAGTATGCGTAACGTTAGGAGCGCTCAGTTTCTATTGCGATGATTTTTACACACACAAATGCGCTTATCAGTACACGTCACTACTACAACCAGTGGAGAGCGGACTTCGTGAAATAGAACAACACTATACCTGCTGATCGTTTCGAAGTCGGTGCCAAGCCAAATAGGTAATGGGTAGATAGCCTAAGTTCGCCCCCACCACACTGCAAGACGTGTGAGCGTATCGTCGTGAATAAAACAACTGGGTTTGGCACCGACTTCAAACCGATCAGTAGGTAGCATAACATACCAATAATAATTACGTTCATTTTTGTCTTTCGGATCTAATCGATATTTTGTTATTTTTAACTTTTTAGTGTACCTAGTGTATTTATGTGTGTTTTGAAGTAGGTTTTTTTTTTGTTAAAATTTTGTTCATTTTTAGCTTTTAAAGGGTTGGTTTATAATTTATTAAGTGGCAATTTATCTACTTAAATCGCAAATGAACAATTTACTATAAAAATATCCAAATCACTATATTAGGTATGTCCGTAATATTTGAGTTCCCACAAATTCTCCAAGATCCGATCATCAGATTCTGACTTCATGAAAATGGGACCACCATGGGAGTACCTATACCCCGTCAAACAAAAATAGTACATTGTTATCCTAGGGGTGAAAGTAACGAGGGACTAAATAAGTCTTTCTCCCGAGGGTAACACTGTGCTTTTCATTACGAATGCAAGGAAAGTCAAAATAAAAATAGGAATTAGCTAAAGAAAAAATGAGTGAAGATCGGATAGTCGCTTGACACTTTCCCACCTATTTCTTTTTCTTTGGCCGGCTAGCTATTCAGCCAGTATTTTTTATTTACATTGTGGCGACCTAAAAAAAATATTTTCTTTAATTATTAAGTATTAATTAAAGAAAATAAAAAAATATAAATAGGAATTAGCTTAAGAAAAAGTGAGTGAATTTTATTTTAATTAATACCTACTTAAACTTTACGTTATTTCAATTTTACATCGCGCTGGCTGTATAGAAAGTTGAAACATGGTTCAATAGAAATGTGAAAATAGACCTAGTTTTTTTTTAATAATTTGACAGTTGTCAGTTGAAAGTGATTCTCCCTAGGGCTGAAAAGGGTTACTTTCAACCCGCTTCTCAGGCAACTTCAGACCTACTTTCCGAGTATGAGTAATGAAAAATATTTTTTCAAATCGGTCCAGCTGTCTTCGAGTAATCGCGTAACAAACATAAAAAAACAACAACATCCAGTCGAAATGCGAACCTTCTCCTTTTTTGGAAGTCGGTTAAAAATCGTCCGGTTTACAGTAAACAGATGTATAGATGCGTAGCTACAGATATACTTTTATAGTGATATTCTTTTAGTTTTGCATCGAAATGAAACACAAACAAGAACGAAATGAAACGGTTCACAATGAAAAGAACGTAGATATCAGCTTCTCCGCTCCATACATTGAAAATGGTCTCGTGAACTCGCACGTTTGCTTACAATCTGCTTCAATACAATTGCAAATTTGTTGTTGTTCTGAGCTTCGAATAGTAACAATCTCTTTATGTAAACGTCTTCCTATATTTTCACAAGTTGTGTTCAAGAAAGTTCCAATGAAATCATTTATGCAGACTAATCAACTTATAGGTATACCTACTCACATATTATTTTCACATATTGTTTCCTCTATGGAATTAATGAACATATAACATACATACATATAATCGAACATAGAACCTCCTCCTTTTTGGAAGTCGGTTAAAAAGTCGGTTTGACCATAATTTGCCTGCGTGTATTTCGATATTATCACTTATAGTAGGTATCGTGATCAAAGTATCCTATAGGTACGAGTATTTGATACGTTAAACCAGAACGTATTTTATTTGCGGACATTTCACCCGAATCCAAAAAAGTCGTTTTTGAATGAATGTCGAATATGTTCGAAGTGAATCCCCATTTCAGAACTATACTGGAATACTGGAAATACTGGAAAAATCAGCTCATTTCGTAGGTAGGGTAGGTACGCCTACATTTTTATGTTTACTAGAGTGAATACTATTACTATACTACTACTATTAGGTACTGTTACTGTTGCTGTTGCTGTTGCTGTTGCTGTTGCTGTTGCTGTTGCTGTTGCTGTTGCTGTTGCTGTTGCTGTTGCTGTTGCTGTTGCTGTTGCTGTTGCTGTTGCTGTTGCTGTTGCTGTTGCTGTTGCTGTTGCTGTTGCTGTTGCTGTTGCTGTTGCTGTTGCTGTTGCTGTTGCTGTTGCTGTTGCTGTTGCTGTTGCTGTTGCTGTTGCTGTTGCTGTTGCTGTTGCTGTTGCTGTTGCTGTTGCTGTTGCTGTTGCTGTTGCTGTTGCTGTTGCTGTTGCTGTTACTGTTGCTGTTGCTGTTGCTGTTGCTGTTGCTGTTGCTGTTACTGTTACTGTTACTGTTACTGTTACTGTTACTGTTACTGTTACTGTTACTGTTTCTGTTACTGTTACTGTTACTGTTACTGTTACTGTTACTGTTACTGTTACTGTTACTGTTACTGTTACTGTTACTGTTACTGTTACTGTTACCGTTCCTGTTACTTTTACTGTTACTATTACTATTATTATATATATTATTATTATTATACATTCCAGATCGGCAACGCACCTGTATGCCTTCTGGTGTTGCAGATTTCCATGGGCGGCAGTGATCACTTCCCCTTTTGCCCCTGTGACATAAAAAAAAGTTCCGATCCACATTTATAACGCATATTATGATAAATACCTACGTATGCCGTATATACATATACGCATATATACAACGTGTTAATGAATTAACTGAAAACCTGATACACCCCATTTAAAAAAATAAACAATAATATGATTAAAATATATTTTATGTCGAAAAAATTTGTACTTTAAAAGTTATTCAACATTAGTTTGGAGGTGACCTATCTATGAAATTCCAAGCATTACGCCCGAGCCTACCGGTTCGATTTTTTTGCGGCGGGCGGCGTACGCGCCTTATATTGTATTATAAATAATTTAGACATGGGCTAGTAAAAATGAAAAAATATAACCTATATAGTGCGATCGATTCGCTAGTCGATTCTGAGCAAACTACTTTCTAGTTTTCAGTTAATTCATTAACACGTTGTATACGTCCCCTTTTTCCATTTCATCATACGTAAGGCGTATCGTATAGGTATATAAGGCACTTGTAGACAGGTAAGTATCAAATAAGAATAAAAAAAGTAAAATTTCAAAATAACATTTTCTGAGTTTCCGAGGCTGTAAGATTTCAATTCTAGTATACGACGTGAGTTGCAAGCGCTCTATACGTTCCTTGTTTCCACTCCATCTTACCGCGTCAACAAAGAAACTCGATGATGAGATACAGTAAAAAACGGCTTAGCAGGCGCAACTAGGACAACGATGTCTTTATGAAATTGTGTTTTGCCCCCCACGCCGCTCGGAGTGGTCGGACGTTGACAAATGACACGAAGGTTGTTTTTCACTGTCAAATCGAAGTGACATGTTTTCCCCTGACTGTGAAGTGTGGAATCAGTAAAGTGAAATAAACTCCCAAAAAACATCGCTCTAGAGACCGAGAGAGGCGGAATAAAGATAAGTTTATCTTAAAAACTGTAGTCCGAAAGAATATTTCTTTAAATATACGAATAAGTAGATACATAAATATTATTAGAAAACTTTACTAAACTTTGACTGAAGTCAAAGTTTGCCTGTTTGGTGATTGGCCAACAACGTAATTGTTATTGCTTTTTATGACTAAAAATATTAATATTACTATTATCTTACTATTTCAAAATGAAGTGGTGTTATAAATATTATATGAGCACACCTCGCATGTATCGTTTCGTATATTAACATTTTGAAAATTTCATAAAAGGCAAAAACCTAATCAAACAGACAAATAACTTCCACAATATCGCTTCCTAATGCATATTTTATCATTCAAAAACATTTTAATTGGCTCTCTTATAAGGTTATTCGACAGGCAAATTGACAGTACGATTGGTATAAGGCTAGGGCGGCGCAACCCTCTAATTTATCTGAAATTCGGGAGTCAGTCACACCCGAGCATATCGCAAGGAAGCAAAGCACCCTCTCTCTTGTAAAAATCAAATTCAATTTTGCTCATAGATCTTCCTACTCTTGATTTCTTTGTAATCACAATAAATAATTTCTTTTTGTACAAGCCCCTTTAAAAACAATGCAGGTAAATAAATATAAATTCAGTATTCCCCCGGGAACGTCAGAATAAAAATGCTTTCTTAGTGATCGTCTATTACTCCACTTAATAGATATCTGTATATATAATGTAAATAATAATGATATAAAAAATGTCTCAGGTCTAGCCAGTATAGTAGAGTAATAAAAAATATTTGCCTCACAAAAACTTGAATACTTTATACAGCCTGAACCATACAGTTATCGGATTCCGATAGTAATGGATTTAGTGAAACCGTTTCGCGTAAATAAATCGGGTTTCTGTTAGTTTCGTATACGGAAGAAAGTAATAAAACTAAATAAATATTATTCTTTGGGCAAGCATAGATATAAGTTATAGAGAGCAGTGGTGCCAAAGCGACAAAATAATTTTGAGAATGAGCTTTAAGCGTGGTTTAATTGACATTGACATATACATGTTAAAGAAGTAGGTATATAAAATCATTGCAAGTACCTTTTCACAATCTTCCATTATCTCAGCAACGTCATTGGAAAATTCTAAGCCTTGTTACAAAACTAGGATAACAGAATTTCAAGTAAACTACTTACCTATCTAAAGTAACTGAATGCAAATTTACAGCTCAGACCAAATTAAAACTGGTCTGAGATGTAGGTACACATGTATGAAATCCATTCAAGACATACAAAGTCACCAATACATAATAAACCTAAATTATAATTTGTCAAATCTTCTATCAAGATTCAAAAATCTGTAAATCTCAAATAGTTATTGTTATCATAATGAACAGATGCCTCATTTCATTCTCGTGTGTAGTTATACCTACTTGCTAATATCACATTAAGCCAGCGAGCGCTATCGGCGGCTTGGAACCAACGTCCCCTTCTAATCCCGAGATCCAGGATCCCGATCCCCTGTCTCCCCCAGGATTACTTGCGACTCTATGAGGCTAAAGCTTAACAATATTTACACAAGGTTCGAAGTTCAATGTGTAAACGCTATATGACACCTTTCCATATATCGAGTTGAAATTGATTTTTAAACTGTCGAATATGTATAATCTTAACTATCATTATAAATAGATTAGATTTGATTAGATTAGATTTATTTATTTCACTTTTACAAAAAAGATTAGGTAATATACATAAAATTTGAGTAAAGGTGATCGTCAGATAATAATAATAATAATTAATAAAATTAAATAAATGAATTCAATAAAAAGTGTAACACTAGTTACAGTACAGAAAAATGAATGAATAATAATAATAAATTTGTATAAATATGTATTAAATTTGTAACAATACAAATAAATAATTTTGTAATATTATTAAAATGTCAATAGAGTTTAATATGTCCTATTCAAGTATTCACTTATAGAGTAAAATTCATAATCCAATAAAAAGTTTTTAAGTCGGCGACTGAATGTTTCGTCATTCTTTTCGTGCCTGATGTCAGCAGGAAGACGCTCATAGTACGTACGGCCGATTACGCGAGGGTTCTTTGTGGCAAGAGCAGTGCGGCGCGGCACTACTTGCAGACGCCCATTATTTCTGAGCTCACGTTCACCACTACCAATACGAATGAGAGTTGACTGTTTGTTTCATACTTTCATGCCTAATCTACTAAACCGATCATGAAACGAATACACGTTATGAGGGATACACAAAAAGACATACCTAAAGATTTTTACTTCGAAATTAACCACGGGGGACAGCTAGCATTTTATAAAAATAGTAGAGCCAAAGTTATGGCTAAGTCTTTTTAAAATTCTTTAATTACAAATATTTTCATGTTTTATAACTTAGCAACTTAACCACAGAAGAGGTTACGTAACAGAAAACGAAGACGCAGTGTATATCCGATACAAAACGTAGAGCTTTCGAATATTTATTATACACTTGACTAAGTAACTAGGTACATACCTATCTATAGTTCACCGGCAGATGTGCGTAAAACAAGTTTTAATAAGGTCGAGCCCTACATAAGTACCTACAGAATGTTTCTCAAGAAGCGAACACAAAAATCGTTGAGCTCCATGACCGTAATTTTGGCCAAGTTCACTCAGGCCCTCGCTCTCTACTTTTTGCCGGGTACATTTAATATTCAGGACTCGAAGCACATAATTCGTGGCGGTGATCGGAAATCTCGTTATCTCTTTTTCTATTCGTCACAAAACTTGAAATAATTTTATGTAAATTGCCATTGAAAATATAGATATTTCAAGTTTGAGATTAAACCCATTTATAACGTTTCGAACCAACGGTTCCCTTAGAAATCACACATTGAACCACATTTGTTTAATGTCTAGATTTTTTCTTGATAAGTACCTACGTACACATTGATTTGGTGAGTTACCTCTTATCGTTTATTTGAAGAATATAATAATAATATAATATAAATATAATAATAATAACGTATATTTAATAACATCTGCTACGAATTTATTTAATTTACCAAGAATAAGTTTGCTATATGAGTCGTTAGTGATATAAAACAGCATATTTTGTTTTATTATAATTATGTTATATTCTTTGATCTTAGTAATATAGTTAATAAGTCTTTACTTACAAAAATGTAAATACGTGTGTAGTGTACCTAAGTATGAAATAATATCTAAAAATTGATCGGTACTCCTCACAATTTATGACTCCGCTGATAAAAAGCAGTGCAGTGTGAAATTGAATTTTCACAGAAATAAAGTGCTGGAGCGCCGCTTTCGTTCCATGGAAGCTCTAAACTTGTGGCATGGTGTAAGTTACGCTTTATTTGGCAGTCGAATGTACTTGACTTGATGTGGAGTGATACCTACCTACCAACTCCAACCCTTCTTAAGAGCACTCGTAGACAGTAAATCGAAAGTCGTTACTCACATAACAAGTGAGATATATTTTTTCCACATAAAGACGCGCCGCTCCCTTTTAGTAAATACTTAATGGCTTTTGATATTACACCTTTTAAATCCGGTATACTTTGAAATAAGTATAACGACTAGAAGCAATGAGATTATAAAAAAAAGAAGAATCATATACAAATATATAGGTAGATATCTATAATAGAGATATGCATTTATTTAAGTTTATATTATCCTCTCATCCAATAAGTTCTGACACTGAAACATGGCTATTGGCTATCGATAAATATAAAAATGAATCGTCAAAATGTAGGTGATCTCAAAACTTGGAAAAAATTGGATAATTCTTTTTTTGTGTTTTAATATTGTCAGGACAAGGTTTGTAGAAAAAAGTTTACAGTTCCTGTGTTAATTCCGAAACACACGCAGGTGAATCTCCGAAATTGTTGAACCAATTTGGAGTTGCTGTGGGAATTCCAAAACTCACGTGGGTGAAACCTCGGGCACAGCTAGTAATATTGTCGGGTGGCATATAGTTGCCTCGTTACAATATAATATATGTAATGAAATATTCACACGTGTTTTCGAAAATATCTACCAGATCTCAAACAAACAAATATTTAGTTACTAGCTGGTGCCGGCGGTTTCACCCGCTTGAATTTTCGACCCTTGCAATGACAGTAATGACGTTAGATTTTCTCACTCTTTTAAAACGTAGTGATTATATACTCTTTAGTCTCAAAAAAAAATATAATCACATCATCTGTCGGTCCAAGCCTCAGAAGAATAAGTTATTCTTCTGAGGTCCAAGCCTTAAAACTGTCACTTCGCGCAAAATCAATTCAAAAGAAAAAAAATGCATATAATATCTAAAAAGGTTTTATCGTGTTCGTTATGCAACATTATATCGAAGCTTTCGACCATTGCATTGCGCTGAAGTCTTTTTTCCCCTATGTCCTATTTCGATGAAACAAAGCCTTGCTCCAGACTTAGCTTAATCTACTACTGAAAACTGCATGACAACCCGTTCAGTAGATGCGGAGATTATCTCGAACAGACAGACAGAAAAGAATTTTAAAAACTTTTTTTTTTGGCTTGGTTACTTTTCTTTTATCACCCCTCTCAATTTTAGGTAAAAATATTCAATGTACAGAATCGCGGATTCTACTCTTTTAATATAGTATAGACTAGCTGTGCCCCGCGGTTTTACCCGCGCGAATGGTTTTTATACAACAACTTTTTTTCCCGACATCCGATTTCAATGAAACAAAGCCTATATGTAGCCCCAGGCTCCAGCTTAATCTACCTGTGAAAACCGCATGACAATCTGTTCAGTAGATTCGGAGATTATCGCGAACCGACAGACAGACAGACAGACAGACAGACAGACAGAAGAATTTTATAAACTTTTTTGAGCTTGGTTACTCTTCTTTTATCATCCCTCTCAATTTTAGGTAAAAATATTCAATGTACAAAATCGCGAATTCTTCTCTTTTATTATAGTATACCTAGATAGATTACAGTCGTTTTAGTGACTGTACTTATGTAGTAGTTAACATTTTGACTTATTGATCTAGTATCACTTGATTGAGATTAAAATATAAAAGCAAAGCCGAAATTGTTGAAGTTAGAACCACTAAAAAATAAACCTAAATGAAGTTATAAAGAGTTTGTATGGAAAGTCCGAAATTCACGTGAGTGATACTGCGTCTAACGATCGACCTAAAAATTCTAAAAGGATTCGATGTAATCTTAGACTTAGTGTAGTTTTTTTAATTTTATCTAGTCTATTAAATTTAAATTAACATAGGTATTTATTTTGTTGATACAGTTTCCTCTAATTGTGTATAGTTGAACTATTGTCAATGGGGATGTTGACTACTTTTGAAAATCAAAATTCTAATTAGTCCGTCAGTTAGAAAGTAAAAAAACAATAAGTAGACACGTATTTTTTGCTTTTTCAAATAAATTAAAATATACAGAGATAAAGCGCATTAAAGTTTAGGGTGAGGGGGTCGTGACGTCACTAACCACTAAAACCGCCATACAAACTGTCCGAATAGTGACGTCACGCGAAATTTCAACTAAATGTATCGCCGTTATTATTTTGATTACGTAAAAAAATCAAAAATAGGTACCCAATATTTTTTATTAATCTACAAGACGGGCTAAAAGAAAAAAAATAGTCAACATGCCCATTAACTTGACTAAGTGGAGTGTAGGTAGGTACTAGTATTATATTATATGTATGTGAAATCTTCTTATTAATTGTGTCAATGTTTATGTTCATGTTCTCAAAGACGGGAACGAGGGATGACTGCGAGAAAGTTATATTATTAGTTATCGCTTGGCTATAATTGTCTGCGCCATCATTCGCTTGAATCTCGGGAAAAACACATCTTCGAGCTATCAATAGTCAGTTTTTATTACATTCCGGACAATATTTTTTGTTCACAAACTGAAAGTCATTGGGTGAGGTACATGGTATTATCGTGGTGCTGTATTATCGATCTCTGATCTTCGAGACTTTAAAAAAAATAAAATTGGCAAAAGTTTTTAATATCGTGTTATATGAGTATAACTATACTTTTAGATACTCTTTTTACTTAGTACCGCTCGCGAATGTTGAATATAGTGAACTTTAAGATAATTATATCGATTCGTATAAGCGAGCGTTAATATCCAACATAGATTAAAAAATATATAGGTACGTAGGTATATCAATGATTTCCAGCAACATTTCCAACAGATTTTGTTAAATTAAGTTAAAGTCAATGCAATTTAGTATAATTGAATATGTCTGTCAATGGGGTGTATAGATAGGTAAGTTCTCGTTCTCTATATTCGCAAATAACTGTCATCTGTCAACTGTCAAAGTTTCAATTGGTATACTTACAACATTATCTTCAGAAGTATCGAACAATTAGAAGTCTACTGGATTTGTACAGAGAACCATTTGCCTACAGATGTAAGTAGCGCAGTATACAGATACACAAGAATATCCTCTTTCTCTATGATGTTCCTACCTATAGTTAGTTTGTAAGCTTTAGTTAGAAGTCATACTTTAATACTTTACATGTATACTATTCATTTATTTAAAATTGGTTGAAAATAGTCCTTGTGCCAATATAAAATATTCTGAGTACCTATAAATATAACACCACACCTATACCTTATGTGAAAGAATTCGCAAGTATAGCTAGTGTAATTTAATAGGTACCTTCTATATAATTTACTTGGCAAGCAATAAATTACGGAGATACATACGTTGAGTCGAAATGTCGCATGACGACACTCCCCCACTCCTTAACTTTAATGCGCTTTATTAAAGTATATTTACAATAATTTGAAAAATATACGTGTCTATTATCTTTAACCGACTTCCAAAAAAGGAGGAGGTTCTCAATTCGAAAGTATGTTCTCTTTTTGTACCTTTGTTTCATTATATCTAACGGACGGGCTAAATAGAACTTAGAAAAAAATATTAGTCAAACAGCAGTCAAATATATGATCAATGATCATGTATGTTTTTATTGTAAAAAGTTAGTTTCGATAAAGTTAATATGATGTAATGTGCAACTAATGCGAAAATGAGTTTAGTTTGAGTTTTATGTGAAACTTATGTTTCAACTGCATTAAGAATAACTTCATTATTCTTATACATATCTTCATGTTATATTGAATATATTCTAATTATATTACAATTAACTATAAAAATAAATAAATAATAAATAAATAAATATATCTATAAACTACACATGATGTCTATTACAATTATCTGCAATTTATTTTTTATCGAATCATCGTAAACTTTGTATTAGTTATCATAACAGTATTTACCTATATTGTTAAGGTGTAGGAATGTTAAATTTAACGAAACAGTAACTCTAAATAAACCAAAATGAAACAAAACGAGTGCGAAAAATTTCATTAAAACGGGGCAATAAAAGGGCACATTTAATTTTTACAGCCTCTAAAGTCTAAACGCTCTCTGTGGTGTGTTTTTTTTTTAACTCGACATTCAAGTGCAGATTCTGAAATTAAAAATATAAAACGATATGCTTTAATTTTACTCGTCTCTCGAAACAATAGGAGCCAAAACGACCATGGAATTGAAAATTTATGATGTTTTTGCGAAAACTCCAAACATAGAAGTTACAATTAATAATTATTGTTTTTGTTTTCAATTTACAGAATAAAAATTTACATTAATCATTTCAATTCATGGCAAATTCCCTTTTTTTATAGCAACAGAGACATTCTTGTCTAGAGATCTATCATTTTTAAGGTGCGTCTAAAGGTCTAGTTTTCATACAAACTGCCTTGGCTATATTCTGGCATTCCGCCTGTTTTTATTTATTAGTATTTATTTAATAAAATACTACTACTTGTTACCCTAACGCATAGCCCAAAATTTTTGCAGATAGTGAACAAATAACATAGTAATTACAATCATTTCAAAATGAATTAAATTCCGGTCGAACCTTTGCTTGTGTGTACGAAAATGGCGGCCCGGTCTATAAACAGCTGTAGTTTGGCTGTAGACTGACAAGTCCCCCGAATGCAGTAGTTTGTAGTGAGTTCCAAAAGGATCACAAGGTGGTGCGGCGTTGAGCCGTGAGTTCTGACAATTTTGCCTACCAAGATAATTTAGAATTGTATTTGGAAATATACCTGTTTCTGATGTAGTAGGTAGTAGGTACCTATTGGTAGCTGAAGCGAATACAAATAACTTATGGAAAGTTGAAAAAGACGTTTTGATTCTGCGTCACGTACAAGTAGGTATAACTTACGAGTACAAGTAAGTATTTTACATTTTTGTGTTGAATAAATTCTTGCTATCTCTTTCTTGTTTTCACGATGAGTAAAAGACAGAGTCCATATTTTCAAAAGGTTGTATCTCACCACGGCCCGGGGTGATAAAATTCAGCTTTTATCTCCAAATTCTCCGATGCAATGAAAAGCACATTTTTATTGTGTCTTCATGTGACCACGTGATCCAACTTTTCATACCTTCAATTTTTTTTTGTAAAGGTTATATCTCGGAACTACAAGTTACACCCATCGTGTTGGTACTCAAACTTCATGTTTTCATGATATCTATGTGATCACGTGGTCAAATTTCCAATAGCCTATATCTCGGAAACTATAAGTTACAGACCCATCGTGATGGGTACTCAAACTTCATGTTTTCGTGATATCTATGTGATCACTTGGTCAAATTTTCGATAGCCTATAATCTATAGGGAAAATTAAAAAAGAAAAACACTAAAAATCCTATTAAAAATTCTTAACTTCTTTGATCACATCCGGTTCTTTAATATGTATAATATTTATGTGCCTCTTATTGTTTATCTCGTTTTGGGTGCCATGCTAATAAATAAATAAACATTTATGTAGCCATTACCGGCCTTACCTATTTATTAAATTAAGAATCAATTTCATTGACACGTTGGTGACTAGATAATATGTCATGCTCACCTAAATGTACCGCTGGCGGTGGCGTGTGAGTCGGGTCGCTCGGTTCCCTCTAATATGGTCGAGCGGGGCGGGGCTTACGAGCACGTCATACTCGTGAACGGGTGCTGTCAGTTGGTGCTGGTCATATCTGGTCTACTACTCAGAACAATAACAGTAATTCTTCTGAGATCTACTATTATAGATAATCCTAGTTTAACTCCTAATATCTCTGTATCTGTTCGGTAGTTTATTGCTGGGTACGGCTCATTGTTCTCACATAATTGATTGCAAGTTGAGTTAATTACCACTAATTATATTATGGATATATCTATATTGCAACTTTAAACTGACAGCGTACTGCTGAAGAGTTTGTTGCGCAGCTTCTTCTCTTCAGCCATAGCACTAGGAAGCTGTGAAGGGTGGATATTTTATGGGTGCTGTCATAATAACTGTAATTATATTGACGTCAAAAAGAGCCACATTATGGGCCAAATTTGAATAAAAGATTTGACTTTGACTTTATTTTTTACAATCATTTTACGTACGTAATTAAATTCTTTTACCTATTCACGATTAACTGTATGCTAACTTTAGAATAATTTGCGATGTTTATGGTCCCTAATACTTGTTGGGTTTACCACACAAATAGCGTTGACAAAACACAGTCAACATAAACAGCGTGCATAAAACGCTTAACTGAGTAAGAACATAACACAATGTGGAATGTAAATGAAGAAACTGTTGCGGGGAGCAGTAGGTAGGTATGGAAACAAACGTTTGCCGAGACTAGAGAGAGCAGTACAGCGGGTGTGGTCGAAGCTGGCGCGTTTCGGGAGCTTGGCTGCGCACTTGCGGCGACTAATCGCTTAATATAATACCAAAGCAGTACCTACGTGCCTAGGCTCCTTAACAAGAAAGCCATGTGTTTGCATAATGTATGTAGTATGTAGGTACCTACCTGCAATATGCAAAGGTTTTGATTCCGATATTTAATTGAAAAATCAGTCGATTAATTCTTAACCTTTTAAAATATTCAAGTACCTATAGTAGTATGTATTATATTAGTATATAGAGCCATATAGTAGTACCAAAGTATTATATTAGTATATAAAGTCACATTATGGACCAAATTTGAATAAATTATTTGACTTTGACTTTGACTTATGCAAATTGTATTGTTTGACTATAAAACTCAACGGAAGTTTTATATTATTTCCAAGTTTATATTTTCTAGGTCGAAATAATAGGTGTTTAGGAGTGAGAATTGAAATTTTACAGAAAGAAAATAATTTACATTCTTTTATGCTTAAGAAGGTTTTCAACTTTGTTGGGTATTATTACTTTTAATAAATAATCGTACTTAAGTTTCTTTGTTTCCGTAGGTACTCACTACTCAATCCATAAGTTAAGTAATAGCAGATCCTACTAGTGCTTTGTAAAGTGTTATCAAGATAGATACTAGGAGCCTGTATTTGGGAATCGTGAATTTAGCCAGGAAAATTCTGAGTTTGCAACAGACAGCGTTTACTTGTTGACCCCAGTTGAATCTGTTATCGACAAGACCAACATATTTGATTAAATGAAATCAGTCTTGGCGCAGCTCATCTGGTATATATACTCGTGAGAGTGTGCGAATATTTGTGGTATCAGATGGTCTTTCATATGGAATGAGTGTATACTGCTAATAGCCAATTAGCACTCTAAGCCCGAATGTTATAAAGCGATTTATCGAAACTCAGCCCACAATATTTTAAAAGTTGCAAAAGATAGGTTAGGCCTGTACTGGAGCGACTTTTATCTTACAGCGAATCGACGGAACCTCACGAAGCGGTGGTCCTATTTTTAATTCTGTACTATTCTTTTCTGGTGTATACCCAGTCGCTCGTTCGGATCGCGCATGGTGGTGATCATACATACATAACCCAACCTAGCATATCAGGGTGCTCAGCATCTATTTTATGGAGTCCGTCTGCATAGTAAAGTTAATGTAGAAAAATATTCATATACATTGCATTGTATGTGATTTTATGTACATAAATGTAGATAGACATTTAGGTTTAATGATTATTAAAATTTTCTATATTATTTTTATAATTAATTTAAAAAAAATGCAGACAAGCAAAAAAGTAAGTAAATATTCAATAAATAATTAATTTTAATTTTCCAGTATCTACTTATAGCAAGTGAAGAAAAACTTTTGAAGTCTCATACCTACGAAAATGCCTCTGCCACCATTTCCCGAAGGGGCCACGGTAACGACCCTACTTGTGCCTTTTACCGCTGTTTTCAATTATTCATACATTAAATTTGACTCTCAGCCCCGAAAAGAGGAAAATTATTCAGCTCAATTCAATTTTCGATTATACTTTTTTCCTCTTAACAATCGATTTTAGTTATTGAGGACGAACTTATTAACAGACTTAATGTTGATGCTTTATATTTATGATATTCCAAATAGGTTTGTTTGTTTAGCCTTTTGCAATTAGTGACATTAATTAAACAGACAAAGCGGATTAATAAGATAACGCCCCTAACTATTGTCCTAAGAACAAGCGAGCGCCGCGCACCGTACCGCCTCATTTTCTTATCGCCACTTGTTTGCATGACTTATTTCCCTCATAGAAATCTCGTCACTAATTAACTGACACAAACAGACAATAGTTTGAAAACAACAACTCGCTAACAAAACAACAACGTTTTATATATTTATGATAAATTGTATACAACAAGATGTAGAGTCCTTGTTAGGGTTCCGTACCCGAATGGTCCCAATGGAGACCTATTGCTGTCATTCGTGTGTCTGTCTGTCACACGGGTTCTACAGCCAAACCGTAGAAGCGAAGAGCCTTTGAAATTGTACAGTATACGTCCTATATTGATGATCCAAAGCTATTTGATGGACTTTTAAGGGGGCCTTAATAGCTAAAGGGGGCGCAAAATATTCCCGCAAAAACTCCAAAATTCTTTCGTATTCTTCTTCTCCTTACAATAACAAACACAACAAAAAAGAATTAGTGAAATTGGTCCAGCCGTTCACGCGTGATGCCGTGACCGAGGGAAATGAGGATTCATTTTTATATACAAATAAAGAATATAGATTATATATATTTTACCAACGAATACCAACATATTGATAACTTGATGTCTTTTTTTCAAATTCTATATTTTCTATTTTAAAACCAACTTTATTTTGCGGTTTAACGCGTAGCACAGAAGCGATGCGGGCGGCGGCGGCGCAGCGGCGCGCGGCGGCGGCAAGCCACTGCTACGGGTCTACGCGCGCCACGAGTGCTACGGGTCTACGGGCGCCACGAGTACTACGGGTCTACGCGCGCCACGAGTACTACGAGCGGAGCGTAGCGATCAGCCCCGCCCCCTAGCTCTACATGTGTTAATGAATTGATCAAAAACCTGATACACCCCATTTAAAAAAAAAAAAAATAATATGATTAAAATATAAATTATGTTGAAAAAATGAATAGTCACAAAGTTATTCAACATTAGTTTGGAGGTTACCTATCTACGAAATTTCAAGCGCTATCTATGCCCGCGCCTACGTGCCAATGACCCATTCGATATTTTCTACGGGCCGCGCGGCATCCACGCCAAATATTGTACTATAAATAATTTAGACATGGGCTAGTAAAAATGAAAAACATTTAACCTATACATCGTGCGATCGATTCTAAAGTCAATTCTCATATATGAATACACAAAGCGGCGCACGTAGTTGCCATCGGATGCTGTTTTTTAATTTTTTTTAGCGCGTAATAATTTCTAATTGCTGGTAGGGAACTGGTGCGAAGTCCGACACGCACTTGGTCGGTGTTTTTGATTACATAGTAATTTTAGGTATCCGTAGCCAAATAGGAATCACAACCATTTTATTTCGAGACTATCGACAAAATGTAAATATAATATTACAGGTAAGTCAGGTGCATTCTATAAACTGCTTTATAATCTAAAGCTGTCCCCCGAGGTTTCACCCGCGGTGATTTCGGAGTTCC
Organism: Zygaena filipendulae; assembly: GCA_907165275.2. NCBI lineage: Eukaryota > Metazoa > Arthropoda > Insecta > Lepidoptera > Zygaenidae > Zygaena > Zygaena filipendulae. The sequence goes on from OU015657.1 coordinate 5,962,101, forward strand.
CGCAGGAATTCCAGGATAAAATATAGATATAAACCTTTCTCATGAATCATTCATCAATTGGTGAAGATCGCATGAAAATCCGTTGCGACTTGCGTAGTTTTATAGATCTAAGCTTCATAGGGACAGACAGCGGAAAATGACTTTTTTAATACTATATAGTGGTAGGGAAAACAAAAAAAAAATTAGAGGCGGCTGTATGACCTTCATACACAATCTTCACTATTATAAATGCGAAAATGAGTTTGTTTTTTTTTTTGTTATACGCTATCACGCCTTAACGGCTCAACCGATCACCATGAAATTTTACATACACGTTTTCAGGGGTACCTACAGATAAGGGCATCGAGTACTTTTTGTTCCAAAGTTCCCGCGGGAACTCCGAAATTAACGTGGTTGAATCCTGTTCCCCGAGGATTCACCCACGTTAAGTTCGGAGTTATAGTATGTATATAACTGAGGAATGAAAAGAAAATTCAGTGCAGTGCACTTAAGTGTTTAGATGAACGTTTTTTAGATATTTTTTTTGTTTCCTAACTAACCTACTATCTTTAAACGACAATCTTAAATTAAGGATGCAGGGGATTTCGGGGCGTTTAATCAATTTAGATAGGTTTATATTTTTAGGAAACATCGTTTTATACGTGTTTTCTGGCATTGAAAAATGAGTGTCTGGTACTGCTTTTCTACTTAACAACAGATGGCGCTACACGCGAAGCTTGGTCGCCCAAATATAATTTTTATATAAATGCAAAATTAACATCTGAACAGATGTCCTTTGAAGGTAGATAAATCACCGTGGGAAACTGTCATAAACAGCTGCTATTTATTAAAATTTTAGTATTATTAATATAATACAATTATTATTATATAATATTATAATATATATAATAAATATTATTATTAATAAAATACAATGAGAAGTTTATTTGCTTATCAAAACCCATAAATACCCTTAGCAAGAAGACAGAAGAAGACATGTACGGCATGTACCTAGTTATTACAAGCAAGAAAATTGTTTTAAAACATGTTAAATTAAGTGTGGAAAATTTAAACGCTAAGTTTTTTAAACAGTTAAATATTTATTTAATGAAATTGTAATTCCTTAGCTGTCAGTGGCCAGAGGACAGCTACCGTCTATCATTATTTACCGGTTAGACCGGTTAGACCAATTTTGCCGGGACTTTCACTGATAATAAGTTAATGTTATAAGGAGCAAATTAGGCTACTTTGGAGTTCCTGCGGGAATTCCGAAACACACGCGCAAAAATCCGCTAGGCGCAGCTAGTAATTAATATTATGTATATACTTACTATGGATCCGAAAGATGTATAAATAGGTACCTGTACGCATTTTACGAATAATGTAAGAAGTGAACATTACTAACAAAAATCCCAATTCGTTCATTCTATTAAAATTCAATCAGAGTAAATGAACAAAGAAACGTGATTTGAAATTAATTAATAAGTAAACTTTCCATAATTCCCGCGGCAGTTTACACAAAATATTGTAAATAAACAATTCACGCAAACAAGGCACCGAATTTGTGTTCCAGAAACAAGCAGTTGCGAAAACGAGTGCGACACTGGAGGGTTGCGCGAGGAGCAGGCGCGTCACGTGACCCTTTAATTACGGTACGCGCACTAAGCGTGAGATTAAGATGGGTTACCTTAAGATATCGGTTTAAACTGCCTAATTGTCTTTACGTGGTAATACGTGTAAACCTTAATTAGCTCTTTGTATTTGTACGCGTACCTATTTCACATGTTTTAAATATCTTAATTTTTACTTCATGTTATTTTAGCAACTGCTTAAAGCCTATAGCAATATACACTCTACATTTCATATATCTTATTTTTACGTACTATGTTTTTAAGGTGAAATTTCCGGCCAAATTAAACGCCTAGTTCGACTTTTGTATTTTTGGACCTGACGACGATATTATGAAGCCATAGCATGTATATATAAATATAATAACTATATAGAACACAATAAGTAATCCACGATCGGAGAGCCGATAATGACGTCTCCCCGGTACGTGTGTCTTTGTTGAGCGGGTGAAGAGACGCGTGGAAAGCAGCTAAGGTTCTTAATCCACAATCAGAGCTTCCCCCCTAAGTGTTAATATCACTTTAATCTCAAGGACTTTTTTCTGTTTATTTCTTTTTGTGTATTTTGTTAAACGCTGATATTTACGAGAATAATAATATGTACGTTAGATTGCTATATCTTCTGTACGTTAATTGTTATACCCGTATTAATATTGTAATAGGTAATAATATTTGTAAATATTAGCAGAATTTTAAGTTTTATTGTAAAATTAGACTAAGCTGAACAAATTTTTTTTCTAAGCATGCAATCTATTTTCATTTCTTATTCCAAGTATGATATTTTTAATGGTGATTTGATTCTACTTTAATGTAGACACAAATCGGAGGCAATTTTGTGTTTATATACAATATCAATATACAATATCGTCTGTTTTTAGAGACTCACGTCCGCTGGCGACTCTACGGCTCCCCAGCGATTATGCGCAGCTGCGATTTAGTAGGTATATTTCACTGCAGCTCAAATTAATTAAAGCTTTAACAGTTTCTCGTATATAGCTTCCAGTGTGGTGCGTGTCTTAGGAGACTCAGCTCCCTGATTCGTGGCTGCCAATAATACGCACGTGACTGGCATCGCCAACTAGCCCGTTTCAAAACCTCTCGCATTATTGAAGAACATGTTTATACGCACCTACTCGTATATTATGTCACTTGTCCCTAAGTTGCTTAGCAATGCTAGAAAAAATTGGGATACTTATACATAAAATTGTATACACTAAGCACTATGATTAAGTACAAGTTTTGTTTGCAAATCGTGCTACCTATATTAACGGAGATGAATAGGGAATATACGCGATTTTAGCAGTAGGTATAACCAATTTGTTAATGGCGGTGTATACTGTAAAAGTACGAAAAAAGGGGACGTTTTACAACGTGCATTCACACGGGAAAATATAGCACATGGAATAAAGTATGTCCTGACTCTTGTAATTTTACTTGGATTTATCGTAATAGCGTTTAGAATTAAGGCTTAGAATCTTTTTTTGGCAATAAATCAAAATTAGTGTAACATCAATTTAATCGAGATAAAAAAATTACAACTACCACCTACAGGCTACACTAAGCCTTTACGGCGAAGAAAAATATTATGGAAGAACCTGCACAGTCTAATTTCAAGAAGTTTGAATGCCAAAGTCTACCAGTGTCCTGCACGGTGGATTATCGCCCTTATACCTACCCACAGCATTAAGGTAAACCTTTTATCTAACAGTGGGAGCATTAAAATACTATTCAAGGTGAATAAATATGGTTGACTACTACACCGAACGTAATTATTGCCATAATCTATATCTATTGTCAGATGTCCATTTTTTTATTTAACTACTACTCCTCTTAAGGAATCTACTCATTTTATTGTCCACGGATTAAGATTATCATAAGATGGAGTTGAATTTGATAACGGAATGATGTTTTTCGTTGATTTTGCTATGTTGGCGTTATGTTATATGAGCTGATGCGGGAATGAGGTGATGTTTGATACTTATCGTTATCGCGTATTAGTATCATCTCAAACTTCACGTTCAGTTGGTTGTCATAAGCAGTAATTAATCATCGTGTCGCGCGTTACATCAAAGGCACGCTTAATCAACTGTGAATGGTTGTGAGACTGCGAGCTGCGGGAGCCGCGCACCCATTACTCAACCAGTACGCTCGTTTAATACATTCTTGCCTGACGTACATGCCAAGAAATATACAACTCAGCGTATTCTTTATTGCATCAACCGAATGATTTAAAAACACTTTCAAATCTTTGCTGAAAATTCGCATAAGTTCACCGGCGATGTCAAACTTTAAAAACAATTTTGATGCTTTGTCTTGAATGACTGATGGATCAACGCACAGCCTAAACCGCTGATCGTAGAGACCTGAAACTTGGAGGGTGTGTTCTTTGTATGACGTAGGCATCCAATAAGAAAGGATTTTTGAAAATTCAACCCCTAAGGGGAGGAAAAGGGGATGCAAAGTTTGTATAGAACAATTCCGCGGGTACTTCGAAATTATCGCGGCGAAACCGCGCGGGACAGCTAGTACATTATAAAATTACATGTTCTGTCTGACTGACTATTTCATCAACTTCCATACAATTACTGGGTCTATACACATTGCCTACAGGCAACCACTAAGAAAAGGTTTTTGGAAATTCAACCTCAGTGGGAATAGGGTGAAATGGGACTGAAACCGTCAGAGGAACGATATACGATGGTGATCTACCCTTATTTCTTTGCCCTATCCTGTGCCCATTACAAAAGCTAACACACAATTTTTCTTTTTAATCATCAAGAATGAATGAATTGATGAAGTCCATTAGGCTAAATCGTGTCTATCGATCGCACTCAGAGTCGTTTTAATGATTACCTACTCAATTTTAAGTAAAGATTTTAAAAACAAAACTGCCGCACTCAGAGACGTTCATAAAATTAATGTTGATTGACATTTAACTCAATTTAACATAATTTAATTAGTTACATCTTTACTTAAAATTAAATAATTATTAAAACGACTCTGAGTGCGGCCGTATGTTTGCGGGACTCAAACGGTAGGTAGGTATATACGAGTAGACTAAATGGCGAAGTTTTAAAGTCTGAGACAGGGAAGCTCCCGTCTTTTATTTCCTGACCCAACTACTTTTGCAATATAATGTCCTTTCCTCAATTTATAGCTTCAAGGGATTGTAGTCGACAGGAAATAGTACATTGTTATCCTAGGGGTGAAAGTAACAATAGAGGGCGCCAATAGATCGAGGGACTAAATAAGTCTTTCTCCCGAGGATAACACTGTGCTTTTCATTACGAATGCAAGGAAAGTCAAAATAAAAATAGGAATTAGCTAAAGAAAAAAATGAATGAATTTTATTTTACATAAATCAACCATTAGGTGTGCTACTGGCCAGTAAGTATGCCCCCTATGACATAAAAAAAACTTGAGTTTCTGCAGTATCCAGCTGTCAGTTGAAAGCGATTCTCCCTAGGGCTGAAAAGTGTTACTTTCAACCCGCTTCTCAGGCAACTTCAGACCTACTTTCCGAGTATGAGTAATGAAAAATATATTTGCCTGTAACGGTCAAACTAGCGCCACTAGCTTAAAAAAGTCATGATTTCTATGATATTTCATGCGTGCGTGCGTGCGACTTTGCGTGCATGCATGCGTGCGTGTTTAGAGTGCATTTATTCACATGCAAATCGCATATGCAAGGTATATGAAAATCTTGTTCTTCTCTTTCTTAGGTCATAGCCTAATTAAATAATATTACTATAGCTGTGCTTGCGCATTCACCCGCGTGAGTTTCGGAATTCCCGCAGGAATTCAGTATCAGAATGAAAGTAGGTAGATACCTCTCTTCTATTCCAGGACCTAAATTCCTCGTGTTTATCTTCTAAATAACTGCTCCCCCCGCGGCTTCTCTTGATAATAATTCGGTATTCCCGCGGGAATTACAAGATAAAAAGTACCTATCCTATGCCACTCAGGGATATACAATATATCAGATATAAATGCGAATGGTCATTCGATAAGAAACAAACACTATACCTGCCTACTATATTTCTATCTGATTATAACTTATAGGTAAGTATATAAATCATTGAATTAGTTTAATCGAGTTTGGGACTATAGTGCCTATTTAATCATTCCTTACCTGGTGACCGTAGTTGAAAATTATTTATGGTTTTCGAACTGCGTGTCGTGCCGTCTGCACTATCCCGAGTTATGTTTGCCTGAATTCAATTTAGTGCAGGGTTACACGGACGACAAATATCTATATAATATAATCTCGCACAATCCATGAAATGTAAAGCATGGTAATATAATGATGAGACGACCAACCAGTCACTAAGAAATCATGTATCATCTCTTCAATGTGAGCTTTACGTTATGATCTCTAATCCATGTGGCTTCGCATTGTTCTGTCATGAGGGTCTGGTCTACCCAGATGAGTAGTGACCCTCCCTGGTCGTCTACAGCTCCGATCTGAACACGTCTGATCGTGTCCTGGTGTCTTGCCTTATTCCGATTTACCCTGCAAGCTCTAGTCTGTCTCGAGCCTGCGTGCATGCCGTAAATCAAGGTTTCTTTTACCTTTCCTGACACCAGTCGGACATGGGGGCTGTGCCCCCACGAGGACCTCCTCCTTCCCCTTAGTCCTGCCCATTCCCAACTTCTTGTAGACGACCTTACAATGATTCGCCTGTGTGCTTCCGGTACACACCCATTTGAGCCTGGGGCTCCCAGTTCAATGTCCTTGACTACCAAATGTACATTGTACTGCAAGATTGAACTTATTGTAGATTATGGAGTTTCCCAGTGACTAGTCAGTCGCTTCACCATTCTCTGAATATATTGTATTAGAAAGTCGACTACACTATAATATCTGTGATGACTCACCGAGTGCCTTTGTAACTTACTTCGGGCCGGACAACCTCACCTTACGCTACCTTTTCCGGCATTGCCTCTTATCCGCGCGGTCCCGATCGTCCTGCCCTTTATTCGTCAATCCAGTGCTTTCCTTTTACACTCCGAGCTGGACGACCTCACTTTACGCTGCTTGTTTCGATATTGTATATTCCACGCGCGGTCGCGATCGTCCCGCTCTTGTATGTTCCTCTACCCACACTTTTGTTGAAGCATAAGCAAAGTGTTGCCACACCACAAAATATAGATTGACAGTACGATAATTAGTGTTGACACAAACCAATTGTTACATGGCAAATCGCGCTGTGCGCGACACTGCGATTTGAAAGTTTGTAAATTAGTAGGCACAAAGATAGTGCCCAATGTTAATTTTTTGTTAATAAATTTTGGAGTTCCCTCAAGAATTTATATTTTTACCATAAAGGCCTAAAGTTTAACTGCCAAAAACGTGTTTGCTATACTTTCGATCAGCACGCACGACGAAGACATCAGCAGTATACAAACATAATGACCTAACCTAGCGTGTCAAGGTGCTTTGCATCTCATTAATGCAATCGACCAGTATCATAGGCTTATTTTTGTTTATTCATTCTTTATTGCACAACAAGTACAAATGGCGAACTTAATGCTTGCCTTAGGCTTACTGTGAATAATTTATCACTTTTACCGGCTTTTTGGTATTACTGGTAATACCCGGTGATTATAATTAAGTAATAATTCACGCATTTATCACATAGGTATCGATTGTAACAAAAACAAACAGGCGCGGTTCTACGAGGGGGCAGCCAGATAGGTGCACTTGCCCCCTCCCTGGTAAAACGAAAATAGGTATATCAAGCAGGTCTTACATAATTGCCACTCCTTCAACAAAATCCTAGATGCGCGCCTGGCTTACACAAATTATGCCCAAACGTAAAAGTGACAACCCTAATTTTATTATTAATAAGAAAAATCCTGTGCCCCGTGTGACCTAATGCCTGACACGAATCTCGCTTTTCACCGTGTCATGTCTCTTGAGATGTAACAAATGCCGAGCACATCTCACTCGACTCTGAAGCATTACGAGTACCGCTACCAAGAAACAATAATAAAATAGCCAACTCCAAACACTTTTACATAGAGTTGAAAATCGAATAAAACGAGTAAATAATATAATATTATGTTTTTTCCTTACTAAAAATTGTATGTGTATAACTGTATATGTAATGTGTATATGTAGATTGTAGGATACAGGATACTGCTCCAAAAAAGGTGGTACGCTCATGAGGTCACTGAATGAAAATATTTACCTGTGGCAACAAAAGGCCCAATATAGCTTTAGGCACAATTTGGAGCCGCAATTTTTCCATGAATACGCAATTTACTGTTATCAAAGAGTTTATTAGGAACCCTTATGGTCCTTGGAAACAATAATACATGGAAAACGGGATAAATGTTGGAATCAGAGGGCTATTAACATCGTTTTGCGGATGAGTGGCGACAGTAATTGCCGTGTCGGCGTGCGGACGCTCGATTTATGGCGCTCACAGCGGGTACCTAATTGAGTCGACTCACATATTCGCTGTCTTTGCCCGCACAAACCAAACTATCAGCCATACTCTGGACAGAGGCATATGGCTACAAGTTTTTCTTGATAATGCAATTAAAAAATATGCACGCATACCTATATAATACATTTAAGAAATTGCGTATAACTTACACCTTGTTAAAAAAAGAAAACTAAAAAATACAACCAAAACTTCTTAGAGAAATTGTGAGGTTTGAACTGGTGCCTAACTTCACCATTCCACCGCAACTGCTAATTATATCATTCAGAAAAACTTATTAATTTATTCTAAGAAACGCAAAACGAAATAATAAATTCAGACTCAAATTTATACAACACATCGACATATCAGGCGCGGTCTGAGATGACCCCCGTTTTGTGCAATATACTCTAATTTACTCGACATATTATATTATTAGTGAGCCCCCCCCCCCCCCCATCAGACTGCGACCTTAGTGACCCCCCCAAAAATTTCAGCCTGCGACCGCGTCATGCGACATAATATAATAAGTACTTTGTTTATTTATGTTAGTAAAATGGTCAATATATATGTCTTGTCTCTACAAGGCCTATACGTACGATACGATTTTCATTCTTTGCAAGGAAATGTTTTCAGCGTAGCACAATATCTTACTTGCTGGGAAGTAAGCGGATTATGAGAGGTTCCGAAGTAGGCTGCTTTGAAACTCGCAAGAAAAGCAATATCCATTATCTAGGGAGGGCTTTGTGTGCCAACCGCTGTGCATTGTTGCCCGTTGTACTGCGCCGAGCTGATATTGTTTAAGAGGAATCGGACCTAGCTTAAACTGTTCATCTATGGAAAATTATAGTCATGCTCATCGAGTCTGGACACTTATTTTAAAATTAGGTATCTACCTATACCCACAGAGAAAATAATCCTTACTTATTATAAATGCGACAGTGAGTTTATTACCGCACGCCGGTATATTATAGTACGGGAGATACCGATGCTAATTCGGGAGACACTCGAGCGTCGTTGGGACCTATTGGGTTTTGAAGATTAGGAGATATAAACAAAATAAGGTTATATGATATTTTTTCATTCACCGGTGGGTTTAGCTTCTACAGGCTTTCAAAAATGTAAAAAAAAATAGTAAAATGGAAATACTCGAGCGCGTCAGATATTGTAGTTTAGATACTCCAAGGTGTCTCTGATATCGAAAATATATTCATCTGCCCATTTGCGTGGTGGGGGTGGCCATCCGGAAGGGGAGAAAATGAAAAAAAAAACATTTACTCGAGCGCGTCAGATATTCAAAGGGGATGTTAAGTGAGCCTTAAAAATGCACCCCTTCGAAAATCTGCCGATTTGGAGGTGACGCAAGGTAGTAACGAATTTTTGAAAATGCAAAAAAAAATCTCAATTTTGAAATACTCGAGCGTGTCAGATTATTTTACAGAAGGTTCAGCTTGCAGTCCAAGTTATGTTGGCTTAAAATCTGACAATAATTTTGAGGGATATTATTAATCTGACTGCTAGAAACAAAAATTATGATTTATTTTTAATTTTTTTTTTATTTCTGATGTAAGTTTAATAACTTTATGAGCTATTTCTTGTTCACAAAAAAACACACTTTATATTTCTATGAAATATGTAAAAGCTCACAAAATATTATTCACAAAACTAACTTTAAAGCACAAACAAGCCATTTCGTTTTACATATAATAACATGAACGCGTTGTTTTGTGATAAGCTTTATTATATAATATATATATAATTACATTAAAGTGAAAGGTGAACCTATAGTTTGATGTAATACTTACCTTAACTTATTTTAATATGTATTTTAACCGACCAAAAAAAGTTATAATTCGACACGTTTAGCGCCGTGGTATACTGTGATGACGTTATGGCGACGGAAAGTAGTGTGAGGACGGTGCGAGAGAGTGAGAGATAGAGAAAAAGTAAAAGGGAAAGAAAGACAGAGATATGAATAGGTACATGTTTCACTGCAGCTGCTCGTTCGATTCGAAGACGATTTTTGTTTCTTCGGCTTATGAAAATCGGCAGATTATATTTTTCCCGCTATCCTTGAGTTATTTACTTTAAAATAAAAAACAAATCAACTGCGCTCGAGAATGTCGAAGTTGCGTTTTTTTTTTGCAAGTTTGTGATCCTCTAACTCCTTTACGTCACGTTCAAATGGTCAGATTATTCATATACATACTTCTCACTATGTAATTAACCCACCATATCTTAATCTGACGCGCTCGAGTATTTCGAGTTATCGATTTTTTTTTACTAATCTGATCGGTTATTCTAGACGCACCCACCAGTGTAGAGGGCCTATATTTGGTGGAGGTACTCAACATGGTGCAAGGTACCCCCCTTATGTTCATCTGACGCGCTTTAGCTAATCCACAAATCCCCTCTTGGCGGTCCGTACTATTAAGATCAGTGACCTCGATCGTCGCTCGATCGAGCTGAACAGCTGATTGATACTACAATCGCTCGCTGTGTGCGTGCCGCATGCTTCGTATACGGTTCAGTAAGCTACATTGTATTGTGTACCTTATGAATTTAGTTGTAATGTTTTTTCGATGAATTTATTTTCCTCATATTCTAAAAACTACTTAACTTAGGTATAATTATATTATTATATTATATATTATTGTTTTTAAATATTTGTATCTAATTTTGCCACATCTCATACAAAAGTACAGTCTGATAAATTACCTTTTTAACCGATTTCCAAAAAGGAGGAGGTTCTATGTTCGTTTCGGTATGTTATGAAGTCGGTGACAAGCCAAATATGGAGGGGGTAGATGGGCTAAGTTGACTCTAGCCACCGGCTCTTCGTGAGCAGAACAACCCAAGTGGGCAGACACCAGCGGGCTCAAACCGATCAGTTGTAGCACAAACCAATAATAATATTACGTGTGTTTTTGTCTTTTGGATTAAGTAAATCGGTATTTTGTCATATATTATTAGCTTTTTCTTTTTAGCTTTGTGTTTTTGGATGTCGGTTTTAATTTTTTTGTTAATTCAATCATAGTATCAAAATGAGATCGCGAAATTTAGTCATCAGGCGTGTCCTTCCTTCACACTAGAATGGTTCTACAGTAGAACCACCAATAAATTCTAGTTTGAAGTCCGATGTAGCAAGAAAGTTCTCGAGTGGCGACCACGAACGGGATGACGCAGCGAGGGTAGGCCCGCTACAAGGTGGTTCGTCGACTTGGATGCAGGAAGCGCAGGATCGGTCGTTGTGGTGATCCTTGGGGGAAGTCTATGTCCAGCAGTGGACCTCTTTTGAAATATAATGCGATGATGATGACTAGGTTTTTATAATACTTCCAGTATTTAAATTTACCTAATGGGCTATTTTTTTTATCCGTTTTATAATTTTCATTTTGTTGAAATGAAGCAAAAACATTATCAAATATTAGGTAGGTATTTACCCACCCATATTTTATGTAACATTTAACAATCGATTTATCTTCAAATAAAATATCTTAGAAGATAGGTATAAAATTTTTAGTAAATTAATGCATCAAACATAGTATTTTCCTAACGAAGTTCTTAATTCTCAAAATTCTCAAGTTCTCAAAATTTGTATAATAATATATTTAATGGGAAAAAATCCATGTTGCGACACATGTTACGGCCGCACTCAGAGCATCTAGTTTTAATGATTACTTAATTAATTACTTAGTTAAGCATAGATTTTTAAAACAAAACTGCCGCAATCAGACAAGTTTAATAAATTATTGTTAATTGGCATTTAAGTAATTAATTTACATCTTATTAAATGCCAATTAACATTAATTTACTGAACGTCTCTGATTGCGGCAGTTTTGTTTTAAAAATCTATACTTAACTAAGTAATCGACTCTGAGTGCGGCGGTTAGTTAGTCAAATGCCAATTAACGTTAATTTAATGAACGACTTTGAGTGCGGTAGTTTCGTTTTAAAAATCTTTATCTACTTAAAATTAAGTAATCAATAAAACGACTCATGAGTGCGGCCGTAAATGTTGGAGTTAAAGACGCAAAATTTATGTGTCATAAGGTTCAAAGAGTGGCTATAAGAAGTGCTCTTCGTATTTAACGCACCATATGATTCGGTATTAACGTATGTACTGTAAGTACATACACTTGGATTAGAATACATAATTATAAGAAATTAAATATTACCTATACATTGAACATCAAATAGCTGTAATAACTCGAAACAACTGAAATCACTGAGTCTATACAAAGAACTTGTGTGTATAAGAGTGAAATTGTGTTTAGAAGTACCGTTAGTTTTGGAGTTAAGTCACGAAAATCAGTAAATAGCACACGTTGATATTTACATGTTCTATTTTACGACTAGACAAGTGTAATAAGCCGCTGTTGCATTATTTTTATTATAAAGTTATAATATTTTTTACTCCAACGAATAAGACCAGACAATAATGCACCTACCTTAGAGGATTCCCTGAACAATCTACAGATTTTTTTTTACCTTATTTCAAATTGGGGCTCAAAATTTCATTATAAAAATGAGGTCAAGTCTAAGAAAGGCTAATTTTACCGTCTCTCCCTTTTTTACATCATCTTGCAAAATATCAAATGTAATTGGGGGTCTCTGGAGGCGTAACGCTGTATAATGAAATATCAAGAAAAATTTTCTAATATTAACTTGATGAATAATTAAACCCGACAGTTGTTGGTTTCTCGAGATAAGGTTTTCAATTTCACATGAGATAGCGTTATTATTAAATTTCCAAATTATTAAATTTGGAAATGTGTCGAAGAAAATATATGTTTTCCATTCGCACAACTCTACATTCTTACTTATTGTATTTTATAAAACAAATAGCGATTGATGTGCTACAGAATTACTTCCACAATACAACTACAGGATACAATAGGAAAGCAGAAATATGTATCTACCTAAATTATATAATAACGGACCGAGCAACGCCGCGGGATATCAAGTTAGTTCCATTACAATAATATAAACCTCGTAAACGCTATCGTCTCTCCGAGGAGTTTTATTAAAATCATAAATCCCATGTCAAATGCACCCGCTCAGCGCCGAGACTGAATAACAGCTGTACAATTTGTATTTTATGTAAATCTGTTTCTTTGTTAGTCTTCTAAATACGCTATAAACTTACCACTTTTCGCTAAAGAACCAATTGCGGCATATATGTACAAAAAACGAGAGTATTTCACACCTGCAAGTTGTAAAACAAAAACTTACTAAAAAAGCTACGAATAAAAGTTTTTATAGAAAACCATTAGAAAACTAACCGTGGCGTCCAAAGCGGCGCGCGGCGCCGTCTTAGCAGCTACTAAAGCCAGAGGACTGACCACTCGATTACAAACGTATTTTATGAATAATTATGAGTAAGCAAAGCCGTAACATTTTTTTTTTTTTCGCTATACCTATCCAAAGAGGTTTTAAAAAATACTCAATAATACTCAATGTAAACAAACAAAGGATGTCCCTTCGCTACGCTCGGGCGCCAAACCCCGTCTCGGGACTAAATAAGTCTTTCTCCCGAGGATAACACTGTGCTTTTCATTACGAATGCAAGGAAAGTCAAAATAAAAATAGGAATTAGCTAAAGAAAAAACTGAGTGAAGATCGGATAGTCGCTTGACACTTTCCCAACTATTTCTTTTTCTTTGGCCGGCTAGCTATTCAGCCAGTATTTTTTATTTACATTGTGGCGACCTAAAAAAAACATTTTCTTTAATTATTAAGTATTAATTAAAGAAAATAAAAAATATAAATAGGAATTAGCTTAAGAAAAAGTGAGTGAATTTTATTTTAATTAATGCCTACTTAAACTTTACGTTATTTCAATTTTACATCGCGCTGGCTGTAGAAAGTTGAAACATGGTTCAATAGAAATGTGTAAATACACCTATTTTTTTTAATAATTTGACAGTTGTCAGTTGAAAGCGATTCTCCCTAGGGCTGAAAAGGGTTATTTTCAACCCACTTCTCAGGCAACTTCAGACCTACTTTCCGAGTATGAGTAATGAAAAATACATTACAATATAACAATTAAAAATAATACTTATTGTGATATATGTGTGAAAACCGTTGTCTACTTTATTACAATCAATTTAAAACAGATTTTTATTTATAAATAACTTACCTATTATAGTTTATACAGTTAACGAAATTGTTTGGGAAAAATATTATGATAAATGCATGGTACCTACTAGGAACTAGTAGTAATTATTTTAATGAAAAAAAATAAGAGATAAATATAATAATAATAATTAAATATGTGTACATTGATGAATTAAATAGAAAATAGCTACATATTATATTATATTAATTATAGATATATTTGCACAAATACCTACATATATTAATTGTTGTGTACTATTTTTTTGTTTTAAGTCCGTCCTGGCCGGCTATGACGTTACGAGCCCCCACTCCTAAGCTTTAATGCGCTTTATTCAAGCATTTTTCAAAAGATATAAACCTTCCTCATGAATCACTCTATCTATTGGTGAAATCCGAAAAAATGAAAAAAAATGAAAATCCGTTCAGTAGTTTCTGAGTTTATCGCGAACGCGGAAGTGACTTCATTTTATATATAGGTATACTATGTAAAGATTATTTATCTATACTATAATAAAAGAGTAGAATCCGCGATTCTGTAGGTACATTGAATATTTTTACCTAAAATTGAGAGGGCTGATAAAAGAAGAGTAACCGCCCAAAAAAATTTCTTAAAATTAATTTCTCTCTGTCTGTCTGTTCGCGATAATCTCCGCACCGACTGAACTGATTGTCATGCGGTTTACACAGGTAGATTAAGCTTAGCCTGGAGCTACATATAGGCTTTGTGTCATTGAAACGGATGTCGGGAAAAATTGTTGTTGTATAAAAACCTTTCATGCGGGTGAAACCGCGGGGCACAGCTAGTACTTATTAAGAGGGAGGGAAATGTTGTAGGTAATCTTATAATTAAATATATTTTCGTACGTGTAGGTCTACATGTATTCATATAATAAAATAGTTATTCCTATTAAGATGTGTTTAAGTTTAGACCCCTAGATATAGGTATACTACTACAGTTCAGTTAGTTACCTACTTGTAGCTGTTAATATAAAATCTAGTTTAATAAAGCGAAGCAGCAATCCTCTACGATGAAGGTGCGGTGCAAAGCCGCCTGGGCGTCGCTTTGCTCCTGAGGAATCAAGAAGGATTAGGACAGGGGCCGGTCCGGTCCTGTCCGGTTGGTCCGGGCCGTCGGGCCGGTCCCTCACCTCGATTAATATCGATTGCGAACACTCGCTCAACAAACTGTTATTGGAATTATACTCCAATTTATAGGTGAGTTTGTAACGAGGCGGCCATATGCCACTCGTTACGATATCCTGCCTCAATTATATTACTTTTTATTTTTAAAAATGTTTTGTATTCTAATGTTCTTTTTATAAATTTCAAATAATCTTTGTATTCTGATTTTGTATTTTATTACGGACTCCGATATCAGATCTTGAACGCTACACATCTAAATTATTTGTGTCTGAATAAATTCTATTTTACCATTTTATTATTTTTATTGAGCTAGCCGAAGGCCTTATTACTACCACAACCCTCACAAGTTATATGCATTAAATATAAGTTATTATAAGTAAATAAGTAATATAAGTTATTATTAATATAAGTTATAATATAAGTTATTAAAAAGTCATCACAGCTTTTATTTCAACAAAACATTCATTTTACGTCCTTACCGCTACAGTGATGACTATAGATTCATTGATATGGGTAAAAAGAATAATGTGATCGCTTTACTAAACCTGAGCTAAGTATGTATTAATGGTTCTAATTCACATTTTTATTTTTCACTTATAGATCGTAGTGAAAAGTTTCATGGGTACAAACAAGTTTTCGATGAAGCCTTAGAGTTATATTCAATCTATATTGACGGACGAAGCCTTTTGCACGTAAGCACGGTTCATACGTAACCGCTTATTCATACAAAATAGTGTAGATTCTACACCTTAGAGTACTTATCCAACTTATGTGCATATTTTCTCAGTTGTGTTACTCAGTTCCCGATAAGTGACGGGTATTTTTGGTCAATACCACAGGTCGATACGTTGCGCCTACCCCGTTTCCCCCTCTAGATACTCACAAACGTTATTACTATAAAAACCAGGCTTTCTTGGCTTTAATACACAAATTCATCGTGTGACGTGGTATGCAAATAGGAAACATCATCTATAGGCAGTATTAGTAACTAAAATACTATGTTTTATTTAATTTAAACCACGACAAAAACATAAAGCACACCCTTAACATGACATTGGCCGCATTATCTATGGGTCTAATAAATTTCCACACATGTTGCTGTAGAATTTTAAGTGTAAATAAACGAAAAAGCAAGTAGTATTAGACCACGCGCACGTTTCAACCAACGCGGATTCTATCCGGCTTATTTGCTAATTACTAAAGTTTCCCTTTGACGTGTCCCGCCAGCCCGAGTGGCTGCATGACGACAACTCGAAGTGGGGCGCAATTAGTGCCATATTATGCTCATAATCGTTATTGTCTAGGCATCAGGGCATCACTATGCTCATGATTTACTCTTATATAGTTATCTGCTATCTAGTTGTGAAGGAATTTCTGACCAAAAACTCAATAAATAGGAACTATCGAACAATCATCGAATTCACCTGATACGGCTCCGACCGAATTTTCTTTCCAAAACTCATATTACTAACTTCAAGGCACATTTTTTCAGTTGATAGAAGTCAAAAGAATTTGCGACGAAAAATATTATTATACCTTTATCAACGCAATAGCACTCCATAGGTACAATGATTGTTAGATTTTTGTCTGTTTGTCTGTGCGTTTGTACACGCTAATCTAAGAAATGTTTTATCCAAATTAGATGAAGTTTTCGTTTATATATTGTGGTAAGCTTCAATTAACATTTAGTATTTGTTTCATGTCAATCGATCCATAAATAAAAAAGTTATGCTAATAGTTCCTGCGGGAATTCCGAAACTCACGCGGGAGAAACCGCGGAGTACAGCTAGTTTTATAAATAAAAATTTTAATCGATGATTGTTTTTGTGTCTGTCTATGTCCCAATTAAAAGAATTCCTAACAAATAACCTTCTCGCTCCGGCACTTATCCTTAGCGTTAAGTAGTTACTTGTTTATTTACACCGACCAGAGTGGAGCACTGACGCATGATTCCGTCTGCAATTTTGTTCAATGCTCCATTTACATGAACGTCCCTCATTCGAGTAATCGACGTGTTCCAATTACACTGTATTTGGACTTTTCTAAATTCACGTTTACAATAGGTACTTGTAGTACTATAGATAAAAAGTTTTTAAACTCTGTGTAGATTTGATTGATTGTGATTGGGAATAAATGTTATATATTATGATTATTATATTATCTGTCCGTCTGCCCATACACCCGTCTTTCTGACTGCACCTATGTTACACACTTAACATTTGAAACTGACTTTTTACTAAATTTAAGTCTATATAGAAAAAACTTCTTTTTTTTTATAAAACAAGCTTTTATTCAAATGCGCTAAAAAGAATAAACCATGCATTGTCATCCAAACTAAACGTGTATGCAAAATTTCAGCTCAATCAGTAGAAGATTCTGCTTCAAATTGAGTTGCAAGATTCCACCCGTACAAACATAATTACATACATACATTGCAAGTTGAATAAAAGTTTTTACAAATTGTATCCTCCGACTTTTCAATTGCGATATGAGAATTCTATAAAAATTCACGGTGGTTGAATTTAATAGAAAGCTTTTAGCTAAAATTAGTTTAAATAAGATTCCTAACCTATGTCATGTATTTTTAGAAATATATTGAACATGATTAAGAAAAACAATTATTAACTTAGGATTGTACGGGTGAATGATCTTCCCCACTACGACGGGACCTTTTGCTGTGCGTGAACGGTGAAGGGTTCCCTCGTAGTGCCGTAGGCCAGGTTTTTAATAGGAATGGCCAATTTTTCAATCGACAGATACCTAAGTAATTAGATTACTCTTTTATCTTATACCTTTGTATAATAGTATTATATTATCTGTGCCTACTCCATACAAAGCTTGTTCCATTTTGAATTTCTTCATTTCAATTCTCTTGTTGGCCTTGACCTACCTACTAATTGCAAAAATTGGGGCTAACAGAAAGAAAGTATTAAAATATAGTTTACTAATAGATGGACGCAGATAAGCAATAACATGTTAACTCACAAAATTAAGTTTATTTTATTATCTTCAGTAGCGATTGACTGGTTTCGTAGCTATCTGCACGGGCGACGGCAACGAATCCGTATTGACGGCTCGTCGTCAGAGTGGTGTACTGTCTCTGCTGGGGTGCCTCAGGGCGGCGTACTGTCTCCTCTTCTTTTCGCTACTTTCATTACTTCAGTCACTAAAAACTTAACTTGTTCATATCATCTCTATGCTGATGACCTTCAGATATATACGCAATCCGATCTGGTGAATCTTCATACCGCTGTTGACGCTACGAACAGAGATCTTACATCTATTATAGAATGGAGCAAATCTTATGGACTTAACTTAAATCCGAAGAAGACGCAGGTTATAATCGTTGGAAGTCAAAGACAGATTTCCAAGGTGGATTGGAGCTGCTTACCAGCGGTTCGCCTGGGACAGGATATTATACCCTATAAGAACTGTGTAAAAAATCTTGGGATTTACCTCGATAATACACTGTCTTGGACAACTCAAATCAAAGCGCTAAGTAGAAAGTTGTACGCTGCCGTAGGAGTTTTGAGACGTCTCCAGAACTTTCTTCCCACTGCTACCAAAGTGACTCTTGCTCAGTCGCTTCTGCTCCCTATCCTCGATTACGCTGATACTTGCTACCTGGATTTAACTGAAGAACAACTCAACAAACTTGAGCGCCTTCAAAACCTCTGCATTCGGTTCATATTTGGTTTGCGCAAATATGACCATGTTTCCAATTTTCGAGATCAGCTCAAGTGGCTTCCTATTCGACTTGCATATTTTATCTCTTCTTTATAATATTTTGTTCAATCCATCGACTCCCACTTATTTGAAAAAATGCTTTCAGTTTGTCGAAGGCAAAAATGAATCTCTTCGATCTTCCAGACGTTTCATACTTCAAATTCCCGTTTCTCTTTCACCATCCTTAAAAAAATCGTATCTGGGGAAGGCCACGTTGTTGTGGAATTCGCTGCCGCTCGACATCCGAAGCGCGAAAAACATCGCGTCCTTCAAATCCGTCCTACGACTTCATTACCTTTCCTACAACGCTCCTATTACTTAGTAACATTATAGTATTTTATGGTTTTATATATTTTTTCATTACTCATGCTCGGAAAGTAGGTCTGAAGTTGCCTGAGAAGCGGGTTGAAAGTAGCCCTTTTCAGCCCTAGGGAGAATCGCTTTCAACTGACAACTGTCAAATTATTAAAAAAAAACTAGGTCTATTTTCACATTTCTATTGAACCATGTTTCAACTTTCTATACAGCCAGCGCGATGTAAAATTGAAATAACGTAAAGTTTAAGTAGATATTAATTAAAATAAAATTCACTCACTTTTTCTTAAGCTAATTCCTATTTATATTTTTTTATTTTCTTTATTTAATACTTAATAATTAAAGAAAATATTTTTTTAGGTCGCCACAATGTAAATAAAAAATACTGCCTGAATAGCTAGCCGGCCAAAGAAAAAGAAATAGGTGGGAAAGTGTCAAGCGACTATCCGATCTTCAGTCATTTTTTCTTTAGCTAATTCCTATTTTTATTTTGACTTTCCTTGCATTCGTAATGAAAAGTACAGTGTTACCCTCGGGAGAAAGTAACTTATTTAGTGCCTCGAACTATTGGCGCCCTCGCTACGCTCGGGCGCCAAACCCCGTCTCGGCACTAAATGAGTTACTTTCACCCCTTGGATAACAATGTACTATTAATCCCTCTTATCTTAATATTTACACATTGGTTAAGTATATATAATTAGTAATATGTTATAATATTTAATTATGTATATGTCAATGTATGTGCTGCATGAGTATAGGTAGTTGATATGTAATGATTTTATATATTTGAGTATTGTCATGTATTGTGTAGTTGATGTATTTGTATAGTACATAGTATATATTTATTATGGTATATGATATGTATAGTATAATGTTGGAGATGCTTTACCCAACCACCCGTGTCTATGTATTTTTGTTTGTCCTTTCGCATAATTGGTTGTCTGGAAGAGATCGCAACTATGCGATAAGACCGCCATTTGCTGTCTCCTTTTTTTTTAGGTACTGTATCATTGTTATTTTATGTGCAATAAAGGATTAAATAAATAAATAATAAATAAATAAGTTATTGATAGATATCTACAGTGCGATTTATTGCGATATCGTAAGAGACCAAGTAAAAATCTGTATAGCGTCAAATACAAAGTCATTAATCTGTACGTGCCTACCGAATTGCTTTTGATAACATTGTTTTCGTTGGTGTTACCAAGCTTCTCACACAAGTCCCTACCTACTCTGTGCATCTAAACCTTGTAATAGAAAGGGCCGTCTCTGTCGAAGAGGCAATTTAATATCTGATCAAGGCAAATGTAATGTAATAACTTTGTAAATATGGAGGAACAATGGGAGGTAAGTTAGTTTCTTCGGAACCCAAACTCAATTGTCAAGAAAGGATTGCTCCGATTTTGTATCAGATAAAAGATTCGACCTGCAAAGTATAATATAAAATAAATGTTTATTAATTTTTTAATAAAGTAAATAAATTAATCTGAATAAAATCAATATCAGATTCATATATTAAGTTATAATTTTTTTTATATATATTTACAGCGTTTACCGCCAGAATAATCACATATTTACTACTGAAGGTTATTTCCACAGTTATTTCAATAACCACATCAATAAGACGTGATGAAAATTTGATGACGATTTTTCCTATTTGTTCAAAATAGGTACCTACATTTATTATAGAATAGGGTATGGGTCATATAATTATGTATTCAATACCTAGATTTGCTTCATATTTGTTTCAGATAGGTAGTAGGTACTCTTAAAACTTAAACACCTCCTTATCCTAAATAGGATACGAGATTATGACCTCAACTAATTTCAAGTTACTGAACTTTGTTAAGCGCTACGCTGCCAACTTAAAATCTGAAATTCAGACATTGTAGGTAGTTGTTCTATTTCACGAAGTCCGCTCTGCTCTGGCTGTAGTAGTGATGTATACCTACCGATGAGCGCATTTATGTGTGTAAATATCATTGCAATCAATAGGAACTCAGCGCTCCCAAAGTTACGCACACTAAAACCATGTAGGTACATGTGCACATCGCGACACAATCATAGCCAAACGGACTTTGTGAAATAGAACAACTATACTTACCTATTCCCATAAAAATATTTCGACACGTCACAATTAACAAAATTCCATAACTAGGTCTATAATGAATTATTTAGGTAAGTATGTAGATGTTTGGTCAATCCTCTAAATTCTAAAACAATTCTAATACAAAAAATGTAAACACATGTATAATATACTTAAAAACTACGAATTCCACTTTAAAATTGACTAAAAAGAATTGTGCAGTTATTTGGTGCAAAATAAAGTACCAGAACGAGCTGTAGGTACTACTTACCTAGCAATATTTACGTTCGATTCATAACACGTAATATAAAATTTTTATTGCATCCAAGAAACGATACATCGGGCTCAAATCGAATGCAACGCACAAGTGCACTGAACTATCCAATGAAGTTAAATAAAAGCTGAAATAAATATAGGTTTGTTAAAAAATACGTTTTTATTTAAAAAATCTTAAAAACACTGGCATCGCAGAATCACACACTGAAACGCAGTTGCGCATATAATAAATAAATACATAAAAAAATTAATGAAATCGAGAATATAATATATTACTCGCAATACCTACGACTAATGGATTGCAACACCCTGTCTCAAAATTGTATTAAGCTTCTTTAACAGTAATTTAAATAGATTTATTTAATTGAGTCATTCTTATTTAGAAGTTCTTCAAGAGCGGTTTGGTTGCTGTTTAAATTAGTTGCTTATATAAATCATCTCCGAATGCCCTTCGTCAGACAACACGTCGAGGTTGGACATTTTTGCTTGTTAATAAGTTGAATCATTTGTTTTTACTACAATTTTAACTACCGAATTGATATGAGGGTCACTATAGTAGGTACTGGTAGTTGTGGAGATTCAAGGTTCTATCATTTGTACTACCTCAGAGTTCCTGTCAGTTCTTCCCAGTAGAGGGTGCGTTTTCAACTGACAATCAATTCTAATTTAGTTCAAAGAACTTGATGACGATTTTAAGTGATTGTACCAAGTTAGTACCAAGTTAGTACATGTTACGTTTCACCCGCGGTAATTTCGGAGTTCCCGCGGGAATTCTGGGATAAAAAGTACTCTATGCCCTTCTCTGTAACCCTGACAACGTGCATGCCAAATTTCATCCAAATCTTTTCAGCCGTTTTTGCGTGATTGAGTAACAAACATTCAAAAATCCAAACATCCACACTTTCACACACATTTATAATATTAGTAGGATTACTCTGAGGTACTACTAATACGGAACATCTCTATCGCGTTTTGGCAATAGGTATCAACTTGAATGGGACACTTGAACCATTGTTTGTTTATTTCTTAGTATAAAGACGGTAAACACAAATGGCGATCTCAGGTATTAGAACGCTTAAGTGGGAGCCGAGACAGAGGCAAGACAACTGAGGCAAGCTTAATCACGTAGCGCGTAGGCCCCGTTGCTTCACATGCTACGCCGGGTAACGACAATCCTCTAATAAACGCTGCACAATCAAATTACTCGACCTTTGAAGGGTGTTACAAACTGAACACATTAACCTTAAACGTTTCCAATTGCAAAAACAATTTAACTTTAACAAATTTTTTAACACTTTTAAGTATAGGTAGATTTCTTGAATATAGATTTAATATGATAATATGTTTATATCCCCGTAGTACTACACGTCGTGTAGGGAACCAAAATGAATCTACCTTGCTTAAAGAGTACAATCCTATATAGATAGTTTATACTATAAACACCTATCTTAAGGTACTACCTACCTAATTTAGATCTTATAAATTGCAATCCTACTAATATTATAAATGTGAAAGTGTGGATGTTTGCATGTTTGGTTGTATGTTACTCAATCACGCAAAAACGGCTCAACGGATTTGGATAAAATTTGGCATGCACGTTGTCAGGGGTACAGAGAAGGAGATAGGGTACTTTTTATCCCGGAATTTCCGCGGGAACTTCGAAATTACCGCGGGTGAAACCGCGGGGCACAGCTAGTATGTGAATATCTAGATTATAGAAGAAAACTAATGACTACAGACTAACGATCAGCGTACAGCCCAAACCGATGTAAATTGTAATACATACGAGTATATTGATATATCGGCCATTAACAGGTTTGTGTCGTGAATGTAAAATTGTATCTTTTACAGCTACATTACTGTAGATTCATCCATATTTCAAATTTATCAATATCTTCTTTCCTTTAGCATCCAAAACTTGACTTGTGCTTGCTTATGTTCTAAAATATCATGTTTCTAGACTAGATTTTATATTATATCTGGATTTTTTTTTTGTATAACTTCCAATTACATCGCTCCATAATGCGTTAACAGTAAGAATCCATATCTGTAAACTCAGTGCGGGTGCCATCACAATGCAATTGCTGGCCACAATAGCCACATGCAATAGTTTATTCCTGGAACTTTTTATTACTTTTATAGCATGATTGTGTGTGCGCTCTACATAATTCAGTTTATTTTTCTCTCTAACTTACTATGCACTAACTTAACTAGACTGCATCCAAAGGACATGCGACAATTCTGTGGAGATAGTCTATTATATTGAGTCTAATGTAAAAAAATACATACATAAGTAGGTATACTAAAAACGGTGTAAAACTAAAGTATGTTATATTGTAACCCGGAATTCCGGTGGGAACTCCGAAATTACCCCGGATAAAACCGCGGGAATAGCCTATAAATATTTATATTTATGTACGTGTATAAGTATACAGTGGTTTAGTTATATCTAGATTCATTACGCAATAAAAAAAGCAAACAAATCAAACATTTTTGTTTTTCAATCCTATAGACGTAATACACATACATATACATATCTATATCTTCTATGTACAACGTGTTAATGAATTAACTGAAAACCTGATACACCCCATTTAAAAAAATAAACAATAATATGATAAAAATATATTTTATCTCGAAAAAATTTATACTTTAAAAGTTATTCGAGGTGACCTATCTACGAAATTCCAAGCGCTACGCCCGCGCCTACAGGTTTTTTGCTGCGGGCGTATTGTATTATATATAATTTAGACATGGGCTATTAAAAATGGAAAAATGTAACCTATATTAAAACATAGTGCGATCGATTCGCTAGTCGATTCTGAGCAAACTACTTTCTAGTTTTCAGTTAATTCATTAACATACGTTGTATATAAAATGCTTTGTCCTGTATGACTGATGGATCAACGCACAGCCTAAACCGCTGATCGTAGAGACCTGAAACTTGGAGGGTGTATTTTTTGGATAACGTAGGCATCCGATAAGAAAGGATTTTTCAAAATTCTACCGCTAAAGGGATGAAAAGGGAGGCAAAGTTTGTATGGAACAATTCCGCGGGATCTCCGAAATTATAGCGGGATAGCGGGTGGAACCGCGCGGGACAGCTAGTTATATATAAAATGCTTTGTCCTAAAACTTGGAGAGGTGTGTTCTTTGTATGACGTAGGCCGTAGGCATCCGATAAGAAAGGATTTTCCAAAATTCTACCCCTTGTGGGGGGGGGGGGAATTTTTTTGGAATAATTCCGCGGGAACTCCGAAGTTATCGCGGGTATAACCGCGCGGGACAGCTATTTATCACACATAAGTAAATTATACATTTTTATAACAAGTACCTACTACCCATCTATTGCATGACACAAATGTCTCGGTTTCTCGGCACACTTGGTTCTAACAAGAATAAAATAAAAATAAACATAAAACTAACAACCCAACTTGCGCTGCGTGCTCGTTATCTCTGCCTTTCGTAAACCTCGTTAAGTGTACCTACCTACACCCATGCTAAGGTCACGATGGCGAATCGGCTGTACCGACAAAAATACACCCACTGCATATTTATTTATCTTTTACTAGCGGCGGTTTCAACCGCGGTTATTTCGGAAATCCCCGGGAATTCCAGGATAAACTATACCTATAAACTTTCCATTGGCATCATTCTATTTAATGGTGAAAACCGCATGAAAATCCGTTCAGTAGTTTTTGAGTTTATCGCGATCAGACAGACAGACAGAAAGACGGTTTTAATAGGTATGTAAGGATTAATAAAATTACGAAATTTGCAAATATTTTATGCTTTTACAGTATCGATTGTATGTATAATATAACATAATATTATGACACGTTCAGTCTAATAAATGCTTAAGTTATTATTCGGCTGCCCTACGGAAAAAAAGTAATTGCATCGTAATAAATTTTACAGGAGGAGAAAAAAAAATTAACAAAAAAATTAAAACCGACTTCCAAAAACACAAAACTAAAAAGCTAAAAATAACAAAATACCGTTTCAATCCAAAAGACAAAAATACACACAATATTAGGTATTCTTGGTTTGTGCTACCACTGATCGGTTTGAATTCGGTGCCCAGTGGGCCAATTATGCTTGCAAAATGTGATGTTGTTTTGATGTCAATTTCACTTTACAGACTATTTCGTATTATGGTCTCCAAAAAATGCGATATCAAAATGACATCAACTAGGCATCAACTTTTGCGTATTATGATCAACGTTTTTAAATGATATCAACTTGATATCGACTTAAATGGGTATTATGTTTCACTTTTTGACATAAAACAGTATCGCATAAACGTCAAGTATGAGATACAGACGTGATACAGACATATCAAGTTGAGGAGGTGGTTTTTCTGTATCACATTCGCATTTTTCTTTGATAAAAATAGTAAAATGGCTCGTTTCGGGTTGATCATGGACTATTTAGAGCGTGCTCACGCCGAGGACATGTTTAGGTTGAGAAGGAAACGCAAAATAAGAGAAATATGTGATGTGTTTAAACTTCCAAACAAGGCGTTTGAAGATAGGTATCGCCTCCGAAGTTTCAGCCCTATTTAAAATCGTCACATAGAAGAGATACAAATTGCGCTGAGACTAAGGTACGTATATATTGTATGCACTAAAATAATGTAAGCTACGTAAGTACCTATAGTTCAAAACAATTATTTATTTAAAGAACGTTATTGCACTTAACTGTACAAAAAGCGGACTTAATGCCTAAGGCATTCTCTATCAGTCAACCTTTTGGCTAGGTGATATTAATACATGTAGACACCAACCTGAAATCAATGCGTTTTTAACACTAAATTAATTTTCAGACTGCAATTACAGTTCCACTTGTTGCAGGTGCTCACTGCGTTGGCGTTTTACTCAACAGTTCCTATCAGAGGATAGTAGGTGAAGGTGTACCTACATACAGCCGTCTTTCCCTACAGTGTCCAATATTACCTATTGGCGAAGTGACAAATGCCCTCAACACTCCCGAAATATAACAAAAACATATAAAATTCCCTCTTGCCCTTAAGGAAACGGATAAAGTGAATAGAGAGTAAGTTGTGCCTGCTGGCGTAACATTAAATATGTTTGGATTCCGTAGTTAACAAGGATTAAAGTTTCGTTATGTCCGTCTGTATGTATAATTATTTATTGGTGTCTCGTAAACACTGTGGGTTCTTGATTAGTAAATAAATACCAAAATAAAAATAAATTTAATTCTTTATTTTCCCACTTAGTGGCACTTAGCCACTTACACACGTCTTAAATTTCTTATACAATTTTTATTTACTTTTCACATAAGTTTCACTTAATTTTACTTAACTAATTTTTTAACCTACTATCATATCAGAGTTTACCATCGGCGAAAAAGAAATGCCAAAAGAAACTTCTCCATATAGGCCTATTTCCAGATCATCAATTATTATAATATAAGATTGCATATTACATTACAATAATAAGTAAATAAATGTCAGCATGTCAATACAATAATTTGAGATGTCGAGTAGCAATTAAACTAATAACATAAAAAGTATTTACAGTAAGTTAATTAATAAAAAATATTTTACAGCATGTGAATTATTTTTTTAGGCGACTCTGGCTATCCTCACAGATTGGAAGGAAAGTGTGTACCCAAAGATGCACGTCAGTCCGCAATTGTGTGGAAAGGTGCATAGGTGTCCTAAAAGCTCGGGTACAGAAGAAACACTTATATCTGCAATCAGAAAAAGAAGGCATTTTAATAAACACGTAGTGAAATGTGAAAAATCAATAATAATATATAAAATATGGAAAAGAAATCGTCGTTGTTATTTTAAATAAATTATCATATTATGTGAATAAATTGGAGTTTTAGGTATGCAAAGTTGAGTTTTTTTGTATGAAAATTTGCAATATAATGGCAGTAACTTTTCAATGCATGAGAAAAGAGTTTGCTAGACAACAAAGTCATTTTAGGTAGGTACCTATAAGAAGTTTTCCTTTTTAATATACAGAATCTTAAAAAAGATTTACCTTGTACTACCCCGGCTTATTAATACCATCTCCAATGCTATTCAATATGCTCGCCACTTCATTCCACAGCCTTTTATTCCTTTTTCGTCCTTCATTTGAGCGACAAAGTCCCAAAGCGAGGTCTTCATGGCTTTCCAAGTAATCCAGAAGCTTCTCAAGCTGTAAGACACTGACTCTTGATGTCTGTGATACATCCAATTGCAGTGATTCTACAAAATATGTTAATTTTTATTATAACAATTATGCTATTTATTTAAATTGATAATATTAAGACTCTACTAAGAATTGAAATAGTATAAGAGAAACATATTTTCTATTTAATATTAACTTGAAATATCAATAAGAAATAAATTTGTCTGAGATAATTACGACCGACTGTTAAGAACGCAATAATGAAATGAAACGAAAGGAAACATTTTTGAGGGAACAATCCCGGTTTTGTTTCCAAGTGGCAAACACTTGAAACTTAAAATTTACACTTGTCCAATAAGTTACTGGATCCTATGAGGAAAGGAAATAAAAAGTTACTTACTTTTTTTGATTTCAAAGCAGGCAGCACCATTTAGATTCTTACACAAATAAATATTCCTTGGAATGTTGTACGGACACATAACTCTGACATCTATAACATTTAATTTATTGAGGTGCAGTTTTGAAGTAGTTGGTTTTGTAATTTCATCAATTGGTCTATTACGAAAATAAGAATTTGAATATATTTTATAGGTAATTCTATAAATTTACCTCATTAAAATGAAATTTTTAAACTTAAAAACAATTAACCAACCTAAAAACACAACAACAACAATGAAAGGTTTTTTTTTTTCAATAAAGCCATGACCGTGTTGCCCGATTATTTCTCAGTTACTTAGAATCTCGAGAGTTATTAACTTAAGCCGGCTCTAAATTTACCAGTAACAGTATTATTTATTTATGTAATAATTTATTTAACAAATTAATAATAAAATATGCTCAATCAGTGATCATAACAAATGAAAAAACATTGCTCGATTACGCTTAAATCGATCGACTAAACTGAATGGCAATACCAACAATGCGACACAGAATATGATCTTGACATAATCTTGATGTGACATAGGAAACTATCATAATACCATTTTTAAACAATGTCAACTTGGGATCAACATCATATTGACATTACATTAAGATTGCATCTCGTTAGCATAATTGACCCACAGCACGCTTGTGTCTACCCACTTCGGTTCGGTTGTTCTGCTCACGACGAGCTCGTGGCGGGAGTAGACTTAGATGACATAGCCCATCTAACCACTCCATATTTGGCTTGTCACCAACTTCAAACCGATCAGTGGTAGCACAAACCAAGAATAATATTGTGTGTATTTTTGTCTTTTTAATTAAGAAAATCGGTATTTTATTATTTTTAGCTTTTTAGTTTTGTGTTTTAGGAAGTCGGTTTTAATTTTTTTTTAAATCTTGCTTATTTCTCGCTTTTAAGTGAGTTGGTTTGTAATTTGTCTAAGTTACAATATGGCATATATGCAGAATACCTATAGACGTGTGACCTAAATCTGACAATACCCCAATTGTCAGATTCGGGATGAGCGTTGGATACCCCAATGGCAGATATAGGTAAACATACCTAATATAGAAACACATATTACAATACAAAGGCTATTTAATATACATATAAATCGTTATTTTCTTTTATCCCCCTTGAACTAGTAAACACATAAATAAATATTAACGAAAAGCAGAGTGTTTTGTAACACTTTGCCCGGATAAGCATCAGAAAAAGCTAGGTACGTAGGTATTATAATAATATATTCAAGGGCAATAAAAGATGAAACGTTTTTTAGAAAACCAGCCGAATTATTTATGCACCATCTAAACTTAATATATATTTAGGTGTTTTTTTTCTTAGGAATCCATTATGTGGTAGGTATTCCCTTAACTATACAAGACATGAACAACTTGTTTTCAATTCACATTTAATTACCGAGTTTGTGTTCCTATCTTCTGACTCCATGGTTTCCGCTAAAGTTCCGCTAACTTAGTTTATCTATACATCTGATGGTGAGCACATTTTTGTTTTACCTACGTATATGTTGCCCACAGATTCAAATTCTTCATGAAATTGTCTTACGTATTATTAGGTAGATATATACCTATTGCGAATAGAAATAATGTTTGTTATATCGAGTTACTGCCTTTTCAGGGAGTTATTTGCGTGGTGTTAATATTTACATAAATTACTTTTAATTATTTTGTCTATATCTGTCTGGGGCTAATCTTCTAAACAGCTGAACAGCTTTTTATGAAGCTTTTTACATAGTAACTTTAGGTCTAGAACTAGCTCATTGGGTTGGTATCTACTTTTCGCCTTCCAAAGTTCCTGAGAGAACCGCACCATTCAAGCTGCAAGTGAAACTTTAAGGATAGTTATAAAATAGTTAATAATATTACGATTATAGTAAGTATAATAAATAAGTAGGTATAACTTTATTGCATATACAAGTCGATCCCTGATGGTTTCACCTACGATGATTTCGATGTTACTTAAAAATACTAGAGCTTCGTGAAAGAATTTTTAAAATCGATAGTAATTGAGTTTATCCATTATAAACAAAAAGACCTAGAAAAAATCAAACCTTTTCTCTGCGTAATATTAGTACCTATACAGGTCTATAGATACACAAATAATTTTTTTATTCCTTTTAAAAGTTGTGTCCGGTGTCCTACAGTATTCTATACTAATTAAACCTGTCAAATTAAAATGAATCCGTTGTGAAAAGATTTAAAATAACAACGTCGGAGTTAATTAACGCAAGAGGAATGGTTTTACAAAATTAAACTAACGAAACGCGGAGTATTTTACTAGCTAAAGAGCGGAGAGGATGAAAAAAATTGTGGGTGAAGTTTTTCGCCGCTGTGGATATTTTCCTTATAAAAACATCGAGAGAGTTTACTAAGACGGCATAAGTTCTCTTTGCCCGCGTCGACGCGAATAATGGATCTACCTACTCTATTTAAATATTTTTTTGTGTATTACAATTTGTTTTTTCAATTATTTTTTTATAGATATTATAGAAAAGGCACGTTTCCAATTTTAATGGCAGATTTGGCAAACAACCGTCAGAGCGCATTCCATAAATCACCCGGTGGGTGGACAGCGACCCGGTACTTATCTCACAAATCGCTGTAGAATCGCAACTGGCAACATAGCTTGTTGACAGTTTACTCAAGTTAGTTTTCTTTTTGTATTCCATACGGACGGAAAGGAAACACATAAATTGTAATTCTTGTGGGATCAACTAAATCTCAAGGAGGGTCTTATTCGTCGTAGGTACGCTCTTTAAGGATTGGAATTATAATACATTTTGTATACTTTTGGAATAGAACCCTACTATTTCATCTATAATATGAATTTTGGTAATAATTATTACAGTAGGTATAAAAGGATCTAACAAAAGGAGAAAATCTCTATAAATATGGAATTGTTTAAGTATTTTTAATCGATAACGCGACGATTTGTTCAATTATGAAGATAATTATTACAGTGAAACACTTGACACTATGAATATTGCGTTTTTTTTTATTTCCTCGTAAATTAATTATCGAAAAGTACCTACCTACTTATGCAAGTACAGGTTGAAGTGGTTAATGGTTGAATGCTTGACAATTTTAAGGCACAAAATTTAATCAAATACATGGTGGTATTCGTATTCACATTTTTTATGCATCAAATTAAAAATGAAGTCAGGTATACCTACATATTTATTGTAGATTATTCCTAAAAAAATATTTATTTATTTATTGCAGTTTGTGATCACAGGTATAATTATAATATGTTTGATTACAAAGTATGTCATCCTACTGTGACCTGTCATTTAGACATACAAACATTAAAAACAAAAATTCCAAACATTTACAGAACTTTGATATATGACAGTATGACAATACAAATAAGTACGTAGATACAGCTAGGAGTGGGAAGCAAACCAGACCCGTGATAAAATGTTGCCACTTATAAGCAAAATACACAATTTCTATTTTGTCAGGTTTGATTGTTATTAAATTCTATGGACTAGGTATATTAGTATTATATGTACCTATATTAAAAACTCTATGGTCTAGGTATATTTATTTGACCTAATGTCTATTATTTACTCGGATTTACAATAACTTGCATGCCTATAGTAATTGAGTGGTAAAAATTCGATTTTAATTAATTTTATTTTAATCCGCATAAACAATAGACAAAAAAAACATTTGTGGACAGAAACTTGATACGTAAATCAGCCGGAAAAACATTATACAATAGAATTTATTTCAACTTCTGCGCTAACTCGTAAAAACAAGACAATAAAACTTTATCTATAAAGTATGACGATGACGTAACAACCAGTCGGAAGAAGATAAGAGAGACACGAAAAGTAGAGAATGTACGAAAATTAAAAATTAGTAGATAATAAACCCTTTTTTTACAACTCTACGATAATCTTTGAATAAAATAATCAGAAATAACAAAGGTTTATGAAGATAATGTAATAATTTTTTTTTAAGTTATCAATTATTTTGTTCGAATCGTTAGTTTTATTTCGTATGCCATATCCATACCACTTTCCTATTTCAGTTGCTTAAGATCATTTCCAATGTAATATGTGAGTTTCATACTCATTTGCCAAAACTTTGCGGAGCGACTGACACATTAGTCCAATTTATTGGCCGCTTGGTGAACATTAACTATTAGCGTGGACATTAATGACTGATAAATGAAATGAGAGACAGGTATACACTAAATTATATTATTTCTTATTTCAAGATTTATTTATTTATTTATTTAAACTTTATGCACATCATGGTACAAAAGGCGGACTTAATTATGGTTTCATGGTTTAATTTCAAAACATGCATGAATGCATTTTTCCCGAATGGTAGGCATATAAATATATCTACGTACCTACTTTAACTGATGAGATCGTAATTTAGACTCAATTAAATACGCTTATTTCGTCTGAGGTTATACAAAATCAATAAGAAATAATAATATACATTCGTAATATCTGTTGTTTTTCTATGTAGTATACTCGTATTACCTAGGTATGAGAGGAGCGGGGTATCGTGACCCGGATAAACCTGTCAAATTACCGACGTCAAACTCCGCTGTCACCTGATCCGGGGATAGGTAGCCGCGGCCATTTTTATCCCATTTCGAGTTAATATTCAGTGGTCGTCCGCCGGGAGAAGCCCATGTAGGTAACGGATACTGACACTGGTCTAAAGCACCTTTCTGTAGTTACGTATAGGTAACTTGTTCGTATTTATCTTACGCCTAACTAGATTTTTTATTTTTGTCATAAGTACTTATACCTATACTTTTTTAAATACATAACTACTTATGATACATATAAACACCCAGGCAGAGTAAACACCAATGTTCATCACATAAATGTTGACGCAAGAAACAAAGTTGTGATACCTTGGCATAAAGACAACTTCATTAACCACTAGACTGTAATGTATATTGAACTTTGGCTTGACACGCGGCCGCGTGTCTAGATTTGTAATTTTAGGATAATATAAAAATCTTCCAGAAAATAACTATAATAGAAAATCAAAAACTTATCAAAATCCTTTGCACTGTTAGGAACAACTAAATCCACAAACACAGCAACTTTGTTCTATAATTTATACTTTATAGTACTATACTAAATCTAATATTATAAAGAGGTAGAGTTTGTAAGCATGGGTTGAGGGATTGGATGGAGGGGGTACCTAATCTCTGCAACTACTGAATCGATTCTAAAAATAATTTCACTGATGGGAAGCTACATTACCTATCCCTAATAGACACGAGAATTTCACTCGTGTGAAACCGCGGTGGTTCAGCTGGTAGGTACCCAATAAAGAGTGATTATTATGACATAATTGTATAAACGAGAAACACAAAAAATAATAATTGTATGATATATAAGTATATAGATATAATATAATATCACTTTAGTAAATATAAAATATTCAACTACGGGGACAATCGAATTCTGATTCAATTGTAAACGTATTCAACGAGGTGCATTGTGCTTACCATGCACCAACTGCGCTCGATAGCGACCCTGTCCAATATAGTTCATTCGGCGGTGTGATTTACCGTTATCGCTCGCTGCGAGAGGTAGGTACCTACTTAAATTACAACAGCGCTCTACTAATAGACATGTGGTTTGAGATTACATTATAGTAATATCGAAAAGATATAATTAATTATCATCGTGTTTGTAAGAATAAATTGTCACATTTTTTTCTTCACACAAAATAAAACGTAAAAACGGTTTCGTGGAAAATTATAATATTATAGTAAGGTAAATAAGACTTGATCGGCTTTTTTTAAATCAAACTTCTTTGGAATTGTGGGTTTTTTGGAACGAAGTTCCTTATCGCACGGTACAGGCTAGGCGAAAAAAGTGTAAGAAATTTGTGTAAGACATTTTCCGTCACGGCTTCATAGGCGCGCGCTTATTGGTTAATGGTTTTCGCGACGATTGTTAATGGTTTATGGCGATCAGTTGTCATAAAAAAATAGATGGCACTACTTAGGTTTGAATACAAACGATAGTTTAATAGAATGGCTACTAACTTATCGTATAGTCTAATTGATGTATGTAATTAAGGATTAGGCTAAAACCCCGACCATAGCAATAAACCTCTATTTTCGAGGATAGGTACATACCTACACTGACTTCATGCCTAACATTTTGTTCGTTACCTAATAATAACTGTACACGCATCAAAAATTTCATCATTTCATTTAGTTGCTATCAGACGCTATTAATTTATTTATTTGTATTTGTTATTTTATTTGTTCCAATCGATTTGTTATATTATCTTCGTTTCAACCGAGTCTTCCACGAGACTCACGCTTTTTGTAATGTTCGTATTACTTGTGGAATACTTGAATATACGTTTTTCGTATCAACTATAAATAGATAAGGTCATAAGGTTATAAAATAACAATGATTACTTGGGTATGGATTCCAACCTCACGGTTTCTTTAAGAAATCTTTGTTGTTTCTCATAAGTTTCATCGCTTCTTTATTTAAAAGATTTCCTGCGCGTGTACGAAATAAATCACGCACCCGATTTGTTTTTTAACTGTATTGAATAAACTTACAAAATGTTACGCCAGCTCCAAAGGGAAACGGATCACAATAGGTATAATTAACCTATATATCTATGAAGGTAGGTGCTTACATTGCAGAAAGGAAGGCAACAGATCCTAATCAGCCGGTTGTCAGGGCAGGTGTTACGTGCCGGCCCCGGCTGCTTATTGTGCGAGTGCGCTCGCATCTCGACCTGCACCTGACTAGATCCTATTTGTGCCTTACACTACCTAGATTTGGGTATTATGGATTACAAATCAGCTTAATATTACCAAAGCAGAAACAACTGAACTACTTATACATTTGCTGCAATTCCAATTGAACGCTTCCTGATGATCAATTTATATAAACGAAATGATAAATGATAAAATACCGAATATTAACTTAAATAGTCTACTAAAATCTTTTGTCCGTTCATATTCAATTCAAATCTCGTCTAGTTCACTTCACTAACATTTACGAAGATATACCTACTATATAAAATGAACACTAGCTTCACCTGATTTACAATTTTCAAACGAAAAAAAAAATAAGATGGTGTTCACTTATTTATACTGTAATTTGCTTTGAATTGGTATCTAACTATCTACGTAGTAAACACTAAATACAAACACAACGACAACTAAGTAATTATTATTCTTCATTTGTATCTTAAGTTTTGGTTAATTGCTATTATAATTATAATTATAATTATGTTGGTCAACGGCGCAAGATAGGTATTAATATGTTTTAATAGAAAAGCTATAACTACATTCAGTGATGCTAGTTGAAGTCGTCGAGCTTTTATAGTATGCAGAAGCACTTGACAGTTGAATAGCCTCGTTTCAAAGAGAAAAGTGGCTGAGCTACGTTCGCCCTGTGAAATACCTCTGCGACGCGACGCACCGACAGAGCAAATAAAGCTACCGGAGAGAACATGTAGGCGGAGCAGGCGCGCCACCGTTGCAAAGGAAGTTAGAGCAAATGCTCTAACTTGCCCACAACTTCTTTTGCTGCCATCCCAAGTATACCACCACAATATTCCCAAAACTATGAATTTTGAAAACAGTGACTAAGTAAAAACATACCTAACCATAAAGTGTTTAATACATTTATTTACGTTAATGAATGTTTTAGTGCGTGATGAATACTTTTGTGTGCGAAAATCACCCGGCGACACTGGTTTTCATCTGTTTTCATACTAAACTAAGTTAATGTCTCTTCCATCTGTTATTTTCTGTTCTGTGGTTAAAACCCATTCTATCTCTGTAATACATGCACAGTTTTAATTCATTATTAGATAAATTGGAATATGGCCAACTTTCCTGAATATTTCACACGCCGTGCCACTCTCCACAAACGCTCATACCTCATGCCTCAATACTTTTCAAGCTATGTATATGAAACCATTTTAATATGGTCATTGATAGACAGATAGATAACTCTTTACCTATTGTATACCAAAAGAAAATATTTTTACAAATTTTAACACTAATTTAAAATATGTTCAGCGGAGCTAGGATGCGCAACATGATATGTTTATCGAACGAAAGATAAAATTGTCGACACGACAAATATTTGTGGGCGTCCAAGCAAAAAAGTGCAGTAGTGGGGTATTGAGTTAAGACTAGATTCGGTTAAACATTTTTTACCACTGGTAGACAAAACGATATATTATGTCGACGAGAATCGATAAAAAGGCTCGATAAAATTTTATCATGTTGCGCATCCTAGCTCCACAGGCGCCCATAAGGCGATGACGCTTAAAGTGATCTCTCCCAGTTAACCTTTAGGTCATAATGTGTTATAACAAAATATGCCGTAAATTATAATAGAAGAATTTGGAAGGTACAAATAATTTTTCCACGTTAAAATCTAAAAGTCAAACTTAAATGTACCTAACAATTAATATTATTGGCAATTTAATAATGGTTGAAACTAATTATAAGAGTAGTAAATATTATTATGATTGTAATTTATAAAAATAAAGATTAATACGTTATTAATATAATAGAGACTGGTAGATTAATGACGTCAAAAATAAAATAAAAACAATAAAATTAATCATATAGAAAATTATTAATCTAATCATAATAAATCAAAGCTAATAAGCAGTTGTGGTCACGTTCGGTATACAACGATAGACCGTACTAATTTAGTTGCCGTATATTAATTAGGACAGTGTCACAAAAGACAGATTTAAATTTGTCGTTTTGTACACAAATCCATGCGGTGGGATAAGCTGATTAGCAAGTTAAAAGGATCGCCCGCAGAAACTGCGGCGAAGTTGGCCGAATTAAAACAATCTCATTATCCAGTAGACGTCAAGAACCCCAGTATGATATACGGCATTCCGCTTCAACCCTTTATCAACTTAATTACTATTTTTACAACTCAACTTTTATATTTTTGTCCCCGAATATGAATAGCTTTAAGTAAACAGCATTAATCATTGGTGAACCGTGGATTCCGAAAGATACCAACTACTCAAAGGAAAAGGCTTTTAGAGTTGTTTCATTTATTAGATGATTCATGAGAAACATAACAAAATCGAACAAAAGAAATGGCAGATAAATTTTAGCATTACTTGTAAAAAAAACTAAATATATCTACTTAGAAAGTATCAAAATGGTTAAGAACAAGTTAATAAATGGGTATGTATATTGTATAACGCCTATAACTGGTGAGACATGTATTTACTATAGGTAATATTATATAGAGATCTCAATCTCTCAATCTCTGGATCTAATGAACCGATTTTGAAAACTGTTTCACCATTAAAATGCTAAATTATACCTAAGTGAAAAAGTTTATATTGTAACCCGGAATTCCCGCGGGAACTTCGAAATTACCGCGGGTGAAACCGCGGGGAACAGCTAGTTGTAAATAAAAATATATGGTTGATGTATACATATACTTATACATACATGTAATATATTGTGAGCAAATGTTGAGCAGTAAATTTATAAAGTGGCAAGTGGCTAAATATTAAAGTGTGCTACGTTATTCCTTCAGTAGTCCTAAGGAGTCAAGTTAATGCAAGACAATCGGATAACTTAAGGCGACTTCTTCTTTCTCGTCACATCACATCGCCACTTTGCTTTTTCTGAAATTTGGTTTTAAACACCATACCTATGTGTTATAAATGAAAATTGTACAGATCAGTAACAATTAATATTACTTACTCAGAAATATAAATTGAAGTTCTCGTACCACAAATATGAAAGATTTTTTAAGGCTCCATATATTTTACCTTTTTTCCCCTTTTTGCTTCCTTCATTTTTCATTTCACACTATTATTCGGAAAATTTGTTGCACCCGCTTACCGCAAACGTTAAGAACGTTAAAGCGTCGCTTTAGAAAATATGAGTAAGGCCAACGTTTAATATAATGAAAATTTATATAAACTATCTTATCTTTATTATACCTATCCCGCTATAGTAACTGTTACTTTTCCTACAGGGTGTCTTTCATACAAATTCTTTGTTAATCAAATATGAAAAATAAAGTTTTACGGTACAATATGAATGGATGGTTTTGAATTTTTTTCAACGTATACCTATCAGAAATACATAGGAAAGGATACAAAACCAAAAATCTTCAAAGCCGTGTTTTTAATAGGGTTTTTGAAATTAAAAAAAAACGTAAGTATGATCATTTTGTAGGGTACGTATTATCGGTTAAACACACAAGCGTCGGTGCGGGGCTATCTCTATCTATGCTAGTATTTATGTAGACATTATAAAACGCAACAAGGGTGTAATTTGGCAACGCGCACCGTTGATGTTATCGCTCGCTATTTCCCTACAGATACCGTATTATTTAATGCCGCTGCTTGGCTCGTGTTCCGCGACACCCAAAATAACACTTTTAACATTTATTTCAGGAACCCCCACTGTCTATCGCAAATTTGCTTGTCCCATTCGGAGAAATAAATATCCCGCAAAATATCATATAGTTTACTTATATGTACAATAATGTAAGAGTACTACGTATAGTATTACGTATAATATGTTGATAGACTTTTTAAAAGAAAATTAACAAAAATGTCGCCATTCTCTGACGACACATATAATATTAGTTAAAAGGTGATAATTCCTTAAAATCTGAGATAATTGGCATCTCTACTTGCAACACACAAAGTTTTATAGGCATTTTTCAAAATATGTAGGTTTATTGTATATGTATAGATATTTAATAGAATTCTTATTCATTTGGAAATCCTGAGAGCGCCTAATTAAAATCCTAAAATGTCGAGATAGAAGAAAAGAGCATACTTGAAGGAAATTTTTATGGAGCACTAAGTGAAGGACTAGTCGGTTGACATTTGGTAGGTACTGTCATAAAAATACACAAGAAGCACTCCGAAAGTTTTTTGGCGGGAACCGAAGATGGCGTTTCGGTCATTTATTTTCGATGTCCAAAAAAATTTGTTAAAACGGATTTTTTAGGTTAGCTCACTATAACCTTTTTTATGCTAACCTTTGTTATAAAATAATGCATTATTTGCGAAGGTGTTTTTATAAACATGACATTAACACTTATCCAAATAAATACGTTATTCATCACAAGTATTTAATTTAAAACAACATTGCCATTGATATCATTCGATTTCAATGAATATCTTAGGATATTGCAGTTTTAAAATAACATCTCAGCAAAATAATCATCGGCTGTCATGAGGGGGAAGAGCGTTGGCCGCAGTTAGCTCTGCGAGATACCATGCCACGCGGCTCAGACGCGTGGGCCGTGGTCGGCTCTTTACGTAACGGTTGTGCTCAGCGATGTTATCTCGTGTTATATGAAATAAAATTAGGCTACTTAGGAGCTCCTGCGGGAATTCCGAAACTCACGCAAATGAAACCGTGAAGCACAGCTAGTAAGTACATAATAAAGTTTAAAGCTGAGGGGCTATTATGTAACTTTTGTTTCTATCGTTTTTCGCTTGCAATCAAAAACATCGTGGTTTTGCGATTACAATATACACTTTTTGACACCTACAATATCTAGCAATCAAACAAAACAAACATATTTCAAAACTTGAAGCTGTTTAAACATAACCAATTAATCACAAAACCACTATTTTTCCGATTGAAATCGAAAAATGATAGAAACAAAAGTTACATAATCGCCCTACTGATTCCTTCAGTATCCAACTAAGTGTTCCCAGAAAGATTTTGCAATCTACAGCAACATTAATGTTACCCCGTAGACATCTACGTCGTAGGCGACTACACCGTAGACACCTACGCTGGTTGGCCAAGAATCCATTATTTGAACTTATTACACACGAAGTACAAAACATTGCATCTCACTACACACACATAAAAATATTAATTACTTATAAATCTTACAATAATTCTCAGCTTTGAGAAGTTCCTGAACTTTGAGGCATGGATGATGGAATTTGTAAAAATAGTGTACCTATGGTGAGATATAAATATTATTATCTATTATTCTAGGACAGTGTCTTGCTACCAAACTTCTTTGCTCCGAATTTTGTAGAGTTTAACATGAACATCTCTGTAAGATTATGCAGAAATCTACTCGTAAAGACAAAAGATGCTCTTTATCTGAGCTCAGTCCCGCACAAGTTGGACAAAAGACATCAACAAGTTCTTCAATTGAGATAAAGGAACGTAAAATTACGACGACATTGATGTCAGTACTGAAGTTCTGGTGAACACAGACAATGAAGAACTTTTAACTAGAGAAAGTATCTTACATACTTACTTAATTATGGAGTTGCGTTCGAAGAAAACCTGTGAAACATATCAGTGTATGTAAATAACGCAAAGTAACACACGCAAGCACGCAAGTGGGAGCTTTCCCAATATCATATCTTCGATATAAATAAATAAAATAATGAAATTTTCTTTCAGATACCATTTGTTATTCCAACTTTGTACACATTTCAATTAATCTTAATCATATAAACTTTAAGAGATAAAAACTGACTAAAAAAAATTATATTATTTAATGTCTAAACTAATTATACATATTATGAACTTCTCTGGAAAAATATTATACTGTTCATAATATTAAAAGTATAACTTAGTAAAACCAATATTTATAGGTTGAAAAGTAGTAGCTGTTACCGATCTTGTATATAACTTCTAAACAACCAAAAAAAAAAAATATATCATAAAAGATATCCTTACATATTATAAAACAAAGTCGTCCGCCGCGGCTGTCTATCTGTCTGTTCTTGATAATAAGTACATCAATAAAGGACATAGGGTACATTCCCGCGGGAACTCCAAAATAAACGAAGGAGAAATCGCGGGGAACAGCTGTACCTATAGATACTAGTTATTTGTTTTGTTGAGACGATGGTATGCTATGGTAAATTGATTTTCATTAATATTTTTTACTAACAAACTCAAGTCTGAGTTCCTATAAAGGAATCCCAAAATGAACGCGGGTGAAACCGAGAGGAACAGCTATATGGTAAATGACTAGTAAAAAGTTAAACTAATTTCATAGATACAATTGTATTTTTATCTGAGCAATTTATTCATGCCTTTGCGATTTTACTATAAACGTCCTATGGAAACTACGAAACGAGGTTCTCTTGTTTAGTACAAAGGATAAAAGTATCTCTCACGTAAGAACCAATCCTCTTTTGTTAGAATAAATCCTTTGATATTTTCATAACTTTCAAATGCTGATGTCGAGCGTCGATCATGTTACGCCAATCGACGAACGGTAAAGATATAGGTACACAATCTCATCGTTTGTTAAGATGTCAACTATATGAGGAATTTTCAAATAATATTTTTTTTTAACGTCATAGGGGACAAACGGGCAAGTGGTACACCTGATGGTAAGTGATTACCGCCGCCTATATTGACATGTAACACCAGAAGGCATGCAGGTGAGTTGCCTGGAATGGCGATGGGAACTGGCTTTCAAGTGGGGCTGCCGGAACACACCGTTAGGTGCTTGGCAAGATTTAATACACACGTCTCATATTTTAATTGCTATTTAAAGTTATTACTTTAAAGGAGCAATAAAAATATAATATCTACGTTTATAACAAAAACGTTTATATCACTTTAGCGATTTGGATTTAATTTTGTATTTAGACACAATACTGTTTTTGAAGTTTATCTGTGGATGTCTTTCCTGTAAAACATACCTACTTATAATATCATTGGTCGGATATTACAGGAGAAGCTCGGTCGCGTAGATATTAATTAAAGATTTATTTAAAAGATATTTTTATCTTTCAATTTCTCTTCTGTCATTTACCTATTCAGCAGTCAATTAGGGAATGTTTGTCAAATAGCTGAAAATGTAGATTATGATGAGTTTATATCAAAAGAAGAATCTGATTTATGTGCACAATTACCAATAATAAGGGGCGGCATACAGCCATTGTCTGATAAAAACACAATTCGCTGAATCATAAACAGCTGGAACAATAGTCAATAAAATTAGATGGTTGGTTTTGGGAATTGGTGAGGAAAAGATGTGATTTTCCTTATAAGAGCATATCAATTGCTATTATATTAGAACAATTAAGTTAGGTACTTAACACAAAATGAGATTATGTTATATATTGTATAATCCTAAACAAGCACTGATTTACCTAATCGACCCTTTCTGCTAGCGATTGCTCGATTCCTTTATTAAAACAGTGGAAAGTGGAAATCCTAATTGTAATTTTTCTTTCCACCCCAGAAGTGTTTTAACTTATATTGGGTACTAGCTGTCCCGCGCGGTTTCACCCGCGATAATTTCGAAGTTCCCGCGGAATTGTTCCATACAGACTTTGCAACCCCTTTTCATCCTTTTAGGGGTTGAATTTTTAAAAATCCTTTCTTATCGGATGCCTACGTCATACAAAAAACACACCCTCCTGCAAGTTTCAGGTCTCTATATATACGATCAGCGATTTAGGTTGTGCGTTGATCCATCAGTCATTCAGGACAAAGCATTTTATATGTATAGGCACCTAAACTAGGCTAGCTGTCCCGCGCGGTTTCACCCGCTTAATTTTGGAGTTCCCGCGGAATTGTTCCATACAAACTTTGCAACCCCTTTTCATCCCCATAGGGGTTGAATTTTCAAAAATCCTGTCTTATCGGATGCCTACGTCATACAAAGAAGACACCCTCCAAGTTTCAGGTCTCTACGATCAGCGGCTTAGGCTGTGTGTTGATCACTCAGGCATTCAGGACAAAGCATTTTATCGTACTCGTATTATTAGTATCATTACACTTGGCACTGAGATACGTAAAAAAATATATTGTATAATTTTAAAAGTTTTCATTAAAATATTATGTTTCTATGTATAAAAAAAACAAAAAAGAACCGTATAAAATACTTAAGTATTGCTTGTTTATTAGTGGCTTGCAACTGTTAATGTGTGGAGGCTGTGCGGTCGGTGAGGGCGCCGGGCGGCGCAGCGCGGCGAGCGGGTGATCGGGTGGTCGGGTGGTCGGGTGGTCGGCCGTTCGGTCGGGGCGAGTGGTGAGACGGTGCGGCGGCGGCGTGGCTGACTGATGAATAATTTAGGTACTCTCTCCGGAGACTGGTAGAGAACAGTCAACCTATAACAGGTCCACTTAACACACAGGCAGTGGTAGAAAAATCAGATCCATTTTTAATCATCCTTATTCCGGTTTGATAAAACCGAAAAAGGCAAGACATGTAATGTTCTTCTACCGGTTATTTGATTATAACCTAATTATTTAAAATAACATTAGACTTAAAACATAATATAAGTAGATATTAAGCATAAATACATTTTTAGCTATAATTCACATAGACGGACTATTAACATAGACTCTACACTGAGATATCATAGTCCCAGAGGACTAGACTTGCTAATCCTACTAATTTTATAGATATAAATGTGAAAGTTTGCATATTTGGCTGTTTGAATGCTTGATGACTGAACGGATTTGGATAAAGTTTAAAAAGCACACACAGAACACGTTCATAGTTGACACATAAAACTAAAGTTAGTCACAGCGAAGACCCTTAATTAATTTTCCCATTTACATTTTCTATAGTTAAAACCAGGTTAAATAAATTTTATCATTACAACTAAAATTTACTGGAAATAACAAAAATTTACTGCTAAACAATTTTTGTATGTAGTTTTCATTTTATCGTTACCTTCATAATATTAGTTTTAGGTACAATGAGCTTTTAACGTCAGATAGGTTATAGGTTGGAGCTGCGGAGCTATCCAGGGTCTTGATTCACTATGACCGTGTCTATAACAAGCCGCGTAGGTACAAAAAAATTTGTACCTAATGTGTTATGATAACATGGCACAAATTTTTTTTCCATGTTTCCAAAGAAGTATCATTAAAAACGTACATAGAAATCAGGCGATATGGCATACAGTAACATGAAATGATTTGCAGTCTATATAGGGTTTGAGAATAAGTAGGTAAGTACATTATAACAGACGCGCGTTCTATAGGCAAGAAATGTTGTTCAGTTTCTATATTAAAATTTATTTCATTAGTATTTATTACGCTTTTAATTACAATTGACTATTATAAGACTTGTTTAATTTTGAACGATTCCCGGTCATCATCAAAAATCTAAAAATATCATATAAACAAATGTTTCTTTTTTTTAATTCTCTTAAAAAAGTCGTCCGATTT
The DNA here is from genome assembly GCA_907165275.2 of Zygaena filipendulae. Classification (NCBI taxonomy): domain Eukaryota; kingdom Metazoa; phylum Arthropoda; class Insecta; order Lepidoptera; family Zygaenidae; genus Zygaena; species Zygaena filipendulae. Next base: position 6,006,560 of record OU015657.1, read on the forward strand.
TAATGAAATTTTTTGGAAAACTGTGCGCGCGCCGCGCTGGGGTATATGAATCAAAAAAGTCTGTCATGCTGGTCGTAGCTATTATTTGATAAACATAGTGCTTTTTTATAGATTCTATATGGTATAAGTACTGTTAAACAAAGAACTTCAATGCGCTTTTATACGGATAAAATGTCGCGACAACTCCGAGCCACTTCAAGCAATTTACAGGTAGGTAAAACTAAATATGAAAAAGTTACTTGAACACTTGCGGTCGTTTTAAATACCTAATACCTATACTAACCGCCGCACTCAGAGTCATCTTTAATGATTACTTAGTTAAGTATAGATTTTTAAAACAAAACTGCCGCAATCAGACAAGTTTAATAAATTAATGTTAATTGGCATTTAACTAATTAAGTTACATCTCATTAAATGCCAATTAACATTAATTTACTGAACGTCTCTGATTGCGGCAGTTTTGTTTTAAAAATCTGTACTTAACTAAGTAATCATTAAAGTCGACTCTGAGTGCGGCCGTAAGTTACTAAAGCTACATTATCTGTGACTAAAGTTACTGAAGCACCTAAATATTGCTCTACTAAGTTTTGGGGAGTATTGCTGAGATTGTTTGAAAATTTTCCTAGCCTTTTGGAGAAACAATTTAACCTATTGAGAGAATTGAACACACATTATTATAGCAAACACATTCCGATGCATACGGTTGAAGTCAGGCTCGCACGATAATATGCCCAATAGTGATGAAATTACTATTTCAATAGAAAAGAGTAGGTATACGATTGCGTAACTTGATGACATCATAATATGAATAATTGAATATAGATGGGCAAAAGTGTTTTAAACCACACTGAGAAACTTTTGAGTTTAAAATTATAGCACCATTTGTGTCAATATTTGTTACGTACAATGTAATAATAAGCTAAATGCATAATTGAAAACATTCTCTATCTCTCGTTCTGTATGAATAACTTAATTTATGATTCTTTGTGGGTTAACATGTTTTTGCTTATCGGCGTCCATATTACCTATATACAACGTGTTAATGAATTAACTGAAAACTAGAAAGTAGTTTGCTCAGAATCAACTAGCGAATCGATCGCACTATGTTTTAATATAGGTTATATTTTTAGATTTTTACTAGCCCAGGTCTAAATTATTTATAATACAATTTTTAGCGCATACGCCGCCCGCAGCAAAAAAATTCGAACCGGTAGGCGCGGGCGTAGCGCTTGGAATTTCGTAGATAGATCACCTACAAACTTATGTTAAATAACTTTTAAAGTATACATTTTTTCGACATAAAATATATTTTAATCATATTATTGTTTATTTTTTTAAATGGGGTGTATCAGGTTTTCAGTTAATTCATTAACACGATATATAACATAATAATATTACGGTTAACTACTCAAGTAAGTACAGAATATCGTTAGTAATTAGAAAATTACTACATCATTTTTTATGCTTCGCAATTCAGCAGTATTTCGCTTTATTCACCAACCTAATTTCAAACTTAACTTCATTTCAATTCTAAATAAGCCAAGTGTAATTTTCATATGTTTGGTTAGGTATTCTGAAGCAGTGTACCTAATGCTAGCAACAACCTAAATGAATTATTTATGGTCGCTGAATTCTGTCGTACGAGTCGTGATCAGAGTCGGTCTTACATAATAACCAGTTCGAAATTAATCAAATTTTCATTTAACCTAAATATGAATCGTTTTCTTTTATAAATTTCCTGCAGATAATACATATAATATTTTCTTACGTGACATTAAAATGAACTACTTAAATTATAAATAAGCGTATCAAGTACCGCTATATTTCATATGAGAATGAAATTTAGTACTTATTGTAAGATATAGGTACATCCCAAAAGAATGAACCGGGACTATATCAAGCAGTAAGTATGAATTATTCAATAAGCTTCGAGCGCGAGTCTGGGAGTCTCGACCACCCGTCGAACAACTTATGCTGTGTCAGATTTATGGGATGACCTACTCAATTTGGATAATATATAAAATGAACAAGCACTTTGAAACTATTCATCCATTAATAATTTATATCTAAATTAACTAAGTACTTATAATATACCTACCTAATTTCAGACTGAATTACGTAGTTTTTCTGCATTATAAATAACTAACTGTGCCCCGCGGTTTCACCCGCGGTAATTTCAGAGTTCCCGCGGGAATTCCGGGATAAAAAGTATCCTATGTCCTTCTCTGTACCCCTGACAACGTGCATGCCAAATTTCATCCAAATACGTTCAACCGTTTTTGCGTGATTGAGTAACAAACATCCAAACATCCACACTTTCACATTTATAATATTAGTAGGATAATCATGATGTAGATACGTATTTATGTATATGCATCAAATGTTTGTCTATATCTTGGCGGATGTGTGACTATGGATAGTGACTATATTATGTCAACGATAAATCAAGATCCAAGCTACCTACTAGCTACTTATGTAGCAGTCTGTGTCCTCTTATTCTAATCACTCACGTAAATAGAAGTTAAATTAAACAAGCTCACTGCCAAAAACCTTACCCAAAATCTAATTTTGTTACACATTATAGGTATTCTATTAAGGTACCTAGGTATTTTATTTTATGTACTTACCAATTAAAATGAGTGAGTTACTCTTCTATATACCTAAATTTTTTTCTACTGGAAATATAATATAATTGCCCCTTGAATACCTAAATAAAACAGCTTAGTTATTTATGTAGGTTGTAGGTGTAGCTATAGTAGGTAGGTAGTATTTTATAGTTCACTTTATTCACCAGGTAGTATTAACACTTGTGCACACGCGCCCGTTTTCGTTCTGAGTATTTAATTATGTTTAGCTTACTTAATATACAAATAAAACAAAATCGAAAATGATTTACGTCTTTAGTAAAGACCTCTTTTATTAACTAGTAAAAAATATGAACGAGGCCTTTGTACCGGTGCTTAAGACCTGGGACCATATTTTTGAATCGTTCGAATCACTTACAAGATTCTCATGCAAATGAATAAAAAATGTATGAGCATTCGCATTCGAACTAGCGATTCCGTGTGCAAAAGTAATTCGAGCGATTCAAAAATACGGCCCCTGGGTTCGCAAAAGAACCATCGCACGATTTGAAAAAGCATCGCGTTAAAACCCGACGTTGGAGTTCCGTAAGCTCAATTCGAACGCTCAACATCGAAAATCTAACAGTGCTCGATAAAAAACGCCGCGGTTAAAATCGCTGACGTGTGACCATGATATACTTCGGAATGCAATTATACTCTGTCTATATATGTACACACTTATACTATAAGGTACCTACCTCTATCTATACCTCCCCTGTGAGACTGTATTAGTCGTAACATAAAACTATAAACTATGAGCTATTCTAACCATATAAAGTAAGAAACAAAGAAAACTTCTTATATGTGCATTATAGATAATCTATTAAATTAATATAAATAACCATACTACCTAAGTAACTTGACTTAGCGTACTTACATTGGAAACAACTTTGGCAGAAAGAAACTAGGTAGGTAACCGCACAGCCGCGGGCTGTTCAGTATGACTCGTTTATTGCCCGGCCAAATCAAACATCCTATACCGCATGGAGCAAACAAGCGGTACGCGGTGGGCACAGAGGCAGCGCCCTGATTTCATTGCCAAAGCAAATATTGAAAAATATTATTGACATTAGCTACAGTTATACCTATAGATACGTATGTGAGTTCGTAGCGCCGTTTAATTTAAAATGACCGGCACAATCGTACGCAGGGCTGCCTACTGTCCCGAAAGAAGCGGATCGTGCCGTTTCTAGAGCGTCAGATCAGTACTTTCGTCCTTTCGACATCGAGCGTTCTTTTTTGTATGGAAAATGAACAACGCCATCTATCCAGTGTTGTTCATTTTCCATACAAAAAAACGCTTTGACATTAAGACGATATCGACAGACGAGAGCGAAAAAATTCGTGCTCCGCCTACAGGACCTTATTCACTATGACCAACAACATGTCTGGCCCATAACGCGAGTCCAAAAAACGCATTCCCAAACATTCTAGATGTCAAAATATTAGAAATTATTATTCTGAATGCCCTAAGAAACGTTGTAAATGTATTTTTTTGGAGTGAAATAAAGTATATTTGATTTGATTTGATTTGATTTGATTAGGTACGAGGGAAAGACAATTTTTGTGACGTGTTATCATAACGCACCGTGTGATAATCATAGTGAATAAGGGCCCAGAGCATGCGTGCCGAAAAAGAAAAGCCAATTGTATCGGTATGGCAAAAATTTCGGGGAGAAGTTGAAGTAAACGCACGTTTTATCTTACTTGAGTGAAAAATGCGCATCTCGTTTTAAACGAACAACAATGTTACTTTTTGTATGTTTGTTTATCCTCTATGCGGTCCTAAACAATTCGTTCGATTTCGATGCAACTTTGATTGATGTGTGCTCGCCGGGAAAGGTTTGTACTGAAAAAAAAACAATGCAGCGTATTTAGTACAGCAAAAGCTTGTATGTCAAACTCTTTTTAGCCACGTCATAGCATTTTGATGTCAAACCCGGAAATCTAAGCACTAAGAATGTAACCCTAAAGGTGCTCCCGCCTCCCTCACCGGGAGCATTGTACGAAATCGTATTATTGCATAATTCTTTCAGCAAACTTGTAAATATCATGTGTTGAGGATACCTACCTCAATTTTTTTGTCAAATCAACTTATATGTAAATACCTATGTATAAACGTTAATACATATGGTGATAGTAATAGGAATGCAAATAGTGTATAGGTATATCTTCTAAGAAACTATAAATTTTCTCGAATTTATTTATTTTTATAACGTAGGTACGTATAAAACTTTTTTCCATATGAGTTCGAAATAAAACTACGTTAGGTAACTTTCAATCTATTTATTTATTAAATCTTTGGCTATCAGTTTGTACATGTTTTACTACAGTTTACGTTAAAACATAATATATACTAACTACAGGTAATTGCGTTCAAAACGTTATAATATGTATATCAAGTTACAACCTTAGTTTCAGAGTGATTAATGAAATGCACGGGGTTTTCAGTGAAAATTGAATTAAATATTCAACGACAGTCAGAATCCATAATAAAGTTTTTACAGTAAATAAAACTTTTCTATTGTAACTACAAAATTAGGTATCTCAATTTCAAAAAGAGATACGTTCATATAGAAACACAATTATACATTAAACTAGGTATATTATTGAAAAAAAGTCAATTATTGCACGAAATAAAGTAGGTATCTTAAAATATCGCAAAGACTAAGATGCATGACACAAGTTCTACATACATTATTAAGACATTATAATATAGGCTTATGTAATACATTAATCAATAGGTAACATTACAAGGATCAGCGGGAAGACATTGCTCATTTTAAACGTTTTGGCGCAACATTAATCATCATATTATTATTATTACTATTTTATGAAATTAGGTAATAGTTATTCCTAAGCCCAATTACCTACACATTTATTTCATATATTGTTAAAAACCATACAAAACAAGGACATTGAAATGTTTGTTACTTACTAGAGGATAGGTATTTTTATAATAATGATCACAATGCTACGATTTTGCACAAAAATATACTTACCTAGAATCATCTATTATAATACTTTCAACATAACAGGTACTATTCAAGACTATTTACATAAATACAATCACTTTAGTCTCGCTGCCAACCCAGCCACACACTAGTTTGTACTAATTTCATAAAAAAATATGTAAGTAAGTACGTCCAAATGTATCACAAAACACCTTTCATACGGGTGCAGCCAACCCGAATTGCACTGTAACAAGGTAAGGGTTAGTTAATTATACCTAGGTAGGTACAATTTTGAATTTAAAAGCCAATAAAAACGAACGAACGAAATATGAACGATATCGAAATATTGTATTAAATGGGTGAGGAGTATATCTTTAAAAATAAAGTAGGTACCTACTTAACACCGTCGAGAAATAAAAATGAATATAGAGCTTATATCCTGAATTAACACAGACAATATATTTTATCAAAGAATTTCCGAGGAAACCCCAATATTCAAATAAATAAATAAATAAATCATTTATTTGCATAAAACATAGTTTGTTATGGTGGTACATTCTAAAAGTAAAATTGTCCGAATGTTTTGTCTTTGGGTGACATGCACGTAGATGAACCTGCAAAGAACACCTAAAAAGCAAATAATAAGCAGCCGGAGGTGTGTGAGGAAATAAGTACTCACATTAGTGCTACGTCAGGAGTGAATCATACTCGAAAGGTATGGGGTCGGCTGCACGTAGGTGTCACCACAAGACTCCACCCGATATATTCGACACTTCTATCTGATCAAAAGCCTCTTGCTCCGGAGTCGACCTTCGCCTTCTTCTGTATCGCAATCGAAAACTAACCCATAGAATCAAAGCGATTACGATAAGGCTGCATACTGCCGCCATACCTATATACTCAACATAGTTCTTATGAGTTGATTGATACGGTGAAAATTGGGTTACATCATCAAAATTTGCATTGCTTTGATCTTTAATGCCTTTTTCGTGTTCAATGAAAGGCATTTCAGAAACAGTGGTCTTGGCTAAATTTTGTGTTTCGTTTTCTGAATCGTTTAATGTTTTTATATTAATTGGAGTGTTCAGTCGCTTTCCGGATCGATTATTCTTTTTTATTTGGAGAATTTCATCGTAATATTCCTTTTTAGAAGTTTTTGAAGTCAAAGACAAATTTGGTTCTATATCCAAAAATCTATTTTCAATACTATATTGATCACTTAAATCTTTACTGTTCTCTAATAGTTTACTTGTTAAAGTACTTTCATTGAAATATAATTTGTTATTAACAGAAATTACTTTAGCATCTTTAAATAAAGTTGAATTTAGTGTATTTAAAATTTGCTGTGTAACTTTTTCCTTTGTGTGAGCATTCTTGTTTGTTTTTATGTTGCCTTTATTTTTATAGCGTACCTTATCTTGAGGTTTATAAAATGAGGGTTTGTCTGTTTTATTGAGATATCCATAATATCTTAACAGCTTGTTGATCATTTCAGTACTATACAAATTTACTGGTGGGAGACTTTCACTTATAGTAAATGTTTCAGGGAATGTGCAGTTGTATTTATTAATCTCATACTTTGCTTCTGAAGACGAATAATAACAACTCTCTCCATTTGATAAACTTTTATTCCAATTCATCCAATCTTTGAGCCAAAACTGGGCACTACAGTTTATTGTATTGCCTTGTAATCTTAAAGTTTTCAATTGCGCTAAATAAAACAACAAATCGTTTCTTATTTCTGTTAAATTATTCATTCTTAAATCCAAGTACTGTAAATGAGAAAAAGCTGCTAATGCAGCTGAATCAGCCAGTAGTTGTCTCGCTAATCCTGGACTAGACTGCAGATGAAGCATTTGAATGCTTTCTGGAGACGACATAGGAAATGAGCCGTCTTTCTCTGGCATTGACAAATTCAAGTAGCAAAGTCTCAAATCTCTGAGTGACAGAGGTCCATCGAATGTATTTGGCGACAACATTTGTATTGGATTGTGGGATAAGTCTAACATCTCTAATGACAACAAATCGTCAAACACGTGGTCATGTATGTAGCGTATTTTATTGTTTTTTAACAAAAGCATACGAAGATTGGGCAAATTTTTTAAATCATGTGCTGTTAAATTTTTTACCAAATTATTATTGATAGAGAGATACTTGAGCTCATCTGGTAGAGACTTTGGCACAAAAGTGAGGAGATTGTCATTAAAATTCAAAAATAACAGCATCTCCAGTCTCCCCAAGGAATCGTCTTCTACCGAAAGTATTTCATTGTTTGAAAAGTCTAATGATTGTAACAATGGATAACTATCCAAATCTCCACATCTCACAGCTATAATCCTGTTACCAGCCAGCGACAAAAAGCGCACAGAATGTGTGAATGCTTCTGGGACCTGATGCAGGCCAGTTCTCGAAGCATCGATCTGCTGCAGCCTGCGCCCTGTGCCCACCAACAGTTGTGTGTCGAGTTGCGTAATGCCCAAATGTGGATTGTCGGTCAGCAATAATCTCGCTAAATTAGGCAGCAATTGTAAAGCTCCCGGTGAAACTTTTTTCAAATTATTATGTGAGACGTCTAAGTGTTGCAGTAACCAATTATTAAAATAATTCTCGTGAATAAATTCTATATTATTTCTACTAAGATTAAGATGTTGTAAATTTTTAAGCGGTGTAAAAATATTGGCTAAAACAGTCAAATTATTAACTGACAGGTCCAGAGATTCTAACTTTGATAATCCGGAAAAACTTCCCTCCATTATGTAAATTAGTTCATTATTTTTCAAAGTAAGTTTCCTCAAACTTAAAAAGTTATTAAACAGTCCCTTAGCTATACTTTGCAATTTATTAGAAGAAAGATCGATTTCTCTTAAATTTTGCGTTTTAACATTTATTTCTATTTCTTTAAGACTATTGTTTGAAAAAGAAAGCGAATAAGTGTCTAATAAAGGGAAGTCAAAGTTGACACTGGTCGCATTATAAACATTTCCAACACGAACCGACACATTGGTAAGTGTTTTATTCGCAAATTTCTGGGTCCACTGCTGTACGTTATTAACACAGCAAATTGTCTCTCGATACAAATGTATACCTTCCTTTATAGTCACATTATAAGAACACGTTTCACATAATATTTCAGTATTATCACTTGTACAATTTTCAGAGCACGGCGAAGCTAAAGAGCTAAATCGGCATGTCAGTACTACTGATACTAATACACAATACTTGATTGATGCCATTTTATATTGCATTCTTTTAATTACGTCGGATTAAAATCGATAACACTTTGACGTAAGAAAAAGCAATTTTTTATCACACTGGCAGTAAGATCAGCTCCATATTTTAATTTAAACATTTTTATTGTAACTTCACAACCGATATCGCTGTTCTTAAGTTGACACGATCGGAATCCGTTCACTATCCTTCATGTTTATCATCACTTTTTTATGTCTTAAATGTTTTTCTTTGAACACATTGTACATAAAATTTTGCATAGATGCGAGTGGATTGTTTTTTTGTCACGTGTGCAATATATACGGGTGTGTTGTGTCGGTACTATCGCGATGTTGTGATGTCGCGCGCACTGGGAGGTGGGTGACACGGCTGTTGGCGCGGCGGGCGCCGTCGGGTCTGCTTGCAATCTGGTCACGGCAAGGGAGACCGCCTCGGCGCCGGCGCTCTGAAGACGTCGGCGCTGATGTTACGTCTCTCGCAAACTCAATTTTTATATAAATAGTAGACTAACTTCCACATCGCCTCTATTTATGTCAAACTAGACATGCCCTAACATTTAATTTTCGTTGGAAACATGCACAACCCAATGATATTTTATGTTTATTATTACTTATAAAATCTTTGGCACAACCATTGGCCGTGAACAGTAAGTAGGTACCTAGTAGGTGTAACGCCGATAATAGTTTTGGACACAACATAAAATGCACTGTAGATGAAGGCGAAAAAGAAATTATACTATTAAAATGAAATTTAAAAAAAAAAATTGTTTGACAACATTCCTATACATAATTAATTAGTTATTGTAGGTAGGTATTAGCCCTTTCAGGCTACAAATAAACCTGTCCTTATAATATTAGTGTTGATACAGATTTGATCAGCCGATAGTTTGATAGGTCTTTGAATTATTTTTAAATATTTAAATGTATTAGATGTGTGCGCACTCCAATATTCATTTATCCTTAATTATTCATAATATTATAAATGCGAAAGTGAGTTTGTTTGTTCCGCTTTCACGCCTTATTGGCTCAACCGATCATCATGAAATTACTATACTAGCTGTCTCCCGCGATTTCATCCGCGGTAATTTCGGAGTCGGAGTTCCCGCGGGAATTCCGGGATAAAAACTATCCTATCTTTTAAGTTGGACCATTTTATGAATGGTTGCAAAATTTTATCAAAATCCGTTCAGTAGTTTCGGAGTCCATCGCGGACAAACAACGTGACACGTGATTTATATATATTAGATTACGCACCAAATGTATATTAGATTTGTCAGGGATACAGAAAAGGCCATAGGGTACTTTTTATCCCGGAATTCCCGCGGGATTACAGTTACCGCGGATGAAACCGCGGGGAACAGCTAGTAGTAAATAAAAGAAGTAGAAAACTATTGCAATATCCCTCGCAGATTCTCATTAAGACTTCTTAAAATAACAAGAGAAAGAATTCTCAGGAATAAACGAATTAAAAATGTAGAGAAGTTGATTTTGCTGACCGTTTCCCAAACAATGCTGAATCAAGATCAACTGGGCTACCCAAATTATTTTTTCTTTCGGAATTTGAAACAACGAGGCACACACAAAATAAGCGAGGTACGAATGAAAGGACATTGGCTTTGTCCTCAAGACTTCCAGAAAGGGACAAAAGTTCAAATAACCCAAAATAAGGAGCGCAATAAAGAGACCTTTTTGAAAGCCTTGTGGGAGCAATTCATGAAAATGCTAGACGTACGCTTGAGTGAAGATGTTCGAAAAAATATAAAGGGTTGAATAAAAAGGTAGGTTTTGGTGAGCCTTTATTCATCTTCACACTTTGTAATGCAGCCTTTGCGCAATTTAAACAAGTCGTTAAATAAGTAGGTATATGCTTGCCCGTACTTCATTCTCTCATTGTCAGTAGGTATATTTTCATACGCACTTAACAATAACATTAGATGTAAAGTGTAAATAAGTAGAGTTTGTAAATGATCAAATAAGCTTAATATCTTGCTATTGACTCAACACTCTGGTATGTTTACATTTCTACTTGCTCTTGCGCAGAAAATAAATAAACAATGTTACATAAACAATGTTTCGCCCGCGGTGATTTCGGAGTTCTCGCAGGAATTCCGTGGGTTACAAAATAGCCTATATTACTCTGGGATAATGTAGCATTCTAATGGTGGAAAAAATTTCAAAATCAGTTCAGTAGATCCAGAGATTACCCCCCACAACCTCACAAACTTTGTCTCTTTATATAATATTAGTATTAATTTATGTATATATTTCATAAAAACTTATTTTATGCGAAACGCCGCTTATTTATGTTCTCTCTTATGTTATAGTATATTAACAGAGCATTTTCATTTTGCAAGAAATATTCTCCGAAAGCATACGTATTAGTTTATATCAAGTTATTGCGTCCAGACGGCTCGCCATCCATTTCTGGGAGCACCTTGCCCAAATACATTTATTAAAGTGACCCTTAGCTTAGAAACCGCAAGATAAATCATAGTCAAGAAATGGCAGGTTTAGGACGTAAATCGAATAGAAAAGATTTCCGCGCCGCCTAGCAGCAGCAATCATATTATTATGCACTAGTTTTTCCCCGCAGTTTCACCCATGTTCACATCAGGCGTCCCCGGGTCGAGAACTTTTTAATACGCTACATCAAACCTTTTTTTTAATCATGGTGAAAACTGCATTAAAATCCATTGCGTATAGTTTTTAAAAGTTAATTGGACATACAGATAGATAGACGCGTATATAAACTTTATGTACACTGTTGTTAATGTAGATACGCATACAAATCTCACAATTTTATTCCGTACAAAACCAACGATGAATAATTTTTCCAAATTACTGTTGTCAAAGGTTATAATGACTAAAGTCCATGTATTGTCTGTGTTTACAAAACGCATATCTCGGTAAATATAATATCAATAATATCTAACAATATCTAATAAAAATATCAAAGTCTCCGTTTAACATCCGTAGTTAGTGATCATTAAGTAACAAAATAAACGTGGAACCAAGTGAACCAACCGAAGCATTATAGGCCATTAACGACGAGTAACAGTAAACTGCTTCGTAGAACTAAAAGTACGCCTTCGGTGAAGCGAAATCGCTGTCATTAGGGTAACGAGGGCCGGTCGGTGGCAGCTCAGTGCTGACGCTACGGGACTACGCGAGGTACCTAACTCTTTAGCCAGCAAGACCTAATGAACTGGCATCGACTGCCAACCCTGCCTGCCTACCGAACATTGATTGCTGCTGTCATTACTCTTTTTATTGTTTTTTATTCACCTTTTTTATTTACCAATTGTTCAGTGACTATCGATTTAAAAGGTCTCACAACTAAAACAAATGTGTGAAAATTCAGCCAAGTTCCCACTCAAATGTCGCGGACCATAACAGTTTTGAGATAAAAGTTAAGTGTGAGTCATTGCATTGATTTTACCTTGACATCTTTTTCTATTATTCAAGAAAAAAAAAACACCTTTTTTAGAAAGAATAAAAAACTTATCAAGGCCAAAATGATTATAAAATAATGACGCTCAAATCACTGCTCAGACTGCAGAAAATTCCTAAATCTTTGCTGGTTAAGGAAATAAGATATAGGTAGGTATACGAATATGACGGAATACCAAATATACGTATAAAATAATAATGCATCTGAACTGCACATTCTACAATGTTGACAATTTTTTTAACTCTAAATAAATCTCTCTTTAAGACTTACCTTCATTTAGAATTATAATTATCTCATTTGACTTAATTATTTTGTTATTTCGATTATAATTATAATGCACATGATATATAATGTATATATAGTAGGTCGGTAAGTACATGATATATATGTAGGTAAGTATCTTAATTGAATATTCTGGAATCTGTACAAACTGGCAAGAAATCACTGCAATCAGATGGTAAGAGCAGCCAAACGCCGTTATTTTCATGTCAATTTATCCTCTTCATCGCCTTGTGACATCTGGAAGTTCCTTAAGTGTTTTGGTTTCGGAAAATCTCCATCTAAAACTTGTGACACCTCATCTCTGAATCTTAATGAGAAATATCTGGCACAATTTCTTCCAACTGTGAGCCATTCTTCTTTTCCCCTGTGTCAGAGGAGGATGTCCGCAAAAACATCCTATCTATAACTTCTAGGGCTGTGGGGTGTGATGGCGTAGGGCGTGCGATGATACTCCCTATCCTTGAAGCTGTACTACCATCCATAGCACATGTCATCAATTTTTCCCTCGTTTCGGGAACCTATCCCTCTAATTGGCGTAAAGCTTACGTTATACCACTCCCCAAAATCAGTAATCCTTCTCAATTAAATCACTATCGACCTATCTCTATCTTACCATTTCTTTCGAAAGTACTCGAAGCGGTAGTTCACAAACAATTAACTAGTTTTGTACAATGCAACAATCTTCTTTCCACTTACCAATCCGGCTTTCGTCCTCGCCATAGCACCGCTACTGCACTTCTCAAAGTGACGGAGGACATCAGAGATGAAATGGAAAACACACGTGTGACAATTTTAGTTCTAATTGATTTTTCTAACGCCTTCAACACTGTAGACCATGACATCCTTCTCTCACTCCTTTCTACTCTCAACATTTCTACTCAAGCACTAGACTGGTTCTCTTCATATCTTCGCGGTCGCCGGCAGGCTGTGCGCGTGGATCAGTGTCAATCTGATTGGTGTGACGTAGCTACCGGCGTTCCGCAGGGCGGAATACTATCTCCTTTGCTTTTCTCACTGTTCATAAATTCCTTGACTTCTCAACTTGGCTGCTCTTATCATCTCTATGCAGATGATTTGCAACTTTATACACATGTTGAGGCAGATGGCATTGAAGGGGGCATAAACCACCTTAATGGCCAACTATGTAGTGTGCGTGAATGGTCGTCTCGATTTGGAGTCTCTGTCAATCCTAACAAATGTCAGGCTATCATAGTGGGCAACTCCCGACAGCTGGCGAAGCTAGACTATTCTAATATGGTCAAATTAAAATATCACGATACTGTCATTCCGTTCGAGCAACATGTTAAAGATCTCGGTTTGCATATTGATCATACTCTCAGCTGGAATAAGCAAGTAAGCGAGGTATCTGCCAAAGTAACAGGTACACTACGTTCTCTGTACAGATACAAAAATTTTTTTCCAACCTGTACCAAAAAATTGCTGGTCCAGGCGCTAGTGATACCCATAATTGATTATGCTGATGTGTGTTATTGTGATCTGAATGAGGATCTCCTAAACAAACTGGATCGTCTTCTCAATAATTGTATCCGCTATATCTTCGGCCTACGTAAGTATGACCACGTGTCGTTCTACCGTTCTCAGCTTAAGTGGCTCACCATACGTAATCGTCGACAGTTAAGGTTGGCTTGCAGCCTGTATTCGATCCTGAACGATCCAGCATCTCCATTATATTTAAAAAACCGATTCCAACTACTATCTTCCATGCATGGAAGACCACTTCGCTCAGCCGCCAACCTTCTCTTGAGCATACCTTCTCACCGTACTAGGCTATTCAGCTCTGGAACTCGCTACCCACTGACATTCGTCTGGCTCAAACTAAATTTAGTTTTAAATTTAGAGTGTATCGGCATCTCCTTAACAAGCAATAGTTTGTATTCTATCTTACTATATGTATTTAAATTTTCTATTTATGTTATTGTGTAAGTATTATATTTTTATTTGTGCTCGATGTGTTTCTATTATTGTGTATGCTTCGTATTTATGTAGATATGTGTGTAATTATGCATGTGTGTGTTTATGTATATATGTATGTATGTATATGTGTATGTATGTATGTATGTATGTATGTATGTATGTGGGTATGTATGTATGTATGTATGTATGTATTTGTGTATGTATGTATGTATGTGTCTGTGTATGTATGTGAGTATCTATATCTATGTAAGTTTTTATCTAAATATATATCGTAAATGCACCGCCAAGTGAGCTCTCTGTACTACCTGAAGGTTGACTGGCAGAGAATGCCACTGTGGCATTAAGTCCGCCTTTTGTACCATGATGTGCATAAAGTTTAAATAAATAAATAAATAAATATTCCACTACAGGTGAACTAGTGAGAACTTGGCCTGACCTACCGTAGGTGCGTAGCCTCGATTCATTTATCACTAGAAAACCAAGAGCACTGTACCATTATTATTTACTATTTGTAACAACATAGGAATTTCAATGTTATTACTAAAGTTTTTATCCTTTATTAGCGTAGATACAAGAATTAAGTGGAATTCCCCACTAACGTTGGTTGGACCTAAATCTGTTTACGCATTGTTAATCATCCTGTCCGGTGGAGACTAACGGGTGGATCGTGGGAACCGTAATAAGGGTCGCGGCGTAAAACTTTATTACGCGCTCCACCTCTGCTCTGCTCATGAGGCGGGATGCGAGATGACGGCCGTTTTCATTAACCTCGCCACTGTTAGATGCTTACTCGCTATACGTTCTACCTCTTGTTAATGTTATCAATTATAAATAAATTTAATATCGCTACAACAGATATCCTAACTGATATTATAAATGCGAAAGTGAGTTTTGTTTGTTGTGTTTGTTTGTTACGCTTTCACGCCTTAACTACTTAGCCGATCGGTATGAAATTTTGCAAACACGTTGTTAAAGCGCAAACAGAACAACCAGAAAAAGACATAGACATTTTTATCCTGGAATTTGCGCGGGAACTCCGAAATTAACGAAGTTGAAATCATGGGGAATTTGATTTTTTATAAAATCTGTATAAAAACGTGCAAATTTGTATGCTTTCCTTTGAATGACCTACGTAAGTATACCTAATTTGGTTAAGAGTTATTAATCCTACTAATATTATAAATCTGAAAGTGTGGATGTTTGGATGTTTGGATGTTTGTTACTCAATCACGCAAAAACGGCTGAACGGATTTGGATGAAATTTGGCAACTGCTGACCACTCATTGCAGAGTGGTCAGCAGCGGACTCACCGAAGGTCGACACTTTAATCAATCACACTCCGTTCAGTTGAGAATGCACGTACACGTCTCCTTGAAATATGAGAGCTTGCCCCAGGGAACAAATGCTTTATATTCTGTCGTTGTATTGACAGCCGTGACTTATTGCCCGACAGATTGCGCGCCTCGTCTCCTAACTAAAACTTTGTAGAAATTATTTTCTATCTTAATATAGGTAGGTACAGTTACCTATATTTGCGATCTCCATGCCGCGCCTCTTTAATTAATTTGACTCGTAATAAAAACAATTTCATTATGTAGTAGACATTAAATAAATATGTACCTACCTAAGTATACGAAAGTAAGAACTTCAAACGTGAAGCCGATCTGTGTCGTCGAAAATCGGAATGCATTCTATTCATAGCGTGTTAAGTAAAACTATTAAACGCGTCGTAAAACGACACGACTTTATTTCTCTTTATATTTTTACGGCGCTCGCGCTCCGGATGCCACCTACATCATAAAAAGTGAAATATTGTGTCTCGGCGCGGATACCTTCTCCCTTTACGAGATTAGATTGAACCAAAATCTGATAGAAACGCCATGCAGTTATGTACGAGTAAGTATCTCTTCGTATAAGTACCTACTTCGCATATGTATCACCACGTAGACAGGTAGTTCATATGTGGAATTAAAAGGAAAACCTCGTAGTTTTAAAGTCTTCTTTGTAGTTATTGAACGTGGGTTTCTAAATCCATAACCATGTCATGAAAAACATCAATACCCACAGTAAAATTATCCAAAAACTAAAAACTGTAATAGTTGCCCGATCCTCTAAACCGGTAAATTTTGTGTAACTAGCTGTTCCTGCTTCTGCTGCTGCTTCTTCAACTGCTTCAATCATGTGAATTCAGGATAAAAGTAGACTGTTCTTCTTCAGGATACAATCTATCTTCTTGCCAAATTTTATCTAAATCTGTAGAGTAATTTAGGCGTGGAAATTCAACAGAAAAAATGAGTTACATTCGTATTTATAAATGTTATTGTAGTATAGACTAGCTGTGCCCTACGGTTTCACCAGCGTAAGTTTCGGAGTTCCCGCGGAATTGTTCCACACAAACTTTCACCCCCTTAGAGGTTGAATTTTAAAAAATTCAGGACGTCATACAAAGAACACACCCTCTAAGTTTCAGGTCTCTACGATCAGCGGTTTAGGCTGTGCATTTTATATGTATAGATTTCCTAAAGTGAAAATTTTTAAATTGTACTCTTTGTCATGTTGAGTGTAGTGGAATAAAGCCAAATTTTGGCAGGCAACGAAGGTAACGCATTAAAGTTACCTATGTGAAAATGAGTGCAACAGTAAAGTTATTAATTCACGTCAATGAAGTACAACTTCTTAATCTTACGTGCGTGCTTATTTAGGTACTAACTGACACCCGCGGTTTCACCCGCGGTAATTTCGGAGTTCCCGCAGGAATTCCGGCATAATTGTATCCTATATCATTCAGGATCACTTTAGCTTCCTATCTATAATAAGTAGATCCATAGACAACCTCAAAAACTCCGGAGTTCCCGCGGGGATTCCGGGATATAAAGTACCCTATGTCACTCATGATCACTGTAGCTTCTTATAAGTGAAAGATTTTTTTAAATTGGTTCAGTAGATCCAGAGATTACCCCCTAAAATCTCACAAATACACGAACTCACCAACTCCGGAGTTCCCGCGGGAATCCCGAGATAAAAAGTACTGTTTGTCACTCAGGATCACTGTAGCTTCCTATAAGTGAAAGAATTTTCAAAATAGGTTCAGTCGATCCAAAGATAGGTGTTCCCCCGTGGTTTTACCAGTGGGAAATTCGGAGTTCCCGAGGGAATCATGAAATAAAAAGTACCCTATGACACTAGGATCACTGTAGCTTCCTATAAGTGAAAGAAATCGGTTCAGTAGATCCAGAGATTACCCCCTACAACGTCACAAACTCACAAACTTTTGCTCTTTTTAATATTAGTATAGATATACATGCACCGTACACGCATGCTTTTTATTTAAGAACTAGCTATTCCCTCACGGTATCACTCGCGGTAATTTCGGAGTTCTTGCGGGAATTCTGGGATAATAAGTAAGTCCTATGACGCTCAGAAACTCTGTACCTACTACCTAGTATTCTACCTATTTATAAAAGCATTTTCAAAATTGGTTCAGTAGATCCAGAGATGATGATCCAGAGTAGACCCCCTACAACCTCACAAACTTACAAACTTTACGTCTTTTATAGATAATATTAGTAAGTATAGATATCTGCTATTTCTCGTCTAAGTTTGTTAGTTATATTCTAACTTTGTTAGTAGGTATAGAATCATAGTGGATCCATTCCATTCTTATTCCTCCGAGCATATTTTACGTATTAAGATAAGCTCATGGCAAAAAAACTAATGGTGTGAAAACTGGGTACTATCTTCTTACCCGTGCCACAGCGCGGTGATAGGTACCTACTTACTGTCTGAGTTTGCATAAAATATTGGTTACACACCAACGCTAATAAGATATTCTATGTAAAACGACCGTTTTCTCTTTTCAATTTCAGTTATTATTTTTTCAAAGAAACCTACTCGTACTAAACCTAATAACTTAACGTTTTTATAAAAAAATAAAATAAATTACCCGCAAATCACACTAAATTCACAATAGGCTATTTCACTGTTGTTGAAATGTGATATCCAATAATAACACTCGAAAATATCATGGATAAGCATAACATAAGCGACAAAATCAAACGATTTGATTAAAAAATAAAATAGTTATAAACGTTTTAATATATCAATGTATGAACTGTTTAATTTTGACTATGTCTGTCTCCTTCTAAAACGGAATTTTGAATGGCGGTTGTAGGGCGTTACAACTTACAAGCTGAGTGAGGTCACTATTGGACTAGCGCTTTCCTTGTCTAACTTGATCTTTTAAAGAGTCATAATATCTCTGAAAGTACAAAAGATATTTGTAAAAGAATAATGCTATTATACTACTAATACATAAAGGTTTATAAAATAATAATAAAAAATACCATGACCATTTACCTACTATCACACGCCAAACCAATGAAGATATTATGAGATACGAAACAAAAACTAATGAACGGACTTTCATGTGTTTTTCACGAATAGATAGAGTCATTTAAAAGGAAGGTTTAGGTATTATAGTTTATCTTGGAATTCCCGGGGGAACTCCGAAATTACCTACCACGGGTGAAACCGCGGGGACAGTCAGTTATATAATAGTTTTATAGGATACTTTTGTTTGATTGTTTTTTGGTTATTTTGTATGAACTAGCCACGGCATATCATGCCTTGAGGCTTAGACATACGCACATATAAAATTAGTTAGGAAGGGAGTGCCAAGCCTGCAGGGTATGAAGGTGTCCATTCCAGTTTTTTGTGACTTACGAGTTAAAGGATTTGCCGACCATTAAATTTGTAGCTGTATATTGTATGAAGGCCAACCTTTATGTTATGTTAAACTTGAATCACAAAAGATGAGTGTTCTGCCACGGTCGTAATATTACCTACTAGTGGTTAGCGTCCTACCGCGCCGCGCTGTCGCCCGAGATAACGCCATGAATTTGGGTTCTGTTTGGACAACTAAGAGCATTGAGTTGTAGTTTGATCCCTCTTGTCTTATTAATAAATGTATAACGTGGGGAGGTAGATCCTCCATTGTGACCGTAAATTGTACTTTATGTAATCTATAATAATATTATAAAGAGCAAAAGTTTGTGAGTTTGTGACGTTGTAAGGGGTAATCTTTGGATCTAATGAAACGATCTTGAAAATTCTTTCACTTATAGGAAGCTACAGTGATCTTGAGTGTCATAGCTGGTACTTTTTATTCCGGAATTACCCGCGGGAACTCCGAACTTCCCGCGGGTATAAAACCATGGGGGAACAGCTATCTCTGGATCTACTAAACCTATTTTGAAAATTTTTCCACTTATAAAAAGCTACAGTGATCTTGAGTGACATAGGGCACTTCTTAACCCGGAATTCTCGCGGGAACTCCGGAGTTGGTGAGTTCGCGTGTTTGTGAGATTGTAGGGGGTAATCTCTAGATCTACTAACCGATTTTAAAAATTCTTTCACTTATAAGAAGCTACAGTGATCCTGAATGACAGAGGGTACGTTTTATCCCGCACGTTTATTCCCGCAGGAACTCCAAAATAACCGTGGATGAAACCGCGGGGGTCAGCTAGTAATGTTATAAATATACTTCGGATTATCTATAGGAGTAGGTATCTTGCAAAATACCAGTATCTTCGCACTGATAGTTGATATCACAGCTAATTACAAACCACAGCCAAATTTCAAACTCAGAATTTTTTATAAACCTATACAACGTGTTAATGAACCTATTATATGTTTTGTAGCTGTTGTTGTCCTGAATAAACGAAAATAAAAATAAATACGTCGCCCGCAGAAAAAAAATTCGAACCGGCAGGCGCGGGCGTAGCGCTTGGAATTTTGTAGATAAATCACCTCCAAACTAATGTTGAATAGTTTAAAGTATAAATTTTTTCGACATAAAATATATTTTTATCATATTATTGTTATTTTTTTTAAATGGGGTGTATCAGGTTTTTAGTTAATTCATTAACACGTTGTATAGGTAAGTGTTATTAGGTAGGAATGTAGTATATTACTCTTTAGACTTTAGAGGAATAAATAAATCAATAAATCGAAACAATTCCCTGTAAGTATCTACATAAAATTGTTAGGTGCTGATATTTGGTATAATATTGCGATAATATTACAATAACAATCCAATTCTTGGCCTAACAAGGGTATCAATAATAATCGTAATAAAAATAAACGAACCACTATATCCCTAATATAACATAACCTACCTATATAATATTACGTTATCTCTGCTAAAATATACTTAGGTAGGTATACCTATAAGTTGCCGACATTATAACCAAAGAATAGAGAATAAAATAAAGAAGCGACACTCTCCGCCTCCCACCAATTTCATGGAAGTTTCTTGGAAATTCCGAGGAAAGTTTGGCACATGTAGAATAGAATCTACATGTGACAAAAAATTATTCACTGACAGCTGACGGCTGTCAGCTGGCTGTCAACCTTACTGGCAGATTTACCAGCAGGCTGAATAGACTGGAGCCTAAGGCGGCAGATTCTAGGGGCGGCCAAAACAACTGTTTCTTGTGCATCCTTATCTATGTATATCGTTAGGTTGTCAAAAAAATCTAGGAACTGACACATTGATCCACTAGTAGATACACAAATCATCAAGTTACAATTTCATTCATAAAAAATGCAATTAACATGTGGCAAATGTGTAAAAAACACACACAACACGTGTAGGTACGTGTAAGCCGGCCGTTTTTACTTGTGGGAGTTTAAAATTTTTTTGCATTAACATTAATTTAACAACGATTCATAATTATCAATATAATAACCGTTCTTTTCCGTGCTTCATTGTAGTCAGGCAAAACACATAAACGCCCACGCGCAAAAAGTTAAACTTCAACAAAAAGTTTTTTAAAAAACCATGAGGTTCGAACCAGCATACAGACGGTCATTAACCGTATGTCTTCAAGTGTTTGCAGACCATAAGAGACGCGACTCGCGAGTGAAATTTACGCAATCCGCTATAAAAAAAAATACTGCAGAATTATCATCAAATGTTAGTGTTTACCCTATTTTACATAGCATAGCATAGCATACATACCTACCTAAGATTCTCTCATCGATTTCCATTTAGGTGGCATTTCTCAGAAGTTTTTTTTTTTATAACGGATGACGCTAGTTTGACCTTCAAGGCTATAAATAACTCATCTTTTGTGGGTGGACTAAGCATGCCTTCTTCCATAGTCCACCCGACAACAGTCATGTTTCCAATAAATCGTTTATGACTTGGACCTATTGAGATGCCACGTCGCATCTGCAAAGACGTCCGTTCGTTTACAGCTACAGTGACTACGGAGTACTCTGAGAGCAGCTGTCTTCCAAATATGTAGCTAGAGAGTTACCTACACAAAGAAATCCGAATATAGCTTATTAGTCAAAATGAATCTAATTTGCAATATATTTTGTTGTAAATAATGTAGAAAATAAAAAAGTAACGTAAAGTATGGATGATCAATGATAAAACCCGTATTTAGTTTGGACGCGTTTTCTCTAGTTAAAACTTGTTTTTAGAAAATGCCTTTGTTAAAACTAGAAATACCTAGTTAAAACTAGAATTTACCACTAATATACTCGTCCACGTCCACTTCCCTAAAATGGCCTTAGGCACCCCGACATTCTTGGTCAGCTTAAGTACCTACTGCTTACCAAGTTGCGCGAGCCGAGCGAGCGTAGCGAGCGTGCCGCGGCAACAGCCAGCGATGCGCCAAATACAAATAGTCAATCATCATCATGGTTGTCACCATTTGTCTATGGCGTAAAGAGTACCGTGGTCACGCAAAACTAGAGTTTTGATTGGCTGACCAAGTGACATGACGATTCGTTACTTATATTTTCTATGCGTTATCGATTGTTAATTGCCCCTAATGGTTCCCGGCTTATGCTGAGCTGGTTGCCTTTTTGTTGCGACAGTTTGTGCTGCTTTTTGTTAACCCATTTTATTTAATTGTAGTCGTAACGAATAAACTTAATTTCCTTTGCAGACGCAGGCAGAACAACCCGCCAAAGTTTCATGACAAACGGACCAATGGTTTCAAACCGCATAGAGGACACATACAAACATTTTTATTTTTATAAAAGATTAATAAATGTAAATGTTATATTTTTAACAGATAATGAAATAGGTACCTACTCTTTTCCCGGAATTCTCGCGGGGTCTCCGAAATTAACGCGGGTTAAAGCGCGGGAAACAGGAAGTACCTACCTATAATAATAATTAAAAATTTATCATAGTGTGGAACGTCGTTTGAAATTCGTATAAAAACTTCCTGACCGCTCGTGACCAACTCCCTTAAGTTTAGTCTTAGAGATAGGCTTAGAGCAATCAGTAGGGTATCTACTTTTACTGTATCTACCTAGATTGTTGTTATACTGGTATGTTGAAGCAAAGAATTCAATATAGAAAGACCGCTGGTTGACCCTGCTGGCACATTCCGACCCCTATTCTGTAATAAGGGCAGAAATACCAATCATAATCCAATATTCTATTAAATTTACTATCGACTGAGTCTAATGGTAGAGTTATGACTTATAGGTATCTGTATGTGTAGAGTCAACAACATTGTAAGGCTATATATACGTGAGAGGAAAAACGGAATATCACTTTTAGGACTTATTTTTCAATCCACTGATATAGACAGTCAGATTGATTATTTGTCTGATAGTTCACACAAGACGTAACGACTGTGCTTCGTCTTGCTACTCACCTTTAGATGACCAATTGTGTATTCTCGCAAATATTATTTGACTGCAATGCAATAAAGTTTCTTAAGAAGTTTTACTTCTGTCGCGGGTGCTACATACGCAAATTTTCCATATTTAAACTTATATCGTCAGTCCTTATCCGAGGATTGAAAAATCCACTCATATCAAATGTTGCCCCATATAAATTTCAATTTGTTAGGTATAATTTTATTTACCTGCCAAACGTCGCATTACAATTTACAGTAAAGTGTAAACATGCACAAACACAAATACGTCATGAACTTTGGCTGATCGATATAAAACAATTTAATGACTTTGTGTTGTTATTCACTTTCGCGATAAAACTTGTAACAATTCAATTTAACGAGCTACAAAATTTTCTCTACATTTTTTCCATAGATTTGCTATAGCCCGCGGCTTCATTAGCGCGGTGCTTAGAAGTGAAATTTTACAATAAATTGTCATAATTCCTCTTTCCGTATACCGATTGCGATGAAAAAAGCATACATGGTAAACTATATGAGTTAACTTTAAAAAGTTAACCTTTAGATTAAAAGAAAGGTAACTGCAAAAATCAACCGTTTAATTCCGTTCCGTAGTTTTTGTACGGTCCTACGCATACAGACGTTCTGACAAACAGATCGAAATACAGACAGAAATAATATAGAATAGAATAAATAGAATTATTATTTTTTCTTTTTAAATTTATAAGTATTATTATTAAGCTTAAATTTTAATTTATTTTAATTGATTTTGTAATGTAATTAAGGTGTAGATGTACACCTACTTCATTTGTATTAATTTTATTAATGACGTGCAATGAAAATTATAAAATAACTGAATATGAATATTATGAATAATATAGACAGAAATTGTAAAAACGCTTGTTTCGGATTCTGCTAGTGATAGTGCTACCTCCTAGATAATAGGGTACTTGCATGAAATTTATAATAAGAAATTGTGTCAATATTTCAAAAATAGAGCCTTAGAAAAGCGTTATCGTGAAAGATTTACTAAAAAAATTTCAATAGTTTCCAAAATATTCAACTTTTAATTTTGTGAAACGGAACGTTGTAACGAAACACCAATCACAGCCAAGCTTGACACATGACGTCACTTTTATTTTTTTAGGAAACATTGACCTCTTTCAGAGAAGGCAAAAGAAACTAAGTGCATACAGTCAACGCATATTTTCCATTTTATTAAGTTTTTTACTTTAAAATGCATCGGTAAGATGCATTTCGATTCTTTACTGGAACTTTTGGAAGTAACTCGACACAGTTCAACCTTAATTTCGCTTTTAGATATTGAAGTTATCTGTCTGTCAGTGGCACATGACCCTGTCAATACGACAGTGACATTTCTATCACAGATTTATAAGGCGTAATTTTGAACAAGTGACGTCATTCCGCGTTTCGGCGGTAAGGTCTAAAGTAGGAACTTTGAAACGCTCTATTTAATTAATTTATGCATATATTTTTTTTCTTTTTCTTGCTTTGTTTAAGTAGACCATATATCTTTAAAATAGACTGAAAAAAAAATTCATGCAAGTACCCTATTATCTTTTAGGTATACATAAGTAGATATACACCTACCTACGTAAGTTATTATAACATGTACCATTATATTAGTATATATTATATAGTATATAGTATTACCAATATAGTATACCTACGATACATGTAAATGTACCGTGTAATAATAATAATAATAAACTCTTTATTGAACACCACTTAAAATAAACAATAACAAAAATAATATAATAATAATATGCATATAAGTATTATACATACTTAGTTATACGGGCACGCTGTAGTTACATACATGCATACCTACGCTACACGCTATATAATATGTACACATATTTTGGCATGCAGTTGTTAAATTTAAGAGAAAATAATCATACAAATGTATATACAAATTATAAGTAGATTTATCTTTGACAACGATAGCTACTTTTTCGAAACTAGTAGGTATTTTACTTGTTCTCTAGGTATAAATACGCAGTCGCAGAAAATAGGATAGTTGTAGTTGTAAACCAAGCCGAGCGACCCTTGCTCCTTGCAAATAATTTGAGACAGGTGCGCTTACCTAGTCGTTAACCGCGACCTAAACAATGAATTTCTGTCACAAACGCTAACAGAACGTAAGTAAACGACATAAAGTGGAACAAACATAGAGCGTAAAATACAAATATCGTTTGCACATAGTTTTTTTTGTTATTTCAAAGTTTTTAATTAAATAAAATTAAAATGTGCACAATGATAATGATAACGCAAGTGTTGTAGCTTTACGTAAATAATATGTGGGCGCCAAGCAAAAAGGTACCAGTGCCCGGCATTTACAGCCGCACTCAGAGTCGTTTTAATGATTTAAATAATTAAGTTAAATTTAGTTAAATGCCAATAAACATTAATTTAATGAACGTCTCTGATTGCGGCAGTTTTGTTTTTAAAATCTTTACTTAAAATTAAGTAATCATTAAAACGACTCTGAGTGCGGCCGTTAGTTTCAGAGATAGGTATAAAAAGTTTTGTAAAGTTGGGTGATAAAATTGCGTCCGCGATTTTAATTGTATTAATAAATGCTTAGTTTTTTACAATTTAATATACCTATCTTAATCTACCTTAATTTAATGTATATAAAAATTTATGTAACAAGCAATGGTTTTCTCAAATCAAGCTTTTTCAGAATTTCAACTTCAAAGGTCTGATAAAAAAAATTAGCTATTTTTTTAATATTTTTTTCAATCCTTACTGTTGATTGACTATTCTAGATCGAGAATTGACGAATCTAGTACCTCTTAACTCAAAACCCCACTACTTGTACCCTTTTGCTTGGACGCCCACATATAAGGTGTTGGGTTAAACGAGGAATTTTGTTATTATTATATGTATTTAATTAACTTACATAAATCAGTACCTATTTGCCCATAGGTAACTAACTACATGACGTAAGAAACGGACGAATATTTGTAACATGACTTAGGTATACCAGAAACCATAATAATAAATTCGACCTTGCACCAAAATTGTACCTACTCGCAATGCGCCCAAAGAAGTTTCACTTTATTGCAGTAGTAATAAAATATGCACGTGACAGAACACGAAGCGAATTGGAAGTAATTGCCGTTCAGAGAAACGGGAGCGAATGCGATTGACAGTTTGGAAGGCACGCGTTGCTGATGTGTCAGTAACGGGCAGAGTTCCATTAATTAAAAGGTACCATCCACCGCCTGTTTACGAATGTTCTGACTCTTCGCCCATAGAATTAATGTACCTACTTATGTAACGTATAGATAGGTATGTCATTTAATATTTTATGTGTAAATTATGAATAATACCTAATTAATCGCTGGCAGTTATTTTAATAATCGGTAACTTTGCTATAATATCGGTTGACTTTGTAACTGAGAAAGCAAACGACATGTTAGGTTAGGTTAGATTTGAACTGCTGACTACGATAGGTAAGCCGACGAGGCCGAGCGTAGCAAGCGTGCCACGGTAGCGGCTAGCGATGCGCCAAATAAATGGTTCACACTAATAGGAACTCTGCTTTGAAGATAAAAGTTGGTCTACTTTGCACTAGATCTAACCTCATCTAGCATGAGGTGCTGAGGTGCACTCGAGATGCTCTGCTTTATAAAATCAACCACAAATGTGAAAATTTAATCACTTCGATCGACTTTGTTGGTGATTATTAGCGCGCCACCGTTGCAACTTACCCAAAACTTCTTTTGCTGCCATCACCATCACAAGTATATTTACCACAATATTCCCAAAACTGTGAATTTTTAAGTGAACAAATAACTACATAATAATATTATATTTCATTTCGGTATCTACAATATTATTACAATTGGAACCTATAAATAAAGTTAGAAGAATTAGGGCATAACTATGTGAATGCTATATAGAAAACGCTACTTACATTACAACTAAGAAGCAAGAGTTTTTATTTCGTCTGAGGAAGCAAGTAAATACTTAATACTTGAATGGGTTTATCGACAAGATGAAAGAAGCCGGGAACATTTTCGAAACGGAAATAAACAAAACGCAGTAAACGTGCTTGCAGCTTTCAGTGCGGATGCGGTTTGAAGGAATTAATTATTATCGGGCCAATTTTCCAATCGTAACCCCCAGCGGCACCGGAAATTTATTTGAAACGTCATTGCAAAATGTACCTGTGAGCAGACCCACCTCTTGCGCCGCGTGAAAAATGTTAATTTCCTATTCAACTCCCGTCGATTTCTATGTTCTATTTTGTTTGCTTTTTGGTAAAATAATATATTTGTGCTGATGCAATGATATTACGTATTTATTTATGTATTGTCACATTGTAATAGAAATATAGTCATTTTTATTAAAATCAAAAAGAGCCACAAACATCAAATTTGATCAAAACTATTTTAATAACGAAGTGTCTAGTCGTCCACTAAACGGATTATTTTTTATTAGTCGTCCACGGCCTACTAAACTAGGTACATAAATTCACAAAAGAGGTTGTCAATATACTAGATTGTTAACTGTCAAAATATTGTGAATCGTAATGTACTGCTTACAATTTAATGCATTTAACGCATTATTTTTCGGTAGATTATAATCATGGTGAGGTTAGGTTTGTACAGCAGCTGAGCAAGTTGCGCGAGCCGAGCGAGCGTAGCGAGCATGCCGAGGCAGCGGCCGGCGATGCGCCACCAGAAAGTGTTACGGTTCACGATCTTTTGACAATTTACAATCTCGCGAGATAGATTATTATTATTATATATTATTTACAATTTTACAGTAACATAGGTATACAATTTATTTTTCACACCACATGCTCGACAATGCCGAATTATATGTCATGTAAACCTTACCGAAAGCAAGACATTATATCTCTTGGCTTTAGCCGGGTTATAATGTTCTATTGAATTTCATTATAACCCGCTGGTCAATAATGTGATTTTCACTTTCATAATTCTTATTGCTATGTCCATAACGTCTCATTTCGCTAAACAGAATGTGTTCTCAGCGGGCGCGGCCAACTCGATTTTCGAAGACCGAAGCCGTGGCCCACTAGATTCGCAGTGAGACGAACTTCATTTGTTTGTCAAATCGAGTAGGCCACGCCAGCTGAAAGAAGTGGCTATATAGGATCTACTAAGCCTGGTTTTTTATTGTCTCGCATTATGTGAGAAAAGTAGAGTATACACCACAGGGATAAAACTGTTTTTTTCTTGGGCGCTTGAATCCCTCACTGCACTCAGGACTCAATCTTAATTCCCTCCCTTTGGTCGGGAATTAACTTATAACACCCTCGCTGCGCTCGGAAGTTAAATTTGGAGTCCTTCGTTATGTTCAGGATTCAATGTAGCGCCCGTGACATAAAACAGTGCTTTATCCCCTTGGTGTATAATCTACTATTAAACAAAAATTGTATACCATCTAAAAAGGTTTTTCATTCGGCGTGCAAATCTCGTAACAAAAAAAGAACGTTAGAAAAGATCAATTCATTTTGCGTTAAGCGGATGACTAATTAGTTGTCCGTTCAGTGGATGATTAGCCACAGACTTTAAAAAAAATACCTATTTGAATTTGACATTCCTTGTAACGGGGCGGCTGTATGCCACTCGTTAGATAATATCCTGCCTCATTTTTATTACTCACACTACATATTTTATTTTCGAAAACTTTTTATACCTATCTCTGTATTCCTATTTTTGTATTTTCTGTTTTTTTTTTGTTTAGGTATATTGTCAATTTATCACTCCTGATTAGACTTCACACGATTCGGACCTAAATTGTTATAAACTAGCTGTGCCCTGCGGTTTCACCCGCGTGAAACGTTTTTTATTACCTAACAACTTTTTCCCGACATCCGATTTAAATAAAACAAAGCCTTATGTTGCTCCAGGCCTAGTATAGTATTATATTATCTGTGTCCAGGCATAGCTTAATCTACCTGTGAAAAGCACATGACTATCATCAGTAAATTCGGAGATAGAGCATTCTTTTAAAATAAAAGTGGGTATTAATAAAAATGAGGTAGGACAAGGAAAACGAGTGGAATACCTACTGCCGCCTCGTGCACTTGCAAAGTGCAAGCAGTAACCAGTAACTACCATAGATCTACAAGTCCATTAAAATAACTACAAGTCCTTATTGTATTCTCAGACGAAATAAAAACTATTGTATTATAAAAATTATTAGTGACAATAGTGACAATAAACTAACAATAATTTATTATGTATTTTCGAGTGTGGTCGATTAATGTTTTTAGTTGGTTGTTTGTTAACTATAGATAAGTAGGGTGTCTTTGAAAGAAAGATTTTCTTAATTCAAGTATTTATTGCTTATTAAGGGCAGAACTTTATTGCTTAGGTACTAAGTGCATATTATTATATTTTTATCATACAAACAAAATGGCTACACGTTAAAATATCATCATACCTACTGCTGCTTACTAACTTCGATCTTTAATAATATGAAACCGAGAAAATGCTGATGGCTTTCTGATGGCTTTCCATAACGAGGGTCGGTAGGGTGGCAGTTAGGTAAGTATAATTCAAACAAATCAGTTTATTCTAGTAGCTAGCTGTTACTGAAGCGAATTTATGACTGACAATTCGTTTCACGCAGAAGAAAGTTTCGATGAGATATTTCGATTTCACGATGCGCTAGACGTGATGTGAAAACATCTCACGTCACGTGAGATGTCACGTGAGATGTTTTGAATTGAAAGTCACTTGAGAAATGATGCTCTGAGTTTAACAGCTCGCGTCGGTCGGTGAGAGTTATCGGTGTGCTCC
Organism: Zygaena filipendulae; assembly: GCA_907165275.2. NCBI lineage: Eukaryota > Metazoa > Arthropoda > Insecta > Lepidoptera > Zygaenidae > Zygaena > Zygaena filipendulae. Next base: position 6,036,505 of record OU015657.1, read on the forward strand.
CACTCTACCAGTACCTACCTACGTATTAGGGTGTAATGGTGATTTGAGCTATTTATGAATTTCAACCTATAGGTACATAATAATAGGTAAAAAATACCCACACCGCCGCCGAGCCAAGTCGTCAAGAAAAAATTAAATAAAAATTGTAGAAAGCATGCATGCCTCAAAGACGCCAAGCTATTATAGACAACGGGGGGAATTGGACACCTTATTAGTAAAAGCGTTCAAAAGTACCTAAATAAAATGTAAAAATGAGTATTTTAGTGTTCCACCGTTGAGTGAAGGAAATATAATACCTAACTAGCTCATCAGATATAAGTACCTAATAATATAAGGTAAGTAGGTATAGGTATAACGGAGCACGCTATGTTTTCAAATACGTATAGTTAGTTCTACACTCCCAAAAAACCTACCTATGACATGCTTATGAACAACAAATTATATAATAAATTGTTAGCATCGTACGAACGACGCGAAAACTTGCTGTCTCCCGCGGTTTCACCCGCGATAATTTCGGAGTTCATGAGGGAATTTCAGGATAAAAAGTACCTATCTACCCTATGCCACTCGGGACTTCCGTAGCTTCCTATAAGTGAAAGAATTTTCAAAATCGGTTCAGTAGATCCAGTGATTACGACTTCACAAACTCCAGAGTTTCCGCGGGAACTCAGGAATAAAAAGTACCCTATGTCACTCAGGATCACAGTGGATCCTTATAAGTGAAAGAATTTTCAAAATCGGTTCCGTAGATCCAGAGATTACCCCGTCAGTCGTCACAAACAACATACACAACAAATACGTCACAAACTCACAATTTACAAACTCACAAACTTTAGATCTTTATAATATTATTATTATAGTATATAGTAAGTATATATAGTATAGATTTAGATCGTTTGTGTCGCTAAAACTTGAGAATGGCTGGACCGAATCGGCTAATTTTGATCTTGAAATATTTGTGGAAGTTCAGGGAAATAAGCAATTCCGTCACTCACGCGGGTGAAACCGCGGAGCACAGGTAGTCTTCACAATTAACAACTTAACCGCATCCAAAGTAGGTACGTGGGTTTACAATATTTTTTTGCTGCAAATAAAATTGTAATGTGAAATGTTATAATACAATATACTTACTTATGTACTTACTGTACCTACTTATTCCCCAAAAGATCAAAACGTCGTAAAAACTCTTGCCACATCTTGTACAAATAGCTACATTATTTTGAGGAAAGTGTATACCTATAGTTGTGTACCTATATATTTAACTGCACGCTTTTACGTTAAAAATGACTGTTCGAGAGACGTTGGTTTTTTTCCAAATATATTTGCAGTTTTTTTCACAAACTCCGCAATCTTTGTGTCAAAGCTTCGAACAAAAGTAAGGAAATCAAATAACCAATAAATTCAGCTGATCATTTTGACCCTCCCGTGCCTCCCTCATATACCTAGGTTACCAAGTTGCATTGTATGTCAAGGAAAACATCGACTTGTTTGGGACGCTGGGCGACACCCATTCATATCAGACTCGTCACAGGCACAGACTTAAAAACACCTATAGCTTGCAAATCTGTTAAAATTAAAGAAGTGGCTCATTTGTCAACAGTCGTTTTATGATGAATTTATAGAATTGAAATTGACAGTATTTATTTGTATTATTAACGTGATGGTATTTTAGCGTTTTTGTCATGTTTATTGACATGTTTATTTTTAAACCTACATATATGAATAAAATTGAAGTGTCTGTTTGTAATTCCAGATTAACAGCTTTCCACTAAACGCATATGAAATAATATATACGATACTTACATAAAAAAATTATTAAAATTTTTGTCTGTCTGTTAGTTCCGGCTAATCTCTGAAATGGCTGGACCGATTTTAGCGGGACCGATGTTATAAGGAGTAGGTAATTTAGGCTACTTTCATTTTAGAAAAAAAATAGTTCCTGCGGGAATTCCGAAACTCACGCGGGTGAAACCGCGGTGCGCAACTAATTTGTTAATAATGTTCAACTATTTTATATCAATGTAGGTAGGTATGAATACCTAATATGAATAAATATATCTATGTCTATCTATCTATCGATGTCTTTGTCTATCTATTTATCTATGTCTATGTCTATCTATCTATCCATATATTATATCAATACTTATACAGGGTGTAAAATGACCGGTGACATAACCGCTAGGAATCCATATAAAATACTAATTGAAGTTATTCTGCAGTAAAAATATTATTGGGAAATGTAATTTTATTTTTAGGTAAAAAACAAATATAATTTACACCGCGCAATGTACTCACAAATCTACACCACAGTATAACTACCTACACGATAACTAACAAGTTACTTTAGAAAAAATATTGGTCACGTGATAAACTACAAAAATAGGTATGCAATAAGAAGAACAAAATTTAAGAAACTTTGAGGCTTAAATATCTTGAAAACCGTTGATTTCCCAGCTGAATTTCCACGTCTAAAATGTTCGTACTGGTGTATGGAATATCATAGTTTCGGATATGTCGGAGGTTTAACCTGACACCTGTATAATTTATCCGTGGAAATCGTTAGTTTTAGATTGGTTATTTTATTATATGATAACCTAAGTATTTAGGTTAACGCTGATTGCCTGATGTTTGACTCTTTCGTCAAAAAAGTCTAGTACTTATCGATTTGTTACACTGTACCTATAGATAGATGGGCAATCAACCCGGTTTAAACCCGGTGCTTGGGTTTAAATTTAAATCAGGTTTTATCGGGTTTAAGCCCAAGCACCGGGCTTAAGCCGGGTTGATTGCCTATCTATAATTGTACCTATCTACGTATATCCACCGCGGGCAACGAGATCACAATACACAAAGCGTGAGAAAATACATTATACTATAAGATGTGGCAAAATTAGCTGCAAATATTTACAGGGCTGAAAGTATACAGTATAACAAACAGAGTAATCGAAAAAACAACATCTTAAGTTCGGTAGTTTTTCAGAATATGAGGAAAATAAATTCAATAAAAAAACATTACAATGGACTTGTCAACCAAAGTTTTTAGTCCGTCTTGTAGAATAATAAAAAATATTGGACACGTATTTTTTTACGTAGGTAATAAAAAAATAACGGAGATAAATTAAGTCGAAATGTCGCGTGACGTCATGCCATGCTACAGTTTACAGCACGTTATGACGTCAAGAGCCGCCACTCCTAAACTTTAATGCGTCTCATCTTAGTGTTTTTACAATAATTTGAAAAAGCAAAAAATATGGGTCTATTATTTTTTTATTATTATCTAACTGACGGACTAAATAGAATTTGATTTTCATACCCCAGCAACTACCCTATTACATTCAAAAGGTACACAATTCACGTAGCTCACTAATACGTATACAAAGGCACGCGCCACGCACACAGCGAGTGATGCATCAGCCATCAGCTGGTCAGCTCGATCGAGGTCATTGACCTTAAGACATCGGCGTGCGGCGATGTGTGTGTAAAGCGATAAGTGGCGAGCGCCTTCACAGGTTGTTTTCTTTTTAATTGATATAGTGTTTGAAAAAAGAAAAAAAATATTTTTAATACAGTTGCTCAAAAAGTGGCGTATTGCAGGGACGTTTAGCGTTCGGGATGTGGGCTATTACATACTCGAGCTTTTTGTTTGCCTTTCCCGAACTCGTGCGTTCTCTTTGCCAACTGTCAAAAATGGCGACGCGACTTTGACACACTTTTTGCCATGGAGGACGACGTCGTCCTCCATGCTTTTTGCATTGCGAAACGTAGGTTTCGCATTACTAATACGACTAGCGCCATCTCTTGATCACAGTTGGAACTTAGTTGAGTTTGTTGTGTTTTTGATATTTTATTAAATTGCTTAATTTTTTCGTAACTGTATTAAAAATAGTTGTTCAGTACACGTGCGGAACCGTCATTGCAACTAGTTCCGACTGTCAACCCTCACCTTCGGCTGCGCCTCGGCTCGGGTAGACATTTGTCGGAACTCTTTGCAATGACAGGCTTTCCGCACTTATAATGAAATATACTATTTTTATTTTATGAACATGTTAATAATGGTGTATGCTTTCAACCTTGCAAATACTTACAGCTAATTTTACCACATTTTATATAGATATACCTACTGAAAACTTATTTTTTTTCATGTGATGAGCAGATACGACGAAGCATATACGATTGCAAGCGATATGATGAACGATTTCTATATAATGTTTGAACAATGTTTGGGATCCTCAATGCCTAGCCAAAAGTGAGTAGTAAGTATCCTTACATATTTGTAAGCTTTGTACCTAAGCTCTATTTGAATTAATGTTAATAGACAAGTAGCCCATTTTTAGGTAATTTAGGTTTAGACATTTATCTTTTCCTACAGATTTATAACGGACAATATACATAACTTCGTCAATTATCCAGCCAAAACAACAGTTGGATTTGCTCCGAAGTTCACGAGTAATCGCAAATTTTTTGCAAATCTGATCGGTACAACCGCCTTCAAAGATATGTTGGCCAACGACGAAGACGAACTTTGGAAAAATTTAATAAAAAAACTCAAATACTGTGATGAGGTAGTAATGGATCAGAATACATTAAAAGATTTCTACGACCGCGAAGTAGATCAATCTAAAATCTAAATATAATACCTATACCTACTTACCTCCAATTTTTTATGTCTTTATAATAACCCACAGTCCACACTGACACAAACATTTCCTCAAAAATATAATGACTTATACATATAAAATGCTTTGTCTTGAATGACTGATGGATCAACGCACAGCCAAAGCCGCTGGTCGTAGAGACCTGTAACTTGGAGGGTGTGTTCTTGGTATGACGTAGGCATCCGATAAGAGTGGATTTTCCAAAATATTACCCCTAAGAGGGTGAAAATGGGGGGAGGCAAAGTTTGTATGGAACAATTCCGCGGGAACTCCGCTGGACAGCTGCAGTGCTGCAGCAGACAGTGCCATAAATTATTTGAGGCCGCGAGATCAAGAACGGTTTTTACACTGTCCTATGGCGATAACCATAGAAATTACTTTTAACGACTTCAAAAAAGGAGGAGATTCTCAATTCGATGCGTTTTTTTTTGTTTGTTACCTCAAAACTTTCGACTGGGTGAACCGATTTTGATGATTCTTTTTTTATTCGAATGCTGGTGCTTCCCGTTTATTTCAAGTTTACGTTTTTGTATATTTTTTCTCCTTTCGAAAACCGATTTTTGACAATTAACCTCAAATAACGATAAAACTAATTAATCTTATAAAAATCTCGTGTCAGTTAGTTATCGAACTCCTCCGAAATGCCTTGACCGATTTTATGATTTTTTTTCTGTAGTTAGGTAGGTCTGAGAATAGGTAGTAGGCTATTTTTCATACCCCTAGATCCTATAGGTAGTTGATAAGGGTAGCCCTCTCCAGATTTTTTAATCGAACTTTACTTTGGATTTCCTGCGGGAGTTTTGAAACTAACACGGGTTAAACCGCAGGGCACAGCTAGTTTTTTTATAAAATGTTACTTAGGCCGTTTTTGCGCTCGCGACCTCATTTGCACTCTCTAACATAACCTTAGTAGTTAGGTACCTATTACCTGCACTCTAAAATACGTGGATTTTATTATTTACTAGCTGTTCCACTCGGTTTCACCCGCGGTAGTTTCGGATTTCCCGCAAGAATTCCAGATTGCAATATAGCCTATATTAATCAGTGATAATGTAGCATGTGTGTGTGCCTGGTCGTGAGAAGTTTGTTTTGTAGCAATAGGGAACTTGCATAATGTTTTATTCCAGTATGTTTTTAAGATACCTATTAAACAAGAAAGAAATAAGATATGCATAAATTAATTAAATAGGTAGAGTGTTTCAATGTCACAACTTGTTATCTTACCGTCACAACGTAGAATAACGTCACCAGATGGAAGCCATCCTTCCACTTTCAAGGTCCAATTTGTGGTTTTATAGCTCCAACGTATTGACGGTAATAGGGTAAGTACTGTACGTGTAGACGTTCAGTAAATTAATGCTAATTGGCATTTAATGAGATGTCACTTAATTAATTAAATGCCATGCCATGCCATGCCATGTAATAAACTTGTCTGATTGCGGCAGTTTTGTTTTAAAAATCTATACTTACCTAAGTAATCATTAAAGTCGACTCTGAGTGCGGCGGTTAATTAGTCAAATGCCAATGGGCATGTTGACTAATTTTTTTTTAGTCCGTCTTGTAGATTAATAAAAAATATTGGACACGTATTTTTTCTTTTTTTACGTAATCTAAAAATAATGGCGATACATTGAGTTGAAATTTCGCGTGACGTCACTATTCGCAGTTTGTACCTATGACGGTTTTAGCGGTTAGTAACGTCACGACCCCCTCATGCGATCTCTGTATATTTTACTTTATTTGAAAAAGCAAAAAATACGTGTCTATTGTTTTTTATTTTCTTACTGACGGACTAATTAGAGTTTTCATTTTCAAAAATAGTCAACATCCCCATTAACATTCAATTTAATGAACGTCTCTTATTGCGGCAATTATGTGTACAAATCTTTACTTTTAATTAAGTTAATCATTAAAAAGACTCTGAGTGCGGCCGTTAGTGTAATTCTATATTCGGGATCTGCGAGAGCAAACATATGGGCTCAATTTTGTTTCGTAATTTTCGTGTATTTATCGCAATTTTCGTGAATTACAACAAAATAATACCTACAATATTATTCAATCAATGTACCCATAAAAAATTGCTAAATAAATGTAGGTATTTCCACTTTTGTAAGCGACTTCCAAAAAGGAGGTTCTCAATTCCACTGTATGTTTTTTTTTATGACAACCATTCATTTATATCTATACTTATAAACTGTAGAGAGGTCAATTCTGTACATTGAATATATTATATTCAAAATTAATATATTGGAGGATGAATGGTGATCGATACTGATGCCAAAAATGTAATCAGTAATTTTTTTGTCCGTCTGTCTGTATGTCTGTCTGTCTGTATGTGCACGCATGGGTCAAAAACTACAGAAGAGATTTTAACCAAACTTGGTACGATTGTAGTCCATACTCCTGGGCAGGTTATAGGCTATATAACATAACGCTAAGACACATAGGAGCTGAGCAGTGACGATAAATTTGAAGCAAGTTGGATGAAAATGCGCTTTCGAGCTCTTATCCTCGCTTACGTATACTCACGTATATCAGGCAAAAACGGCTAACGGATTTGGATGAAATTTGGCATTCACGTTGTCAGGGGCACAGAGAAAGACATAGGGTACTTTTTATCCCGGAATTCCCGCGGGAACTCCGAAATTACCGCGGGTGAAACCGCGGGTCACAGCTAGTAAAATAATATTCTCGTTCAAAATATATCCATACCGGGAATGATTAAGGCAAATATTTTATTCTCGTAAACAGATTTTTGTGTTTTATACCGATTTTAAAGAAGTTTACTATGACAGCTGAAGTTCCTATAGAATTTTTTTCTAAAGTTCGAATAATTGTTAAACTAAATAATGAACCGTTTCCACAAAAACAAAGCGCAGTAATGGGGAAGAAAACGCAAAGCCTTTAAGCAGAGGGCGCTGTGTGTTTGTTACCTGTCAAAACACTTTTAAAACAACTGATTATTGACTTTTTGAATTTCTAAGCTTTAGTTTAGCTTTGTTGAGTCTTTAAATTAGTTTTGTGATTTATTTGTATGTTCTAGACGTGGTCTCACCATCAGTATCTTTAAAATGTTTCCTACATAACCTCAAAAAATCCATTGATTTATTTATCACTCTTTCCTTATTGTTAATCACTTGGGAATTGGTGTACACTTATTTCCTCACAACCAAAAGCTACAACAGCGTCCCATAATTTATTTAACTAATGAAAACAACAAAAATATAAGTACTCAGTTTCTATGTAGATTGACAGATCTTGTGTAACAAACATTTGGCGCCCTCTAGGTTGGAACTAATTGACAGTTTTCTACCCCATTACGAGACTAACATTATGAGTGTTAGCTAGACTTCTTTCGACGATAAAAACTTGTAAAGTAAAAAAACAAGACATTGGTACAAATTTTTTTTCAGACCTAGACATTACGAGAATAAAATGATAATCGACGTTATCTAGGTACATTATCTCAGATGATGATCGGTTTCTTACCGCCGCACTCAGAGTCGACTTTAATGATTACTTAGTTCAGTATAGATTTTTAAAACAAAACTGCCGCAATCAGACAAGTTTAATAAATGTATGTTAATTGGCATTTAACTAATTAAGTTACATCTCATTAAATGCCAATTAACATTAATTTATATTTTGTTCAATAATAATATACCTAATAAATTTTTGTTGGTAAAACATGAAAAGAATTTATCGATTTTTTTAACTGTGCATCCCAAAATTGCCATGTGAAGCAATACGAAATTAATTATTGTTGATATTGCCTTAAAAAATATACTTATTGTTTTTGTTATTGATGTTTTATTTACGGTTATATACCTTTTACTAAACCAGGATCAAAAGGGTTTCTAGGTGTGACTAGTAAATTCGGGTGTATCTGTTCTTTCGATCGACTGACCCATCAATCGACCCAATGGGATTTTGTTTTATATTACAAACCATCCACCGATCGGATGAACGAGAATCACCCGTTGATTACAAAGTAAAATTTTGATTTTTTTTTTATGTGTTTTAAACATACTTTCTTAATGATGTAAACGCAATTATAGTCAAGCGTCGACACGGGATCAGCATCGAACGGCCTCTGCGATCACAGATTCGTTCCCAGGTGTCCCCGTCACCAATGACAAATGGAAAATTTTATGACAATACCCACAGGTGCAAAATCTCCCCCTTGTCACCGCTGCACTGGGGACAACTGGTGACAATCTGCAGACATGGTGTTTGAAGAAAAGTAGTTTCGGTAGTAACAAAGATACAAGTAGGTAGGTAGGTAGGCCTTTTATAGAAAAATATTAGTGGAAACCGTAACCGATGATCCGGTGCCGAGGCGATGCTAACTCTATGATTAAGATGGTCAAATCCAGGAACCTCGATTTATTTGATTATCATAAGATTCTGGTATGTAATGAAAATATAAGATGCATTAACAATCTGTTATTACATAGCCAATATAAATGTTATTACGTTATCACATTAACCAAATATTAAAAACACGTTTTTCGTGCACATCATATACATCTGTGAAACAATTCGATTACCTATTTATATTAAATATAAAAGAAATTACAAAGGTATAATAATATTTATAATAAATTGACGATAAGAAATCTTAACTTTTTCAATAATTATACCAATAGAATAGACGTACCTATCATGTTAGAAAATAAAAGACAAAGGAAGTTTTTAAATGTCGAAAATTGTGTGTGGCACAAGCAGAAAGTACATAAAAATACTCTTGACTACTATAATATGTTGAATGTTGTACGAATATCTGAAGCGATGAGAGTAAAATTATAATTATGTATTTTCGACTTGAAAAACATGTATAACATATTGTGCTTAGGAAGCTTGCAGATGAATGAGGCGTGTCGACATTAGTCAATTTATTTTTTATTTTATATACGCACGCTTCAAACATGGTTCTAACAAATCTTCAACTGCTTTATTACAGATAATAAAAAACTAATAGCTAAAAATAATAGCTACAGATAGTATTCTAGATAAGGAGATTATCTACAGTTGAAAAAAAAATATAATTTAATTAAAAAAAGTCTAAATTTTTGTTAATAGATTTTTATATAGGTACATCGTGTTAATGAATTAACTAAAACTGGAAAGTAGTTTGCTCAAAATCAACTAGCGTATCGATCGCACTATGTTTTAATTTAAGTAGTTATATTTTTTTTCACTTTTATTAGCCCATGTCTAAATTATTTATAATATAATATTTGGCGCGTACGCTGCCCGCAGCAAAATACTTGAACCGATAGGTGCGGGCGTAGCGCTTGGAATTACGTAGATAGGTCACCTCCAAACTAATGTTGAATAACTTTTAAAGTATTCATAAAATATATTTTAATCATATTATTGTTTATTTTTTTAAATGGAGATTATCGGGTATTCAGTTAATTCATTCACGTTGTAGACATATACATACATATGACATATACATATGATCGCACACGCAAGGTGCCACGCCGCCTTTTAAATGAATTGTTTATTACTTTAACAGTAAATCTCTCTTGTATACAATATGCATTCTTGTATACGTCTGAAAAATAAAATTTAACATATTATATTAACTTAATATACCTCTAGTGCGGATAGGTTCTTTTTTTGTATTTTATCATATTAATTTAGACCATTATACATTTGAAGATAGATAAGCTTTTTTATGATCTAAAGCTACTCTGTTATTGAAATCTTTGTATCAGTTTGTAGTTTAGCTTTCCCCACGGTCCAACCCACCACACCCTTACCACGTAACACGTTCGACACTTCCTCGGGGGTTATTGGTTCCGGAATAAAAAGTATCATAAGTTACTTAGGGATGTCGTAGCTTTCCATCACTGAAAGAATTTTGAAAATCTGTTTAGTACCTAGTTCCGGAGAGTAGCCCTTACAAAAAAAAAATCTTATTCATGTATAAGAATAGATGCCAAATCCATATTGTATAATTCGCCTGTTTACAAACGGCCGGCATTTGGCATAATGCTGAGGACAGTAAATATGGCCATTTTGCATTTGCAAGCATTTCGATTTACGTTTACGTTTCAATTATAATCATGGGTATGTTCCGTTATTACGGATGGCACTGTAAGGTACGACGTCACTTTAGTATATTGCGAAGCCGTTCCTTTGTAGTTAGCAATTATACTGGTTTACTTTTAAAATGGAACTCAGTTCAGTATACTGTCATCCATGTCAGAGGTTGGTCACGTGATCAAACCACTGGGAAACGCCACCTCGAAAACGCCAGTGCAAACATGGCGACGATTACGACGCCATACTGCCTACGCTAGGATACTGCGGCACTGTCTGCTACAGCGAAACGAATTTATCATCCCTGCGAGCACTGGACCAGTGCTCTCCGTAATAGGTCACACCACAGTATAACGATACCGAGTTCCGATGTGTGCACTTTCTGTGCTCAGCATTATATTACACGCCGACGGTTTGTAGTCGGGTGACTTGTACAGACAGTATGCTTACGATGTATATCGGGCACACTCACAGCGGATGACGCGTCAATACAGTGTGACGTGGGTTGGGCCGAGGTTAGAACTGGAAGCCGCCCATGGGCGCCGTGTCGTTGCTGCTGAACTGGTACTGGTCGGTGCTGGACGACACGGGCGGCGCGAGCCGGCTGTCCTCCTCTTCGGACCCGAAGAAGTTCTCGATTATCTCGAACGACTTCTGGTATATCTCAAGGTTCTCGTGCGACTGCAGAAATTCTATTTTGTCTAGACCTTGAAAAGATAAAACGAATACGTTTCCATTTTTTATCATCATATTATATTAAACTAGCTGCGCCCCGCGGTTTCGGCCGCGTGAGTTTGGGAATTCCCGCAGGAACTCCAAAGTGGCCTAATTTACTCTACGTCAGTTAATTAGCAGTAAAAGTTCCGTCACAATCGCACCAACCGTTTCGGAAAATCACCCGCGTGCATTTCGGAATCCCCGCAGGAACTCCAAACTTCTTTTATAAAAACCTTGTTCTGACAATAACGAACACAAGAAATAAACAAATTTTTAAGAAAAAAATAAAAACTGACTTCCAAAACACAAAACTAAAAATAAAAAGCTAAAAATAACAACATACCGATTTAATCCAAAAGACAAAAACACACGTAATATTATTATTGGTTTGTGCTACCACTAATCGGTTTGAATTCGGTGACAAGCCCGCTGGTGTCTGCCCACTTGGGTTGTCCTGTCCTGTTCACGAAAAGCTGGTGGCGCGAGTCGACTTAGCCCATCTACCCCCTCCATATTTGGCTTGTCACCGACTTCATACCGATTAGTGGTAGCACAAACCAATAATAATATTACGTGTGTTTTTTTCTTTTGGATTAAATCGGTATGTTGTTATTTTTAGCTTTTTATTTTTAGTTTTGTGTTTTGGAAGTCGGTTTTTATTTTTTTCTTAAAAATTTGTTTATTTCTCGCTTTTAAGTGACTTAGTTCGTAATTTCTCTAAGTTACAATAGCCTAATGTCAACTGCTCATCACCTTTTACAAAATATTGCTTTTCCCGACGCAGGGACGTTAATTGTTAAGGAGTTCTCCTGGAACATCATCATCAGTTCCTCTTCACCATATACATTGTGACGAGTATAAATTGTTTAGAAACCATATTAAAGTTAACGAATCGGAATATGTGAAATACCTATTATTTAGTAGTTCCGATGACCATCTGTGGTCTTCATCATTAGTTCCACTTCTTCAAATTTTGCTTTTCAAGAGCAAATGAACGATTTACTATAAAAAATACCCAAATCGCTATAGGTGTGCCTATAATTTTTTAAGAGTTCCCTCGATTTCTCCAAGATCCCATCATCAGATCCCGACTTGGTGGCAATGGGACCTAATTGGGAGTATACATTTTCAAACAAAAAAAAAATTTCCAAATCGGTCCAACCGTCTTCGAGTAATCGGTGAACATACATAAAAAAAAAAAACATACATACAATCGAACATAGAACCTCCTCCTTTTTGGAAGTCGGTTAAAAAATTATCCAATGATTGACAAATTGATCCAGCCGTACTCGAGTTTTACGCTCAGCAACACATTCAGCCATTCATTTTTATATTAATACTAGCTGTCCTGCGCGGTTTCACCCGCGATAATTTCGGAGTTCCCACGGAATTGTCTCATACAAACTTTGCAACCCCTTTTCACCCCATAAGATATATTTACCGAAGCATGTCTCGATTAGTACTGCATAAGGGTTATCACGTTGGTCCGACTGTTGTCCAGCCTTCAAAATATTGTCTAATCCGTTTAGGGCCACTTGCACCGTGTTCGCGTCAGTTAATGTTAATAAGTCACATAGAGGCGGTATACATCCTTGTTCTACAAGGTACCTGTAATAAAACATTAATTATTATTTAGAATAAGCTGTTGTAATCACTAATCCGTTTTACTATTAAGGGTTAAATTACCAAAAACTTTGAAACACGAGTTTCTTTATTTGGAAGCAACTGTTGCTTTCGGCGCGTTAGTTGCATTATTGCAAAAAAGTATATGTGAATAATTTGTAGCTTCTAGACCCAGCTGTTTGGGCTGTGCGTTGGTGAATCAGTGAAATCAGTCAGGACATGTAATGTTGTAGAGAATTAGAGATACCAACGCTGCAAACCAACGCCAAGAAACTCTGAACGGTAGGGGGATTTTCCCAAGTGAAACTTAATGTTGACGCGCCTCTGCCGGCTATTTACATAAATAATAAACATGAACATTTTCCAAAATACATTAGAATCGATTTCAATAGTTTTTTACTATGTTGTATATTTTTCAAAAATGGTTCGAAACGCTTTCAAGATGGATACATATGGTATCTATATACAGGCGTGGTCAACTAATTAGGGACACTCTCCAGATATATCGATATGTCAATTTATTTTTTTATTAATTTAAAAATAAAATTTGTTGTTCATTCCAACGAATTAATATTAACCATGTGCCCGTTTTTTTAAACCATAATATCGCTTTAAACATTAAATCTTTATGAATTATTGCTAATAGAATAATACAGTGCTACATATTCTCATAATACGGGCTGGCCATTTAATTAGGGACACTGAGAATTTTTTATTTATTTTATTTTATTTAAAGTTTTATACATTGTTTTTTCCATTCATAATCTAACCCTATTCCCTATTCCCAACCTTCCTATCACATGGACGTTTCACCATAATAACCATTGATGATAACGGTCCAAAATACCGTACGGTCCGTGAAATCGTAGTCAGTCGGTTTCAGTATGGTTTCAATACTAGACTGGCTAGCGAATTAACCCATCCTATTGACCACAATATAGAATGTCTTTAGATGAAATCATGAAAAAAGTAACAATCTATCATACTACAATTTCAAATCAACTATATGAAGCTTTTTGTGTTTTTGTGAGGCAAATATTCCTGTGAGGTTATGTCAAAATATTGTCTATTCGACATCGTAGCCATATTTGGCAATGATGTGATGTTATGGTCATTAAAAAAGAAATTTCTGCTTTAGATATTGATTTTTCCAGTGGTAGAGCCGGGATACCCTAAGGATCAGGGTTAGGTTTAAGTTTTGTAAAAAAAATATTGATACTTTAGATTTTAGCTTCATTTTACTTTACTGTCCCTAATTAAATGTCCGGCTACAGAATAACTGTAATGAAATACGTGTTTTCACTCGAACTTCAAATATATTTTTTGCAAGATTTTCTGATTTATTTACACTGATTCATAAGTAATATTAATAGGAGAGTATGGTTTTAATAATGGGCTTTGATATTTCATTCAATATTTTGTATTAATAAGTCCAAAATGAGGTGAGGCTGATCTCGACCTTAGTGTCCCTAATTAGTTTACCACGACTGTATATTTGAGGCCCGCCATCGCGCTATCGCTATTCGAGCGAACGGTGTGCGTTCGGTGGTAATCGATGCGGTGCCTTCGGTAGCTATAACTTTTGTATCAGCGAGGGGTCATCCATAAAGTACGTCACATAAATTCGCGAATTTTTTTACCCTTCCCTCGTCCTTGTCACAGTTGGTCACGTTTGTGAGAGCACCCCCTCCCTAGTGTGACGTCACATATTATGCAATTTTACATCCCGATATTATTAAATTAAAACAGCAGTTTCGACAGAACAATTTCAACCTTAGTTCGCCAACAAAATTATTTAAACCTTTTTATTTGACATTTTAACATAAATAATTATAAAAAATTTATATGTGACATCACGAAACTTAGGACGCCTCGCTTTTCACATAATGTCATACTTTGTCGACCCCTTCCGGGGCCTTAACGTGTGACGTGCTTTATGGATGATCCGTAATAATTGTGACCTAACAAAAAAATTATAACGATTCTTCTAGTAAAAATATAGTTGGTATACTGATTTAAGGTTTTACTAAAAATAATAACATACCTAATTTGCGCATGAGTGCCCCCACTAGTTGCATTAGTGATGGCCCATGCAGCTTCTTTCCTAGTTTTAAATTCAGCGGTTTTTAATATCCCTATTAAGTCTGGAAACACATTGGAGTCTATAACAATCTGTAACAAATAGATTCCGTTTGAATGTATTCAATACTTAATATTCATTTTTATAATAAACGACCATAAATATTTTTTGATCTAGCTTGACCCTACCGTCATTTTTCCTTATCGGTAGATCCACGCTTGACAAAATCATATTATCACATGAAAGCTCTATGGGTGTAAGGAGTACCTACTTCATTCCATTCTACGGCAGCTAAGCTCAAACCAGCGCGGAAAAATAATGCTTTGATTTAAAAATATGACTGAGGTAATGTTGGTATAAGATTTGATAAATGGTCGTTACCATACCAAGTGACGAGTCATCCACTAAGCGGATTATTATTAGTCGTCCACGGTCCACTAAACTACATCCATTCACAGAAGAGGTTGTCAATATATTGTAAACTAGCTGACCCCCGCGGTTTCACCCGCGGTAATTTTGGAGTTTCCGCGAGAATTCCGGGATAAAAAGTACCAGCTATGTCACTCAGGATTACTTTAGCTTCCAATAAGTGAAAGAATTTTCAAAATTGGTTCAGTAGATCCAGAGATTACAACCTCACAAACTCCGAAGTTCCCGCGGGAATTCCGAGATAAAAATTACTTTATGTCCCTCAGGATCACTGCAGCTTTTCAAAAGTGAAAGAATTTTCAAAATCGGTTCAGTAGATCCAGAGACTACCCCCTACAACCTCACAAACTCACAATCTCTGGAGTTCCCGCGGGAATTCCGGGATAAAAAGTACTCTATGCCACTCAAGATCACTGTAGCTTCTTATAAGTAAAAGAATTTTTAACATCACTACTGTAGATCAGAGATTAATACCCACTACAAACTCACGAACTCACAAACTCCGGAGTTCCCGAGGGAATTCCGGGATAAAAAGTACCCTATATCACTCTGGATCACTGTAGCTCCATATAAGTGGATTTTTTTTCAAAATCGGTTCTATAGATCCAGAGATTATAACCTCACAAACTCTGGAGTTCCCGCGGGAATCCCGGGACAAAAAGTTCCCTATGTCACTCAGGATCATTGCAGCTTTTTAAAAGTGAAAGAATTTTCAAAATCGGTTCAGTAGATCCAGAGATTACCCACTACAAACTCACGAACTCACAAACTCTGGAGTTCCTGAGGGAATTCTGGGATTAAAAAGTACCCTGTATCACTCTGGATCACTGTAGCTCCTTATAAGTGAAAGAATTTTCAAAAGCGGTTCAATAGATCTAGAGATAGTTGTTCCACCGTGGTTTTACCCGCGGCAAAAGCGGAGTTCCCGAGGGAATTCCGGAATAAAAAGTACCCTATGACACTCAGGATCACTGTAGCTTCCTATAAGTGAAAGAATTTTCAAAATCGGTTCAGTAGATCCAGAGATTACCCCCTACAACGTCACAAACTCACAAACCCACAAACTCACAAACTTTTGCTCTTTATAATATTAGTATAGATACCACCGTACCACATATCACCGTAAAATCGTAAATACCGTTACATTATAATCTTATCTCGCGAGATTATCAACTGTCAAAAGATTGTGCGCCTTGACCACACTGCTCACAATTTAATGCATTTTCGGTAGATTATAATTATGGTTAGGTTAAATTTGTACTGCCGACCAAGTCGCGCGAAGCTGGCGATGCGCCGAAGACAGTGTTACGGTTCCCGATCTTGTGACAATTTACAATCTCGCAAGATAGATTATAATCTAACTGTATTTTCAATTTTACAGTGACATATACAATTTATTTTACGACAAATATTGTATATCGTATAAAAAGGTTTTTCAATCGGCGTGCAAATCTCGTAACAAAAAAAGAACGTTAGGAAAGATCAATACATTTGGCGTTTAGCGGACGATTAATTATTTATTATTCATCCCTTTAGTAGCAGGTATGTGCTGTAAATTATATTGCTTTTTTTAAAGTAAGTAAATTTCGAATAAGACTTTGGTTACTTTATTATATTATGTGCAACTAAGAAGTTGAAATGATTAAGGAGAGTCATACCTGTATTTGTGAAGCGTTCCCAGCGGTGATGTTAGATAGCGTCCAACATGCCTCCTTACGTAACGCCTCTGTGCTCGACAGCAACAGAGCATGCAGATTGGGCAATGGGTTGCAGTTAAGAACCGCCTGAGTTTGCGCATCGTTCCCCGTAACTATGTTGCCGACAGCGCGTAGCGCCGCTGAAACCACCGTCGTCTTGGTATGCCTAAAATATTGTTTCAAAATATGTATTAAAATACGAAAGCAATGAATTCACACCGAAATGCGCGAAGCCTCGATTTTAAATCAAACTAATGCCATTTAACCCGCTTAAGAGCGAGAGACACGCAAATTTTTGATGATAGTTTTTAACGTTTTATTTATTACTAGCTTTTCCCCGCGGTTTCGGTTGAGCCGTTAAGGTGTAAAAGCGTAACAAACAAACTCACTTTCGCATTTATAATATTAGTATTAGTATTACCAATCGATAAAAAAAAAAAATCCAAATCGGTTCAATCGAAACCCGTGAAATACGTATATATTGTTGAGTAGTTCCGATGACCATATGTGCTCTTCATCATCAGTTCCACTTCTTCAAAGTTTGCTTTCCGAAAGCAAATAACCGATTTACTATAAAAAATACCAAAATCGCTATAGGTGTGCTATTATATTTGAAGAGTTCCCTCGATTTCTCCAAGATCCCATCAACAGATCGTAATTTCATAACAATGGGACCACACGGGAAGCAACAGCTTTCAAATAAAAAAAGAATTATCAAAATCGGTGCACCCACTCCAAAGATCTGAAATACAACGTAATAAAAAATACAGTCGAATTGATAACTTCCTCCTTTTTGGAAAGTCGGTTAAAAAGTGCAATGTGCTCACATGAGCAGTTCAACGAGCCTCCGGCACACGCCGGCGTCGATGACCGCCTGTATCTTCTCGTTGGGCCCGTCGGACAGGTACGAGAGCGCCCAGCACGCGTCGCTCAATACGTCCGCGTCCGTGTGGTGCAACAGCCGAGCTAATACTGGTATACCTGGAAACGAAAACTGACCATCTTGACAGTTGTTTCATTTTATACTAGCTGTCCTCCGCGGTTGCACCCGCGGGGATTTCGGAGTTCCCGCGGGAATTCCGGGATAAAAAGGCCTACCCTTTGTCACTCAGGACTACCGTAGGTACCGTACCGTACCGTACCGTACCGTATAAGTGAAATTTTTTTCTAAAATCGGTTCAGTAGATCCAGAGATTACCTCATACAACGTCACAAACTCAAACTCACAAATCAAAAATTTTAACAAAAAAATAAAAACCGACTATACCAATAATAATATTACGTGTATTTTTGTCTTTTGGATTAAATCGGTATTTACTTATTTTCAGCTTTTTAGTTTTGTGTTTTTGGAAGTTGGTTTTGATTTATTGGTAAAATTCTGTTTATTTCTCGCTTTTCAGTGGGTTGGCTGTCAATACCCAAATCGCTGTAGGTGTGCCTATAATTTTTGAAGAGGTCCCTCGATTTCTCCAAGATCCCATCATCAGATCCCGATTTAGTGGCAATGGGACCTAAGTTAGAGTATACCCTTTCAAACAAAAAACAATTTTCCAAATCCGTCGAACCGTCTTCGTAACAGACATACAACAAAAAAAAGACAACATTCAGACGAATTGAGAACCTCCTCCTTTTTGGGAAGTCGGTTAACAAACTCACAAACTTAACCTCTTTGCAATATTAGTAAAGATAAAATATCGTATTTTTTTTTTCGCGGGATAAAATACTAAATAATATGTATTGTAAATATTCTTCAGAAGAAACAACTGGTACCTATGTTGTTGCAACTTGCCTGGCGCGACGGCTTCAAACTCCGTTGCCGGATTTTTCCCTCTACAAAGATTAGACAACGTCCAAACCGTGTTCCTCACCATTGACAACCTCGCGTATTTATTTAGAATCCTGTGAAAATAATCATATTATACAAGTTAAAATATAAAATAATTATATCGTACTAAAAGTCTATTTTACATAATATTCAATCTTAATATATTTATATAAATCACGTGTCACGTTGTTTGTCCGCGATGGACTCCGAAACTACTGAACGGATTTTGATAAAATTTTGCAACCGTTTATAATATGGTCCTTAAAAGATAGGATAGTTTTTATCCCGGAATTCCCTCGGGAACTGAAGGACATAGAGTACTTTTTTCCCGCAACCTCCGCGGGAACTCCGAAATTACCGCGGATGAAATCGCGGGGGACAACTAGTCTAATATATATAAATCACGTGTCACGTTGTTTGTCCGCGGTGGACTCCGAAACTACTGAACGGATTTTGATAAAATTTTGCAACCATTTATAATATGGTCCAACTTAAAAGATAGGATAGTTTTTATCCCGGAATTCCCTCGGGAACTGAAGGACATAGAGTACTTTTTTCCCGCAACCTCCGCGGGAACTCCGAAATTACCGCGGATGAAATCGCGGGGGACAGCTAGTTATGTATAAATAAATCCACCCTTTCTTTAATGTATGGTATAGTTTGTTCGCGTCGCATCTAGTAGCCAGTGGGTAGGGGCCGTTCAAGTATTACGTAAGCGGAATTTGTGTAATTAATAATCCCGCTCTGTCTGATTGGTACAAGTACCAATATGTATTGGTACATTGTTTTTAATAATTTCATGAAATCCAAAACACAACTAAACATTGTGAACATAATCAAATTAACATTCAGACCCCCGCCCTCCCGTTTAGTGCTTACATAATACTTGAACGAGCCCATAGGCAGGCAGGTCAGGTGGGCACGTGGGCAGGTGGGCGGGTACTGACTCGATGAGCGGCGGCAGCACGCCAGCGGCGAGCACGGCGTCGCGGCAGGGCGGCGAGTCGCCGGCGATGTTGCCCAGCGCCCACACGGCCTGCTCGCACACGTCGTCGCTGGCGCCGCCCGCCAGCAGCGCGACCAGCACGTGCACCGCGCCGCACGCCACCACCACCGCCGTCTGCTCCGACGAGCCGGACGCTATGTTCGTCAGCGCCCACGCCGCCTCGAACTGCGAGCGACGTGCATGTGCACAGTGCAACAGGTGGACGGACGAATTTATCAAAAACCCTCTGTAGGGGCTGTTTGCTCCTGCATAGATTCAGTGACTTGTGGCTGTGGTCACTGGTTGATGCCCACGGGAAGGGTGGCCGAAAGTAAACGAGTACTTCTTGTTGTTGTCACCGTGGAACACGCCTTTTATTTCTGAGTTGTGGCCTTTTATACACATTTTTGTTGGTGGCGGGGGCATGCACGAGTAGCGCGATCAGCTAAGTTTAATCTGGGCCAAATTAGTAGCGCGATCAGCTAAGTTTAATCTGGGCCAAAGATAGTGTCGAGCTAGCTCGTACACCCTCCATATTATTAAATGCGAAGTTCGAAGTCACCGACTTCATACCGATCAGTGGTAGCACAAACCAATAATAATATTACGCGTGTTTTTGTGTTTTGGATTAAATCGGTTTTTGTTATTTTTAGCTTTTTATTTTTAGCTTTTTAGTTTGGTGTTTTTAGAAGTTGGTTTTAATTTTTTTGTTAAAATTTTGTTTATTTCTCGCTTTTAAGTGACTTAGTTCGTAATTTCTCTAAGTTACAATAGCCTTACGTCAACTGCTCATCACCTTTTACAAAATATTGCTTTTCCCGACGCAGGGACGTTAATTGTTGAGGAGTTCTCCTAGTACATCACCATCAGTTCCTCTTCACCATATACATTGTGACGAGCATAAATTATTTAGAAACCATATTAAATTTAACGATTCGGAACCCGTGAAATACCTATTATTGAGTAGTTCCGATGACCATCTGTGGTCTTTATCATCAGTTCCACTTCTTCAAATTTTGCTTTCCGAAAGCATTTAAACGATTTACTGTAAAGAATACAAAAATCGCTTTAAGTGTATCTATAATTTTTTAAGAGTACCCTCGATTACTCCAAGATCCCATCATCAGGTCTCGACTTGGTGACAATGGAATCAATTTCGGAGTATCTCCTTTCAAACAAAAAAACAATTTTCGAAATCGCTCCAATCGGAAACCGTGAAATACGTATTATTGTTGAGTAATTTCGATGAGCATCTGTGGTCTTCATCATCAGTTCCACTTCTTAAAATTTTGCTTTCCAGTAGCAAATGAACGATTTACTTTAAAAAATACCCAAATCGCTATAGGTGTGCCTATAATTTTTGAAGAGTTCCCTCGATTTCTCCAAGATCCCATCATCAGATCCGGACTTGGTGGCAATGAGACCTAATTGGGAGTATACCCTTTCAAACAAAAAAAGAATTTTCCAAATCGGTCCAACCGTCTTCGAAGTAAGTGAACATACATAAAAAAAAAACATACATACAATCGAGCATAAAACCTCCTCCTTTTTGGAGGTCGGTTAAAAATAAAATGCACGTAATATTGCTCGCTCGTGTTTGCAATGTGGTGGGAGGGAGCGGACTAGTCATCAATCTATTACCTATTTGACTTGGCACCGACTTCGAAACGATCAGCAGGTAAGCACATACCAATAATAAATAGGTATTACGTGTATTTTTGTCTTTCGGGTTAAATTGATATTATATTATTTTTTAATTTTTAGTGTAGTTCATTTTTGTTTGTTTTGCAGACGGTTTTAATTTTTTTGTCAAAATTTTGTTTATTTTCGTGCGTTATGTAAGTGACAATTTATCTACTCAAATCGCTATAGCTGTGCCTGTAATGTTTGAAGAGTTCTCTCAATTGCTCCAAGATCCCATTATCAGATCCTGACTTCATGACAATGGGACCACCTCAGAAAATACCCTTTCAAACAAAAAAGTCGTCTTCGAGTAATCGCAGAACAAACATACAAAAATAAACAACATACAGTCGAAATGAGAACCTCCTTTTTTGGAAGTCAGTTAAAAATTAACCAAATTTTTATTTTACCTGTAATGTGGGGTTGGCGTTATTGGTGAGGAACTCAACAAATTTTGGAACAATTCCAGTTCGAATAACTTCATCGATTGGTGGGTTTGGCTCCCGACTCAACAACTTGCGGAATTTCTGTGTTGCTGTCACTTGATCCTGAGGGTTATCACTATACAGTGCTGCTACCATTTCTGCAGTTATATCTTCAGAAGAGGAAACATTGATATCATCCTAAAATAATAGGTAAGTATTGATTGTTTTATTTTTATTAGATAGTAAATATAATAATATTTATACGATATATACAGGAATATTTTTTATTCAGTGCGCAAAATTTTACAAATTAAACTTAAAGGAGTTTTAATAAACACCTTTATTTTATTTTGATAAGCCTTAGTACAAAAAAGTGAAGTTATCGTGAACGAAAGATGTATACTTTGCAATTGATTTATTGGCTATTCTATTCGCCGCCGCCACCGCTGCGCGCGAAGTGCTCGTCCGGCTTGGTATTTACGTGGGTTACAATGTACCGACAGCTGATCGAGTTCGTTCACCCCCGCTGCAACACCCCCGCGTACGCCGCACGGCGCGCGCGCCCTTTGATAATATTACGAATAGATAGTGTCCATCTTTTGCTAATTTAATGCCGGATAAAAAAATATAAAAAAGTTTTGAACAAACAATGGAAACGTGTTCTATTACTGATACTGAACCACCAAATTTTTTTTGCGCATTGCTTAAAAAATATTCCTGTATATATTTATTTATTAATACTTTACAATCACATTTGACAATTTACATAAATTTTGCTATTTTTAAGTTTATTGAGTTTATCATCAAATTGTTATAGACCTGTATTACTTGTAAAGTGAGCTCTGGTGTGTTGGCAGCTGGAAGATTAACATTTCTTCTTTTAAAAAGCTGCTGTTCTCTCTTTTGTTTCCGCAGCTGGACACCCTCCTCCTCGCGGCGCCGTCGGAGCTCATCAGCGCTGAGCCCTGCATTTTTGTAACGATGCTTGTGACCTCCAGACATTGCCTAAAACATTTATTTTATTTTATTTATTTATTTATAATTCAGGCAGGCAGTTGAAGCAACTGATAGGTGCCTGTATCCAGTTATCCATTATTATTTTTATCTTTCAACTAATTGTGCCCCGCGGTTTCACCCGCGTTAATTTCAGAGTTCCCGCGGGAATTCCGGGATAAAAAGATAGTACCCTATGTGTTAATCTGATGTATAAGCTATATTATTGTAAAGTTTCATTTAAATCCATCTAGTAGTTTTTGCGTGAAAGAGTAACAAACATCCATCCATCCATCCAACCATACTTACTTACAAACTTTCGCGTTTATAATACTAGTAGGAAGTAGGATAGGCTATTTCACTGTTGTTGAAATGTTGATATCCAATAATAATACTCGAAAATATCATGAATGAGCATAACATAAGTGAAAAAATCAATAGATTTGATTAAAAAATAAAATAGTTATACACTGTTTAATTTTGACTATGTCTGTCTCTTTCTAAAACGGAATTTTGTATGGCGGTTATAGGGCGTTACAAGCCTAGTGAAGTCACTATAGGACTAGCGCTTTCCTTGTCTAACTTGAACTTTTAAAGAGTCATATCTTTAAAAGTACAAAAGATATTTGTAAAAGAATAATGCTATTATCCTACTAATACATAAAAGTTAATGAAATAATAATTAAAAATAAACACTAAAATTCCCTATTGTTCCAAACATTTGTCCAATCTGTTTCTAAAGTTGTTAATGTCCTAACATTAATGCCAAGACTACTTCTTCTGGTAGCCTATAGGGTACTTGCATGCATTTTTTTCCTGTCTATTTTGAAGATAATATGGTCTACTTAGACAAAGCAAGAAAAAGAAAAAAAATATATGCATAAATTAATCGTTTCAAAGTTCCTACTTTTGACTTTACCGCCGAAACGCGGAATGACGTCACTACTTAAAAATTACGCCTTATTAATCTGTGATAGAGATGTCACTGTATGTCGTATTGACAGGGTCATGTGGCAGTGACGGATAGATAACTTCAATATCCAAAAGCGAAGGTTGAGCTGGTCAAGTCACTTCCAAAAGTTCCAGAATAGAATCGAAATGCATCTTAAATGCATCGTAAAAAACTTCAGAAAAAATAAAATATGTGGTGACTGTATGCACTTAGTTTCTTTTGCCTTCCCTGAAAGAGGTAAATGTTTCCTAAAAAAATTAAAGTGATGTAATATGTTAAGCGTGGCTGTGATTGGTGTTTCGTTGCAACGTTCCATTTCACAAAATTAAAAGTTGAATATTTTGGAAACTATTGATAATTTTTTGGTAAATCTTTCACGATAATGCTTTCCTAAGGCTCTATTTTTTAAATATTGACATAATTTCTTATTATAAATTTCATGCAAGTACCCTATTCCGAGGTGTAACCACTCTGTTAGCAAAAAAGTGTTTAGGTGGGTTATTCCAAGGAAGGTAGGGTATTTGCAGTTTTAAGTGATGCCCTTTCAAACGAGTGTCATTGTCTCTCTTAAGCAGCATGGGAAATTCCACCAGATCATAGTGGCCATTAAGAATCTTGTACATACACAAACATTAGAAGTATAATAGTATTTTTAATCTGAAAGTACCAAGTGGATATTTTTAGGGTTCCGTGGCCAAATGGCAAAAAATGGAACCCTTATGGACGTGTCATGTCTGTCTGTCTGACTGTCCGTATGTCACAGCCACTTTTTCCGAAACTATAAGAACTATACTGTTGAAACTTGGTAAGTAAATGTATTCTGTGAACTGAATTAAGATTTTCACACAAAAATAGAAATAAAACAAGAAATTTTGGGGGTTCCCATACTTAGAACTGAAACTCAAAAAAATTGTTTTCATCAAACCCATATGTGTCTATGGATAGGTCTTCAAAAATTATATTAAAGTTTCTTATATAACTAAATAGTTTGCGCGAGAGACACTTCCAAAGTGGTAAAATGTGTGTGTAACTTGTAACCCCCTGTAACTTCTAAAACAAGAAAATGATAAAACTAAAAAAAAATATATGATGTGCATGTACATCATATATTTTTTTTTAACATGCAAACTTCCACCGGAAATTGGTTTGTACGAGATCTAGTAAGTAGATGTGATAGATTTATATGTTTTGTACAACAGAAACATTTTAAGAAATAACCTTTTATTAGGGGACTACCCATACTATATGATTCATTCAGGGGGAGAAGGGGAGTCTTCAAAATACCACGTTTGGTCATGGGAGTGGGGTGGGGCTTAAGTTTCCATTGCATAGTAAATATCCTCTCTTAAATCTTGAGTTTTTTTAGCTATATTCAAATATGGCGCACAGATAATTTAAAACCAAATATGAGGCCAATTCATTTTAACTTTCTGTGTGCAAAAAACTACTTAAAACCATATTTTTATAATTTACTGCATGAAAACTAAGGGGGAGTGGGCGAATCTTGATCGAAGTATAAGCTATATTATTGTAAAGTTTCATTTAAATCCATTCAGTAGTTTTTGCATGAAAGAGTAACAAACATCCATCCATACATTCTTACAAACTTTCGCGTTTATAATATTAGTAGGAAGTAGGATAGGTACTGTGACCATGGCACCCAAGCAATCCCAGGTAACACATAGAAAAACAATTTATGCTTTTTTAAACTCCAATAAAATGTCCTACCAGTTATAGTCGCCACAGAACTCTTTAATAAAAAGCCTTTAAATATAGGTACAGGACAACTTTAAATCTTTCAATGATGTTATTGCAATTTTACCATTAAGTAACACAGGAACGAAATAATATGTTATTCATCAAAAAAATACATAAAAGCCTCAAAAACGAAGTAGGTACTTCATATCAGTTATCACTGACAAGTTACAAGTTAGTAAATGAAATTTAGGAATAATATTAATTTGGGTTTTTGGGCAAGACAAAATATTATGTACATCCAATCATACAGAAAATGTTTCAATCTGCTGTGAAAGGTTTTACATATTTCACTTACTACGACAGAGAATAGATGATTGAGATTTGAGAACAACTGAGATAATAATATATATTCGTCAAACCAAAGCTCATCGATTACCTAAACACTAGGTATTTCTCGCTTTCTCGTCACTTCGGCTTCGGTCACAAAATAAAATAACTAGCAAAAGCCAAAAAGTACTCTGTTACTAGTTACTACACAAGAGCTCAGTCCTCAGATTAACTAGACATAATCAGAGAGAAGGTAATCACTACGTTTTAAGAGACGGGACTTCCTTACTTGGTTTTGGAATCCATTTAGCAGACCCAGCAATACCAACACAGCGAAAATTTAAATGTCAAAATACTTCATAACTCATGGGTACCAACATTAACGAGAACAATAGGGATGGCCACATGTAGTTCCTGATTAAATCGATATCGATAAATTATCATTAGAGCATCGTGGGCTTCATACCAGGTGAATTAAATCTACAACGGGGGAAAACATTTGTCGTAAAATTGAAACAATAAATTATTATTTTTATTTATTTATTATTATTCCAATATTTTAGTTTGTCATGATGATGATGTTATTAGATAGATAGATATTTATTTTCTCTTTAAAAATTACATTTACATTTTATGTCAAAATTAAATAACCTATTTGGGAAAGTAAATGATTTACTTCGCAGTGCCTCCTTGTTGAGCCTTGTTTAAATTATCGGTAGAAATATCTATCGGTAGAAGTATCCGATATTCGTTCCTTACATCTCCACAGACATATTTTATATCGTGAAGTTTTTCGATTGGAATGTAAGCTAAGTCATCATTTCCAATATTTTTTACCCATTGTCGACATCTGAAATTAAAATATCTATCAATCATGCAAGTACACTTAGAAACAAGATAGAGTATAATATAGTTCTTTATACAGAAGACGAGGTTCACTTTATTACAATACGATCATAATACTTAATGAAAACTGCAGTAAGTAATGAAAAAAGTATACGCAGCAGCAGCTATACAAAAATATTCCAAAATATTCACTATAATAGCATCATTCATTAAAGTTTATCGACTCACTTTATCGATAGTGAAGATTTACATCACTATGGTTTACAAACATGCAAATATTTTTTCTCATTTCAAAAAGATAGTGTATTATTTTAGTCTTGCTGATAGCTGAAGAGAACAAAATACTTTATTACTTTACTCAAGCTGTACTTACCGGTCTTCATCTATAGGAAATTTCGTGATAAATTTCCTTTTATTTAAATTTTGTCGACTCTATCTTTTTCTACAAATTACATACGTACTACACTGTCTAATCGGTGCTATTTCACTATTCAATCACAAGAAAATAGTTTTTAATAGTCACACTGCACTTTTCAAAGCGTAAATCACACAAAATTTTTAAAAATCACACAATTATTTTCCCAAATAACAACATGCGTCGCCACGACAAACAGATGACAGATTGTAAGAAAGATTCAGAGACAAAAGACTGAAATAGCATGTGAGGCCATCTTTGATGCCATGGAAAAAAAAAATTTAAAAAAAAATGAGTGCTAAACACGAACAAAATTTAATTTGTTCCTAGTTGCGTTAGACTGGACATAATAATCAGTCCACCCACAGTGATGCGTTCCGTGGCTTCGCCCGAGCGCCGAGCGCGCTCTCTATCCGTTCCGTGGCTTGGTGAAATACTCTGACAGCTGTCAGAGCATAGTTTCACCGGTTCCCCCGTTCCCGCAATTTCGAAGTTCCCGCGGGAAGACCGGGATAAAAGTACCCTATGTCCTTCTCTGTACCTGTGAAAACAGGCATGCAAAACTTGCAAAATTTATTGATGATCGATTGAACCGTTAACGGCTTTCTCGACTTAAGTCGAGAAAGCGTAACAAACAAACTCACTTTCACATTTATTTAAGAAGACAAATTAATGTTGATTTATTGTTATACCACATTACATTTATACCACATTATTTCAATTTTCAATCATTGAAAAAAACAATGGGCATTGTTGGGCAAACTTTAACTTTGCCCAACAAAAAAACCTATACGCTAGATAAGGACAAAAGATAATTGGAAATCTCTTTCACTCTTATGAACTTAGCCATAATACTGTCTTGCTTATTATTCGACAGAGAAGCAAATCACCTCATCTATTTCATTCTCCGCGTGGACGGAGAATAGAATGGACGAGCTGCTCAAATAATAATAATTACAAGAGTGAGAAAGTGCGAATGGTAAATACGTAGGTGCGAGCTGGACGAAACAATTGTTTTTGGTCTCTTTCTTGCGTATCGTTTATTTTTGTCTGCCTACAATTAATTGTAGGCAGACATCTACATTGTTCTTTGTTTATTTGGATAAAAAACGTTGTTTTTTTCAATTATTGAAAGTAAAATAGACTTTCATATCGTGTTTAAAGTGTTTATTTTTGTTGTGGACATAGTGTTATGTTGTATTTTAGGCTGTAAGAGCCGTAATGCTAGGAAAACGGAGAATGTAACATTTCATCGGTATGTAATGATTTACTTTCATGTAAATGTGTTTTGTTTGTGCGAAATAGCAAATATGTTCATAATAACAGCTTTGTGGTATAAATCGTATAAATATAACGAAAAAATCAACATTAATTTGCTTTCTTATTTTAATGTATAATCTTGCCAAATTACGTAGTCCTTATTCCATAATGGCGACTATGTCGTTACCACAAATTAAGTAGTGTCGTTATCATGCTTTCCGTATTAAGTCGGGTTATACTACAACAAAGGTTGCTAGCTTACCCAGATTAATTTCCCAATTTTTCATAATATTAGTAGGTACCTATGAGGTGTAACAAAATTATTTCGACCAAGTATCGTGCCAAGTGCCAATCGTTTCCATCATTTCTTTTTCTTATCAACCTGGGACAAAATACTGAAAGATTCTAGTCAACTATCTCTCAGGCGCTGTATTTTAAAACTTCGGTGTCGAATTGAATAAGTTCAATAGGCTACTTACATGAAATTTATAATAAGAATAGTGTCAATATTTCAAAAATAGAGCCTTAGATAAGCGTTATCGTGAAAGATTTACTAAAAAAATTTCAATAGTTTCCAAAATATTCAACTTTTAATTTTGTGAAACGGAACGTTGCAACGAAACACCAATCACAGCCAAGCTTGACACATGACGTCACTTTTATTTTTTTAAGGAAACATTTACCTCTTATAGAGAAGGCAAAAGAAACAAAGTGCATACAGTCAACGCATATTTTCCATTTTTTGAAGTTTTTTACTTTAAAATGCATCGGTTAGATGCATTTCGATTCTTTACTGGAACTAAAATAAATAAATAAATAAAATAAATAAATAACTTTTGGAAGTAAATCGACACAGTTCAACTTTAATTTCGCTTTTAGATATTGAATTTATCTGTCTGTCAGTGTCACATGACGCTGCCAATACGACAGTGACATTTCTATCACAGATTAATAAGGCGTAATTTTGAACAAGTGACGTCATTCCGCGTTTCGGCGGTAAGGTCTAAAGTAGGAACTTTGAAACGCTCGATTTAATTAATTTATGCATATATTTTTTTTCTTTTTCTTGTTTTGTTTAAGTAGGCCATATATCTTGAAAATAGACTAAAAAAAAAATTCACGCAAGTACCCTATTTGACCGTCAAGAGAATAGCGTGTACTGTACCCTTCGTGTGTAAGACTGGTGCAAAGTGAGTCTAAGCTGAAAAGCTTGCATGCTCTTGACTGTATGAGTAGTGTATGAAATAAACAATTTTATATCCAATTTGATTTGGAAATTTTAGAATATTGGGCCTGATGACTACATTATCCACGTCATATTATTTTTTAATTTTTCATGTTAATACAGTTTGTATTCTATATTTTTTTTCTTTTTCAGCTGTCCTTTTAAATCGGTTAATCTTATTAACTGGATAGCAAGCACTGGTCGTGTAAATTGGAAACCAAATGGCTATTCAAGGATTCGTTTCAAGCATTTCCCAAGCAGTTTCTGTTGAATAACTAACCTTACTGACAATGAGAGCAGCTGGCGCGAACCAATAAGCAAGCAATAATAATCGTTTCAAAAACCATAAACCAAGCGCACAACTTTTATGATGCCATGACGAGAAATATTAAGCTGGTTTGCCTCATCCGTACCGTGCGCTAAGGAACTTAAGTTCCAATAAAACGTTATTTGCACCTACATAGTTTTAATTTCACTTGCTCCGCTTAAATTATAAATCCCCTTGACACCTTCACGAATCGATGATAACCTATCTACTCTATAAAACTACATTTTACTTCCCATAGCTTTTTCATCACCAAACAAGCTAGAACTCCCTGGAAATTGGAAATAATTTATTTAGTGGTAATACTGGTAGTTTACATGTGTGCATAGGAAGAATATCACTTTCTCTTACCCTATACGCGAATAGCCTGTCCATTCTATTCTCCGTCTACGGCAGCAACCCAACAACCATCTCCGAAGCAAGTTTTAATTTTCACTCTGATAGTTATGTGACGTTTAGAAGTGTCGAAGTTTGTGCTAAAAACCGAATTCGTCGAAAAAGAAATCAATCGGAGTTATTACGAACAAAGTGGAGGTGTCGTTGTCACAAAAAACTTATAATTGGATGTAAGACAGTATTCTTTGCAATATCAGTTGAGAGAAAACAAATGGCGCCTGAAATTTCAAATATTTTGAGGTTATAAAAACAACTCGATCGTTCCGTGGCTTGGTTCCAACTTTTTTAACCGCACAACTACACCTTATATTACTTTGCTCTTTGATTACACCCAAAGCCACGGAACACGGAACGCAATCCAGGCCACAGTACAGACCAAATATTACTTTACTCTTTGGTATAGACCGTAGTACAGACACTTTCTTCATACAGGATTTACACTCGCTCGCGTACGCGTGACGAGGCGAGCGACGAAGTGCGAATGTGAATAGCTCGCCGCGCGGCTCGCCTCGTCACCCGCGCCGTTCGCAGCGGTTTTTTTTTGGTCACGAGTCGAAAGACCTCGCGTCAAACGCGAGCGTGATGTTTACATTCGCGTTCTCGCTTCATTCAGGTTTCAAGTTTCAACTTTGGGTCGCGATGGCTATGTGCTTTTAAACTGCATAAATGGATTGGTTGCAACTTGCAACAAGAAACGTTTTGGTTTCTAGAAGTATTTTAAAAGAAACCGATAATTTGGGATCCCCAACTTTCCACAAAAATAACCAAAAAGTAAACGTTATATGGACTAAATTTTATTAAGAAATATGTAGACCTCCAACCGAACTAAACAATAAACCTTTCGACAACATCTCTTGTTTAAAAAACAGTCGATGACACCCGGGAGCAACGAGGCGAACCACGCGGCGAGCCCCGAGCGACTGTTTACATACATACATTGCAAGAGGCGCGGGGCGAGGGACGAGGCGCGAGTGTGAACAGACGCTAGGGGCTCGCCGCGTGGTTCGCCTCGTCACTCGCACCGCTCGCTTCCGGAGCGGTTTTTTGGTCACGAGTCAAACGACCTCGCGTCAAAGCGAGCGTGGTGTTTACACTCGCGTTCTCGCTTCAGTCGGGTTTCAACTTTGGGCCGCGATGGTTGTGTGCTTTTAAACTGCATAATTGGATTGGTTGTAACTTGCAACAAGAAGCGTTTTCAACAACTTCTTTTCCCGACATCCGATTTCAATGAAACAAAGCCTATGTAACTCCAGGTTAAGCTTAATCCTAAACCGCATGACAATCCGTTCAGTAGATTCGGAGATTATCGTGAACAGACAGAAAGACAGAAAAGATTTTTAAAAACCCTTTTTTTGTGCTTACTCGTTACGTTACGTTACTCTTTCCCCCCCCGTCCGTCCGCTCCGTTCCGTCCCCTGTCAGTTTTTGTTAAAAATATTCAATGTACAGAATCGCGGATTCTTTCTATCTTTTATAGATAGATAGATAGATATGTAGACCTCCAACCGCACTAAACAATAAACCTTTCGACAGCATCTCCTGCGCAAAAAACAGTCGATGACACCCGGCGCAGAAGAAGATGATATTGACAATTTAATTTTTTTTTTTTTTTTAATTATTTATTTAAAGTTTAATTATTTATTTTATTTATTTATTTTACTAGCTATTATATTCTAGCGTTTCCCCGCGGTGTCATCCGCGTTAATTTCAAAGATCCTGCGGGAATTCCGGGATAAAAAGTACCCTATCTGTTATTCTGAATTGCTTCTACTTGAAGCAAGATCAAAATATTAGCCTATACATGCATTTAATTTTCGACGTTTACAAAATAAGGGTTAACGACATCTCTTGATTATTTCAGGAATAAATGAAATTTTAACCGTCGAGAACCTGTATCACGCACATACAGGCACAGGACAGTTCAAATTTCAAAAAACTTTTGTTAGCAATACATAGATGGCGCAATATTAATACAATAATTATTAGCCAAGCTTGGTAAAAAATCCTATAGAGCAGATAGCAGACAGTAGATATATAATATGATAATAGGAATCGATAGCTATTATTTTTTGATATTTTTATAGCTGTTTTTCAAATATTGTTTCAAATATTGTAAAGTTGAAATCCATTCAGTAGTTTTTGCGTGAAAACGTAACAAACATCCATACAATCCATACAAACTTTATAATATAAAGATTTTTAGAATAATAAGTAAGGATTTCATTTATTAAAATTAATCGAGTAGTAGTAAAAGCTCAGTAAGCAAAGTCGTCTTGTTGCCGCTAACACTTCGACATCCTCCCTTGTTGCTAGCTCAAAGACAACTGAACTGAACGCACTGCAGGCCGCAGCTCTTTTGTCTCTTTTCCATCGATCGTGCGGTCGCGGTCGCACGCACGAGCGACGGGACGAGGCAGCGTTTACACTCGCACCACGTACCCCACCACGAAACGAAGCACAAGACGAGGAACGAGGTGCGAGTGTAAACGCCGATAAAACAGCGTTTACACTCGCGCCTCGTACCTGGCCACAAGACGAACCACGAGGCGAGGAACGAGGCGCGAGTGTAAATCCCGTATAAGTAGTTTGTGTCCACCCGTAGATATTGTATTATCTACGGTCCACCCTCACCGTATGTTCTCTTATTCGTCTGTGTCACCGTCCTCTTATTCGTCTGTGGTCACCGTCTTACGTAAAGCTCAGCTGTGATGAGCTGTGTTCTTTTTTTACTAATTCAATCAATACCTACCTAGATAAAAAGTGTTAAATTTAGAAGACTCAGGTGCAAACTCATAAAATTATGTTTTCTACCGTTTACAGAGTCGGTCGCCTGGCCACGAAGACAATAATCGACAAGACATTGGCCGATAAAACTCCCCAAGTAGTTACAGGAGTTTTAGTGAACAAAAGAGATTATGCTGCTAAATCTGCTGCCAAAGGTAAAGTTGTGGCAGTTATCGGCGCTGTCGTTGACGTACAGTTCGAAGACAACCTACCACCCATCCTAAATGCTCTCGAGGTCGAGAACCGCTCTCCTCGCCTCGTACTTGAGGTGGCCCAGCACTTGGGAGAGAACACCGTCCGTACCATTGCTATGGATGGTACAGAGGGGTTGGTCCGCGGACAACCTGTGAACGATACAGGCTCGCCCATCCGTATTCCCGTGGGTGCCGAGACTCTTGGCCGCATCATCAACGTCATCGGAGAACCCATCGACGAGCGTGGCCCTATCCCCACCGACAAGACGGCCGCCATCCACGCCGAGGCGCCCGAGTTCGTTGACATGTCTGTACAGCAGGAAATCCTGGTGACTGGTATCAAGGTAGTAGACCTTTTGGCTCCATATGCTAAGGGAGGAAAGATTGGTCTATTTGGTGGTGCTGGTGTCGGAAAAACCGTGTTGATTATGGAATTGATCAACAATGTAGCCAAAGCTCATGGTGGTTACTCTGTGTTTGCTGGTGTGGGTGAACGCACCCGTGAGGGCAATGACTTATACCATGAAATGATTGAGTCTGGTGTTATCTCCCTAAAGGACAAAACTTCTAAAGTAGCTCTGGTATATGGCCAAATGAATGAGCCCCCTGGCGCACGAGCCCGTGTTGCACTGACTGGATTGACTGTGGCTGAATACTTCAGAGATCAGGAAGGACAAGATGTGTTACTCTTTATTGATAACATTTTCCGTTTCACTCAGGCAGGTTCAGAGGTGTCTGCTCTGCTGGGTCGTATTCCTTCTGCTGTAGGTTACCAGCCTACTTTGGCAACTGACATGGGTACTATGCAGGAACGTATTACTACAACAAAGAAGGGATCCATCACTTCAGTACAGGCTATATATGTGCCTGCTGATGACTTGACTGACCCTGCCCCAGCTACTACTTTTGCCCATTTGGATGCCACCACAGTACTGTCGCGAGCCATTGCAGAATTAGGTATCTATCCTGCTGTAGACCCTCTTGACTCTACTTCTCGTATCATGGACCCCAACATTATTGGAGCTGAGCATTACAATGTAGCCCGTGGTGTTCAGAAGATTTTACAAGATTACAAGTCTTTGCAGGATATCATTGCTATCTTAGGTATGGATGAGTTATCAGAAGAAGACAAGCTGACTGTGGCTCGCGCACGTAAAATCCAGAGGTTCCTCTCACAGCCTTTCCAAGTAGCTGAAGTGTTCACAGGCCATGCTGGAAAACTGGTCCCTCTTGAAGAGACCATCAAAGGTTTCTCGCAAATCTTGAAGGGTGAGTATGACCACTTACCTGAAGTAGCCTTCTACATGGTGGGGCCTATTGAAGAAGTAGTAGCCAAAGCTGACACTCTGGCTAAAAATGCTTAATTTTCAATAACCTAGGATGTTATGCGCTAGAGTATGAATCCTTGTAATGATATTTAAATTGTAGATTTCAAATATTATGTAATAACAATGATGTTAGTTTTGTATATTAATGTAATAGTAAATAATAATAAAGTATATTTATTGTTATCAAATCATTTAATTTTTAGGGTTCCGTAGCCAAATGGCAAAAACTGAACGCTAATAGATTCAACCTGTCTGTCCGTCTTTATGTCACAGCCACTTTTTTCCGAAACTATAAGACCTATACTGTTGAAACTAGGTAAGTAGATGTATTTTGTGAACCGCATTAAGATTTTCACACAAAAATAGAAAAAGAAAAAAAAAAGAAAATTTGGGGGTCCCCATCTATTATATAGCTATGTCTTCAAAAATTATATTGAGGTTTCTAATATAATTTTTTTCTAAAGTGAATAGTTTGCGCGAGAGACACTTCCAAAGTGATAAAATGTGTAGCTCCCCCCGTAACTTCTAAAATAAGAGAATGATAAAACTAAAAAAAAAATATATGATGTACATTACCATGCAAACTTCCACCGAAAATTGGTTTGAACGAGATCTAGTAAGTAGATTTTTTTAATACGTCAAATCGTAAACCGCAAAAAATACACTATTTTTAAAACATCGATCAAAATTATAACCAACTACAAGAACCTCTATATTATTATGTTACTTGTTGCTACGGAACCCTTCATGGGCGAGTCCTACTCGCACTTGGCCGCTTTTTTTTAACGCACTAGGGTTAAGGCAAAGGAATTCTACTTTCAACTTTGGTCAACCTAGCTATAGGATGGTATGACTGGTATGTTCTTTCAGTATAGGCCGTATATATTGTATTATCTATGGTATAGGCCTATTGCTCAGAACTCAGAAGAATAACTAAGCCGTGGACGGCTATTCTCCGTCTACGAACTAAGCTGTTATTGTTCTGAGGCTTAATGGTATTACCGTGTTGGCACTCACCCACCAGAAGTGGTGCAGATTTTTTTTTCTAGCCCTATAGCACGAGGGTCCTACCATTTGTCATCCGAAAGCTTCAAGTTCAGTCCCTTTATCCCAGCTCCATGGTACCTCAGAGTAATAATAGCGTCTGACACAGATATGCCATATTTCATTTTTGATTGGATACCAGCAAGTGATTGTAAAATGATATGCAAATGTTATCAAAATCAAGTGTAGGTAGACAACTTACTAACATTGAAAGTTATCTAAAAGGTTATACATGGACATAGATAAGCAATAGTGTGTTAACCCACATTGGAGAAATTTTGAGTAAATCGTGTTTTAAAATCATAGCGCCATTTTGTTTCAATATTTTTTGATGTTTAACATTTTGTTGGTATTTAAACAATGTAATAAAGTAAATACACAATTATAAAACGTTTTATAACGCTCAATAAAGCGTTCTGAATCTGCGTCCACATAATAATAAGGGTTTATCTAACTGAAGTATAGAATCATTAGGTGCCCTAGTAGATGAGTACTCCCAGGTCCCACAACCTTGTTATTACTATGTATAACTTGTGATCGTTGCTTGTGATCTAAACTTATATTACTATTGCTTGATAAAAAAATTACTTGTAAGAGTAGTAGTATTACAGAACGGATTTTGAACATTTGTTAAAAAAGTACTCTACGATTATTTGTAACACTACTGTATTACTTGTAAGGTACTTTGAATCCCTGAATTCCCACGGGAATTCCGAAATTACCGCAGGGCACAGCTAGTAATATTATAAATGTGAAAGTGTGGATGTTTATTACTCAATCACGCAAAAACGGCTGAACTGATTTGGATGAAATTTGGCATGCACGTTGTTAGGGGTACAGAGAAGGACTTAGGGTACTTTTTATTCCGGAATTCCCGCGGGAACTCCAAATTTTCCTCAGGTAAAACCACGGGGGACCAGCTACCTCTAAATCTACCAAACCGATTTTGAAATTTTTTTCACTTATAGGAACCTAGAGAGGGTACTTTGTATCCCGGAATTCCCGCGGGAACTCCGGAGTTTGTGAGACTGTTATCTATGGATCTACTTATTATACACGGTTTTTTTTCGAGTCAGTATGGGGAAATTCTAAACTATAAGAGATAGAGAAAAACTCTCTTAGGAACCGTGATCTTAATTTTAGATAAAATAAAAATGGTATTTTTTTTATTTTTTATTTAATTTATTTTATTTAGGATATTTTGAACAATTTATAAAATAGTTTGTTTCGTGGGATTAAGGCAAGTGGCAGATTTTTGGTTTTGTTTTGTTTCAGTCATCAATATCAATTAGATCCTACTAATATTATAAACGCGAAAGTTTGTATGTATGGATGGATGTTTGTTACTCTTTCTTGCAAAAACTACTGGATGGATTTAAATGAAGCTTTACAATAATATAGCTTATACATCAGATTAACACATAGGGTACTTTTACCCCGGAATTCCCGCGGGAACTCTGAAATTAACGCGAGTGAAACCGCGGGGCACAACTAGTAGTAAAATGTATCTTTAATGAAATGTTAATTTCAAGCAATTTCAACCACTTCTAGCAACTTTAGACCTATGGTCTCCATACAATTTTTGGTTTGCATATGAGTTTGTATAGTGATAAACAATCAAAATACGAAAAAATTTTTTTTTTTAAATCCGATATCCCCAAATTTATCAAGATTTAAAAAAAAATTTAAATACCATTTTTATTTTATCTAAAATTAAGATCAGGGTTCCTAAAAGTTTTTCTCTATCTCTTATAGTTGAGAATTTCCCCATATTGACCCGAAAAAAAAACTCACCGTCGAACGCCTCTCGAACGCTGAATTTTTGGATATTTCATTAAACTTAACGCCATTGCACAGTTTTATATACTTGTCACTTACGACAAATATGTATGCGCAAGCAAAAAAAAAATAGTCATCAACAATAATATTTTTTTTTACTTTTATTACGCTTTCGGCGCTTGTCATACCGCATTACTACACTACACAAATAACAATTTTATTTAATACAACACGCGCGCGGCAAAATCTCTAATCCAAAGAGTGTATGTATGTACGTTTGACACGTTGCCGCCCGGTCGCCCGCATTTGAAGCAAAATGATCTCTAAGTCAATAGAGTGTAAGTTCATTTGAAATGGGCACCTGTGCGTCTCTCATAGGCGAGTAATCGCGCCCTTTGACATTGCCGCCCGGTCGCCCGCACTTGAAGCAAAATGATCTCTAAGTCAATAAGGTGTAAAAAAAACGAGGGCGCAGGCTGAGTCCCGCACCCCGGCGCAGAATAAATAGACTTAAGACGGCCCTGTTTTAGGTAATGGGCAAGTAGCGAAAAAGTGGAGACAAGTTAACTTGTGAGAGATGTGACTACAATAAAATTGGCAGTCACTGTGGCATCACAGACCACAGTGCCCAAAAGAAGACAACGATAATGATTTTTTTACATTTATTTCCGTCAGTAACAGCAATTATCTTTTCCCTCCAACACGTGGTGCAGCTTTTTGGCTTACTTTAGCAGCCTTTGCTTTAGGAGCCGCCTTAGCCTTGGGGGCAGGGGCG
The DNA here is from genome assembly GCA_907165275.2 of Zygaena filipendulae. Lineage (NCBI taxonomy): Eukaryota > Metazoa > Arthropoda > Insecta > Lepidoptera > Zygaenidae > Zygaena > Zygaena filipendulae. The sequence goes on from OU015657.1 coordinate 6,075,019, forward strand.
GTTGCTTTCTTGGCTGCCTTGGCTTTTTTCTGTTCCTTTGCAGCTCTGAAATAGAAAGTACAACATTTAGTATCTACAAAATTGTGCCATTTATTTTCTTTTTGATTGATTTATTGTTTGAAAAAAAATATTTTTTATCTTTTTTATTTTAAGAACATGTTTATAACGGTGTATACTATCAACCCTGTAAATATTTGCAGCTAATTTTACCACAATAGGTTAGAGATGTGCCGGTTATGACTTTGGCCGACTAGTCGGTCAAGCCGATCACGTTTTCAGGGATTTCCGTTACGTTTCGTTTATAGCTGATTGGCGCGCAAGTCGCAGAGGCCGCCTATAGGTAACTAGCGTGTCAGAACCAGTCCCCCTATCCAAATCGACATTCTAAAATCGTTAATACATAGAAAACTAAGTAACAAATCGTCATGTTACTTATCCAATCAGAACTCTCATTTCATCATCGTTCATGATACCGAGACATAATGTAGACTGGACCTATGTAAACTAGAAAAAATATGTGGCAAGCTCAGGAAGTTATGTTTTTTTTTATAATTTCGAAATTGATTATATCTTATTAAATACATTTCATAGATAGTGAAATTAAAGCTGGCAGAAGTCAGGATGATGGGAGTTTTATAAATATAATTATTAAACTATAAAATATAATTAGTGCAATAGTTAGTCATTTTCAAAAATTATTTTAAGTTTTGTAAAGTATTTGTAAATATAAGAAAAAGGTGGCAGGCATCTACAACTCTGATTTTAGATGTAATTCTTTTTCTCTCTGTGACCTTCATTCCCAGTTTTATACCACCTATTCTTTCTTTCTTCTCCATACGAACCAATATAATACATACAATTAATATTAGTGAGTGTGTATTTGTACTCCCTTGCAGCTGTTCTCAGGTAGTAAATACTTCTGCCTTCGAAAAGATAGTATCAATGTTTTCTGCCTTTTTCATTTTTATGCTTCTCTTAATTAATAGAAACATTAGACTTACGGGCAGAAATGATGTTATAATTTGTTGTTTCTTTTTTTACATTTTTTTGAACAATACAAATTATTAATGCAACATCATCATGATGGCAAAGTAATTTTTTTTTTACCTCTTATAATTTCGATAACTATTCCAATCTGCCTGCCGATGAAGTAATTAATTTTTTTATATATCATAATAATTAAAAAAAAAAAAATCTCTAAAATACGGCAGGAAAAACTTCTGCCACTAGCATTAATATATTTTTTTTATTAAATACAACTTATTAAGACTATCGACAGAAGCGATATCATTCAATTGGGAATTTTTTTTTTCTCATTTTTTGCAAGCTCCTATTTGATATTGTAGCAATTAATGTATGGCAGAAACTGTTCAAAATGATTATTTTACTTCATATACTCTAATATTAACCTTTGTCAGACAATAAAATCACATAAAAATTACTGCCACCAGCTCCCTAGCTATGTCATGAAGTTTCGTAACTTAGTTATCAACATGATTGAAGAATGTCGATTTGGGTAGGGGACTATTTCATATACTTCGCATTGTTCCTTGATTTTTGCTTATGTACGAGCCAGAGCTGTCTTGGGCCCTATTTTTGAAATATTGATACAATTTCTTATTATAAATTTCATGCAAGTATGCTACTAAGTATTTACATTTTATTTAAATAAGACCAATCCCTGCATTAACCTCATTTTTAGGGTTCTATACCCAAAGGGTAAAATGGGGCCCCATTACTAAGACTGCTGTCTGTCCGTCCGTCTGTCACCAGACTGTATCTCATGAACAGTTATATACAGTTGAAATTTTCACAGATGATGTATTTCTGTTGCTGTTATAACAAAAAATACTAAAAAACGGAATAAAATAAATATTTAAGGAGGCTACCATACAACAAACATGATTTTTTTTGCTTGTTTTTGCTCGATATTAGTGACTGAAACAAGTAGACGCTTGAAATATTCACAGAATATTAAGTTATAAAAATTAATAATTAAATTAAAACAAATAGGTATTTAAGGGGGGCTCCCATACAACAGACATGATTTTTTTTGCCATTTTTATAGATAATTTTGTGCACCTTATTTCCTGCCCCTTCTGTAGGTTAGGTTATAACAATGTTGTTTATAATATTAATAATAAAAATTTCAGTAAGTCCAGTATGTCCTGTTCTTAAGGATTATGGCAATTTTTCTGATCATATTATGATCTAACAAGTATTTGTTCTTCGCAACTGTCCACTGTTTTCTCTGAATGACATTGGCATGAAGTGTGCACCTACCTATCCAAGGTGTCTGTTGCCATACTGAAAAAAAAAGAACAGCAGTCCCTTACTTGATAGCTTGTTCCCTTTGAGCCTTGCGGACTTCAGGCTTCATATTACGCTTAGCCATAATGTCACTAAGAGATGCACCAACAATTGCTCGCTGGTATTTTTGTGTTCTTCTGGTGCGTTTCTTGGCTTGTTCTTCTTCTTGACCCTTCTTAAACTTACGCCTAAAATGGGAAAAAAATATAATAAACACCCAAATAATAAGCAGCAAACAATACAGCAACGATTTTAAAATCGTCTTTATGATAACCTAAACTTTTATTTATACCTGTATAGAACTGTCCATGTCACCTTACGAGGATTTCTCCTCATTAAATGGGCAGCCTCACATTTCGAGTTCAAGAATGTGAAACTCTGTAATAAAAAAATCTAGTTAGAAATGATATATGTTTTTGTTAAAATATAGTAGGTAAAATAAATAGGATTACTTGGTTGTTTTGGTAAGTACCTACTTCGTAAATGTTGATTCATACAATGATACATCGTACCTTCTATTCAAACTTCTTTAATATACAAAATAAAATTAAACAATTATGAATTTTTCAAACAATGTGATTAAAGGTACCTTTCCATCAATCTTAACTATGGTTTTCCCATGGCCAGGATAGATCTTGTATCCACTGTAAGCGCACAGACCGATCCTGAAAATAAATCAAACATGGTGTAATAAATTCACCAATTCCTGCATTTCTTACAATATAACACCAATAATCTTTGAGATTGTGCAAAACTATATAGATTTAAATCAACGGGATCACTCACTTCATCTTGATTCGTCAAACGATAAATATGAAAAGACGAGAGGGAGAGACGGAAGGTAGGTGGAACCAGAGAGAAGGTAATCATGGGTGGAACCAGAGAGAAGGTAATCATGGGTGGAACCGTGGAATTGTGGTCCAGTGTTACCAACTCTCGAAAACATTTATTCCTAATACGGGATTTACATTCGCGCCTCGTACCTCGCCTCGTGCTTCGTCTTGTGGCCAGGTACGAGGCGCGAGTGTAAACGCTATTTTATCGGCGTTTACATTCGCGCCTCGTTCCTCGTCTTGTGCTTCGTGGTGGGGTACGAGGTGCGAATGTAAACGCTGCCTCGTCCCGTCGCTCGTGCGACCGCGCGATTGATGGAAGAAAAGAGCTGCGGCCGGCGTTCAGTTGTCTTTGAGCTAGCAACAAGGGAGGACGTCGAATTGTTAGCGACAACAAGACGTCTTTGCTTACTGAGCTTTTACTACTACTCGATTAATTTTAATAAAAGAAATCCTTACTTATTATACTTAAAACCTTTATATTATAAAGTTTGTATGGTTTGTATGGATGTTTGTTACGTTATCATTCAAAAACTACTGAATGGATTTTAATGAAACTTTACAATAATACAGCTATAAAAACATCTAATAAAAAATAATAGCTATAGATGCCTATTATCATATTATATATGTGGTAGCCTACGGCTCGATTTTTCGGCCGTTAATGCCCCTCACATAGGAGCGGAGTGGACTGTATTTTAGCGGGTTATTTAATTAATATGACACTGACCTTGATATAGGGCTAGTGATATCCTTCAACCCTGTGCCTTATTGCGTGGGTGCAGCTACGCGGTGAAAGCTGGAGGTGTCTTACCCTTGCAGCGCTTCTTCTCGAGCTTCGCCTCCTCTTCTTGGAGCTACACCTTATCACTACACTCACACTTACGGCACAGAGCGTTCAGGAGCGGTTCCCGTAGGGAAATTAAAGGAATTAGCGGAATGATCTAGATATCGATCAGACTATTGAGTAGCGGTGATCGCGTAGCGATAAGCGACCTTCAATTAGCGAATCTAGCGATTGACTGCGGAAGGGAATTTATGACGCGCGCGGTGTCTTGTACGCGTCAGAAAGGGATAGAAAACAATTAATGCGAATTGCAGCGGAAAGTGTCGAATATAAACGAGTGAATATTTAAAGAGAAAGAAAACAGCGCAAATGGCGCGAACAATATATCTACTGTCTGCTATCTGCTCTATAGGATGTTTTACCAAGCTTGGCTAATCATTATTGTATTAATATTGCGCCATCTATTTATTGCTAACAAAAGTTTTTTGAAATTTGAACTGTCCTATGCCTGTATGTGCGTGATACAGGTTCTCGACGGTTAAAATTTCATTTATTCCTGAAATAATCAAGAAATGTCGTTAACCATTATTTTGTAAACGTCGAAAATTAAATGCGTGTATAATATATTTAAGGCTAATATTTTGACCTTGCTTCAAGTAGAAGCGATTCAGAATAACACATAGGGTACTTTTTATCCCGGAATAACCCACAGGACCTTTGAAATTAACGCGGATGATACCGCGGAGAAACGCTAGAATATAATAGCTAGTAAAATAAATAAATAAAATAAATAATTTAAATTTAAATAAATAATTTAAATAATAAAATAAATAAAATTGTTAGTATCATCTTCTCCTGCGCCGGGTGTCATCGACTGTTTTTTGCGCAGGAGATGCTGTCGAAAGGTTTATTGTTTAGTGCGGTTGGAGGTCTACATATCTATCTATCTATCTATGATATAATAAAAGAGTAGAATCCGCGATTCTGTACATTGAATATTTTTAACAAAAATTGACAGGGGATGATAAACGAAGAGTAACCAAGCACAAAAAAGGGTTTTTAAAAATCTTTTCTGTCTGTCTGTTTGTCTGTCTGTCTCTGAATCTATTGAACGGATTGTCATGCGGTTTTCACAGGTAGATTAAGCTTAGCCTGGATCTACATATAGGCTTTATTTCATTCAAATCGGATGTCGGGAAAAAAATTTGTTACATAAAGACTTTTCACGCGGGTGAAACCGCGGGGCACAGCTAGTTTCAATAAAATCTAGTCGATATAACGTTTACTTTTTGGTTATTTTTGTGGAATCTATGTTTGGTATCCCAAATTATCGGTTTCTTTTAAAATAATTGACGACCCGATTGGCGCAATGGTCACCATGCCTGCCCGCTAATCAAGAGGTTCCGGGTTCGATTCCCGGTGGGGGTGGAATTTGTGTGATGAACACGGGGTTCCATTTTCCAGTCTGGCTTTGTATATATATATATATATATCTATAGTATAATAAATATGTAATAATATGTGTAGTATATACCACGTTTGCTTGGTTTCCACGACACAAGCTTATATCTTAGTGTGAGATCAAGTAGATCTGTTTGTTGTGAAGTGAATTATTATTATTATTCTAGAAACCAAAACGTTTCTTGTTGCAAGTTGCAACCAATCCATTTATGCAGCTTAAAAGCACACAACCATCGGGGCCCAAAGTTGAAACCCGAATGAAGCGAGAACTCGAGTGTAAACACCAAGCTCGCGTTTGACGCGAGGTCCTTTGACTCGTAACCAAAAAACCGCTCCGGACGCGAGCGGTGCGAGTGACGCGGCGAGCCTCAAGCGTCTGTTCACACTCGCGCTTCGACCCTCGCCCCGTGCCTCTTGCGCCTTTTTCGTCTCTTTGACTCCTGATACGGGATTTACACTCGCGTACGCGTGACGAGGCGAGCCACGCGGCGAGCCCCGAGCGAATGTTCACATTCGCACTTCGTCGCTCGCAGCGCGCCTCGCCTCGTCACTCGTGCCGCTCGCGTCTCACAAAAAAGCCGCTCCGGGGAAATTGGTCGGTGAGTGAGAGAGAGAGCAAGTGATCACACTACATGTAACCTAGAGTAGTCGATTTAGGGATTTAGAGTCCTAAATTGGTGCTCTGAAATTGCAAAGTGTAATAAGCGCATAAGTCGGATCACACCACCCGATTTAGAGAGCATGGCCACCGGGTCCGTCCGTCCGCTCATCCCAATGGGGAGTTTCCCGATTAGTTCCGATTAGCTCTAATACCTTAGCTAGATGGCGTAACGAGCGTAGTTGACCACTCTGTCAAGTTCAGGGATGCCTAAAATGGGGTATTTAGAAACCTAAAATATACGTTATGGTGTAATTTCGATAATTTTAGTTTATTTTACAAAATTTTGATGGTTTTTACTACTTATTTGTGATATTTAGTTAGCTGCACAAAAAAATATCGTGCTTAATACCTACATTGAAGATTGTGAAATAAAATACATTGCTTCATTTCCTGATAACCCTAAAAAAGATAATTTGGTCTTCGTTAGGCCCTTTTTTTGGGAAATAAGGCTCTTTTTTTGGGAAATAAATGGACACCTCTGTATAAATGGCACACAAACCGTGCATAGTTTATGCCTAATAATATTTATAACAATGTTTTTAGTAAAGTTTTTTCGGATTTTTCTAAAGGTGACTGACAGTAACAGCTCATATTGCCGCTGCTGCTTGCAAGTCGCTTGACAGTTTGGTCAAAATTTTGCTAGCGCCATCTATTATTTATGAAAGAACTAAAAATAAGTACCTCTTGGAAAACTCCCCATTAGGGACCCTAACTCTCTAAATCCAATCACACCACCCTAAATCAGAGTTAGACTCCCTAAATACCGTGTAGTCTGATCGATCCATTAGGGCCTTGTGTTTGCCGTGTTTGCTTTTAGTTGGGAACCGTGCTGTAGTCTGTGGAAGTAGAAGACGGAAATCGTTGACGCCTTTCATTCTCCGTCTACGACGGAAGTCTCATACGTCATTTACACTCGCGTACGAGCAACGAGGCGAACCACGCGGCGAGCCCCGAGCGACTGTTTACATTCGCGCTTCGTCGCTCGCCGCGTGGTTCGCCTCGTCGCTCGTGCCGCTCGCGTCCCCCGGAGCGGCTTTTTTGTCACGAGTCAAAGGGACGAAAAAGGAGCAAGAGGCGCGGGGCGAGGGACGAGGCGCGAGTGTGAACAGGCGCTAGGGGCTCGCCGCGTGGTTCGCCTCGTCACTCGCACCGCTCGTTTCCGGAGCGGTTTTTTGGTCACGAGTCAAAGGACCTCGCGTCAAAGCGAGCGTGGTGTTTACACTCGCGTTCTCGCTTCAGTCGGGTTTCAACTTTGGGCCGCGATGGTTGTGTGCTTTTAAACTGCATAATTGGATTGGTTGTAACTTGCAACAAGAAACGTTTTGGTTTCTAGAATTATTTTAAAAGAAACCGATAATTTGGGATCCCAAACATAGATTCCACAAAAATAACCAAAAAGTAAACGTTATATGGACTAGATTTTATTAAGAAACTAGCTGTGCCCCGCGGTTTCACCCGCGTGAAAAGTTTTTATGTAACAACTTTTTTTTCTTGACATCCGATTTGAATGAAACAAAGCCTATATGTAGATCCAGGCTAAGCTTAATCTACCTGCGAAAACCGCATGACAATCCGTTCAGTAGATTCAGAGATTATCGCGAACTGAGAGACAGACAGACAGAAAAGATTTTTTAAAACCCCTTTTTTTATAGTTGGTTACTCTTCGTTTATCGTCCCCTGTCAATTTTTGTTAAAAATATTCAATGTACAGAATCGCGGATTCTACTCTTTTATTATATTAGTACTAGCTGTGCCCCGCGGTTTCACCCGCGCGAAAAGTTTCTATACAACAACTTCTTTTTATACAACAACTTCTTTTCCTGACATCCGATTTCAATGAAACAAAGCCTATGTAACTCCAGGTTAAGCTTAATCCTAAACCGCATGACAATCCGTTCAGTAGATTCGGAGATTATCGTGAACAGACAGAAAGACAGAAAAGATTTTTAAAAACCCTTTTTTTGTGTTTACTCGTTACGTTACGTTACTCTTTCCCCCCCCGTCCGGCCGCTCCGTTCCGTCCCCTGTCAGTTTTTGTTAAAAATATTCAATGTACAGAATCGCGGATTCTTTCTATCTTTTATAGATAGATAGATATATATGCAGACCTCCAACCGCACTAAACAATAAACCTTTCGACAGCATCTCCTGCGCAAAAAACAGTCGATGACACCCGGCGCAGAAGAAGATGATATTGACAATTTAATTTTTTTTTTTTTTAAATTATTTATTTAAAGTTTAATTATTTATTTAATTTATTTATTTTACTAGCTATTATATTCTAGCGTTTCCCCGCGGTGTCATCCGCGTTAATTTCAAAGATCCTGCGGGAATTCCGGGATAAAAAGTACCCTATCTGTTATTCTGAATTGCTTCTACTTGAAGCAAGATCAAAATATTAGCCTATACATGCATTTAATTTTCGACGTTTACAAAATAATGGTTAACGACATCTCTTGATTATTTCAGGAATAAATGAAATTTTAACCGTCGAGAACCTGTGTCACGCACATACAGGCACAGGACAGTTCAATTTTCAAAAAACTTTTGTTAGCAATACATAGATGGCGCAATATTAATACAATAATTATTAGCCAAGCTTGGTAAAAAATCCTATAGAGCAGATAGCAGACAGTAGATATATAATATGATAATAGGAATCGATAGCTATTATTTTTTGATATTTTTATAGCTGTTTTATTGTAAAGTTTCAAATATTGTTTCAAATATTGTAAAGTTGAAATCCATTCAGTAGTTTTTGCGTGAAAACGTAACAAACATCCATACAATCCATACAAACTTTATAATATAAAGATTTTTAGAATAATAAGTAAGGATTTCATTTATTAAAATTAATCGAGTAGTAGTAAAAGCTCAGTAAGCAAAGTCGTCTTGTTGCCGCTAACACTTCGACATCCTCCCTTGTTGCTAGCTCAAAGACAACTGAACTGAATGCACTGCAGGCCGCAGCTCTTTTGTCTCTTTTCCATCGATCGTGCGGTCGCGGTCGCACGCACGAGCGACGGGACGAGGCAGCGTTTACACTCGCACCTCGTACCCCACCACGAAACGAAGCACAAGACGAGGAACGAGGTGCGAGTGTAAACGCCGATAAAACAGCGTTTACACTCGCGCCTCGTACCTGGCCACAAGACGAACCACGAGGCGAGGAACGAGGCGCGAGTGTAAATCCCGTATCAGAAGCAGAAGAATAACTAAACGGAAGTCCCTGAGGTATATAACCTCAGAAGAATAATGTTGTGAGTGAGGTTCTGAGTATATAACCACTACGTTTTAAAAGAGTGAGAAAACCTAACGTCATTACTGTCATTGCAAGGGTCGAAAATTCACGCGGGTGAAACCGCGGGCACCAGCTCGTAACAATAAAATATGAAGTATGTAAGATATGGTATGTTTGCACCTCACCAATGCATTTCAATGTAAATAACTTCACAAGAAAAATACTACTAAATTGGCGGTATGGACTTAGCTTCCTTTGCCTTCTCCATTGGGTTCAATTATTAAAAAAAAAACCTAACCTAAAAAAATATTTTTTTAAAATACCTAGTGTTCCTACCTAAAAACCTACCTAAAAACTAAAAAAAAAGTTACAGTTAGCAAACAAAATATAATTTCTGCATCATAATTATGATTTGTCCGGACTTTTTGGAGTTCCAGGTTTGTTAATAAAATTTTATTTTGTTATTAAAATCATTTTGAATGGATGTAATCCCACTCTAGAGCTGAAAGGTGAAAGATATAAATTACCTACTTGTACTAGTTTCTAGTTCCGTATCATTATTTTTTATATAATAGCTTGTAAGTAGGTATGTACGTTGTAAACTGTCCAGACTATAATGTTCTTTCATTACGGTCACAGAACACACCTACCTACCCTACCTACCTGATATGGTCCACTTCTGTTTGCAAACCACGACTGAGCTGATAAGGAAAGGCGCTGGCGTTACTCTTGCCTTTTGACCCTTTTGTGCTTTTGTGATCGTAGTTCGAGTTCTTATATTTTTCAAATTATCACAAACCCTTGAATTTGCGACGAACCCTTTATGTAGGTACTCTATGCCTAAGCGAATTGAAACTGCAGAAAAAAATATGAACATATACCTACCTACCAATTTTAATTCTGAGTAATTTTTCATACAATCTGCAGTATTCTTTAAAAATATTTTTCATATAGGTACCTACCTACAGATGTGTTTCCAGTTAGAATTTATCAAAATTATAGGTAACATACCTAAATTTATACCACTAACTTTTTTGGTATTTATTTCAGTAAAGCGATCAAATGTATGTTCATGATTAGTTCTGACATTATTATAAATCTTTACTATCAACTTTGACAAACATTCATTGGATTTTTAATCTTATATTAGCCTGATTGTTCTATTAAAAATGGCCTTTTCTGTTTTATCAAAGGACAACTTGAAGAAGATGCGCCTGCTAGATGACAAGATTGTTTATGCACTTAACACATCTATACCCACAGAATCTTTCAGAAACAAAGTGGATGCTACATCAGCTTGTCAAGATTTGTACTCTCAAATCAAAAAGGGGCATATGGATAGAGAAAATGTTATCAAAAATTGTATAGTGATAACAGCTGACTTGGTAAAGAATTTAAAAACAGATAAGGAACAGAATCCTAATGATTTTGATGCATTAAAAAATCTAAAAGCTGAACAACGGAAGGTAATTCCCAATTTTTGCTTGTTTTTAGTTGTAGTAGGTATTAGGAATGAAAAACTAATTTATTTTTACAGTTGCGCCTCCTGCAAACAGAACTTAGTGTGGAGGAGGTTATAAAGGAAAAAACAACTAAGTTATTCACAGAAAAATGTAGAAGTTATTTCAAACCTAATAATGATTTATGAAGACTGAGAAAGCATTTATATAGTATAGTTTTTGAATTTATTAGTGTAAATATTATAAATAGAAGTCATTGCCTTTATAGATTTTTTTATTGCAAGTAAAATAATAATCATGATTCAATATACATTATTAAACTAAATTTGTATAGACTAAAAGCATTAGTAACAAAATATCCGCAATAATTATTTCAACTATCATTTTCTTCTTATCTTATAGACAGACAACAATAATTTGAGTAAAAACATCAGCAACAATTATGTTGACTATTATTTTCTTCTTGAATTACTTAGAAGATTCAGCATGTTCCTCCTGGTATTTCTTGTGCCAATCCAGATTCATCTGATGCACAGACTCACCACGTTTAGCGGCTGCTTTTCCAGCTAAAACAGCTCCCAAGCTTGCAAGTGCAGTGAGCAACATGAGATAATTTGACATTTTAATTCTTGCCTCACTGCGAGACCTCTCAATAATTTCAGCACTGAAAATTACAAGAACAACAATTTCATAAAATAGGCTTGTTTCCTAAATTTTCCTTTTTAGTCCGTTTTGTAGATTATTAAAAAATATTGGACACGTACTTTTTATTTTTTATGTAACCAAAAAATAACGGAGATAGATCAAGTCGAAATTTCACATGACGTCACGCCTCGCTACAGTTAGTTCGCACGTTATTGCGAGCTGTGACATCACGAGTCCCCCACCCTAAACTTTAATGCGCTTTATCTATGCATATTTCCATTATTTTAAAAAAGCAAAAAATACGTGTCTTTTATTTTTTTATTATCTAACTGACGGACTAAATAGAATTTTGATTTTTTTACCCAGGAAACTAGCCTATTATTTTTTAAGTCTTTCCCTTTCCTTTAAAATCTTTTTATATATAAATCACGTGTCACGTTGTTTGTCCGCGATGGACTCTGAAACTACTGAACGGATTTTGATAAAATTTTGTAATCATTTATAATATGGTCCATCTTAAAATATCTTTAGTAAATAGTTTTTATCCCGGAATTCCCGCGGAAACTCCGGCACTAATGCGGGGAACTGCTAATCACCGTAAACTACTGTCAGAGGTACAATAGTATATTTCATTACAAGTGCGGAAAGCCTGTCATTGCAAAGAGTTCCGACAAATGTCTACCCGAGCCGAGGCGCAGCCGAAGGTCACCTTCGGCTGCGCCTCGGCTCGGGTCGACATTTGTCGGAACTCTTTGCAATGACAGCCTTTCCGCACTTGTAATGAAATATAGTATTTTCCCCGCAATTCCCGCGGGAACTCCGAAATTACCGCGGATGAAATCGCGGGGGACAGCTAGTATTTTATAAAACAAGGTAACTGAATTTTAACATCACCATGTTAACACCTAAAATTAAATTAAAAATATACCTAAATATATATATTTACAGTTATATACATAGATACATTAGTAACTACATTATTTTAGCACAAAACAGGAAAAACAAACAATAAAGAATGTCTTTGTTGATATCTATTTTTTTTAAATTAATTTTAGATATAGTGTTTCATCATACACTAGGTTACAATACCCTTTGCATAAAGGTATGATGGTATTGGCACTAGGCGGAACCGCACTACAGCGGAGCGACACGACGCGACACGGCCAAATATTCTTAGCATGAAATTGTATGAGGTAGGTATAACGAACTACCCAGCAGCGGAACTGCGCGACGCGGTGCGGCGCGACAAAGTTGGCCAACTAGGCAACTACGTCGCGCAGTTGCCACGACGTGCAGTTCCACTGCCGCGTAGCGCGTTATACCTAAGCAGCGCGACAGCGACGCTTCACTTCATATTTCATACAAAACGGAATATTCAATAATTCAATACTTATATCAGAGCTTGTCGGACTACATCTATTTAACAATTAGTTTTGTAAAAAACTAAAAAGATGAATAAAAGTAAAGTAAAATGAATAAAAGTTATTATTTAGTAACTATCCAGAGCTATACGATTACAAAATGAAAACAATGATTACTATGAAAAAAAAAAACATTTGGCTAGAATTGGTCTTTGTATTTTTCTTGATTACTTTAGCCTTTTTATTTTTCCTTGCATAATAGTGGCACTATATGGCTACGTCCAGAGAGAAGGTAATCACTACGGCTACGTCCACATCTATTTCATTCATTGCGCTCAGTGGTTGCCGACCGACTACGGACAAAAATGTCGCGCTGCTGCAGTTTCAGTGCGATATAGTGAACTTCATCTAGAAGTGTCGCATCGCTCCACTGCAGTGCAATTTCGGCTAGTGCAGTCATACCTTTAAAATAAGCAACATGAAACGAAAATAAAACAAAAATAATTCTAATATAAATGAACACTATATACAACGTGTTAATGAATTAACTGAAAACCTGATACACCCCATTTAAAAAAATAAACAATAATATGATTAATAGTACATTGTTTTCCTAGGGGTGAAAGTAACTTATTTAGTCCCGAGACGGGGTTTGGCCAATAGATCGAGGGACTAAATAAGTCTTTCTCCCGAGGATAACACTGTGCTTTTCATTACGAATGCAAGGATAGTCAAAATAAAAATAGGAATTAGCTAAAGAAAAAATGAGTGAATTTTATTTTAATTAATACCTACTTAAACTTTACGTTATTTCAATTTGGATTTGGATACGTTATTGCAATTACGTTAAAAGTTGGAACATGGTTCAATAGAAATGTGAAAAAAGACCTAGTTTTTTTTTAATAATTTGACAGTTGTCAGTTGAAAGCGATTCTCCCTAGGGCTGAAAAGGGTTACTTTCAACCCGCTTCTCAGGCAACTTCAGACCTACTTTCCGAGTATGAGTAATCAAAAATATATTTTATGTCGAAAAAAATTATACTTTAAAAGTTATTCAACATTAGTTTGGAGGTGACCTATCTACGAAATTCCAAGCGCTACGTCCGCGCCTACCGGTTCGAATTTTTTTGCTGCGCTCGGCGTACGTGCCTAATATTGTATTATAAATAATTTAGACATGGGCTAGTAAAAATGAAAAAATACAACCTATATTAAAACAGTGCGATCGATTCGCTTGTCGATTCTGAGCAAACTACTTTCTAGTTTTCAGTTAATTCATTAACACGTTGTAGGTACCTGTATTTGGATTTTTTTTAAATGTTTACCAGTCGGCACAACAATAAAAATAAAATACATTACTGTGACTGCAAAAAGAACTTGTTTTGTGAGTGAGTTAAATATAGTTGAATTTAAATATAAATGTGAAAAAAAATGGTAGCTCTCAGTCAGCCACAAATAAACTTGTAAACTATTGCATTTATAATATATAAAATATTGCATTTATAATATACAACGTGTTAACGAATTAACGGAAAACTAGAAATTAGTTTGCTCAGAATCGACGTCTGAATCGATCGCACCATGTTTTAATATAGGTTATATTTTTTTCATTTTTATTAGCCCATGTCTAAATTATTTATAATACAATATTTGGTTCGTACGCCGCCCGCCCGTAGCATAAAACCACACCGAGCGATCAATAAACGCAATGCTTCTCGCTTCTGCTATGACTTTTGTTAAACCTTATATTCACAAAGTTAAAGAGAAAGATATGTTGCTAGTATTGTAGCCCCGCCCGCGCACCCCGCATATTTCGCCAGCCGAAAGTGAGACGCTGGCGGCGCCAGTCAGTCTGCGCGCGTCGCGTCGCTCACAGTAGCGAGGTGTTATTGTTTGTTTTAAGAAGTTTTCTAACCCTCGGGCCACACTAACGGGAAACGTCAATGCCTATCATCGCGATGATTATTGCGTTAATTTTTAGTGTAGTAGTGTGACCGCTTCAACGCATTAATTTTCGCGTTAATCTCTTTGTACCGCCACTTGAGCTATCGCCTAACGTGAAACGATATTGTGGATGGCCACACCTACGTTGAACATCCATCAACGTGATAATTAACGGCATTTCCCGTTAGTATGGCCCTAGCATAACAGAAATATTGCGTGATTTACTCGACGATGTGCCCCGATGTTCAACACGACGGAGCACCATCGCATTTCCAGTGGATATTTCGTAGGTACCTCGAAACGGAATACGGTGAAAACTGGATTGGAAGTGGTGGACCTGTGCAGATCATCAGATTTAACTTCACTCGATTATTTTGTGTAGGGTAGAGTCAAAAATATTGTTTATGACAGTGGACATAGTGCCAGAAACGTTAATGAATTACGCGAGGCCATTGTGAGTGCATTTGAAATCGTGAAAAATGACACTTCAGTGCTCAACAAACTGAAAAGACACCTACAAAAGCGTGCGAGACTGGGCATATGGCAAAGAGGTAGACATTTTGAGACCCTTTTACCTAGACGGCAAAATTGGACTGCTAATTATTAATCCCTACTATTATAAATGTGAAAGTAACTCTGTCTGTCTGTTACGCTTTCACGTCTTAACGGCTTAACTGATCATCATGAAATTTTGCATACACACTGTCAGCGGTACAGAGAAGGACATAGGGTACTTTTTATCCCGGAATTCCCGCGGGAACTCCGAAACTACCGCGGGTGAATCCACGGGCAACATGTTTGTAACTTTACGTTTTTTTATTATTATTACAAGTACAAATTAATCATTTGTAT
Source organism: Zygaena filipendulae (assembly GCA_907165275.2). NCBI lineage: Eukaryota > Metazoa > Arthropoda > Insecta > Lepidoptera > Zygaenidae > Zygaena > Zygaena filipendulae. The sequence goes on from OU015657.1 coordinate 6,090,574, forward strand.
GTATTATGTCCATTAAAACACTAGATTTAGGTAAATCATGTTTATTGTGCTGAGTAGCAAAACTAAAAGTGATCTGTCAAAACTATTATATCTACCCTCCTTAGTTTCACTTTTTCTATAGAAGAAGTTAACAAGCCTACCCTACATTTACATACATGACATACCTCCCCCTATAGTAAGTACTAAGTATGTACTTACTATATTCTAAGTTACACATAATAACATAAAATGTTTCTGTCATTATAATCCTCCACTAAGATCTTATACACTATTACACTTAAATATTTTGACAGAGTTTTAATAAACAAAACATAAATAAACTTCTAATAATAATTCTCATAAGTTTTATCCTAATTTTACAGAATGTAATCACAGCTATAATTATTATCCGTAGAACTGCCAGGTCTTGTGTAAGGTGACTGAGGGTGTAATCTAGGCCTATTCTTAATTTTACCCTCTGAGCATATTGGTTCTGAACCTGAGATTACCACCTCAGCTTCATGGGGAATTCCTAACATTTCAGCCCAATGGTCCGAGCTGGGTATTTCAATCATTTCTTCATTGTTATTTTGATTATGTTCTTCCAGCTCAAACTCATTCTGGTTACTGATACACCTGTTGTCATCACTCTTTTGTCCTTCACCCGTACTTTCTTTTTCTATTTCTGTGTCTTTAGTTTTAATCAACTGATCAATATGCTTCTTTACAACTGTTCCTTGCTCAGTTTCAACTCTGTAGCTGGATGGCCCCTCTTTTTCTACAACTGTGCCTGGCAACCACTTTGTCCCTCTGTTATAGTTTCTGTACATGACTTTTTGCCCAACAGTGGTTTCTCTGTGTTTTCTTTGCTCGTTGTTAGCAATTTGCTCCTCTCTTTTTTGATGACTTATACTATCTGGATGTAAAGTGTCCAATAGAGTCCTTAATTTTCTGTTCATGAGTAATTCTGAAGGACTTCTTTTAGTTGTAGTACATGGCGTCACTCGTAAACCTAATAGCATATTTGCCATTTTAATATCCCACGAAACACCATCCATCTTGCGCAACTTATCTTTAACGGTTTGCACCATTCTCTCTGCTAATCCGTTGGTGGCCGGATGGTACGGCGCCGTCGTGACGTGACGTATCTTGTTGGCGTCCAGAAATGCTTTTGTTTCGGCCGATACAAAGGATGTACCGTTGTCCGATACCAATGTTTCACAAAGTCCATGTGTTGCGAATAATATCCGCAAATGTCGTATTACAGTCTCCGAATTTATGTTGTTCACGATGAAAACTTCAGGCCATTTAGAGTATGCGTCAACCACTATCAAGAAATTTTTATTACAGTAGGGACCAGCAAAGTCGACGTGAATTCTGGACCACGGCCTGGCAGGTGTCACCCACTCGTGGCTTGTTTTAGGAGGCATGTGCCGATTTTCTAAACATCTCTTACAACCGTTCGATAGTGTCTCAATATCCTCGTTTAAGTGTGGCCACCAAACATAACTTCTAGCCAAAGCTTTAGTGTGCACAATACCGCTATGTGTTTTGTGTAACACACTGAGTATAGCGGTGCGCAAGGGTGGTGGCACCACAACGCGGCTCCCTAACAGCACGCAGCCATCCTGCTGGGATAGTTCAGAGCGATGCAACCAGTAAGTACGAAGTTCACCATCTTGAACTTTGGCGGGCCAACCGCGATATATGACTCGAGAAAGTATTTTATCTTTCTCCGTCTCGCGTGCAATTCTCTCGACATCGTATGGAAAGTCTTCAGGAGTCTCAGCCATCAATAGAATATCAGAAAGTTTTTCCTCAGGTGCTTCCGGAACGGGCTGAGGCCAGCGACTCAAGCCATCAGCGTTGCCTATCTGAGGCCCTGGTTTATACATAATATCGTAAGAGTGTGATGTTAGAACTAAGGCTATCCTTGTCAATCGAGGTGACAAGACTCCTGGCATCGGCCGTTTAGGATCGAAGATACCCAGCAAGGGCTTATGGTCTGTGACAATCGTAAAAGATCTGCCCATAAGATAATTGTGAAATTTTTGAATGCCAAAAGAAATTGCTGTAGCCTCTTTGTCTAGTTGAGAGTAACGTCGTTCATGAGTGTGTAGCGTTCTTGAGGCCATCGCTATTGGCTTTTCTTCTTCGCCTTCCACGTGTGCCAACACCGCCCCGACACCGTACTCCGAACTATCGCATGTGAGTACAAGCGGTTTCTTCAAATCATAGTGAACAAGTGTTAAGTCAAAAGATAACAAGTTTTTGGCTTTATGGAATGCGTATTGTTCGCATTGCGTCCAACGCCACGTCTGGCCCTTGTCTAAAAGTCTATGTAATGGTTCGAGTACAGTCGCCTTGTGAGGTATGAACCTTTCGTAAAAGTTATATAAACCGAGGAACGCTTGTAACTCCTGAACGTTCTTCGGTGCTGGTGTCTTTACTATAGACTCAATTTTACTAGGTGCAGGATGAATGCCCTCAGCGTCGATTAAGAATCCCAGAAATTCAACTTTTTCCTTAGCTAACCTGCACTTGGTTCTGTTGAGTCTAAGGCCGGCTTTCTGTATGCGGCCTAGCACGACATCTAAGCGCTGCATCATCTCTGTCATTGTGCTGCCGCTGATTATAATATCGTCGATCAGGACTGCGACACCTTGGATTCCTGCTAATAAAGATGTCATTAATCTTTGAAAAATGCCCGGGCAAGCCTTGACACCGAAAGCCAACCTATGAACTGAATATAGGCCCTTGCAAGTATTCAATGTGAGCAGCTTGGCCGTATCGTCATCGACGACCACCTGCGTGTAAGCCCGATCTAAATCCAGGGTCGTAAAATATCTTCCACCGGCGATAACAGCGAAAACTTCATTCGCACTCGGCATAGGATAAGTATCTGGCTTGGTAGCCATGTTGACAGTGCTCCGATAGTCACCGCACAAACGAATGTCTCCATTCTTCTTCACGATGGGCACGACAGGTGTCGCGCAGTCGCAGAACGCCGTCGGGCGCAGCACGCCCTCCCCCACGAGTCGGTCTATCTCGCGTTCGACTCGCTCCTTGATCGCGTACGGCACCGGGCGCGCCTTAAGAAATCTGGGCGTAGCGTCCGATTTCAAATGTATGGTGACCGGCCTCCCTCGGTAGGTACCTAGGCCTTCTTTAAAAACTTCGCTGTATTTCTTAATGACGTCATTCATTTTCGAATTGTCTGCATTAGAAATGAAATTAATTCTAACGGTAATGTTTAACGGTGCCAGCCAATCTCGACCTAATAAATTAGGTCCGTCTCCTTTCGCAACGATAACGCTTAAATCTTGCACGATTCCATTGTAGCGCACTCGTAGCGCGGCCCGGCCGAGCAGCGCGACGGGCGCGTCGGTCCACGTGCGCAGGGCGAGGGGCACGCGCTGCAGCTCGAGCGGGCGGCGGCGGCGCGCGCGGACGGCGCGCCACGTGCGCTCGTTCACCAGCGAGAAGCTCGCGCCCGTGTCCACCTGCATCGTCACCGGCGTGTCCTCCAGCGTCACCTGCACCTCGTACGGTGGGACGCGCGTGTCGCCCGCCATGCTGTACACGCCGTTCAGGTTGCCTTGCGACTCGTCGTCGGCGAAGTTAACGTTTTGTTTGGTTTGCTTTTTCTTAGCAATACAAATTTTTTCGACGTGCCCCCTTTTCTTACAATATCGGCACACCGCGTTGAGGAAACGGCATTCTCCCCCGTGTCGGTCGCCGCAACGGTAACAGAGTCGATAGTTCGCCCTGTGTTGTACGGCGTTGATGTCCATCGGCTCGGGCGCCCCGGCCCCCGCGGCAGCGGCGTCGCCCGGCGTGTCGGCGGCGGCGGCGCCCTGCATCAAACGGACGTCCATCCCCGCGCTCTCTCCGAAGACAACATCGCATCGACGACCTCTTTATACGTCAAATTGTCACGTTTTAATAGGTCGTACTTCAATTTACGGTCGGTCATGTCACACACCAATCTATCACGCAACATACGCTCCAAGTCTATAAAATTGCAGTGTGAGCTTATTTTCCTTAGTTGCGCTATAAATTCTGATGCTTTCTCGCCTTGATTTTGATTGCGATTGTAAAATTTGTGAGACATTGATATCTCGTTAGGTTTCGGACTATAACGTTTTGTTAGAATGGATTCGATCTCTAAAAATGTCACATCATTGCACTTTTTAGGTGTAATTAATGCTATTACTGTTTCAAACACTTGAGCACCGCAAACTGTATAAAAATTAGCACGTTTCACACTATCCGACTCGATACCATTTGCTTCAAAGCAAAAATTTAGTCTATTTATGTAAGTGTCCCAATCGTCCGTTTGTGGGTTAAACTCACTAAATTTCACTGATTTCCGATCCATTTTTACGAAAATTTAACTCGTCGCCACTATTATGTCCATTAAAACACTAGATTTAGGTAAATCATGTTTATTGTGCTGAGTAGCAAAACTAAAAGTGATCTGTCAAAACTATTATATCTACCCTCCTTAGTTTCACTTTTTCTATAGAAGAAGTTAACAAGCCTACCCTACATTTATATACATGACAGTATGTTTACAAAATGTACCTATTCATTAAATTCAATATTATTAGGGGAGGAAATTTTACAAACAGGTTGCCAGTCCAAAGCCTGGAAAAGTGTGATGGAAACTTTCCAAACATTTTTTTTAAGATTTTTTCAAACTACCACGGTTTAGTTAAAGTAAATAAAATAAAATAGGTACTCAACACTTTATTGAACTCAGTAGGTAATACGCGCGCTGTATGCAACGAACAGCTGATCCAACAAGACCTACTTCAAATCGGTCATTGACACGCAGGTGCGGACTGCGGGCGTAGCGCTTTGGATCTCGTAGATAGGTTACCTCCAAACTAATGTTGAATAACTTTTAAAGTACTAATTTTTTCGACATAATTTATATTCTATTTCAGCGGTAGCAGCAGCGAATAGAGTAGCCAATAAATCAATTGAAAAGTCGGTATACATCTTTCGTTCACAATAACTTTACTTTTATGTACTAACCGCCGCACTCAGAGTCGACTTTAATGATTACTTAGTTAAGTATAGATTTTTAAGAAAAAACTGCCGCATTCAGACAAATTTAATAAATTAATGTTAATTGGCATTTAATGAGATGTAACTTAATCAGTTAAATGCCAATTAACATAAATTTATTAAACTTGTCTGAATGCGGCAGTTTTGTCTTAAAAATCTATACTTAACTAAGTAATCATTAAAGTCGACTCTGAGTGCGGCGGTAAGACTTATCAAAATAAAAAAGAAAAGGTGTTTATTAAAACTCCTTTAAGTTTAACTTGTAAAAGTTTGCGCACTGAATAAGAATTTTTCTAGTAAATAATATTTTTTTTATTAGTTCTTTTTGATCCACCATTCACAAATACCTAACATCAATTTCAAGGATTATTTTTCTTGCTCTCGCTGTGAGATGTGTGGTCCGAGTGTCGTCACACATTGTCTATAATGTATGTATGTACAGGTGTGTGTGTTGTGTGTGGTGTGTGTGTTGTGTGTGGTGTGTGTGTTGTGTGTGGTGTGTGTGTTGTGTGTGGTGTGTGGTGTGTGCGTTGTGTGTGGTGTGTGCGTTGTGTGTGGTGTGTGTGTTGTGTGTGGTGTGTGTGTTGTGTGTGGTGTGTGCGTTGTGTGTGGTGTGTGTGTGTTGTGTGTGGTGTGTGTGTAGTTATGTATGTATATATTAGTATGTATGTATGTAGTTATATATGTATTTATATTAATGTTTATTTGTATGATTATATGTATATGTTTGTATTTGTATGTGTATGTATGTGTATTTCTTTTTACCTATATACTTATATATTCCGTTCCGAATTCCGATCATAAAGCCTTACATTGTTACTTTTATTTTTACTTTTAAGTTCTGTGTTTCTAAATTGTTATAGTTTTGTGTACATACTGCTAAATTCTGTACTTTATATAAGGGTAACTATTATTGGCTCATAGTGTAATCTTGTAATCTAAATCTATTATATGTTTTTGTACCTGTTGTTGTCCTGAATAAACGAAATTAAAATAAAATTCTAATTATATTATTGTTTATTTTTCTAAATGGGGTGTATGGGGTTTTCAGTTAATTCATTAACACGTTGTATATATAAACTTGTTGCATTTATACTTCTTAAGCTATCAAATAATTCACTCTAACTCACTTTAGAATCCGAGTTGACAACAAAATGACTAACCATGAACTTGAAATCAAATTACATAATTTGATTTTGATGTGTTTTATACTATCTACCCACCTATCTATGTTTTTCGTAGAATGATTATTCCGAAACACGCCTACCTGACTGCTAGAAGTCGATAAAATAAGGCAACTTAACATACGAAACAAAGGCAGGAACATCACTCCTGGTCTTGTACTTTTTCGTCCAAACAAGGATAAACTTCTGAAACTCGGATGGTTTGTATCTTGTAGCCATGGATCCCTCGGAGCCAGAGCTTGGAGGTGGAGTACACATACTTCTCTTGAGTACTAATGCTATTCTTGAAAACCTAATCATGATAAACTTTGAGGATGTAGGTAGGAAAAATAGAGACAAATATGCAAAATTGCGAAGTGATTAAAATTCGGCAAATCGTAACCTACTACCTAGGGCTAGGTCACGATCACAAATTAAGTATTAACTAGACTTATGTGTCACGATCACAAATTAACTTCCGTCACGATCACAGAGTACTTTTAACATGCAGTGTTGCCAACCCTCAAAAATATTTACTCCTAAAGGTTAAGTCAAAAACCCCTAAATCCCCCTAAATACAATAATATTATAAAAAAAAAACTTTATAGTAAATAGCAGCGCCAAGATTTTTGTCTAGTTTCGAAATCATTAAGGTGAAATTATTAGTCTTAAAAAAAAACAATTTAATCAAAAGCAAAAATGTCTCTATTTTTTTGCGACCAATCTTTTTTTCGTAATTACAAAATGAAGATTTATTATCAAAATGCTAATTATGAAATTCTTAATTTTTTGAAATTACGGCCTTCCTATTGATCGTAGTAAAAGTATCAATTGTAGTAAATCTTAATAGGACGCACTGTGGGAAGTTGCATATAACAACAACCTCCCGACGAACGCCCCGTTTTATCTTACATAATTCACTGTTTCCGCACACTGTTCATCACTAATGAATCACTATTATGCAAATTTCACCAAACTCAAACAATAGGTATTAATAACGATAAAGTAAGTGTCCATTTCTGCTCAAATCCCACCCAATAGTTCTAAGCATAGACGACGTAACCACAGTCGTGTCCTAACTCCTATCACCTATACCTATTATGTTTATGGTAAACACTGAAAATAAGAAAACTAGATGTCGCTTAGCCATTTAGTTTTAGATGAACAACTAAACATGATTGGCTAGATTGCTTTACTTCAGCCACATTTTTATACCTCTAAATTTTCTCGATGAAAAAAATATAAGAAATAAAAATTTAAATAAATATTATATATAATTTAAAAACTCCTTAAAAATACCCCAAAAAATATAATACCCCAAAAAAAATCCCATCGCATTCATTTTCCCCCTAAATCTAGGGGGAAAACCCCTAAGTTGGCAACACTGTTAAGATGGCTGCTCAGAACAATAACAGCTTTAGTTAATCTTTTGAAGTGCGCCCCATATTAACCGCGCGCGAAGTCGCGAAACACCCGCGAACCATGATACCACACTTATAGTTCGCGGGTGTTTCGCGGCTTCGTGCGGGAATGTGGAGAGCGCTTGAGGATGGCTGGTTTCATTTTTTTTTTGGTGAAGTTTACCCCTTTCGGGGAAGGCAGAAGGAAACTAAGTCCATATAGCTTATATATGGTATATTTCTTCTTCTGAAGCTATTTACATCGAAATGCATTGGTGAGATGCATTTCGATGCTTTACCGGAACTTTTGGCTGGTTTCATTTTTTTTTTTTGTGAAGTTTACCCTTAGAAGAATTATTCTTCTCCTCAGAAGCATTATTCTTCTCCTCAGAAGAATTATTCTTCTCCTCAGAAGAATTATTCTTCTGACTCCTCAGAAGAATTATTCTTCTGAGGCAGCAACCAAACAACCATCCCGAAGTAGGTTAATTTTCACTCTGATAGCTATGTATTGTTTAAGAAGTGTCAAAGTTTGTGCCAAAAACCGGATTCATCGAAAAATAAATCAATCGGAGTTCTTACGAACAAAGGACCCCTATCGTAGTCACAAAAAGTTTTAAAATCTTATTTGCAACGTGAGTTGAGAGAAAACAAATGGCGCCTGAAATTTCAAATATTTTGAGGTTATAAAAACAACTTGATCGTTCTGTGGCTTGGTTGCAACTTAAACGAGTGAAATTTTAACCGAACAACTGCGCCCCACGGAACGCACACCTGGAATTACAAACAGACACTTCAATTCTATTTATATGTATGTATGTACAGATGTATAGATTCTGGAGCTGGTTGCTGCGTTATTTTTTGCGGCTGTACATGAGGTCTGACAATTATAGGCACACCTATAGCGATTTCGGTATTTTTTATAGTAAATCGTTCATTTGCTTCTGGAAAGCAAAATTCGAAGAAGTGGAACTGATGATGAAGACCACAGATGGTCATCGGAACTACTCAACAATAATACGTATTTCACGGGTTCCGATTGCAGCGATTTCGAAAATTGTTTTTTTTTGAAAGGGGATACTCCCAAATTGATTCTATTGTCACCAAGTCGAGATCTGATGATGGGATCTTGGAGTAATTGAGGGAACTCTTCAAAAATTATAGCTACATCTATAACGATTTTTGGATTTTTTATAGTAAATCGTTTATTTGCTTTCGGAAAGTAAAATTTGAAGAAGTGGAACTGATGATGAAGACCACAGATGGTCATCAGAACTACTAAATAATAGGTATTTCACAGATTCCGATTCGTTTACTTTAATATGATTTCTAAACAATTTATGCTCGTCACAATGTATATGGTGAAGTGGAACTGATGATGATGTACCAGGAGAACTCCTCAACAATTAACGTCCCTGCGTCGGGAAAAACAATATTTTGTAAAAGGTGATGAGCAGTTGACATTAGGCTATTGTAACTTAGAGAAATTACGAACTAAGTCACTTAAAAGCAAAAAATAAACAAAATTTTAACAAAAAATTAAAACCGACTTCCAAAAACACAAAACTAAAAAACTAAAAATAAAAAGCTAAAAATAACAACATACCGATTTAATCCAAAAGACAAAAACACACGTAATATTCTTATTGATTTATGCTACCACTAATCGGTATGAAGTCGGTGACAAGCCAAATATGAAGGGGGTAGATGGGCTAAGTCGACTCCCGCCACCAGCTCTTCGTGAGCAGGACAACCCAAGTGGCCAGACACCAGCGGGCTTGTCACCGAATTCCAACCGATTAGTGGTAGCATAAATCAATAAGAATATTACGTGTGTTTTTGTCTTTTGGATTAAATCGGTATGTTGTTATTTTTAGCTTTTTATTTTTAGTTTTGTGTTTTTGGAAGTCGGTTTTAATTTTTTTGTTAATCGTTTGTAATCATCGGTTCGTGACAAGGTAGATTTGGATTTCTAAAAACGGATTCGATAATTTGGATATCGATACAAACCGATTTGTGAATGAAATCGGATTTCAGATACGTTTTGATATATTTGACCCATGCCTACTGTCTACTGAGCGGAACGTTTACATTTTAAGTTTAATTCTCATGTTTAATTATTTTTAATTCATGTCATGCTTATCTTTTTCTGTAATTTCTTTGTTTTGTTCTCAGGTTTTGTTATGATTTCTTACTTAATTCTAATTTGTGTAACATTGAACATATTTTGGCTGATGGCTTAGTAGTCAATGCCGTTATAAAAAAAAAAACCGCATCCGCATCGCCATTCGTCATAAAGGGTGTTAATTGTTCCTCCTATTTAACTATTTAGTGCCCTAAAATTACCAGTTTAGATTTTATGAAATAAAAACACAATGCATGTACTAAGACATTAACCAAGTGACGTTTAATCAAGTTTTTTTTTCTTACATAGTGGCATAGACAGACAGATGACAGACAGTATGGAAGTGGTTGCGATTAAATACATAATTATTTAACATCCTCCCTTTAAGCGCAAACCCATAGCTCTTGAACATTTTTGAATCTTCATCTGCGAAGTGGATTTTGTCAGAATATCAGCCACCATACTCTCGGTACCAACATATTTAACTTCTATTTCTTTCTTAATAATTTTCTCTCGAAGAAAATGATACTTTATATCAATATGCTTGCTGCGGGCACAGTAGGACTCTGTACCTGCAAATTTAATAGCACTTTGATTGTCACAGTATATGACAGTAGGTGAAGTTCCCGCATCACTGTGCAACTCGGACTCCAAATGTCTTAGCCACATTGCTTCTTGAGTGGCAGTTGCAAGTGACATGTACTCTGCCTCCATGGTAGATAAGGCAACAGTGCTCTGTCGTTTTGAACACCAGGAAACTGATGCACCCTGAAACATAAAGGTGTAGCCAGAGCAAGACCTCCGACTGTTAATATCTGAAGCCCAATCCGAATCACAGTAGCCAAACACCCCTTTATCTTCTTTGTTTTGGCTAAATATCAATTTATAATCCTTAGTTCCCTTTATGTAACGTAGTACTCTCTTTAGTGCTAGCCAGTGTTGCCGTTCTGGTTTGTTATTGAAGCTACTTAGTTTATTTACTATGAAGCATATATCTGGCCTAGTTCCTTGAGATAAATATAATAAGCTTCCAATAGCTTCTTGATATGGTATGTCTGTTAGTATATTTTTGTAATTTTCTGTGCTGATTAATTTAATACCAGGCTCACATGGCGTATAAACCGGTTTACAGTCTATCATATTAAATCTTTGGAGAATTTTTTCAATATAGGCAGACTGATCAATGCGAATTTCATTTCTTTGTGAATTTTGTTCAATTCTCCATCCAACAAAATGATTTACATGTCCAAGATCTTTCATATCAAATTTACTTTTTAGTTGTTGTTTCAATTTTAGGCCTATTTGTTCATTATTAAAAAACAGTAATAAATCGTCAACATAAATAAGTATAAATAGAATAACTCCATCATAAGTTTTGTAGTATATACATGGATCCAAAGATGTACTTTTCAGTCCCAATTCTTTTAATGCAGACGTAAGTTTCAGATTCCATTGTCTACTTGCCTGCTTCAGACCATAAATGGATTTATTCAACTTACATACTTCTTCTCCATGCTCATAGGAAGGTGGCTGGAGCATATATATTTCTGTGTCAATGTCACCTTGTAAGAAAGCAGTAACGGCATCCATTTGCTCGATAAATAAATTGTACTTGACAGACAGAGCCAACAAATACCTGATTGAAGTATGACGAACAACTGGAGCAAATATCTCGTTGTAATCAATTCCTTTCTTCTGGATGAACCCTTTAATGACCAGTCTTGCTTTATATCGTACCACCTCACCATCAGCATTAGTTTTCATTTTGTAGACCCATTTACACGGAATGGCTCTCTTGCCTTCTGGTAGAGTAACTAATGACCATGTGTTGTTTTTGAGGAGTGACTCATATTCATTATTCATAGCATTTCTCCACTCTTTTGCATTCAGGCCTGAAAGAGCTTCTTCAATGGTGTCTGGCTCTTTAACCAATAGAGCTATTGCTTGTTTTGACTCATTCGAGCATTCACATAAGTAGGTATTATGTTTATTGTTCCTTGGTCTGAGCACTACTTTACGCAATGATATATTACTTATATTTCTGTCTGTAGGTATGTAATCATCATCGTCATCATCATCATTGGTGTTGAAGCTATCATCATAATCAGATGATTCCTCTCTCTTTGTATTCTCATTTGGAGTCATGTTCTCTGAACTCGGAGACTCAGATTTGACAATTGAAGATTCGCCGTGACTATCATCTGATTGCGACGAGGCTTCAGGCTCGTTTCCTTGTAATTCAGAGAGTGGCACAACAACACTTTTATTTTTACATGACGTGTGCTCAAGAAATATAGCATCTCTACTTTTGTATATTTGTTTTTTAGTTCTATCATAAAATCTATACCCTTTTGTGTACTCACAATATCCAACAAATAACATTCTAATTGCTTTAGGGTCCCATTTTTGCCTTTTCTCTTTGGGCACATGGACCATGGCATCGCACCCAAAAATTCTCATATTTTTAATATTCGGCTTCTTACCCGACCACTTTTCATATGGCGTCTTGTAGTCCAGGGACTTGGTTGGTGACCGGTTAATTATATAAGCAGCTGTAGATACTGCTTCCGCCCAAAATGATTTTTCCAAACTGGAATTCAAAATCAAACATTTAGCTCTTTCTACAAGTGTGCGATTCATTCTCTCCGCTAAGCCGTTTTGCTCTGGGGTGTACGGGTTAGTAGTTTGATGTTGTATGCCAAATTTTTCTAAAAATAATCTAAATTCTTTATTTATATATTCTTTTCCGTTGTCTGATCTTAGTACTTTAATTTTTTTTTCAGTCTCATTTTCAACTAAGTTTTTAAATTGCTTAAATTTTTCTAAAGTATCAGACTTACTTTTCATAAAGTAGACATAAACTTTTCTGCTATAGTCATCTATAAAAGTAACATAATATTTGGCACCTCCTATAGAGCTAGTCTCCATCGGACCACATAGATCAGTGTGGATTAATTGGAGAGGTTCACAGGCCCTAGTACCGATACTTTTAAAAGGCATTCTCTTCATTTTACCTTCCATACAGGTTGTGCAAGTCTGAATTTTATTTTTTGATAGTTCTACCCCCTCAACACAATTCTCAATTTTCTGTAAGTCTGTGAAGTTAAGGTGGCCCATCCTTTGATGCCACAAATTTATATCATTCTCATCTACTGTTGACAATAATGCTGATGTTTCAGAAAAATCATTCAATACATACATGTTATTATGATGTAAGGCGTTCAAAATTAATTTATTATCTTGGTAAATTTTACAGCAGTTCTTTTCAAAAGTAACTTCACAGCCATTTTTTGTCATCTGACTGACAGAAAGTAAATTAGTTGTTAAAGAGGGTACATACAGCACATTTCTAACTTGTATTATCTGAGGTCTGCCTTCGGAGTCTCTTATTTGTAAATTCACATTACCACATCCTGCCACTGCCACAGTCTTGTCATCTGCCACTTTTATATTATTTACTGTTGTTGGAGAAACATCGTACATCCATTTTCTCTCTCTGCACATATGCTGCGAGGCTCCAGAGTCGATGTACCATCTGGTTTTATCCCATGTTTCTGCAACTGAAAAAGCAGCGTAATATCCATTATTTTTTGAATTATTATTATCTGATTGTAGGTTCTTTTTCTGAAGAAAGTAGCAGTTTTTACTGAAATGACCAAATTTATTACAATTGTAACAGCGTGGGCCTTTCTTTTGGTAATTATCAGGTGAATTTCTATGAGACTTTGACATATTTTGAGATTTATTGGATTTAATATAGTAGGCTGAAGAATCTGTCACTTTTACATCCTGTAACAGCTTTGTTTTTACAAAATCGGCAGTAATTGACACACCAGAGCTTTCAATAGCCATTATCATCGGTTTGTAGACATCGGGGAGACCGGCGAGCAGCAAAGTACCGAGCCACTCGTCTCCTACTACAAAATTAATATTTCTAAGCTTATGAGCTGTTGTCATTACTTTGTTAATGTAATCCTCAACACCAGAGCTGTTATCCAAAGTGGTTGAAATCAGATCACGCAGCAAACCTACTTTTCTACCGAGCCCGGAGTCATCAAATACCTTCTCTAACTTTGACCATACCTGTTTCGCAGTAGTCGCCTCCTGCACATGGACATAGTTAATCGGATCGATTAGAAGTATTATCTTTGACCTTGCTTTTGTATCCTTTTTGCTGTCTTGTACATAACCTGCAGTGGGTTCGATTGTATCCCATAGATCCTCATGCTCTAAGTAATTTTTGACGGCAAATTTCCATGTGGGGTAATTTTCTCTGCCCATCAGCTTCTCAATTGTGCCCATAGATATTTGTGAAGCCATATTTTGTTTATATTGAGCTGAAAAAGCTGAAAAATAGAATTCCCACGCGGCGTCGTAGAACTTTTTGAGGTTAAGTTAATTTTATCCAACTGAATCTCGGAACTGTTTCGGTAGAACACTAATTTTATTATTTGAGGAGCAATAATTGCCCATAACCTGTTAATTGTTCCTCCTATTTAACTATTTAGTGCCCTAAAATTACCAGTTTAGATTTTATGAAATAAAAACACAATGCATGTACTAAGACATTAACCAAGTGACGTTTAATCAAGTTTTTTTTTCTTACATAGTGGCATAGACAGACAGATGACAGACAGTATGGAAGTGGTTGCGATTAAATACATAATTATTTAACAAAGGGAACCAGGAATTCACAACACGATAATGTACGACACTGGAATGTACAGCACTGGAATGCGCGACACTGGATTGTATGACACCGGAATGTACAGCACCGGAATTGGTGACACCGCTCCTATCGGTCGATGAAATCACGCCTCCTTTCTTTGTGCTCGTTTACGTTACTTACCTAAATACTGGGTCAAGTTATTGTCAAATACGGCACATATATTTTATGTTAGATTTTTTGGTGATGATTATTAGGTTTCATGTTAGTGTTTATGCCCATTACGTTATTATGTTACAGTCTATAGGCAGGATAATCAAACAACGAACCACTCTATATATTTTACTGTATAGACTTAGAGTACAATACACTAAATCTGGTCCCTTAGTTTACACCTTATAATTATTATTTCCACGAGCTATGTGCCCTATACAGATTGTACAGATTATAAAAGTTACGAAAAGAAAGGAACCAAAACTGTATTAACTGGCGAACGGGAAGCGACTGGCGAGCGGTTAGCTTCGCCTGATTTACGACACCTTTCCTACACCTATCCTATAGTAGGTACTAGTGTGGCGATGATGTCACTATAAGCTATTTATTGAAATAAGTAAAAAGTAATGAGAACATTACTATCAAGGCCACATCATGAACAGATTTCAAAGTAGTATACCCGACATTCTTTATTAGGTTAGGTTGTTACTGATGACCAGGTCTCGCGAGCCGAGCGAGCGTAGCGAGCGTGCCGCGGTAGCGGCCGGCGATGCGCTAAAGACAAAATAAGGTGACATCTATTCTGGTCTACGGAGTGGCAGTCTGGGGCTGTGCGGCCAAGAGCCATTTATTACCATTGGAGCGCGCACAGAGAGCAGTGATTAAGGTCATGTTAAGAAAGCCCTATCGATATTCTACAGACTTGCTGTACTGTCAGGCGAAGTTGCTCCGAGTGAGGCAGCTGTTTATACTCAGAGCAATTACGCGTGCTCATGGTACCATTTTTGGCTCTGCCCAGCATGGTGAAATGCTCGGTAAACGTACCTACAAAGCTCTGCTTCCTCCATATAGATCGGTATTTGCTAGGAGATCTCCAGCTTACTCTCATTTTTGCATATATAACCATATTTGCAAATGCTGTGAGATTAAACTTATCAATGTACCTAAAGCTAGCAAGGTAGTGAAACATTGGTTACTCAAGTTGACCTATAGTGAAACTGAAGAAATTGTCAATAAAACTAAAAACAATTAAGCAATGAATTTTTCAAGTAACTTAGGAAACAACCAGTGCACACACACACACACACACACACACACACATATACACGCACACAAGCACACACATACACGCACACACACACACACACACACTTACACATTTAGATTATATAAATTTTTAAGTCCATGTTGTATACATTTCTCAAATCTCTGTGTAGTTATTAGGTATACCGTATTTGTTAACCGCACTCGCAGATGGCCAAGATACAGGCTCAGCCTAGTTTGGTCACTGATAGATAGTCTCGTAATTTTGTATTCACCGTTTCTTTGTGTAATAAATAAATAAATAATAATTTATTCGATTAATTCTTAGGTGTGACTATGAAGTTTCGATATATTATGCAAAAAAAAAAGAATATAACAAGTTGTAACAATTCATTAAAGTGAAAAATAATAATTACGTTACTAAATATTACACTTGGACTTGTTATTTGAATTTCCATCAGATTTTGAGACAGTAACTATTAACTACCTACTACCTGCATTGTATTGAATACTACTAAACGGAGCACGAAGTCGGCTAGGCCATGAAATCCGGTGTCGCCAATTCCGGTGCTGTACATTCCGGTGTCGTACAATCTCGTGTCGTGCATTCCGGTGTCGCCTTTTCCGGTGCTGTACAATACAGGGACTCGTCATAAATACAAGAAATTGAATTGGATTCACGGAACGAGTAGAGAGTTCTTTTCTTCTTTACGCAAATAAAGTTGCGCAGGTTGTTCCCTAAGCATTAAACATAGAAATAAAAAGATTCGAAGAAAATGGAATACATAACACATAATACTGAAAGTACGGGCATGGCTCAAATGTAAGTAATCTGTTAGGTTATTAGATAAAATTAAGAATTATTTTGCAACCTTGCAGCTGCAACATGGGCAGCTTGCTAAAGACATGAATAATAATATATCCTCTGATATTAATACCATACACCAGGAGTACCTAGGTGCCTATGTACCTAGGTGAACCTTAAAAACCGTAAATTCCTAAATAAATGGATGTATCAAACTCATCGAGAATAAAATTTACCAAAATTAAAGTTGATGATAACATCTCACGTGTGTGGTTAGTCCCGAGTAGTCTGGGTTGTTATCCAGTCAACTTTGGGAACCACTGCCATACACTCTTCCAAGTGCCAACTGACATAATTTCTTAATTGGTTTATTACAGATTGTGCTGTCAATGTGGTGTGCTTATAGAACCAAATCCATCCAGTACTTGTGTTAATTGCCTCCGAGGTCAAATTGATATTGCTGCAGAGATACCTAAGCAAGCCATACTTTTTTCCTGTAGAGGTTGTCAAAGGTATATTTGTTAAAAATCCAGCTGAAACTTTTCCCCAAAAAAACACACTAAACATTAGACAAATAAAAAAGGACAGAGCAAAAGGTAGCCTTTGGTGGATTGATTTATAGAGTGCACAACAGAACATACATTATTGTGTTTGAATAACATAGAGTAGCATAGTCCTACTAATATTATAAATGTGAAAGTGTGGATGTTTGGATGTTTAGATGTTTGGATGTTTGTTACTCAATCACACAAAAACGGCTAAATGGATTTGGATAAAATTTGGCATACACGTTGTCAAGGGTACAGAGAAGGACATAGGGTACTTTTTATCCTGGAATTCCTGCAGGAACTCCAAAATTACCACAGGTGAAACTGCAGCGCACAGCTAGTATAATAATATTATTATGTAAGATGACTCTCAGTTTAAGCAGCATTAGTATTGTGCGTGTGTGTGAGCATATTGTGTGTGTTATGAGATAATGATGGCATGCTTGAGGTTTAAGTATGCGAGAGTGTCTTCTATTATAAGTTAACCTTTCTATGTTAATTATTGTAATTGGTTTTACCGTTATAATTGACTATAAAATAAATAAATAAATTGTAGGGTATGTGCCGAGCTGTGGACTGGAAGTTATAGAAACAGCAAGGTCTTAACTAGTGCCCCGGTACTCACTTGTCATTTGACCAATGACCGCACTCAGGGTTGTTTTAATGATTACTTAATTTTAAGTAAAGATTTTCAAAACAATTTTTTTTTTAATCTTTACTTAACATTAAGTAATCATTAAAATGACTGAGTGCAGCCACATAGGTCTACAACTGCTTAATAACTGAATATTAAGTAATGGTTAACCTTGACAAAAGTCAAAACTTACTAATATTATATGCATAGACTAAGCTATTTGATGATATTGTGTAGTAAAGAAAACATCGGATATTTTTGATATAAATTCGATATACAATATCAAAAATGTGATATACATCCATTTTATATGACAGTAATATTATTTTTTATAGTATTATCAATAACGTTTCCCGCCGACTAATAACGGTTGTAGTACGTTCGTTCCCCCGCTCCACTCCATTGCCCGACTCGTCTTTGTTAGAACTTGATATAAAACGTGGGTATGCGTAAGCCACGATTCATTGTTACTTTGTGTTCGGTTCAGTGCAGTTATAGTGTCGTATCAATCTAATAGTAATTACGTGTGCTGTGTCATCTAATTATTTCCAGAGGTTTGCTAGCACGGGCAGTGGAGGTGAGTGTTCATGCATTGTAAAGGGGCCCCATTAAACTTGAGTCACAAGTCCCAGTGTCTGTAAGGAGCACTGCTCCGTGTTCCCTACGGATATCTGGTATGCTGTACAACTTCTAACTATGTTGGTGCAATTAATTGTAATAGTTTCTAGTTCGTTCTGTGTCGCTCAGCTAACAGTCTCCGTCATACCTGCCTTCAGTTACATTGTGTTATGTTATCATCATCAGTTATTCAGCTATCATTACAATAGCAGATAACTATCTGCTGTAATCTGCTACTGTGTTTCTTTCTAAATCTACATACTTTTCAAGTGTTTTTTTAAATATTTATATTTTTACTTTTAATTTGGTGGAATGGAACGTTACAATGAAACACCGATCACAGTTTCGGCTAATATTTACCATAAATACTACTTTTGCGTTCATGCATTGTAAAGGGGCCCCATTAAACCTACACCTGGGTCGCAAGTCCCAGGCACTGCTCCATGTTCCCTACGATATCTGGTATGCTGTATTATCTATAACTATGTTGGTGCAATTGCTTATTATAGTTTCATGTTCCTATTCTTTTCCTACACATATATCTTTAGGTTATTAAATTATATACAAAGACACTATAATTTAAAGAGAATAGACCGACAATACAAACTTTTACTATGCATAATGCAATCCATGTCAACCAATTTTTGTGGGGCAAACGATCAAAATAAAAACCAATCACATCGTTGCGATGCAATCAAATACCAATCACCACAAAGTAAATTTTAAATAGCCAATCACATCGCTTTCCGTCAAGTGGTAGGTGGTGGTGACTCGTCTGTGCTAGTACAGGCGGTCGTTACCGTAGGTAGGTATTTAAAATGTGATGCCGGTGATGCCACATTTTCACCAGAAAAAACTCCTTCAATTTTATTTGAAAAACTAAAAGTAATAATAACCATAATATTATGTGCTGCTATATAGTGGTTATTCTATTATCTTTGTGTGCTTTATGAATCAACTGGTTTCTCACTATATAAACCTTTTTCACACAATACTGTGTAAATAAACAAACATTATGATCATATTGTAGATACTTGAACCCACCAGATGAATGGGTGTATTGTGAATTGGAGTCGCGTGAGCTTCTCAAGCTTTGCTTGAAAAAGTTGAAGGGTATGGACCGTGTTAGGACAACTCATGCAGAATTTAGCTGGACAGAACCACACTCCAAGAGAATCAAAGTGAGTTTTAGTACAGTAACTAGTAAGCATACTTAGTACTACATAATTTTAACTACTTTGTTAAAAAGTTATTTAATTATTGACAATGATATTTAATATTAATATCATTGATTATTTATTGAAATTCTTCACACTCTATTATTTAAGCATAGTCTTGGTAGTTTTTTAAATCATACTTTTATTGTCTTATTAAAACTGCATACAATATCTATGAATTTAAAATATTGTTCAAAGGATAAATTATGTAATATATATAAAGTTAAATAGTTTTCATGTATTTTTTTTTTCATTACAATTTATTTTTTCTATACCTAGGTAGTTGTGACAGTACAAAAGACATTACAATGTGGAACAGTACTTGAGCAGAAGTTCACTGTGGAATTTACGATCCACCATCAGATGTGCAATGATTGTCACCGCACAGAAGCCAACAATATCTGGAGTGCCATGGTGCAAGTAAGGCAACATGGTAACAACAGAAAAACTTTCTACTATTTGGAGCAATTGTTAATTAAACACAACAATTTCAAAACAGTTGGTTATAAACCAACCAATGGTATGTTGAAGGTTTTTAATAGTAAATTTTTAATAATAATGATTGTACCTGCTTATTTATGAGTAGGTATTGAATTTAATAATAGGGATGTTTACGACTTTTGAAAATCAAAATTCTAATTACCTAGTCCGTCAGTTAGAAAACTATAAATCATTAGACACCTATTTTTTTATTTTTCAAATAAACTAAAATACACAGAGAGTTTAGGGTAGGGGATCGTGACATCACTTACCTCTACAAGCCGCCATACAAACTGTAATGCTACTGCTCCACCTGCGTTAACGTTGATGTTAATGTCCAATTACGCGTTAATTAAGGCATTAAAATACGTGTTGGCTACATTTAGTTTGCAACGTGCCGTTAAGCGTTAATTTCTAGTGAATTAACGCGTTAACTCAAAATGGAGGTCGAAGCTTCAAACAGCTGTTTTTTTGCAATGGAGGTAGAAGCAGCTGTAATTTTAGACCATTCCATTGTCGTATTTTTATTGTTCCCGCCAAAACAAAGTACCTAAATACGATCTTGCTCCGCACGTGCGCCACGCAAAATGAGAAGGCGTTAATGTAGCCAACACCGCTTAGTGCGCTAAATAACGCGCTAAAACCCTTTGATGTGTCCAAAAAACCGACACCCGAGCTATCGCTTAGCGTTTAACGTCATTATAATGTCGTTAGTAAGTTAACCCGTTAAAATGTTGGCCACATCTACGTAATGCCTTATTTAGCGCACTAATTTACTCGTTAACATGCAGGTTGAGCAGTAGCATAATGGTTAGTGTCGTCACGCGAAATTTCAACTCAATGTATCGCCGTTATTTTTTGATTACGTATAAAAAGAAAAAAATACGTGTCCAATATTTTTGAGTTTGACGGACTAAAAAGAAATTAGTGAAATAGCCTATTACAATACGTTATGCCATCTTTATACGAAACTGAGATTAAGATATGTTTTAGTTTAAATCATTCTTATTTAATTTGTAAGTGATATTATTTAAAATATAATTTCAGCTGGAGTTGACTTTCAATTCGCCACAGACAGTCATGCAAGAAAGTTGGTAGATTTTATACAATCAATGCTGCCTGTCAGAACTCAACATTCAAAGAAACTCATATCCCATGATATTCACAGTAATGTCTATAATTATAAGTTCACTTATGGTGTTGAAATCGTTCCATTATCAAAGGACAGTCTTGTTTGTCTTCCCAAGAAATTGACACAGCAACTAGGCTCCATATCTTCAATATGTTTGGTGCATAGAGTGACCAGCACTGTCCATTTGATTGATAATAACACAGGGCAAGGTAGGGAAGCTTTTTAATTTCTATAAATGAAGTAAATCTACGTCCATAATTATATACTATGGTATTATTGTATTTATTTTTGTTTCAGTGTGTGATTTATCAGCGACAGTGTACTTCCGAAATCCGTTTTCATCGATATGTTATCCTAAAGAGTTGATTGAGTATATTGTAATGGATATCGAAATTCTTAAGGAAAATGTAAGTAATATTATCAGATAGATTAGTATTTGTGTATACAGAACCAAATGTTAGTTCTATTTTTTTCACACACACAATGATACATAATATGCATTCAAAAACTTATTAATGAAACCTTTTTTGTAGTTTGCCATGTTCATGTAACATTACTATTCAGGAATTGATCCTTTTATGCAACACTATATTAAGATGTTACATTTATTTTTATAGAAGTTAAAAAAATGTAGATGTTATAGTTTACCTATCCTACTTTAAAATAGGTATTGTACTTGTCGGCGTGAGGGTAGTTTCATTAAAAATAACTGTTGTTTCCCACCGTCGAATAGCGGTGGTAATAAGTTCGTTCCCCCGCTCCACTCCATTGCCCAACTCTTATTTGTTAGAATTTGTTATAAAATGCGGGTATGCGTAAGCGACGGTTCATTGTTACTTGTTCAGTGCAGTTATAGTGTCGTATCAGTGTCGTATCAATCTAGCGTGGCTATAGTTATTACGTGTGCTGTGTCATCTAATTGTTTCGAGAGGTTTGCTTAAGTCGGGAGCACGGGCAGTGGAGGTGAGCGTTCATGCATTGTAAAGGGGCCCCATTAAACTTGGGTCGCAAGTCCCAGTATCCGTAAGGAGCACTGCTCCGTGTTCCCTACGGATATCTGGTATGCTGTACAACTTCTAACTATGTTGGTGCAATTAATTGTAATAGTGACGATTGGCGCAATGGTCACCATGTCTGCCCGCTAATCAAGAGGTTCCGGGTTCGATTCCCGGTGGGGGTGGACTTTGTGTGATGAACACAGGGTTCCATTTTCCAGTCTGGGTGTGTATATATATATCTATAGTATAATATATATGTAATAATATGTGTAGTATATACCACGTTTGCTTCATTTCCACGACACAAGCTTATAGCTTAGTGTGGGATCAAGTAGATCTGTGTGTTGTGAAGTGGATTATTATTATTATTATAGTTTCTAGTTCGTTCTAAATGTGTCGCTCAGCTAACAGTCTCCGTCATGCCTGCCTTCAGTTACATTGTGTTATGTTATCATCATCAGTTATCATTACAATAGCAGATAACTAACTATCTGCTGTAATCTGCTACTGTGTTTCTTTCTAAATCTACATACTTTTCAAGTATTTTTCTAAATATTTATATTTTTACTTTTAATTTGTGGAATGGAACGTTACAATGAAACACCGATCACAGTTTCGGCTAATATTTACCATAAATACCACTTTTGGGGAAGGCAAAATAAACCAACTTTTTCTGAAGTTTTGTACATTAAAATGCATTGGTAAGATGCATTTCGAATTTCGATGCTCTGCTGGAACTTTTAGAAACAAATCGTCACAGTTGAACACTTGAACCGTCTTTTTCTTCTTTTTTTCAATATGGCAACAGACGCCTTGGATCGGTAGGCGCACTATTCATGCCAATGTCAGTCAGAGAAAACAGTGAACGTCTGACCGTCGGTTGAGAAGCGAACCCTCAATACTTGTTATATGTAATTGTATGTATGCTGTAAATCTTTGTGTTGCGTCAAGTAAAGTTTTTTCAATTCAATTCAAAAGTTACAAAGAACAAATGGACATAGGTAAGAAATAGTGTGTTAACCCACACTGGAGAAATTTAGAGTAAATTAAAGTTTTAAAATTATAGCGCAATTTTGTGTCAACATCTTTTATGTTCAATACTTAGTTACATATTTGAACAATGTAAAAAGGTAAACACACAATTAAAAAACGTGCTCTAACTCTCAATAAATCGTTCTGAATCAATAACTTCATTTTGTGGGTTAACTTGTTATTGCTTATCTGCGTCCAAATATTTGTTAGGTCAGAATATGATAAGAAAAATTGATGTCATAATTCCTAAAGCCCCTCATTCACGGGCACGCCATCGCTCCAAACGGCTCGCGAACTTTCAAAAATCTGCTCGTGAATGTCAAAATCCCAGCAATCCAAATGAAGTGTTAAGAAAAAATGGAATTCCAAACGATCGAAATTCCATAGCGCCACGCCAATTGGCGCGGCTTGTCCGGTCGATGTACCATGCTCGTGAGTGTGAGAACCAGGCGGTACAGCGCGCCATGCCATCGCGCAGAGCCATTTTTCCCGCTCGTGAATGCGAAAACCCGCGCGCCATTTGTCTCATACCGCTTCGAGTTGTTGGATAATACGCACGATTGCACACTGCATCTTCAGATAGTATTATATACTTTTTTTTTAATTTGATTCACCAAACTGACAACAATATAACAAACACAACGTGTTTAAACAGGTGCTAAGTTAAAAGAGTAAAACAAGAATAAACAAAATGAACGTCGATGTTTGACCAAATTCAGGGAACTACCAAATATGTCGAAGTTCTCTTGCACCTGGTTGTAAGTAGAACATATTCTATAGATAGAAAAATGTTCTCCAAGGTTTGTTTTGGTTCGATGTAGTCTAAAAGTTGATATGATTGTGTAGTCTACTACTCTGACGTGGAACCGCGAATCCAATACGATCTAGGAGGACCGGGCAATGTACTAGTCCGTTGATAATTTTAAACAAAAGTAAAATGTCACTACCCTTACGACGAACTTGCAGCGGACTCAGACGGAAATGCGCTAAACGACTCTCGTAGGATGTAAGGCTACGGCACTTATTATCAGTAAAAGTAAGCTGGTATAAAAACCTTTTTTGTACACGCTCTATCCTGTCCGAATGAACTTGATAGCATGGATTTCATACAGGACTGCAGTATTCAAGAATGCTTCTGACCAGGCTATTGAAAATTAATATCGACAGGCTTGGGTTCTTGAGTAGCTTTGTCTGTCTGAATACGAAGCCAGACAGACGTGAGGCCTTTTTAAGTATTGAGTCAATATGTTGCCCGAAGCTTAGTGTAGGGGAGATAGGGGAGCATTGGGCACTTTTTTACTTAAGCCTTAATAAAAATGCAATTTTTTAACAAAATCAACTTTTTACTCCTTATATTAGTAGCACATATATTTGGCTTCATTTATAACGAAAAACACTTATACAATTATAATCAGTCTCAAAATTGCAAGAGATTTTCTGAATACTGTCAAAAGTGCCCAAACCTCCCAATGGTCGGGAGGTTTGGACACCTCGATGGGAGGTTTGGGCACTGTATTAAATAGGCCACTTAATGGTAAATTACTTGAATATTAAATAATATAATCATAAAAACTTGCAATAAAATCAACAAACAATCAACTGTTTTAAACTATAAGTACTCAAAACAAAAAAATACTAAAGATTTAGTACTTAATACTCAGTATTCTTACTTCAGTAATAAAATTTATCTAAGATTCGGTATAACCCAGATGGGCTTATCAAAAGTATACTTAGAGCTGCCACGCTTGACCCATATCTTTGGGTTTGGCAATTTGGTTTTGATGTCTTTCAATGGGACACTTGATATATCTTCAATCTCTGGATACATAAATGTATTACGTATTTTACTCATACGCATAAATTTAATAGTTGCCATCGAGTGACAAACTTCTTCAATTTGGCCAACATAGTGATAGACACTTTTCTTAGTGTCAAATTTCACTAGCACATAATCTTTGACCTTAAAATTTCTATCTAATACAACCACATCATCTTCATCAAACGAATTTTCTTCCTCAAAAAATTCATTTTCTATTTCCTCGTCACTGCTTATTTTCCTTTGTTTCTTCTGTTTCGATGTTAAAGATTTATCAAGTTTAGGTATTGCTTTCTTCCCTATATTTTTATTTTTTTTGTCTTCTTTTTCTTTGTTCTTTTTTTGTCGTTCTTGTTCTGCTATTTCTATTAATCTTTTCTCGGGCGTGTCTGTTAATATTCTTGTTTTTCCTGTCTTTCTCTTCATGCCAACCAGTTTCCTGGGGCCAGCTTTCGGATATGGTCTCATGGATTCGGGAGTTATTACCATAGCTTCATTAGTCACGCTCTGAATCGGAGTCTTAGATCGTGAAGGCCCGGGAACTGCCATTTCGTTCGTGAGATCCACTTGATTTTGATTTATCAAAGGTGCTGCGCGGACTCTGTCTGGTGTCGTTTGTTTTGCAGGGTCTTCGTTTGCTGTTGGTTGTTCTGCAGGAACGTTGTCTGTATCGGTCAAACAGCGATCAGTGACAGAAGAACAAAGGAAATCTTCATCTGTGAAAATGTTGGAGTTAAAAGGCCATATGCCAGGTTTTTCGAATCCCTTTTGAATATTTTGTGGCTTGAATGCAAGCGGAATAGCCACAGCAGCGAGCTTGGGGATTTCATAAATTGAAACCGTTTTGCCTGGATTGCATACCAACCAGTCTGTTATAGCCGTATTATAATAATTTTTCAACGGCCCATAGACAGTCAAGTCAAGGGGTTGCAGCTTATGGCTGCAGTGTGGAGGGAATGTTAGTAAAACTATACCAGATTCTTTACAGAAATCGAGAACTGGCACAGAAATATGGCTTTCGTGATTATCCAGCAGCAGAAGAACTGGCGAGGTAGGTGTAGGCTTGGCGTGTTTTGCAAAATGGTGAATAAACTTTAAAAAGTCTGTTGCTGTCATCCATCCTGAAGTGTGTGCTGATCCATCTGATCCAATAGGAGCATCGTGAAGCATAAATGGTTTGAAGTGCACCCGTGGAAATATGAAGAAGGGCGGTATAGAGTTTCCTATAGCATTTATTCCACAGCAAACCGTGACAAGCGTCCCTCTTTCAGCAGAAGTTGCTTGTCCAACTTGTTTGGTTCCTTTAGAAGCGACAACTTTTTGAGTTCGCTGAACAGTGGATAGTCCTGTTTCGTCTATATTGTAAATAGCTTCTGGCCCAAAGTGATAACGCTCATACACGGATTTGAGATTTTCGAAGAAATCTCCAACATTTTTTCTGTTGAAGCTGGTGGCTCTTGAGAGACTGGTAGCTTCCGGTGTCCGTACTGATAGCCGTGGGTGTCGTTTAAGAAACCCTCTTATCCAATCTTTTGATGCTATTTTATTTTTAGTCCAATTTTCTGGTATTTTTTTATTTATTGCACATGCATAGTCATAAGCCAACTGACGCGTTTGCACTTTTGAAAGTCCATAATTCAATTTAGAAGATGTTATGAGGTACTCTGACAGTTTTGCTTCTTCATCTTCAGCGAATATTTGGCAAGATATGAATTTAGAAGAAACATCTTTTACAGTGCCTTGTTTTAAATATCTTTGGAGATTTGATCTAGGTATGTCGTATTTATTTGCAGTCGCTTTAATTTTTGCTCCCTTTGTAATTTCTTCTATGGCACGTAATATTATTTCTTTAGGGATTTCGCGTCGCTTATTTTTCTTTTTAAATTCAAACGGCATTTTTCTAGAAAAAATAATATAATAATTAGTAACACAAACAATAATAAAACATCAAAAGTATTTAGTATTCAAATTGAATATTTACGCGCAATTTAAACCCGTCGAAATAATTTTCTTTTAACAGAACTTACTTTTTACAGCGATTGCCGAAACAAACAATAGTGGCGGGAGCATTGGGCATGCCCAAACCTCCCTTTAAAATTAGTGCTCAATGCTCCCCACCCCTTCATTTCACAAATAAATTCAAATATGTTTTTTGTAGTCTAATGTTTTATCTTAATTTATACGTTAATATTAGCTTTCGTAAACACATAACTAGATGACAATACAGAAACTTACGGCTTTACGCAGATCACGTTGTTATTTCCTTCGAAACCACATCAAAATATTTACTTTTGCACGCACGAAACGGTCGACACCATGTGACACTGACAACTAATCAAAATGGCAGATGACATTAGCCTGAGCGGTGTTGCTAGTTAGTAAGCTAAACTACCACAGTATACAAAATTAAGTACCTTTCATACGACCCGACTTACAAGGTGGTGCCCGAACCTCCCGACTGCCCAATGCTCCCCTATCTCCCCTACTATCCATTATGACCCCCAAATCACGAATTGTGTTTGACTGGCTTACAACGTCGCCATCAATGCAGTAATAGACTTCACAAGGTTTTTTTTGCCTAGAAAAGCGAACGTGGAAGCACTTTTTGACGTTTAGAATCATGAGCTTGTGAATGAGGAATTTACTTGACATTTAATATAGAAGTATCGTCAACAAAACATAAAATCAGCATTCAGCAGTCACGGTTATAAAGAGAGGAGCAGTCAACCGTTCGGATTACAGCGACGTTCGGATAAGCCAGAGTAAAGATTATCGAGGCTCTACTGTATAGGTATATACAACGTGTTAATGAATTGACCAAAAACCTGATACACCCCATTTAAAAAAAAATAAACAATAATATGATTAAGACATAAATTATGTCGAAAAAGTTAATAGTCTAAAAGTTATTTAACATTAGTTTGAAGGTGATCAATCTACCAAAGAAGGATGGCCAAATCGGACTCGATACGAAACAATGGTGTCCATATATGATATATATATGAAAAAAATCCTTATTTTTTAAGATTTAAGAAAACACAAAAAATATCTCTATAAGTAGCCACAAAAAAAAGATATCAATTTATTTGTGTTTTTGTAACTTCTACGACATCATGTATGTGGTTTCAGAACGCATCTATTGACGATTCATTTCGCGTATGACGTGACTTAGTATTCAAAGACTATAATTATTCACGTTTTTCTGAATAGTTTTACTAGATAGTTATGTAGGCATTAAATCAACAACTGTGTGTGCATTCTTGTCATAAAAAAAAATTATGTAGGTTCATAGTAAGTATAAGCATTTTGTTCAATTGCGTACATCGGAACGTCATTTGTCTTTGACAAATTACTAAATCTGTGGTCATCGAACCGCGCCAGTGATTGTCATTTTGATTTGATTGGCAATTGACATGACACCCGGCAATCACGCATTTTAATCGCTTGACTTGCTGTTCTATTTTGAATTTCCTTTGTCGTATTGACCTAGGCATTTTTACGGACTGATCACTACCACTTGTGACTACATTATTTCTATGCTAACTACACTTTTCGGTCGGGTAAAAGGTAGTTGTTGATTCTAACCTCAAATGAATTGTGGATTTTACGATGTTATTTTAAAAAATTGTGGCTATTTAGATATGATTTTTAAACGGGTTGGTATTTACAACATAAAAACAAATCAATCTAACTATAGTTTATTTTAGGACATGAAAAATAAAAGTCAAGTCCAGCTCCTATAGAAATTTTGCCATTGTTCTTTCATGTGCTATTCTTGCACCTTGTCAATGACCAATCCAACCAAAAACATTTTCATTTAAAGTGAGGCCAAGACTAGACCATATGACGGGCTCTCTCAAAAAGTGATCAGATCTCATGTAGAGCAAGCTTATAACTCTACATACCCTAACTCTACAAGGCCTAACTTCTCAAACTCTACACCTTAGCAAGAATATGTGGCTTGGCCTCACTTTACATGAAAAGTGATCGCGATTGAGGCGTCCACATTATCGCCGATCACACGATCACACGATCAACGATCATCGGCAATAATGTAGTGCAAGCATAACAGTGACATCTTTATCACAGATTAATAAGGAGAGTAATGACCTTACTTCTTATGTTTAAGCAGATGTCTTAAAAAAAACTAAAAAAAAATCATTCGTGTTCTATCGAGGTCCGGTTTCTGCTTATCCTTCCGGGAACAAATATGCGCTTATTTATTTTTGTTATACAGGAGAAACGATCATTTCCCGGCCAAGGCGCGGTGTCAAACAAGCACGTTGTGGCCGACGCCTGGGTCGTTAAAGCCTGTGAATTAGGTATCAACGATAATCCAGTGCATACTAGAACACATCTTGGCCACATTTTAAAACCTGGTGATTCTGTTTTAGGGTAAGAAAATACAGAATCTCTAACCAAAGAGTTTCACCAAACATATTTTCTTCAATAAACTACTTCTTAGGGTTCGAGAATCTCTCTCGGACATTCTTCAGTATTACAATTTATTATTCATCAATTTACTGGGTAGTTCCAGTTTAGTAAATATAATTTCAATCTATTTTTAATAATTGTGCCTTTAGGATTTTTTTGAAAAAGAATATATTTCAGTTATTGTCTACTAGTATATTATAGACTAATAATATAGGACGAAAAATACTATATTTTTATCCCTAATTTAATTGGCTATCTACTTGACTAAATTTTTTTTTTAGTCCGTCGTGTAGATTAGTAAAAAATATTGGAAACGCATTTTTTCTTTTTTTACGTAATCAAAAATAACGGCGATACATTGAGTTGAAATTTCGCGTGACGTCACGCCGTGCTACAGTTTATACTTATAGCACGTTATGACGTCAAGAGCCCCCACTCCTAAACTGGCGCCCAATAGCAGTTTTTCGACAATAACCCTTTTTCCGACTTATTGTAATATAAAAATATTTACGTAGGTACCTATTATATAGAAAATGAAACTGAGAAAATTCCCAACAATTTATGTAAGTACAATTATTTATTAACTATTTACTAACAATTTTCTTTGTAAAATCAATAGTTTTGGCGTACGAGCGCCGGAAAGTGTACTTCTACGTGAGTTTTGTCTGAAACAAAAACTTATTTTATCGTGGTGTTCCCGTGTGCGTTCCATGGGTTTGGGCGTAGTTGTTCGGTTAAAATTTCACTAGTTTGAGTAGTTTTTGTAACCTCAATATATTTGAAACTAGTTGTGGCCCGCGTTTTCACCCGCGTTAATTTCAGAGTTCCCGCGGGAATTGCGGGATAAAAAGTACCCTATGTGTTAATCTGATGTATAAACTATATTATTGTAAAGTTTCATTTAAATCCATCCAGTGGTTTTTGCGTGAAGAGTAACAAACATCCATCCATCCATCCATACATACTTATAATATTAGTAGGATTTCAGGCGCCATTTGTTTTCTCTCAACTCATCTCTCTCTCAATTTGGTTGCACCATTAAATTTTTAGAATTAACAGGGTGGGTCGACAAAGAAATCCAATAGTAAAATTTAGTGCCTCATATTGAGAGGTATCTGAATTGAGATTATGTATGTTTCGCGATTTTTTAACCGACTTCCAAAAAAGAGGAGGTTATGCAATATGCATTCGGCTGTATGTATGTCTTTTATTTTATGTATGTTCACCGATTACTCGAATACGGTTGGACCGATTTCGAAAATTAGTTTTTTTTGTTTGAAAGGGTATACTCCCAATTAGGTCCCATTGCCTTGGTGGCTGCTGTTTACAGAATATTCGCAGATAAAAAAAACCATACGGCACGTAGATTCAAACCAGAAAATTGAAAACTGCACCCATTGCCTCCCCCCTGGATCCGCGCCTGGAAGGGGGATATTGTCGAAAAACTGCTATTAAGCGCCATTTTTCTAATATGGCGGCGCGGGTGGCACAGATATAATTGCGGTGGCAAAGTTGAAATTCGGAAAGAGCACATCGAAATCTTTTTTCAAAACTCCCGAAAAACTTTCCAAATAATCCCATTTTTTTCGCACCAAATGACTGGACTATATATTACAACTTAAAAATTTTCGCTTATAACAAACGGTTGAAAGGTTTTTAAAAATGTAAATTTTAATTTGTAACGTGTTGGGTTCTGCAGCTACAACATCGCTGATTCGAACGTGAACGATGTAAATTTCGACAAATTGAACCGCGACGCCGTGCCCGACGTGTTCCTCGTGAAGAAACACTACAGTGGGAAGGCGGCGCGGCGCCGCGCGCGTGCCTGGAAGCTGAGGCACATGGGCGACGCGGAACAGGGGATCGACGCGCGGGCGGGACGCGACTCCGCCAACCGGTAATATGACGGGAATATTATACAATATTAGAATGCACGCCAAAAAACTTACTTATGCCCGCTACATGTAACACATTTCTAAGTGCTTTTATACTAATATTAAAAAGAGGATTTTTTTTTTATTTGCAGCGATTACGACGATTTCTTGGACGACTTGGAAGAAGATCCGGTATTGAGGCAAAACGTGAATATCTACAAGGATGCCGAAAAACTGGCAGTGGACACGGACGACGAAGCGGACCCGTCGATGCCGCGCATCACGCTCGCCGAAATGTTGGACGATTTGAACATCGAAGACGCGGAAATGAACGAAGTCTAAAGTCTAAATAATGCCAGCATTGTTATTTCATAACATTTATAAGGTGGATCCTTAGTACTATTATAGATTTTTTTACGAATTTCGATAGATATTTTGTCACACTAAGATTGTTTTTTATTTACGCTACATTAATAACAAAATACTTTTTTTTTCTAGACCAAAATAGTAAATCAATAACTTCATTTTGTGGGTTAACATGTAATTGCTTATCTGCGTCCAAATATTTGTTTTATTTTAATTTAATGATTTATCTTTAAACTGATTATATCATAACTAAATATTCTGTGAATATTTCAAGTGTCTACCTGTTGCCGTTATCAATATCGAACAAAAAATCGTTTGTTGTATGGGAGCCCTCTTAATTATTTATTTTGTTTTTTAGTATTTTTTGTTATAGGGGCAATAGAAATTAAAAATTTCAACTGTCTAACTATTACGGTGCATGAGATCAGCCTGGTGACGTACAGACGGACGGACGAACGGACAGCGAAGTTTTAGTAATAGGGTCCCGTTTTACCCTTTGGGTACGGAACTCTAAAAAGCAGCTGTAGTGCGAGTAAAATATTGTATTTAAATACGTATGAAAACAAGCCGTGACGATCTACCTATGGTAACATGTTTATTGTAATTTACTATACTTACATAAATATTTTAGATAGGGTTAAGTTTTATGAATTTATTCCATTATGATCGATCAATACGGTACATGAACTGTATTTCCAATGCGTATACTATTTAATAAATATTAAAAAAGTATTTTGCGTTTTCTCATTTATTTGAAGAAAGAAGAAGAAAATACATTTATTTCAGCACAACACACAAGAAAAAGAAACAAACATCAACAGTGCCTAATCTAAAGAGACATAGATAATAATATCTCTTACATGCTCTGCCGAAAGGGTCACCAACTCAGCATTAGCTAGGTGCGGGAACACCTAGCGCTGGTTTTCAGTTGGCAGCCCGCTGTCACGCACGGACAGGGGTAGCAAAAGAGCCAAAAAAAAAAATATACTATACATATAAATACAAGTATCTACACCAACTAAACATAAAAATATAAAAGATGAATAATATAAAAAATACAAGTTAATAAACATTACTTACAAAGTACTTAAACAATATAAATAATGAAGATCTGTAATATGGGCAATGTATCTACAAAAACAATAGGAACGTAAACTATTAGTTATTAGATGGAAATTCTTGGCGGGTAGATTGAATTTCTTCTGTTGGCATAGGGGGATTAGTGGAATAGGCCAAAGATTAATAGATATTCTCATAACCGTCACTCCCATAGTTCGTCATAACATTTATCTTGGCAAAATTGGCGATGAAAAAATTGTGTTTTAAAGACAAATGTCTAGATGTACCTATAATTCATAATTAATTTGTATTACTAACAATAGTTTATAAGAAATGATTTTACTAACAGAATTGATCCATGTCGATGGTCGAATTAAATGAAATTTATTATTTATTTATTACTATTAAATCAAACAAACAATGTAACTATGTTATCATCTTTAAATTCCTGTCATGTTTTCTATTAAGTCGTTCCTTATTTGAGGGAATTCTAGCATTATTTCATGGCAACACTGTTATTTAGTCGGTACCCTCATTCCCATTTGATAAATTAAAGTAGTGTACACCCACAATAGGGTACTTGCATGAATTTTTTTTTCCAGTCTATTTTAAAGATATATGGCCTACTTAAACAAAGCAAGAAAAAGAAAATATATATATGCATAAATTAATTAAATAGAGCGTTTCAAAGTTCCTACTTTAGACCTTACCGCCGAAACGCGGAATGACGTCACTTGTTTAAAATTACGCCTTATTAATCTGTGATAGAAATGTCACTGTCGTATTGACAGGGTCATGTGACACTGACAGACAGATAACTTCAATATCCAAAAGCGAAATTAAGGTTGAACTGTGTCGATTTACTTCCAAAAGTTCCAGTAAAGAATCGAAATGCATGTTACCAATGCATTTTAAAGTAAAAAACTTCAGAAAATGGAAAATATGCATTGACTGTATGCACTTAGTTTTTATTGCCTTCTCTGAAAGAGATAAATGTTTCCTAAAAAAATAAAAGTGACGTCATGTGTCAAGCTTGGCTCTGATTGGTGTTTCGTTGCAACGTTCCGTTTCACAAAATTAAAAGTTGAATATTTTGGAAACTATGCGGCGTCGGCTCCGCCCCGACGATCCACGCGGTCTCAGACCGCCCCCCAGTTCCGGTCCGTAGTGGCGGAGAGCGTGGGATTGCCCACTGCAGGGGGCTCTGCCCCGACGCAGATACCTTTCGGGGAGGCAGTAGAAAGGCTGCGTAAAGTGAAAGGCCTACGTTCGTAAGAGCTTCATTCTAGTTACTCTGCTCGACTTAAGTGGTCATAATAAGTGTGCTATTTCTATTGTAAATATATATGTCGTGGCCACATCGTAGATTTGCTCACTTCATGAAATGTTCGAGAATTTAATGAAATGGTTACATTTCATGAAATGTTTCACTGTCTATTGGCCACATCAAGATGTGGTTTGGGCAGATCAATGATAAGAAATCGTTTCTCGATATGGGCAACTAAACGCGCGGCTTCTTCATGAAATGGTCAAGATTATTTGATCATATCGTAAAGTAGTTACATTAATTACCGGTAGAGGCGCTGCAAGCGCTTTGTTTATGTGTAAAGATGGCGGCCACTGTCGAAATTTACGATAATATTTTGACTTTGGCGCATCGCCGGCCGCTACCGCGGCACGCTCGCTGCGCTCGCTCGGCTCGCGCGATTTGGTCAACAGTGCGAACCTTTATTTTTTTTTTTATTTTTTTTTTTTTTGACCCAGAGAAAATGCTTTATGCATACCACCGCCCCCGGGCCGGGGCGATGGTTATGTGGGACTCTGCCCTGAAAAGGGCAACCCGCCCTGAGAAGGGCGGGAATGCTACCCACTAAAAACCCTGGGGTGTTCCTCCTCCGCGCCTGTTGCCGGGGCCACGGGAATCGCTTTCGCATGCTCCGCAGCCCCGACGGCGCCAGCCCGTCACCGGGCTCCTCCTCGAGGGGCACGAGTGCCCCTCAGAATGACGACGATGCGCCGGAACACGCGACGCACCGCCGTCCTCCTCCTTCTCGGGGACCTTGTGCAAAGGACGCCGGTCGGGCCCATGACCGGCGCCCAAGGCCCCCTGCGACGGGTCGGGTCAGTGGCCCCGCCGCCCACCACGACGGCCGCAGAGGGTGAGGAGGGCCGACCAGCTCCGCGCCAGCACTCCCCTCCCCCCGCAGCCCCTCCACGCCGCCATTCACCGGGGCAGCCCCGTCGAGGCCGCAGAGGAAAACCATCTCCACGGCCTCTAACCCTCAGCCGCGGTGCTCGGAAACCGCGGCCCGCCTCAGTCGCGCCGCCGCTCCGAAGGGCGACGGCGCCACCTACTCGGGCCGCCTCAACACGGGTTTCCCCGAAAACCCGGAGAGGCGGCCCAGTGGCCTCGAGCCGGGCAGCGCCGGGAGCAGCTCAACCGACGCCGCCGGCTATACTGGCCCCGCCTCTGGGTCCCTCTTAGCTTCACCGTGGGTGACGAATCCACGGTTACTAGAGCCCCCCCGCCACGACAAGGCGAGGACCCAATTCGGGGGGGCAACAGTGCAAACCTAACCTAACCAACTCAAGTTTAACAAATTTACATAAATATTCACTTATTTTATTAAAATACTCTATGCCAGCTAACGTATTGTGTTTTTATTTAATTTTTACACCAATTTACACGATCGACCCCTATTTATACGATCCGGCCAAATGTGGATGGAAAAATCGTGAAACGTTGACGATTTAATGATCTGGTCAAATTAATTTGCCCACATCATGAAATGCGACCATTTCATGAAATTCTCGAGCATTTCATGAAGTGAGCAAATCCACGATGTGGCCACGACATATACACACCGGCAGAATTAGCGGAACATAAAAAGGCAGAGTATAGAAATAATTACGTATATATATTAAAACAAATAATAATTAGGCGTGAAGTAATAAATTAATATACATCTTTTAACACTTTCAAAGTTTGTAATTAAATTATTAAATTTTATTTAAAATAATAATTAAAAAAAAACACTTTTTCTCTAATTTGTGGGCACACAAATAATGTTGCAAATTAAAGATTACTGTGATTTTAACACTAAATAAATGAACGATTAATAACGTGTGTTTCCTCTTCGTCGTGATTAAACTTTTATTTGCAACATTTTTTTTATTTTTTATTTTGATTACTTTTAATAAAATTTAACTAAAAACTTCATAAAGTCGATGTTAAAAGATGTATATTAGTTTATTACTTCATGCCTGATAATAATTTGTTTTAATACATATATGTTATTATTTCTATACTCTGTCTTTTTATGATCCGTTAATTCTGCCGGTGTGTATAGTATCTATATGTGCGGTTGTAATAGCTATAATAGTGAGAATAAAAGTATAGTTAACTAGAGGACCTCTTTTTCTTTAAATTCCTAGTGGTATAACCGCTGCACTCAGTCGTTTTAATGATTACTTAATTTTAAGTAAAGATTTATAAAACTAAATTGCCGCAATCAAAGACGTTTTTTAAATTAATGTTAATACTTAATTGGCATTAACTAAATTTAACTTAATTAGACAAATGCCAATTAACATTAATAAAAAGAAACGCCTTTAATTGCGGCAATATAATTTTAAAAATCTACTTAAAATTAAGTAGGTAATCATTAAAACGACTCTGAGTGCGGCCGTAAATATCTCTGCAAATATTAGGTCCTTACATTTCTTATGAAATTGGCATTTAGTAAGGGAGGAACCTAAAGTGTTTTTTAAATATCTTCTATAGGTACTAGGTATAATAAAAGAATAGAATCCGCGATTCTGTACATTGAATATTTTTACCTAAAATTGAGAGGGGTGATAAAAGAAGAGTAACCAAGCACAAAAAAATTTTAACAAAAAAATTAAAACCGACTTCCAAAAACACAAAACTAAAAAAGCTAAAAATAACAAAATACCGATTAATTCCAAAAGACAAAACACACGTAATATTATTATTGGTTTGTGCTACCACTGATCGGTTTGAATTCGGTGACAAGCCCGCTGGTGTCTGCCCACTTGGGTTGTTCTGCTCACGAAGAGCTGGTGGCAGGAGTCGACCCATCTACCCCCTCCATATTTGGCTTGTCATCGACTTCATACCGATCAGTGGTAGCACAAACCAATAATAATATTACGTGTGTTTTGTCTTTTGGAATTAATCAGTATTTTGTTATTTTTAGCTTTTTTAGTTTTGTGTTTTTGGAAGTCGGTTTTAATTTTTTTGTTAACATTTTGTTTATTTTTCTCTTTTAAGTGACTTAGCTCGTAATTTCTCTAAGTTAGAATAGCCTAATGTCAACTGCTCATCACCTTTTACAAAATATTGCTTTTCCCGACGCAGGGACGTTAATTGTTGAGGAGTTCTCCTAGTATATCACCATCAGTTCCACTTCACCATATTATACATTGTGACGGGCATAAATTGTTTAGAAACCATTTTAAAGTTAACGATTCAGAACCCGTGAAATACCTATTATTGAGTAGTTCCGATGACAATTCGCTATAGGTGTACCTATAATTTTTAAAGAGTTCCCTCGATTACTCCAAGATCCCATCATCAGATCTCGACTTGGTGACAATGGAATCAATTTGGGAGTATCCCCTTTCAAACAAAAAACAATTTTTGAAATCACTCCAATCGGAACCCGTGAAATACGTATTATTGTTGAGTAGTTCCGATGACCATCTGTGGTCTTCATCATCAGTTCCACTTCTTCGAATTTTGCTTTCCAAAAGCAAATGAACGATTTACTATAAAAATACCCAAATCGCTATAGGTGTGCCTATAATTTTTGAAGAGTTCCCTCGATTTCTCCAAGATCCCATCATTAGATCCCGACTTGGTGGGACAATGGGACCTAATTGGGAGTAAACCCTTTCAAACAAAAAAAGAATTTTCCAAATCGGTCCAACCGTCTTCGAGTAATCGGTGAACATACATAAAAAAAAAAAAAAAAAATACCTACACACAATCGATCATAGAACCTCCTCCTTTTTGGAAGTCGGTTAAAAAGTTTTAAAATTCTTTTGTTTGTCTGTCTGTTCGCGATAATCTCCGAATCTACTGAACAGATTGTCACGCGGTTTTCACAGGTAGATTAAGCATAGTCTGGAACTCCATATTGACTTTGTTTCATTGAAATCGGATGACGAGAAAAAAGTTTTTGTATAAAAACCTTTCGCGCGGGTGAAACCGCGGGGCACATCTAGTAACAAATAAATACTTAATCAAAGTATGTACCATTGCTATCTAGGCACTTTTGCCATCTCATAGGTAGTTTCATTGATCCCTTTACAAAAAAAAACCGTTCGGACGGGAATCAATAAAATCATTGAAGGCGTTTTGGACTGCCCCATCGAAGTTGAATTTTCTCCCTTGCAAGAAGTTATCCAAATTTCGAAAAAAATGGTAATCTGTTGGAGCAAGGTCCGGGGAGGACGGTGGATGTCAGACATTCCAATGGAAGCTCCTGTAATTCGGTAGCCGTCTGTTGGGTCTGTTGTGCGGTGTGTAGTCTAGCGTTGTCTTGAAGCAGCAGTGGCTTAGAGCGATTGACCACCACCACCAAATGCTCACAAGTAATTTTTTTGAGACAATTTTCGCTTGGCACAGGATTTAGGCTTTGGCTGGTTCGCAAGAGTTCAGCCATTGCGATGAGCGTTTCGGATTATCGTACAGGATCCACTTTTTAACCGACTTCCAAAAAGGAGGAGGTTCTATGTTCGATTGTATGTTTTTTTTTTTTTTTTATTTTTTTTTTTTATGTATGTTCACCGATTACTCGAAGACGGTTGGACCGATTTCAAAAATTCTTTTTTTGTTTGAAAGGGTTTACTCCCAATTAGGTCCCATTGCCACCAAGTCGGAATCTGATGATGGGATCTTGGAGAAATCGAGGGAACTCTTCAAAAATTATAGGCACACCTATAGGGATTTGGGTATTTTTTATAGTAAATCGTTCATTTGCTTCTGGAAAACAAAATTTGAAGAAGTGGAACTGATGATGAAGACCACAGATGGTCATCGGAACTACTCAACAATAATACGTATTTCACGGGATCCGATTGCAGCGATTTCAAAAATTTGTGTTTTGTTTGATAGGGGATACTCCCAAATTGATTCCATTGTCACCAAGTCGACATCTGATGATGAGATCTTGGAGTAATCGAGGAAACTCTTCAAAAATTATAGGTACACCTATAGCGATTTTTGTATTTTTTATAGTAAATCGTTTATTTGCTTTCGGAAAGTAAAATTTGAAGAAGTGGAACTGATGATGAAGACCACCGATGGTCATCAGAACGACTAAATAATAGGTATTTCACAGATTCCGATTCGTTAACTTTAATATGGTTTCTAAACAATTTATGCTCGTCACAATGTATATGGTGAAGTGGAACTGATGATGATGTACTAGGAGAACTCCTCAACAATTAACGTCCCTGCGTCGGAAAAAGCAATATTTTGTAAAAGGTGATGAGCAGTTGACATTGGGCTTTTGTAACTTAGAGAAATTACGAACTAACTCACTTAAAAGCGAGAAATAAACAAATTTTTAACAAAAAAATTAAAACCGACTTCCAAAAACACAAAACTAAAAAACTAAAAAAAAGCTAAAAATAACAACACACCGATTTAATTCAAAAGACAAAAATTCACGTAAT
Source organism: Zygaena filipendulae (assembly GCA_907165275.2). Lineage (NCBI taxonomy): Eukaryota > Metazoa > Arthropoda > Insecta > Lepidoptera > Zygaenidae > Zygaena > Zygaena filipendulae. The sequence continues at coordinate 6,129,958 of OU015657.1, forward strand.
ATTCTTATTGATTTATGCTACCACTAATCGGTATGAAGTCGGTGACAAGCCAAATATGAAGGGGGTAGATGGGCTAAGTCGACTCCCGCCACCAGCTCTTCGTGAGCAGGACAACCCAAGTGGCCAGACACCAGCGGGCTTGTCACCGAATTCAAACCGATTTGTGGTAGCATAAATCAATAAGAATATTACGTGAGTTTTTGTCTTTTGAATTAAATCGGTGTGTTGTTATTTTTAGCTTTTTTTTAGTTTTTTAGTTTTGTGTTTTTGGAAGTCGGTTTTCATCACAGGTAATTAAAATCCCTTCATTATTTTGTCGGTTGAGTAAAGTAACGCAGCAGTCTTTATTTAATAATTCTTATAACTTTCATTTACCTACTCATTTCATATGTGGGAAAATTTTATATGTATTCTACTTTTGTCATACCTAGTTATTAACAAAGATTTTATATCTTAGTTACCAATGCCTTTCTTTGTAAACTTGTATGGAGATTCTGTAACAGTGTGAATAATATTTCACTTCACCTTTTGCCTTGAATCCACTTCGCGCAAATTTTTTAATGTTGTGACAATAGTTCTTTGGATCTGTAAAATTTCTCGTTAATGAGTCTAATTTTGAATGGTTCCGCGATAAATTAAATAAAATTATAACATTCTAGCTACAAATTCATGTGAATCCACTGTGAATTATTTTACCGGAACAGTGATGCATTGTAAAGTGAATGTTATTGTTACCTATTTGCCGCATAACTACCTCCTTACTTTAATAATGGATAGGTACTCGTACCTACCTACTTAATAAGTTATTATAAGTATTCTACCAACCACTCACTCAATTATGTTCGTATATTCTCATGTAAGTGATTATATATTAATCTTTTGAGGATAATAAAGATTCTTAAACCATCAGTCGACAGGCATTTGACGGTTTGCTGCATTCAGTTCCTCTCAAGCTTTTTCACCTTCCCAATTTGCTTCAATTGGATTAAAATAGTTTTATCACTAACACCGCAGCCTGCAGCTAGCTCGGACGTTGTTTGCGACGGATCCGCTTCACACACGGGGCTTGTTCTGCAGGTCGCAATTTCCAGAACGAAAACTTTGGCACCAAAAATACACTGTGTTTTCTTTTGCGACACCGCCGCCATATACATCATTACCCAATCCTTCGAGCCGTTTCTGCAACACTGGTGAGGGTGCCACGATGGAACTCGTACACGTTAATAACGCGATATTTCAAATTTTCCATTTTGTAAACTGAGTTTTGTAAACACAAAAGCATGAGTAAATAGCTGTACAAATTTGAAATTGGAATTTCTAACCAAAGGCTGTCCTTTGGTTAGAAATTCCAATTATATTGAAATTCCAATATCTGTTATTTGAGATCAATGTGGCCAGTACGACAAAACGCCCATTTCATAATATGTAAGGACCTAATATTTTCTATCCATAGAATCTCCTCTAGTAATTTACAATTTTACTATTTAGGTTTGGGCTGAAACCGCATTTGGGAACAGCCAATCGATATGGACGCGCGCATCTTCATTATTCCTTAGACAAAATGCGAATCGAAGCTGAACAAAAATAGGTTTCAGCCATAATCTGATATGGATAGATTTAATCTTTATGAAAAAGTTTTTCAAGACACCGCTTCCAGATCGCAAATGATATTTTAGAGATACTACCGCATTAGATTCGTAATCTAGTGTCGATATCGATAAAATTGATGATAGCGCATTTTACAATTTTAGGTGTACACCTGTTTGAATATAAATCTACCAATCTAACGTATAAAACGTGCAATTAATCAATAAATTAAACAATATTATTAATTTGATAATGTTCCGATTGTCAAATGATTAGATCGCAGATAGATTTATTAAGGAGTGCAAATAATTTTTCGAATCCATACTTACAAAATAGTATGATTAGTAAGCACGAACATGGTACATAACACCCGCATATGCGTTTGCGACCACCAGTTTGTTTAACATAAATTGTGAATATAAATTGTTACTTAACACGTGTTTTTAGTAGATATACTTCGGTGCTCCATATAATAAACCGTTCACTTTTTTCATGTTCATGAACAATAGGTAGGCAAAGGATCACAATGAAAGTGCTTATTTTTATGCTATCGATCGCTACTTTTAGCATTGCAGAAAGACTCCTATCTACAGGTGAGTTAAAACAAACAAAATAAGTGCAGATAATTATAGGTAATCTATTTACGATGGAGGCCAATCAACATACATAAAGAGGGCTGGAAAGTTTAAAGAAGGAAGGTTAACTATTACGGTTTCACGCCTATAACTACTCAACCGATCGTCATAAAAATTTGCATCTAGACGCGACGTTGTCGGAGGAGGAAACCATGGTGGTAGGGCACTTTCTAGTGCCCGGCTGGCTAGCTACCACCTTCAAGTTGTAAATCTGTCGCCAAGCATCTACTCGTAACGGTGATCCGGCAGCCCCACTTGAAAGCCAGTTCCCATCCCCATTCCAGATCGGCAACACACCTGCATGCCTTCTGGTGTTGCAGATGTCCATGGGCGGTGGTAATCACTTACCATCAGGTGTACTACTTGCCCGTTTGCCCCCTATGACATAAAAAAAGGTACAGAAAATGAGTTCCCGCGGAAACATCGAAATTAACGCGGAGAACAGCTAGTTGGCGATGTGTACGTTAATCAGCGTGTATTTGTAGTATAATACATTTCAAATTATACAATCCTTGAACCGTTTTAGATGAATTACAAAAGTTATTTAGGAAGTTCGTAAACAATAATCTAACGGAAGGAGAGAAACAATCATTAGAAGATGTTTTTGAAATATTTTACGCCCCCGAACACTATACTTCGGCAGAAATAGTGGAATACACGATGAGACAAGACACGACAAGATCAGTAAGTTAATGAACTATAAAGCGTAACGTAATGATGTTTTCGACAATTACTGTATTGAGAACCAATAATAAGCGAGACTAGGTATCTTGGTATTTCTCCTTGAGCGTCAATCGATGCATCGATGCCTACTATGCCTACTACATAGTATACCTACTTGAACCATGGCTTTATGTTGTTTGGCGGGGTCGCGACAGGGATATAATTTGAGGGAACCCTTATCGAAGTAGGAGCTGTGCGGTTTTGTTTTGCGTGAATAGATGTGCCCCGTTAGCCAAGTTGACATTCTATAACCCATCTATACACATGTACTCCATATTTGGCTTGTCACCGACTTCAAACCAATTAGTAGTAGCACAAACCAATAATAATATTACGTGTATTTTTGTCTATTGGATTAAATCGATATTGTAATTTTTAGCTTTTTAGTTTTATTTTTGGAAGTCGGTTTTAATTTTTTTGTTAAAATTTTGCTTATTTCTCGCTTTTTAGTGAGTTGGTTTGTAATTTATCTAAGTTAAAATAGCCTAAGGTCAAATGCTCATCACCTTTTAAAAAATATTGCTTCTCCCGATGCAGAAAACTCTAGTTTTCAAGTGGTCACGCAAAGCTAGTTTTGATTGGCTGACCAAAGTTTTCTATTCTAGTTTTCTATGCGATAACGATTGTAGAATATCAACTTGGCTAATCCCGCTGATCCTTTCCAGATTTTCTAAATTCGCTACTGTTTCCAATTAATTAATAAGGACTTTTTGATAGGTATGTTCTAATATGTATGTACATTTGATAAAGCTTAATGCTGATAAATCAACGATAAGTAAGGCGATAAATTATGTTTTCCTAGAATGGGGATTTGTACCTGGAAAATTTTAATTAATATTTTATTGTCGTAATTTTTTTTAGACTATACTATGCTTGGTTTGTCGAAGTGCCTTTGCCGCTTTATTTGAAGGAGTACAAAACGAACAAACAGATGAACAATTAGAGAACGCTCTGTCAGTTATATGTGTATCCTTGGGTATTCAAAACGAAAACGTATGCCGTGGTGCGGTCGGATTAAATATAGTACGTATAAATTAGTTTTAATTTTTGTTAATAACAATTAAATGTAATTGATCTGGATCGAAGGCGTTTCTATAATTATGAAATTACAGGCAACCAAGTTATTGTCTTGTAAGATTTTATTTTCTTATTTCAGAACATACTGACTTATATAGTGAGGAACACTCCTGAAGCGACACCAGAGTCATTCTGTAGCTTGGCTTTGCAAACAGCGTTCGATCGCGATATCTGTCCTAGCAACGATGCCAGGTTTGAATGGGTGGTCGAACTGCCACCACAGCCAACGATCACGGTCAGTACATCACCTCTATAACTTCAACAATAAACAAAACAATCGGGTTTATAAAATCGATTGTTTACAGCCACGACCAAGCGGTATAAAATCAACTCCACTTAAAGCAGCTATTCTGACAGATGCCCACATCGATCCTCTATACGAGGCTTTTGGAGTGGCCGATTGCGACGAGCCAGTGTGTTGCCGAAGAGGGCAGCTACCAGCAAGAAGTCATGTATCCAAGGCGAAAGTAGATGAATCAATAGTAACAGAAAGTTTAGTAGTCGTAAATGAGAAACTGATGATAGACTTAGATATTGCTGAGAAAATAAAAAAACACAGACAAGCTTCGGGTACAAGAACAATAGTTCGTAATGGTGAACCGGCTGGTTATTGGGGTGATTATCGAAATTGTGACACACCTCTCTGGGCGTACGACGATGTCATTGATAATATTGCTGAGAATCATCAAGTGAGACTTATGTGCTGTGCACCCTAAGCACGGGTGACTGTCACAAAACAAATGCGTGTCGCATTTTCCATAGTAGTAAAATCGAGAAAATTCTTGATATGCAAATGCATGTCTTGTCACCGTCACCCATGCTAAGTTTTTAATCAGTTGTATGATTAAAAAAATATATGTTACCATTTTAGGGCCCAATCCACCCAATATATAATTTGACTCATTTTGCAATATTGTTTTAGGACATCGATATAGTTTACTATATTGGAGATTCCATCGATCATGGAGTTTGGGAGACTTCGTACGACTTGATAAATGAGATGAATCTTTATGTCATCGAAAAATTGAAGAGTTCGTTCGGTGATGATGTTCTAGTGGTACCAGTTATTGGAAATCACGAGGCTCAGCCTACCAATCAGTAAGACACAATTGTTGCACAATGCATATGTGACATGCATTAAATGATTAATATTGAATTAATAAATGACCATTTTTAGAAGTGCTTGATAATTTTACATAATATTTTATTAGATTTTAGTATCTCATCAAAATTTCTTTAAATAGAACATAATTACCATACTTTCGTTCTTTTATTTATTAATTTAATCCTTTTTGCAATTGCGCAATTTATTGTTCTTTTTTAAGGCTTTCTTAATTTGTTTTCGTATTACCACAGAATACGTACAAACTAATATTACACGTAACACTAAACGTCATTATCTATATCTATAGGTTTGCGCCATCCTACGTAACTGGTGAGAAATTAAATACCACTTGGCTCTACGAAGCGCTTGCCAATAAATGGGATTTCTATTTGACGGAAGAAGCTAAGGCATCCTTACGCGAACGCGGCGACTTTTCTATGTTAATTGCTCCTGGGCTGAGGGTTATAACCGTCAATAACAATGTTTCTTACAGATCGAATTGGTAAGGCATTTGTAATATGTACTATTCAAACACTTGTATATAAATGAAAGGCTTACATGTAATCATCATTTTCAAGTCAGCCGACAAATGTCGACTGCTGGACGAAGACTTTCATCAAAAATCTTTTGCACTTCTCTCATCAGAGTGGCTCGCGATGTTTATCAGATCGTCGATTTATTTTGTGGGAGGTGTGCCAACATTGTTTAAATACGTGATTGCCAATCGAGGATCATCAGCTTTAGTTTTTTGAAAATCGGTTACCTACTTTGTTCTTCCAACGGATCCCCACGTTCCTCATTTGATCTCGCAGGGAAATTTGATCTCCAAGCATTGCTCTCTCCATTGCCCCTCTGATAAAATGAGCTCTTTTAATAGACTCTCTAGTGAGAAATTAAGAAGTGGTAAAATTTAATATTTATTTATTAAGGTGGTTGGTTTTTGATCCGCTGGACGCAAAAAGGCATTTGGACTGGTTAGTGGAGGAACTGTATCGAGCTGAGTTGGCGGGAGAATCTGTTCACATACTCATGCACATACCGCCCGGCGTCCACGACTTACAACATACGTGGACCAGAGAGTACAATAGGATTATCAACAGGTACATACTATAATACATGTTACAACCAAATGTTAATTGGAAAAGAAGGTACTAATAGCTAGGTAAAGGCATGTAACAAAATCAGGCACTCAGCATAGCTAAGATGCGCGCCACGATATGTTTATCGAACGAAAGATAAAATTGTCGACACGACAAATATTTGTGAGCGTCCAAGCAAAAAAGTTCAGTAGTGGGGTATTGAGTTAAGACTAGATTCGGGTAAACATTTTTTACCACTGGTAGACAAAACGATATATGTCGACGAGAATCGATAAAATTGCTCGATAAAATTTTATCGTGTTGCGCATCCTAGCTCCGCTGGTCTTTACTTAGGGCATTTAAAACGGAAATACACATACAGGCTTTTCTCGAAATTATTATTATACAAATAGCATTTCTTTAGATGATATAATGTTTAAAGTAATAAGTTAGTCAGTAGTAGTGAAGTAGTTCACGATTTGATGTCATTTATTTTATTTACACGTCCCTCTTTTTACAACGCAGGTTTTCTTCAACGATTAAAGCGGAATTCAACGGTCACCTACACTCGGACGAGTTTAAGATTTTCTACAGTCTCACTGACAACACGCCCATTAACGTAGCGTGGGGGGCCGGCAGCGCCACCACTTTCAGCAACTATAACCTTAATTATAAAATAGTTACATTTGACCCTGCAACTTATGTAAGTGTTTAACTTATTTATCAGTTGAAGGTGATGGTGGATTCAAAGACTAGTTATTACCTACAGGTCTCCTCTAGTAAAATCTTTGTAAAACAACCGACCAAATAGGTATTACATTTGTTATAAAAGAGAGATGAAGATTATGATAGCATAATAATCTATAAGTAGGTAGGTACCGAAAGATGCAAATTGTTTGATGTGTTCTTTTTTCTTGATTTATATAAAAGTGGTAGCGGTGGTGGGCGGTATTTAATCACGCAACTGATAATAATCCTTGTTTTTTTCCACTTTTCTATCTTAAATACCTACCTACTATTTTTATGATACTGTACATCAATCTGTGTGCTGTAAATTGGATTATTATATACGTATTATTATTATTATAATTATTATCAAAATAATATGCACATTAAATCTTGTGGGCAAAGTGTTGAGAAAGGGTATTTGAAAACTCTTCCCCTTAAAGTAGTAGGATCAAATTAAAATAACATCAATTACCAAAATCGTTAAAGTAGGTACGTGTTCAAATAATGAAACACATACCTACCTGTCGAAAGGGGTTAAAATGCGGGTAAAACTGAGGAGGGAACATTCATAGTCATTAGTTACAGGTTTAAAGAAAAAATTAACGTTTAGGTACCATTACCTATACTGAGTTACTGACGGTGTAACTTAAATTCCGATACAGTGTGCTTTCTAATGAAATGTAATATTACAGGAACCTTTGGACATCGTCAATTACGTATACAATTTGACGGAAGCGAACTTAACTCCCAACCGTAGGCCACACTGGTTCCAACTATATGACCTGAAGCAAAGGTTCGGATTGAACGACCTATCCGCCGGGGCATTAGACGACCTAGTTACCAGAATGGTGACGGACAACAGGAACCTGCTTGATATGTACGTCGCATTCACTTCCAAAATGAGCGACAACCGCTGGCCGTACTGTGACAACAATTGCAAAATAGACAACCTGTGCCGATCAGTCGTTACCGTGTTGTGGGAACGCGAGAAGTGCGAGCAGCTAAGAACATTGTACTTTTTGTAAAAAAAATGATATTTTTTTTTATTTCAAAGTATTAAATAAATATTAACAACCATTTTATTTAAGTATGGTATAGTTTATTACATAGATACTATTGAGTAAGAACCCTTTTGTCTTTGAAGAAATTTGGTAGTTACGTATCTTGGGGTAAAATTATTATTATTACAGCTGACAAATACATAATATTAATCAAGTATTAAATAATCGAAATAGGTAGTTTACAAACAACCATACTAAGGGACGTCATAATCCATAACTAAGGAATGTAATATTACGTAGGCCAATTGAAAAATGAGTCTAGTTTATTCTCAATATACAATAAGTGTGCACATGATATCAGTAACGCAGTGTTGTTAATTCAAAATTACACACTAGTCAATTTCTAATAATTTATAAGTCAATGCTAAACGGTTGTAAAGAGTCACTCGTGCAAGATAAGAGTCAAGATGAAAGTGTTTCTTTTTCTATTTTTAATCGTGAGTCCAGCTATTGGAAAGAGACTCATTTCCACTGGTAAGTATAATTATAGGTTAACGAATTAAATAGAACAGAAGATTTTAAGATGTAGAAAATCAAAAGATAGTAAAAATAATAATATGATTCAAAATTTCTTATCATGGACAAGCTGGATTGTTATAGAGTCCAGTAACCAGTTTAAAAGAGAGAAAACATTTAATAACAACGTCTTAGAAAATCACGAAAACCTATTTTATAATGTAGGTAGTACTGAGACTAGATCTAGTTAACTCAAATCTTACAGATGTAATTGAAAAACTCTTCAAAAAATTAGCACGGAACGAGTTAACTGACTATGAAGAAAGTATAATCAGTGACATATTTGAAATATTAAGCGAACGGGAATATGTTAAATCTATTGAAATTAGAAAGTTCACTACAGGTATAAGATCGGTAAGTAATTAATTATTTTACTTAATATTATAAACAACTTTTTATAATAAATATAAATTAAATATATTATTATGTATCATGCTGTTACGTCAAGACGATTAAAGAGGTAGCATCCAAACTGGCGCCACTCCCTAAAAAAACATCATCTTTTGTAAATAAAACTACTTATATAAAACTGTAAAAACAGTAAGTTATTATACAGTTTTCTATTTCTAGGCCTAGTCAGTAGACTGATACAATACACAGCCCAAACTACTAGGCAGAGAAGCTTGAAATGTGTCACAATCATAAATAAATTATAATTTAGATATGATTAGCGATATTCAGTTGTTATTACTATAGCTAACCTTGTGATGAAAGTATTTCTAGGACATAATATTATCTTTAAACATACGATGTACAAACATAATTACAGTTGACAAGATAACACTAAAGAACTGACAGCATTTTTACTATTACAGGGTAATTCCCAATAACCTGGGTTTACCAGAATTTGTTGATGTCTGCGAAAATTAGCAATAATAATTTTTTAACATATTGACAATCTCTTTATTGAATTTATTAGATTTTGACATGAAATGTAAATGTAATTTTTAAAGAGAGAATAATCTAATCTAATCTTCGACATCGAGACATTTTATCATTGTTTTTTTATTTCAGATAATAAGCTGTTTAGCTTGTTTAACCGCCTTTGCTGCCTTATTTGAAGCGGTACGCATCGGAAAAACTAACGAACAAATTGAAAGAATCATGACATTTTTATGCGTTTCCTTTAGGGTTCAAGACGAAAAAGTATGCCGCGGAGCGATTAAACTCAATCTTGTAAGTTGTAATGTACCTAATTCTAAAACCAGATCTATAGTAGATACAGTCAAAAATGTTACGACGAAAGACGTTCAGTTTTAGCCAGCAATTAACGTCTCGGAATTTCTGAGTTTTTCTACTAATCTTACATTAAAACTTTTTTAAATAATACCTATATGTACCTAGGTAAAACGTATGTTATTTTTCCAGCCTATCCTTACATATGTTATAAGAAATACTCCTGAAGCATCACCGACAACTTTTTGTAGCTTATTATTGCAAACCGAATTCAACAGTCAGTTCTGTGTCTTGAAAGATACTAGATTTGAATGGACAGTTAATCTTCCACCTCCTTTAGTAAACGAGAGTAAGGTAAGATAGACGAAAAATAGCAGAAATCCGAATAAAAAAAAAAAAAAGTAATGAAAGCGCTTCCTTTCACAGCCGGTTCAGAGAAAGACCTCACACAGATCACGCCCACTTAAAGTGGCTTTGCTTACAGATGCTCACATTGACTTTTTATATGAGCCATATGGAGTGGCAAATTGTAACGAGCCTCTATGTTGTCGGAAAGGTCAAAGACCATCCTACAGTTACAGGTCTGACATAATAGAAGATGAATCAACATTAAATCAAAGTATAGTGACCGCGGACAGCAAAGTGATGTTAGATTTAGATATAGCAAAGAAAATCAAGCGGGAAAGACAAGCATTGTTGGGTACAAGAAGGGTAGTTATTCGCAACAAAGAGCCGGCTGGCTACTGGGGCGACTACAGACATTGTGATACGCCGATATGGGCGTTTGACGATGTTATTGATACCATTGCTGAAAACCATAAAGTAAGACTTATTCGGTATGTAGCCGCTTTTACAGCTTTCTAGTTTAATGAGATGCTTTCAACTGTTTTATCGTTGCAGGACATCGACATGATATATTATTTGGGAGATTCCATCGATCACGGAGTTTGGGAAACATCTCACGACTCGAATAGTAATATAAACTGCTACTTAATAGAGAAGCTGAAAGCAAGTTTCGGGAATGTCCTAGTTGTGCCTGTCATCGGAAACCACGAAGTTCACCCTGTCAACCAGTTAGTAATATTTATTTACCTGTTTGGTTTTTAAAGCAAGTACAGCTGAGAATTTTTTAAATCAAGGATAGCTAAGAGTCTAACTAAAAGTGGTCCAATCCGGTAATACCTGCATAACCGTCACATTCAAAACAAAAATAAAATATTAAAGAATTTTCAACACAGGACTTCGAGTGATTCAATTGAAAGAAGCATGGGCGCTTCCGTCTCAAGTATTGTAACACTAATCAATGACATATTATATCATTCTAAAAGAGCATAAAAAGCTAAAAAAATGTATATGACAGTAAAACTGGATCTTGTACAGGGAAGAAGTTATTGGGCATAGAAAAAAAAATATTTTTACCATTTTTCGTCGAGATACGCAATTAAAAATTTTAACAAAAAAATTAAAACCGACTTCCAAAAACACAAAACTAAAAAGCTAAAAATGAAAAGCTAATAAAAACAAAATACCGATTTAATCCAATTGGCTTGTCACCGACTTCATATCGATTAGTTATAGCACAAACCAATAATAATATTACGTGTGTTTTTGTCTTTTGGATTAAATCGGTATTTTGTTATTATTAGCTTTTTATTCTTAGCTTTTTAGTTTTGTGTTTTTGGAGATCGGTTTTAATTTTTTTGTTAAAATTTTGTTTATTTCTCGCTTTTATGTAACTTAGTTCGTAATTTCTCTAAGTTACAATAGCTTAATGTCAACTGCTCATCACCTTTTACAAAATATTGCTTTTCCCGACGCAGGAGTTCCCCTAGTACATCACCATCAGTTCCACTTTACCATATACATTGTGACGAGCATAATTTGTTTAGAAACCATATTAAAGTCGAATCGGAACCAGTGAAATTATTGAGTAGTTCCGATGACCATCTGTGGTCTTCATCATCAGTTCCACTTCTTCAAATTTTGCTTTCCGAAAGCAAATAAACGATTTACTATAAAAAATACAAAAATCGCTATAGGTGTACCTATAGTTTTTGAAGAGTTCCCTCGATTACTCCAAGATCCCATCATCAGATCTCGACTTGGTGACAATGGAATCAATCCCCTTTCAAACAAAAAAAACAATTTTCGAAATCGCTCCAATCGGAACCCGTGAAATACATATTATTGTTGAGTAGTTCCGATGACCATCTGTGGTCTTCATCATCAGTTCCACTTCTTCAAATTTTACTTTCCAAAAGCAAATGAACGATTTACTATAAAAAATATCCAAATCGCTATAATTTTTAGACATAGACAACTTTATTTGGCATCACAAAATTTCTTAAAATACATGCATCAAATTTAAAATGAAACGTAATTATAGTTTCCGTGATGCCAAGAGAGTTTGAAGAGTTCCCTCGATTTCTCCAACATCCCATCATCAGATCCAGACTTGGTGGCAATGGGACCTAATTGGGAGTATACCCTTTCAAATAAAAAAAAAATTTTCCAAATCGGTCCAACCGCCTTCGAGTAATCGGTGAACACTGAACATACATAAAAAAAAAACATACACACAATCGAACATAGATCCTCCTCCTTTTTGGAAGTATACAGGAGCGTCTTGACCATATGCGGCGCCCGGGTGCGAAATTGTAGTTGGGTAAGGTAAGTAGGTAGGTAAGTACTATCTACGACCAGATCATTCAGATGTTGATCGCCCGGCCCGGCTGGCGCCCGGGTGAGGTCACACCCAGCGCTCCTATGGGAAAGACGCCCATGGTTATATACACTTCATCTGGTTTTTTAAAGTAACATATTTTTGTATGACTTGTGGCAGGGGCGGATCCAGGGGGGGGCACTGGAGGCAATTGCCCCCCCTGAAGACCTAAATAGGTACCTACTTTAATTAGACCTTAGAAAAATCTTCGCAAGGTTGTGGCTTTTCACCAAAGTTTCATCGTAATTTGAATAGAAATATACGAATGAACCTGAATGAACGAACAAATATTCATTTTTAAAACTCTATAAATTATTAGTTCGTAATGAACCCCTATGGAAGTTTGTATCTATTATTGTAAAACAAACACAAAATCTGTCAATTCTTTCTCGTTAAAACAAATTTTCTGTTTTGAAACTACGTGCCGTATGGTATATTTCTCATTTAAAAGGAGAAGTTTCTGTGTTTGGCTGTATATATGTTTTTACAATTATCCTTATATATGTAGTTTCTCTATCCCTTTTCTTTAACTTCATCCAACATCCTTGAGATTTGGAAGTAAGCTATTGTGATTTCACTTCCCAAAACTAGTTGGTACCTAACTCTTCTACTTTTTCCACGTTCAAAGCAAATCTATCCATATTATTTATTTATATTATGTTATATGTAACTGACGAACTAAATGGAATTAATAGAATTTCGATTTTTATTCCCCGTCATATTGTACCTCTGTGCTCAAAAAATAGTCGGCGACTTTTATCACGTGCGGTGCGCGATGAATTCGGATTTGGAAAAAATTTTGGGCAAATTTCCAAAATTTATCAAATTTTTCTTCTGTTGACTGTAAATTTTAAAATCTTCTATGGTCAAAAACATCTTTTTGTTTCAATAGTACCTATTTTTCCGTATCTCGTCATATGGACGAAAATTATTCACTTCTCTGAGTTTTCTGCGTTATTTCCCAAATTTTCTCCTCATTTTACTAATCCAAGGAGTAACCTTCTCCTTTTTGTTTACGCCGATGTGTGCTGTATGAATCTGACAGAAGAGTAATTGAAATTGAAAATTGAAATTGAAAAAACTTTATTTGACACAACACAAAGATTTACAGCATACGTATACAACAACTAGACATAGTAACGCGATAAGTTGGAGCGGCTGCAAAATGTGTGTGCTTTACATATTCGCCAGGCGCACTACGCATATTCTTTGTACCATCTTTAAAGTGCTGAGGGATCCCAAATCACCGACTTACTTCAAAGAAAGTTTCAGATTGCTTTATGTCGGTCGTGAAGCTACGTCAGGTAGTTAGGTAGTTCTTTGTTCTTCTGATCACGAAACACGTTTTTATCACATCACATGTGCACCGCACCTCTGATGGTATTTTTTCTCAGTTTAGTAAAAAAATCGCTATTAACCACTTCCCATTATTTACCTACAAAATTTTAATTTAAAGTTGTTAATTCAGGTCAGATTCGCTGGAACGTAAATTTTTCATTTTTTACTTTTATCTGTTGTAGCTTCCATGTAGATTATTTTATGCATGAAAGGATAAGTTGAAAATAATGAAATACTAAAAAAACTTTGATTTTACAGAGAATCGTACTCAAAAACCGCTATACCTACCTAAGCTCTATCGTTTTCGACACCACATTTTTTTTAAATATGAAAAACATAAAACTAAAAAGCTAAAAATAACAAAATACCGACTTAATCCATCAGACAAAAATACATGTAATACTATTGTTGGTTTGTGCTACCACTTTTTGATTTAAATTCGGTGCCAAGCCCGCTTACGTCTACCCACTTGGGTTGTTCAGCTCACAACGAACTCGTGGCGGGACTGGACTTAGCCCATGTCCCTACGCCATATTTGGCTTGTCACCGACTTCAAATAATAATAGTAGTCAAGTGGTAGAATAAACCAATAATAACTACTGGTACTGGTATAATAACTACTGGTAATAACTACCAAAAATAAACTTACGTGTATTTTTGTCTGTTGGATAAAATCGATATTTTGTTATTTTTAGCTTTTTAGTTTTGTGTTGTTGGAAGTCGGTTTTAATTTTTTTGTTAAAATTTTGTTTATTTCTTGCTTTCAAGTGAGTCCGTTTGTAAATTTATCTAAGTTACAATAGCCTAATGTCAATTGCTCATCGCCTTTTACAAAATACTGCTTTTACCGACGGGACGACAGGGACGTTGATTGTTGAGGAGTTCTCCTGGTCATCATCATCATCAGTTCCACTTTACCATATACATTGTGACGAGCATAAATTATTTAGGAACCATATTAAAGTTAACGAATCGGAACTCGTGAAATACCTTTTATTAAGTAGTTCCGATGACCATCTGTGGTCTTCATCATCAGTTTCACTTCTTCAAATTTTGCTTTCCAAAAGCAAATAAACGATTTACTATAAAAAATACAAAAATCGCTATAGGTGTGTCTGTAATTTTTGAAGAGTTCTCTTGATTTCTCCATGATTCCATCATCAGGTTCTCGATTTGGTGACAATGGGACCAACTTGGGAGTATACCTTTTCAAACAACAAAATCAATTTTCTAAATCGGTCCAATCGAAACCCGTGAAATACGTATTATTGTTGAGTAGTTCCGATGAACACTTGTGGTCTTCATGATCAGTTCCACTTCTTCAAATTTTGCTTTCCGAAAGCAAATGAACGATTTACTATAAAATATACCCAAATCGCTATAGGTGTGCCTATTATTTTTGAAGAGTTCCCACGATTTCCCCAAGATCTTTTGAGGATAATAAAGATTCTTAAACCATAAGATCCCATCATCAGATCCCACTTGGTGGCAATAGGACCTAATTGGGAGTATACGCTTTCAAACAAAAAATGAATTTTCGAAATCGTTCCAACCCTAGCTTCGAGTAATATAAAAAAAAAAAACATACAGCCGAATGCGTAACCTCCTCCTTTTTGGAAGTCGGTTAAAAAATCGCGAAACATACACACAGATAATATAATACATACATAAGCTCAATTCAGATGCTCTCAATATGAAGCACTTAAATTTTATTAATGGACTTTTTTGTCTATCCTGTTAATTCAAAAAATTTCATGGTGCAACCAAATTGCCTCCCCCTCAACCAAATCCTGGATCCGCCCCTGACTTGTGGTCACTTTCATCCCAAGTATTGTAAAACTTCATAACCTGGTATTATATCATTGATAACCCATCCATATAAAGGTTTGGGACGGAGCTCATATTACGGCCGAATCTTCTTTAATGTCTAATTTACAGATTTGCACCATTGTATATGACGGGCGAAAAATTAAACACTACTTGGCTTTACGCCTCATTGGCTGAGAAATGGGGTTACTACTTGACAGATGAAGCGAAAGAATCATTGCGAAAACGTGGCGATTATACCTTACTAGTCTTACCGGGGTTGAAGATTATTTCTCTTAATAATAATATTGCTCAGAGGTATAATTGGTAAGTCAAATTAAGGTGATTTGATAAAAAAAGATAACAATGAAACTTATATTATTGTATCTACTAACTACTACGTGGGTCGGTCCAAATTGCACTTTTCGTGCTCGTGTGCGCTATATTCATTCAAACAACTGTTCAAATTGCGCTGTCGTACACTGACATGAGCATCGTGTTGTCATCGATTGGTGCGAACCTCAGAAGAATTGCTTTAGTTATTCTTCTGAGGTGCGAACAGAGCTAACACGGAGGAGGTAGTGCAATGTCTCCGGAACTGTTAAACGTCAATTTCCGTTGTGATTAGTTTTTCGTTTCCCGATCGTTTGGTTTTTAAACTGGCGAACTAGATTTTTCTTTCGATCAAATCAATTAGTGTAAAGCATACTGGTTTTCCATCGAAAGAACCTTACTTGGCGTTTTCAATAAACCAATAATATAACCTAAAATTTCAAAGACCTTCCAAATGTCATTTTAGACAAACGATAGTATGTTCAAATTGTTGGCATGATTACGATCGTAATCATAATGAAGTCGTGTGCACGCTCACGCACTGTTTGTACAAAACGGACCGCACCAACGATGTAGGCAGGTAGACTGATCTTCATTCATGATGAAGTGGTAAGGTACGCCATCGCCTATCCTTTTACATATTATTATAAAACTGTCGCATCTGTCTGTCTGTCTGTTTGTCTGTTCGCGATAAACTCAAAGAATACCCGCGGGAACTCCGAAATTACCGCAGGGGACAGCTTTAGTAAGAAATAAAATAATTAAATCCGTCTTTTACGCTTTTTAGAAATTCGTATTTCTGCTAGTGTGTGGGGTTTATTACTATCTTTAAACGAGCAATTCTTGTCGTTTTCTTGTTGTTGTCTTCTTCTATGTATTATAATCTGAACCTCGAAAACGACTCTAACGATTTCATGAAATTTAGTATGCAGGGGGTTTCGGGGGTGATTAATCGATCTAGCTGGGTTTCATTTTTAGAAAACGTCGTTTTATCCGTGTTTTCAGGCAATGAAAAATGAGTGTTTGTTTTTCTACTTAACAACAGATGGCGCTATACACAACGAGCGAAGCTCGGTGCCCCAGATATTTTAACATTAAATTGAATAATAACTAACTCTTATTATAGGTGGCAAGTTTATGATCCCTTTGAGGCGAAAAATCATTTGGACTGGTTAGTAGAGGAGCTATACAAGGCTGAGTTGGCGGGTGAATCCGTTCATATACTGACGCACATACCACCTGGTGTCGAAGACCTAACTTACACTTGGACCAGAGAGTACAACAGGATTGTCAACAGGTACGCACCTAAATTGTAACATGGTAGTTTATAATTGTAACAACAAATACGCAAAGTTCATCGGATCTGATGAACTGATGATGATCTGATCTAGTAATTTTAAAATCATATTTCTTTTTAAGGATCATTATAATGTTCAAATTGGGCAAGTAAATATCACTCGGCAGGCACTTATAAGTTATAAAGAATAATATCTGGGTCACCGAGATTCGCTCGTTGTTTATAGCGCCATCTGTTCTTACGTAGAAAAACAAACACTAATTTTTCACTGCCTGAAAACACGGATAAAACGACGTTTTCTAAAAATGAAACCCAGCTAGATCGATTAATCGCCCCCGAAACGCCCTGCAGACCGAATTTCATGAAAATCGTGGAGCCGTTTCCGAGATTCAGATTGCTCATCTAATGATAGTAGATAAACATAAAAATTAATTGCTGTTCGTTTGTCTCGCTAAAATTCGAGTATGGCTCGACCGAGGTGAATACTTTTTTTGTTGGGTTCGTAATTAGCAGGAGAAGGTTTGTATTAAAGAAAGTTGGGTGTTCCTGCGGGAATTCCGAAACTCACACGGGTGAAACCGCAGGGCACAGATAGTAAAGAATATTTATCTGAAGCACCAACAAGTTGGAGGATTGTTGTACTCAGATAATCCAACTGACTGAAACCAAATCTATTCTACACAGATTTTCGTCGATCATCAAGGCGGAGTTTAATGGTCACTCACATGCTGACGAGTTCAAGATATTCTACAACCTCACCGCCGGAACTCCCATCAATGTGGCGTGGGGCGCTGGCGGCGCGACTACGTACGATTACTTTAATCTCAACTACAAGATTGCTATAATCGAACGGCAAACTTATGTAAGAACAGAGTAAGGTTATAAATGCACGTCAAAGTAGACAGTCAGCTGATGACGTTCAATAATTTGAGCTTTATTGCCAGTAAATAAGGGCAAAAATGTTGAACGTCGAACTCTATATTCTGAACCTTTCTTAAAAATATTCTAAACTCACCATGTTGTGTTTTACTGAAAGTGGGCCCAACAATTTGCAAATTTTTGTCTGTTATTTCAGGAACCTATGAATATTTTAAACTACATATACAACTTAACAGAAGCTAACCTGACACCAAATCAAAGACCACGCTGGTTTCAGTTGTACAACTTTAAACAAACATTTGGTTTGACTGACCTTTCAGCCTGCTCTGTAGATGGCTTAGTTCACAAAATGGTTGCACATGACAGACATTTACTGGATATGTATGTAGCTTTCACATCTAAGATGAATGAGAAACGTTGGGCGGACTGCGACGACAGCTGCAAAATAGACACACTTTGTCACACAGTTGTAACTGTGTTATGGGGCCGTGAAAAATGTGATGAATTGAAAAACATATATTACATGTAAGAAAGTTTTAAAATAAATATAATATACACATAACCTATTGTGACTCTGTTATTATTTTGTATATTGACTACTATAGCTTAAGTTATTACTACAAAACAAACAAAAAAGAAAATCAACATTGTTCCAGACTGATCCATTCAATATTTGGTTTCCATTTTAAGTGTTGACTGGGAATTTTATCTAGCTCTGATATCTGAAAATAAAGAAAGAGAGATTACTAACCAAATCTCTTTTATCATATAAAATTTCCAAATAGCATTTTAAACAAAAAAAATTATGATCAGTCTCTAGGCTCTAATTACTTATTATTTACTAGTTGTGCCCCGCGGTTTCACCCGCGGTATTTTCGGAGTTCCCGCGGGAGTGCCGGGATAAAAAGTACCCTATATCCTTCTCTGTACCTCTGACAATGTGCATGCCAAATGTCATCCAAATCCATTCAGCCGTTTTTGCGTGATTGAGTAACAAACAAATTGCCAAATAAATTTGTTTGTAATTACTGCCATGAGCTGTGGAATTTTGTTGAATGAAAAAAAAAAAAAAAAAAAAAAAAAAAAAAAAACATCCAAACATCCACACTTTC
This sequence comes from Zygaena filipendulae, assembly GCA_907165275.2. Classification (NCBI taxonomy): domain Eukaryota; kingdom Metazoa; phylum Arthropoda; class Insecta; order Lepidoptera; family Zygaenidae; genus Zygaena; species Zygaena filipendulae. The sequence goes on from OU015657.1 coordinate 6,149,133, forward strand.
ATATTTATAATAATAGTAGGATTTATTTAAAGTACTTTATTGCACAGTTTCGTACAAAAGGCGGACTTAATGTCTTACTTAAGTCAGGACTCAGGAGTAGTTTTGCAATGTCGTATTTCGGAGGAGATTCGTTACAAATTATTAAGTAACTAATGAGGTGGTATAATATGAGACAGAAATATTTTAAACATATGAAGTTTTGAAAGTCTTCATTTTACTGAGTTTTACAGTGAATGAGCCAAATAAAAATTCTTGCCAAAGAAGAGGCTTAGCCATTATTATGATCTAAACTACTTTTACAGTCCAAAACTTTTAAGCTGGAACTCAAATATTTTTTATGTTTATGTTTTTTGTCGGATTTCAATATATAAATAAACTGGCAGCAACAATTAAATTAGGTTATGTGAATTCAGTTCCTCAGACAGTTTACCATGAGAAATCTTACTTGATGTCTGATGAACTTCACAATTTTTTCCAAATCCTCAGCTTTTGTATCTTCTGAAAGGCAGTAGAATCTCCTCCAGATAGCAGCAGCAAGAACTCTGTCATCTTGAAGACCTTCATCATATGCTACCAGTGCTGCTTGAAACTGCTCTGATAATTCTGAAACTTGCTTCTTTGCTATGGATGGGTTAGCACCCTAGAAGCAAAAATGTGTCTTATATACATATTTGTAATGTAAATTTCAATTTGCTCTAAGTCATCATTGTACTACACACCTCCAGCAATTTAATTCTGTTTGCCACATCTGCCCATAGCGCTTCTATAATACAGTTCCTCACGAAATGTCCATCCCCTTTAACATATTTGTTTTTTTCGCTACCCAATGTGGATATATTATCATCTGCCATGTAACGCACCATGAGCATCCATACATGCAACTCGGTGACAGCAAACCAAGATGCAAATGTGTCTGGCAGATCTAACTTGTCAAACCATTTCTTGTACTCTATTTTATCAGGGACACATTCATACAGAAAATATCCAGTTAGTTTTAAACGCTGAAAGTAAGGAATTGTAGATGAAAACAAAGTACATAATATTTATTCTAATACTAGACTAGAACAAAGTAAATAAGTTATTAAATATTGAATGTTTTTTTTGGTATTGTAACTTACTGTTCGTGACTGATCCATCCAACCCACAGTTTTCATAAATTTTTTTACATAACTTTCTTCAGCAGTAACTGAGCTCATATTCCTTATACCATAATGTTTTATGTATTGTTTTATAGGACTCACACTCAGAAATATTTCTTTCGAGTTAAATTGATGGTGCAATATTGCCTGTAACAATCACATATATCTGGTTCTTTAAAAAAAACTTGATAAAGATCAGAATTTTTTCATAAGATTCCATTCCATATTTCAATAGTTGTTTTCCTTTTTAATAGTAATTACTAATTAAGTTACCTAATATTGTATTACAACAATTGTGATAACATATCAAAAATTAATTCATAATAGCAGGTGGGGCTTTAGCTTACGGAAAAAATAAACTCGCTTTAAAAAAAAATATACATATAAAGTGAGTGGGTACAATATAATCGGTAACATCTATCAAACTAGATTTTATTTTACTAAAATATTTTTATAATACATACTCGAGATAGCACATTGTAGCTTCGTAACATGTTACAATTACGTATCAATTATCATTGAATGTTCTAAAAAGCAACGATAATCTTTTAAGAAGAAGTGTATAACGTAGTGATTACCTTCTCTCTGGTAAAGTGTAAACCAGAGAGAAGGTAATCACTACGTTTTAAGAGACGGGACTTCCTTGCTTGGTTTTGGAATCCATTTAGCAGACCCAGCAATACCAACACAGCGAAAATTTAAATGTCAAAATACTTCATAACTCATGGGTACCAACATTAACGAGAACAATAGGGATGGCCACATGTAGTTCCTGATTAAATCGATATCGATAAATTATCATTAGAGCATCGTGGGCTTCATACCAGGTGAATTAAATCTATAACGGGTTCCCCCGGTTATGGTTGTCGTAAAATTGAAACAATAAATTATTATTTTTATTTATTTATTATTATTCCAATATTTTAGTTTGTCATGATGATGATGTTATTAGATAGATAGATATTTATTTTCTCTTTAAAAATTACATTTACATTTTATGTCAAAATTAAATAACCTATTTGGGAAAGTAAATGATTTACTTCGCAGTGCCTCCTTGTTGAGCCTTGTTTAAATTATCGGTAGAAATATCTATCGGTAGAAGTATCCGACATTCGTTCCTTACATCTCCACAGACATATTTTATATCGTGAAGTTTTTCGATTGGAATGTAAGCTAAGTCATCATTTCCAATATTTTTTACCCATTGTCGACATCTGAAATTAAAATATCTATCAATCATGCAAGTTCACTTAGAAACAAGATAGAGTATAATATAGTTCTTTATACAGAAGACGAGGTTCACTTTATTACAATACGATCATAATACTTAATGAAAACTGCAATAAGTAATGAAAAAAGTATACGCAGCTATACAAAAATATTCCAAAATATTCACTATAACAGCATCATTCATTAAAGTTTATCGACTCACTTTATCGATAGTGAAGATTTACATCACTATGGTTTACAAACATGCAAATATTTTTTCGCATTTCAAAAAGATAGTGTATTATTTTAGTCTTGCTGATAGCTGAAGAGAACAAAATACTTTATTACTTTACTCAAGCTGTACTTACCGGTCTTCATCTATAGGAAATTTCGTGATAAATTTCCTTTTATTTAAATTTTGTCGACTCTATCTTTTTCTACAAATTACATTCGTACTACACCGTCTAATCGGTGCTATTTCACTACGCAATCACAAGAAAATAGTTTTTAATAGTCACACTGCACTTTTCAAAGCGTAAATCACACAAAATTTTTAAAAATCACACAATTATTTTCCCAAATAACAACATGCGTCGCCATGACAAACAGATGACAGATTGTAAGAAAGATTCAGAGACAAAAGACTGAAATAGCATGTGAGGCCATCTTTGATGCCATGGAAAAAAAAAATTAAAAAAAAATGAGTGCTAAACACGAACAAAATTTAATTTGTTCCTAGTTGCGTTAGACTGGTGTAAACCAGGTGTAAACCACTGAGCAAATAATTATATTTTTTTTTTTAAGGCAATTGTCATTAATGACATTGTTGCCAGTGTCGCGTTAATTTAATTTGCAAAAAGGATTTAAAATGAACGAGCGAAAATTTTGGGCGTTCGTTGTAATAAGAATAGAGAAATGGGATGGGCTATGTACAATACAACAAGACAGAAATTATATACTTATATGTACTTAAATAAATAAGAGAATATGAACGAATAATAAGTCATAATTTAATGTCGTTAAAAGTAAGAAAGTCTACTAGGATTTTGTAAATTTGGAAGTCTAAAGAGTGAAGAAGGGTGATGATGGATGTGGGGAGCGGAATTTTACAGAATACAAGGTCAGAAAATAAATAATTATGATTAAAACGAGGACATGAAAAGATGATGTGATTAAGGTCTCCTTCGGAGAGACCACATTCACATAAAGATGAATTAAGGCAATGAATTTTGTGAAGATGAACTGGGATGCAACAGTGACCTAACCTCATACGAATAATCGAGGAGCAGATTTTTTTGTTGAAATTCCATCGGGAAAACCAGGGTTTATTAGGGATACTTGGTTGGATTACCCCAAACCAAGCACCCTTTGATTTTTTAGATTTATCCCAAAGGGCAGACCAAGTTTTATATAGGGACTGTTTCGGGAGAGATAAGATCATGGCAAATAACATCGGAACGGCACCCTGTCACCGAAGACAATGGCGTTCTTGGCAACCAAGTGCACACGCTCATTGCCAGCAATGCCAGCGTGCCCCGGAATCCAAGCCATTGCCAGCTCGTGACCTTGATTAATATAAGATTTTACAGCTGCTTTAATTTCGAAAACAATTGGGTTGTGTTCTGAGCACTAATCACTAGATCACTAGTAAAAACCACGTAGTGATTACCTTCTCTTTGGTAAAAACTAAAAAGTAAAAATTAAAAAAGGCTCAAGCCTCAGATTTATTCAGAAGCGTGTACCAGACTGTTGTAAACAAGCCTCTCCGCAAAGTCACCTTGGCGGGAGGTTGTTTTTAACCGCCGTTGGTGTTTCCGTCCACACTTGTTGTAAACAAGGCTCCAACTTCAGTGTGCTTTTGTCCCTCGCATCGGAAACATCTGTGCAATGGCTCCTTGCCTATCAAAAATTCAAACAGTTGGTGTGGCTTTTGTTCTTTTGAGTGCTTTTGAGGAAAAAAAATAAACAAAATATTCCGACACAATATTTTTTTGGGATTGAGAGGTCCCAGGAGATACGGCAGATCCCTATAGAGGTCGGTAAACTCGATAAGAATATTTTTTTCTTGCGTCATTTTTATACGTACGCGCACGAATAAATAAATTACTCTACGCGCGAGCGCTCTCCGTGACTGCCGCCACTCAACTGCGCTTGCGTGGTTTACAACAAACATCCACACAGCGGGCCGCCGGTGAGATTGCTGCTGCAATCCAACGCGCGCCCACAAACCAAGGTCGTGGAAAAGAAACAGAAATTTCGTTGCAAACAACCGTCCGCACAACAACAACAACAACTGTTGGAAACTTCCGTTTTGGGCTTGTTTACAACAGTCTGGTACACGCTTTACCTTTTTTTTTTATTTACTCCTTTTGGAGAAGGCAAAAGAAGATAAGTCCACACAGCCAATTCATTAGGTAGTATTTTTCTTCTTCTGAAGTTATTTACATCGAAATGCATTGATGAGATGCATTTCGATGCTTTACTGGAACTTTTGGCAGCAACTCTTCACAGTTGAACCTTGATAGGACGCTCTGTGGGAAGTTGTATAGTAAAACGACATCCTCCCGATGAACGCCTAATTTCATCTTATTTCACTGTTTCCACACACTGTTCATCACTAACGGATCACTATTATGCAAAATCCACCACATTCACACAATATTAAAATCGCGAACAGACAGACATACAGACAGACAGACGCAGCGGAGGACTTTGTATTTTTTTAACAATAATATGTATTATGTAATATGTGTCACTAAAATAGCCCTTTCACCGCCACGTTTCCGGAGTCAATAAGTTGAGGTTACAAAACATAGCCATTAACTCCAGACCACATTCATTCTATGAGCATGATTTCTCCTAGTGTTGGGAATGCTTATTACCAATTATTTAATCTATTAAATATAAAATTCAGTGTAGTGATTTGTTAGGAACGTAATATTACATTTCTCGCCCCAGGAACACGTCCTCAGAAGAATAATTGTTCTGAGAGCACGTCTTTCGTAGATCGTGAAAGGCGTAGATGGAGCCAGGATGGAGCCGTCTACGGTGAAAGGGCTAGAGATTTTTTTATTTTATTTTTATGTCATAAGGGGCAAACGGGCAAGTGGTACACCTGATGGTAAGTGATTACCGCCGCCCTGATGGTAGATCTACCAACTTTTGAAATCAAATCTACTTCCAGTGCTTCCAACCCTACTATTTTAACAGCAAATTTACTGTTTTCAAGAAGACATCCGTGTTTTCAGTTTTATTAGAAATTTATTTTTGGTGGTAGAGCTTATCTAAACATAGTATTATATTATTTGTGTCTAAACTAAAATGACGCGCTCCACTACTTCAATAGCAGTTTTAGATGTGCGGGATAATGTATCAGATAATATTTGCGACAGTATTGCGCACTTGTGATGAATAGACAGACCAGATTTATATGTGTCGTATCGATATTTTAAATGCTGTGCGTGTGCGTATCCCCGATGGAGGGGCGCGTCATTTTAGTTTAAACAAGCTCTACTTATTTATCATGTATTCTTTTATTATCCGAATTAAAGTTTAAGATACTATGAAACTTTTACAGCGCCATCTAGTGTATTTTATCAGTAAAAAATCGAGAAACTAAAAAATATCCTCAATGACAATCAAAGGAACATCACACACAATAGCAGAAATTAATTAATAATGTTATACTGAAAGACATACCAAAAAGTTCAATAAAAGCAAGTATGATTTTTTTTTAAATGAGGCAGAAAATATTGAAGATATGGGAATTATTAATAATGAGTAATTCTTTAGAATGTATATTTTAAAAAATCTATTAGTTACTTGTTTTTTTTGTCAACCATATACAATAAAATATAATCCATCTGTGGTAATGCAAACAGTAGATAATTGCATTTACGTTATAATTTTTTTGAAAAAATTTCAAGACAGTAAGTAATTAAATGTTTTGAAATCTATATCTATACTTATAATAAAACTGTAGAGAGGTCAATTCTGTACATTGAATATATATTCAAAATTAATATTGGAGGATGAATAGTGATCGATACTGATGCCAAAAATGCAATCAGTAAATTTTTTGTCTGTTTGTCTGTCTGTCTGTCTGTATGTGCACGCATGGGTCAAAAACTACTGAAGGGATTTTAACCAAACTTGGTACGATTGTAGTCCATACTTCTGGGAAGGTTATAGGCTATATAACATAACGATAAGACACATAGGAGCTGAGCAGTGACGATAAATTTGAAGCAAGTCGGATGAAAATGCGCTTTCGAGCTCTTATCCTCGCATACGTTTACTCAATTACGCAAAAACGACCGAACAGATTTGGATGAAATTTGGTATGCACGTTGTAAAGGGTACAGAGAGGATAGGGTACTTTTATCCTGGAATTCCCGTGGGAACTCCGAAATTACCTCGGTTGAAACCGTGGGGCACATCTAGTTACCAATAATTTACTGTTTTCTGCTATTTGTTTAGTTTGTTTGGCTGCTTTTTGGTTTGCCAAGGTTGGCAATACTGTCTACCTCCAACGCAAATTTCGAGTTGGCCACACTGGTTCCAATCTATCCAACTTCCGGCGGTCTTGCGATCAATTTTTTCGGGCACGTTACATAATTGTGCTAAAACCTATTCGAATACCTACTCCTGATAGAAGAAAATGTTGGGAGCCGTAAGTAGGGTCGGAAGCGGCTTTTTAGCTGCTAAGACAGTCGCAGAAAAAGCCCTCAAGGAGTGTGGAAAAATCGCAGCTGTAACAGTAAGCAACAAAAGGGATTATGCAAAAGCGACAGCCGCCGCTAAAGGTAAGGTTGTTGCAGTTATCGGTGCTGTCGTGGACGTACAGTTTGAAGACAACCTACCACCCATCCTAAATGCTCTCGAGGTCGAGAACCGCTCTCCTCGCCTCGTACTTGAGGTGGCCCAGCACTTGGGAGAGAACACCGTCCGCACCATCGCCATGGACGGTACAGAAGGTTTGGTCCGCGGGCAACCTGTGAACGACACAGGCTCGCCCATCCGTATCCCCGTGGGCGCCGAGACTCTTGGCCGCATCATCAACGTCATCGGAGAACCTATCGACGAGCGTGGCCCTATCCCCACCGACAAGACGGCCGCCATCCATGCCGAGGCGCCAGAATTCGTTGACATGTCTGTACAGCAGGAAATCCTGGTCACTGGTATCAAGGTAGTAGACCTTTTGGCTCCATATGCTAAGGGAGGAAAGATTGGCCTGTTTGGTGGTGCTGGTGTTGGAAAAACTGTATTGATTATGGAATTGATTAACAATGTTGCTAAAGCCCATGGTGGTTACTCTGTATTTGCTGGTGTGGGTGAACGCACCCGTGAGGGCAATGACTTATACCATGAAATGATTGAATCTGGTGTCATCTCTCTAAAGGACAAAACTTCTAAAGTAGCTCTGGTATATGGCCAAATGAATGAGCCCCCTGGCGCACGAGCCCGTGTTGCACTGACTGGATTAACTGTGGCCGAATACTTCAGAGATCAAGAAGGCCAAGATGTGTTGCTCTTCATTGATAACATTTTCCGTTTCACTCAGGCTGGTTCAGAGGTGTCTGCGCTGCTGGGTCGTATTCCTTCTGCTGTAGGTTACCAGCCTACTTTGGCAACAGACATGGGTACCATGCAGGAACGTATTACCACAACAAAGAAGGGATCCATCACTTCAGTACAAGCTATCTACGTGCCCGCTGATGACTTGACTGACCCTGCCCCAGCTACTACTTTTGCCCATTTGGATGCCACCACTGTACTGTCTCGAGCCATTGCTGAATTAGGTATCTACCCTGCTGTGGACCCTCTTGACTCTACTTCTCGTATCATGGACCCCAACATTATTGGGGCCGAGCATTACAATGTAGCCCGTGGTGTTCAGAAGATTTTGCAAGACTACAAGTCTCTACAGGATATCATTGCTATTTTGGGTATGGATGAATTATCAGAAGAAGACAAGCTCACTGTAGCTCGTGCACGCAAGATCCAGAGGTTCCTCTCACAGCCTTTCCAGGTAGCTGAGGTTTTCACAGGCCATGCCGGCAAACTGGTTCCTCTTGAAGAGACCATCAAAGGTTTCTCCCAAATCCTGAAGGGCGAGTATGACCACTTACCTGAAGTAGCCTTCTACATGGTGGGACCTATTGAAGAAGTAGTTGCCAAGGCAGACACTCTTGCAAAGAATGCTTAAGTTATCAAAGTGAATAGAGATTTTTGTGCTTAATAAATTACATATATTATGTAACCAGATAATATTTCATTATTTATTCCTAGCTGAATAAATCTGTTCCATAAGGAATGACAGTATCTTTTTACAGATACACAACGTCTATAAGACACTTATAGGCAGTAGGTACTCAAAATGACGCTTCTCAAAAATAATTACCTAACCGTCACAAATTGCAGTTTTAGTTTTACCGCCGCAATCAGAGTCGACTTTAATGATTACTTAGTTAAGTATAGATTTTTAAAACAAAACTGCCGCAATCAGACAAGTTTAATAAATTAATGTTAATTGGCATTTAACTAATTAAGTTACATCTCATTAAATTCCAATTAGCGGCAATTCCAATCTGAGTGCGGCCGCACTCAGAGTCGACTTTAATGATTACTTAGTTAAGTACAGATTTTTAAAAGAAAACTGCCGCAATCAGAGACGTTCAGTAAATTATTGTTAATTGGCATTTAATGAGTTGTAACTTAATTAGTTAAATGCCAATTAACATTAATTTATTAAACTTGTCTGATTGCGGCAGTTTTGCTTTAAAAATCTATACTTAGCTAAGTAATCATTAAAGTCGACTCTGAGTACGGCGGTAAGGCCCTTACAGGGGTCTAACTAGTTCTTGTAAGAATAATTAAAACAAACAATGGTGATTCTTCAGTATTGCGACAATATTAAAGAGTTTAGTTGCAAATCGAGCAAGTGGAGTTATTAGCCCCTTGAAAGGACTCAATTTTAATTAGAATTCTTATACAGAATTAGTACCATTTGATATTATAGATTTTAAAATGGGTTTTAAAGACTTAGGATAACTAGTGGGCGGCGCTATTATTTAAAAATGTGCCTTAAAATGTATTAAAAGATAGAGGTCTGTGTACCTACCTACATAGTTATTTATTATGAGATTTTACATTATTCGACATAATTTTTAAACAAACAATATTTTATTCCAGATTTCGTAGATTCCTGACTAAATATGTAGGTAGTAGGTACCATTCATTATTCAATAGGCCAAAATCAATGAAATATATTTAGTCTCGGGTGTCTTAATAGGAATCGGCAGGTACTATAGATGGGCAATAAAAACGGTGCTTGAAATTAAACCCGATAAAAGGCTGCCGTTGCCAATTAACATTAATTTATGCCAATGCCAATTAACATTAATTTATTAAACTTGTCTGATTGCGGCAGTTTTGCTTTAAAAATCTATACTTAGCTAAGTAATCATTAAAGTCGACTCTGAGTACGGCGGTAAGGCCCTTACAGGGGTCTAACTAGTTCTTGTAAGAATAATTAAAACAAACAATGGTGATTCTTCAGTATTGCGACAATATTAAAGAGTTTAGTTGCAAATCGAGCAAGTGGAGTTATTAGCCCCTTGAAAGGACTCAATTTTAATTAGAATTCTTATACAGAATTAGTACCATTTGATATTATAGATTTTAAAATGGGTTTTAAAGACTTAGGATAACTAGTGGGCGGCGCTATTATTTAAAAATGTGCCTTAAAATGTATTAAAAGATAGAGGTATGTGTACCTACCTACATAGTTATTTATTATGAGATTTTACATTATTCGACATAATTTTTAAACAAACAATATTTTATTCCAGATTTCGTAGATTCCTGACTAAATATGTAGGTAGTAGGTACCATTCATTATTCAATAGGCCAAAATCAATGAAATATATTTAGTCTCGGGTGTCTTAATAGGAATCGGCAGGTACTATAGATGGGCAATAAAAACGGTGCTTGAAATTAAACCCGATAAAAGGCTGCCGTTGTCGGGTTTGAACCCGATAAAAGACTGGCTTTTATCGGGTTTAATCCCAAGCACCGGGTTGATCGCCCATCTATAATAGGTACTTTTAAGGAACTGATCACTGATGTCGGATTGTAGGAAGATAATGTTTTTTTAGGTTAGGTACCTACCTACCGCGTTGCTTAGGGTAAGCTGAGCTGAGAAGCTGAGACAAAATACAGTAGGTACCTATAATAAAAACGAAGTGACTACTGTCTAGTCGTCCAGACTCCAGAGGTGGACGACGTCCACTAAGCGGATTATTATTAGTCCACGGTCCACTAAACTACCTACATAAATTCACAAAAGGGGTTGTCAATATAGGTATTGTAAATACATATATCACCGTAAAATTGTAAATACCTACCGTTAGATTATTATCTCGCGACATGGTAAACTGTCAAAAGATTGTGAACCCAGGTAATATACCTACTGCTTTCAATGCATTTAACGCATTATTTTTGGTAGATATAATTTTACTAGCTGTCCCCCGCGATTTCATCCGCGGTAATTTCGGAGTTCCCGCGGGAATTCCGGGAAAAAGTACTCTTGAGTATGTCCTTCTTTGTAGTTTGTACCTACCCCGGACAGTAGTGTTCCCCGCATTCGTATTTCGTTCCGGAGTTCCCGCGAGAGTTCCGGGATAAAAACTATCCTATCTTTTAAGTTGTACCAAATTATAAATGTTTACAAAATTTTATCAAAATCCGTTCGGTTGTTTCGGATTCCATCGCGGACGAACAACGTGACACGTGATTTGTATGTATTAAGAATAAGATTATTAAGAAGATATAAGATAAGATTATGGTTAGGTTAGGTTTGTACTGCTGACCAGTCGCGCGAGCTGAGCGAGCGTGCCGTGGCAGCGGCCGGCGATGCGCCAGACAGTGTTACGCATGTCACGTGTGTTACGGTTCACGATCTTTTGACAATTTACTATCTTGCGATCTTATTATCTAACGGTAATCTTCGCGATCCGATTGGCGTAATAGGTCACCATGCCTGCCCGCTAATCAAGAGGTTCCGGGTTCGATTCCCGGTGAGGGTGCACTTTGTGTGGCAAACACAGGGTTCCACTTTCCAGTCTGGGTGTGTTTATATATCTATAGTATGATATATAAGTAATTCTATGTAGTATATACCACATTTGCTTGGTTTCCACGACACAAGCTAATAATAGCTTACTGTGGGATCAAGTAGATCTGTGTGTTGTGATGTGGATTATTATTATTATATATGTAATTCTATTTAGTATATAGTTATATACCACGTTTCCCCAATTAGCTCTGCGCGGCTCAGACGCGTGGGCCGTGGTCGGCTCCTTACGGAACGGCTGTCCTCAGACTGTTCAGCGATATTACATGAAGTAAATTAGGCTACTTTGGAGTTCCTGCGGGAACTTCGAAACTCACGCCGCGGTGAAACCGCGGGGCACAGCTAGTATCATACCTATAAAAAAAGGTTTTTCAATCGGCGTGCAAATCTTGTAGCAAAAAAGATACATTACGATATTAAAGATACGTCCATACATTTTGCGTTTAGCGGAAGATTATTACTCGTCCGATTAGTGGACGACTAGCAACAGACAAAATACCTTATTTGGGCGTAACGCATAATTAATGCTAGCGCCATCTAGTGAGAAATAAGTTTGTAAAGATGAAAGGTACAAGCTCAGAAGAATATTATGCTACTGTTAATGTTCTGAGGGTACAAGTTGTCTGTTATAATATGTTTGTGGTATTGGGACCGTGCGCGACGACAGCGCCACGTAACAGGTGGCTATTGACTATTGTGGCAATATTCAAGTCAAGCTAGAATCCTCCTATGTTTTATGTGAATGTGTGGATGTTTGTTACTCTATCACGCAAAAACGGCAGAACGGATTTGGATGAAATTTGGCATGCACGTTGTCAGGGATACAGAGAAGGACATAGGGTACTTTTTATCGCGGAATTCCCGCGGGAACTCTGAAATTACCTGGGTACGGTCGTGACCCCCACGAGGGACATGACCCCCACTCATTATGAAAAAAATCAATTTTTTTCATAATGAGTGCAATGAAATTGTGTATTGTGCAATATAGTCTAATTTACTCGACATATTATATTATTAGTGACCCCCCAAAATTTCAGCCTGCGACCGCGCCTGAAATTATCGCGGGGCACAGCTAGTAAGTAAATATTGTGAAAAATAATAATGAAATCTTGTGTTATTTTACTATATTAGAGAATTTTGGACGGTTTTCAGTAACATTATTGCCAATATCATTCAAATTGTTGTTTTCAGTGAGAAATGAGCCTACTGTGGCGTACTTTTTTTTTCTTACGGCAACTATCCACTTATTTCTTTGGTCTCGTTTCCACCACGATCTTGGAAATTGGAAAAATTTTGTCGCTATTCTTCTTGGTGTTATTTCAATTCACAATAACACATCTTACTAGGACCATATTAAATTTATTTGAAAAACAATTAGAAAATAATAATCCACTTCACACAACACACAGATCTACTTGATCCCACACTAAGCTATAAGCTTGCGTCGTGGAAACCAAGCAAACGTGGTTACTGCAATATGGATTTGACAGCTCAAGTCATCGACGAAAATTTCAATTTTAACCGTAGCGAGCGCTGTGATCGTTTAGGCTACTGCCTCCACCCGCTATGCACCTTGCCAATACCTATTAGTAGACTTCTACTACTCAAAAAACTAATCAATGACAATATCAACTAATAAAACTTTATTAGGCACCTACTATACATATTTATTACTTTAGGTAAGTAAACTAAATTTATTATCAACATAATAACAGCTTTTTATGTTTCAAAGCAAAATAAAACATCAATTTAGGTAAGGAACTGATGAAAAATCGTTATTCCAGGGATTCCTTAGTATCTTCAATAGTGTCTTTGTTATCAGTAGATGTTACTTTATTAGTGAGTGCTAACTCAGCACAATTAACAATTTTAACATTGTCTTCTTTCTCAGTTTTATCATCCTCATTACTATTGTTATCCATTTGCACATTATCTTCACTACTTTCTGCATCTTTGCTAATTACTGTCGAAAGTTTATCTTTGTTAATTATCGTTGTTGATTCGTTATTGGGTCGAGATATTGCACAGTCAACTTTAGGAACTTTTACGACTACCACTTGATCTGATGCTGTATCATTTGATGAAGTAAAACTTTTAGAAGGATCTTTTAATTTTATTGTCTGGAACTTCAGTGGAGTACTCATAGACTGTGTTCCGTCTTTATTTCTATTAATGGGTTTTATAACTAATATCTTAGTTTTCATACCCGCTTTAGAGAAATCTGTGATATTTTTATTAATTATAGGATTTTTCATGACTTCCAAACTCTGCCGCCGAAATTTAAGAGGTAAAACAGCTGGTTTATTGGTACTTCCTATAATTGAATCAACCGTATTATTATCTGAACTAATTTTCTTTTCGTTACTTTTGTCAAGTTTATCTGGTACAGAAATTGTTTCTTCATTATCTAAATCAGTAGATTTTTCCTCAATAGTATTTTCACCTCTCAAACCCTTACTTAATTTGACACTTTCATGTATCTTTGCAAGTTTTTGTGGGCTAGGAATATCTTTTTCTTTTACATCATCATCTTTTTTCGGAGAAACTTTATCTCCCTTTGAAGTACTTCTCGGTAGCATGGGCCTGGCAAATAGACAAGTATTTCGTTCTTTCTGAGTTGTCTCAGTACTGAAACTAGTTACTTTCGCATGTGCTGCAGCATATTTGAAAGCTCTCTTAGATAAAGTAGACAATGCGCCACAGCAATCTTTATTAATACTATCAGAGTTGCTTATATGTTCTGAAATAGGTTTCTTTTTATGTTGGTTGGTTTTAGAATTTGCCACTGATTGTGAATCACGATATCCTTGGGCTTCTATTTTTAATATATTTGATAAGTCATACTCAAAATCTTCATTTTTAGGTCTAGTTTTATTGCGTACTGGCCTACGAGAAGCCACCGAAGACGTTTCGTCAGTTAGCATTTTCGTAACTTTTTCGTCACTGCCGTCCATATCTGAAGAAGTCTCTTCGAAACTTTTGATACTTGAGGATAATTCATTATTACTTGGATTAGAGCCAATAATATCATGATCTTTCCGATCTTCATACTCATCTGAAAAAGAGAAATGTTTTATACAGATACTTAAAACAGTACCTACTTAACTACTTTTTATATTAACTAAATAAAATAGGTATGAATTTTGCTAGAAACGTGAAAGCTACTCAATGGGCATGTTGACTAAATTTTTTTTAGTCCGTCTTGTAGATTAATAAAAAAGGAATATTGGAAACGTATTTTTTCTTTTTTTACGTAATTAAAAAATAACGGCGATACATTTCGCGTGACGTCACTAACCGATGCAGTTTTTATGGCGGCTTATAGCGGTTAGTGACGTCACGAGCCCCCACCCTAAACTTTAATGCGTTTTATCTCTGTATATTTTCATTTATTAGAAAAAGCAAAAAAATACGTGTCCATTGTTTTTTTTTTCTAACTGACGGACTAATTACAATTTTGATTTTCATAAGTCGTCAACATCCCTATTATTATAACATTTAACGAACATACCATTGATTGAGAGTTCCTTTCTTCTCTTGAGATTAACTTTACTCTGAAAACTTTTTCTTTTCCTACTTCCAACTTCTAACCGTGTATTGCTAGAAGAGCTATCGTCCGACAGACGGCTGGAGTCACTTGAACATCTACTTGGTCGCCTAGAATCGGGATTAGTTTCGTTGACGTCATTAACTTCCTCTACTGATATTGATTGCTTGGATATTTCTAAGGCTTCTAATCCGTCAATAGCTTTTACTGTACTATAATAAAAGTCCGAGTCTCCTTTTAATCTATGTACTAATTTGACGTGTTCAGGCAATTTATCAAAGTCATAATTTTTGAAATTGCATAATTTACAAGCATATCGCACCCATTTATAGTGTCCAGCCATATGTTCATAGAGCTCTACTGCATTATTGTATCTAATGTCACATCTTTTACACAAAAGCTTATCAAATTCAATGTCATGTTTAACTCTTTGTTTGAAAGTAAATAGATTGTTTTTTTCCACTTGTCGTGCTAAAGGTAGTTTGATTTCAGCTGTATAGTCATCGACTAGAGTACTTTCTTTATTGTTGACTTGTTGGACAATGGAATCATTGCAATTATTATCTTCAACTTCCATAGAAGAATGATTTTCTTCAACATCTTTTGCTCCATTATTCAAACTTATGTTTTCTTTTTGCGATTTGTTTGAATGAAGCTGATTAATTGTTTTGCTGTCTGAAAATTACAGATTTTGATAAATATTAATTTTATATATTATGGATACTAGCTGTGTCCCGCGGATTCACCTGTGTTAACTTAAGGAAAAATCCTACTAATGCAAAATATATTCCATTATAACATTATTTTTAAAAACTTTAACCGTTTACGCAGCAAAGGAATAATTTTTCCCGTTATTGGTGGTAGCGTGATGTTAATATAGCCTTTCTTGATAAATGGTCTAACAAAAAAATTCAATGCGTTCAATAAAACAAACAAACAAAGAAACTCTACAGCTTTATGATATTATTGTTTCCCGCGGCTTCATCCGCGGTAATTTTGGAGTTCCCGCGGGAATTACAGGATAAGAAGTGCCGTATGAGACGCCGGAACTATAGCATTCTATTAGCAAAAGAATTTTCAAAATCGATTCAGTAGATCCAGAGATTACCCCCTACAACCTCAAAAACAACCTTAATTATAAAGCTAATGAAAATTAGAAAAGTTTGGTAAGTACCTACCTTCTGATTGTTTGATATTTAAATTCAATGTAGTCGGTCCCTTATTGTAATCTTTGCGTATCTGAATCTCGATTTTCCTGCTTTCCTGAGGCCGCCTGGCGAGGGCCCGGGAGCGCGGTTGGCAAGTGTGCGTGTGCGCCGCGAGCGCTGCACGCCGCTCGAATGTGCGCCCGCAACCCCCGCAACGAGGCAATTCCCCATCTCCTTCCATATTGTCCATCCAAGCCTGTTTTAAAGTACAAATTTTTATTATTAATTAATTAGCTGTTCCGTGCGTTTTCACCCGCGGAAATTTCGGAGATCCCGCAGGGATTCTGAGATAAAAGTATTCTACCTCTGACAACGTGTGTATAAAATTTCATGATGTTCGGTTGAGCCGATAAGTCGTGAAAGCGTAACAGACAGACAGATGTACTTTCGCATTTATAATATTAGTAGGGATTGCACACCCTATTCTATTTATTTCTTTGTCAATGCCAATGGTTAATTTGTAGAAAATGTCGCATCGTCACTTGTACTTTTTTTGGACAATTAAGAATAAATAAATGAAAAAAATAATTCAGTTAGTTACATGGTAAGATAATTTAAATGTTGTACTTGTAACAAAGTATCCGATTAATTTACCTGATTTTCTTGATCTAATCTTTCTTCTTCGGAAATTTTCTGTGTTGTGGCAGGTTTGGTGTTATTTTTTCTTTTTTCATAGAATGCCGGTGGATTGTTCATTCTAAAAGCTTTTGCTTGAATTGATTCTCTTAATCTTCTAATTTGTGCAGCTGATTTACTGAAATAAAAATACTTAACGTTATAGTTAGATATTACACTATGCCGAATATAAATTGATATGATACTCTCAGTTTGGTGGTCAACAGTAAACACCGGTTCGCTCACGCGAACGATAAGTACCTAGTTATATTTTAGTTAATATTATATTATTCTTATATTTTAGTTATAATTATATAGGATTATAGTTACCGATGCACTTTAAAAAGATGGCGATACACGCTCCAAGACGTAGAGAAGATTTCTAAACAATCCGGACAGGGGAACACCAATCGACTTTCTAAGTGTTTGTACTTCATGTGGAATTTTAACGTCTTAACTGTGGAAAACTGCAAATCACCTGCAACAATTACAGAATTACAGTCTGTCTAAGATAATAATATATTTATTAGTAGGTCATGTGTACGTGAGCCAACAATGGGCACCTTGACAATTTTTTTTGTCCGTCTTATAGATTAATAAAAAATATTGGACACCTATTTTTTCTTTTCTTTTCGTTATCAAAAAATAACGGCGATACTTTGAGTTGAAATCTCACGTGACGTCACTATCCGGTGCAGTTTGTATGAGCTTATAGCGGTTAATGACGTCACGAGCCCCCACTCTAAACTTTAATGCGCTTTATCTCTGTATTTTTTTTATTAAGAGAATTACTCCGATCCGAGACGCGTCGCGCGTATTTGCAAAAATTATATCTGTTTCAAGCCGCTCTGCATCCTTCCTGGCGTCAACAACACAAACACAACATGCGCAAATTCTCACGCACACTAGGAAAGCAGCAGCGGGGGACGCGCGGGTGTAGGGGGGACGCGGCACCGCGCCGGCCGGCCGCGACTAAACTAAGCACGAGCCGCAAGGGCAGCAGTTACCTACCTATATTCGAATTATTTCGTAGCGTGATTGAGTAACAAACATCCAAACATCCAAACATCCACACTTTCACATTTATAATATTAGTAGGATGACCAACATTTCTTTTTAATATTTCGAGTTCCAGATGGAATTTCGAAAAAACCGAAACATGAGTATTTAAGTTAGACCCTTAGCAATACAACAAAAAAAACCACATTCAATTTGGTGCAGCAGTTTTTCACACATCACACATCACATATCATCATATAATACATACATATATCTATACTTATAATAAAACTGTAGAAAGGTCAATTCTGTACATTGAATATACATATATTCAAAATTAATATTGGAGGATGAATGGTGATCGCTACTGATGCCAAAAATGCAATCAGTAATTTTTTTGTGTCTGTCTGTCTGTATGTGCACGCATGGGTCAAAAACTACTGAAGGGATTTTAACCAAACTTGGTACGATTGTAGTCCATACTCCTGGGCAGGTTATAGGTTATATAACATAACGATAAGA
This sequence comes from Zygaena filipendulae, assembly GCA_907165275.2. Lineage (NCBI taxonomy): Eukaryota > Metazoa > Arthropoda > Insecta > Lepidoptera > Zygaenidae > Zygaena > Zygaena filipendulae. Next base: position 6,167,508 of record OU015657.1, read on the forward strand.
CACATAGGAGCTGAGCAGTGACGATAAATTTGGAGCAAGTCGGATGAAAATCCGCTTTCGCATACGTTTACTCAATCATGCAAAAACGGCTGATCGGATTTGGATGAAATTTGACATGCACGTTGTTAGGGGTACAGAGAAGGACATAGGGTACTTTTATCCCGGAATTCCCGCGGGAACTCTGAAATTACCGAGGGTGAAACCGCGGGGCACAGCTTGTTTAAAATAAAGAAACACATTTCAGTTTCAGGGTTTATAGGTAATTTAACATTTAAGGGTAAAAAGGATGACATGTGTATAAAAACCGTGCGGTAGCCCGCATTATTAAAAAAACGAGTAAAGCATGGTATACTTACAAATTTTGCACTTTAATATATTATCTGAATCATCATTTTCTTCATCATCACTGATCTGTATAACATTGTCTGTTTCTGGGCCAATTTTTTTTGATGATGTTTTAAATTTTCCATCTTTTTGCAAGATGGCTTTGTCCTGGGATAAAATGTTATCAAGCTCTTTAACCTAAAACAAAAGATTTTTGTTCTATAACCACTGGAAAATTACGCTGACGCGATCCGAAGGGGGGGGGGGGGGGGGGGTCCACAGGCGATATGTCCCCCCCTAATCGATTAATTTACTACACATATTTTATTATTAGTGACCCCTCCAAAATTTTTGGGAACCGCGCCTGCATCCTTCGCTGATGTGGGTTACGTGCAGCAATAATATTCTCCGATTTATGTGCTTAGTGTAGCACCGAGGATCAGCGGCGCACGTACTTAGTATAGGTGCAGGTTGCCTGGAAGAAACTGCTTTTGAGCAATAAGGCTGCCCTTAGTTGCCTGTAGCCCCACCATGTATTTTATTTTAATTTTTAACCTATTAGAGGTTATAGCATATCATTTTTAATAGGTTAGTTGAATAAATTTCAGTTTTTAATCAGTCATGGTATTTTTTTCCTTTTTTTACATAATAAAAAAAAAACGGCATACATTCGAGTTGAAAAATCACAACTCAAATGACGTCACGCGTTCGCGCCTTGGAAGACTAGGCGCCGACCGCGCGACCCCACTGCACGCGGTTTGGCGGTCATAGTTTCGAGTTCCGCGTTCTGCGTTCACACTTGCGCACACTGGGGGCGGTCTAGTTTGGAGTTCAGTATATAAGTAGGTGAAATTTTCTCTACTAGAACATGACAGAAAGAACAATTGATAAATGGCAATTTCTGCCCGAGCATTTGCCTTTTTTTTTTGACGATTTTTGTAGCCCTCGTCGTTTCAAATCATAAAGAAAAGATCTGTCTCTCACTAACTCTATTATGTGCGATATCGTTGGACATCGTGCTTGGAATTATAATTTTTTCCAAAAATGGAACTCCGACAGAACGTGCGTTAACTTTGACCGTCGCGGTCTATGTGTGTAGGATTCAGCCACCACATAGATTTGCAGTGAACGCGGAACGCAGAACTAAGGCTACCCGCACACATACAATATTACTGACAAATCAAAATTTACAATAATATTCATCAATAAAAGGTCCCGCATAATGCAAAATATTATTGTCAATATTCATAAATTATTGTATATATTATTGTGTGCGTGCGGGTAGCCTAACTCTGACCGCTAGACCGCGCGCAGTAGGGTCGGCGCCTTATAAGTAGTTACGACGTCACGAGCCTCCACTTCTAACTTTAATGGGCTAGAATTGTTGACCAATTTTTTTTAGTCCGTCTTGTAGATTAATAAAAAATATTGGACACGTATTTTTAATTTTTTTACGTAAACAAAAAATAACGGCGATACATTAAGTTGAAATTTCGCGTGACGTCACTTGACGGACAGTTTATATGGCGGTTTTAGCGGTTAGTGACGTTACGACTCACGACCCCCTCACCCTTAACTATAACGCGCTTTATCTCTGTATATTTTAATTTATTTGAAAAAGCAAAAAATATGGTGTCTATTGTTTTTTATTTTCTAACAGACGGAATAATTGAAATTTTGATTTTCAAAAGTAGTCAACATCCCCATTGTAATGATTTATTCATTTATTTGAAAAGGCAAAAATATAGTGTGTCTATTATTTTTTATTATCTAACTGACAGATTAAATAGAATTTTGGTTTTCATACCCCACAACATGCATATTGCTGCCCTAAACAGTCTTCATGAGCATAGGATTTGAAAAAGTTTTTAAGTACATACTTGTTCCATCATGTTGTCACTTTCATCTTTATTGAAGTTTACATTCTGAAATACAGCAACACTACTATTGGGTATTTTTTGTAAAGTCACTTCAGGATTTTCTGAGAGAATTTTATGTATTCCTTTAGTTATTGTGAGCTTCTCAACAATTGCTGTTAAGTCTTTAGTGAAAGGAACACGGTCATCATCTTTCTTAAAATCCTCATTTATAGTTCCAGTACTCGGTTTTAAGGATTCTTGATATCCTTTTTCTACTTGGTTAATTTTTAAAATTTCACTTGACTAGAATAGAAAAAATAACATCATTATTTAGAATCACTAAATAAATGTCACAACAATTTGTGGATATAAGTATACTTACGACTGAATTTGTTCTATTAAAGTGGCCATGAACAGAAGAATTGAAATTTTCTTGACAATAAATTCGTTTGTGTGATATAAAGTTTATCAAGCTTCTAAACAAGTTGCGACAAATTTTACATTCATATATTATGTCACACTCATTTATCAGTAAGTTTTTTAACTGAAAAAAAAAGAGAAAATCATGATTTATAGATGCCATCAATACATAAATAAATAATACCTATGCCACATAATATTTAGTATTAACACTTACTTCTTCAGTGGCAGAATCAAATATTTTTCTTGCTTGAGCAAATCCAGTACTACTTGTAAATACTGGCTTTCTCAGAAGACTAAAATCAGGTTCATCAGGATCTTCTGTATTTTGGCCAACACCTTTACTGGACTTATTTTTATCTTCCCTTCCTTTAGACTTAGTATTTACTTTGTTGCCAGCCATTTTAACATCTAAAAAGTATTTTATCATTGAATCCACAAATTACATCTAATCCTTCCAAATCTATCTCTCCCATAACAACTATAATAGTATATTATAATAAAAGAACACCTAAACATAGGTATTTACATAGCATGCAGAGATATAGGTATTTTCAAACTAGTAGCTTTTATGATTCCACTCAAACTGTAGTTTATGTAAAATATACAGCAACCTTACACTAATAGGCACATTTTCGTTTAATGCTGACCCACGAAATTGACAATGAAGAAAAAAAATATGTTATCTAATAGCCTTTACCTATACCTACCTACATCACATGTACTTGGTTTTAACACAATCTATTTTCAACTTATTGTTGGGTAAATATATACGAATTAGATATATATTTTAAATTTAAAACTGAAAAAATATATGGCTAAGAAAGAACCATTAGTAGTAGGTATTTTATGTCGTCTGAGGTAGGTACGTATCAAGCATGGTCAATTTGACGAGTGATTCCCATCAAAAAGCAGCTAGTCTCTCCCTCAAATTTTAAGGATAGCGTTAATTGCTTTCGTACAATTACACATAAAATGCTCATTTAAGTTAATGACAAAAACGATACAACCATTTAAATATTATGACTCACCTGTAAATAGTCACAATCGTAAACTTGAAAATCCTAGTTTTTCGGCGAATGCTCCACCATCACGCCTCCATTTTCAACAAATGAATACTGAATAGTGAGTACCTACCACCCATAGAACGTAAAGTCGTATGGAACAAATTTTGAATATTGACATTAGAATATAAATCGAAACTATAAATCGAAACGAAAAATTTTTGATCCACAAAAAATATAATTCACTGTCTGATTTTTTTTAATTTAAAATATTATTTTGAAAACTGTATTTAATTTATATATTTTTGATTTTATTACCAGTTTTTTATTAATAATCAGTAATAATCTCTCGTAAACTGGCAATGCCGTGAAATTCTGCTCTTTCTTTTGGTTGGTTTTTGGCGGGATTAGAGTAGAAATGGACGTCAGTTTTATTTCTTTGTGTTACAAATACCGTGATTGATAATAATAATTAAGTATGTGAATGTGTTGGATTTTGCATAATAGTCCCATAGCTCAGGTAGTTCAGTAGGGGGAGCACGAATTTTTTCGCTCTCGTCTAGTCGATATCGTCGTAATGTCAAAGCGTTTTTTTGTATGGAAAATGAACAACACTGGATAGGTGGCGCTGTTTATTTTCCATACAAAAAAAATGCTCGATATCGACTAGACGAGAGCGAAAAAATTCGTGCTCCCCCTACAGAACTCAGTGGCACACAATGTCGAATAATAGGGTACTTGCATGAATTTTATTTTTTCAGTCTATTTAAAAAATATATGGCCTACTTAAACAAAGCAAGAAAAAGAAAAAAAAATTATGCATAAATTAATTAAATAGAGCGTTTCAAAGTTCCTACCTAAGACCTTACCGCCGAAACGCGGAATGACGTCACTAGTTCAAAATTACGCCTTATTAATCTGTGATAGAAATGTCACTGTCGTATTGACAGAATCATGTGTCACTGACAGACAGATAACTTCAATATCTAAAAGCGAAATTAAGGTAGAACTGTGTCGATTTACTTCCAAAAGTTCCAGTGAAGAATCGAAATGCATCTTACCGATGCATTTTAAAGTAAAAAACTTCAGAAAATGGAAAATATGCGTTGACTGTATGCACTTAGTTTCTTTTGCCTTCTCTGAAAGAGGTAAATGTTTTCTAAAAAAATAATAGTGACGTCATGTGTCAAGCTTGGCTGTGATTGGTGTTTCGTTGCAACGTTCCGTTTCACAAAATTAAAAGTTGAATATTTTGGAAACTATTGAAAATTTTTTAGTAAATCTTTCACGATAACGCTTTTCTAAGGCTCTATTTTTGAAATATTGACACAATTTCTTATTATAAATTTCATGCAAGTATCCTATTGTGCTAATGCTTAATTGAAACGTGAATTAGTTTTCAAGTGCACCAGGCGCACCAGCCAGAGTGCACACAGCACAGTCTGAATAGGGTACTTGCATGAAATTTATTATAAGAAATTGTGTCAACAGTGATTGATCATCAACAGTGATTGATCATCAGTGATTAGATTGAGTCGCTTCCGATTTCGCTTCCTAAATTGGTTTCCGGAAATTGTAAAGTCTGTAATTTGTGCTAATCTCAGAACAATAACAGTTATTCTTCTGAGGTGCAGGCAATGCGTTATGTTACGCTAAACGTTATGCTACTGCTCCACCTGCGTGTTAACGCTTAATTAGTGCGCTAAATAAGGCATTATGTAGATGTGACCAACATTTTAACGGGTTAATGGGTTAACGGCATTACTAATGACGTTAAACGTTAAGCGATAGCTCGGGTGTCGGTTTTTTAGATACATCAAAGGGTTTTAGCGCATTATTTAGCGCACTAAGCGGAGTTGGCTACATTAACGCCTTCTCATTCTGTGTGGCGCAAGCACGGAGCAAGTTAGACCGTATTTACTTTGTTTTGGCGGGAACAATAAAAAAACGATAGGTATTGGAATGGTCTAAAATTACAGCTACTTCTATCGCTATTGCAAAAAAACATTGCAAACTAAATGTAGCCAACAGATATTTTAATGCCTTAATTAATGCGTAATTGGACATTAACATCAACGTTAACGTAACGCCGCAGGTGGAGCAGTAGCATTAAAAAAAAGTCAGGAATATTTGCTCAGTGACTTAAGTCTAGTTAGTTTGTGGTCAGGAACTCAGGTCGTTACCTTCTCTCTGAGGTCGTACTTAGTTTTTATTTTATCCCGAAATTCCCGTGGGTACTCCGAAAATAACTCAGGTTAACCGCTGGGAGGTGGGACCCACGGAGCAGGTAACATATACATACATACAGGTGTATCTGCTTCGTGGTGGGAACAGCTAGTTTAGAAATAATATCTGGGGGCACGGCAGTGCCCCCGCCAAGTCGAGCAACAAAAGCGGCACGGCCGTACTATCCTTTTCTCGAAGCAATTCAGGCCATTTTCGACCCCCTATAACTTCGTTGTGGATAAAACTAGAAGCCTGAATTTTTAGTAAACAAGCAGGTATTGTATAAAGACGGTATAATTTAAATTTCATTCGATTTGAACCAGTAGTTTAGGAATTATAACTAGTCAAAGTTTCTTAATTTTGTAGGTCACTCACTCACTCACTCACTCACTCACTCACTCACTCACTCACTGACCGATCATCAAAATTCTAAGGCACTTCTAGCAGACATAGAAGTTTGAAATTTAGAATACAATTAGTGTTTATTGTATAAATCAAGGAAAAATTAAAATATTTAGCAATTTCGGTCCAGTTTTCTAGATACACTAACTGCATAAATAACTTTGTAATCCCATATAAATGTATGGAATTACAAAGTTATATATGCAGTTATATGTACCAACTGCACAAATAACTTTGTAATCCCATATAAATATATGAGACTAGCTGTTCCCCGCGGTTTCACCCGCGTTAATTTCGGAGATCCCGCGGGAATTCAGAGATGCAAAGTAGTTAGTACCCTATATCCCTAGGTTTTCTTTACCCCTGACAACGTGCATGTAAAATTTCATGAGATTTCACCAGCGTTAATTTCGGAGATCCTTCGGGAATTCCGAGATAAAATTACCCTAATCTGAATGCTCCAACGATTTTCATGAAATTTTGTATACAGGGAATTTCGGGGGCCATAAATCGATCTAGCTAGGATTCATTTCTGGAATTCCCGCGCGAACTCTGATTTCAACGCGGGTGAATTAATTATTGCATACTACACGTTGTCAAGGGTACAGGAAAGGTCATAGGGTAGTACTTTTATCTCAGAATACCCGCGGGATCTCCGAAATTAACGTGGGTTAAACCGCGGGGAACAGCTATTTAAGCCGTTGCCCAGATATTAATAAATAATAATAATAAGTGTAGCTATAGTTACCTACCTAGATATAAAGTGTAGATACATAGTTACCTAGACATAATTTTATTATGTTCAAAGGTACAATGGTCAACGGAATGAAAAAGCAAGAATGGGGCATGTGTTTATATATATTATAAAGTAGTACCAAAATCTTTCAAGTTATTAAAGTAGACTAAATTGCTCAAAGGAGGAAGACCATTTACAAAAAGAAATGAGATCCCATCAAAAACAAACTTGTAAAAAAGTCCAAGTCTCGCAACTCACTTCTTCTACAGTAAAAAGTTGTGAGATCAATGTAATACCAAGTCGGTTAATTTATTCAGTGCCTACTTAAGGGTCCTTCTGTCTAAAGTTATCATGTTATAAGCTAATCTAATAACATTTTATAGTGACCATATCAAATTTAAAAACCTTTTATGTTTTAAATAGATTGATTGGCTTGGCGATCACGTGAAAACACAATGTATCTCACAAGTAATACATATTATAATTAAATTAGATTGTTTAGAACCATAATTATGTATTACATTACAGCTACTTCTATCGCTATTGCAAAAAAACATTGCAAACTAAATGTAGCCAACAGATATTTTAATGCCTTAATTAATGCGTAATTGGACATTAACATCAACGTTAACGTAACGCCGCAGGTGGAGCAGTAGCATTAAAAAAAAGTCAGGAATATTTGCTCAGTGACTTAAGTCTAGTTAGTTTGTGGTCAGGAACTCAGGTCGTTACCTTCTCTCTGAGGTCGTACTTAGTTTTTATTTTATCCCGAAATTCCCGTGGGTACTCCGAAAATAACTCAGGTTAACCGCTGGGAGGTGGGACCCACGGAGCAGGTAACATATACATACATACAGGTGTATCTGCTTCGTGGTGGGAACAGCTAGTTTAGAAATAATATTAAATTTTACAGAGCAAGATATCATGTCTGCGGGAGAGGTGGTCCCGTCTGATTATCAACAAAGACGATGGCAAAGCATACGAAAACTGTTGGAGAGGTCTGGCCCGTTTTGTCATCCGGATTTTGAACCATCGCCTGAAATATTGGACTTCCTAATGAATTCTTGCAAAGTTTTGGTTGTCGGAGCAGGAGGGCTTGGCTGTGAGCTGCTAAAAGATTTAGCTCTGATGGGTTTTAAGAAGATTCATGTGGTTGATATGGATACCATCGAACTTTCAAATTTGAACCGGCAATTTTTATTTAGGAAAACTGATATTGGTCTTTCAAAAGCTAAATGTGCTGTGGAGTTTGTTAACAAAAGGTGGGCAAGTTTTTCATGGTTAATTAATATGTAAGTATAATAAAATAATCATTCTGTGATTGGACCATTGAAATGATGTTAATAATTTGTAGGATTCCTGGTTGTGAGGCTGTTGCACATCATTGCACTATCCAGGATCTGGATGAAGGCTTTTATAAACAGTTCCACATCATTGTGTGTGGTTTGGATTCTATCATTGCAAGGCGGTGGTTAAATGGAATGCTTATATCTCTACTACAATATAATGATGATGGTAATTTTAATTTCCCCAGATTTAAGACAGAGTTTTTGTGGACTCAGCTAAAACACAAAATTTCATCATCACTAGTAAATGCAATTTTTACTTATTAATAGAGGGTATGTAGGTATATCCTTACATAATATTACAAAACAAAGTACTCTGCCGTGTAAGTCTGTCTGTTTGCAATAACTTTATTAAAAGTTTATTTAGAAAAACTACTCCATGGATTTTCATGTAGTTTACTTCAATAGATAGACCGATTGATGAGGTTCAGGAATATAATTTTCAAGGTTTTGTATAAATTGGTTAAAATATAAAGATAATTGTTGGAAGCGTTGGAATACTTGTTACGATTACCCACTGTGACAAGGAGTAGTTCATAAACCCACACACCCAACCTACCATCATAAAAAGGTACAGGTTAGTCTGTCCCCTACGACCGTAAAGCGCATGCGTGTGATGTCGGAGTAATTCCTGCGGGAACTCTGAAATACAGCTGGTCCAATATAAAGTAGAATTTTATTTATGACTGGTTAAAATTTTGGTTTCCAGGAAGCTTAGACCAAAGTAGTGTCATACCACTAGTGGATGGTGGTACTGAAGGTTTTAAAGGAAATGCCAGAGTCATTTTACCTGGGATGAGTGCTTGCATTGAGTGTACACTTGACTTGTATCCACCCCAAAAGACATTCCCTTTGTGTACAATAGCTAATACACCAAGGTAATTGACAACAATTAGTTATTAATATTAAATCCATTAACATTTAAAATTATTGTAACAAAATATTCTTAGGTTGCCAGAACACTGTATTGAATATGTAAAAGTATTGCAATGGTCCAAAGAGAATCCGTGGGGTGAGTTGACTCAGCTTGATGGTGATGACCCACAGCATGTTTCATGGGTACTAGAGAAAGCACAAGAGAGAGCTATGAAGCATGGAATTGCAGGAGTTACTTATCGCCTCACACAAGGGGTCTTGAAGAATATTATTCCAGCAGTAGCTAGCACCAATGCAGCTATAGCAGCTATTTGTGCTACTGAGGTAAAAGTCAATATTATCACATTAATTAATGTTATTCTGTGAAGATAGAGATTGGTAGAGATTAAAGATGAAACAAATAGTGGTTTGGCCGGATACCAGATACTAAATATTCAGCAAGCTACAAGGCTGGAGCGCCGGATATCCAGCTACCAGATATTCGGCCCTTCATCGCGTTACATGATGCGATCATTTTGATATGAATATAGGCGCAGTGAACGAGATTGGAAATATTCGGGCGCGTTCGGGTGTTATCGCACGTGAGCGAAGATCGTGACTACTTGGGGGTGTTTAAATGTTATCACGCAAGTCAGTTTGTGTTTGTTTCTCAGTTCGTTTGTATTGTGGTATGATTGCCTTGTGTTAAATAATAAGAATACTGAATTACTATCCGGTATCCAGCCGAATAGTGAAAACAAGGCAGGATAGGCGGGATACCGGATATCCTTTTGTAAGGTTCGAAAGTAAGGTGAGAGGTTTAGAGTCCTCCGGCTTGCTCAAATAATAAATAGGGTTTTAAACAGTAATAATTTATTTATAGATATAATAATTTAGATGTGTAAGGTTCCAAATCAAAAATAGGAGTGTAACTAAAAAAAAATACATCAATTTGAAATACAAAAAAAACATTTAAAAAATAAAAAGTATTAGGAACTAGCTGTGCCCCGCGGTTTCACCCCCGTTAATTTCAGAGTTCCTGCGGGAATCCCGGGATAAAAAGTACCCTGTGTGTTAATCTGATGTATAAGCTATATTATTGTAAAGTTTCATTTAAATCCATCCAGTAGTTATTGCGTGAAAGAGTAACAAACATTCATCCATCCATCCATTCATACATTCTTACAAACTTTCGCATTTATAATATTAGTAGGATGAGACGGAATATAATAACAAGTGGCATAATGGTGGCCTTGTACACATTTCATATCTAGTAGAGACATCTTATTGTATCCACCAGGTCTTTAAAATTGCATCATCCTGCTGTGCCAACATGAACAATTACATGGTACTCAACATGGCTGATGGAGTCTACACGTACACATTTAGTGCAGAGAAGCGTCCCACTTGTGTAGCATGTAGCAACACCAAACGTGTCATGGAAATTAAGCCTGATGCTACCTTACAGACAATCTACGACAAACTCTGTGAAGATCCCGCATTTTTAATGAAGAGCCCAGGTTGGTGACAAAGTTAAGTTTTGTGAATTTATGTTAATCAGTGGCATAGATCCTATAAAATTATGTTATTTTTGTTCCTTATTTCAGGCATAACTACCATAATTAATGGTCGTAATAAAACTTTGTATATGGCTTCAATTAAGAGCATTGAGGAGAGAACAAGGGATAATCTTAAGAAGAAAATTACAGAGCTGGGATTGTACAATGGTGGTGATATAATGGTTGCAGATGTAACAACTCCAAGTACAATCACCATAAAATTAAAACTTATTGAACATGATGGAAATGTTAATATGGCATAAAAAAAACCTGTATTTTATGTAATCAAAATAAGTAAAATAGTTGTGCTTTTAATTTTGTGAAGACATCGGTCTATGACGAGTGCAACTTGCAGCTAGAAGTAGGTACTACGTTATTCTACTGCACGTCCTGACTCCTGAAGGCCCGACTCATTCAGGTCTCACACAAAAAAAAAAAAAGATATCAATCAATTCAATCACCTTGAATAGTCTTTTTTCCTTTTTGGCTTCTAAAGGATATGGTACTCTCATGGGCCATGGCGTGGCTCCCAAATTACCTACCTAATATAAAAAAAAACAACTAGTCACTATTCACTGACCCGGGAAGGCGAGATTTCAGCAAAATGGACATCAGTTTTATTTCTTTGTTTCATCATTTCATAAAGTAGAATTTGCACAATCATAATAGTGGTCCATTAGTGATGAACAGTGTGTGAAAACAGTGAAATAAAATAGAATGGGGGTGTTCGCTGGGAGTTATCGTTTTACTATATAACTTCCTACCTCAGAAGAATAGCTTCCTACAGAGCATCCCATTAAGGTCCTCAGATAACTAGACAAATGTCTTTAAGGTCCGATAGGGTACTTGCATGAATTTTTTTCCAGTCTATTTCTTCTATGGCCTACTTAAAAAAATCAAGAAAAAGAAAAAAATATAATAATAATAATAGAGCGTTTCAAAGTTCCTACTTTTGACTTTACCGCCGAAATGCGGAATGTCTTCTTCTTCTTTGAAAATATGGCTTCCACTGTGTTACTTTACTCAGTGACTTCGCCAATGTCACGTAAACGAAGGAGTACAAGAGAGTACAAGCTTGTTCGGTGGGATTGATACTAACCATGAGCCTGAGTTTACCTAAAAAAAACGACAACACAAATGTTAGTAGTTAAAGTTAGTGAAGGAAGGTATGTTAAAGGTGTTACACCACAAAATGTGGTCACTACTTAAAAATTACGCCTTATTCATCTGTGATAGAGATGTCAATGTCGTATTGACAGAGTCATGTGACAGTGACAGACAGATAACTTCAAATTCCTGTTCGCTCGCCGCTCAGAAGAATAATCTTCTGAGGCTCGCCGCGTAGTGATTACCTTCTCTCTGCTCGCCGCTACTGAGGAAATCCTAGTTAGTTTCTTTTCCTCCGTCTACCAATATGCTTAAATTCGGCGGGTGATCCTCCTTATCTGAGGCCAACGATAAAAGTTCGAGGCAGACACGATATCCGTCGGCGCTACGACCCAAAAGCGAAATTAAGGTTGGACTGTGTCGAGTTACTTTCGAAAGTTCCAGAAAAGAATCGAAATGCATCTTACCGATGTATTTTAAAGTAAAAGACTTCATAAAAAATAAAATATGCGTTGACTGTACTTTCTATTGCCTTCCCTGTCAGTGACGTAGGTAATAATATTAAGTTAAGCGTGGCTGTGATTGGTGTTTCGTTGCAACGTTCCGTTTCACAAAATTAAATGTGTCATTTCGTTCTCGTTGACGTGACGGTGACGGCAGCGCGGGTGGACAAACGGCCATAGGCTTTTTATATTTTTGAAATATTGACACAATTTCTTATTCTAAATTTCATGAATGTACCCTAGCGGTAAAAAATCGAAATGTATTGCATCTCACCGATGCATTTCAATAAAAATAACTTCGGAAATGGAAGACATCTGAACTGGCTGTATGGACTTAGATTCCTTTACCTTACCAAAAGGAGTTTTTAGGGATTTTGGCAGTGACAGACATCAGTTTTATTTCTTTAATTTGCAAACCTTCTCTCTGCAAATTAGTTTATCGCGTAGACGGCGAATGAACCTTCTACGGTTTATCGTAATTAATACTGTGTCAATGTAGTGGATTTTGCATAATAGTGATCCAATAGTAATGAACAGTGTGTGGAAACAGTGAAATAAAATGAAATGGGGGCATCCATTGGGAGGTTGTCGTTTTACTATACAACTTCCCACAGAGCGTCCTATTACGGTTCAACTGTGAAGAGTTGCTGCCAAAAGTTCCGGTAAAGCATCGAAATGCATCTCACCAATGCATTTCTATGTAAATAACTTCAGAAGAAATACTACTGAATTGGCTATGTGGACTTAGCTTTCTTTGCCTTCCCCATTGGGGTAAATTTAACAGAAAAAAAGGAGTTTTACAAAAAATAAATTCAAGCTTATACAAAAAAAAAAATTATGTTTTATGGCATGCAAGATGCGCGTTCGAACGGAACGGTAGGCAATGCATCAATATTTCAAAAACAGAGCTTAGAAATGCATTAAAGTGAAAGAAAAAAAAAATTATCAATAGTTTCCAAAATATTCAACTTTTCACTGTGAAAGGGAACGTTGCAACGAAACACCAATCACAGCCACGCTTAACATATTACGTCACTTCTATTTTTTTAGGAAACATTTACCTTCTTGATTTACCTCTTTCAGGGAAGGCAAAAGAAACTAAGTGCATACAGTCATCACATATTTAACTTTTTCTGAAGTTTTTTACTTAAAAATGCATCGGTAAGATGCATTTCGATTCTTTACTGGAACTTTTGGAAGTAACTCGACACAGTTCAACCATTCATTTCCGTTCATTTCACTTTTCCAATTCCAATTTGTTGTTTTTAATGGCCCCACCGTTTTGACGATGATTCTGCCAATGTCACAGTTTGAAAAGTCACGGCATAGAATTGATGTGATTAACCGGTACCTCAGAACACTAACAGTAGCACAACATTTTTGTATGCATAGGCGATAGCGGCGATAGCCGATGTATTTGTTTTTTTTTGTACTGCACGTGAAATTCTGTAATGAGCATATAACAACACACTATACAATAAGCTATTAGGCAGTTAGTAGGCTACAACATTTATAGCGAAGTACTTGGTTAAAATAAAAATAAAAATGCATAAATAGGGATCTAACGTGTTAATTTGTTAGTCGACAGAAATTTTTGGATATTGAAGTTATCTCAATGTCAGTGTCACATGACCCTGTCAGACAGTGACATCCTCAGAACAATTATTCTTCTGAGGTGACATCCCTTTCACAGATTAATAAGGCGTAATTTTGAACTAGTGACGTCATTCCGCGTTTCGGCGGTAAAGTCAAAAGTAGGAACTTTGAATCGCTCTATTTGATTAATTTATGCATTTTTTTTTCTTGCTTTGTTTAAATAGGCCATATATCTTTTTGGCGTTTCGCTATAATTACTTTACTTAATTGCTAAAAATACGTACATTGGCAGAATTAAATGCAATAAATCGCCATGGATTGCAGTAATTGAAGAAGAAAAAAAAGAAGACGATTACCTGACAAGTGACAATTGACATATAAGTATTGCGATTTGTGTGACGTCGGAACTCGGAACTTACGTGGTGGTAAAGTTGACGATACCTAACCAAAAATTTGAAATAACTCTTAATATTTACTTATAAACAACTAAAAAGAAAACCAAAATGTTGGACAGTATATTCGACGATGTAAAGCGTATGAACAAACGACAGGTACTGCGATAACTGTTAATTGTTTACCTATTATTTGACATATTGTGGTTCCCCAGTTTTCTAAAATTTTATCACTGATTTTCAGTTTATCTACCAAGTATTAAGCTTTGGTATGATAGTATCTTCTGCCTTAATGATATGGAAGGGTTTAATGGTCGTCACGGGCAGTGAAAGTCCGATAGTGGTCGTATTGTCTGGCAGTATGGAGCCTGCGTTCCACAGAGGAGATCTTCTGTTTTTGACCAACTACCCTGAAGAACCAGTGCGTGTCGGTGAAATCGTGGTCTTCAAAGTAGAGGGTCGAGACATTCCAATAGTGCATAGAGTTTTAAAGCTACATGAAAAGTGAGTTCTCTTTATCTTAGTATATTGTACTATTAAAGGTATTATTTGAACATAATATGAACAATTGGTCTCTGTTATTACTTATTACTACTCCAACTTTGAATTTAAATTATTAATTTTTTTTAAAACACAGTTCCTAACTAGTATGGGTACCAGGCCATTGATATAATATTAGTTGTAGGTTTTTGTTGAGGGGGAGTTGGAGTGGTGCTGTTTTAAACCAGCAAGGTTTTTAAACAATATCTTACATTATTTCCAGAAACAATGGCACAGTGAAATTCCTTACAAAAGGTGACAACAATAGTGTGGATGACAGAGGCCTTTATGCTCAAGGGCAATTCTGGCTCAGTAAGAAGGATGTTGTGGGTCGTGCAAGGGGTTTTCTCCCATATGTGGGAATGGTCACAATTTATATGAATGAATATCCTAAGTTTAAGGTAAACTAAGTTTTGATTTATTTAAAAAAATGTTTTATTAATTTAAATGGTTTATCCTAAAAGTCTAGTTTTGTAGTTGTTCAGAAAATTTTTACTCCAAGCAAAGATAGAATTAATAATGATAACATAGGCTACAAATCCAATTCGTAAATAAAATCTAGGTTATTTCAAAATTTCAAATATTTATTCTGTAAATAGGCCACAATGGGCTCTTTTAAACGTCAATCATAATATAATATAAAGTTAAATAGTAAAAAAAAAATACAAAATGCATCAGTGTTGGTCACTGGCTTAATTCCATGCTTGCCGGTCATCCAAGTACTCACTCACACTATAATACGTCTTGGAAATTAATTTTTGTTTAACATAAGTTTTACATTTAGTAAGAGAGAATCTGTCGCTGTTTCAGGGTTAAAAACCGAAAGCCAAGACAAGTGATCAGATTAGGTTAGGTTACGTTAAGGGAGAGCAGGCAGGTTTTTCATTGATGCTAATATAATCAATATTAGGAGGTTTTGTGAAACAGGATAAATATTAAATACATTACCACAGACATATATATACAGGTCCATGTGCATTTCAAACTATTAATATCTCTACTAAGAGATATTAATATATTAGAAAATAAAGAGATATAATATATTGATCAATGCAATTACATTACTTATACATTCATTATTATTTTTTTAAATGGAAAACTGTATTGTTCATAGCGAAATTTATCAGTATTTTCGTTTGATACTACTTTGATTCATGGCTGCCAATCACCCAAAATGCCAATTCTCCTTGAATGGTGATCGGTCAAGTCACTCTCGAGTTTTGTGTGACTAAGGGAAATGGGGATTCGTTTTTATATACAAGTATATAGATTTAACATAATAATAATAATACCAATAATAATAGCTGTATAGAGGCCAGCTGTAATTTTCTTTATAAATAAAAATGAATGTTTGTATGTCTGTCCTCTATGCGTTTTGAAACCATTGGTCCAATTGTGATGAAACTTTGGCGGGTTGTTCCGCCTGCGTCCGCAAAGGTTCCTGATCCCAAAACTCACGTGAGTGAAACCGTGGGGCATGGCTAGTTATTCATATTACAAGTTCATACCAACACAAAATATAATACCTATTGATCTCAAAACACAGCATTTCTCACTTGGGAATCACTTTAAAATTAATTTTTGCAAAATGTTTGTACATTATAATAAAATATGAATATGTTATTTATGTAATGTGATAAATGTTAAGATGAAACTAAATATTTTAGCTGCCCTAAAAAAATTTTTACCTACCTACTCATAATGATTGTTATTGATAATAAATATAATTATTTTATTGGCAATGTTTGAATTATTTACTATGTTGTTTTGTGAAAACGGTATGTTTCATAATAATAAATCGCAAGAAAATTCTATCCTAATTTTAAAACGTGTTTGTTTCAGTTTGCTGTGTTAGCGTGTCTAGCTGTGTACGTGCTGGTGCACCGAGAGTGACAGCTGCAAACTGATCTGATGTGTAGTCTATGCTTGAAGCAATCTGAAGGAGTAACACATTGCAACTGTGGATGTAATAATTTAATATTTTGATTAAATGGAGTTCTCTCTAGTGTTTACACGACATTAATTTCTTTCTACCTGAGGGTTTGATCTCTACTATGAGTTATTAATACAGTTTATCGACATAAACAATATTTATTCAGAAAAATAGTTTTACAGTCATAAACAAGAATATTCAAAAAGCGTACCAATCAATACCACGACGGCTTAACGATAGAGTCCTCAAAACGGGGCTCATCACAACTTTTTATTTTAACCCACGGTATATGGGAAAATATCGTGTAAAAAAGAGTATGTAAGTGTAAAATTTCGCTGGTCGAAATCCCTGCAACTTAAAATAATTGTTGTGGTTGCGATAGGCCCTGTGTAAAATTTGACCACACTTTCGCCACCATGATAAGGCAAACCTGAAAAAACCACTATCAATGGTTGTGATTGAAGCTTTGTACTGGAGGCGCTATCCGAACGGCGCCGCGTGGTGTATGTGTATCCAAACACAACAATAATAAATTCTTACATACATAAATCAAAGTCCTCCGCCGCGTCTGTCCGTCTGTCTGTCTGTCTGTTCGCGATGAACTCAAAACTACTGAATGGATTTTCATGCGGTTTTCACCAAAAGATAGAGTGATTCGTGAGGAAGGTTTAGGTGTAATTTGTCAAGGCTTGGTGTAAATTAGCTAAAATACCATTATCCTTAGTTCACTCCCGCCACAAGCTCGTCATCCCAAGTGGGCAGACACAAGCGGGCTTGTCACCGACTTCAAACCGATCAATGGTAGCATCAACCAATAATAACGTGTATTTTTGGCTCGATATTTTGTTATTTTTAGCTTTTTAGTTTCGTGTTTTCGGAAGTCGGTTTTTTTTTATTAAAATTTTCTTCATTTCTCGCTTTCAAGTGGGTTGGTTTGTAATTTATCTAAGTTACAATAGCCTAATGTCAACTGCTCGTCACCTTTTACAACATTTTGCTTTTCCCGATGCAGGGACGTTAATTGTTGAGGAGTACATCACCATCAGTTGCACTTCACCATATTCATTGTGACGAGCATAAATTGTTTAGAAACCACATTAATGTTAACGAATCGGAACATGTGAAATACCTATTATTGAGTAGTTCCGATGACCATCTGTGGTCTGCATCATCAATTCCACTTCTTCAAATTTTGCTTTCCGAAAGCAAATAAACAATTTACTTACTTTAAAAAATACTCAAATCGCCATAGGTGTGCCTTTAAGTTTTGAAGAGTTTCCTCGATTTCTCCAAGATCACATCATCAGATCGTGATTTCATGACAATGGGACCCAACGGGAAGCACCAGCTTTCGAATAAAAAAAGAATCATCAAAATCAGTTCACCCAGGCGAAAGTAATGAGGTAACAAACATAAAAAATAAAAAACACGCGTCGAATTGAGAACGTCCTTTTTGGGAAGTCGGTTAAAAAGACGAAAGTACGACCATTTGTAGTGAAAATTGGATTTAACCTACCGGAACACAAAAGAGTTAGAGGCCGCCCACCAACCTGGGCCTGTTGGTCCAACATAGTGGTCAAGCAAGCCCAATTGCCAGATTCGACAACCAAAGAAAGATATCTGTTTTTGGCGCAAAAATTGACTATCCATCATTATCCTCGTGTAGGTACTCCCGTCGCGATGATTAATCGGTTTAATGCCAGTAGATAAGTATGCAAGTACCTATGTACCTCTGTGAGCGGCAGAGGTGCGATTTTTGTTTTTTGCGTGAGCAGTTTCGACTTTGCTCCTCTTTATTCCACTCCGCTTTGATGGAAATACTTCACCGACTGCGCCGCTCGTCTGTGCTTTTGACTTTGGTGGTAAGTAGGTATCCGTGTTTTGAGTGCCTGCGAAAGCGTATGCACCTAAGTACATGTCCATAAGCATCTGAACATGTACCTACCTACTCACATTCATTCTTTGAGAAGGATTATTATCATGAGGTATATATAGTACCTACAGGAGCCTGTAGATATAGCAGTTTAACCCAATGCGCTCTAACGAATTTGCCTACTCAAAACTAGATCATGAATAGATAGGGTACAACTGCAATAACAAACTCATGATCGCGTGAAACTAAAACTTTTATATGGTGCCGGCAGTAAAGGTTTGCAGTCTAAAAATGTTTTTGTAGTTTTACGGTGCTATTTCCCCAATTTCGCTGTAGATAAAGTCTATAAGGCTATACTGAAACCAACTTAAATATTGGTTATTGGCCGTTGCTTTTGGTTCCACCCGAGAGGGAATTTCCTCTGGAACTTTGCCGTATAGAGATAAAAAGGCCCCTTCAACTTCAAAATATCTTCTTGTAATATCCCCATGCTAGATATCCATTTAAAAATTTTTAACAAAAAAATTAAAACCGACTCCGAAAAACACAAAACTAAAAAGCTAAAAATCACAATACCGATTTAATCCAAAAGACAAAAATACACGTGATATTATTGGTTTGCGCTACCACTGATCGGTTTGAATTCAGTGCCAAACCCGCTTGTGTCTGCCCACTTGGGATGCTCTGCTCACGACGAGCTCGTGGCGGGAGTGGACTTAACCAATCTACACATATACTCCATATTTGGTCACCGACTTCAAACCAATCACTTGTAGCACAAACCAATAATAATATTACGTGTATTTTTGTACACGCTAAAAATTACAAAATACTGATTAAATCCATAAGATTAAATCAGTATTTTGTTATTTTTAGCTTTTTAGTTTCGTGTTTTCGGAAGTCAGTTTTTTTTAAATTAAAATTTTGTTCATTTTTCGCTTTTAAGTGCGTTGGTTTGTAATTTATCTAAGTTACAATAGCCTAATGTCAACTGCTCTTCACCTTTTACAATATTTTGCTTTTCCCGATGCAGGGACGTTAATTGTCGAGGAGTACATCACCATCAGTTGCACTTCACCATATTCGTTGTAAAGAGCATAAATTGTTTAGAAACCACATTAATGTTAACGAATCGGAACATGTGAAATACCTATTATTGAGTAGTTCCGATGACCATCTGTGGTCTTCATCATCAGTTCCACTTCTTCAAATTTTGCTTTCCGAAAGAAAATAAACAATTTACTTCAAAAAATACCGAAATCGCTATAGGTGTACCTATAATATTTGAAAAGTTCCCTCGATTACTCCAAGATCCCATCATCAGATCTCGACTTGGTGACAATGGAATCAATTTGGGAGTATCCCCTTTTTAACAAGAAAACAATTTTCCAAATCGCTCCAATCAGAACACGTGAAATACGTATTATTATTGAGTAGTTCCGATGACCATCTGTGGTCTTCATCATCAGTTCCACTTCTTCAAATTTTGCTTTCCGAAATCAAATTAACGATTTACTATAAAAAAATACCGAAAATGCTATAGTGCCTATAATTTTTGAAAAGTTACCTCGATTTCTCCAAGATCCCATCATCAGATCTCGACTTGGTGGCAATGGGTCCTAAGTGGAAGTATACCCTTTCAAACGAAAAAAGAATCATCAAAATTGGTTCGCGCAGTCGAAAGTTATGAGGTAACAAACATAAAAAAAAAAACATACGCGTCGAATTGACCTCCTCCTTTTTGGGAAGTCGGTTAAAAAGAAAACTTAGATTTTTAAACCTTCACTAAAAATAATCTTTTCTTAGAATCTTTATATACTTACCTAATGAGGATGTTGACTACTTTTGAAAATCAAAATTCTAATTAGTCCGTCAGTTAGAAAATAAAAAAAATAGACACGTATTTTTTGCTTTTTTAAATAAATTAAAATATACAGAGATAAAGCGCAATAAAGTTTAGGGTGAGGGGTCTTGACGTCACTAACCGCTAAAACCGTCATAAAAACTGTCCAAATAGTGACGTCTCGCGAAATTTCAACTCTATGTATCGCCGCTATTTTTTGATTACGTAAAAAAAGAAAAGATACGTGTCCAATATTTTTTATTAATCTACAAGACGGGTTAAAAAAATTAGCTAACATGCCCATTAGCCCCTTGGATGACACCCGACACGCACACGATATTTCAAACTTTTCTTGGAATCGAATTGACCTTCATATTAATCTAAAATAGCCTTTAAGGTACATAATACCTACGAAACCCTCATAATATGAATAGGTATATAGTACAAGTTGTTATTTTAAACGCCGGTTCTGATTCCCTTCGCAAAATTAATTTTATGAAAATTTACATACTGCTACTGTTGGACATGTAACGCACGTACTTGCAGGACATGTAAGAGTTACGAGTATGACCGTGTATATTTTTTGCTCATTACGATTTGAAACAGTGGTTGATCATTTATTTTGCACAGTTGAACCCCAGGCGAGCCATATTCATAAACAAGTGCAGTCAAAAGTTTGGCAGGGTAGTTTTTGTATATTTACGACGCGGCAGACTCGCTGTGCAGTGAAAACCGTACACTGCACCGGCACCGTGCGCAATTCTGCAATTCTGCTCACACAAAACCTCACCAATACCTTCTAAGGGGTATCCCTACATAATAAACCGCTACAGTCGGGCCCGAGCCGCCCCTGTTTGCAATGTGTGCATCGCCAGGTACTCGGGGGCGCCAAGTTGACATCCAAGTATAATTGTTACATTTAGATTAGTTTTCAACACCCCACAATTAGATACAAATGAACACTTTTTCATTTTTTTATATTAATAATTATAATAATAACTTTATTACTATTATATTATAGGTATATCTAATATATTATAATAGCTACACAAAAGTTAATACCAAAGAGCGCTTTATTTTTGCACACAGACGGGGGACTATGGACCATGGTAGGCGCGGCAATAGATAGAGTTGCATAGGTACTTGCAATAAAGTAGATCGGTCATCACGACGCGATGGGGTTACATGGGGGGAGACCTCCATGTACCCCCTTATAGATACAGGAGTGGTGCCGGTTTTGTGTTGTGCGTGAGCAGAATAGGGCCCTCTGTGCCGTCATTTGTAATCCTATTTACCTTCCTAATATTATGTGTAGTGCACTCACTTATTGTGCATACGGTATGGTTTTAGTAACGGCTTTGCTCTGTATACATATAGAAATTCTATATTTCAGAATGTGTATTATATACGTAGGTACAATGATTATAAGTATTACTTAAATATCATTGATTGTACTTATACCTTTTGTACCATAATGTGCATAAAGCATTAGAGACAGGAATGGAAAGAACAAATGTGACCATTTTTTTCAATTCAGGACAGGGATTTCTGTCTTTTGATTTCGTAAAGAAGTCCACCCAGCGTGAATCCACTAGATTATGTGGCCGCGGTGTTGTGGCCACAAAGCTGAATAGTGACACGAGCGAGCGACGGATGCATTTAATTTTTAGAAAAACCGGAGAAATATACTGCTCTCCGGGAGGTCGGGAGGTCAACCATTATTACAGGAGTCTCCCGGGCAATCCGGGAGGGTTGGCAACCCTATCTGCAGAGGCGTCTCTAGCCCTTGTGGCGCCCGTGTGCAGCCAGTAACCTGGCGCCCTCGAGCGGGGTCAAAATGGAATACAAGTGGAATACTAACAGTTATACAGGGTGTTAGGTAAAATAGAGCAAATCTCTTAAGGGGTGATACTACTCATGAAACTAAACAACTTTCCCCAGGGAACGCATATCGAATTCTCAAAAAAAAAAATTGTACTTTGTATGGGAGCGGTCAGCTGATTGGCCAAATATCCATACAAAGTCCAAATTGTTTTTTTTTTTTTTTTTTGAGAATTAGATAATAGATATGGGTTCCTTGGGGAAAGTTGTTCAGTTTCATGAGTAGAAACACCCCTCAAGAGATTTGCTCTATTTTACCTAACACCCTGTATTTTCAAACGGAAATTCGGATGCAAATGGTGCAATTTTAAATGATATCAGGAACAAAAGTAATTGTGTAAATTTAAATAGAGTAGGTAGGAAAAGGAGTAGTTTTGCTTTGCTACCGCGCGCCCGGCGTCGGCCACGGCGGGCGCAGGGTCTTTGAGAGCGACGCATCTTCGGATGTGTCGCAAGGGCGCTCGGCGCGCGGCGCCCCCTTAGACCCGGCGCCCGTGTGCGCCGCACACCCTGCACTATAGGTAAAGACGCCTCTGCCTATCTGTACCCCTGGCAACGTGTATGTAAAATTTCATTATGATCTGTTGAGTCGTCGAGGCGTGAAAGCAAAACAAACAAACAAACAAATTCACTTTCGCATCAATATTAGTAAGGAAGTAAGGATTTTAAATATCCTTCTCGGGTAAAGGCCTCCTCCAGCTTTTTCCAGACCTCTCTTCCCATAACTTTCTTTCTCCATTCGCTTCCTGCTATTGCTTTTATACAATGATGTCTTCCTTTAGGTATTATATAGAATGTCTTTGCTTTGCTTTATATCATCTATTGATTTCCTTCAGTAGCCAAAACAAAACTTTTTCCAGCCCATGTTAATATGGCGCTCGACCACTCTAGTTCTTAATTTTTATCTGTGAATAATAATTGTTTTCCTAGGTAGGTAATATATAGGTAATTGTTCACATATTCAAGTGGCTTCCCGTTTAGGTATACCGTATATAGCATTTGTGTGGCTGTTTGCCAGTATTTTAGTTTTATTCTCGTTAATTTTGAGGCCTGTTTTTTCACTGTCTAAGAAAGTGCCTATAATTTATTCTAACCAATTATTTGTTTTAGAGAATAAGACAATATTGTCTGCGATCTGAGGTGTGTAAGTCGATATTGGTTAACTCGAATCCCTTCCGACTTCCAGTTAAGATTGTTAAAAATGTGTTGTAGTACAATGGTACAGTTAGGTATGAACAAATTGGATGAGAGGGGGTCTCCTTGTCTTACTCTTCTGCAGATCGATTAGGCAGGATCAGGTCCTCGTGTTTCTATTTTGACTTGGCTTACGCTACCCTCGTAGAGGTTTTTCAGTTTTGCATAATTTTCGTTTATGTGGCATTTATTCAGCCCTTCAGCATCATGAGAGATCGTGTCAAACGCTTTGGTGTAATCGATGAAAGCAATACCTATACAGTGACCTGTTGAACTCTTTGTATTTCTCCATAACCTGTTGGCCCTGTTGCAGTACTTGTATATGGTCCGTTGTAGAAAACTCGAAACGGAACGTTGATTGTTCTACCGGCTGATAGTTGTCAATCTTCGGGCTCAGCCGGCTTTGTAGAATGGACGTGAACAGTTTATACACACTTGAGAGACGACCAATCGCTTAAGGGCTTCCTTTCTTGTATATAGAAGAATTATATCAGATTTTTTCCACTGTTAGCAGGATAGCGCCCACATATAGTGACATTCGCTCTCGTATGTATTGACACAATTATCTCATTTACAAGTTTTCACCCATAACTTGGTTACCTACTATTTCTTTAGTTCACATAAGTACCTACTCGTACCTACTTGTTTTTACCGTCCATCCTATACGCCGCACGATCGCACGTTTGCTGAACGAACAATTTCACGTAACATCGGAGCTGTTTAGTAAATCAACTCTGAACTATTTGATAGATTATTTGGCGAAGGTTATATTCACACAATAAGTATGTAACAATGGTTCATATGTATGACTATTCTCTCCGGAATTCTAACACATAGCTGAACATAGGGAATTCCGTAATTTTGTCAACATTTTTGTATTGTCGCAGTTATATATTATGTGTTGGTTGACAAATAAATTTATTTTCTTTCTTTCTTTTCTTTCTAATTGACACGGATGAAACCGCGGGGAGCCGCTCGCGCTAGACTACCGATACCGCCACTACCGGTAGGACTACGGAATAGGACAACGAGCAACAAACCAAATATTATTTACTTAGTCACAATACAAGTCACAAAATATATCACTAGAAATGAGACACCAAAGAGATTCATTGTGTATATTCCCGTAATATCTGGTCAAGGAACAAATTTAGTGCAAGAAAACATATTTCCCTGGCGGCCTTTTACAAAGTTAACAAGGTGTAGCCTGGGAAATAAATAACGGAAGGCAGCGATTAATAAAGGTAGGTGGCGCTTAGCTCGGTGGGCATTATCCTAATAGACACATTTTTTAATTTACGAGTATTTATTAAGTTCGTTCTTTTATTAAGGCTGGATTTATTATCAACTTATGTACCTAATTTTTAACATAGTAAGTAGGTACCTATAACTTTAAGATTTTTCGTAAAGTTGTGTGATTTTGCGATTACTTCTTGCAAAGTTAGATTTAAAAACTGCTCTTTTAATGAAGTTTTTTAAATAAATGAGTACCTTTTTGGATAGGTAACTCAATAATGATGTACATTATGTTAGTTCAAAACATTCTGTTTTAGGAGGGTTAGGCAGAGATTGGGTCTCCCACTGGTTTTTTTTTGGTAGGTACTTATACATATAATATGTATTTTATAGGTTACAGGAGTTCTTTGTGTTCACAGAATTTCATTGTCGATTGTACCTACCTATCCATTCTGTGTGAAAAATTTCACTGACTCATTAACAATGTCTCGTCCTTTGTAAAAGTAATCGCTATGGGCGTGTGTTTATGCTCCTTCAACACTATACAACTGAGAGAAATGAGGGTCCTAATGATCGTTCTTCTACCATCCGCGCGCTCTGAAGTATCCACTCTTGAGGTATCTGCTGTAACAACTCTTCCTGTTAACAAACGTGTTATGTTGTGTTGTGGGTGATAAATTTTATTCTGTAGTAGGTAGGTAAAGTAGGTGCCTACCTGTAGGTTAAATGTCTGTAAGATTTATTGCAATGAACACTATTATGGTTAAACATTTGTAAAAAGCTTCAGTTCTGAATTCTAATAATATAGGTAACAATAAACTAGTTTAGGCACCTCTATATCTATCAAATTAAAGTGTGGGGGTTTGAAACCTATAATATTCTAATAAGTATATAAAAATCTCGTGACACAGTGTTTGTTATCGGACTCCTTCGAAACGCCTTGACCGATTTTGATGAAGTTTAATTATTTTTGTGTATATTTCGTAGGTCTGAGAATAGGTCGTAAGCCCCTAGCTGATAAGGGTAGCCCTCTCCGGAAATTTTTATTTGTATTTTTGGACAAAATTTTACTTTGGAGTTCCAGTGGGAATTCCGAAACTCACGCGGGTGAAACCGTGGGGTACAGCTAGTTTTATTATAATTAAGTGTGTAAATGCACCCACTGCCCCCCCCCCCCCCACCCCCCGTAAAAAAACGTTTTAAACACAAAGATTTCGAGATAAAGTTTTTAACGAACGTTTCTGTCACGAAAGCGAAGGAGAATGGCCAGAGAGAAAGATACATATATCTATAATGAATCCCTATTTCACTTGGTCACGGCATCACGCGTGAATGGCTCGACCGATTTCTGTTGTGTTTGTTATTGTAAGGACAAGAAGAATAGAAGAAGTTTGGAGTTCCTGCGGGAATTCCGAAATTCCGAAACTCACGCGGGTGAATCGCCGAAAAGGTTGGACCGATTTTCACTGCTGATTAGTTTATGTTTTAAGGAGTAAATTAGGCTACTTTGGAGTTCCTGCAGGAATTCCGAGACTCACGCGGGTGAAACCGCGGGGCACAGCTAGCGTTATTATAAAAAATAGCTTACAACAGACGTATTTTTTTTTCTATTATACATTAGTAGGTATATTAGCGTTATAAATTTATTAAAATAGTTATAATTTATTTTTCGGAAACAGAGCCGTAGGTTGTTATCTATAGCCGCGATATACATATAAGGATCCTGATTATTTAGTTGCGTAGTATACATAGATCATTTTATTTTTTACGCCCATTAAGTAATAGATTTTCACTTAGGCGGTTCACTCGTATGTAGGTTCATTTCTATCTATTACAGACCATTACACCCTACACCTACCTATACGTCGTACCCGTCCCTACCTTAGAACGTAACCAATGGCATAGGGAGTAAATAATTTTCGACCAAAACGAGACAAAGCTGCCATCTAAAGATGCATGCATATACATAGGTGACATCGTGGGTAATACTAATATAAAAAAAAAAAATCATATAAAAACCCGTCCTCACGATGGATCGTCGTAATCAGGAATTTCGAAGTGAAGTTGCATTGCACACACTGACGTGACGTTACGGGGTACTGTGGTCACAATACCTACACTGTGTACAATGTCGTACATTCCGAAACGTGGCGTGACCAAAAATAATTGGTTTGTCACCGACGTTATTATGCCAAATGAAAAAGTTCAGGCTCACCCTGTAAAATTACCTACAGCGGTTTGTTTTGTTAATTGCTTTTTTGGTAATTTTTTTTTCCAAAATTTAAACTGTTAGTAGGTACGTAACTTAAACATAATATACCAACTATTAAAATTGTTTTGCCTTTTGGAAAGTGTTCCCCATAGGTACCTAATACTAACCTTATGCGGATGAAATCGAGGGCTACAGCTAATATCTAGTAGATATTTTGCACTTATAAGAAGAGACAAAAATAAGTGGGTAATGTAGGTGCGTTATAGGGGATATTCTTACATAAGTACATAATATAATTATATTCATCATAGGTATCTCTATTATGATATTTAATTATTAAAACTTAGTTTGGTCGGTATGGATACTTGTTATATCCAATTTTTCAGGAATTGACCCTATAAAGCGGAGGGCACGTAAACTTCGTGTCGTCTGTCCACATACATAACTGTCGTAAGTAAAGGGCGTAGGTATGGAGAATAAATTCTGGTTGTAACGAGTATAAAACAACATTATATGACTACATTATATATGTAATAAGTACTCGAAGCTGCTCGTACTAAATGTAACAGCGGCAGTTACAAAGTGTATAATCGGACCGAGTTTACGAGAGCATTATGATACTGGAGGGTGCCGAAATGTTACCGGAACTAGGTACGTTTCAGCATACTTACTGTTTTTTGGAGGTTTAAATTTTAGCCTGACAAGCATTAAAAATTTTACACGGGGTTTTATTTTCCCTAAATATTAATTGCACATAAATTACAATAACCAAGTAATAATCCCAAAGATTTTCAGATTGAATTCTTTAATGACCCCGTGTTAAGAAAAGGTTGAATCAATCATTCCATCACTCTTGTTTAATCTCAAAAAACAATACTGGTCATAAATGTCGAGTCCCCTTTCTATCACGTGTCGAAGAATATCATACAAGTTACAGCAAAAAAAGATCAAAATATCTACCAGTTAGAACAACTTTAATCTCTCCTATGCCTAACGTATAATTTTCAACAAAACGTCGTCAGACATCAAGAAAAATAATTAGCACTAGCTGTGCCCCGCGGCTTCACCCGCGGTAATTTCGGAGTTCCCTCGGGAATTCCGGGATAAAAAGTACCCTATGTCCTTCTCTGTACCCCTGACAACGTGCATGCCAAATTTCATCCAAATCCGTTCAGCCGTTTTTGCGTGATTGAGTAGTAATAAGAGCTCGAAAGCGCATTTTCATCCGACTTGCTTCAAATTTATCGTCACTGCTCAGCTCCTATGTGTCTTAGCGTTACCTATGTTATGTAGCCTATAACTTGCCCAGGAGTATGGACTACAATCGTACCAAGTTTGGTTAAAATCCCTTCAGTAGTTTTTGACCCATGCGTGCACATACAGACAGACAGACAAAAAATTTACTAATTGCATTTTTGGCATCAGTATCGATCACCATTCATCCTCCAATATTAATTTTGAATAATATACAGAAATATTCAATGTACAGAATTGACCTCTCTACAGTTTTATTATAAGTATAGATATTATTAGTGTCTCTCTTTCTGCGTCGAATTTTGATAACTGCCAGTGCTGGTAAAAGATTATCATCATTATCAGCACATGGGTCAATATTTTTCATTAAAAAAACCCTACCTTACCTTTTATAGTGTAAACACGCATTATACTTTAGCTGCTGAAATATAATATACTAGAACTAGACGAACGGACAGACCTATTATACAGTTTTACAGTCCGCATTACTAGGTTACACGTAAGTACCGACATCTACAAAAAGTCTCAAATTAAATTGAACAAAGCGTTTTGTGATCACGTTCTGTTAAGGAGTTTTTAAATCCCATCTCATTAGGGGCCACGGTTATGAATGGTGGATCAAAGGGATGCTCATATGCTATGAGCTCTAGCAGCCGCCACTTGGAGTTGAGAGCCGTTCACCGCCCGAGCACACTTCAACTCGCTCCTTAAGAACCTTCGACTTGTGAAACGCTAAATTTCATTATTTAGATAATCTTTGTTCGACTATAGATCGGTCTGTAGGAATAATTTGAAACTCTTTTAAAATATTTCCCTCATATTATATTAATTATTATTAATCAACATTTACCACGTGTCGCGATCACTACACACATAGTAGCATTAAATACGAGAATAGGTAACGTATTGTAATTTATAATTCTAAAAATTTAGAGATACCTATTTATGTAGAAATGTAAACCAAAATTGTAATTAAATATTGGTAATTGTTACTTTTTTGGTTAGGACCCTGATGGTAGGTACACTTGAATGTGTATATAGGAGAGGCCTATGTCCAGCAGTGAACTGCTATGGGCTGGTGATGATGATAGGTACGTATAGAATGGTGTAAGTTTAATTTAACAATAAAGGTGCGGGACATAGGTATATAGGTATATTATCAACTACATACATCCCTACTTATAAACTCAGTAGAAGTCAGTTATAAAAATGTGCTGGGAAGGTCGTGATATTCTCTCTCTCTAAAGTGATAAGTCTCTATATAACTCTCTAATCTCAAGGCCTACAACCACCATTGTCTACGACAATAGTAGTAGTAGTAGTGTCGTAGACAATGGTGGTGGTGGTAGGCAATACGTAGCCTCTACGTATTATTTCATTTTACTTTTTACTCGTTGCATATTTCGGCTTTGAGATAGGTATATAGGTAGAAGTGAAAAGAAAAATGGGTTTTCTTTGAATTTTCCCTGAGACCTACAGCAATGGGCTTGTCAACCAAATTTTAATTTTTAGTCTGTCTTGTAGATTAATAAAAAATATTGGACCCGTATTTTTTAATTTTTTACGTAGGTAATCAGAAAATAACGGAGATACATTAAGTTGAAATGTCGCGTGACGTCACGCCGTGCTACAGTTTATAACACCTTATGACGTCAAGAGGGACTCCTAAACTTTAATGCGTTTTAATAATTTGAAAAAGCAATTTTTTTTTTATTAATCTACAAGACTGACTAAATAGAATTTTGATTTTCATACCCCGGATACAAGCCTATTATGAAAAATGAAGTAACTAGCTGTTCTCAGCGGTTTCACCCGCATCAATTGCGGGGTTCAGGGTAAAAAAATTGTTTTCGCTACTCCTGACAATGTAAGCATAGGTATGATGTTTGATTGAGTGGATCAAGCGTGAAAGCGTAACAAACACACATTTGCATGTATAATTGGATGTGCCTATTTGTATTTGTAAGGGAGAAGTTTTTTACTTAAAGTACCTACCGTGAAATTCTTTAGTACCTACATTTTTATTATATGTTACATATTTTCTTCTTATGGACTCTTGCATATCATGTATTTAGTTAGTTTCAAGCAGGGTAAAATAAATGAAATTGTCATCGTTGTACAATTTGGAATAACAAGTTCATGTAATGGTGGAAAAAAAGACTCGTAGCTCTTGGAGGACCCTAAACAAATCAGCTCGAAACGTCATATAACTTCTTGCGCACATAAAAAAATCGTCACTGCGAAAACTCTTATTGTCCCATACAGTACCAATCACCATAAAACATAACAAAATTCATTTTTATCGACGCGAAAACCAGAACCTCTATCTTCTACTGCCGCCAAAAACTTTTACATTTATCTTTAAATCTATTTTCGAAAATAGTGTCATAGTATTAGTGATGCACCATTTTGTGATGTTTGCCGTAGGATTCGCATCGTCGACTAGCTATTAGCGTGCGCTCCGCTTCGTGCGTTTCAAATTTGTGCTTAGTTTATCTTATAAAGTGATATTAATTTCGAATTATCAGTTTTCCGTTGGTTTTGAAATTATAGCATAAAACGACTGTGGTTCAAAATAGGGAAGTGGGGGGCTAGTTGTAACAATTTTAAGTTTTTTTCAATGGTGAAGTCAAAATATTGAGGATTTTTATGATTAATCAATTTTAAACTAAAGGAAATATATTCAGGTATCAATTACAATCATAATTGGGATTAGATTGATAATGCAGACTTGTATAAATGACTTGATAGGGCAAGATGTAACATGTTACAACGTGCCCCAAAGTTTTGTTACAACCCCATGACAAGATTTTGAACATTTTCGTTTATTGAAAAAAAAAAAAATAAGTTTATGTTATTTTCAAATAAAGGTAATTAGGTACATAATTATAGCTTAATAGGTATATTGTCTACACGTATTATTAGATAATCATTTAAAAGAGACCTTTCAGTAACTGAGAATTAAAACTCTAGGTACCAACTTAATTTTTTTTATTTAACGAAGTAAAAATAGTGCATCTGCTCACAACCAGTCACGGGGCTTTCCTGCGCCTCATTAACTGTTTTAAGAAGCAATTTAAGTGTAATCTGAAAACAAAGTATTCCGAAACCCTTTGAGATGTTGTTATTGTGTTACTACTTACCCTTGTTCCAACTAGTCCCCCTGCTCCCCTACTATATAAAAGGTAAGTTCGGCTGCTCTACGGAAAACAAAGCAAATGTTTTTTTTTTAAATCAGTTTTTTTTTTGTATTTTTGGCACTTTTCACGCATAACGGACCATCCTACATACAACCATCAAAAAGGCTTTAATATTAGAGAAATTGAAATTAATAAAATCGTCAAACTATGAAAGGTTTGTTTTAAATAAAGCGATTTCCGGTTTTTTGCTCCTGCTGTAAAATTTATTCCGCTGCAATTAGGTAGGTAACAACTTTGTTTTTCCGTAGGGCAGCTGAGTTTGTGCAATATCTTTTTAAAAAGGGAGAATCATTTTTCTTACTTCCACTCGCTTTTGTGTTCCTGTAGTTTCATTTATTATTCTTATGTTTTCTCATCATATTTTCATATTTACTTCTTTTTGCATGGTTTTGTTCGAATTAGGTGTTTATAGGTGTACCTATATGCGTATATGCATAAATTATGAAGCCAGTAAATTAGATTTATCTTTAACATTAACTTTACGATGATACCTACCATTCCACTGTGTAAATAAGATGTAGAGCAAACATATTTTTTTCAACAAATTAAGTGAAGTTTTTACTGGATCGATTTTTATCTCATAGGTTGATGAAGTCTCGCAAAGCAGTGCTACTGTTTTGTAACCTGCTTTTGTTTATGTATAACACTATATGTGTTGTGTATTATTATTATTTCTTTAGGCGTTGTTTCCACAAGACCTTATTCAAAAACCATTGAGCACACTTTCTGTACTTACTGAAGGTTGCCTGGTAGAGAATACCACTTTGCATTAAGTCCGCCTTCGGGTCATATTGTGTAACGTGTTAATACTTATTAATAAATAAATGCTCGTATTATGATACAACCAGTTTTATTAATAGGAAAATATCTATTCCTATATCCTCTACAACTAGATACTTTTCCTACTTACTAAACTATTCAACATAATATATCGGATGTTTGAAATTTGCGATATTGAAATTTAGTAGCAAAAATACCTTAATGGAATTAAAACGGGGTAAAGGTTTGTATAGTAGT
Organism: Zygaena filipendulae; assembly: GCA_907165275.2. Classification (NCBI taxonomy): domain Eukaryota; kingdom Metazoa; phylum Arthropoda; class Insecta; order Lepidoptera; family Zygaenidae; genus Zygaena; species Zygaena filipendulae. The sequence goes on from OU015657.1 coordinate 6,200,020, forward strand.
GATGCCAGTTTTAGAGTAAAGGTATTTAGGATTTTCTTACCACTTAGAAATGCTGATGAAATTACATTGGGGAAAAGGCAACGGCTAGTTAATTATAAGTATCTTTCAACACCTTTAGAAATCAACAAACAAAAAATAATCTGTCAAATTGCGACAAGCAAGAACCTACTCATATTTTAAGCCTAACGAACTGAATCGTCGGTTGGTGAGATAAGAATTTTAATTTTAAAAAGTGCCCCCGCAGCACTTCCTCGAATCGTTTAGTCAGGAAGCGCTTGTGATGTTTTACTCGTTACGTATGTATCTAACGTATATTATAAAAACATTACGTAGATAGTTATTAAGAATGAAATTTCCGTGCTATTATTCACTGATCACAAAGGTAAGGTTACTACTTACCTACCTAAGTAGGTACCTAAGTATATTTTCTAGAATTTATTACCTATACCTACCTATTATTTTATCTATACTTAATAAATATTTTTACTGTTTTAAAGTTACTCTTCATTTCTTTAAGAGTGTAATTAGTTAATTTATACTTTACTCAGATGTTGAAACACCTATTCTTTTTTACCAACCCAAAAAGAGCCCTATTATAACGTTGTTAAATTTTCATACAAAAGACGACTGATCTCGAAGTCAGGGGACTCGTAAAATGAGATTGTCTCAATTGACTTATTAACATCAATCTCCCACTCAGAGTGCCAAAAACAAATAACATTGCTAAGTGGCCTTTTTGTGTGTTTTCTACGGTTTTCTTATACATATTTCCTCAGGTAGGTACTATGTGCTTTAATTTAACAAGTGTTGTTAACGTAATCCTTACTAACATTTTAACTTTATAAATACGAAAGTGAGCTTAACTTTTTGTTTGTTTGTTTGTTACGTTTTCACGGCTACGATTACCACGAAATTTTGCATATCTACCTACACGTTGTACAGGGGGTTTTTATCGCAAATTTCTAATTCTTTCAAAGGACAATGTATATATACGCTTTTACAACAAACTACCAAACGATGTAGTTAATTTGTCAATTAATAAATTTAAAAGCTTAATTAAACGCATTTTATGCGATAAAGCCTATTATAGCGTAACGGATTATTTGAATGACTCAAACGTTTGGTGATGAATTGCTCTTTTCTATTTTTTATTTTTTATCTTTTATTTTTATTAGATGTGATGTGTGCGAACAACGTAGCCATTACCGGCCTTACATTTTTATTAAATTAAGAATCAATTTCATTGACACGATAGTGACTAGATTATGTCATGCTCACTCAATGTCCCGCTGGCGGTGGCGTGTGAGTCGGGTCGCTCGGTTCCCTCTAATATGGTTGAGCGGGGCGGGGCTTACGAGCCCGTCATACTCGTGAACGGGTGGCGTCAGTTGGTACTGGTCATGTCTGGTCTACTATTATAGATGCTTAATCCTAAATCCTAATGCAAAAAAAACCTTTACCTGCCGTACGTAGTTTATTGCTGGTTACGGCTCATTATTCTCACATAATTAAATTTGGGTTACCACTAATATCATATACACCTAATATTATAATACCTATACCTATACCACTAATATTATAATTTTAAACTGACAGCGTGCTGCTGTAGAGTTTGTTGCGCAGCTTCTTCTCTTCAGCCATAGCACTAGGAAGCTGTGAAGGGTGGATATTTTATGGGTGCTGTCTACTATAAACTGTAATTTTATTGACGTCAAAAAGAGCCACATTATGGGCCTAATTTGAATAAATGATTTGACTATTGACTATTCACGCTGCAATTGTAACTTATAAGCAGGCATTTACAGAAGTTCAAGGCTTGATTTAATAAAAAGGGACTGATATTGTTAAAATAGTGATATTGGTTAGGTAAATATTGTCAAACTTGTTTTTGTCACAGTCTCCCGTTTACAGTCAAATAATTCGCTGTCACTGTCTTTTCACAATTTTTTTTTTTTTTTTTTAAACTCTGTACGGTTGTTGTTAGGAATTTTACCAACCTACGCTATAGCGAAATAATCGTGTCAGAAATAGACAAATGCGAATGAACTCTATCAGTTACAAGTTAGGTACAACAAATGTGTTCGTACAGTCGATGCCGCTTTTGCCACATCACTATTTTTAGGTAGGTAATTAAACAATATATTTTATAGTTAAGTAACTATATCTCATATAAAATTATTATTATTCAAATAATTTTTATAAATTTAATTTTGTAGGGTCGAAATAATTAAATGATTTCTTATTGCGCCTAAGATACATTTAACAAAATAGTGTTTATTATATGTGAAACTAAGTATTATGAGTTTCGGACTCTATGGTTAAATATAGGTCGGTACTTACTTACTTTGTTAATGAGTGCAGAGTGATTACATAAATATACTTTTTGTTATATGTTCGGAAAGATGAGTTAGCCTAAATAAGAATACCAATTTGAATCAGTATTACCTATCTATCTCTCGGCAATTAGGCATTTAAAAGCTGCGTCCGGTGCCTGCGGTTTCCACCCGCGTGTGTTCCGGAATCTCCGCAGCAACTTCTAATTTTCCCAACTTGCATACTTTGTCTTGACACTTAGTTATTACAAACTACAAAAAAAATCAAATAGGTCGTATCGAGCTATTTTCGAGTTATTGCGAGACTAACGCACGGCATGTAGGTATAGGTAGGTATTTTATAGATTTTAATACATATAAAATCAATTAAAAATAATAAACGTGTTATTATTTTTTTATATATTTCTGTAAATAAGAAGTTTACCCTAGAATATGTAGGCATATACTGATGTAACGAATACGAATATTCTTATTCACCGAATATCATCACGAATAGAAAAAGGTAAATAGGTATTTAAAACTGAACCCAACGCAAATAACAGTTTGGTTGTGCTGCGTGTATCCGAACGAATCTAAACACAGTAACCCAAACACCTTCTGTTGATTCCATCAGTTCTTTACGAATCTAAAAAAAAACTGGCCAAGAAGTATCTTTTATCATACCTCTGTCGATTCGTCCGCTGAGAATGTACAAACAGAAAAAACGAATCGCCTAAGGTCTATGAGTTAGGACCGAATGTTTTTGAGCAAAAATTGTCAGTGGTAAATTAATTATTAAATCTCTTACTAAAACAATAGAATAGTGGCCCACTGGTGTATATTTATTACCTTGTTGAATTCGTATTCGTTATATTATAGTAGATATTCGTTGCATCACTCCAAGCATTGTATACAGGGTGTAAAGTTAAATGAGGTACGTATTGTAAAAGGCATACCTACAGTATTGTTGTATCTAATAACAAATAAATAACCAGTTAGTTTAACGCTTAACCTTTCAACCTGTACAATAAATACGTACGTATGTAGATATGACGTATCTATACTAATATTATAAAGAGGAAATATTTGATTATTTGTTTGTTTGTTACGATTTAACTCAAAAACTACAGGACCGATTTAAAAAATTCTTTCACCATTAGAATGCTACAGTATCCCTGAGTAACATAGACTACATTGTAACCTGGAATTCCCGCTGGAACTCCTAAATTACCGCATGGGAAACCGCGGGGAACAACTAGTGTATAATATACCTTCGATTTCCATCGCATAAACTCTAAAATTTCCAATGCAGACATTAAAAAATCTCTAAATGTTACCTTATTACCAATTTATTTACAGCACTCACGAAAACGCTCATGTTAGAACCTAACCAAAGCACACGAATAATTTATAATGCAATCATCAGTATCCCGGGGCAGTATTGGTATAGAGCCGCGCTGTGGTGGTCTGTTTAGGGCAATATAAACACATTTCAGGGCATTTGGCTCACGACTGCTTCCAGATTTTCAATCCACCTTTTCAAGTTGATCCGGCAATTTTTTCAGGTATATCCGGTCGGTGGACGTCCAGGAGCCCGTAGTATGGTGGCGCATTATTAATTACTGTCTGCCCAAGCTTTTAATATTTTATGCGACTGGATGGATAGCCCAACGAACGCTTCGACCTTAATCCGAACTTAATCTCCTTTAACTTTGCAATTTTTGTCATAAAAAAAACTATGCACACTTTTTATGCTCTGAGCTACCGATGTTCCTTATGTAAGTATTTGTTTTTAGTTTTCAGATTGTTTTTTGTTATTGTAAAATAATTTTAACTAATTCATTTTTTTTTTATCTCTACATTAAATGTTATTTGTAGACTCAGAGAATTAAATGATGTCTGACATATTAGTTATTTAAGAATGCTTTTAGAAGATCAAATGAAGATGGCACTCGAATCATATAACTGGAGGTTAGGTTTGTACCTACTGCTTATGAAGCCACGCGAGCCGAGCGAGCGTAGCGAGCGTGCCGTGGTAGCGGCCGGCGATGCGCCAGAGACAAATAGTGAATTATCATAAAAGTTGTTACCATTTGTCCTTAGCGCATCACCAGCCGCTTTTGTGGCCCGCGGCACGCTCGTTACGCTCGCTCGCCTCGCCTGGTTTAGTCAGCAGTGCCACCCTAACCTAACCTTTTTTGAAGTCCGTTAAAAACCTAAGCTAGGTAATCAAAAATATTTTAGGGAATGGACTTTCAGGGAAATGGACCTTCAGGGAATGGACGTTCAGGGAATGGACGTTAAGGGAAATGGATATAACGACCAGAGTGGACATTTCGAGAATAGGACCTAACGCACCTGAAGGGACGAATGGGACTACATAGCAAACAAAACCGTCACGGCCTCAGGCAGGAATGTAAAGTTTATTTACCTAATACTACTTTTTTTTTATTTGCTCTATAACGTAAATATAATAATAAGTCTACAAGTAACTCGGTAGCATACCGTGAACATTAATACATAATCACAAATCCCTTAAATAAGACCATAGTAAAAATTTTAAACTTTGCTCACCAATTTATCGGAGCTTGAGTTACAAGGACAGGGAGACTCGTAAGCTGCTACCTGTTTTCCTCAGCTGCCAGGGGAAGGCCCCCTCAGGCTTCAACCAAATACAAGGTGTTTTACTTCTGTCCCGGCAGACGTCAATTGCCTTGTCTCCTGCCCCCTTTTCCCCTGGGTGACCGGAGTAGGTATGTATGATCCTTCCGTTCAATTCAAATCTTCGTTCAATAAGTCGGTTCTGCAAGAACTTAACGCTATGAAACCTTGGAGCAAGTACTTGGTATATCGGTATCCTCATCCCTTCTTCAGCTCTAAGAACGAAACACAATTTTTTATTTGCGCTGAAAACGCATACCTACCTAAGTTTTTTCGTGTGCAAAATATTAAGCGCGTTCAAGTTTGCCATCTCTGTTTATGAGAATAGTTTACATAACATCGATCTAACTGGAACGCTCTCGAATGCAATATCCGCTTTCAAACGAGTTTTGGTTCAAAAAACTATTGAGTATAGCCTGTTGGTACTTCTAAAGTGCTGTTTAAACAGCGTTTCGCCCAAGAGAACAAGAATCATACAAGTCTACAAATAACTTAAATTCAAATCATCATTCAATTTGTAGGTAACCGAAATGTTTGAAATTTTAGAAAATTTAAGGCAATCGATCCTGGTCAAGATATAGTTTGTTATAGCATCATGAATATTGTACCTATTAGTCTCTGTTAACATTCATAATTTGCTTGCCTGGAAGATTAATGTGAAGAGATGTTGTAGACAATATGTTCTTTCGTAGACACCAATCTGCTCAATAGTGAATGCAATATTCTAAACACATAGGGCGGTTGACCTGCGTAATGGGGAAACTGATTACATGAGTTTCTTTAAATTCACACTTAACTGTATGGTAGTGAAGAGGATCAAAGATGTGATAGTTTGGTATATGGTACTAGTATAGTATCTGCCGCTACTGGGCAATCGTATGAAATGTTAGTTTATAAACTAACCCTAATTTTATATATTATATATACATGTAGGTATATGTTGATGTATGGAAGACAAGCTGGAATTTTATGTGTAATGCTACTGCTCCACCTGCGTGTTAACGCGTAAATTATTGAGCTAATTAAGGCATTACGTAGATGTGGCCTACATTTTAACGGGTAAACTTACTAACGGCATTACTAATGACGTTAAACGTTAAGCGATAGCTCGGGTGTCGATTTTTTGGACACATCAAAGGGTTTTAGCGTGTTATTTAGCGCACTAAGCGGTGTTGGCTACATTAACGCCTTCTCAAATAATAAAAATACGACAGTGGAATGGTCTAAAATTACAGCTGCTTCCACTCCACTTCCTTTGAGGTATCCATTGCAAAAAAACAGCTGTATGAAGCTTCGATCTCCATTTTGTGTTAACGCGTTATTTCACTAGAAATTAACGCTTAACGGCACGTTGCAAACTAAATGAAGCCAACACGTATTTTAATGCCTTAATTAACGCGTAGTTGGACATTAACATCAAAGTTAACGTTAACGCAGGTGGAGCAGTAGCATAATGTTAGATACAAGTTCTCAGTCACGTTAATTTGTGTTGGAGTTCTCTGAGATTTCAAGTTGTGAAACTTCTGCCTTCAAGTTTGACGTTTTCGAGTTGATATTTCTTATTGCACTTGAGAGTTATATGTAAATGGTGGATTCAAGAACACTCTTTTGCTCATTATTTTATCGTTTTTATCATAAGAATTTTATTTTCATTGACAATAGCTATGTCTACTTCTACCCTAATTATGTTTAGAAATACTCAATCGTTGAACAATTTGAATAGTCCGTACCGAATAAATAAAAGGACAGTCATATTATACGCATCCTACTTTTGCGACCTTCTGAAAAAAAAGGTCTCCGCAGTACACTATTAAAATATTTATCGCTTTAGAACTGTATTGGTAACTGATACATACCTATAATTGACAATCGAATGAAGCTTTACTGGTTATTTAATGCAATGGTCCCGCATTTGTAATATAGGTAGGTAGGTACGTAAGATAATATTTCTGAAAATAGAACAGAAAGTTCAACAAAGGCACGACGATTATAAATATGTAGGTATATATGTATATTGATGACTAGCTGTCCCGCGCGGTTTCACCCGCGATAATTTCGGAGTTCCCGCGGAAGATAAATGAAAGCCTATACCTACTTGGCTTTACATCTAAATATGAATCTCAAAGGCGGAACTGATTCATGGATTCATATCATATCGACACTGTTAGTCTAAACTCTAGGGTCTAGAAAGTCAAATATTTTGCACATGATTTCCTTTTTAATGTAGGTAGGTACATTAAAAACGAAATCATATGCAAAATATTTATGCCTTTATGCCTAGGTAGGCAAGAATAAGATGGGGTTCCAGGAAGGAATTGAACTACTAAAGGGTGAAAAGGGTCAAAAGCGGGTAAAACCAGGCGAAACAGCTAATATTCTATCATAAACTAAATGAGAAGTAAATTGAGTTTAAAATTTATATTTTGACTGATTATTTTGTTTTTATTTATATAGTACTAGCTTTGCCCCGTGGTTTCACCCGCGTGAAAGGTTTTTATATCAAAACTTTTTTTCCCAACGTCCGATTTAAATGAAACAAAGCCTATATTTTGCTTCAGGCTATAAGCTTAATCTACGTGTGAAAACCGCATGAGAAATTGATAATCCGATCAGTAGATTCAGAGATTATCGTGAACAGATAGAATATCATTTTAAAAACTTTTTATTGGTTGGTTGGTTACTCTTCTTTTATCGCCCCCTCTCAATTTTTGGTAAAAATATTCAATGTAGGTACAGAATAGCAAATTGTACTCTTTTTTATAGTGTCTAAGTATAAATTTTTACTTGTTTTAATAATAGAATAGTCCGTTTGATTGCTAATCTTTCATAATTACTCTTCGTAACGAAGTTTATGTCAAAGATTTTATGTAGGTATTGTAGGTAAATGCTAACAAAACTTTGCCCTTGGTTGTGGGCATAAAGTTTGCAAACATTTTCACACCAAACGGCGTAAACGTCGAAGGAGATAACAGTAATTGCTAATGAACTTTTACAAGTCCTCCAGTCGTCCGGTATCGAAAGGAGACTGTTTACTGCCTCATTGGTGTTTCTCTTAACGTGTGCTCGTAAATTTTTTACGTCACAATTGAATGGTCCGCCCTTAACAAAGCACAGCACCTATACAAGCGCCTATAACCTTTCATGATTCCAGTTAACGACATTGTTCGTGTTCATTTTATAAAATGATATGCTGTAACATTTAATTTTTCTCTTTATCTTCTGTTTTATTATTCACTCCGTATCATCGCAACCATAACCGATAAATTCGATAAATATTAAATTAAAACCGTTGGTTATAATCGATTTTCTATGCTAAATTATTAGATACTAGTTGTTCTCTCCTTTCCCTTCTCCCCGAGATTTCATCCACATAAATTTCGTTTATCCATCGGGAACTCATTTTATCGGGATGATAAGTATTGTAAGGCCTATTCTAAGATCAAGATTATTCTGAAATATATTTGTTCCGATATACCTATTACCTAATGATAGATATTTTTATCCTTTGCTAAAATTATGTTACTCAGGAATACCGTAGCGTCCTATCATTGAAAGTAAATATTTAGATCGATTCCGTAGTTTCAGAAATTAACCGGCAGCTTCACTTGAAAGTCAGTTGCCATACCCATTCCAGGTTGGCAACGCACCTGCATGCCCAATGGTGTTGCAAATGTCCTGGGCGGCGGTAATCACATACCATCAGGTGCCACCTGCCCGTTTGCCCCCTATGACATAAAAAAAACCCTTACAAGCAAATAAACAAACTTTATCACTTTATAATATAGACTAGCTGTATCCCCGCAGTTTCACCCACTTATTGGCGTTGAGTTTTCAAAAACACTTTCTTAGTGCTTACCTACCACATAAAAAGTGTGTGAGCACAATTTCAAGTCTCTACCCATTAGGTTGAGCTGTGCGTATTCATTGTCCCATACAAACTTTAGCTGTGAGCACAATTTCAAGTCTCTACCAATTGGTTTGAGCTGTGCGTATTCGTTGTCTCATACAAACTTTGCCTCCCTTTTTCACCTCTTTAGGGGTAGAGTTTCGAAAAATCTCTTCTTATCGGATGCCTATACGTCGTACAAAGAACACACCCTCCAAGTTTCAGGTCTCTACGATCAGTGGTTTAGGCTGTGCGTTGATTGTTAGTCAGTCATTCAGGACAAAGCATTTTATGTTTATAGATATAAAGTAAAAAAGGTAGGTATGTAGGTATGTATGCAACATGTCAACTAGGTAAAGTTAGTTGTGTTGGTATCACGTTTTCATTTTATTACACGTTCGTTTCTGCGCTGTCCGTACCCCCACGTTAAAGGATACGTGTCCGATTGACCGGGTAATGGTTGGGTTTCTATGTATGTACCTACTCCGAAGTACTCGTATATACTGGTCCATCAGGAGGTCTTCTTTCATCTTGTGTCACAGTTACAAATCTGACGTAGGTCTTCAACTTATCACTATCGCAAAATGTTTTTTTTTTCGAATCCCATTGTCATGATTTGTTTTTTTTTATTTAGTTCAATAATTTGTAAATTCAAGTAAAAATATAATTTGTCCGAAAAAATTTATCCTACATCTGTAAAAACTTTGTTGCTTGGAATTAAAGCTTGCAGTGCATGTCTGTATAGGCTTAGTTTAAACTGTGGTCTATGATACGCTCTGAACAAACATTATGGGAATTAAAATTAAGTAAATCACATTTTTTCTTACATTTTTATTATTAGTATTCGTACCTTTTTTCTCAGTACCTATGTGATAGGTATGTATTTAGGTAACGGTTGACGTATAGTGGGTGTATGTCCTAAACCTATTGTGTAACTTCGGACTTAATTTCCGCTCAAAGAAAAAGCAGCTAATGTAAATATTGACGTTAGTACCTAGGTACGTAATTATGTATTATATGTTCTTCATATGAAGTAAATAATTGACTTGTAAATACTTATCAAAACACAAATTTTCTTTCTTTTGTGAATGTATTGAGGAAGTTATTTATTGTAGTTCTATGGTATAGGTATATAGGTACTACAGTATACCTATGTATTACTGAAGTGATAAACTGCTTTTGGAGCCTTAGATGTGAAAGATCAAACTAATTTCAGTTGGCAACGGAAGTTACGCGCTTCCATTTCCGCTCACCAACGTAGGCATTTTTTTCTTCTTTAAAGTGTTAATTCATAAGATTACCAGAATGTACCGGTCTGTGCTTCTAAAAATCAAAGTACCTATCTATCTAATTTATACTGTACATATTTAAAGATTCTGATTTTTATTGAAATTTAAAAACAGCTACAAATTTCCATTAGAAAAACCGGCAAACACGGAAAGAAGCTTAAAAGGCATTCGTTCGGTATTTCTATTCATAGTGGGGTTGAATATTATAACGATAGCTTTTATTTTCTTCGGTCGTTAAAGGGTAACAAAACCTATTTTGAATATTACTGAACCCAGATTTACCTCGCTAAAGCCTCCCAATATATACACGTATGTACATTAGAAACGTGTACCTCCCTATCTACTTCATTCCACTAATAAGACAGCATGTAAATATAAATATATGAACGGTAAAGTGTATTTTGGCACGGTTATAGAACCGGTAAATCAAGCAAAAAAAGGGTAAATGTTATGTACCTATTTATCTATATTATATGCAATTCTTATTCGTTTCCGGACAGTAATTTTTGTTTTCAAATAATATTTTTACTACCTATTTTATTATACATACTTGCTGTCCCCCGCGATTTCATCCGCGGTAATTTCGGAGTTCCCGCGGGAATTCTGGAAAAAAGAGCGGTAGTTTACGGTAATAAGCAGTTCTCCGCATTAATTCCGGAGTTCCCGCGGGAATTCCGGGATAAAAAACTATCCTATCTTTTAAGTTGGACCATATTATAAATGGTTACAAAATTTTATCAAAATCCGTTCAGTAGTTTCGGAGTCCATCGCGGACAAACAACGTGACACGTAATTTATATATATTAGACTAGCTGTCCCCCGCGATTTCATCCGCGGTAATTTCGGAGTTCCCGCGGAAATTCCGGGATAAAAATTATCCTATCTTTTAAGTTGGACCATTTTATGAATGGTTACAAAATTTTATCAAAATCCGTTCAGTAGTTTCGGAGTCCATCGCGGACAAACAACGTGACACGTGATTTATATATATTAGATTAAGAAGATAAGATAGAGTATAATAGTTTAGAATAATGTAACAGAATGCATGTCATCCGTGTTGTAGAAATAAACAATTATGATTTATAACGTATAACATAATAATTTCATGACGAGCCTTTACTAATTTGCTTCTACTTAGTACAGTAGTACTTTTAGGTTGGTAGGCACGTATAATGAGGTATACAGTAAATCGATTCATTGTTTTCAGCGTTTTATTTGGTGTTTTTTAGATTCAAGATAGTCACTTTTGAAAAAAAAAAAAAACGGTAAGTATACTTATTGTTATACTTGTGGAGGTAGGTAATACGAGTTTGTATAATGTGTTAAAAAACAGATGAATTAATATCTCCCTCCCTTTTCCCCCTTTTTTAAGTAATCTTCCTTTTTTAAGTATCTAATTTAAAAACTTTCTAACACTTACGTACCTATCATAAAGGGAGATCATGTCTCTTAAAAATGTGTTTGTTATTTGAATTAACTGATGCCATATGAGTTAATAAATTAAATAAGCATACATGTTAGGTATGTAGTCCGATAATCATCCAAAAAGCCTACCTAGCCTATCTCTTCTTCTATACGATTTTATCAGAACATGATCTTCAAAAATGACTACACTTTTCTGTAACACGCTGTATAGGGTCAATTATGCGGAAATAAAAAAATCGGAAGTAAAATTGATCGTTGTATTTTTTATTTTTCCTCTTCTGTTGTTACTCCCGTCCGTGCGTGACAACGGGCTGCCAACTGAAAACCAGCGCTGGGTGTACCTCTAATGCTGAGTTGGTGTCCCTTTCGGCAGAGCATGCAATAGTTCTGGGTTTAGATTAGGCACTTATTTAATGTTTGTTTATTATTCTTGTGTGTTGTGTAGAAATAAATGTAACTCCATTCTATTCTGTTCTATTCTATTCTAAAATAAGCCTTCTTAGTCAAGTTGACGATCTAATAATCGTTATCCTCACAGAAAACTGAGGAACGAATCGTCATGTCACGTGGTCACGTAAAATCATTCAATCAAAGTTCAGTTTTGCCTGACCACGTGACATAACGATCCGTTCCTTAGTTTTCAATGATGATGACGATTAAAGATTGTCAACTTGGCCAGGGGGTTGTTCTCACTTTTATTTTTGGGGTCGCTGAGGTTGCCTGGCTAAGTAGGTATTGTGCACACAACAATTTAATATAAAGGCGTCGAGTTGACGCTTGACGGTTACAAAGGGCACGTTCGGCCGATTGCTCCACGAGGCGAAAACAAATTAATTGGTATCGGTTGCGTTTAAATGTTGTAATTGCTTTGTTGTCTCGCGATTCGATCGATCAAGTGAGAAAAAATAATTGACGGTAAATAAATATTTTGCTTTTACTTTATTTAGATATTCATCAACACTGTTAATACGTAAGTAAGCTATAATGGTGAATATAATTTTATAAACAAGTAGTTTAAATGTAGGACTTCGTATTGCCCATTGAACTAATATTACGTAGTAATAGTAACTCAATGGTATTGCCATACTAGAGGGTTGCCATCTCAGACGAAATAAAAAGTTTTTATTTCGTCTGAGGTTGCCATACGTCCCGGTATGTTGAGACATGTCCCGGTTCGAAGCGCGGTGTCATGAAGTTTAAGGAAATTCCCCCGGTTTCTAACATTGAGTTACTATTACGCTAGTAATATTAGTTCAATGGTTTCTAAGTAATTTATGCTCATCACAATATATAGTGTGAAACGAAGCTGATGATGACGTATCAGGAGAACTCCTCATCAATAAACGTCCCTGCACCAGGAAAAGCAATATTTATACGCAATTATCGAGTATCTTACCTATAGTTCTGCTGCCCCACGGTTTCACCCACGTGAGTTTCAGAGTTCCCGCAGGAACTCCAAAGTAGCCTAATTTACTTTTTAAACTTTCCCTGAACTTACAAAAATATTTCAAGATCAAAATGAGCCAAATTGGTCCAGCCATTCTCGAGTTTTAGCGAGACAGCGATTCATTTTTATACTATGTATTGTATACATATAATGAATTTAATTAAATTTGAGTATAGGCATGTAACAATTCAAACTGTTTCTTTTTTCTTTTTTTTCTATGGTGTAAATTTTTGTTTCAAATCAAAATGACATATTTTCAATAGAAAAAAATGCGAAATTATTATCAAAAGAGACAAACCGCACGTTCAGCTAAAATAATGTCATTCAATGTAACACGAAACTAATCAACATTTGGTCTCCATCCATAACCATGTTTTTACAAGCGCATTAATAGAGCATGACGTGCACGACGCGAGGATAGTGTAGCAGAATGCTATAGAATGCTACCTATTTTCCTAGTTTCCTTGTGCCCTGACGTAGATGTTGTAGGTTTTACGTAGGTACTCTATATAGGAAGCTTAAACATATTCAGTTATGTAAGCTATTGCTTACCTACGCAAATCACTCGTTGAATATGCAACGCTTAGTTTGGGAGCTCAGTAAGCACATGCTTAGACTATTAATTTCCTATAACTCGGTTTAGGATTACTTTACAATCAGTAATCTCTTTGATGGTGATAGTCTGTTTGATATTGTTTCCTCTTTTATGTTTTAGAAGGAAAATTCGCTTACAATATTATTTCTATAGCATAATTATTTTATGTAGATACCTATCTACTATCACAACGTTTATCTCATTGATGTTTGTTTGTTCTTAGCTCAGTGTACTTAAAATTTTAAAGTGATCTAAGATATACATATTATTTTAAACCCTAAAGTAGTTTTGTTCTTTAACGATAACAGGTTTATTTTCGTTTGTTGTTACTGAATATGCATATTGAGCTAAATTTGTTTTTCATTGGTGCTATATTATGAAAGGCAAAAAACTCCGAATCGATACATTCGTGTTGGAACGGCTCGTGGCTATGCGGTTCTCAGAAGGCTCATTTATTACCGGCTATTACAAGCCTTTGAGGTTCTCATTTCGCTATCTGCCTACCTACATTAAGTTGTTATTTTACGAGAATGCTTTACCTATTCTTTAGAACAATTTGATATTTCCGAGAAATTTATTTAAATATGCTATTTGATATTTCCAATTCAATTGTGAAACCTTTAGATACTAGCTTAGAATAAAAAACTCTTCTTAGTGGCTGACTTCAAAAATCCTTGTGCAAGTTTATTTATTAAAACTTTTTTTTGCACGAGATGGTACAAAAGGCGGACTTAATGCCATTGTGGCAATTCCATGCCAGTCAACCTTCAAGATTTGCAGTGCGCTTGGTGGTGCATTTAGCATTATCAAAAAAATACGTACCTATATCAATATAATAGCTATGTATAATAAACAACCTAAAGACATATAAATGCACAAAATATACCTACATATAGGTAGTAGGTACACTACATAATTATTATTGTAGTGTTTGTATCTATTAAGTAGAGATAATACATTGTCTCATGTACCTCAGAGAGGGTATTAAGAAATATCGTGTGGCTACATAAAGATTGTCAACGCCACCCGACGACAGTCTATTGTTGAGCGCGAAGCGAGTCGGACATGTGCAGTGTGCTTCGATCTGGGAGTAGTAGTGAGTCAGCAATAAACCCATACGTAGTGAGGTTTCCTGTAGTGATGGTGAACACTACATCTGGCGACGAGGATGGGATGTATACCTAATCATGGTTTTGGTATGAAGGTAACAATAAACCTTCGTATATTATTTGGAAAACATTTATGTAAGTACCTACGTTTAAAATGGATACCTACCTAAGCAGAATAATATTAATCTGTTTCATTGAATTGATGCAAGACTCCGTGTTATTAATGATAATAATAAGTGTTTATTTACTTAAAGCAGTTACAATTGAACTGATCATTAAATTGATAGATATTATAAGTGTTTATTTACATAAAGCAGCTACAACTGAACTGATCATTAAATTGATAACATATGTTTATTTACCTGAAGCAGTTACAATTGAACTCATCATTAAATTGATAGATATTATAAGTGTTTATTTACATAAAGCAGCTAGAACTGAACTGATCATTAAATTGATAACATATGTGTTTATTTACCAGAAGCAGTTACAATTGAACTCATCATTAAATTGATTTTTCCCGAATTGGAAAAGGTGTTAAATAAAAACACAATAGCAGATAATATTCATCTGAATCATTAAATTGATTTTTCCGAATTGGAAAAGGTGTTATATAAAAAACACAATAGCAGATAATATTTATCTGAATCATTAAATTGATTTTTCCGAATTGAAAGAGGTGTTAAACAAAAACACAATAGCAGATAATATTTATCTGAATCATTAAATTGATTTTTCCGAATTGAAAGAGGTGTTAAACAAAAACACAATAGCAGATAATATTTATCTGAATCATTAAATTGATTTTCCGAATTGAAAAAGGTGTTAAATAAAACAATAGCAGATAATATTTATCTGAATCATTAAATTGATTTTTCCGATTTGCAAAAGGCGTTTAATAAAAACACAACAGCAGATAATATTTATCTGAATCATTAAATTGATTTTTCAGAGTTGTAAAAGCTATTAAATCAAAATACAACAGCAGATATTGTATATATCTGAATCATTAAATTGATTTTTCCAGGTCACCCAAAAAAAAAGAAGCTTCGGAATTTCGTTAAATTGAAGGTATTTCCGTAAAGTTCATTAAATTGAAGGTATTTCCGTAAAGTTCATTAAATTGAAGGTATTTCCGTAAAGTTCATTAAATTGAAGGTATTTCCGTGAAGTTCATTAAATTGAAGGTATTTCCGTGAAATTCATTAAATTGAAAGTATTTTCATGAAGTTCATTAAATTGAAAGTATTTCCGTGAAGTTCATTAAATTGAAAGTATTTCCGTGAAGTTCATTAAATTGAAAGTATTTCCGTGAAGTTCATTAAATTGTATTTCCGTGAAGTTCATTAAATTGAAATTATTTCCGTGAAGTTCATTAAATTGAAAGTATATCCATGAAGTTCATTGAATTGAAGGTATTGCTATGTTGTTCATTAACTTGAATTTAAGGTTTCTTGAAACCTCGGACTTAGAGGTATGAAAGTGCTTGTATGTGTCAAAACTCAAAAGTATTGAGATCTATAAAATAAAAGGTTTCTTATCATTGAGTGTATCTCCAGATCGACCATCAATCATGGCAAGTCAACTGCTGCCACAAGGTAGATCATAAATGCACATGTACAAGGGTATTCCAGCAAAGTAGTTTTCGGATTATTTATCAAGTTTTGAAGTACAATTAGTACAACGACCTTTGTGTCAATCCCAACCACCAAGTTGTTTCTGTAAAATACCATCATCTATTCAATTAAAACCCACCAAATACTATGTATAAGTATGTGTGTGTGTGACTTTGAAATCAATAACCGCGGTCTCTCCAATGGGAATCACGACGATCAAATGACCCTCTGATGATGAATGACCTTGATCAAAATGATCATCTGAGGCAATGTTTCGCTATTACCCGAGAGGTCACAACTCACAAACGAGTGACAGTTATTTGGTAGCTATACCCGTTTCGCATTTCCTTGCGTGTGTCATTCGTCTGTCCATTCAGTCGTTTACTAAATCGATTAACACAAAGTAAATCTCTATTAAAAGAGCAGGTTTGAGTGGTGAGTGGCATCCTTTAGTCGACTTGGCGCGAGAGGGAGTTGCTCATCACTAAATTGCTCTTGTAACGTCATAGCAGGTAGAAGAGGGGTAGCACGCTTGGTCTTCATTCAAATCGCGACGCAGGTTGCGTATGCCGGATATAATTACGACTGCGATTTTGGTAAAATAATGGTTATTGATTCGTTCTTTTGAATTAATAATAGTATTAATGGAGGCAGATATTACACTAGCGGGCGGCAATTGAGGTCGTCAATAGTTTCTAAATTAGGGGCTTTGTTTTGAACTATTGGCAGATACCTATCTCTTTCTGTCCGTATTAGCTTTCACATCCACTGTCGTAAACTGAAAATATGCTTAAAAATCCTGACGTATAAGTCAAAGCGAAACAATTAGAACGCCGTACATCACCCTTACTAATATCATTGTTATAAATATTGTTTCTGGTTTACTTGATGATTTACAAAACCACAGTTGTCACTACAGGTAGTTGTAACCGCAAAGCTGAGACCACGTGGGTTTGAGTTTTGTAATTTTAATCTAAATAAAAAATAATAATTACGATCTACTCACATACCCAGCCGTCGTTGGTCGGGTTTTGTAAGAGCGAGAATTCTAGACATTCATATAGATACAGAATTGAATCACTTTACTGATTACCGAATAGGTCCTGAAAACGGTTGATCATTCGTGTGTGGTATTTCCGTGTGGGTAGTTGTGACTTTTATTACCGCCTAACATAAAAATAGTTCGGTTCTTGATGTGTGAAATTAGCTTTACAAGAGTAAGACTAGTGGTTGATACTCGACATTCAATTCAATTCTCAATGTCAGTTAATATGGCTAGGATGGCGTGTCAGCGAGAAGTATTAAGTAGGAATAATAGTAGAGAAAAAAAGAAAAAGTTAAAGTGATAACTATGGGGACATCTGTCCGGACTAGCATAGTTAATAGTATAGATAACAACCACAGAGACGATCAAATCAGTTTAAAATACTCAGGCCTCGTTGAGAATAATCAGACCTTCCTGAAGTTTGAAGTTTGAGTGGCTGAATTGTACCAGCATACTAGTGATGCCAGTATGGGCAAGTGGTAGTATCGGTTTTCTTTCTCGAGATTTCTCTTCTGTGATTTAGTGCTCGAGGACGGGCGCG
Organism: Zygaena filipendulae; assembly: GCA_907165275.2. Taxonomy (NCBI): domain Eukaryota; kingdom Metazoa; phylum Arthropoda; class Insecta; order Lepidoptera; family Zygaenidae; genus Zygaena; species Zygaena filipendulae. The sequence continues at coordinate 6,217,946 of OU015657.1, forward strand.
TGCCAGCCGATGGCCGTGTAGTCGTGAAGGTAGTTTCCCGCCGACTAATAGCGGTGGTAGTACTTGTGGTACGTCCGTTCTTCCGCTCCACTTCACTGCCAAACTATCGTCTTTGTTATAAATTGACAGGCATGTAATTGTAGGCATAAGCAACGCGGCATTTTACTATTTACTGTGCCTTCAATGCAGAACAGTTTACGGTGTCGCGTCGATCTATGGTGATCTATGGAGAACTAGATGTTTTAGCGTCTAGTTGTTGCGTTTGCTGTGTCATTTGGCTAGTTGGGGGTTGTTTCGAGAGGTTTGGATTGAACCTGCACCTGGGTCGCGGGTCCTGGGCGCTGCTCCGTGTTTCCTGCGGATGTTTGGTATGCTGTATAAATTTATCACTATGTTGGTGCAATTGCTTGTCATAGCTTCTACTCCGTGCTGGTTGTGTCGCCCAGCTAATAGTATTGATTTTCATCACTCCGTTACAACATCCCCGTTATGTGGCCACCATCCGTTGTATTGTATCATCACCCAGTTTGCTATCTATCTGGCCTGCCCTATTATTGGTCTAAATCAGAATTCTTGATAATAGTTCTTGCGTCCAAAGAAAAATTCATCCAAAGAAGTTACTACGTTGCACATTCCGACAATTCATGTTTCACATAGATCCTGACAACGGTAATGTTCTAGTCAATGACGTGTAGACTACAGCTGTAGTTGATATGCAGGCGCTGTTATTACAGGCTAATTAAAACGTCAGTGAGTTCGACTTCTATTCATCACCTACCAATTGTTGGTTCCCAATTTTATAATCGTGAATTAGTTTAACATGCGTAGTAGAGTTTAACGCAAGCCCGATGTATCTACTTGCCTAAATGAAGGGCTATCTCCTCTACTTATAAGTTATAACACTAACTGTCCCGACAGACGCCCTGACTATATTTGATTTTTACAAAAACTTTCTATTTAGTAAAATACTAATCGTAACAGTAATTACGATCTGTAAAATCGATCCCGCCGTTTATAAATGGTCTGCTTAATAAATAACATCCTTTATGTTGGTTTAGTGTAGGTTTAAAAAAAAAAATATATATATTTATAGGTACCTAATTATTACCGAAAAATAGTCACCATTAATACAATTAGCTACAAGAATAAAAATATTATAGATACTATTCTAATCAAACATTTTGTCATACGACTGGGAACAGTCAACGTTCTATTGGGTCTTGCACCTACTCGTATTAAATCACTTGAACTTACTTCAAATCTTTACAAGAAATAAGAATATATATTTCCACTATTGCCAAGTATTAAGAATGTTAGTATTTATTATGTACTTGTATAGTGAATATTTTAGCTAGGCAAGCCAGGCTTTTACTCGTAGGCTTGTATGGAGGTACCGCCACTGCGGTAGGTACTAATAAATGTGAGTTAATGGAATCGAAGACTTGGTCAGGTAATTATTTAGTTATTATAAAGGAATTTCGAAGGTTTCGATACCTTTGTTCATCAAGGTTATCATACACCTACCTAATTGTGTTTCGCGATGTGATGTTTGTTGTGCGCCTCAATTCAAAAACCGCGATCACTACGAGGTGTGCAACTGCTGGGGGGTTGGCATCTAGAGAGTTCTAACTTTTGTCTTTTGTGTACAGAGTTTCATAAGAAAAAAGGAGAGGATGAGACAGATAGAAAGGGAGATCAAATAAACTAAATTTAAAGACAGATTGTAAATTAATGTCTAATTATTTTACCACAGTTGACTAATTGTATAAGACGACCAGATTGGCGTAGTGAGTCGCCGTACCTGCCCACTGGGGGGTTCTGGGTTCCGGGTTCGATTCCCGGTGAAGGTGCGCTTTGTGTGGTGAGCGCAGGGTTCCGCTTCCCGGTCTTGGTGTCTTTGTGTATCTGTTGTATAATAAATAGGATGTAATTCTGTGTGGTGTTTGCCGCGTTTGTTTTGTTTCCACGACACAGGCTAGTGGTGGCTTGCTGTGGGATCGGGTGGATCGTATAAATAATGATTGTCAAGTTAAGTTTAAAAATTTGTTAAAAAGGAAGGGATGTAGTGTTTGTATCTATTAAGTAGAGATAATACATTGTCTCATGTACCTCAGAGAGGGTATTAAGAAATATCGTGTGGCTACATAAAGATTGTCAACGCCACCCGACGACAGTCTATTGTTGAGCGCGAAGCGAGTCGGACATGTGCAGTGTGCTTCGATCTGGGAGTAGTAGTGAGTCAGCAATAAACCCATACGTAGTGAGGTTTCCTGTAGTGATGGTGAACACTACAATTATAATTATAATTTGCCTACTGTTTGCCAAGGAGATGTTTACCTAAACACGTTATTTTTTTTTGATATTTTTTGTTTGAAGATTATTGTTTGTGTATTATTAAGGATTTATGTTTAGAGCGCAGCGAAAATAGTCAATAAATTAGTTCTCTTTTATTTTATTTATTAGCTGAACCCCTCGGTTTCACCCGCGGTAATTTCTAATTTAAAAGTACCCTATGTCACTCAGGATAACTTTAGCTTCCTAACTATAATTAGTAGATCTATGGATCTACTAATTATAGATATAAAACCTCACAAACTCCGGAGTTCCCGCAGGAATTCCGTGATATAAAGTACCCTATATGTCACCCAGGATCACTGTGGCTTTTTATAAGTGAAAGAATTTTTAAAACCGGTTCTGTAGATTCAGAGATTACCCCCTACAACCTCACAAATTCACAATCTCCGGAGTTCCCGCGGAAATTCCGGGATAAAAAGTTCCTTACGTCACTTAGGATCACTGTAGATTCCTATAAGTGAAATAATGTTCAAAATCGGTTCAGTAGTTCCAGAGATTAGCTCCTACAACCTCACAAACTCACAATCGCCGGAGTTCCCGCGAGAATTCCGGGATAAAAAGTACCCTATGTCACTCAAGATTACTGTAGCTTTTTATAAGGGAAAGAATTTATAAAATAGGTTCAGTAGATCCAGACATTACACCATACAATCTCACAAACACACGAACTCACAAGCTAATATACGCAATGGCAAAACCATGCATGCCGCATAGGCAAAAACGGTGTGGCAGCTCAAGGATGTCATGGGGTTTGTTGCGCTTTTTCCAGAAAAAAAAACGTCTTGTTACTTTCACTTCTAGAGAAATAATAGCTCATGCAAGTTTAGTCCGGACGGCCAAAGAAGGCAAGTCGCAGGTGAGAGATTTGCGGACCTTTTTGGGTTTCCACTCGACCTACGAAGGCTAACCAACACGAGGGTTCTGATCGACTCTCTGTATCTAACAAATCAAAGGCGGTAAAAGCGTTTACATATTTCTGCTGCTGACTATACTTATACCCTGTTCTGCGAATGGTGCATACCTTTCCACGTTTTTATGAGGATATTCAACGGTTAAATAGTGAATTCTGAAATTGGATGACGTAGACGTATTGTGTAAAAGTGTACAGATACCATTCCTCTTATTCGTATAAAATAACGTTCATCTTGCTTCAAAGGGAAGGCGGGAAGTTGTTAAGGAAAATCCAATTAGTTGGATAAACATCCCGTTAAACTACTTGAGATTACCTCAATTTGCCTATTGAAGATTGTACATACTGATAAATTAATCTCGTTGTCGCGTATCACGTGATTTATTATTTGACTTCAATACATTAAGCATTTAAGCTATACTGTGTGATAATAAAATGATTACTCTATTCTATTATATACAGTAAATATGATAAATGGTGTAAATTATTATTATTAACTCGCCGGTGTGCGCGTTTGTAACCGCGTGACTTTCGGAATCTCTGCAGGAACTCCTAATTTCTTATGCCCATGACGCCTATGACAGTACAAGCAATAAGGTTACATACCTGCGGGTTCATACGCAATACGCATGAACTTCAGTTCAGTTTGACAACCCATTGGTGCAGGCGCGGATCTAGCATTTGGTTAAGGGGGGGGGGGGGGATTTTGGTTGGTAAAATACTTATATGCTAATTTTATTCATTTGAATTTTATAGCTGGTAAATACTTAAAAACTAACACTAGCACTAACAAACAAGCATTATTATAGTAATTTCAGGAATACTAGATACCTACATGTTAATCAGCGTACCAGTATACCAGCATGAACTTCGGTGTTCTCACGAGAATTCTGAGATGAAAATTTCCTGTAATTGCACTCAGGGACAGTGTCGCTTTCTATCACTGAAATAATTATTTTTAGAATGGATACAGTAGTTTCAAGGATACAAATAAGATACAATAACTCTTCTCCCCGTGGGTTCACCAGTATTAAATGTTTGAAGAAACAAGTATATTTGATTTTGTCACAAATTTATAGTTGTGTTGCCGGCGCCCCGCGTCGGCCTATATCCACTACTAGCTGTACCTTGCGGTTACACCCGCGTGAGTTTCGAAATTTTTGCAGGAAGTCCAAAGTAGCCCGATTTACTCCTTATAACATCAGCTAAATTAGTAGTGAAAGTCCCGTCAAAATCGGTTCAACCGTTTCAGAGATTCACCCGCGTGAGTATGGGAATTCCTGCAGGAACTACAAATTTTTTTCATATTCTTCTTCTACTTACCAAATACAACAAAAAAAAATACCGAAATTGGTCCAGCCGTTCACGCGTGATACCGTGAACAGGGGAAATAGGGATTAATTTTTATATAAATAGAAGTTAACTATTATGATAATGCGGCACGAAAGTTTTTTCCCCCAATACCCAAAGAAGTTCCACTTTATAAATAAACCTTTACGTTGATAATGACCACTTTCCATGAAAATCACCCGGCAACGCTAGTTTTAATTTATTTTTATATTAAACTGAGTTAATGCCCCTTCTATCTGTCCTGTGATATGGTTAAAGTATCAGATTGTTGGTCATTACCTACTCCATTGGCAAAAGTTCTACGGGCTTTTTTTATGCAAAAACTCGTTACATGCATGGAACATCTTCACTATATCAGATATCCAACTGGATTCTCGTATTATTCTTGTCCACAGATATGCGGGTATATCTTAGACCCTCGTCAGGTTATTCCAAGACGTAATTCAATCTAGGCCGCCCCATCAATCTGTAAGGCCTTACGCATATATTTCTGTTGATTTGACAAATGAGAAGGGTGTTGCGTCTATGCGATGCGGAATCCGAATCGAACGTGGGTATAAAAGTGTTACCTACATTGTTGCTATTAGGTTCTTAACGCGCTCCCTCGGTTACTAATGGAGTTTTTTTTGGCTATCCACTGAACATGGATTTATGGACTTTGAAGAATAAAGTGAAGTATTCCGATACTTTGAATGATAGGAATAGGCATGTTGACAGTATCAAAGAATCAAAGAAATAATGGTTTTAGAGAAAAATATATGTCAAAAGAACTCTTAAAAGTCACTCAGTTTTCATCTAAACATTGTGATTAATAAGATTTTCATTAAAATAAAAGTATAAAATACTGCAATCGGCCATGTTTACTGAAACACCAATCACAGCGAATGACGTCACACTCCAGTTAACGCAGGAGTAATAGTGTTCTGTGCCGTGTATTTTGCTTGAGTCATAAGCATAAGTCGAGATATTATCTGTACGCGTTTCTAGTAATTCCTGCATTATTTAATAAGTAGATTTTGTGTTGAAATACAATATCCAAATATAATCAACGATGGAACAAGGATTTATTAAGGCTAACAGCGCTAATTTACCCAGAGTTGATCTGTTGATGTTGGGAGAATTTCTCGCATCAAATAAAGACTTTTGTTCATCGGAGTTTCGAAATGTGAAAACTTCCGTGTAAGTACAATATTATTATTAATCTATAATGCTAAGTGAAATAGTAGGTATTTTGTGATGAAATTTAACATAATAAGCATATTAAACTTGCAAGCTTATTTCGTCTGAGCTTGCAAGATACAGAAGTTATTATAATTTAACACTCAGGTATGTCATAGGATATTTTTGAGGTTAGTTAATTTCCAGTTCAAGAAAATAATATAATACTTTTTTTTACTAGGTACTAGGTTTGTAGGTACCTTTTCTCAAAACTCCACAAGTACTATTATGTACAACTTCAATAATAATAAGTAATAAATATATCAACTTAAAAATATATGAGTTTGCCTGATTATAATTTTGGTCAAAGAACCAGAAAATATTTAATCCCAAAATTTTTGAATGACATATCTTTAAAATTAAGAAACAATAGTTTTAGTGAGGCCTCATTCCAAAATATTTTTTTTTTGTTAAAAACCTGTAACTGCCGCACTCAGAGTCGACTTTAATGATTACTTAGTTAAGTATAGATTTTTAAAACCAAACCGCTGCAATCAGATAAGTTTAATAAATTAATGTTGATTGGCATTTAACTGATTCAGTCACATCCCATTAAATGCCAATTAACATTAATTTACTGAACGTCTCTGATTGCGGCAATTTTGTTATAAAAATCTATACTTAACTAAGTAATCATTAAAGTCGACTCTGAGTGCGGCGGTAAGAGATTTAAATTAGGTGAAAAAATATGTAGTACAGTATAGTATATTATTGTATTGTGTTGTAAGTACTTGAAACTTGCTTGTTCAGTACATATTAAAACAAGTATAAAGGCAGTGATTTGTCTGCCAATAAACTGTTATGCAGTTTCGCAGGTTTCATTTAGAAATAACGCTAAATTGTTTTAATTTAATAAAAAGTTTTAATAATATTCAAACCTATCTTTCAAACAAGTATAAACCATTGCTCTCCACACCCATAAATTCAATATCTAATGTCAGCTAGGTAATTTACCTATTTGCAAAGATAGAACAGAAGAAGAAACACTTGTTACTTTATGTACCTATTTATATAATAATAAATTTTATTTATTTCAGGTCCTCACAACCATCATATGGGGATGATGCTATAAGTTATGTGAAACTTAAAAGTGAAGGAAAATTTTTACAGTAAAATGTAGAAATTTTATGTGTTACATTTGATGAAGAATATGTATCAGATTTTCTTGAGGGCATAATAAAATTCTGGAAACCTTATATATATCCATTGTTATATAAAAATATAGAGTAGTAAATAAAAATGCACATGTTTTTGTTTTTATCACGCTTATATTAGCTTCACCTGTATCACTAGTATTATATTATGTATACCTACAGTAAAAGACTAGTATTATATAACTTTAAACTGACAGCGTGCTACTGGTGAGTTTGTTGCGCAGCTTCTCTTCGGCCATAGCACTAGGAAGCTGTGTGGATATTTTATGGGTGCTGTCATAATACTAATTGTAATTTTATTGACGTCAAAAAGAGCCACATTATGGACCAACGTTGAATAAAATTCTTTGACTTTAACTGAGACTTTCATCTATCTAACCAAATTCCTAGAACCCTACTTGGGGTGCTGAAGCACCCCAAAAGGTTTTGTTTTTCAGTTTACTTTACTGGTTTATAATAGTAGGGATGTTGAAGACTTTTGAAAATCAAAATCCTAATTAGTCCGTCATCAAAGTGGTCTTCACAAAAATAAATTGCCGAATTTGTAACTACACCTACTGAGTTTCGCCTTGCAAGCTTTAACCACTTATCTCTCACTTTTTTCTTGTTAGGAACATGAGCAAACTATTTATTAGGTAAGGTTTTTATGTGTTTTTAGATACAGAGAGGGACCGCACACCACTTGTACACTTTGGAATTAATTTTTAATAAATATATTGTTGACTTTGTTCGTCGAGCATACACACAATGCTACGTGAACTTAGGTGTGACGTCACAAGTGGCGCCATGACACTCACGAGTGTTTTCGAGCACAATTCAAATTAGACAAAATAAAATGCAGTAATTTGCGTTAAAACTATAAACTAATGCTGAAATAATGAGTTTTTCGGAAATAGTAGACGTGTACCTGCATTATAAAAGGGGATTTCAAAATTAGTCAACATGCCTATTGAAACCAACGTAGAAATGAGCTTTATCATTGTTATTAGAGTTTCAGCAGCCACACACAAAAAAAATCCACACAAACAACATACATTTCCCCCTCGGTTTCGCTCGCGGTAATTTCCGAGTTCCCGTGGAAAATTCGAAACAAAAATTCTCTATCACTACCGTGAAAGAATTTTACTAATTTTACTGGTGAAAGAATTTTCATAATCGGTTCAGTAGATCTAGAGATTACCCCCTACAACGTCACAAACTCACATACTCAAAAACTCACAAACTATACCTCTTCATAATATTAGTATAGACTAGCTGTTCTCCGCGGTTTCACCCGCTTTAATTCCAAAGTTCCCGCTGGAATTACGGGATAAAAAGTACTCTATGTATTTCTCTGTATAATCTTGACAACATGTTATGCAAAATCATCGATTGACTAGTCAAGGCGTGAAAAGTAAAAACGTAATAAATAACTTAACAAACATACATTTGCATTTATAATATTATTAGGTACTTTAGGATTTGGATTTCCAAAAAAAAATGGCAGAGTTGTATGGTACCTAAACCTCAAAAAATCCGGCGGTATTGGACACGCTCCCATTGAAAACACTGTCATGATTTTTGTGGTAAGTATGTTGGTGGTAACTAATGTGTCCGGTAATAATTCATAATCCGATAACATCAGTGACGCAGGTGTAGGCTCCGCGGCGTATGCGGGCACTAGCGACTTCGGAAGCCAACGTTTATAAGCGCCACGAAGCGGGCTAATAGCTCGTCGGATCCCTCTCATCAAATCTAACGACTAAATATTAACGATTGCTATATTATACTCATACATTCGCAAAATGTTACATTGTAGTTAAAGTGTACAGAGATATCATCCTGATAGGTAGGTATGATACGATTCGTGATACGCGTGGCTCCCTTAATTAGCGTCTTCGTTCAGGAATAAGAAGGTATGTTACTCAGGAATATTGTTGCTGCCTAATAGTAAAAAAAATAAAACAAAGTTCAGTAGTTCTAGATATTTGGTATCTCTTACAAACAAACAAACGTTGTAGGGGGTAATCTCTGGATGTACTGAACCGATTCTGAAAATTCTTTCACTTATAGGAAGCTGCGGCAGTGTTGAGCGACCTAGGATACTTTTCATCCCGAAATTCCCACGAGAACTCTGAAATACCGCGGGTGAAACCGCTGGGAACAGCTAGTAACATATATAATGTGTTTCGTAATCTATTTAATTCTTTATACCATCACCCTTTACGGTTGCTTATAGAAAAGGTGGAGCGATATTAATCTAAGTTGTGGCAATAGCTTGAAACGAATCAATTACCAAATTTTAGAAGCGTTCAGTAAGAGTAAGTTTTGTGACAGGTAAGTTATGTACTCGTAGCTTAAGATTTCTTGTTGCGTTTAGGTGTGTACCTACACTGTACACTAGCTGTTTTGTATAGACCAAACAAGCGTTAAAACTTCAAACAGTTGCACCCTGAGTTCATAACCTCCCTCAGTCAGTCGTAAATTACGCAACTCGCCCCTCATTACCGCGGGAACCCATCCGTGGATGATGCGAGGGTGAAGGGCCCTAGTTCTCTTAGCTGTGTAGTGTGTACCCGTTAGAACATAAATCCTTCATGAGTGCCCCGTTGCAATATTACCTGCAGGTAAGGCCATGTCATGCGTCTCCTTTCGAATGCGTTCCGATAGCCACTTATGAATGTTTTATTTTTTGATCATACTGATATACCCGTGAGGCTTGGGAAGCGATAGCGGTACATTCCTATACAGCATATAAATAATGTTATAGTTATAACATAATCATTTTGATGATAAGAAGTGACAGGAACAAACTTTTCTTATAGGTTAGAAATTAGATTTCAGTGTTTACCTACGTTCGGATATTGACTGTAGGTGATAATGTTATTGAAAGAGGCGATTGAATGTTTTTGTAATACCTACTGTGTACGTGTACCTATCTATAATAATCTATATCTATACAAATATTATAAAGAGATAAAGTTTTTTAGTTTATGAATTACTAGCTGTGCCCCGCGGTCATTTTATCGAAGTTCCCGCGGATACTTATTTCCGGGATATTTATTTATTTATTTATTAATGGGTAGTACACAGCTTTTTATTTATTCTAAATACAATTTTTTAAACATTATGCAAGCTAATTACGACTACCAAACTACGTACAATAAGTGAACAAAGATAGTTAAAAACATAACATGTCATATCACAACACGTCATCACCCCACCATAGCCCATCATGTCCCACCCCACCATATCACATTATAATTTTTTTTTTAAAGCCCTTTATAGCCTTCTCTTTACCCCTGAAAACATGCATGCCAAATTTCATCCAAATCCATTCAGCCGTATTTGCGTGATTGAGTAACAAACATCCACACTTTCAAAACAATGGGCGACCTTATCGGCGGCTATTGGGTGATATCTACCAGGCTACCCTAAAAATTTTGTAATATTTTAAAGAGGTAAAGTTTGTGAGTTTGTCAAGTTGTAGGGTGTAATATCTGGATCTATTGACACGATTTTGAAATTTCTTTTACCAATAAAAAGCTACGTTATTTGTGAATGTCACGGGTTATATTGTAACCCGGAATTCCCGCGTAAACTCTGAAATTACCGCGGGTGAAATCGCGGGAAACAGCTAGTAGTAGATACGTATGCAAACGAGATCCGTTGGCGTTTGTCGGGTGCGCGTAAAAATCGTGTACAAAGTAGCCGCAATGCTTCGTGCGGTCGTTATGTTCCAACCTGCCTTAGTTTTATTTGCACAAGGACTAAAAATGCGCGACAGATGGTCTGCGAACTGCGCCGCACGCCGCGGGGCTTTTCCCTCAGCTTTCCCTAATATGTTATTATGAGAAATAAAAAGCCCGCATAGGTCCTAGGTCGAATGAGCGGCAACAGTCTCGAACACGTGATAACCGCTCTATGGACGTTTGCATAAACACAGCCTTCATAGAAACTTAATTATCTTTGCCATTTAAAAATGTTGCTACTTAGCTACCTACTTTTTTTATCAAATGTTTATTTTTGGAAATATATCCTAGGTAGTTCTCTATACGTCAATTATGTCAACATGTGAAAATTTGTGAACATTTTTGGATGATTCGAAGTTTGTTTTAGTCATGCTTACGCGACTGAACGGATATATACAGAGTGTTACAGAAAGATTATCAGAGTCTGAAACATCATGTTTGTTGTTATGAATGAAGAATTAAAAACAATGATAAAGAAGTTATTAACATTTTTATTAATGAAAATTAGTATTAAGAATATTATTTTTTTTTTAATCTGGGACGCCAAGACGAGCCAAGCGAAGCGGGAGCGCTACCTATCTTTTCTCGAAGCGCTTCGTCGTTTTTTTGAACCCTTATAACTTGGGTTTGGATTATACCAGATGAACGAAATTCTCGGGATATGCATAGCCCTTATACTTTAGATTTTATTATTCATGTCTAAAAAACCCTGATTTCGTCACTGACTCACTGATGATCATCATAATTATTTATTTATTTATTGAATTTACAAAGCATAAGCCATAGCGCTTAATAAATAATTAATTTACAAACTAAACATACTTCTGAAATTTAAAATGGAACAAATTCTTAGATTCTTAGGGTATTTCCTAATGTTCTAGAAAGCTGAAATTTGGTATGTAAGCTAGTATATATATAGTAGCTTAGTAGTACCTACACAAACAACAAAAAAATTATAAAACTTGTAACTTTTATCCTTCAACCCCTTAAACTAGGGGATGGAAATATTTTGACTTACAAAAAGAAATGAAATCCCACTAAAAACATTTTCATGTAAAGTGATGTCAAGACGAATCCATATGACGCGGGCACTGTTAAAAAGTTATCAGATCTCAGTAGAGCCAAGCTTATAACTCTAAACACCCTAACTCTACTAGGCCTAACTTCACAAACTACACCTTAGTCAGAATATGTGGCTTGGCCGTTTCGTTACTGCAAGAAACATTGTATAACAGAAAAGTAATTAACAGTGGATAATTTTATCACCTTACGTTCATGTGAATGGAGTAAAATGGCCAAACCACATATTCTGACTAAGGTGTAGAGTTTGAGAAGTTAGGCCTTGTAGAGTTAGGGTGTGTAGAGTTATAAGCTTGGCTCTACATGAGATCTGATAACTTTATGACAGTGCCCGTCATATGAACTCTTCTTGGCATCTTTTTAGGGGAGAGCGGGGTTCAAAGTGCCGGGGGTAGGTTGTGCCGATGAGAATATCTCAAAGAGGAAAAGACATACAAATATTTTATTTTCACGTTGAGGAATGCTTTACCTATGCGCACTTTCGGCGGCCATTCAAGTTGCGTCAGCGCCGTGGTCTGAGTAGCCGGCATTTATGGGCCCTGCCGGTGCCTCGGAAGTAAATATTTTCACGTTTATACTTTTTGGTCTATTTCTTACATTTTGTAAGTTACTGTTCTAAGTGTTTCAACAAAGTGTTGACTATTTATCAAAAATTCGTGAAGACATGTTTTTAAAAAATGAACTTTAAGTTACTATGTTACTAATGGGGTTCAAAGTGCCTTTGGCTAGGGATTGGTTGTGCCGCGGCCCCATATTTATTTATTTATTTATTTATTCTTTATTGCACAGTGTGTACAAATGGCGAACTTAATGCCTTGCGGCATTCTCTACCAGTTCTGATTATCTTATCTAATATATATAAATCACGTGTCACGTTGTTTGTCCGCGATGGACTCCGAAACTACTGAACGGATTTTGATAAAATTTTGTAACCATTCATAAAATGGCCCAACTTAAAAGATAGGATAGTTTTTATCCCGGAATTCCCTCGGGAACTGAAGGACATAGAGTACTTTTTTCCCGCAACCTCCGCGTGAACTCCGAAATTACCGCGGATGAAATCGCGGGGGACAGCTAGTCTAATATATATAAATCACGTGTCACGTTGTTTGTCCGCGATGGACTCCGAAACTACTGAACGGATTTTGATAAAATTTTGTAATCATTCATAAAATGGTCCAACTTAAAAGATAGGATAGTTTTTATTCCGGAATTCCCTCGGGAACTGAAGGACATAGAGTATTTTTTTTCCGCAACCTCCGCGGGAACTCCGAAATTACCGCGGATGAAATCGCGGAGGACAGCTAGTAATATATATAAATCACGTGTCACGTTGTTTGTCCGCGATGGACTCCGAAACTACTGAACGGGTTTTGATAAAATTTTGTAACCATTTATAATATGGTCCAACTTATAAGATAGGATAGTTTTTATCCCGGAACTCCCGCGGTAACTCCGAAATTACCGCGGATGAAATCGCGGGGGACAGCTAGTTTTTTATATATTTTTCAAGATGAAAGTGTACAACAGGAAAACAGGAAGGGGTACCTCTTCCTAGGAACTACTCCAAAAAGCCGCCAAAGTTTGCAACATAAGACGGTGCTTTTGAATTCAAAAAATATATATATTATTATATATATATATATTATATATATATTAATAAAATATTCCTACAAAAGTCACAAAAAAGAAAAGAAAAGTAAAGAAAAGAAAAAAAATAGTAAATCATGTTGAGTTTTATGTTCAAATTTTTTAAAATTTTGTTTCAAATAGAAAAATTAGAAAGTGTTAGTTACAAATTGTATTTTTTTTATAAATACACTTTATCTATTTTTAAGTTAAAAATTTATTATTTTAAAACCTCTCTATTTGGCTTTAACATACTGTAAATATCAACGGAAATACTTATCCCGCCACAATTGACCCCTTGACGGGGTAAGTTGTGCCCCTTCGACTTTTTGTATAAAATAGCCTATAAATTAATTAATGTATCTTGAATATATTAAAAAATTGCGAATGGTTATAAAAACTACATTGAATATCACATTAGATACTGCATAAACCATAAATATAACTTTCATAGTGTACGTGATATCTTGCGTTTTAGAAAAATCGGCACTGTTGTTGGTGGTATTTTACTTACTGATTTTCATTCGCCAGCCCCACAAAATTTATTTATTATCGCAACTTGTATTACATTCGCATCCGCATTGATTAATGCGGATACGGATGCGGATGCAGATGTCAAAATCTGTGCCGAGGCTCCGCATTTGCGGATGCGGATGCGATGCTTTGTAAAATCCCTGTTTTAGACATAGGTTTAACATATGGTTTATCTCGTAAGTTCAATTGGGATTCTGAGACTACAATATTACCTACTTCTTTGCCTTACAGGCTATCTTACTATCATGTACCCAAAGGAAAATAAATTGATTAGATTACTAATGTATTTAAAGTAAATTGTTTATCCTCATACCAGTGTTTAGTATTCATAAACACGAAACAAGAATACATTCAAACATTGCAATCAAAGGATATGTTAACCACCAAAGGTAATTCCTTTGTCGTGGAGTTATCAGTTTGTAAAATTAGAAGTTACAATATTATTTCTTAAGTAAACATAATGTGTATTGTAGACTTACTAGCATTCGGATTAGGTTCATAATTCGTTAAAAATAAACGATGCTTGTTGCGCCCTCGTTTGTTTCATAATTACGAAGCATTTTCATATCTCTGTAAGTAGGCAGTCTTTGTAATTTGTATAGATCAGCATCACTTTACTGTAGCTGCGTGGCGTGGGCACGTGCCCATGCATACGTGCACGCACAAGTGTAACTTGAAAATATCAGATTGTTTTCGTTATGGTAGGTATGAGGTAGGAAGGTATATCATTGTTTAATCAAAGTAATACGTCTTGAAACGTGAAAATCAAACCATTTGATATGTGACTATCTGATAACAAAGAATAAAATATAAAGCTAATTAATGAGCCGTGGTAGTCCAGTAGTAGAATTCTCGTCACTTATTCAGAGGGTGCTGCGTAGGTAAGCTATATATATATATATAGATAGATAGATAGATAGATAGATAGATAGATAGATAGATAGATAGATAGATAGATAGATAGATAGATAGATAGATAGATAACACTTTATTGTACACCAAAAAAATATGTTTACAAAATTTCTTAAATTCAACTTAAATGTATACAAAAAGCGGCCTTATCGCTTAAAGCGATCTCTCCCAGGCAACCTTTGAGTGGACAGATTATAAAAGAGAGGAAATTAGATAGGTGTTTACATAATATATTAGATGGTTCTTTTCTAGTCTATGTATAAATCAAAACGATTATTATCACAGGCTATGGTGAAGAAAACGTCTTAAGGAAGCCTGTACAGTGTACACCAATTGTCCACCAATCCGCACTGGACCCGTGTGGTGGATTAAGTAAGCCAGTATTCAAACAATAAATATATCAGAAAAGGCTCTAACGCTAAGTAATAATAATGCCTTTATTATTTCGGAAATTGTACAAGCAATTATCTTAAAATTTAATTTACAAAGAGGCTAGATATTAAATGAATAGAATCAAAGGATTTTCGCCGGCCACAGAGAGCGCGACGTATAACACATTTCGTATGTCAAGTTGAGACGTTTCAAATAAGGATTCGACAGTGCTGTCACGTGCAGATGGCGTGTTCGGGTGCAATTTGCTCGGTCGCACCGCCTACTGTAATAACGACTTCCGTACCCTGTCGTGGCGCCTCCTCAAATTGTTTGCTTATCACCAATCTACGGTGTAGTGTAGACTATCGGTCGAGTTGGTCGTAATTTGTCAACACTGCGCTCCGGTCTGCCGATTACTTGCATCGATGTCTGTCACAAGTCTTGATACATAAATGATATAAAAAAGCCTATTAGTGCCTCCATCATGTTGATTAGCAATCCCCTTGAGAATCTGAGGTGTCCCAGGCTCGAATCCTGCATCACAATATATGTACCTATAGGTATAGGTGCATTTATGTTATGAATATGAATTTGGGTTTGAACTATATTTAAACTATATAATGGGCATGTTGACTAATTTTTATTTTTTAGTCCGTCTTGTAGATTATTAAAAAATATTGGACACGTATTTTTTCTTTTTTTACGTAATCAAAAAATAACGGCGATATATTGATTTGAAATTTCGCGTGACGTCACTATTCGGACAGTTTGTATGGCGGTTTTAGCGGTTAGTGACGTCACGACCCCCTCACCCTCAACTTTAATGCGCTTTATCTCTGTATATTTTAATTTATTAGAAAAAGCAACAAATACGTGTCTATTGTTTTTTTATTTTCTAACTGACGGACTAATTAGAATTTTGATTTTCAAAAGTAGTCCAAATCCCTATTGTATATTGAAACCTATGGAGACTGGGTGTTTGTTAAGTTAGCAATCCTCTTGACGGAGCAGCGGTGTCGACGGTCCCAAATGCCAAGTATAGCTACATGTCTTCTTCTTTTTCAATTATGACAATATATCGCGATTTATCACATTTAATTCTGCCAATGTATGTAGCAAATAAAGTAATCATGTCGAAACGCCAATGACCTAGTTAGATTGTTCCCCAAGACACGGTTCTCTCTCGAAAACCAGCTTCTTTCTTGGAAAATAGAGTGACTGCTAAACATACAAAAAAACATATATACAGTCGAATTGAGAACCTCCTCCTTTTTTGGAAGTCGGTTAAAAATGCTATCGCTATCGATATAAATAAAATTGAAGATAACTTTTTACCAAATCCATGTGAATGTATATACGGTACTACGGTAGGTACCTATATGGCAAAAAAACTTTAAATTTTCATCTGTCTGTATGTATGTTCCGATTAATCTCTTAAGGAGTTACTTAGGCCTATTTTTTTGAAGTTCCTGCGGGAATTCCTTAACTTACGCCGGTAAAACCGCGGGACATAGCTAGTATATGATATAAGATTTTACATAAATATGCACAAAATAAATCTCAGGGAGTGGATTGTGAATATTTTCAATATTAATTAATACACGTTCCTTCTTAATGAAAACTTTACTTCACATGTAATATAAGTACGTGTATATGGTAATGTATGTAATATCCTGCCAAAAACATAAATGTCATAAAGGAGAGCCAAGTTCAATACAAAAATTATGCTTGGCTGTGGGCTTTGCCGCAAAAAGAATGGAGATCTAAATGAGTCCCAAGTTCTATACAAAATCGAAATATGTGTTTATAGGAACAAAATAACATTATGAACAAGTATTAAACTATATTTCATTTCTTTATTGGATATCTATAACAATTGTTGTTATTTAAAAATGTGAGATCTTAAAGTAGGTTAGATTTGACTTGGCCAGTTTTCATTACATCATTTTATAAAGTTATTAAACATATGAGTATATATTTATTTTTCAATTGTGATAAAAACTAGCCAAGTCAAATCTAACCTACTTTAAGATATCATATTTTTAAATAACAGCAATTGTTATAGGTATCCAATAAAGCAATGAAATAGAGTTTAATACTTGTTCATAATGTTATTTTGTTCCTATAAATACATGTTTCAATTTTGCATAGAACTTGGCACTCATTTAGATCTCCATTCTTTTTGCGGCAAAGCCCACAGCCAAGCATAATTTTTGTATTGAACTTGGCTCTCCTTTATGACATTTATGTTTTTGTGGGATATCATTACTTTCTGTAAAGAAAACTAGGCAGGTATTGAGATTGTGGTTATAGTATGACAATCCTTTGATTTATGGTTGAGAAAGAAGCAGGATGGTAATAAAACAATAAATAACTAAATCAGTATTCGTAAGCGGTGCCAATATTTATTTGTTGCTCGGGACACAGAAGAACAAAGAAAAAGAAGAAAAAGAAGAACAGAAGTTCTGTTATAATTATGTGGTGCCGCGCACCGCCGACGACACACCGTTGGCTAGTTGTTTAACGCGTATTACAAGTTTTTTGTACGACGATAACACTTATTTTTTGACTTTTTTTATTTTTAGATTTTTTCCTACGCTTAAACACAATTACCGAGCTGGATTCCAAATTTCATCTTTCTAGGTCATCTGGAAGTAGGTTAGATTTAGGTGCTATATGTCAGTCATTCAGTGCTAAAATTTACGACTTTTTGGCCTTCATATCTATATAACCGTTTGAGCTAGCTTCATGGAATTTGGGCTTCTACATGCCCTTATAGATATAATTAAACACACGTAGTTTCATGTGTTTACGTTAAAGAGGTTTTGAGTTATAGAAGGGGCAAAAGTGGCACCAAGTGGTTCGTATAATATTACACTCGGCGCTAGCTAGCCAGTTCCTTTGCTTGAACTTGGCTTGACACGCTGCAGCGTGTCTAGATCTAATCGTAATAATTATTTTCTCAAGGGTGTGTTCCAACTTAGCTACCGGTTTTATTACTTTTGGAGATATTATTTCAAAGAACTTCTGAATATATTCAGTACATTCGTCTCAGAAAGGTAATCCCAGAGGTTCTTATTCGGTTGCTTGCTTCTTGCTTGCTTCAAATAAGTACGAGAGTAGGTAGGTACTTGTTTTGATATGTGTGGCGAGCCCCCTTAGTAAATATTTGAAGTTAGAAATAGGTTACTTATGGGTATGAGCGTTAGTGTATTTCCATTTTTTTTTAAATATAGTCGAAATTATGAAAATGAATAGACAGAGGAATTTTTTTTAAATTTATCATTGATAGTGTATAATGTAAATAAATCGCATAATTTTAAAATGCCTAATATACAAAACGCCTTTAGGTAATATAAATTTTGATTAAAACACAGCTTCTAAAGTAGTGGCTTGTATAGTAAAACAAGGTTTGTTTTACAAAATATTAATTTTTTTAACATACTAGCTATTCCCCGCGGTTCTGTCTGCATTAATTCGATCGATCGGAATTCCCTCGGGAATTATTTGTGCGGGGATAAATTCCAAATCTGAAATGCCCATAACTACGACCTATACCTGTACCTATAGGTACCAAAGTTATTCCCTGAGTCCGACCGGCACCGACGGGTAACTATTTTGGGACTCTCCAGGGAACTTATATTTGTTATGGGACAAACAGTAGGTAGTAGGTACCCTGTTACTCAGGGATATTGTAGTTTTTTTATTAGGAAAAGGATTTTTGAGATTGGTTCAGTAGTTCCAGAGATTAGATAAACAAACAATATTTATAGATTGTAATGCTAATTTTATTCTAATTCTTTTAAGATTAGTCTAGATAATTATTTGCTACCAGTAACATTTTTGACATTATAATATAATATAGTTTCATTTAGGTTTTGATTTGTTTTTTAAAATTAAGTGTACCTACTCCATCCATCTACATTCTACTGTCTGTTTAATACATACCTATACTATAGGTACATATTGGAGATAGTGATAGAAAACCCGAGATTACCCAGGGGCATATTGAAGAATATATATTCAATATTAGCCGTGCCCCGCGGTTTCACCCATTAAGGAAAAATCTAACTAAAATACATATATTCCACAGTTAACCGTTAACGGAGCTACGCAATAGAAGCTCTCAAAAGGAATATTTTTTTACCTTTTCAGCAACGTTTTTTATTGCTTCTCCGCTCCTATTGGTCTTAGTGTGGTGATATTATAGCATATATAGCCTTCCTTGTTAAATGGGCTATCTAACACTTAAAGAATTTTTCAAATCGGACCAGTAGTTCCTGAGATTAGCGCGTTCAAACAAACAAAAAATACTCTTCAGTCTTATAATATTAGTAAGGATTCGATTCTCGTCCTTAATATCTAAAAAACACCATATCGCTTTTGTTAATTAACCATTTTTAAACAATTCATGAAAACTGAACTCACAAAAAACAAACACGTCGCCGACAGATCATAGCTTTCCTTAGATATAATAGGTATCGCCGACACGCCAACAAATCATAATAGAGGTATTATGTAAATGTCATTAAACACGCATTTTATAGGTATGTTATGGTTTTTAGCAGTTTTCTGTATTTTTTTTTTAATTCCATAAAAGCATGACGGGATCGGAAGCTTGAATAATATGTCTCTCGTTTATACATAGAGTAACATATTGTATACCTAGTGTTGCAGCGTATTACGTTCTACGTTCTGTACGTATTCGTTTTACGTCCGGATGTTTGATGGATCACGTCCTATATACCTACTTAACTAGTAGGGGTCAGGCACATTAGTTTTATTTCTATTTGTTTAGCTAAACGCAGGCAAAGCAGCGATTACAAGATTTGTTAACTAAAGCAGGTAGGTACCTAACTCCCTATATTACAGTTTCGAAGCAGTAGTTAGGTACTTAGCCACCGTGAGAGTAGTGTGGGTATAATGTTTAATCATTATGTTTTTTTGTCACGCATAGTTACAGACGTCATTGGAAGTTTTCAAACGGTAATAAAAGCTATGATTATATGCTGGAAATATTTTTGTGCTCATTTCGTTGAAGCGGTCTCACAGTAGTCACCACTCTAATTTGTAGTTTGTCGCACGCAGCTTTACCTACCTTTACTTTTTGGTGTTAGTTACGGTTGTTTTGTACTAATTTGTCACAATCTGGGTGACGGAGCTTTTCTAGATGCGAGGAAAATTGCTTATATGTAGTTTCATCTGTTGTTGAGTAGCTGGGACTCCTATCTAGAACCAAACCTGGAAAGTAAAGCGTTACCTCGGCCTCAGTACAAAGTTTCATCTGAATCGTTTGAGTCATTTCCAAGAAACTTAGTTATACCTACAAGAATTTATCACATAAAGTCAATGTATATCAATCTATATGTATATATACTACCTTTAAAAGAAAGCAAAAACCCCTTATCACCATGTATACTTAATAAATACTGAATTATACCTCAACGAAAATTTAAAAGGAATATAATTATAATCATATGCAAACGTTTTAGTATGTAATCAACCATATTTTAATCTGACGCGCTTG
Source organism: Zygaena filipendulae (assembly GCA_907165275.2). Classification (NCBI taxonomy): domain Eukaryota; kingdom Metazoa; phylum Arthropoda; class Insecta; order Lepidoptera; family Zygaenidae; genus Zygaena; species Zygaena filipendulae. Next base: position 6,238,718 of record OU015657.1, read on the forward strand.
AGTAGGTGGGTACTTACCTATTTCTAGCTATCGATTTTTTTTACTATTCTGATCGGCTATCCTAGAAGCGCGACCACAGCGCGCGACCATTTGTGTAGATCAGTGTAGAACGTTCAATAAAAATTTTTACTGTTAGTCAGAACATTTTGAAACTTCACCAAATCCACCCATTTTTGACCTGCTCGTTCTGAAAATTTGCACAGAGCTTGGGCGTCTCGTCGAACTGAACCTACTTACGAAGATTCACCCTGTTATTTGTCACTAAAAAGCAAGGCATGGACTGCCCGACCATAATGGATAACGTTTAATTTTACTCCCCATAACTTTTCATACCTCGGGCTTATAAATGAAAATCGATTCTTATGGAGTAAACTCCCAATAAACTCCAAAAAGCAATGCAATGCAAAGAGTCGTATTTTTATTTTTTACTGTTGATTTCTAAATATTATTATAGCCTACGGTAGCTAACCACCATTGCTCCCCCTTTGGCGTGACGGTTTTATTACAGCCGACCCAATATTACAAAGCTATAATAAACAAAAATAATTTAAGATTTATGTTCAAAATAATTAAACGTAATCACTCTAATATTAGCATGCAGAGTAATGTTTGAGTTCGTGTCGGTTGGCGACTTCGAATTAAAAATAAAGTAGAGTCAGGTTTATTTCAGGAGGTCAAGAGTTGTGTTGTAAATATGGGAACGTATAAGAAAATTGATAAACTTCTTGGGCGTCCCACGGATATGTCACATGGAGGGAAGTATCTTGAATATTTTAGATGGAAGATTTTACTGAAAGTAGACATTATTTGAATTTAAAACACAATTTAAACTGCATTCTTAGATATTTAAATAATTACATGGTTGAACCGCGAATCGAACCCGCTACATGAGAAAAATAATCTTCCTGTAGCTTTACCATACCGATCGAAAGGCATCATCATAAGGATTATTTTTTGCTAAATAACATAGTGTGAAAAATAAAAGGAAGACCATGAATTTTAACATTTTTAATAAGTACTAATTTTCAGTTGTATTCCTTACGTCAATGTCAGTTTTTCATTTTTCTGAACAAAATTTCACATCAAATGTTAAAATATATTTTTCATTACTCATACTCGGAAAGTAGGTCTGAAGTTGCCTGAGAAGCGGGTTGAAAGTAACCCTTTTCAGCCCTAGGGAGAATCGCTTTCAACTGACAACTGTCAAATTATTAAAAAAAAACTAGGTCTATTTTCACATTTCTATTGAACCATGTTTCAACTTTCTATACAGCCAGCGCGATGTAAAATTGAAATAACGTAAAGTTTAAGTAGGTATTAATTAAAATAAAATTCACTCACTTTTTCTTAAGCTAATTCCTATTTATATTTTTTTATTTTCTTTAATTAATACTTAATAATTAAAGATAATATTTTTTTTAGGTCGCCACAATGTAAATAAAAAATACTGGCTGAATAGCTAGCCGGCCAAAGAAAAAGAAATAGGTGGGAAAGTGTCAAGCGACTATCCGACTCACTCATTTTTTCTTTAGCTAATTCCTATTTTTATTTTGACTTTCCTTGCATTCGTAATGAAAAGCACAGTGTTACCCTCGAGAGAAAGACTTATTTAGTCCCTCGATCTATTAGCGCCCTCGCTACGCTCGGGCGCCAAACCCCGTCTCGGGACTAAATAAGTTACTTTCACCCCTAGGATAACAATGTACTATTTAACATTTGATGTATAATAAAATAATAATTATTATCTTAATTATAATTATTATCTTAATTATAATTATTATCTTAATTATAATTATTATCTTAATTATAATTATTATCTTAATTATTATTATTATATTATTATTATTATTATTATGATAAATCACGTGTCACATTGTTTGTCCGCGATGGACTCCGAAACTACTGAACGGATTTTGATAAAATTTTGTAATCATTTACAATATGGTCCAACTTAAAAGATAGGATAGTTTTTATCCCGGAATTCCCGCGGGAACTCCGGAATTAATGCGGGGAACTGCTTATCACCGTAAACTACAGCATTTTTTTCCCGGATTTACCGCGGGAACTCCGAAATTACCGCGGATGAAATCGCGGGGGACCGCCAGTAAATTATATATTTTATTATTATTGTATCCTCCATTCCAAAATCCTTTGGTATGACCTATAGGTATGTGTATCAACTATCAGTAGCTATAATCGATATTTGACTTCATTCGGAGTACATCGTGATTTTTCAGAGTTGCCTAACTACCTGCTTGTCTTGATACCATTTCTGTAGACTCCAATTTTCTTATCGGTCGTTTGTTTAAGCAGTAGGTAGAGGAATACCTTTACTTTTATTGTTATTGCAAATTCTCTGAAAGACGTTTCTGATTTTTCGTTCGCGTCCTCTTTAAATAGGTAATAGGTAGTACGAGTATAGCCTCTAGATACTATGAGCATTTTGATCGTTATATAAGTGTACGGAACTACGGAGTCATTGTAATGACTAGGTATGTTAATTACAAAACTTTGTTCGCTTTTGAGTATTTACCGTGGCACATATGACTCGCCTCGGTCCATTGTCCACAATTCTAGTGTTTGTTTGTTAAAACGACGAGATACATTACACTCTCTTTCAATCAATGAACTACGGTTTGATTAATTCGCTTCATGCCCCTGTTTTAAAGCGCATTTAAGTTTCACCATACTAAAGCGTAAATATTCTTTTCACTTCTCGTGCTCGTGAACATAGATCGTAAAGTTCTTATGTAAGTGAACTGAAACAGCTTTTATATTGTCTTGAATAAAATAAATTGTTGTCATTGACTCCGTCGGTAGATATGACGACTCTCTGGTTACCATTTTATTTTGACAATATGAATTTGTTTTGTTATTAAAAAAATGATATTTACTTACAATTTTGAATTGCCTCGTATTAAAGTGAAAAGTTGAGTGTATTATAATAATAATAATAATTATTATTCGGGTATAAAACCAATTTTAGTATCGAGTTACAAAATCCACTATCGCCTTTGGCTAGAGCGAATTTTTCCGGATAATGAAGCATGTCTTATGCTCTCGAATCTACGTCTTTTTAATATTGTCTAAGCTGTTTTTATGTAAAATTTTTATTTACCTTGAGAATTCCTGTGTGTATAGTTGTTACCGGTGTGTACGTATGTATGCGTGATGTGTACCGATTACCAACGCGTGACATTTTTACGTATATGATGTGGTGAACTTACACGGTTAGAGGTAATTTGTTTTGCAAACTCCACAAAAAGTTATTTCATTTTTTGTTTTTATACGTATAATTTGTGATTATTATTTCATGTCGATAAATTCTAGGACAGTATACGCATCTTATTAAATTGAAAATTTATGAATTACTCTAAGACGCGTTATAAGATAATATAAATCCCACTAAAAACATTTCATGTAAAATGATGCCAAGACGAGTCTATCCGCCGCACTCAGAGTCAAGTTTAATGATTACTTAGTTAAGTATAGATTTTTAAAACAAAACTGCCACAATCAGAGACGTTTAGTAAATTAATGTTAATTGGCATTTAATGAGATGTAACTTAATTAGTTAAATGCCAATTAACATTAATTTAGTGAACGTCTCTGAATGCGGCAGTTTTGTTTTAAAAATCTATACTTAACTAAGTAATCATTAAACTTGACTCTGAGTGCGGCGGTATATGACGGGCACTGTCAAAAAGTTATCAGATCTCATGTAGAGCCAAGCTTATAACTCTACACAGTACACACCCTAACTCTACAAGGCCTAACTTCACAAACTCTACACCTTAGTCAGAATAATATGTGGCTTGGCCATTTCGCTCCATTCACATGAGCATAAGGTGAAAAATGTATCCACTTTTGATTACTTTTCTGTTATACAAAGGTACTTGCAGTAACAAAACGGCCAACCCTAGCGTGTATTCTGACTAACGTGTAGAGTTATTCTATCCTATGTCCTTTTCTACATCCCTGAAAACGGTATCCAAAATTTCATGAAGTATGATTTCATCAGTTGAGCCGCTGAGGCGTGAAAACGAAACAAACAAAAAACACAACACACTTTTGCAATTATCCCAGTAAGGATTTGGTTAATAGCTCGTATTTTCATTACCTACTAAGATAGTAGTGATAAAAATAGTACGAAAAATAGTACCTAAAATTTTGTCGTAAAACTTTGATTTCACTACGAGAACTGTTAAATTCATACGTACCTAAACGTCGCAAGGTGACGAATTCATAAGCTGTAACCTGTAAAGTAAGACTGCATAAAATATTCAATAGGCAAATGAATCCGAAAGAATTCTTGTCGGTATGCATGTGAATTTGAAGTACAAACAGGTTATAAAAACCACACAAAAGATCTTTTCATTCGCTTCATAAAACTAACAATATTGCTCGCGGTAACAAGACAAGAACGTTTCTCCCAAGCCCACATTCGCGGTGCTATTGTCTCGTTCAGTAGACTTTAGGGGCTCGAGCTGCTGTGTTAGACTCTACAGGCCATTGTTTAGCTTTCTTCACCCGCAAAGACGCATTCCACACAAAGGCTACGCTTGTTTCTACACTTGTATTTGTTTTTGTTATGCAATTGTGGATTTTGAGTATACCCGGTGTGATGCGGATCTTCTAAGCAAAGAGTTGATGCAGACCCCTACTTTTGTTTATTGCGGTATGAAAAAATAAGAGCTATTAACCTAAGCCTTATTATTATAAATGCAAAAGTGAGTTTGTTTGTTATGTTTTCACGCATCAACGGCTCAATTGATCCTCATTAAATTTTACATACACATTATCAGAAGAGAGAAGAACATAGGGTACTTTTTGTCCCAGGGTTCCTGCGAGAACTCCGAAATTAAAGCAGATAATCCTGGTTTAAATTTTTACATTTCATTCACTAACATTACAATAATTACACATCAAAATACTCGTAACCAAAAGAAATTTGGCTTTGGCCCATCACTGATCGATGCCGCTGCTGCGCTGCGCTGTGGTCGCTGCGCTGCGTTCAGTCAGACCTAAACTTTTGGAATGTTCGCAAACCAGAATTCTAGTTTAAGCTTAGTCATGTAATTGTTACGAGCGTGCATACAAGTTTTCTGATATAGGTAAAGTGAAATATTTGCTCTAAATAGATTGTTAGCATATTTAATGCTAGGTAATGGAAGTACAAAACAAAAGTCAATCAGCATCAGTAAAACTTACCATGGTTACTATTAGGATTAAAAGCATTAGGTCTTAGCATGTCAATTACTATACCTGTATTGTATTGTAATTAACTAAAGTCGCTTCAACAGTCTCAGAAAAACGGACAACAGTTTTAAAAGAGAAACCTTTCGTAAACCGATAGTAAACTGATGATTTTAAGGTGAAGTTAAGGAAAAAAGTTCAAGACAGGTTGTTCGTGTCAACATTTCTGTTGGCTATGCACAAAATATATAGGTTATAGTGCGGACTTTATCGAGCCTCTGTAGTTTAAGTATCATTATGTATATAAATACATTAACGGCCGCACTCAGAGTCGATTTTAATGATTAGGTACTTACGGTCGCACTCAGAGTCGACTTTAATGATTACTTAGTTAAGTATAGATTTTTAAAACAAAACTGCTGCAATCAGAGTCGTTCAGTATATTAATTTTAAATGGCATTTAATGAGATGTAACTTAATTAGTTAAATGCCAATTAACATTAATTTATTAAACTGGTTTGATTGCGACAGTTTTGTTTTAAAAATCTATACTTAACTAAGTAATCATTAAAGTCGACTCTGAGTGCGGCGGTTAGTTAAGTATAGATTTTTAAAACAAAATTGCCGCAATCAGAGACGTTCAGTAAATTAATGTTAATGGCATTAAATGAGATGTAAGTTAATTAGTTAAATGTCAATTAACATTAATTTATTTGATTGTGGCAGTTTTGTTTAAAAAATCTATACTTAACTAAGTAATCATTAAAGTCGACTCTGAAAACGGCGGTAAGATTTGCTTGGAATATAGGCTGTTCATACTACACACGTATAACTATAACTAACTATACACCTACCTTACCTCAGCCTTTTTAGTACCTTTTTAATACACGTTATACTCATGAGAGTGTTATAGATAACGCACAGTGAATAATATAAATGTAGCTTCAAACCAAATTTGGTTTTTGTTGCACTGGAAATATGTGAATTTTGTATTTTGTACTTATTGATTTTTAAAAATAAAATAAAAATACATACATCTTTTATTTATTTATTTAAACTTAAAAGGTGGACTTAATGCCACAGTGGCGTTCTCTGCCAGATAATTTACAGATAGAACAGAGAGCTGCTGCTGCTTATACATCAAACTAGCTATTTCCAACAACTGATGTATATAGTTGATAGATATGAATGAAGGATAGTAAGTATGAAGGCATTCAGAGGTGAGAGGTGTTACTGAATAAATTGTAATTTGTTAAGTAATTTAATTTAGAGGAGCACTTAAACTTCTTAAAGTAGTATTTTAAGCTTACCTTGATCTTATATTATATGTATTATCAGTGTATGTGAAAATCAGTCGGCTGCAACGGATTTTTTTTTTTTTCATCTAAACTCTGGTATATTATTCTGTTAAATTTATTAAATCATCATAATTATGTACCATCTCTTAGCCTATTGAAACAATTGCAATGAAAAATAGTTTTTTTTCTAATATTCTGAGCAGGCAACTGTATAAGAGTAATATATACTTTCAAATTCTTGATTTATAATATTTCCGTTTACCTATATTCTATCTAGTTCCTATACCTAAATATTTTCAACGTGCAAATTCATCTCTAAAAATAATTGAAAATAATCAATGTTTGTACAAATATTTTTAACTTTGCTTAACTGAAGTCTGAAACACAACTTTTGAATTTGGTATTAAACTAAAACCAGGCTTCGATCGAATACCTAATCCCTCTTACCTATAATTAGCAAAGCTATAACTTTTGTATATAAAACGAAAATACTGTCGAAGTCGTGCCGTTTATAAAACTCGTTGTTATATGGAAGCCTGCAATTTGCATTTTATGCTTCAACGTAAGACTAACAAAGGCTAGTAAAGAACTGAGGGGTTAAAATATATAGGCAAAGAAATAGTAGTTACCTTTTCCGTACGTAGGAGTTTTTACTACTCTGACTTTCATAATGTATTACATTATGTAACATATTAGTACTTGTATACATTAATAATATTAACAATGTCACAGATTTTCGTTTTACAAAAAAAAAATTTAGAATCTATTCGCACTATTTTTATAAATCTATTTTTATGTATAGCTGTTGCTCGCAGCTCCACTTGCGTATGTTATTTGGAAAACAAAATTTTTACAAAAAAATTAAAACCGACTTCTCAAAACACAAAAATTCTCTAAATATACTAAAAAGCTAAAAATAACAAAATAAAATACCGATTGAATCCAAAAGATCAAAATACTCTCATAATATTATTATTATTGGTTGGTGCTACCACTGATCGGTTGGAATACATAAAAAAAAACATAGGTACTCGTGTCCAGTAATATTTTCTGAATTTACAGCTTTATCAGTATTAGATGTGCTATGTAGGTATGTGCTTCGCAACTTATTGAGTCACGTTACATAAATGACATGTGATATTAACCAATGAGTTAAATAAACAACGCTGAAACCAAGTGGTGTAATGTTAACACGTCAGAAAATGGGACAACGATGACGTAAATTGATCGGGCTTTATAAGATTGAGCGTAAATAGGAACTTTATCCTTCGGGATTTCAGTTCAGAGAATCACATTAGATTTTGTATTAGTAAACTAGTTAACACTAAAGATTGATAGTAATGGATAGCCTAATTACTCTTTATGTGGCGATTTAGGCATGTTATCATACAATATTATATTTAGACATAATATCTATCTATATCTACTATAATAAAAGAGTAGAATCCGCGATTCTGTACATTAAACTAAATAATAGATGAGTAACCGACCACAAAATAAAAGAGTTTTAAAATTATTTTCATGTCTGTCTGCCTGTCTGTTCACGATAATCTCCGAATCTATTGAACGAATTGTCATGCGATTTTCACGGGTAGATTAAGCTTTGCCTGGAGCAACATGATACCTATATCTAGGCTTTGTTTCATTTAAATCGGAAGTCAGGAAAAAAAGTTGTTAGGTAGGTATATAAAATCGTTTCACGCGGGTGAAACAGAGGGGCATTTCAGCTATTAACTAAGTAAAACCATTTTAAAGCTTGTGTGAATGTACATCTCACCAAAACTGCTCGGCAGCTACAACAACATATTTTGGAAATTTCAATTAGGTACCCACTTACCTACGAGTGGTTCACGGAAAATATACTTGTAATAAAGCTAGGGTTCAATTACCGACAGTTTCATAGTCTTAATTAATGTGTACCACTCTAATTCTATTTACCTGTGTTGAAGTTGCGGTGATGTAGTTAAGGTACAAACTTTGGTCTACCCTAGCGGCTGAGGGTGCTCGCAGTACACAGATAAACGTGGAATAATTGTTCACCTGTCTTAAACGAAAACATGTTCACGTAGACTCATATATTGTCCAATTATATTAATTAAATCTGTGTAGAAAGAATAGGGATGTTTACTACTTTTGAAAATCAAAATTCTAATAAGTCCGTCAGTTAGAAAATAAAAAAACAATAAACACGTATTTTTTGCTTTTTCAAAGAAATTAAAATATACAGAGATAAAGCGGATTAAAGTTTAGGGTGAGGGGGTCGTGACGTCACTAACCACTAAAACCGCAATACAAACTTTCCGAATAGTGACGTCACGCGTAACTTCAACTCAATGTATCGCCGTTATATTTTTTGATTACGCAAAAAAAGAAAAAATACGTGTCCAATATTTTTTTATTAATCTACAAGACGGGCTAAAAAAAATTAGTCAACATGCTCATTGATGCACAGTACAACAAAAACCTTTTTAGGTTTTCCCCGATTGTATTATTAGTGACTAGCTGTGCCCCACGGTTTCGCCCGCGGTAATTTCGGAGTTCCCGCGGGAACTGTGTCGGTTTACTTCCAAAAGTTCCAGTAAAAAATCGAAATGCATCTTACCGATTCATTTTAAAGTAAAAAACTTCAGAAAATGGAAAATATGCGTTGACTGTATGCACTTGGTTTCTTTTGCCTTCTCTGAAATAGGTAAATGTTTCCTAAAAAAATAAAAGTGACGTCATGTGTCAAGCTTGGCTGTGATTAGAGTTTTGTTGCAACGTTCCGTTTCACAAAATTAAAAGTTGAATATTTTGGAAACTATTGAAAATTTTTTAGTAAATCTTTCACGATAACGCTTTTCTAAGACTCTATTTTTTGAAATATTGACAAAATTTCTTATTATAAATTTATGCAAGTACCCTATTGCATACCAAATTCAAAACATTTCGCTTTTACAACGTCTAGGTTTCCTTCAAAGTCAGCAAACATATTATTATACTGAAAAAAAAAAAATCAAATATTCGAAGCAGCCAGGATAACCTTATCGGGGATGTTTTTAACATTCCAACAAAGTGGGAGTGACGTATGCAGTTAAGGCAAAACATCTGCCGTGTCGCAAGCTCGCAGTCAACCGGTGCATGGCTCGTAAATCTCACAAGTTTACAACTCGCAGTATCATAGTTAGAAATTATATTTGTATAGGTAAGTAAATACGGTATAACATATAGAGAAGTTGAAGTTTTAAAATTTTCATAGTAATACTGACATGGACAGACATTTATGACAATCTATACATACATATACATAAATAAAATTGAAGTGTCTATTTATAATTCCAAACTGACTGCTTTTTACCAAATGCATATCTAAATTACCTATGAAAGTATAAGTATACGGTAGGTACTAACATCAAAAATGTATTTTTATAAATTTTTGTCTGTCTGTTTGTTGTCTATCTGTCTATCTACTGTTAGATCGGTTTTTCGAATCGATTTGGTGCAACACTTGTTCTGAGTCGGTGTGGTACAACACTACACGCGCGACGGGCAACACTAGCAGCGACGTGCGGTAGCATCGCTCTCTTCCTCTGCGGTACTCCGTGTGCAATAGATGTGTGCGACGAAATATTAATTGTAGTGGTTATGTACTCGTTAATATTAATTAAACATTGTTCTAAAAAGTAAATCGTGTTTCGGTTATCACCCTAATCCTCTATTACTACTTACCTACATAGCGGGAATTACAAAGCTCACGCGGGTGAAACCGCGGGGCACAGCTAGTCCTTATAGACAACATGCTAGTGAATTGACTGAAAACTAGAAAGTAGTTTGTTCAGAATCGACATTCGAATCGATCGCACCATTTTTTAATATAGGTTCTAAAATATTTGGCGCGTACGCCGCCCGTAGAAAAAATATCTAATCGGTCATTGACACAGTATAGTATAATATTATCTGTGCTGACACGTAGGCGCGGGCGTAGTGAATAACTTTTAGACTATTAATTTTTTCGACACAATTTATATTTTAATCATATTAATAAGTCAATTCATTAACACGTTGTATAAAAACAAAACGGTGAATAAAAAGAGGAGTTAAAATTTGTATGAAAGTACCCTTAATTTTGAAGAGTCATTTGAATCGGCTTCTGGACTCTTTTTTTTCAATTAAAAATTTCAGTGTTCATGGCAGTTCAACCCTGGAAAGTAAAAAGGATGATACGCAGGTGAATCTGTGCGGGCTACATACCAGTATGCTTCAATTATAAGCTCGTGTAAGGCATAATTTGTATAATATTATATTGTAATGTATAATTTTGCAAATATTTAGTCTGGTAGGTATGCGTAATGAACAAAGGAAAACGTAACATCACAAACGAAGTTACAAAAGAAAACATTGACTTTTAATGTTATTTAAATTGAACGAAACGTTCTAGTAGATGATGTTATTATGATAATTAGAAGTTTCGCTTTGAGCGAAGTGGATTATATAAACAATTAAGTACCTACTTGTACCTATTAGCTATGTACGTGCGTAATTGCGTATTACGCTTGAAACTTGATGTTTGAAAGCTGGCACTGACTCTGCTGCTCTTTTCAAATGGTCATAACTTCTCGATTGCCATAAAATAAAGTCCATGTTTTATGTAAGCACTACACTACACTACTACTACTTCACTAGTACTACTGAAAAAAAAACCTGGTTTAATCTCATGCATTTGTTGTACGGGTATAAAAATACAGACAGTCAATCAGAAGGACTTTAAGGAAAGAAGTTCTTGTCTTGTATAAGCAAAATCTTTGAATTGAAAAGTAGTGCACAAACTCGATAATAAATCCAATTTTATCCTCGGATTAAATATAAGTACACCCACGACTCTAACTTGTGGGATCTTACTTAAATAGGTACGATGTGACTTATTTTTGCAATAAATATAAATACATAACTAAAATGTATTTTTTCAGTTATTTTCAATTAGCTTTAGCCTGCGGTTTCACTCGTTTGAAGTTTCCATTTGCTCAGGAGCTATTTATACCGAATTAATAAGAAATATTTTAATTTAATATAAACTACCTCCTAAGTTTCACCCAAATCTGTTTTCAGCTGTTTAATCACCACATCTTATAGTGTCGGAGGATTTTAATTTTACTCTTAACAAAAATGTATGAATATGGTCTATCTCTTTTTAGGGATCCGTAGCTCGAAAGGAAAAAAACAACACTGTTGTCCGTCTGTCTGTATGTCAAGATCCTTTATTTCGGAAACGCGTGGAGGTATATGGAGTTGAAATTAAAACCATATAAGTTCTGTGAAAACATTTAACTTCTAAGTTATCATAAAAAAAGATACGACCGTTTATTTTGAAAAACGTATATTTCGACATTCTCAATTAATTAAATTAAAATTTATAGGCTACTTTAAGTTGAGCTAGAACTATGAAATTTGGCAAGTAATATCGTCTTATATTACGAGTACTGGAAAAACTCTTTAAATATCTAAAATCTTTATTTAAAGTATAGTGGGCCACATAGACAAGTATACCACCTTTTAAAATTTATAATATTTGTATGTCGTTATAACTTATAAGTTACTGTTTTTGCAGTTATAAGTTGTCTTTTTCGTATACAAGCGTAAAATAAATATTGGAGCTGCAAAAACGGAAACTTATAACGTCATACAGACGTTTTATAAATATTAAAAATTTTAAAAGGTGGTATACTTGTCTATGTGGCCCACTGTACCTACGTAAAAAATTTAATGTGCTTGTCCCTAAAAAAAATGTACGGAACCCTTGGTGGGCAAGTCCGACTCGCACTTGTCTGGTTTTTTAATATTAATACACAGACAAAATGTTATTTATTGAGTTTCGGCATTAACGTTCAAATCCGCTTAATAACCTCTAAACAATAAAGTTCATGCTTGTGTGAAAACACCTAACACTTGCCTAAGCTTACCCGACCATTGTATTGTAGCAAATAAATAAAATGTAAATAGCATTACGGAACAGAACAAAGAGTACGATAATTTGCATAATGCTGTTCACTCTTTAGCCTTTGGGCTTGCTTGAAACTGGGCTGGGCTTGAGCCAAACAGAGTCCATTTAGGGAGCCCAACGAAGATTATAAGCTTACGTCCTTTGGTTTTACTCTTTTTCCTGTCAACAGAGAGAAAACTTTAGACTAGGTATAGGATAGAAAAAATAAAATTTACTTCCATATATATACCATATAATAATAATAATTACTATCTTTTGTATACTTTTCCTTAGAAATATTAAAAGGATATGCATTTTCTTGCTGCTTTTAATTAATTAATGCAACTAATAAAATAACATACCTATCATGCAAAAATATCTTTGCCACAAAGCACACTGTAGATCGATGAAATGATATTGGTTTTATGAAATCTCTACATGGAAAATTCCGTTTTTATTTTCAAAACAGAATTTAAATGTCATTGAATTTTTTAAATTATTTTTATACAACGAATATCCCAACAAATACTTATCTATTACTTTTCCTAGTATAAGTATAAAGGGCGATTTGGTTGCATGCATAAAGCATTTATAGTCATACCTACAGGTAAAAGTATTACTTTCTCTTCATCGAAAGAAAGGTAAAAATCTAAGGTTAGTTGCGAAATATCGTTTTGGTCACAGAGAAAATAAATTAACTAGAGAAGACATTTAGGAAGGGTATTCCAAAGGAAGTTCGAGCAAATGCATAATATTCCCAAAACTGTGAATTTTGAAAATAGTGAATGAGTAAAAACGTTACCAAAAAGCGTTGAATAAATTTCTTTACCTTAATGAATGTTTTAGTGCATGATGAATAACCTGTTCTCATACTAAACTAAGTTGATGTCTTTTCTATCAGTTATTTTATGTTCTGTGATTTTGGTCTAACAGAGATAATGCCGATTACATTGTTAATAGTGCATTAAGGTGCTTGCACACGACGCGAGTGTAAGATGCCTATTGAGTAATTTATTGAAATTTAAGTTGAAAAGGCTTTTTTTGACACAACACAAAAAATTACAATACACGTATACAACAACTATACAATAACAAGTATTGAGGGTTCGCCTCCCGACCGCTAGACAGACGCCGATAGACAGACGACGCATGTAGTCATAGCTACCGACGCGACGCGGGTTACTCGTACAACCAATTACCAACCATGTGGACCACGCGGACCACGTGAACGACTCACTCACGTCCTACATTAAAACGTATTTATTTAAGCAATCGGTGCATGTTGTTCGCGCGAGCAACTTACTTGCTCTGTCTAAAACGAATAAGTAACGATGTGCAAGTAGTTCGTGCATGCCTACTACCTCGTAACTAACTGGCACCAGTCACTTGCACATTGTACAAGCAGCATTAGCGTCGCCGGGGTAACCGTAGTCACAAGTTCAGTTTTTATGTGTGCACTATCTATGAGATATATTATCGTGGTGTAGTCGTCTCGTTAAAAGAACACGATCTAGTCTAGTATTACTGGTTGGGTGCCGTCCGTCGTCGTTGCCGGCTGATGGAAGCTGCACGCTCGCCGCTTTATATGCATTTAATGCCGGCTCAGAACTTGTTTCATCCCCTCCTGTCTCTAAATAACGCGCCTCTTAATTTAAGCCGTAGCGGGGGCTACCTACGTGAAAATAAAAACCAAATTATTCAACTGTTTTGGTTGGGCGTGGAATAAACAAATTGATTGAATTAAACTTTGTCTCTTTCTACTTCCTATATAGCTTAATTATTTATTAATATTTTATCTTTTCCTACTAAGTAAAAATTGTTCCAATACCAACTGGGTTTATGCAGTTTCATGTATTTAATGCTAAAGAATCGGAGTCCAAAACAGTGTATTCGTGTAAGTAATTTAACTCAAAATTTGCACTTCTATACTATTTGCAGATAAGTAGAAGAAAAAATCGGTGCGTGTAATAATATGTAGTGTATGTAGTAAACTTTTTAAGAGAGAGAAGAGTTACCAGCGCCAAACTAAATAATTTTATAGTATTAACCTCATAAAATATCTATATGTTTAATGTAACCTAAAACTCGCGTAACATAACCTAACGTTCCTTTTTTAAAATGCACACAAAAGTTTCCGTTATAAATATATATTTTAACTCTGTTAGTTATTATTCTCTTTATTCAATTTCCTAATAATATTCCGCACATTTTCATTCGCTGCTGTCGTACTGGACCATTCTTTGAGGTAACTCAACGGATTCGGATCGTACCTATATTCATTCTACAAAAACGAGCATTAAGAATACTCTCCTCGGTGAAACCAGGACATTCGTGTAAAACCCTCTTTAAGCAGCATAACATAATGACATTGTATTCGTTGTACTTATTTCAAATTATTATGAACGTGAGACAAAATCTTCAATGTTTCCATCGCAGGCTAGGCGGAGCACATAAGTTACGTAACGAAGGGCGACTTAAGGTGGTGCCGCGTTGCACTAAATTCGCCACAAAAACCCTCGTGTTATCGGTCCCAACTCCCATGTATTACGAACATCTTCCAGCAGATATTCGTAATGAAGACAATGACGAAACATTAGTCTAAAAACCTTTTGTTGGATAACGTGCTATACTTACTCCGCTGACGATTTTTTAAGTTGATAAATAGAATTTCATTTAAGAGTAAATGAAGTTTGATTAGTTAGGTTCATTGTGTATCCTTTTATTTATAGTTTACAGGTATACACTTAACAGTGTATACCTACCTGTAAACTAGTTGTGAAAGCGATATAAATAAATCTAATCTAATCTAATACCTACATAAATTTATAGATCAGTTACGCAAGGTTATAATAATAAGCTATTACAATTAAATTTAATTATATTGTGTTACCTATATTGGGTACCTATAGTAGTTTAAGTTCTGAATCGATTAGTTGCTGTAGGTAGGTACCCACTTATACAGTTTGAAAACATTGTTCACACTTCAGGTGCCGCAAACTTTCCCACTGAAGCGCTACTTCAGTTATTATCACCTATAGATAAGTTGGTAACCGTCGTTAGTTATTTTGACTGTCTACTAGAGTACTATCTATAGTTAAAATTATAAGACATTTTATAAATATAGAGTTTTGTAAAAATCATTAATCTCAGTGAACTTATGTCGAGGTTAAACGCATTACATCTAAGTAACTTATAAGTGTATTTTTCGGATAAAAATTGAAAGATCAAAGCGTACTTATGTTAATTGAGCACCACCTAAGTGTTGCCAAACAAGATTGTCACAGCTTTTTTCTTAGAAGCGTCCACCCTTCAAATCCTTTGCATTTTTCTGGAGACATCTGTCCCTCTTCAACTTGGTTAAACAGATTTCACATAAAGACTTTTACGGGCCGCGGGTACGTCCAGGATTTGGAAGATCAAGAAGGTTTTGTTTTGCCGTAAGATTTGTTTGTCTTATTTTATTTAGCTTAGGTACGAGCCTTTGGTTTGTACTCGTACCGTAAGTTTAATACGTACGTAAATAAGGCTTTTTATCTTTTGATATGGTGATGAGGTAGATATATGCTTAGTTTACAGCTATATAAATCTGATTATAAGTTTCAATTGGGATTTTTTATGCTTTCCCAATAAAGTGAGGAAGGCTTTATAGGATGTTTAGACTCTAACTACAGAAGTTTTTTCCTCATGTATTTATCATATTGTACCTATTATGATTTGGTGCACATAAAAATTTCGTTTGAACAAACTTGAAGTTAGCTCTATAACGAGACGTTTTTATAAAAAAACAACTATAGGTAGATATAAATTTGTCCTTGATATAAGTAATTCAGCTATTTGTATTCACGGTAAACTGTGGGATACCCGGCTGCAAAGAGTGTCGGGTAATGTTTTCGGTGTAACTCATCCACTCCAATATCACTAGGATTGAGAACGCTAAGTTATGGCAGTAACAATTTCGTATTGCCCTATAAAACCTCACTTTCGCTTTATTTATTTCCTGAGAAATGATCAATATTCGATATTGCTTTTAGATATGTTTATAGGCATCTCTGAAACTTTTTTGATTGCTATTTGTTTATTACATAATAATATTATGTTAAATGTAATTATGCATTATTTTTTCCTACCATCATCGAATTTACTCTCAAATCAGTTTTTTTTCTTGACCCACACATGTTTATAGCGTGAGCACTTTGAAGTACCATATCACTTTATACTTTACACGTCCACATCTATCTTATTTTAACAAAAAATACAAAAATTGGGGCCGTCGGGTTCTGGAGTGGAAACCGAATATGCAAACGCAGTGTAGGACGCCCCGAGGTTAAGTGGAGTGACGATCTTTGCAGGATGGCTGGTGGTGACTGGACGCGGGAGGCTGAGAGTCGTGCTAAGTGGCGGACAGTTGGAGAGGCCTATGTCCAGCAGTGGAAGGCTATAGGCTGGTGAGGATGATGTAGGTGATGACAAAAAATACATTTATAAAGTATTTTTAAATCTCTCAGCCCAATAGGCTATTTGACTAATTTTTTTTTTAGGTCCGTAATAAAAAATAAAAAATATTGGACACTTATTTTTTCTTTTTTTACGTAATCAAAAAATAACGGCGATAAATTGAGTTGAAATTTCGCGTGACGTCACTAACCAGTGCAGTTTGTATGGCGACTTGTAGCGGTAAGTGACGTCACGAGCCCCCACCCTAAACTTTAATGCGCTTTATGTCTGTGTATTTTCATTTATTTGAAAAATAAAAAAAAATACGTCTCTAATGATTTTTAACTTTCTAACTGACGGACTAATTAGAATTTTAATTTTCAAAAGTCGTCAACATCCCTATTATTCAGGAAAATAAAATTAAAACACATAGTTTGGTTGTTCAAAAGTGGCTTTGGAAAACAATTACAGTTTTTGTGAGTTTTCTATTAAATTAATTCGTTTGGTTGTTAGCACACGCTGGTTTTGAAGTAACCGTCATGAAAATCGGTATCGGGCTCTTCTTCTCAGTGTTTTTTTGAATTCAACCCCCTATAAGACTGAAAATAGCAAATCGCGCGTGCAACGGTGAGAAGGAACAGCAATTTTTTTCATATACCTATTTACTTTTGAACTCTGCTCGCTTGCATAGAGTGTAGGTAATTTAGGAGTGCGTTTTGCGAGTGCGGAAACTCGCTCCATCAGTTTATCACGTGAGTTATACTAGGTGAGATAGTGATAGTCTGCGAATTCACACCCTGCCTCCTACCACCTACATTAAAACCTCATTAGCCTTCGTCTAACATTTTATCACACTCATTGTTCATTGAGAAATGCGCCGAATTGTAAGAAAACTTAACGTTAGAACATCATAGTGTAGTCTTCTATCTTAATCCCTACTAGTATTATAAATGCGAAAGTAATTCTGTCTGTCTATCTGTTACGCTTTCACGCCTTAACAGCTGAACCTATCACCATGAAATTTTGCATTTAATGCACTGTCAAGAGGACACAGGGTACTTTTAGTCCCGGAATTTCCACGGGAACTCCGAAATTTACTCGGGTGAAACCGCGGGGAACAGCTATTAAAATAAATAAATACCTAAGCAGGTATTCAACAGTTTTATTTAGATTAAAAACTTAATAGCCATGAGAAATACAAAGAGATATAAATAAAATACATTGTAGTTTCTAATCGGGTATAAAAATCGCTATTTAATGTAGAGTTAAGGTTGAATGAGAGTCATATTTATATAATCAGTAAGTCCCCCCCATATTTACTTGACTTAAATGTTTAACCAAACGTTGGTATTCTTTCTCGTGAATGTCAATGTATTCGACAAACAGAAGAAATAAATTAATAATCCTACTAATATTATAAATGTGAAAGTGTGGATGTTTGGATATTTGTTACTCAATCACGCAAAAACGGCTTACTAACGGATTTGGATGAAATTTGGCATGCACGTTGTCAGGGGTACAGAGAAGGACATAGGGTACTTTTTATCCCGGAATTCTTGCGGGAACTCCGAACTTACCGCGGGTGAAACCGCTAGTTAAGTAATAGTTGAAACGAATATTTCGAAGTATTCCTCATTTTATTATTATTACATATTAAAATAGAAATGGTAAATTCAATGGTACTTAAATTCATAATTAAAGTTTAATGTTTATTGTTAGCAAGGTAAGCCTTGTGAAAAAATGTAGGTAAATATCTACCCGAAATGAAGCCGGAATTAACATTATTTTGTTTTTGTACGAAACACTTTTTTAAGTACACTGAGTATTGAAATCAAAGCCAGTAACAAAAAAATAAAAGGTAGGTAAGTTTGCGTGACTATGAGTTTTCTTCTATTTTTATTGTTTTCCAGTTGTTGACCCTACGCTTTCGACGTTTGTTAAACGATAACTAGAGGTGGGTGAAATAGCCACCTAATTATAGGTATACCCACTACTGAAATGATTTATTCATTCGATGGATATGGTTAAAGGTTTTCAGTGCCCTAATGTAAGTATGAGATTTAAATATGTCAACAGGACAGGCGATTTGAGTTTTTTTGATAAAAAAAAACCAGTAGAATCGGTTATCGGTCTATAAAAGACCGATAAGATACAAATGTTTCAATAATTTTGTGTTTACCCTGTGGGTGTTTTTTTATCATAAATCCCTACTAATATTATAAATGCGAAAGCAACTGTCTGTCTGTCTGTTACCGTCAACCGATTATCACAAAATTTTGCATACACGTTTTCAGGGGTACAGAGAAGGATATGTCCTTACTTTTTATACCAGAATTTCTGCGGGAACTCCGAAATTAACCCGAGGAAAAAGCTTATCACCGGTTATATAATGGTAAAGTTCAAAGGGAACTATAGCGAAGCAGCAGCCGTGTGTAATATTACAAGGACCATATCGAGTTACTTTTGCCCCCTTCAGAACTCGAAACCTATTTAACCTGTATACACGAAATTTGGCACATATTTTATTGAAGCCCCTTAGCTTGTCTAGAGTTGTATGCTCCTATAAATAAATTTCTGTGTTATCTACAGAACTTGGCACCTTTTTAGATCTCATTTTTTTATCGGCGAAGTCAAAAAGTGACAACCAAGCATATGCTTAACACTGAAGTTGGCTTCCACGATTTGTTCCTGATTCGCCCCGCAGTGTTTCGTCCCACATAAAAGAATCTTTTTTCAACCCAGTTTTTATTCCTGTTTCGTCTCGAAAATAATAGTAATGAATAACTTATTATTTTCTTGTTTAGTCCCACTTTTTATTCTTGATTAGCTTCGAGTAGTAATTCGTGTATTTTACAACATGTTTTGTACAGTCAGCTTAAAAATCATTACAAATCGTATTACAATCTTTTCAAGCCCAACGAGCTGACCAATCCCACTCATTCATAGTCCATAGTCAATTAGTCATAGTCCACTTTCACATTTATGTTTTTGATGCAACAGATGCTTTTTACTTTGATTAGATTACATTTGAGCGGCTAAACAAAGAGATAGGTGTTCTTAAAAAATACTAATCTTAACTTGAAACTTAATTTATTTCACAACTATGTGAGTGTGAGTACTTGGTTTGTGTGATGCGGTGCAGTGTTTGTACTCCATCTCATCTCTTTTGTAACATAGTTGTATTTTTAAGTCTCCGCTACACGCAGCTAGCAAGCGCAACAGCTTGTGCAAAATTTATGCGCATAAGGCACGTTAGGTTATGCGGCGTCGAAACGAGTATGATAACAATCATAATTATCATCAAGTGTGTGCAAACCGCTTGTGTATTAAAAATATATATCGGCTTAATGTGATAACAAAGTTTATTTGTGCAAGCTTGAGAAAGTTAGCGAAATAGCTGTATAGGTATAACCACGGGTATATCGTTTTGCTTTTTTAACGTACCTAAACTTTTGCTTGTGCAAATCGAAATTTGTGCTACTAAGATTGAGCGCATAGCCGAAGCTTTACATATCGTGTAGGTACCTAAGTAGGGCCTCTCTTTGTGCTTTCCATCCTTTCATAAATTTCCAGTTTTCGCACGCAGTTGTATAACAAGACAGGCAGTTTACGACGGAGGAACCATTCGAAGCTCAATCTTCGCTCTTGTTACTCGGATATGGCAGCATTCAGTTGCAGTTACCGACTAAATTGGGCGTTTACGTATCCAAGGAGTTCGCCGTCTTTCTAACTGACGAAGTGCAAAATTAAATCTGGAAAAGATAAATTATTGTAATTTGTTAACGCTTAAAGAATACCGAGAGATTTTCGTAATTTCGACAACGTAACTTATTTATATTCACTTCCTCAGTAGGTTGAAAGCGTCATATTGAAATATAAATTCAGTTAGGTAAATTTTAATGACATCGGCAAAGTTAAAAAAAATACAATATGTAGGTACCTACTTACGTAGATACTTTTACAAACTAAAATGTATTTATTTTAAACAACGCATGTAGGTGTTTAATATTAAGTAAATAATAGGCTTGAACAAAGTCAGTATTCGCGTCCGCTTAGTTTTCCTAAATTAGGTACTCAAGTTTACAGTCATTTACTGCTAAATTCTGTAATTTATATAAGGGTAACTATTATTGGCTCATAGTGTAATTTTCGAATCTAAATCTATTATATGTTTTTGTAGCTGTTGTTGTCCTGAATAAACGAAAATAAAAATAAATAAAATTATAATAATAATAAATAAATATAATAATAATAATAAATATAAATAAAATAAATTTACGGAATTTCTTTACATAGGAGATATGCATAATATTATAGTTTTTGACGAAATCCCGAAATTCACGGGGGTGAAAACACGGCGAACAGCCATTTATATTTTGAGTAAATGGCAATGCGTTGTTATTTTGTTAACATTTTCAACCTGATAACCTCTTTCTTCAAGGTCTGTCCAGGTGTTTTATATCTATGGAAGTGGTAAAGGTAGAGGTGCGTTGCCCGTGAAATATTTTATACGACTCTTGAAACAAGAGTGTCGACGGCAAAACCATCGTATTTGTCTAATTCACATAATATGAGGGGTACAGAATCAAAATACACAAAAGATATTATGTGCACAATCTTGAATATTTCACAAAATAAAAAAATAAAAACTTTTATCTAGCTTAAACTTTGATGTTGACGGGAACTTTTTAGCTGATTTTGATTCCAATCCTATTTTAATCGTTGTTTTTTATGACTATCAGTTGTATTTGATAACAAGTATATTAAATAAGCGGAATCCGTAAATAATCGAGAGACGAATTTTATTGCATTCGTAGTCCAAATTTGAAAAAACATGCAACTAGCTGCCTTTGATTTTATACCCCTCATAATATAAAGAATTTTATATGATTTTATTTATGATTGTTTGTTTTATATACAGAATTTTATATGATTTTATATCATTGTTTGTTTCATTAATCTTAAGTAATTAAATTGTGTACAGTAATTTCAGTGATAAATAGAAAAAAAAGAAACAAAAAGAAGAGATCACAACAGTGCACATAGGTAGGTATATACCTAATGATTTCTGGTCTTTACCACAGCTATGGATCGAGTTCCTTAAAGTCATTCTGTATCTTGTCAATTAGGTCAGGGATACTGTACCTTCCTAACGGTGGAATAATTTCTAGAACCGGTTAAATAATTCTAAAGATTCTATTTTTACAGTTAATAAGTAGCAAAGTCCTTTTTAATGCTTGAAAATTGGCAAAAAAAAAACTTATTTTGAAAAAAATTACAGTTGCTTTGTTTTTCCGCAGAGCAGCCGTACCTACTACCCTTGCAAGTAAAAGATTTGCAGTTTTCGTAATAGTATCCCATTTGGATACATGCCATTATGTATTAAGTACACACTTCTTATTATATTATGAATTATTTTGTAGCCACTTAATCGAAATAATTCTTATAGAGAGTTGAAAATATTACACAAAATATTGTGTCCAAGTTCTTATTTATCCCATATCTTCCTAATGATTCTTAACCGAGTGATGATTTTTAGCCGTGACTAAGTACCTACTTACAATTAACAAAACATTAAATTACGTAAACAAATAAAGGTACTAATAATAACGCTGTAACATAGGAAAAAAAGAAATAAAGCAGCTGGCATAGAAATAAAATACCAACATTTTTTTATTTACCTATAACAACATACGATGTTAAATATAGAAAGAACAAAAGAAGTGAAACAGAGAATTAAGCAAAACAGCATAATAAAAACTTACGGCACAACAGTCTGTAGATCGTAGATGTATAGTTTTGTTTTACGGCCAACAAATACTGCCCTTTAGCGAAACGGAACAGAAATGCAGTGAGAATTTAAAAATATTACCGTAACAGAAATACGAGTTGCATCGACTCCCCGCGGGCATGGTTTGATATTGATACGCACTGGTTACTGAAACCGCGCCTTCCGACCGACCGGACTGCTAAAATGCTCCAATACAGTCTGGTATATATTATTTATGTATAAATTAAACACTAACTAGGGATGGCCACACTTATGGAGTGTAAGGAGTGAGGACTATTTATGAGTTATATTTCATAAAGTCATAAAGGAGAAAGGTTTTCAAAAATTGAAATTAGTTTAATTAATAAAATAACATCTTAAAATAATCTAAGTAATATTATAAAATCTTATTTAATTATTGAAGTTTGGCTTCATATTTTCCACTTTGATACTGTATATTTTCCATTTTGACACTCATTTTCTCAGTCACAAGTCCTTAACGTATATAAAACTTTAGTGAGCCACGGGCTACCTCAATCGCTTTCGTGGGCAACAGATAGACCGTGGTTGACGAGAGTTGGCTTGGCCACCCTCGGTTAAATACTCAAGTATTATTTTCTAGACATTTATGGGCTGACCGTTGTAAAAGTCGTGTGTCATATATAAGCATGTATTGCAAAAAAAGTTTGCATTAAAATAATTATAATAAGCCCAGACTGGAAAGTGGAACCCGATGTTCATCACACAAAGTTACCTCCACCGGGCATCGACTCCGGAACCTCTTGATTAGCGGGTAGGCATGGTGACCTATTGCGCCAATCGGATCAAGATAGAACTGACACGTCGGTCAGCAAAACCGCTGCATTTTAACGTACGCGTGCGTGACGTGAGTATTGGCCCAGTGCGGCCGTAACTTCACGCGCGGCCGCCACCGGTAACGAGCAACCACATAAAATAAAATGCCAGCAACGAAGGGATCCTCTTTTACCTAAATGCCAAATAAACTTCGAATTGCTCTACCGTTATGAAGAAAGTTGCCAGATTGGGTTGTCGTATCACGTCACTAAGGGATTAAAAAACATGCTTTGCTGTTTTTGGTTTTCTTACCAATTTACAAAGACTTGCGGTGATAACGACATTTATACTACCAAAACCAAATACCAAATGCTAATTGGAGTTGGACATTTTAAACCCTCTGGACATTTTGCGAATTGGACGTAAATATTACGTATTTTTACCAACAATTGAGAGAGGTCGATAAAAGAAGAGTAACCAACCTATCTGTCTGTTCATGATAATCTTCGAATCTACTGAACGGATTGTCATACAGTTTTCACAGGTAGATTAAGCTTAGCGTGGAGCAACATAATATAGGCTTTGATTAATTTAAATCGGATGTCGGGGAAAAAGTTATTATAAAAACGTTTCGACACACGACACAGCTAGTTTTCAAAATATAAATGTTTGCATTCAACTCGTGTGCATGTATAAATAATATATTTATTTATTTTAAATGTCTTTTTATCTTTAGAATTTGGTATAAAAATATAGGTACATAGATACCTATAGAAGTTATAACTATAGGTACCTATAGAAGTACCTATATTTATAGCTGTAGCCTTAAGCCTTATATAGATTAGGTATATACAATAAGCTTATTGTAGCCATTTTTTCAGTTTACACCTTCTCTAAGAAGGAAAATCGAAAACTGTGATGGGGGTGGGTGACGTACAGGTAACTTAACACGGGTGTGAAATACTTTTAAGTGACATCTAATAAACTTGCTTATTTCTAAATGTGAGAAGATGTAAAAATAATTAACGCTCGTGCATGTGTGGTTCACCAAAACCAGGATATAAATCAGTTGTGTCATAGTTTAATACGCTTGACAGACTTGAGAGCGCAGCAAATTTCGTGCAATATGTCACCCAGTCATACCTACATAGCGCAAAGCCTCTCTCCTCTATCTCTGACGGGCACTTTGAGTAATGGCAAAATCATTGCTCCGAGGAAGAACGATTTTATTTCAATATGTCGTGCTTTCTATTGCTTCGTGGGATATAAGACAGCAAGTCACCACAGTGACATGTGATATGAATAAGCAAATATTTCAGATATTATTAAAACTTATCAATATGCCAGAAAGAATAAAGTTTGCTTCAATTGAATAAGGATTACTTGGATTAGTTTAAAATCCAGTTGACTTTATTCCGCATGCACTTACAAATTAACTTGGTGACAATAAGACATCGTTTCGATTGTTACTGTTTTTTCCTCAATCCGAACGTAGATAATTTGTCAAAATGTCGTATAATTTGTCAATATATTAAAATGTCGTTTAAAAAAACGTGTAGTATTAAAAAAATGATTCACCGATGTATTTAAATATATATATCATCCTTATAAAGTAACTAAAGGTAGCATATTATTAATATTATAGAACAGGAGGGTTAAGTCAGTGAGTTGTAGAGTTGGAGTTGTGTAAGATGTTAAATCGTATGAATGTGGAAAAGGGTAAAGAAGTTTTCAAGTGGAAACTGCAGCTTTAAACCAGGCCTACTACAGATCAAATGACTATGGTATTATCATTCAAATTAATGGCCATAATATAATGAAAACGTATGTTTCTTCAGTTTAAAAGTTTAATTTTAGGTCTGCAGGTAAATAAGTACTATCAAATCGAAGAGTATTAATGTTATTAAACAACAATTATTAAGATTAAATTTGTTATGACAAACCTTACAATAACGCTCAATATGTTTGTTTCAACGCACCTAAAGTATTCATCAGTCAACAAGAATGCAAATTAAAAATATTTGTAGGTGCCTCATCAAAAGTTTGTCTTCAAGCTGATGAAAATAGCAATGTCTGTATACTGGTACGAATAGGGAATTTATAACGTTTTAGAACAATCTTAATTTGCGCTGAATTTTTTTTTGCATGGGTGGAAATAAATGATTTTCGCCGCAGAATTACTGAGATAAGTGAGTGTATACAAATATATTAAACTAGCTGTCCCGCGCGGTTTTACCCGCGATAATTCCGAAGTTCACGCGGAATTGTTCCATCAAATTTTCAACCCTTTTTCATCCCCTTAGGGGTTAAATTTTCAAAAATCATTTCTTATCGAATGCCTACGTCATACAAAGAATACACCCTCCAAGTTTCAGGTCTCTACGATTAGCGGTTCAGGCAATGCGTTGATCCATCAGTCATTCAGGGCAGGATTTTATATATATAGGGTAAAACCCCGCGGATAGTTGCCACACTTTTCGAAATCATTTCATATCTCCCAGTACATAAATCAAAATATTTTATTTTTTAAACTGGCAAGTACTTTGGTTCTTTATCTACAAATTTATTAAATGTAAAAGACATTATCTTTGAAATTTCCAGAGTATTAGCGATTTCTACGGACCTCTACTTTTTGTGACATCTATCCCATATATGGGATAGTTAGGTACCTAGTCCATATAAATTACAATTAGGATAGACGACCCGCCGGGAAACAAGGCATCTATCCGGAAAAATCTTCGATCGCACCTTGCGTTCCCGTGCAATCGCACAGAGACATGAGACGCGGTCCACTTAATAGTAGTTGAAAAGTCTTTTGATAGATAAATAAAATAGCACGCGATTCATCTGCGAAACTAGAGTAATTACGATCGGGGCAACTATACCCCCAGGGCAACTATCCTGGTTTTACCCTATATATAGATTACACCTCCAATTTTCGCAGAAATCTCGCCTGTAAACACAATATATGTGTACAATATATGTGTTATATTACAATATATGTGTTATATTACAGTATATGTGTTATGTTTTCGAGGCCTGTAAACACTAGTTGAGATTGATATGTTGTTGAGTCTACGAGTATGTTCGCCTTTTTAATTTATTATTGATATTGATACTTAATTATATTTATTCGTAATATTCATTACATGTCATATTATGTGTTGTTTATAAATAACATTTTACGTATACAATTGTATCAGTAAACATGTCAAATTAATATAAAATAAATATGTCAATGAACATGACAAAAACATAATACCTACCATCACTAAATAATGTAAATAAGTACTAAGTCAATTTTATTTATTTAAATTCATCATAGCTGTAACACGACTGTTGAATGAACCACTCCTTTATTTTTGCTATGTAGCTATACAAATTGCCAGCACTTTCCAGAATCCTGTTGTAGACGTTTAGTGGCCCAGAATTGCAAGCTATATGTTTAAGTCTGTACTTGTGACGAGTCTGATGGGAATTGTTGTCGCCCAGAGTCCTAAAAAAGTCAATGTTTTCCTTGAAAAACAATGCAACTGGTATATGAGGAGGCACGGGAGGGTCAAAATGTTCATCTGAATAAAGTGAGGTCTCGCGGACTCATTCACAATATGATCGAGATGAAACGGGTCGAAATTTGGTTCCTTTTGAGAAGATTTAACGGTAGACTTTTACTACGACTATAGATAGGTATTCTTTAAAAATGTCCGCTCCGAATAAAAAAATAATATTGTTTTTATCCTTCTAGACTTCAATAATAATATTGTATGTTCAATACTATCATCCTTGGGCGTAATTGTGTAAAGGTAAATGTAATTGGAGCTGTAAGTATCTTGAACAGTTAATCTGGAACAAATAGATAATATTTGTCTTTAGTAGGTATTTCTTATGACTTATGTTATTTACTTTTAAGGCTTCGTTTCTACAGTGAATCCACTAGGTATGCCCGACACAATAGTATGTCGAACCAACTCACAAATATAGATGTGCTCTGTTTAAAATTTTTCTAAATATATTTCTATAGGTAACAGATGGAATAGGAACTCTGTCTGTTCATTGAAAATAAACAGAAGAAAAACTTTAGGGATGGTGTAAGATAAAATAATTATTAAAACACATGTTTGATATGATAACAGCATGTCGCACATACACTTTTGAGATCCTTTTTTTTCATGTACAATAAGGTTTCCGAGGTATTCCTACCGCAGGGGTAAGATACTATAGTATGTGTGTATTATCTCTTATAATTCTAGCCCGCATATACACTCAAAAATAAAAAAAATCAAACCAAGTTGAAGTAACCCTGATGTTTTGACAAAATAGTAAAATAAGGTTAAGTTTACAGATGCTAAGCACTACAATATTATATATGATATACATGATTGGTCAAATATAAAAATACAGAGTACTCTAATTGTTTAATCATGAGTTTAAGACATTTTCACTGAATGAAAGCAAAGACAGCAGCACCCTAATTAAGTACAAATACAACAACTCGTTATAACGAGTTAAGTACAAAAGATGTTTCACTTCAAAAAATACGTACCAAACGTGTCTCATTGCATTCAGAGTAAGTATATTAATTTGTGATTTTTGGCCATATAGAGCGTTTGGGATTACGTTATTACAATGGATTTTCTATAGACATTGATGCATTAGGGAGTCAATTGAAACGGCTAACTTCATCGTCGTATTTTCATTGTACTAGGTACGTATAAATATTAATGGCGTTTGAAATGCCGCCTTGGGGGAATCGAGGCGCAGGGAAATGCGCCACGCTTCGCGGAACCACACTCCGCGGCGCCGACTTGCCGGACCGTAACAATACCTATTTATCCACAATCGTAAAAGTTTGTGTATACATACTATTGTTATTTCTATACATAGAGAACTAGATGCCAAAAGGTAGGCAGAGATATATCCCAAAGGGTTATTTCACGTTTTAAAAGGTACTTTAACTGCAAATGTACAAGATATCATATTATTATTATGTAGTCACGTTGAAAAAATTGATTTATTCTTAGTAAAAAAATGGATCAACAGTCAAGACAAGTGTACTTATAATATAGGTAGTTTATTGATTGTTTTTTAAAGTGAACCGTCTTTGGACATACTTAATGGGAATTTTTATGTTATAAATATGTTCACGTTCCAAGTATAACATGTTTAAAGGTTTTCGTAACAGTATACACATTAAACATATCGATCGATATCGATCAGTTAGACATAAATGCTTTAGGGCAAGCGGAACCGCCATTTTTATTGATATTGCTGTTTAAGTCACGATTTCTCCAAGTTCTTTTTGTTTATTTCTCTAAATTTCACATCTTAAGCGTGTACGCATTGATTAGTCGAAGCCACTATACGTATGCCTTACTGAAATATTCCAGAAAAAACGTGAACTATTTAAATCTTCGCACTCACGCACAACTGCGTGAAGTAACACAGTCACCTTTAAATTAAAGTTACCAAAAACAGAACAACATTCCACAAAGGATTTGTGATTAAAAAGTAAAAATTTGTTTTCATTCACCGAATATCTATCCAGGTGTGTGAGAGAGACAACTTTATTAAAAGTGGGTGTTCCTTCCGGCGAGAGTCGTAGAGTCGTAGTGGTTGCATGTCGGCGCTACGAGGCTACGCGGCTCACGGCTACGCCAGTAATCAACGAGCCCCCGGCGCGGCCTGTCGCGTGACGCTCGCAACGCAAGCGTCTTGTTACAAACTTTTTACGGGATTTCGGAAAACTATTAAACGGTCTCTAAGTCCCATGGTATTGTTAATCACTGCTTTGCGTGTGTTGAATGCAATGTAAAAGAAACCACTTAACGTTTAATTGTAACGTGAGAAATATTAATGTACGTTTCCATAGCTCTCGTTTTTAAAAAGTACGTAAATAGATATTTTTTATGTGCTGCAGTAATATCAAAATCGTGAATTGTCTAAAGCTAAGTAATAAATAAAATCTTTTATCTATTTGGAAATATTTTTAAACTCGTATTTACGCATCCAGTTTCATGATACAGTACATTATTATTATTATATTTTTTCAACAACACACTGATTTAGCATAAGTTCTCGGTAAGATTATTTATCTATTACAAAATGAATCGTCTATCTAAATTGAGTTTGATCAAAAGTGGTAAAACTTTACTGGCGTTGCTCGTTTTGGATTGGTTGTTGGCGAGCACGACGGATGCAACGACTCGTAAGTTCCACTATTTCAATGAGTTTTTGTGTAATATTTTATTATTTTTACTTACGTTATGTATGTAATCTTTTATTAATTTGAAATTTTTACATAGTATAAAATGAAATCACTTCCGCTGTTCGCGATAAACTCAAAAACTATTGGACGGATTTTCATGAAGTTTGCACAAATAGATAAAGTGATTCACGAGGAAGGTTTATATCTATAATTTATCCTGAAATTACCGCGGGAACTCCGAAATTACAGCTATTCGGTATCCTTAAAAATGCGAAAGCCTTAACGGCTCAACCGATCACCATGAAATATTGCACACACGTTGTCGGGGGTATTACATAGAAGGATATAAGTTAATTTTTACCCGGAATCCCCGCGGGGACTCTGAAATTATCGTAAGTGAAACCACGCAGAATAGCTAGTCTGACAATAATAGCGACATCGTTTTCATGAAATACCTAATTATGTGGCTAACAAACTCGACAAAAGCTATTCAGGTCTTTCTTAAATGTCATCGTTCATTCGATTCAAAGATTTATTTTAATGAAAACTGGTTTAATCGTATACCTAGTACCTACCTAT
Source organism: Zygaena filipendulae (assembly GCA_907165275.2). Lineage (NCBI taxonomy): Eukaryota > Metazoa > Arthropoda > Insecta > Lepidoptera > Zygaenidae > Zygaena > Zygaena filipendulae. The sequence continues at coordinate 6,268,951 of OU015657.1, forward strand.
TATTATAGATAGTCATTTGTATTTGTTAGCTATTATGCTTACAATACACTTACTCGCGGTTTAATCACGTTTTGGTTTATTGGCGTGGGATTTGGATTCTTCACCAAAGTTTGGTATAACTTTGGCTTTATTTACTGAAATTTAACTCTTCCCTTTTTTCATTGCTATTAATATTTGATTGGCTGTAATTTTGTCGCGTTTTTTTAGTTTATGATTATACTTAGGAAACTATATCTAATCGGAAAAACAAACACAGTTTTGCATTATGTAGTGATGAAAGTGTATTTAATTTCAGATGTTATTAGTATAAAGATGACAGGATATTCTGTCAAAAGTAGAAAAAAAAAATTATAAAAATCATTTATACTCTTTTGCTGCACCAGTACTTAATTTTGTTGTATTAATTTACTTATTCTTTGCGTATCGTACTTGCCATGTTGAAAGTTTGTGGGAAACTAAGAATATGATAACGTTTAGACAATCCATGACTCCTAATTACAACAGTCTGCACGTGCAAGCAATCCCAATTTGTAAACAAAAGAACGGTTTCTTAGAAAGAACGTTTTCATTATTTAATTCTTGTCCTTATTGAGAGTGGGTGTAATGCTATATAGAGTGTATCATTGTATGGAAGACAAACTAAACCAACCAAAACCAAATTCGACGCTTTAGGGAGTTTGTCGTTAAATCGAGTGACGTTACATGGAGTTTACACTGTATTCTATACTTATTGACAAAAACAAAACTGTCAGTGTCATCGTTTCTCATAACTACGTAAATGCCCTTTTAAAACAATTTTAATACAAGATTCTTATCATGGAACAATTTTAATTGTCTGCTCACCTCCCATTCAGCAATAGAATGCTCCTTTTACAGTAATTCTTATGTATATATTATAAAAGAGTCGCAACTTAGATTTCCACCATATTTGCTAATAAAAGTCACCAATGTTATTAATCGAGTCAAAAAGTCGTTAAATGAGTAACCACTTTCTTTAGATTAGACCTCAACTTGACAGCGTGCTGCCAGATTATGTTCTGTTTCGTTGGGTTTTTCGATAAAAGCCTAAACAGGTTAGGTACCTATACGATTCTTTCTTCTTTGTATGACATTACCATGTATGATTGTTTTTAGTTTCACTTTTTAGCTAACTACAAAATAATAAATCCTCAACAATATTGGCTGAGCGTATTTAGTAAAACATAAACCGTATATTTGAAATCAATTATACATACAGCAGGTATAGCTATTCGCCTACACGTATCGTAGACAAAACAATAAAGTGTCTGATTTCACATAAACAGGGCCCGAATACTTTGGATCTGGAATATCAGTGTTAAATTTGACGTGCAGTCAATTAGTGGAGGCAAGGTTCGCTGTAGGCGCGCTCGTAATTTGTCAGCCACGACGCCGGAAGACACCCAGCCTACCCATAACAAACCTATCTATATTGCCCCATTTAAATATTGTATATAAAGCGAAAGCTTAATGATTCTTCAGAAAACAACACCCACAGTTTCACCCACATTGAAATGTGGGTGAAACTCATTTCACTCTTAAGGGTTGAATCACCAAAAGCACGTTTCTAGTGTTCCGTACCCGAAGGGTCCAAACGCAGCTCTATTGCTGTTACTCGTGTGCTTGTCTGTCTGGCTGTCGTCTGTCACACGGGTTTTACAGCCAAACAGTAGACGCTACAATCTTCGAATTTATACCTACAGTATACGTATATTGGGTATATTGATTACAAATTGTCAAAAAATATTTTTAAGGATATTTAAAGTGGCGCTTCCATACATCTAAAGGGGGGCGCAAAATTTTTTGTTTATCTACCGAATAGAGTGGGGTATCGTTGAATAGAGCTTATTGAGTACATTAAATCTGTATTTTTTGTTTTTAAAAACATCAAAAAGCAAAGGTATGAGAAGCCACCAAAGTCAGCTTTTTTACATTTTGTGCCGAATTATATTCCAACTTCCCGTTGATCTATGAACTTAAAACTGGGTAATAATAATAATTATTACGTATATTCCCAATTATATATTACTTGGTAATTATCAATAAAGTAGTAAGTAAGTAATTATTTATAGCATCGGTTTAGTAAATGGCTGTGATGGTATTATAATTATGTTGAAAATAAATAAATGACTAAATTTTACCAACAAATACCAACACATTGATGACTCGATGTTTTTCTTTGAAATTCTATAATTTCTTTGTTAAAACCAACTTTATTTTGCGGTTAAACGTGTAGTACAGAAGCGATGTGGGCAGCGTTGATGGCAATTAGCCACTGCTACGGATCTACGCGCGCCACGAGTGCTACGAGTGGAGCGTAGCGTAGCGATAAGCCCCGCCCCCTAGCCCTATCTAGAGCGGCGCGCGACGCGCACGCACTGTCGGGCACGCCGCACGCGGCGTTCCAAGCGGATGTTGTTATTTTTTAATTTTTTTGAGCGCGTATAATAAATTTGTAATTGCATATTTTTTTTAAGTAATCTCTGTTCACAAAGAAATCTCATCTAGCTCAAGAGACTCCTGATTATTCTGCCTCAAAAAGAAAAAGTTATGTAAAATGCACGTACGGAACTTCCATATAAACTTTTATCTCCCTTTTCACTCCTTTAGGGTTGAATTCTGAAAAATCCTTTCTTAGTGAGTCCTTACGTCGCAAAAATAACTACAGTCCCAATTTCATGTTTCTACAGCGTCAGTATAATTTTGGCTGGGTAATGAAGAGTCATTGAAGAAGCTGCTTCATATGTTGTATTTATATATATTGGACTCACTTTTAGTTAGTTTTGGTTCATTTTTTTCAAAATTTTAGCTCTTTTTAATCGAACATAAAAAGGTTCCCTGTTTTTGTAGAATGATTTTAATTTTTTCACTTTGGATTTTATACACTACCAATTTATATGATTATTATTTATTTAACTGGAGTACTCTACTTGTGCAAATAATTTGTTTAGTTAAATTAGTAGGTAAAATTATAATTTTAGTTTTAAAACAATTAGAGTGTATTATTATATGTTGTTAAAGTTTGTATTATCGTGAAATAGTTTTGTTTTGGAGTTAGATAATTTCAGATTATTATTGCTATTCGAGAATATTTTTATATTTAATCAATTCAGTTTTTTTTAAATACCTATGTCTTGAATTAATAATAAACGATCTACTGAAGCAGAAAATACATCTAAATATAAAGTCGTATATTACTGTTCATTATGTTTTTTAATGTTTTCTATGATGCTATTTTATGTGCTGTAATCTAAATGGGTTTCCACTAATGACTTACCTCAATAGTTAGAGAAAGTCTTTCCAAACGCTTGTTTATTTTGTTAAGGTTATATAATCATGGGGGCTATATCAGTTTTGACCTCAATTTTACCTCTACCTATACTTAGTTTCGTGTGTCGCGTGATACCAAACTAATTTAATCAAAACACGCTTTATTAAAGGGTATTTGGCAATAACGCCGCGCCTTATGTCGCTCATTAGCGCTCTCAAAGATTGAATAAACCGAAAGAAATTGTATTTTGATTTACGACTTACCGATGAATAATAAAATAAATGAATAATAAAAAGTGAAAGTTACATCTGTGAGATGTAATTGGAAAGTTATGACCCTACGACGACATCGTTGGCATTTTGCTATGATAGGTAACCATAAAACCGGGATGAAATTCAGAGATATTGAGGCCTGTCACCAATAGAAGAGTTCATGATGTCTGGTTTTAGGCGCTTAGCATTGATATATAGTAAATCAATGGCGCTTAGACATATAAACTTTCTTGTAGGTTTATAATTACTAGGGTAATGACATACCTACCTACTGTAATTATGTGCTGGTAAATAAAAAAATATTTTATTTTATTTTATTTATTTATTAATTTATTACCTAATTGACTTAAATATTAAAAAAAGGAAATATAAGTAGTATATATATTCTTAAGATTGGAGAAAATTAAAACGAACATCACCTCTATGTTTGTATGATATTTAATTAAATTTATGATATTAAGATAATAAATGAGTTTTAACATCAAATATTATTAATTCAAATAATATATTTATCCTTGTGTTGTATTAAATACACAATTCCTAACCTATGGTTGGCTGAATTTTTATCTCCTATACTAGCTGTCCCACACGGTTTCACCCGCGATAATTTCGGAGTTACAGCGAAATTGTCCCAAACAAACTTTGCAACCCTTTTTCACTTCCTTAGGGGTTGAATTTTCAAAAACCTTTTCTTAGTGCACATGTCACTTAAGGAATATTTGTGCAAAATTTCATGGTTCTAGACCCAGCGGTTTTAGCTGTGTCGATCAAACAGTCAGTTTTATATATATAAATAAAGTAAAACGATGAATTGGCAGGTTATACTAAAACAGCCGTTAGTCAATGAGTTGCCAATTCATATTCTATTGTCAAAAGCAGTGCTATATAGTACTAGTTGTGCCCCGCGGTTTCACCCGCGTCAATTTAAGAGCTCCCGCGGGAATTCCGGGATAAAAAGTACCCTATGTGTTAATCTCATGTATAAGCTATATTATTGTAAAGTTTCATTTAAATCCATCGAGTAGTTTTTGCGTGAAAGAGTAACAAACGTCCATCCATACATACAAACTTTCGCGTTTATAAAATTAGTAAGGATAATATTTAAAAGTAACTGTGATCACGATGCGATACCTACCTGCTGCATTATGTTATTAAAATAGGTAGGTACCTATTATGTGTTAATATTGTGCTACTATCTGTATTAGATGTTATGAAACACAGTATGTCTTACCTAAATGGCATCTACTAGAATAGAGAGAGAGTGTCCATCTGAAAAGGGGGTCCTTTTCCTGTTTTACAATTATTGCACTACCTATTTTGCAAGTCAAAGTCGACCCCCTAAAGATGATATTTTAGGAATCACTGGTCTAGAGTATGTTCATTGTTGTTGCAGACGAGCCTGGGTTTAGCGGTCCCATCACGAACGTTACTGCGCCCCTGGGCAGAGAGGCTATCCTCGCATGTACTGTTCACAACCTCTCCACATATAAGGTATCAAGATCATATAAATGAGAGAAGTATACACACGGTAGGTTAATTCTAGTTAACTGTCGCCCGCAGTTTCACATTATGTGAAATTCAATATTAACACAGGAACTCTTAGATTTATCGGATTACTTTTTATTTCTGTTAGAGCTGAAACTGATGTAGAGGATTCTTTTTTTTTATTTTAAAGTGGTGTTGTAATATAAATTGAATTTGGCTCTACTCTAATTTGTCTTCATGGTTCTACTTAGGTCGCATGGCTCAGAGTGGACACACAGACCATCCTCACGATTCATACGCACGTGATATCGCGAAGTCGCCGGGTCGGCGTCACCCACAGCGACCACCGCACCTGGTTCCTCCACATCCGTGAGCTGCGGGAAACAGACAGAGGGTGGTATATGTGTCAGATCAACACCGACCCTATGAAGAGTCAGCTGGGATATTTGGATGTGGTCGGTGAGTATGCGCATCATGGTTCATCACACACTTAGTTACTTAGGTACCTGTATGTTATTCAACATCGTTGGTTCGCTGATTGAACAGCTTAAATAAAAGGAATGATTTTATTAGATTATTACCCAAGAGAATTTTGTTATGACATTTTAAAAGACATGATATTTAACATACTCGATGTCCTACCTTTACTTGCTGAACAAGATGAGTGGATTATGGTAGCCTTTTGTGGAAACGATGCCCACATCACCGAGTCTATTCGTGTATCAGTGGTGATAAAGGTCATCCATGACCCCCAATAAATATTTGTGCGTTCTGACAATAAAGTAGTCATGTGAACAGAAATATTCTCGCAATATTATTTTAAAAAAAAGGATACACTTTAAAGTATCCTACTAAGATTTCTTGACTGATACTTCTTTGTTGGATTTTTTTAATAGGTACTCTTTTTAGTTTGAGGATTACACACCGGTTAGAGGTGGCTGCCAGTATCCATATTTTTGCTGAGTAGTGAGTTTTGGATTGACAAATAGATACGTTGAAATCGTTAACTTATCCCTATCGTTTTTCAAAGTGTCGTAGCACCCTTTTTAATATTTTTTATACACTCCACCCCATTATCTGGCTACTTATACTTAGTTTTTGAAGTCGGTACCAAACTAACTTTTTAGGACAACTGCAAAGAACGCATTATTGGTCAGCTTGGTAGATTCATCGCAGTAATTTTCAGCGTTCTGAATTTATAGGTACTTTTTTTTTTTGTTGTTTTTTTTTGAAGTCGGTTAAAAACTGTGTAACAGGGTTGTATCTGAATATATACGCACTTGTATGTTGTTCTGTACGTATCCCGAAAACGACGCGAACGGAATCGTCAAATTTTTGCGAGTGAAATCGCTTGCTCCAGTTAGTTATTTATAACGCAAACAGGTATAATTTAACTTGTATTACTATTATATTTATTTTGAATTAAATCTAAAATATGAAAATCATAACTGACGCTGGCAAGCGACAAATTCACGCAAACTTTTTATAAAAAAACTAGTCGATGCCGCACGGTTTCGTCCACGTTAATTTCAGAGTTCCCATGGAAATTCCAGCATAAAAAGTTCCCTATTAGCCACTCGGGAATAAGTAATGTTGCTTCAACTGTTGCTAATTTTCCTATAGACGAACATCATGGCTGCAACGGTGCTGTTTTCAACGTCTTCTTCTTCCTCTTTAACTATGGCATCTGTCGCGATTTATCGCATTTAATTTTGCCAATGGTTTGGTAAATAAAATAACTTCTTCTATTTGTACTTACTGCGAAATACTAATAAAAAAGTCAGATTTTTCCTAAGATAAAACATGATTTTATCTCGAAGATAATTTTTTGAAAAACAAAATGGCTGCTGGATGGTGTTTGAAATGTCGAATAACGCGACCGGCGTGGCGTGCATTCGCTACGACCTCCAACCGTCAATGTGTGATTGCATTAAAAAAAGTACAATTATGATAGTTTTTGTGTGTCGTCGTGTCAGTACCACCGGACATCCTGGACCGGGGGACCAGCACCGACCAGACGGTGCGCGAAGGGGCTGCGGTCAGCCTGACCTGCGCCGCTACCGGCTCGCCACATCCGCAGATCACGTGGCGCAGAGAACATTCCAAGCCGATTACCGTCACCGACGGGGTTCAGGGTAATCAGTAATCGATACGTATACGACAATATTTATTCCTATAACAAAGTTTAAACTTGTAAACTATGGTACATGAGTCGGTTTTAATCTTAGTTTAACTACTTTTGGTCCTGATTTGTTAAAATTTTAGCGAATATTGACTTTTAAACAAGTGGTGAATTTCTGTCGTGGAAATAATAAATCTGCGCGATACGAAGTTAATTATTTTTAACTGTGATTTTATTTTGGTATATCCGTTCCAGGCCCAGTCACCATTAGGCATTAACTAGACTTTGATCGACTGACAGTTAACGCAGAAGCGCAAGCTTATTTATGTGGGAGGCGCCAAGAATACCCCACACACGTTGTGATTAATTTGAATAAGGATATTAACCACAAATATAGAGGTTTAAATTTATTTTGAATTTCAGTGACGTCACTGGACGGGCCAGTGTTGAATATTAGTAGAGTCAGTAGACAACACGCCGGAGCATATCTATGTATAGCCTCCAACGGAGTACCACCTACTGTGAGCAAAAGGATCATGCTCACTGTCGAATGTGAGTTGCATTCACACTAATTAGACAAGTCTGTCGAATATATCTATGTATGTTGTATTACTATTAACCGGACTGTTCTGTTCAATACGATTTGTATCTATTAACGTTAATTAGACAACCCTATCATATGTCACAGTTGTGTGTATGTGAGTTTTATTTAGATAAATCCGTGAAATGTGGTTTGTGCTAACATGAATGAGATAAATCTGTTGAATGTGAGTTAGTAGATGAGATTGTTAAGTGTTGAAGCCTTCGGAGTTTAGATGCAGAATAGGGTTCTTATTCACTTTGGCCAACAGCATTCCCAGCAATTAACGGGCGTACCTGTAACATGGCGGTCAAAGTGAATTGTGTCTACTTAGAAAATATTTTTTTAATATAAACCTCGAAGATCCGAAAGGAATAATGCACTTTTATATTGTTTTCAAATTTAGATTAGGCACTGTTTATGTTTGTTTCTTCTTCTTGATGTGTTGTGCTGAAATAAATGTATTTTCTATATTTCTTTCTTTCACTATTAGGAAAGAGAAGTTGCGAGAAATCCAGAGGAATCACTAGGTATTCTGTATAGACATAATAAAACTGATAACTGTTATAACATGCATCACGCCAAACTACTCGATGAAACTTGGGATGAGTGAGTGAGTTTAAGAAAAAAAAGTCTTATAAATTAGGGCATAAAAAGTCGGTCTTATCGCTTTACTAGCGATCTCTTTCAGACAACCTTATATCGTTAGTGAAACTTTATGTGCCTCTAATAATGATGTTATTGATTATTTGAACCAGTTCCGCCGGTTATAACAATTAGGAACCAGTTGGTCGGCGCTGCCATGGGATCGGATTTAGTATTGGAGTGCGAAACTGAAGCGTATCCAAAACCCGTCAGTTATTGGAGCAGAGCTAACGGCGAGATAGTTCCTGTCGGTACGTACTTGACATCATTTTCATGTTATTCATATACCGCATGTAGTTGTAGTAAGTATTACCCACTTCACTCTATACCTACCCCTAATTAGTAGATAGTTCACATGATCCTTGCTTATTGTATAAAATTACCTATACCTACGTTATACAGCATTGTATATACATTCATTTGTATGTTTATCAGTATTGACGAACTAAGGTTTTTCAATGTTTAGACTTTTGTCGGAACTGCTGTTTTAATTTAATTGTTTCTATATATAAAATTACAAAATATTGTGACAAGGATGTGCAGGGGTCAAAAAATCACAAAAATTAGTGTAAGTTTTTCAGTGGATTGTGTTTTGTCTAGTTTTATTTGTATTTTTTCATTGGCATATATTCTGTGAAAAATACCTATACCTAGCCGTAATATTTAATAATATAGTAAAAAATAAAATCATGAAACCACGCTCACAGCAGCGAACTTTGAAGGATAACGGGCCAAGGTTGCTGCTTGCTTGCTTGCTTTTTTTAATTTAACTAACCTACCTAATTTATTTCCTTATTTTAATTTTTAATTAAAGATTTTCCTACTATATGAACATACTGGTGGTTAGGGAATGGTTGCAGTCTGTTCGCAAATAAAAAACATGTGAAGAAAAATAAATTATCTCTTATACGGTACAGTAACAATAGTACATTGTTATCCTAGGGGTGAAAGTAACTTATTTAGTCCCGAGACGGGGTTTGGCGCCCGAGCGTAGCGAGGGCGCGAATAGATCGAGGGACTAAATAAGTCTTTCTCCCGAGGATAACACTGTGCTTTTCATTACGAATGCAAGGAAAGTCAAAATAAAAATAGGAATTAGCTAAAGAAAAAATGAGTGAAGATCGGATAGTCGCTTGACACTTTCCCACCTATTTCTTTTTCTTTGGCCGGCTAGCTATTCAGCAAGTATTTTTTATTTACATTGTGGCGACCTAAAAAAAATATTTTCTTTAATTATTAAGTATTAATTAAAGAAAATAAAATAATATAAATAGGAATTAGCTTAAGAAAAAGTGAGTGAATTTTATTTTAATTAATACCTACTTAAACTTTACGTTATTTCAATTTTACATCGCGCTGGCTGTATAGAAAGTTGAAACATGGTTCAATAGAAAGAGTTGGTACTCGAAATACTGAAGTTTAATTAATAAATATGTCGAGGTCGATAGGCACTAAGAACGCAAAGTAAGGCAGCAAAAAGTTTCCTAAATCATCTGAGAGAAGTAATAAGCGAAAACCTATATAGTCTTCTATACTAATATTATAAAGAGCAAAAGTTTGTGAGTTTGTGACGTTGTAGAGGGTAATGTCTGGATCTACTGAACCGATTTTGAAATGTTTTTCACTTATAGGAAGCTACAGTGATCCTAAGTGACGTAAGGTACTTTTTATCCCGGAATTCCCTCAGGAACTCCGGAGATTGTGAGGTTGTTATCTATGGATCTACTTATTATAGTATAGATAGGAAGCTAAAGGGATCCTGAGTGACATAGGGTACTTTTTATCCCGGAATTCCCGCGGGAACCGCGGGTGAAACCGCTGGGGTCAGCTAATATTATTATAAAAATGAATCCCTATTTCCCTTGGTCATAGCATCACGCGTGAACCGCTGGATAGATCTCGCTGATTCTTTTTTTGTTGTGTTTGTTATTGTAAGGAGAAGAAGAATACGAAAGAATTTTGGAGTTCCTGCGGGAATTCCGAAACTCACGCGGGTGAAACCGCAGGGCACAACTGGTGGTCAATAAAATAACGTCGCACACATTGAGATACAAAATGTCACCTAACCGTTATCTCTGACTGGCTCTGTCCCACGTGTATTGAGCATTTAGTAGTTTTTGCTAGATAGCTCGCTTTGGGAATTATGTATTGACATTTTTTGAGAGGAACCTTATGCGTATCAGCCCTTGTTGATCGGACAGAGGCGATGGGCGATTGGATTTATGTAAAGCGATTCGATCAGCGTATTGTGTTGATGTTTATCAAACTGTGCGGGTAGGCTTTGTTGGTGAATGTGACGTCTCATCCGCTGGGAGAGTCCAACGGCCTTGCTAAGGCATCTTATTTCGTAGCACATTTTAGGCTATGGATAAGAGATAACACTATACCTCATCAGTGCATCTCTGTTTCACTCCTCAACTATTATACCATACCTACTAGTAGAGGTAATGTACTTGTTTAACTGTACAGGTTGTTAGGTTTAACTTTTTAATAAAATGTTTATACTTATTAATAAAAACTAGAAATAAAAAAAAATATGAAAAAAAATAAATCACTGGGAAAACAATAAAAATAAAAAAAATTAACAGTTCATGGTTACCTACTATGTTACTCTATTATCATTATAGTAACAGAATGAAACATGCTAAAATCTATTAAATAAGAACGAATTGTACTAATAAATAATCTTCAAACGGCAGAACCAATTTTGTCGAATGATAGCTGAGAATATTTTTGATCCAATCATCTTTTAAACAAAAAAACTAAATCAAATTCAGTTTAGCCGTTTGAACTATGATGACTCATAAACTTATAGCTTCTGTCTGCCTGCGTCGTATTAAGTAAAAAAAAGGTGGTAAACCCATCTTTTTGTTATTATATAATGTAGGTATGTGTGTTTGCATGAATGAAATTCTCATTTAATTTGTCTGCACGTCAGTTTTTTTACCTCATAAAATGTTTACATCATGTTTACATGAAGTTATGATTATAATTAAAAAAAATAAATAAGAATGCACTCTTGCATTGTTTTCTCATGAAAATAGGAATTTTTTTCTTTGTATTAATAATTTTTACAAGAAGTTTCACTTCGAAAATGGAAAGATGTGTAAGGTAATATAAAGATATGTTTTATGTGTCAAGGTGGGGGTGTAGAGCCTCAGAAGTTCGATGGAACTTACCGTTCGCTCCTCCGGCTGCCCATCCGAAGAATTGTGAGTTCCGATTACGGGGCCTACAAGTGTGTCTCGAAGAATTCTTTGGGGGACACGGAGGGCTCTATCAAATTGTACCGTGAGTATCATGCGTCCGATCATTTATCGGGCTGTTTGTTAGTCGCCCAGTAAATTTGATCTTGATTTTTGACAGATTTAACACATAAAATTGATCTTGTTTTATATTAGGTAGGTATGCTTTACTTTCGCTCGACTTTCGACTCACGCGACAGCTAGACAAAAAGCCTAACTAAAGCCAGACAGACCGGATACGTCCGTAAAAAGTCAAACTCGGCAACCCTATAGGTACGCGGTTTATATTCTACTTATCTATACTATAATAAAAGAGTAGAATCCGCGATTCTGTACATTGAATATATTTACCTAAAATTGAGAGGGGTGATAAAAGAAGAGTAACCAAGCCCAAAAAAAAGTTTTTAAAATTCTTTTCTGTCTGTCTGTCTGTTCGCGATAATCTCCGCATCTACTGAACCGATTGTTAAGCGGTTTTCACAGGTAGATTAAGCTTAGCCTGGAGCTTTTAGGCTTTGTTTCATTGAAATCGGATGTCGGGAAAAAAGTTGTTGAATAAAAACCTTTCGCGCGGGTGAAACCAAAGGGCACAGCTAGTTCTGAATGTTTACCAAAACACACAGTGACAGATAAAAATTTAATACCTACCTATTAGAATTTTATCAATCATTCAACATCGTGAGCTGTGGCCAAACTTATATCTCAGAATAGGCTTAGGTATATGCAAATAAAGTCTGAATCTGATGTTCAATTTTGGGAATCAGGATAACACTGGACTGGACTACTGTTATCTATACATATAATAAAATTGTAACAGATCGATGTCTGTACATGGGAGATAAATAAGAAAAAATAAATTTAGGCGACTCTATGAGTGATATAGAAGCCAAAAATACCGTTTTTAGAATTTTTGTCTGTCTGTTTGTCTGTATGTTTGTATTCGTGCTACGCAAAAACTGCTGCACCAAATTGAATGTGGTTTTTTATGTTGTATTGCTAAGGGTCTAACTACTTACATGGGTATGTTTCGATTTTTTCGAAATTCCATTTGAAACTCGAGATATAAAAAAAAAATGCTGGTCATTACCTACAAATGTGAAAGTGTGGATGTTTGTTACTCAATCACGCAAAAACGGTTGAACGGATTTGGATGAAATTTGGCATGCATGTAGCCTTTGACATGGAAAAGAACATAGGCTACCTTTTTTCCCGGAATTCCCGCGGGATCTCTGAAATTAACGCGGGTGAAATAGAATTAATTATTGCATACTACACGTTGTCAGAGGTACAGAAAAGGACAAAGGGTACTTTTATCCCGGAATTCCCTCGGGATCTCCGACATTAACTCGGGTAAAACCGCGGGGCACAGCTAGTTAGACAATAAAAAAATACTGAAGTAGATAGTCGCCAGAAATACATCTAAATAGTTCAAAATTAAAATTCGTATTTTACTTTTATGCGTTAAAATAAAAATATGTACAAACGATATTGTATAATATACTTGATAACGACATTTTTTGGAAAGGACGGAGTCATATTATGTAAGCTAATTGAAAGTCATGCTTTAAATAAAATAAATTCAAACAATAAAAAATCAAAAGCCGCATTTATTCAAACCTTTATTTATGTTTTAATAAACCCAAATCTGCTCTGTTTGAAATTTGCCAAGTAATTTATATATTTGATCTGCCTCTTAATTATAACTTCTTGTTTTATAGCTATGCCACCACCCACCTTGGATAATAAAAATGGTATTTATAATTTATTAATACATAATATATTTGACTCCTAGCTACGACCATAATATACAACGTGTTAATGAATTAACTGAAAACCTGATACACCCCATTTAAAAAAAATAAACGATAATGTGATTAAAATATATTGTATGTCGAAAAAATTTATACTTTAAAAGTTATACAACATTAGTTTGGAGGTGACCTATCTACGTAATTCCAAGCGCTACGCCCGCGCCTTCCAGTTCGATTTTTTTGCTGCGGGTGGCGTACGCGACTAATAATTATATTGTATTATAAATAATTTAGACATGGGCTAGTAAATATGAAAAAATATAACCTATATTAAAACATAGTGCGATCGAATCGCTATTCGATTCTGAGCAAACTACTTTCTAGTTTTCAGTTAATTCATTAACACGTATAAATATCCAACCTTGCAGTTACTGGAAATAAATACTACTGTGCTTTGGAAGCTTTTAGCTTAACTTTTATGTAATCAATACATTATATTTATTTATGATAAAAAGGCTAAAAACAAAATAAAAATATATTTTCTACAGTGGTTCAGCGATTAAATATTATGGCAGAAAAATCATCCGAAAATACACCGTTCGGCACCCAAGGTATGTCTGCTTTTTTTGTTATTTGGCATTTTCATTTGATTTTATTAAAAAGTGTAGATACTTAAGTATACTCGAATTGCTTCCGGACTGGCATTTACTTACCATGCAACTACCTAGTCGACACCGAACCTATAACCTCCGGCTTCTAAGGCAGGTAATTTGAAACCACTAGCAATGTTGCAAAGTTGATTCTACACTGGACGTAGAATACATTTTTTATGGCTGCATCTTGAAAATCGTGAGAGGTTAGACGAATAAAAGAACAAAAAGATAAACGTTTACTTCAAATAAATACTACAGGTATTCAGGAGTTAAATACTGCTTACAAAATCGAACCTATCTTACCAATCGATTTAAACTCACTTTTTCAGTACCTAGGTAGTATAAAATTGTGTGTGATTTTTTTCTAATTATCAATTTCCAGTACAGCGAATAATTTTCTGATAAAACTTATTTCTCGTACCCGAAGGTTGTCTTAAAGAGACGGCTTTTTGACATTTGTTTTTAACTTAAGGTGATTGTAGTGTAAAAGATACCCGTAGTTATAGAAACACTATAAGTGTCCAAAAGATATTTATAAAAAAGATAAAAGATATTTTTTTTGTGAAAATTCAAGACAATAATTCTAGTACAAAATAGAGATTATCAATCCTGCGTTCCATCAAATGTTACTTCATTTAAACTCTTCGAGTTTATTGTAAAAAAAGTACAATCAAATCTTTCTTAGGATTTTTTATTGTTGAGTAAAAATAATTAGGTACTTACCTACCTATACGCTTTAGTAACAATAATTCTACCTAATTAAAATTAAACAAAACATCCTTTGTGCTACAGATCTACCTTTGTGTATTGCGGGAGCTAGGGTAATATCCTTAATAATCCTGTTATTTGGTTTCAATTATCTTTTGTCTACCTATTACAACAAAATAGAAAAACAGAAAAAATGTAACATGTTTCTTTTTTAGATTTCAGGTTACAAGATTATAACAAAGCGGGACTGACGAACAAGTGCTATTATGCTTTTTCGTTACCATTATTAGTCTTATTCACATTATTAGATTAGATCAGTGTTTTTAAACCTTTTTATGAGACGACCCTTTTAGTATGTAATAACATCTCGCGACATCAACTTTTCATTATGTTACAAATATTCAATCTACATTTTGAAACTTTATTGTTTTTTTTTTATTGAGGAGGTTTTTGCGATCTAGGGGGTCGCAACCCACACATTGAAAAACACTGGATTAGATAAATAAGAAACGAGGATTTTTGTTCGTTTGTTTATTATTTTATTAGTTTATTATTTATTGGTTCCTACCAAATGATGTGTTTAATTAGTATTTACTACTATTTACAGAGTTAATTATAGATACTCTTTACTTTAAATATATTCTCTTGTATTTTGTGTATATATAGTTTTGTTGTACAACCTTGTTATTTCTTTTTTTATATTCTAGTCATATAACAAAAGATTACCTACATTACGTATATTCGTACAAGCTGTTTTCCTGCGGTTTCAGCCGAGTGGATTTTTCAGGATTCCATCGTCTTGAAAAAAGTATGAGTATGACCAGCATTGGTTCAATAGTTTCTGAGTTTATGTATATACTCTGAGAGGAAATAATTGAGGGATGTTAATTTCACTACATATAGTAAAACCCAAAACAATCGCTATTTGAAACAAGTGTCTAACACAATCATGTCTGTTAGAATGAGCATGAGCAAAACGATTGAAAATATTTAATGAAACGTGTACGTATGGGCTTACGTCTTATAGAATTTTTATCCCTATTCATCAAAGAGTAGAGATATGAATAAAACAGCTAGCAAAATAAATACAATGTTTGAAAATTCATAGGTATAATCAAAACTTTTAAACAGTGTAACTAATTTTGGTTCATCATTGCAGTCAGGCACTAATTATTGTATCGAGTATTGTATGTAAGTTGTTCGGTACAATTAATAGTGTTTATTTGTATGCTTTTAGTAAACGTTAAAATTTGCAAAATTTGTGCAAAAGTATTACCTACTTACGTATATTAAAACCAAATATTCGATTGAAACGTTATGCTTTAAACTAAAACTTACCAATTCATTAAGTTTTTTTGACTTTTTTCTTACTATAGGTACCTATAGAGCATTTAGATAGATATGTTAGAGTACAAAATTAAGCAATTTAAGTATATTAAGCTGAAATGTTATAAGGTAAGTGCAAGTAAGTGCACGTTATGGGACAGCTGATCAATCAGCGCTAATGCCCGCCTTGCTGGAAGCGCGCCTTTGCTAGTGCCATGCTGTATTTTTGCTTCACACAGTGACGTTTGAGATATGAACTATGTACGTGTGAGTTGCAAGGATTATGTTACATAAAGAATTATTTAAGGCGCTTAGGCACTCAAAGAGGCGCTGTGCCACCCGCTAAAACAATTATGTTTTACAATAAGTTAAAAGGACGAGGGAGGAGGGTCGTTTTTAGATTTAAATATAAATTGCCTCAAATAATGCATGCACTAATCGCAGTTTTAAAACCAATTTTTGTTTTTATGTTTATAAACACCAAAATACCAAAGTATTATAAATAAACTATCTGTCTCCATCCGCGGTTTTATTCGACTTTAACTCTTAGAGGGTGAACTATCATTAAAAAAAAATTGATGTTACTTTGTTTTTTAAATAAAATATTGATCTCCTTGTAACATCCAAATTAAGTCTAGGGGGTAATCTCATTGAGCTTGAATTTCCAAAAAAACGCTTCTTAGTACTTGTCTAGTACATTATTAAAGTAGGCCTTGTGAAAAGTTTCTAGACCCCGCAGCTCGACATGGGCATTAACGAATCAGTCAGTGTTAGGTTATTTTCGATGTGAGTACCTATAGATAAAGATAAGTTAAGCACATCATCATGTGTAATAAGAAAATATAAAAAACAAAACTAACTACGACCAAAGATAAAAGAAAAACAAAGGTATAATTTCGTACCTCCTAGGTTGTATCTTCCACCAAATCAAATTCAAAGTCTTTTAAAATCAAATCATCCTAATCGAAATCTTTAAGATACAAAAGGGAAGCCGTAGGGTTGTTTTAATTCTGTCTTGCTGTAGAAGAATCGGTTACAAAACTATTTAACAAAAACAGCTTCTATTTATCGATGATATTTTTAAAAAAAGACATGAAATACTTTGTGTAGTGATGTAATTATGGGGTATAAGGCCCTTAAGCAAGCCTTTGTGGCGTAGCGACATCGTTTCCTCATAATGTAAATCGTGGCACGTAGGTTCGATTGCTGAAAGGGATATAATTACTTTGTAATTTTCAAATATCAATTTCTTTTTTATATGTTGCAGTTTTTTGTTATTATTCTAAAACCATTTCTACAGCTATACCTACTTACATTAAAAATACCATTGACCTAATTCGCTATGCTTACTTACGTGATTCATTTAAAGCAGTTAAGTACTTTCGGGTTAGTCGCAATTCAAGTATTTGTACTTATGGGTATATGTTTTAGGTGTATTTCCTACTTTAGTTACTGGTAGAAAAAACGTTGAGTTCAGTTTTTAAGTTTATTTTACATTAGGTATAGTCCCCCGCGATTTTGCCCTCGTCAATTTCGGTACTTTCGCAGGATCTCTTTATGTCATGATGAAAGTCCTATTCCTTCAGCAAATTTATTCATAACTATATCTACACAAAATAGCTATGGTACTGCATAGCTATCCATCAATGATGAATTTTTGGAATCAGTTCAGTAGTTTTTGAGTTGATCCATTACAAACTAACATTCGAAAAATCAAATCTTTTCTCTTTATAATATGTAATGATATGCATTTGATGCAATATAATTAAATTATTCGAAAATATTTTTAATTGTAATTTTTGTTTGATAAATTATTTATTTATTTATTTATTCAACTAAACAACTACAATCATTACGTCATGTATATATCCTAATACGATTGCGGTTACAGTTAAATAAAGGAAAATGTGTTATATCTACGTTATTTAACCCTCAATCGGCACTTCCATAACATATAATCCCTACTAGTATTATAAATGCGAGAGTAACTCTCTCTGTCTGTCTGTCTGTCTGTTACGCTTTCACGTCTTAATGGCTCAACTGATCATCATGAAATTTTGTATAACATTATCAGGTGTACAGAGAAGGACATAGGGTACTTTTTGTCTCGGAATCCCTACGGGTAGGTACTCCGAAATTAAAGCGGTGGAAACCGCGGGTAACAGCTAGTATAAGTAATACAACCCTCCTGAGCTTACTCAAAGGTGCGTTAAATCCAAAAGCTTAAAATTATAGGATATGGCAATTTTTCTTCCCCATCAAACATCACACGACAAACCAATGCTCAACAGAGGTCTTCCTCAAGGATCTCTACGACGGCTGAGCTCCAGGATTTTTGTCGTTCCATTTTAGAAGGTCTACCTGCAAGGCGTATGGTCGTCGTTCGAAAGCTTTGCTGCCACAACGGCTGTAAATTTATAGAGTACCTGTAAGTTTTACAGGATACTTATTCATGTTCCTAAAACAATGTTTGATCTATTTTGTTTTATGGTAGTCAAAATACGTACTCGTACGTACATACATAATTTGATTGCTTTAACGATAAAAGTGCAGATATAATAAAAACAACTTACGAAAATATATTAAAAAAAAAATATCAAAAAAAAAAAAAAAATTATTTACTTTCACAATGTATACTTATAACTAAATAAATAGCTGGAACCTCCTTTTAAGCATAAATATGCCTGTGCCAGAAGACTCCGCTTCTCATAACTAATTTGTGTTTAACATATTACACATTCCGAGAGTACAGCTTTTTATTACATACTTTGGTTATTCGTTATTATATTAATTTGGTAAAGCGTATGAGAGAGTTTCGAAGTTTGTGTGTGTGTGTGTGTGTGTGAATGTGTGTGTGTGCGTGCGTGCGTGCGTGCATGCGAATGTGTGAGAGTGTGTGTGCTCGAAAGTAAATGTGTGCAAATTTGAATGCAGGAATTCAAACAGGTAGATAACAGTCAGCCGCAGAAATACGCATACACCCCTGACACTTCTGACAGACAATGGGATTGCAATAGCAATAGGGATCAAACACTGACCAAAAATGAACACACACTGGTGCTGGCGACTTAAATCCAACCATTAACCAGCCACGACGAGGACAAGTCGGTGCCACATCCACCTATGTAGGCAGCTGTAGAACCAACTCACACTCGCCGTAACTAATCGACTTTAGAAATTCAATCAGTAGGGATTTACATTCCTTACAAATTTTTGTGTATATATGTAATTCTTTATTTATTTTATCATAGAGAAATGATGATCTATACTTATATTGAGTGCTCGCACAAGCAGTTCTTACTTTACGCGGATTTATTACAATGTCTTTTCTTCTCTTGTTTTGTATCTGAGGATCATAGTTTAAAGACTTATGTGTTTTCAAAATAGTGTGTAATATGTATAATTTCCGAACAGACAGAAGGCCACTAGTTTTATAAAGACTCTCAGTTGAGTACCGCCGCTTCATGAAGTACATGACTGACATGAAATATAAATCCATACTTCTATTTATACTTGTATACTTCAATTATACTTCTATTTACAATGATGAGTAAGTATGCTTGGCTTTATTAACATACCTATGCAAAAATTTAAGAAGTTATATATATGCTATGCCTATAGCTACTGAAACAATAATATGTATAGTAGATACTATTTTGTTAACATCTCCATGTAACTTGGTTTATGCTTGCGATAACCGTTCATATTATGATTATGATTCGAATATGAATTTAAAAGTTATAAGTGTTTTAGCGATTTCATAAAAAAATATGAAATAACATATCTTTTAGCATAAGTTAATTAAAATGTAAATTTAAGGCATACATAAAGACATTACTGTTAATTTGTTAGATCTTAATTTACGAGTATGTAGATAAATAAATATTAAAGTATTATTAATATAGACTGAGTTTCACGATGCTTGTAAATACCTAATATTTAATATTAAATAAAACTCAGTAGGTAGCTTATCATTTAGTTTGCTTGTCAGAATTGTTGGTTTAATTTTGAAACTCTGCCAATACCTCAAATGTATGTATAGGTATTTAGAATGTCAATTAAGTACTCTATTGCGAAAAAGTAACAGGGGCGGGGCCGTATTTTGGAATCGCTCGAATTACTTCCGCACACGGAATCACGAATTTACATGTGAATGCTCATACATTTTTTAAGAATTTACTTGCGAATCTTGTAAGACAATGTAAAGTAATTCTAGCGATTCAAAAATATGGCCCCAGGAACCTATAATAATATACCATAATGTGGTCGTGATGTAGCGCGGTGTACCTAATAAATATTTTGTGTTCTGGCTAAGAGTTGCTCTGACGTGTAAAGAAGAACGAGTCTCAGTTGTTCCTGCAAAACAGGTGTCAAAATTGGGTAAAGTTAGGTATATTTTTGTGCGGACCACTTGTCGCTTTTGAATAAAAAATAGTTTGAAATATATATAATACGATTTTTATTTTGTGCACATATAATAATAATATGCTGATTAATGAATATAAATGAGGAATTTTTAAGATAGATAAAAATGTGTTATTTAAACTCATTGTTGTCTAAGAATCGATCTAAATAAATTTGTCTAAATGCACTAAATATTACAAAAGCTCGCGGGAAACATCACTCACTTAGCTTACGTTAAGTTAGCGAGCCCCAACAAGTTACTTCATCCCCCCGGAGTCCGGACGGACTTACCTGAGACAGCCACCTTTAGAATAATTTCGAAAGATGATAAAGCTTAATATAGATCGAATCACGTTAGGTGAATAATGGATTCTTTATAATTGACTTGTTACCATCGCGTCTGTAAAAAGTTATAACGAAGTAGGTACCTATAATATACTTAGAATGGGCTAGATGACTAAATTTCAGTTTATAATCCGTCGCGGTAGATTAATAAAAAATATTGGACACGTAGGTATTTTCCTTTGAGTCGAAACGCAGGACGTCACGCCTAGGTACCTACAATTATTTATACTTAGTTATGACTTTATGACTCCAAACCTTAAAGCGTTGAAAAAATACTTAATCTAATTAAGTTCAATAATTTCAATTTCAATAGTTTAAAAAAAGCGAAATATACGGGTCTATAATTTTTTTTATTATCTATATGGACTAATTAAAATTTCGATTTTCATATGCGTAAGATTTATTTTGCAAAAACAAGTAAAAATAGATCATCAACTATGATTTAAAACTTGAATGATGTGTTAATATACAAACAATCACATAACTTCGCCTTGATCATGTACCATAACACATACCCTATAAAATCTGAGCGCTATGGATTATTAACGCGGGATAGGTCGACTGAACAATATGAATATAACGAGGTAAAAGGCAATGAAAGCTCCGTTTAGTCCTCTTGTATTTCACTTCCCATAAAAACTTAGGGGATACCCTGAAATATATTGGGGGAAAAAGGTCTACGCGGTCCATCATTAAAGGTAAATTGCTCTGCTTTATATCCGTTGAAATGTAAAGTGCTGAAAACATTTGAATGCCGTACTCAAGCGGCATGTCGTGAGCCCGCCGCGACGCGACGCGACGCCACCGCTACATTTTTTATAACACTACACTACTGACATATTTTTTCATTTATTTTTGAATCACTCAACTATGAATTTAAATTGCCTGCTATTTATATAAAAGTGGTCGTTGACATAACGAACGTGCTGCATACGCGGCACGAAATCAACGGGGGATCACAGAGAATTGGAAACACACGCGCCCTCATATGCACACATTATTTTGAGTCCGCGTTTGTACTTAGATCAATGAAGATAGATACATAGAGGATGACAAACAATTGGGCGTAAGAGATGTTAGCATGGCAAATAATTAATATCGATCGGTTCGTTACAAGCTCAAGGAGTAGATAAGGTAAATGTTACAATACTCGGCAGTTTTTGCATCTCCACGAATTTTTAGAGTAACAAAAAACTACGATTATTATAAGATTGATAACCTTGATATATTTTTTAGTGGTGTTAAAAAATTCTAATATAATCGAATCGAGTCGAATTATAGTCTATGAAAAAACTACCTCCCGAGAAAAAGTTATTTTTATTATTATATTCTTTAATATAAAATTACTAGCTGTGCCCCGCGGTTCCACCCGCGTGACTTTCGGAATTCCCGCAGGAACTCCCTTTAGGGGGAAGAAAAATAGATAGTAGCCGATTCTCAGGCTTAAAGAATATGCATAAAAAATTTCATGAGAATCGGTCAAGCCGTTTCGGAGGAGTATGGGAACGAACATTGTGACACGAGAATTTTATATATTAGGTGTGATTTAGGAATCGACATTGTGATTAATAAACAATAATGTCGTTTCTTTCCTTACCGGTAGGGCTTTATGCTAGACACTTTTAATTATATTAATCAGACTAAATAAACAAATTAAATAAACAAAATACCTATATACCTCTTTCTTTAGGTAAGTATAGCGAAACTCAATTGTGTTTTATATTGTGTCGTCCAAATCCAATAAAATTCCATGTCGCCAAATATAATTAAATACATTGAAATATACTAACGATTAAAAAAAAAACAATATTGCTAAGACACTGTCAAACTTACCAACGTTTACCTTGCAAGTATCTATTGTCGAATAATACAAGGAGCTTTAATGAGATCTTTGAGGTTAACGCAGCCGTAGTCGCGTGCTTGCTTAATTTTCATTATAAAATCTTCAGAAAGCGTGTTAAGTACATAAGTAGTGGGTGTTTTACGCTCACTCGTGTAACCCGGCACTAGCTGGAAACATGGTTAATATCACATGAAACCAAAGGTAATATTAAACTTTATTGGGGTAAAATTAGATCAAGTAGGCTGTTGTCTATACCTACTTGTCATCTCAAAGCTTATATAGAGAGTAACAGCATTCCAAATTAATTGAAAATAAATGAATTTGCTCCTATACAGAATAAAAAGGATATTACTAACTAGTAACTACGTTATATAAAATAGACTCTATTTTTGGGAGACGGTATGAAACGTGGCCGGTACGTGATAGGGAAGTACCTATTCGCTTTGTGCAAGTCATTTGTTGAAAATTGATTATCTTTGTATATTTTCACTATCTATTTGGAAGGAAGGGAGTTCCTTCCTAAAACTATTTTATATACTTACCTAAACTAGCTGTGCCCCGCGGTTTCACCCGCGTGAGTTTCGGAATTTTCGCAGGAACTAAGTAGCCTAAGTTACTTCCTATAACATCAGCTTCCTGCCAGTGAGACTCCCGTTAAAATCGTTCTAGCCGTTTCAGAGATTAGTCGGAACAATCAGACAGACAAAAATTTTAAAAATTGACTTTTTATGTAAGTACCATATACTATAAGTACTATAATTTCATATGCTGTTAATTTGGAATTACAAACTAGCTGTCCCGCGCGGTTTCACTCGCGATAATTTCGAAGTTCCCGCGTAATTGTTCCATGCAAACTTTGCAATCCATTTCATCCCCTTAGGGTTGAATTTTCAAAAATGTCCTATTCTGTACCCCTGACAACGCGTCTCCAAAATTTCATGATGATCAGTTAAGTAATTAAGTCGTGAAAGCGTAACAACAGACAAACAATCTAACTTACATTCATATCTGTCGCAGGATTAGGATGTGTTCGGCAAATCGTTATAATCCATCCGCTTTTCTCTGCGAGCACCTTGACACCCTAGGTCAAGTTTAGTGACGACAACAGAGTCAAATGTTGCTGACTTTTGATATGCGACACCCATTACAACACAACATTACGCTCGGCGTTCCTCAAAAGGCCGACCGCTGGTAGACGGGTAAATTATAAAATCTGCCTTTGACATACCACAAAGTTGCTCGATTACCAAGATACAAGCTTCAAACGAAGTGTAAGATCAGGTTTCGTAAACAAGATTTAATTATGTATTAATCTCACTCCAAACTATATATAATACACAAAGTAGAAATTAGCAGTTAGAACATTTTACTCGGTACCTATATTTTCTTCCATATCCATGACATCATCATTGCGAATTGAACTATATACCTACTCTCTGTGTCACGGGTTCGATCCCATGCGTAATAGGTATAGTAAACAATTATATAATGAACCTTGAAGATGTTTAGTATGTATTCTGCGTAAGTTTTCACAGCAAAAGTTTATTTTACTTTATAATTATTAAGTAAATCAAGTATTATGATGTCAGTCTCACGGTACAAATAAAGTAATTTATCAGTATACTATAGTACATGCTATGCTTAGTTTTGGACAAGGTAGCCACGTTTCTGCCAGCATCTCAAGAATTCTGTACATAATTGATAGACTAAGCTGGCGGAATTGGGTATTCTCCAGGGTATGAAAATCAAAATTTAGGGTGGGGGACTCGTGATGTCATTATTCAGTATAAGCCCCGTACAAACTGCACGGAGTGGTGACGTCACCCGAAATTTCAACTCAATGTATCGCTGTTATTTTTTGATTACTTACGTAAAAAAAGTAAAAATACGTGTCCAATATTTGTTACTAATCTTCACGACGGACTAAAAAAAAATTGGTCAAGTAGCCAATTAGATGGGTGAGGTAAGTGGTAGGTATGATGTTACGGACACTTTCCGTTACCTGCACAGGTTCAATTTTCTTCGGAAAATTCCCGTTCCCACTGTCGATTACACTGCCCAATCAGTACTGACGATCTTATGTTATCTTAGTTAATAGGGTAGGCCGATAGGGCCTAGGTACTTCGGATCTTTTGTGCCATCCCCATCCTGTGAATCTCCCTCTGCTTCCTGAAGACCTTTGCGGCGAAGGCTAGTATGCAGTGGAGGGGTAGGAACCTTAAGTCTCTGATTCTTGGTAAGCCGTCCCAGAAGGCCCATACGTTTACGAGCCAAGGCATCGCACTCGCACATGAGATGTGCCATTGTTTCCACCTCTACGCCGCACCCTACTGACGATACTTAGTAATGTTGTTATTAGTAACGTAACTAAAATGTATAATACTAGCTGTTCCTCACGGTTTCACCCGCGTTAATTTCGGAGATCCCTCGGGTATTCCGAGATAGAAGTACTTACTACCCTATATTTAGATAGAAGTACTTACCCCTGACAACGCAAAATTTCGTGGTGATCGGATAAGCTGTACCCGTGAAAGCGTAACAAACAAACAAACAAAAAACTCACTTTCCCGTTTATAATATTAGTAAGGATTGCTAATCCTACTATTTATAAATACAAATGTGAGTTTGTTTTGTTTGTTTTGATTTCACAGCGTAACTACTCATAATCTATAAACATGAAATTTTACATATACGTTGTCAAGTGTACAGAAAAGGACCCAGGGTACTCAGAAATGAACGCGGGTGAAACCGCGGGGAACAGGTAGTTTGAAATAAATTATCCCATTCTAATCATCTTAAGATCGGCTGGAAGAATACATACGACGTCTTACGGCATCAAGCTGACCTTTGTATCCGGCATCCCCTACCTATTTAATTGCAATTGATCAATTAATAAATCATAAACCTACAAATTACTATTTAAGTTCCATTTATTTCATTTCACAAATGATTATTAATGTTTACAATTCGTATCTTAATAATATAATAATATAAACCTATGTTAGAATGTTATAGTAAAATACGTTTAGTACTCGTGCGACTCTTGCTTTTTAAGATTTTATCCGTCTTCGATCTTTAAAATTTTGCTGAAATCAAAACCACCGGTAACGACAATCAACTCATTATGTTATAAACGATGGTGGTTGTCGTTCCAAGTGTATCATTTAGGGCGGCCGAAGGCGAACAATAGGTGGTAATCAATAAGAGCCGCCGGTCGGGCCATTGTGTTCCTAATGTGTGGGAATTAGCTATTTGCTCCATGACGAAGACAAATTATATCCCCTCTTCGATTAATTACACAGCTTAACTGCGTTGTCAATATGTACTTAGGCATAACAAGGCACATAGGTTTACAGAAAGTATAAGAAATTTTGGAATTTCCATATGAAATAAAAAAATAAAGAATCCAATTACTTATCGATGACACTGCAAAAGATATATGGAGACCAGAGTTGAAACAATTTTGACACTTTGCTTCATATTATAACAATTTTCAATAATACAAATCAAATAAGGTGTCAATCGATAGTTTATTACCTTTTCATTACTCATACTCGGAAAGTAGGTCTGAAGTTGCCTGAGAAGCGGGTTGAAAGTAACCCTTTTCAGCCCTAGGGAGAATCGCTTTCAACTGACAACTGTCAAATTATTAAAAAAAAACTAGGTCTATTTTCACATTTCTATTGAACCATGTTTCAACTTTCTATACAGCCAGCGCGATGTAAAATTGAAATAACGTAAAGTTTAAGTAGGTATTAATTAAAATAAAATTCACTCACTTTTTCTTAAGCTAATTCCTATTTATATTTTTTTATTTTCTTTAATTAATACTTAATAATTAAAGAAAATATTTTTTTAGGTCGCCACAATGTAAATAAAAAATACTGGCTGAATAGCTAGCCGGCCAAAGAAAAATAAATTGGTGGGAAAGTGTCAAGCGACTATCCGATCTTCACTCATTTTTTCTTTAGCTAATTCCTATTTTTATTTTGACTTTCCTTGCATTCGTAATGAAAAGCACAGTGTTACCCTCGGGAGAAAGACTTATTTAGTCTCGGGACTAAATAAGTTACTTTCACCCCTAGGATAACAATGTACTATTAAAGTTATCTGACACAAAGAAAGTATAAGTATGAATTCTGAGGAGAACCGACTTGAAAGTTATCTACAAGTAATTTCTATCCGTCATTTTTGGTTTTCTTGACAGTCTGAGAACGTGTTTTGTTTCTTTGATTAGTATGTTTTTTTAATCGTCCCGCTTCGATTGTCTCTAATTCATTTATACAGAAAAGTTAGGTAACACAGTGGATATTAGCTTTAACTTTCACCAATTTGTTTGCTTAGTCTTTCTAGGTGGAGCGTTTGTCAGTATGAATAATCCTCCCATATTTTATGAAATTACAAACAAGAAGCAAAACACAAATGTTGATAAAATTGTGCCGGCCCTACTATTTCAATCGTTAGTTAAAGAGCTTTCGAAACATAAACGCAACCAAAATACAAAATATAGGTAGGTTAAAAAAAGCTTTAAAACTTTTCACGATTTTTGCGATGTAGGCTCCACAATTACAAGACCACCCTCTATGAGTCACGGATGCGGGCGGTGGAAAGCAACTATAGGTACCTGTCCCGGTGTTACCAGCTTGCTAACGGTTTTAAGTTTCTGCGAAATCAGGCTGTTTCAACTCACCTTTGTGTATAATAACCTCTACCTCCCCTATGTCCTTTACAATTTTATATTTATTTTTCATAGGTACTAAGCACATTTATTCAACAAATGTAGGATCTACTTAGTAGTAGTATTAATTATAATACGACTTAGTTGGAATTACGTGTTAGTTTTGTCTATTTGTAGTAATATTACTCTCGAAGTGAGAACGTTTCCCGGAGCTGGACTGTAGCAGTGTTCGTCCCGGGACTCATAAAAAGAGATTGCTTCCAGTCCGACGACGTTTTATTGACTTATTAACATCGATATCAGATCGTAACACTTGACTCTTTGATTTTTTTCAACAAACATTTTACCCGATCCGTTTAACTTCGGAATTTGATATTATGAATTTGTGAAAAGTGGTTGACTATAAAGCATATTTCACTGATGGATCAACAGATTGAAATCAGAAATGTGCATTGAAAACGAAATATGATTTATTTAGTTTGTAAATTCAACAGAAGCTGTAGTTTATTGAATCCAATAATATTAAACTCTACTATCGTAGATTAGTTTTTTGGTAATACCATGCGATTTTTTAGCCTTATAAGGCTTCCGTTTTCTTTCTTTGGGGTACGGAACCTATAGGATCACTTTGTTGTCCGTTTATCTGGCGGTCTGTCAAGACCCTTTATTTCGGAAACGCGTAGAGGTATCGAAATAAAATTAAAACCATATACTTTCTTAAGTCTACGGTCCCTTGAAGCTGTGAAAAAATAAAAAAAATTAAGTTAACGTAAAAAAGATGCGACCGTTTATGCCGCAAAAAACGTATAATTCGACACTTTTAAGGGAATCATAATTTATAGAATATACTTTCCGTTGATTTAGAACTATGAAATTTGGCAAGTTATATCGTCTTATCACTACAAGTAGGTACAGGGAATAATCTGAAAACTATGCATTTGGAGTTAGTTACTTAGTTATAAATCATTAAAAAAATAGTCTTTAATTGAAGTACGTAATCAATCAGCGAGGTTATAAGCAACGGCACAGATAATACAATACTATACTAGTGCAACGGTATGCGCGGTCATATATAATATGCTGTACCTGTACCTACAAAGTACCTACAGAATCCTCGGTGGGCAAGTCCGACTCGCACTTGTCCGGTTTTTTTATCATCGTTTAACTTGCGAACACGGGAAAATAAATAATATGATTTTAATGTCATTAGTCATATCGCTTTGCTTGGACTCAAGAATTTTTTTTAATTACTGATTTATTAAAAAATTAAATAAATGTATTCAAAAAACTATTAAATTATTTTATTTAACTATACTTCATCGACAAAGAAAGCAGTAGTCTATACTAATATTATTAAGAGGTACCTAAAGTTTGTGAGTTTGTGAGGTTGTAGGGGGTAATCTCTAGATCTACTGAATTGATTTTAACAAAGATTTAAAAAAATCTTTTACTTACTAATATAATAAATACTAAAGTGTTCCTGAGTGTCATTGGGTACTTCTCATCCTGGGATTCCCGCGGAAACTCCGTAATTACCGCGGGTGAAACCGCAGGGGAACAGCAAGAAGGTATTAATATTAAGTATTTCTACTCTGCATAAGCATAGAAAATATCATTAACTATATGCATTCCTAGAGTTAAGTACAATATGTCAAAGAGGGCAAGAATTTAACTAAATGTTCGTGAGAATATGCATCGCTTTATGAATTATTTTACCTTCATATGTCGAGGAAATTTAATATTAACACAAATAAAACGAAACCGATTTCTATTAAATAAATTTGCTTTTGTTATGTTTCCTGCCTTACTTGTTTCTTTCCATTTACTTACATTATTCGTTATCGTCGAAAAAAGTACTATAAATTCTTTGCTTTACTTGATAAAAATCAACAATATTATATGTATAGTAAAAGTTAAAGTATGTTTTCAAAATTAACTTTTTCGTGTGCGCGATACGGTGGAGTTCTTTGTAATAACTCGTAATATTGAGGAGGCGAAGTTTCGGAACGCCCGAGTAGATATCGTTATAACATGTACCTACCTATGGTAGAGCACTTTCATGTGTAATAACGACGTTATTATCAAATAATTTCCAAAGGTTTTTTTATCTAGAGCGCTAAATATGTAGAATGAAAAACTGCGGAAACTTAAATATTTGTTTTAAAGGCCTATACCTACTTATAGATTGTTATTCGATTTTAGAAAGATCTTAGAAAGCCTAAAAGTATTTTATAATATATAACTTAGGGAATACTGTAGTTTCCTAGCTGTGGCAGAATTCGTACAGTAAATTTTTTATTCCTGAGATTACTTCCTACATCCAAACTAACAAACTTAAATTTACTGACTTACAAACAAAAATTAGCACGGATTTTAAATTCTAATAGCAAAAACGAAAAAAAAAAAACCATTTTTTTTTACATAGAATTTGTTCATGACACTTCTCTTCGCGGTTTATAAACTACATAATTAGGTGATGAGTGATGATGGAATTAATGGTTTTGAATGCATACGGCAGTACTGTTTTAAATTACAACCATAGTGGGAATTTTATACGCTTTACATTTTAAATGGTCAAATCTCATATTTACATGAACTTATTGCGATGGAACAAAATTTGTATTTTCAGTTATACCTATACCTACCTACTAAGTATTATACAAGGAAAGCATTTGGAAAAACATGGTTTTGTTACGTTCATTAGTTTTTGCGTGATGCGCGTATAAACATACAGACAAATCAACATACTGAAATTTTAAAAGTTATTGTTTTTAATTCTACCAGAAATAGATATTAATGATATGGGATCTGAACCCGCGACACCTGGTGTAGCAGTCAGGATCGCGAATCACTATAGTTCGACTGTGATTTTATATTAGTTTATATTAGGTGTTTGAGGGGAGACACACGGGTTCGGGCGGGGAGGTAAACTTCGTGCAACATTTTGCAATCCAGATTAAAAATAATTTCCTACGGACCAAAATTTTTGGTTGAAGATTACTAGGCGTGGTTGCTCCCGCGCAGAGCGTCGAAGTCACTCAGCCTTTAATTTAGAACATCCTCGGGGGCGCCCCCAGCCGGCACGAGGACGAGCTGCGAAGCCAAAGGTGAGTACTAGCATAGATTTCTATACATTCATCCCCGCGCGAAGTACAAGCCGGTGGTCTTTCGGCTAGAGCCTCAACCTCGAAGAACAGGATCCTCAGCTGATTCAAATCCCTACATTTCTGGTGGACTAATATAAAATCACAGCCTCTAGTTTCTACATCTCTATATGGAATTCTCTGCCTTCTACTATAAGAGATTCCAAATCTATATCCTTAAGTCACGTCTTCACGCATATTTTATGTCGCTTCTTCCTTAGTTATTGCAGTTTCTGTATACATCCTCATGTATTTAGTATATTTTTATAGTTTTTATTTAATTATCTGTACTTTACCTATCTATGTATTGCATGTAATATTTCTTATAAATAAATAGTTAACACACCTTCGATTTATTAGGTATACTTAGGTACTTATAATTTACGATTTTTTTAGAATTTATTTGCTATATTACTGTACCACCTACCTACTATCTTTACTGCAACAAATGTCTCCATACTCCGCCCGGTAGTCTGGAAGGGATCGCTTCATAGTGATAAGGCCGCCAATTGTAGCCACTTCATACTTTCTGTTTTTAAATTTTTTGTTATTGTACTGTTTGTGGTGTTCAATAAAGTGTTTTCATTCATTCATTCATTTTTAATTCCTACTAAACCACTAATTAGTGGTTTGATTTATTCTTATGAACGTTTTATAAAGTTTTGTATATTTCAACTGCACCTTGTTAGATTGCGAGAGTAACGTCGTAAAATTATTATTTATTTAGGTTTTCGACCCAATTTCGTAGTTAGTGGTCAACAATGTATTTTCGGTTCTTATCGAGACCGAATCAAGGGTCGAGGTTTCAGCGCGCACTGGCTAAAGGACGGTTTTATGTAACAGTCATCGAAAATTGATTAAGTTAATATATTTTGCAAACAGTCAGTGGTGAGTTAAAAATAGAATGAAAAACTGCAACTTATTGGATAAGTAGTATTCAGACTGACTGTAGTGCGAGTTTTTCATACCATTGAAAAAGAAATCACAATTTACGCTCGTGCCAGAACTAGTTGCGTATACATTTAATATATTTTTCATTACTAATACTCGGAAAGTAGGTCTGAAGTTGCCTGAGAAGCGAGTTGAAAGTAACCCTTTTCAGCCCTAGGGAGAATCGCTTTCAACTGACAACTGTCAAATTATTAAAAAAAAACTAGGTCTATTTTCACATTTCTATTGAACCATGTTTCAACTTTCTATACAGTCAGCGCGATGTAAAATTGAAATAACGTAAAGTTTAAGTAGGTATTAATTAAAATAAAATTCACTCACTTTTTCTTAAGCTAATTTCTATTTTTTTATTTTCTTTAATTAATACTTAATAATTAAAGAAAATATTTTTTTTAGGTCGCCACAATGTAAATAAAAAATACTGGCTGAATAGCTAGCCGGCCAAAGAAAAAGAAATAGGTGGGAAAGCGTCAAGCGACTATCCGATCTTCACTCATTTTTTCTTTAGCTAATTCCTATTTTTATTTTGACTTTCCTTGCATTCGTAATGAAAAGCACAGTGTTATCCTCGGGAGAAAGACTTTCACCCCTAGGATAACAATGTACTATTTTTCATTAGTGCTGAAAACATTGAATCATAGTTTGATACACGTGTTGCATAAAACCACTCACATAACAAGCCTTATAATGAGCCGTAACTTTCGATCGCTAACTTGGAAATTGTTAGGTAACCTTTTGCTTTGACTTCATACTGTATATTTAATATTTTGGTATTTTTCAGTAATTTATTTAAATACTAGCACAATTATCAAAAGAACTTTACAACAGTTGGATAAATAAACTTGTCCTTTTTAAAACTATTGTAATTAATAGGTTTATAAATAATAGCTGTTATCAATTAGTACCTTCTAGTAAAGTATCAAAAGATTAGGAGTGTTTTTTATCCTGATATTTCTTTCAACTCTGCATTCATGTTTCTAAGTTAAAATTGATAAATAAATAAAATTGCTCCATAAATAAAACTACTTGCTTACGTATGCCGTACCTGTACTTAAAAAATTACGTCGTGATTAACTGATTAAAACGATTAACACTCAGACCTAGTTTCTACATATTGCTTGGTGTGAAAATTTGGAATTTTACACAAGGCTTTCTTTTAATACTATGAAAGATTTTTTGGCTATTCAGTCCCTGAGCAGAAACAGTAAAATAAGTGTGAAACCAGCTATAGTAGCTAGTATGTACCTATATTTACATTTATACAATATATAAAAAAAATTGTAGTTTGTAATTCCAAATTAACAGCTTTTCACTAAATGCATATGAAAGTATATACGATACTTATAGGTATATAAAAAAATAAATTTTTAAAATTATTTTCTGTCTGTCTGTCGGTCTGTCTGTATAGTCCGGCTAATCTCTGAAACCGCTAGACCGATTTTAACGGGACTTTCACTGGCAGACAGCTGATGATGGAGTAACATAGGCTACTTTTATTTTAGTAAATATAGTTCCTGCGGAAATTCCGAAACTCACGCGGGGCACAGCTAGTAAACAATATATCCGTATACTTATATGAGTTTTGATTACATTTCCACTTTAGTTACAGTAACACCTTTACATGTGTAGATGTTAATTTATTAATAATGCCTGTGCATATTTATTTCAGTTTAGCGCGACGATGTGAACACTCGCGGGCCGCATTTTGTCACGCGAAGCGTTTGTTTCAGTGATGCATGACGCTTCTTTAAGCAAATGAACGTAATGAATATTCATCAACGAAAAGCTTGCGTTGTAAAGTGTTTCATACTACATTATAGTGTCAACGCAAATATCTATCCAACTCGGGAGATTATTGCGCAATTTTACAATGTCAGACAAGATTTAAAATAAAATAAAATTAGTCGTAATTATTATTATTTTGCATTCCGTAGTACTAGTTTGTTCGGGATGGATTTTATTGCAGTTTTACGTATCATTCCAGGTCGGCAACGCACCTGCATGCCTTCTGGTGTTGCAGATGTCCATTGGCGGAGGTAATTACTTACCATCAGGTGTACCACTTGCCCGTTTGCCCCCTATGACATAAAAAACAAACTGCCAGTGATTTCAGTATTCTAATAGGTAAATCTAATATTTTTTATTCCAGTAAAACTGAAACAAAAGTTAGTAAATTGTTATTATATTTATAGTATAAGCGTGGCAAGTATTTAAATAGGTAAATGATGTTGTAGGTTCCTACGTGCCAAATTTCATTTAAATCAAACAATAACAGTTTATGCACGATTGAGTCACAAACATCCAAACTGTTAGGTACACATTTTTATAATAATTAGTAGGTTCAAGTCGATTCCTATAGGTAGGTATATAACGTACCTAATTAAATAGATAAATAAATAAATAATACTCAATCCGTAGGTATATAAATAATATAACAATTTTCCTAAAGGTTCAGAAAACTATAAGTAGCATTACATAGGAATCGTTAAATGATTATTATATACCTATTTTCTTCTCGAGATATTAGATAATAATCAGAAAAACATTAAAGAAGAAAATTATTTTATCATTTCGTCCGTTTCTTACAGGATGATAGGTATAGCGGAGTTCCACCGTGCACCGGTAAATGTGATGATTCTTGTTCCATTAGGCATCAGTTACGATTCGTTCGCTGTCACGCGATGTCAGCATTAGGTAGGTACCAGCGAGTATCTATTGCGAGCTTTTTGAACGTGTTGCTTGCGAATATAATATATTGCGAATATAGAGCAGAGTGAACAAGTACTTAATTGGCAGACGTGTAACACCTTAGTTCGTATCTACGCTTACAATCAGGCGAGATTATGGACAAATGTCTGACCAATCGGTTAAAAAAAAATTAAAATTTTGAACTGTTGCGTTAACTATTGATGTGATAATATGTTACGGTCAATGTGATAAAAGCGGCACTGCTAGGGATTAATTTATCACATTAAATTAACTGTGATAGGTACAGCTGGTTCAGTTCATAAATAAGATGTAGAGCTCTCCAACCTAGCGTAGTGAGGTTAGGTTAATACTGGACTGACTTTCATTTAATAACAAAGACGATGAAGCTTGCCAAGCACAGCTCTTGTTCGGAGTCGATCAGTATCATATCAAAGTTAAGGTGGAAAATTAATCAGTTTCACCGGCTTCGTTGGTGATTCAAAGGCGTAGCGAGGCACGGGCAGGGGGGCCGCTGCCAGAAGATGCAGGAATACTCACAAACTATAAAGTAATATCGTAATAAATTACTTTATAGTAGTTGAAAAAAAAAAACAAAGTTGATTTTATTGATAGGTGAATTTGTCTACGCCTGCTCCCCCTTTAACAAAATCCTAGCTCCGCCTTGTGGTGATTATTGATAATAATAACCAGTGATTAATTACCTATAAATAATCACCACATTTATTACACTGGCCGGATCATAAATATTGAGGATATATAACCTCAAGTAGATATAAACTTAGTTATTTTACCATAGACAATGGATGTGGCGCGCCTAAAATTAGTTAAAACACAGCATCCGGTAAGATAGGTAAAGGCACTTAGTGATTACAGTACACGTCTTAAGTGATTACCTACACTTGTGAGTTTGATAGTTGTTTTTTTTTATTTATTTACCTCAATGCAAGTTTAATAATAATAGTAATAATAGTAATGCTTGGACATATTCATACAGCGCCACCTGGTACCAGAAAATGGAAATACAAAAACGAAAGTTGTAGTTTTTTTTTAAAAACGATTTTGAAATTGACAGCCTCCTCCTTTTAGTCTTTAAAAACGTAGTTCTTTCCATCAACCAGGACTTCCAATTATCTTACGCCGTGATTCAAGAATACCTACTAGTTAAAAAAACAAATTGCAAAGTGAAGGGCAAAGCATAAAAAGTAAAATGTACCTACGCTAGGTAATGCTCGGGAAACCCATAACCGCTGAAGTTGAAAGATTCTTCAGTAGCAACCACAAACTAGAAACTATGGCGTATGTTCCTAGCATGCCTCAAAGCAGGTGACCTACAAAGATATAGGGTAAGTTTTTTGATATAATGCTCCTGGAGGCTCAGGATCTTTCAGAATGGTTTTCAAAAGGAAAGCACTTTGCTAATAAATAAAGTACATAAAATAAAACTAGGAATAAAAACCTCTCACTTATATTGGAATGGAAAATAGTACATATTTTCAATGAGAGTTTAAAGATGAATTTATTAAAAAAAAAATAGTCATGATGCACAAGAAATGTCTTTACGGAATAAAATATAGGTAATAAATAAATTATATTTTTTTGATTACTAGCTGTTCTCCGCGGTTTCGCCCGCATTAAATTTGGAGCTTCCGCGGGAATCTCGGGATAAAAGTACCCTCTGTCCTTTCCTGTACCCCTGACAGCGTGTTACATGCAAAATTTCATGATGATCGGTTGAGGCGTTAGGGCTTGAAAGCGTAACAAACAAAAAAAACTACTTTCGCATTTATAATACCTAGTAAGGATCAGACATAATATTATGTAGGTACTTACAATTTAGGAATTATGTATGACTAGCTGATCCCCGCGGTTGCACCCGCGGTAATTTCGGAGTTCCCGTGGGACTATTGGGATAAAGGGGTACTCTTTATCCCAATGTGTCGTCCTCGGTATCCCTGACAACGTGTATGCAAAATTTCATGATGATCCGTTTAGCTGTTGAGGCATGAAAGCGTAACAAACAAACAAACTCGCTTTCACTTTTATTATAGTAAGGATACATGCTAAACATCCAGACTAAGGGTAAATGAAAATGTTATAAGGTACCTATTATTAAAAAACCTATCATAGTAGGGATCACATCTTAATTCTTCTATCATTTAATATCTAATGTGAAAACATGTTATTTTGTCCGATTTTTAATGAAAATTACCTGATGCTTCGCTCGCTGTGTGCGTGGCGCGTGCCTTGTACCTATAGGTACGTCCTTAGCTACGTGTATTGTGTACCTTGTGAATGTAGTTGTACCTAATGGTTTTTCAATTTGAATTTATTTTATTCTGAAAAACTACCGAATTTATAATATTATTTGTTTGCTTATTCTGTTTGTTATTATTTATACTTTCAGCCCTGTAAATATTTGCAGCAAATTTTGCCACATCTTATATAATTATAGTATAGGTTGACCTGAAACTTATATACAAATATATATTTACTACCTACATATTATTATGTTTCATTCAAATCCGTCCAGTAGATACCGCTTAATAGACAGACAGACGGATGATAGACGGATATACAGGCAGATAAAATTGCAAAAACAGCTGGTTTAGTTACCATCATAATAATAATGTAGGATTTAATAAAAGTAAAGGTATGGGAACGCGGTGGGAAAGAAAAAAAAAACAAATGTAGGTGCTACAAAATAGTCTTCTGAGGATTTTGGTCTGTGTGCTCTATGTGTTGATCACGAATCACGTAGGTATAAACTACCGGATGAAATGAAATTTAATGCCTACGTATAATACCTACCTATGTATAAATAGGTTTTACTTACTGTGTCAATATCTCGGATACTTTTTATTTCTAGGAATTACCAAACCAATACCGAAATGTGGGCGGATGAAGCCACTGGCGTCAGCATAATGGAAAAATATGACATTAAGGGCTCGTACAGTGTATGTACTTTACTTTCAACACGTTTCATTTCATAAGCAAGCTGCCAAAATTTATTACGCACCTGTTTTAGTACTTTGTGAACAAATATTATTAACAAATTATCATATAACAATATTATAGCGTCCTTTATCCTTTGAATGAGTGTAAACTTCTCCATAACAAGGTAACAAAGTACTA
This sequence comes from Zygaena filipendulae, assembly GCA_907165275.2. Classification (NCBI taxonomy): domain Eukaryota; kingdom Metazoa; phylum Arthropoda; class Insecta; order Lepidoptera; family Zygaenidae; genus Zygaena; species Zygaena filipendulae. Next base: position 6,306,232 of record OU015657.1, read on the forward strand.
AACCTTAATATTAACGTGAGCGGGTACTTGAGGAGAGCTTATATTTTATGAGATAATTTGAACTTCCAACAATGATTTTGTACATATCCGTATAAAATTTCGCCGCAGGCTTGAAAATACCAAATGAAGTGCTCATTAAGAATTTACAGTGGAAAGTACTTACGATACAACGATTTGTAACTTCAAGAGACTAATTGCTAGACAATTATGTTTGATTATACGCACAAGGGAGCGTTTTAATACGACAAGGCTTTCACTTTATACACTATATTTCAGCTTAGCAATAAAATTACCCTTACAAGGGTTAGATGTCATTCCTACTCACAACTTCACTAGAAGTTAAGGTTCCTTATAGGCGCGTGTGATCGAATCTTTTAATGTAATTCTAACACAAATAGACATTATGTATAATGTCTTAACAAATTTTCATGGGTGTATACGAGAAGGTAGTTTAGGATGAAAGAACTCTATGCTTTCTTTCGGAACCTCAAGTATTAGGTACCTAAATGTAGTTACATTTGAAACTAATTTATTCAGTTGAGACGGGGATGAGTAATTACACGCAATATACATACATACCCACACACAAAACTTTTAATTTTATCACTTACAATAATTTTAGATAAAAATAGCGGTGCCCCGCGGTTCCACCCGCGTGAGTTTCGGAATTCCCACAGGAACTATTTTTTTCATAAACAAAATAAGGCTAGGTTATGCCTTTTAACATCAGCTATCTGCTAAGGAAAGTCTCGTTAAAATCGGTTCAGCCGTTTCAGAGATTAGCTGGAACAAACAAACAGACGGACAGAAAACAATTTTAAAAATTGATTTTTTTATGTAAGTACCGTAGGTAGGTATACACTTTCATAATTATGCATTTAGTGAAAAGCTGTTAATTTGGAATTACAAACAGACACTTTAATTTAATTTATGTGGGTCGCTTTCTGTAATAAAAACAAATCAATACTGTAGATACTGCTATGGCTCGATAAACTCTCTGATGCTATAAGTTTGCTCCCAGGGCTCCGCAATTGTTTTCTGCAGTGTTATCTCGTTGAAGTTATGCCGAAACAAACACCATCGTTGTAATGTGCTTAAGTGAACGATGTTGCCCTAGCGAATTCCACGAGTTTGCCAATTTGATGTTTTATAGCCGAAATGTTTTATTATTCGGAAGAGAGATCTCGGTCAACGGACGTAGTTTTTTTTTATCTCGGTGCACACTGAACCATCCAATATAACTGGCATTAACTTTAGCAACAAGATTAAAATGCCAATACAAAAGTTTTAAATTCGACTGTACTGTAAGTATACTGCATGGTTATTTTTAATTACAGTCGAATTCAGTTGAATAATGAATAAAACCGATGACAGGGGAGAATAATTTATAAATATAGATGAAAATGTTTAGGTAATCCAAAATAATCAAGTACCTATAATAACCGTATTTCAGATCAAGTACGGACATCACTGTGATTACTTTGAATGATAGTAGTGTTAAAAAATATTAAAAAAATTCTAACCACACTGTTATTATGTGCTATATTACTTTACTAATACTTAGCTTTAAACTAGCTTTTAAATTGATTTAAAGCTAAATTTTAACCTTCAAGGGGGCGCGGTATTTGAAACGGTAAGAGCGGTCGCGTGTGACCTAAAAATCTATGAAACCTTAATTATTTCTTTATTTTCTATACAGATTTCATTATCATTATTTAGGGACAAAAATTTTAGAAAAAATAAACTCAAATAAAAAAAATCAGAGAGATCATTGTTTTCGATTGCCTGTTTTCTTTTGAGCACATTTCGCAAGTTTGGAACTACCGATTAGTTCATCTTTAATGCTTATATTCACATGCTATATTACGCTTCTTTTGAGTTTCCTTAAAACGTTCCCCATCCTAGGTTTTGTTTAAACTTTTTTTTGTCAGTTTTGATAGTATTTTTTGATATTTCCTTAAAAAATATCACGACAAGCGCGCGGCGTGCTTTTCACGTCGCGTCGGCGCCGCGTCTAAACAAATGCGATATTTGCACTCCTGGGGGTGCAGGTAGCAATAGTACATTGTTATCCTAGGGGTGAAAGTAACTCTACTTAAGTAACTCGCTAAGTCGCTACGCTCGGGCGCCAAACCCCGTCTCGGGACTAAATAAGTCTTTCTCCCGAGGATAACACTGTGCTTTTCATTACGAATGCAAGGAAAGTCAAAATAAAAATAGGAATTAGTTAAAGAAAAAAATGAGTGAATTTTATTTTACATAAGTCAACCATTAGGTGTGCTACTGGCCAGTAAGTATGCCCCCTATGACATAAAAAAAAACTTGAGTTTCTGCAGTATCCAGCTGTCAGTTGAAAGCGATTCTCCCTAGGGCTGAAAAGTGTTACTTTCAACCCGCTTCTCAGGCAACTTCAGACCTACTTTCCGAGTATGAGTAATGAAATAGTACATTGTTATCCAAGGGGTGAAAGTAACTCATTTAGTGCCGGGACGGGGTTTGGCTCCCGAGCGTAGCGAGGGCGCCAATAGTTCGAGGCACTAAATAAGTTACTTTCTCCCGAGGGTAACACTGTGCTTTTCATTACGAATGCAAGGAAAGTCAAAATAAAAATAGGAATTAGCTAAAGAAAAAATGAGTGAAGATCGGATAGTCGCTTGACACTTTCCCACCTATTTCTTTTTCTTTGGCCGGCTAGCTATTCAGCCAGTATTTTTTATTTACATTGTGGCGACCTAAAAAGAAATATTTTCTTTAATTATTAAGTATTAATTAAAGAAAATAAAAAAATATAAATAGGAATTAGCTTAAGAAAAAGTGAGTGAATTTTATTTTAATTAATGCCTACTTAAACTTTACGTTATTTCAATTTTACATCGCGCTGGCTGTATAGAAAGTTGAAACATGGTTCAATAGAAATGTGAAAATAGACCTAGTTTTTTTTTAATAATTTGACAGTTGTCAGTTGAAAGCGATTCTCCCTAGGGCTGAAAAGGGCTACTTTCAACCCGCTTCTCAGGCAACTTCAGACCTACTTTCCGAGCATGAGTAATGAAAAAGTAATTTGCTTATTTCGTGCACAGTGAAATAATTACTGGCTACTGGAGATTGGAAATATATAAGATGGAAAAAAAAACGAAATGAACTAAAATAACTAAAATAAAGAACTAAAATATCCCAAGTGCGGTCGATTCGACACCGCGCGACTTGCAGGTTGAATTCGGTCTGGCAGATTGGCTTTGCAAGCGTAATCTCTTTGATTCGAGGCCGTGAATAATACGTGGGCCCAAGTAATTATTATTCTCCTTGCAATAAAATTTCCCACCTGAGTATAACCAGCGGTGGAATCGCAACAATTTATAACGACGAGTCGTCCATAGCACCGCTTACTTCTAGTCTAGAGCTTTCTATTTAATTGAATACAAAAGTTAAACGCTCCAAGTCACTTTATTCTCCAGCGAATATCTGCAAAGTCCATTTGCTCTGAAAGTAAGCATTTAGGGCCAACAATTTCCTTTCTTAATTAGTTTTAAATTATGCGACGATAGCTTTGTTAATTCGCTAATTTTGCACAAGGTTCCCTTTTGAGTTCGAAAGGTAAACGATAAATAATTAGCCAATGGTTTTATCTGTATAGGTGTCGTAAGAAGTGTTTGCTCCACTTACACACTAATGGAGCGAGTTAGCGTCTTTATTACCTTAATAGATTCAACTTTTTATTATTATAAAGAATTATAGCCTCATTACAAAACCAAGGGGAATGTAAATGTTCAGTTAAATGCCGTTATGTATTTTTTTATTTTGTTAGTCTGTTTTTAATCAGAACTTAATTTTAAAGTCTACTAAAAGAGATACTACAAATTATACCAAACGAGAATAAGAGGATCAATTACGTACGTGTATATACAAAACTCATAAGGGCATTACAAAATACCTTATACCTACTTGGTTACCGAATACCTACGGCTGCTTTGTTATCAATAACAGCAACATATAGAGTCGTAGCATTTTCGTAGCATTGTTATAGGTGCTACCGCAGTAAATGTGCTAATTACGTGAGTTATTCAAAATATTGCCTTTAAAATATGCAAAATAAATACATATTTAAATATATTTTTTTATGGTTGAATATATATTTTTTTTCAATTTATGTGAGTTATTGGAAATATTCCATTTGAAATATATATCAATATATTTAAAATATGTATATGGTTGAAATACATAAGTTTAATTAAATGTATGTATAGGATATATCTTGGTGAGATGAGGTCGTTCGAGGACAACGTATAAGTACCGATCAGTAAAGGACCCCATCAAAATCGAGCATGTATTTTATTTATTTAAACTTTTTGCACAAAATGGTACAAAAGGCGGACTTAATGCCACCGTGGCATTCTCTGCCAAGACCAAGACTAAGACCAACTTCAAGATTTGCAGAAAGTGCGCTTGGTGGTGCTTTTAAAGTCAGAAAAATACGTAAATATAATACACACACAGACACACACACAGTAAACATGTAAGTATGCGAAGGATATTACGATGCGGATGAGGCGAAGAGAATGCGTAAGAATCGTATATATCAAATGAACATTAAATGGTCTTTGTCTGGGAGCCTTATTTTATTTTGCTTTATTGAGCTTATATTATTTTGTTACACCTTTTATAAGAAAACCGATTTTAGTATTCCATAAATACTAAAATGGATTATACCAAAATGATAAAAATAACAAACAACTGATTTAATCCAGAAGATAAAAATTAAAACACACGTAATATTGTGCTACCACTGATCGGTTTGAATTCCAAGCCCGCTTATGTCTGCCCACTTGTGTTGTTTTGCTCACGACGCGCGACGAGCAGACCACATACGCTCACGCTCACATACTAGCACCCTCTCCCTATTTGGCTTGGCGCTGACTTCAAACCGATCAGTAGTAGCACAGATCAATAATAATAGTTATTACAGTGTTTTGTTATTTTTACTTATTACTTATTTGAAATTTAAGGTAGTATTATATTTTTACGTTGCAAATACTGCGTACCTATATGTATAATATTATCTCAATTATCTATCCTCGTTATTATAATAATAAATGAATAGTTATTTGAATGCGGGAAGCACAGGACCTGTCGTTGTGGCTATTCTTGGGGGAGGTCTATGACTCTACGTCCAGCATGCAGTGGACGTCTTTCGGCTGACATGATGATGATAATGATATTTCTATATCAATTTTTATGTATTTACATTTAGAGAATTAAAATCATAATTAAAAGATAGAATTTGTTTTGGTTTTAACTCAATTAAGCTTCTCTTTTCTTTGACTTTGATCTATCCAAAGTTGAGATAAAACAAAGTCTTTCTTTTCGTGAGCCGAGTGGTATAACGTTAGTCATAATTAACAGTTTTTTAATAATTTTAAACTTAAAAAATACTTGAGCGCTTTAGTGAATGCGTTATATGCATTATATTTAGTACTTTACAAAACCTTGCGAGCGGAGGCATGCAGGGTATCAGCCATAGTTTGTTAATATTATTGTTAATGTAGGTACAATCAGTGTCATCGGGCTGGTAGTAACCCGTCGGTCGTGGCCGACTGAAAACCGGAAATTAAATGTTTCGTATAGAACATTTAACATAATTTATGGTTTTAGTGTTTAAAGCTTCACAACTTTTATAGAGTACTTTAAAGGATTAAGCGAAATAACGCCTGTCAAAAACAAATAAGTACATTTTGCATTAAAGACTTCCAACTAAATAGTATTAATAGAGCCACTTATCGATTTAATACTGAAATCAAATTTACCAATAGTAATGATAGATATTTATTGATCTTATTACTTAAGTACTAAACAACTTTTATTTCCGTGAAAAAAGTTTCTTTTTTTATTAATCGTAATACTACTACTAAAATTATAAATGTGAAAGTGTGGATGTTTGTTACTCAATCACGCAAAAACGGTTGAACGGATTTGGATAAAGTTTGGCATGCAAATTGTCAGGGGTACAGAGAAGGAGATAGGGTACTTTTTATATCGGAATTCTTGCGGGAATTCCGAAATTAACGCGGGTGAAACCGTGGAGCACAGCTAGTACCAACATAAATATAAATGCCGGTATATACGGTTTCCGCCAAAAACTCACCCGTGTATCCACAAGCACACAGTTCAGTAGTTTCGGAGTCCATCGCGGACAAACAACGTGACACGTGATTTATATATATTAGATGAGCATTCGCATGTGAATCTTGGGATTCCGTGTGCGAAAGTAATTTGAACGATTAAAAAATACGACCTCTATCACCTGATTAAAAAAAAGTGTGTGTGTCAGCTCCGACGCACGACTGGAGATTACTCCTGATTTTTTTTGTTATCTCTGCTTAGGAATTTTGGCGGGAATTGCGCAAAAATGGACGTCAGTTTTATTTCTTTGTTTTACAAATTAGTTTATCATGATTAATATTGTGTGAATGTCGTGGATTTTGCATAATAGTGATTGATCCATTAGCGATGAGTACAGCGTGCGAACACCGTGAAATGAGATGAAATAGGAATTCCGTCAGTAGGTTATCGTTTTACTATACTTACAACTTCCCACAGAGCGTCTTGAAAGAATTTTCAAAATTGGTTCAGTAGTTTCAGAGATTACCTACTCCCTACAACGTCACAAACTCACAATTCACAAACTCACAAGCTTTAGCTCGATATAATATTAGTATCGATAGCAACGTCTTGTTGCCATAGCAACGTTTCGACTGCGCATGTCATTTGTAAATAACAACGTCTAGGTGCCATAGCAACGTGTGTAGGATAAGTTGCGCACGAACATAATACTACCTACCCAGGCGAGTCGACGATGCTCTAAAATTATGAGGATCTCGAGCGTCGTTGGGGCCCATTACTAACAGAATTGATCCATGTCGATGGTCGAATTAAATGAAATTTATTATTTATTTTATTTTTATTGGGTTATGAAGATAAGGAGGTAGAAAGAAAATAAGGTTAGATGATGTTTCTCTTACCGGGCGGTGGATTGAGCTTCTTCACGAAAAAAAAAAAAATCAACCACGCTCGAGAATGTCGTGGTGGCGGTTTTTTTTGCAAGTTTGTGATCCTCTTACTCTCTTGCGTCACGTTCAAACCGTCGGATTAATCATATACACACTTTCAGTATTTGATTAACCATATCATAATCTGACGCGCTCGAGTATTCCTAGCTATCGATTTTTTTACTATTCTGATCGTCTATCCTAGATGCGCGAATCTGTGTAGAGGGCCTTTATTTGGTGGAGGTACTCAACATGGTGCAAAGTATTCGCCAATATGTTAATCTAACGTGCTTGAGTGACTCGAAAAATCCCCTCTTTGGCGGGATACCATAACGGAGAAAGTTTGATTTTACTCCCCATAAATTTACATAGGATTCTTAAGGAGTAAACTCCAACAATGGATATTATAGAATTACAGGTAACAGGTACCTACCGGAATTGGAATTATTCGCGTTTTAGTGCCAAAATGCTAATTAGAAAGGCAAAAGCGACGACCGGGAAATGAGCACTCTCCGACGCCAAGAATCATGAAGAGGATGCCTCCATTAACTTTTATTATGCGCCATTTTAAAGCGTGTCGTCCAAATTAGTTGGCCCTATTTGCACAACGTCTTCATAGCATCTACAGCTGTTCCCATTAGCAAAATGATTGTAGAAATTAACTTGTTGATTCCGGATTTATAAAATCTTGATGAAGAAACATAACTACTTTTACACAAGAATAAAACTCACCGTGCCATATTTGATTGTTTAATTTAATCAAAATTATTAACACAATCGCAATAGTGAAGCTAGAGTTAACTAAGCCATACAAATAAAATTTACTAATAAGATTTTAAAAGAAATAGATAGTGCTATTTGTGCAGGACGACCGACGTGCCCGAGACAACCGACGTCTTCATAGTATAAGCTAGGTATAAGTAATAATGTATAGCAACATAAGTATAGAAAGATTGTATAGGTTTAGAGGTGCACCTATAATTTTAAAATAGTCTAAAACTTGTATATTGAACCTTATTGCCAAGCCCATAAAAGCGGCCATCACTTTGGCAATAAAAGGTAAAGTTTCTAGAAGCTTTTACGGCCACTGAATCGCATCCGCTCGCTGAGTATAGCGAGCAAAAACCGTTGGCCAATGGGAGCCACGAATAGCAGTGAGCTTCATGTCCTCGACTCGTCATTTTTGATAGCCATTGACTGTGACCAATGGGTAAGCTTACATTAATTGAGATTGTGAAAATTAAATGAACAGAAACTGCATTTATTTCCTGCGAACACTAGCAAAACGCGCACTAGAAAAAAGTTATAAATATTAGACATTGAAATAGGAACCTTACAGTTCGCCAAATATTAGAAAGACAATGCGTCATATAGTTCAGACAAGTTTAATTAGAATCAATTCGCGATATAGTATTTCCTAGTTAAGCTCGTTGCATACGCTAGTGGTCACGGGTATAGTGCCGCTCTGATTAGATAGTAAAAGAGCGTTATCACTGGCATTCGCCGTTCTGATTCCTGAGTCTCCGTACCCAGTAATAGCTACGTACGAGTCAGGTGGACAGAGTAATCGTCATAGAGTCCACTTGCCCGACAGCCCATCTGGCCCGTACATCTGGTCCATTCGAGCCGCGATCTGGTCCATTCGAGCCGCGATCTGATCCATTCGAGCCGCGATCACGGAGAACAGCGAATCACAATGCCGGTGACTCGCTCTACGAGTGGCCGTTCTCAGGCCCGGCCGGTGACGCATCGCCAGCCGCCCGCCTCACCGTCCGAAGATATAGACGCCGGAACGTCCACGCCCGCGACCATAAGTCTTATAGAGGCGCCGACGCCATCCACCGCCGCGATAACGTCGACCGCCGCGACTGTCACCGCTCGCCATGCCGTCGAGCGCACCGATGCGCCACAGCGCTCACAGCTGATGCTGGCCGCCGCCGTGCCACTGTCAGCTGATTCGATGCAGCCTGTTGCACCGACGCCGTCCGCCGCCGTGACGACGTCGGCCGCCGCGACTACTGCTATAGCTCGCTCGACGTCCGAGCATATAGTGCCGCAACACTCGCAAGGGCGTTGCCGCTTGCAACAGACGCCGGCCACCGCCGCGTCGCCGTCCGTTGCCCCCACCGGGTCAGTCGCACCAACGCCGTCCGCCGCCGAGACGCCGTCGGTCGCCGCGACGACCGCCACCGCTCACACAGCTGAGCGAACCCAGGCGCTACAGCGCCCACAGCTGCCTACCGTCCCCGCCGAGTCTGTGCTGTCCGCTAGCGACGCCTGTACCCGTCGCAGCGGCAGCAGGACGGTAAAGAAAGAAAGCAAGGCTCGTCAAGAAGCGCGCCTCCGCCTGAAGCTCGCCGCCGCTCGTCTCGCCGTCTTAGAGGCCGAGGAAGAGTTGGAATCCGTCGAGAGCCACATCGATGCCATATCCGTGGCAGAAACTAATAAAAGAGTGGGTGCGTGGCTAACAGACAGCCGGGCACATCTTTTTGATTTTTCAGATGAGCCGATCGAACAACCGCTCTCCGTGCCGCCGCCGCCCACCTCTGTGCCCGCAGCGCCGCTGCAACCGCAACTGCCGCCGATCGCAGCGCCAACACTCGCCGGGCCGCCGCCACCGCCGCTGCAGCCGCCCGCCGAATCGCCGCCCGCTGGGCAATCGCCGCCCGCCTGGGCGCCCCCGCCCGCCGCGCCGCTGCCGCCCGCCTGGGCGCCGCCGCCTGCCGGGCCACAGCCGCCGCCTGTTTGGGCGCCCTCGGGCGCCATCCCGCCAGCTGAGACAAACGTGAATATGTCTCAGCTGGCCGAGGCCATCGCCCTCGCAGCCAGAGGGGGACATGCGCGCTCACGCGCATTCGCCGAACTACCGAACTACAGTGGTTCACATCAAGAGTGGCTGCTGTTCAACGCAGCCTACAAGGACTCCAGCTCTACGTACACCGCAACCGAGAACGTCGCCCGCCTTCGCCGCAGCCTCCGCGGGAAGGCGAAAGAGGCCGTCGAAAGCCTCCTCATCTGCAACTCAAATCCAGATGAGATCATGCGGACGCTGGAGTCTCGCTTTGGTCGTCCGGACTGCATCGCCAGCACCGAGCTGGACCGCCTGCGCGCCCTGCCGCGCCCGACCGACTCGCCGCGCGACCTGTGCATCTTCGCGAGTCGGGTCACCAACTCCGTGGCAACGCTACAGGCGCTCAACAGGCAGCAGTACCTAAACAATCCGGATATAGTTAAGGTTACGACAGATAAACTGTGCCCTAGTATCAGATATAGATGGTATCAATATGCCAAGCCACACCGAGACCAGGAACCAGACCTCGTGACCCTGGCTCGATTCCTCGGTTTGGAAGCCGAAACGTGCGCGCCCTACGCGCAGCCCGAACAAGTGTCGCCGCTGGAGCCGGCCAGCCGCCCGCCCCAGCGCCGGCCGAACCGAACGTTCGCAGCCACCGAAAATAGTGATAGTGCGAAACCAAAGTGCCCAGTTTGCAATGCCGTCGGACACACCACAGAGGTATGTAAGAAATTTAATGATTTATCTTGTGATGCCCGCTGGGACCTAGCAAAAGAGCGTAGATTATGTTTTAGATGCTTACGTGTACGAAAACGAATGCATAGTTGTAAAACTAAAAAGTGTGACCGCGATGGATGCCCACTCTCGCACCACGCGTTATTACACTCAACGTCGCGTGCGAAAAAAGCACCGACGCAGGAAACAGAAACAGTTACAACCGCGTGCGCTCCCACTAAATTCCAGACGTATCTAAAAATAATTCCTGTGTGTGTGTCCGGACCGGCGGGAGTGGTAAACACTCACGCCCTACTCGATGACGGGTCCACTATAACTTTAGTAGATGCAGATCTCGCGCGCCAGACTGGCGCGACCGGGCCGGTCGAGCCTCTGTTCATAGAGGCGATCGCCGGAACGAGGCTAGCTACACCGTCGTCGCAACACGTCGCCCTGCAGCTGAAAGGGAGCAGAGGCGACGCCGAGATCATGGCGCGAACCATAGACGCGCTGCGCCTGTCCCCACAAGCAGTCACCGAGAGCGACTTAGCCGACTGCTTACACCTGGAGGACATAAAGGATGAAATAAGGTATGATGACATTCAACCTAGAATATTAATCGGCCAAGACAATTGGCACCTCCTGCTGGCGTCGGAGGTCAGGAAGGGTCAGCGACACCAGCCAGTCGCCTCCCTCACACCCCTCGGATGGGTACTCCATGGTGCACACAGCCGAACACTAGGTCAGAGAGTTCACCATGTATACCACCTGACCACAGATGACCGCATGGACGAGCAACTAAAACATTATTTTGCTCTTGAGTCCCTTACAGTGACCCCGAAGCGTCCGGTCAATGACCCGGAGGCACGTGCGCTGCGCATCCTCGACGAGTGCACAACGAAGAAGGACGGCCGGTACGAGACTGCGCTGCTGTGGAAGCAGGACGATCCTGCGATGCCGTGTAACCGGGAGAACGCCCTGAGTCGTCTCCACGGCATCGAGAGGAAGCTCGACCGATCGCCATCGCTGAAAGTAAGGTATGAGGAACAAATGACTGCTCTCATAGAGAAGGGTTACGCTGAACCCGCACCGGCATCGTCTACGCCGAATCGAACGTGGTACTTACCACACTTTGCCGTCGTGAACCCGTTAAAACCGGAGAAACTTAGAATAGTTCACGACGCCGCTGCCAAGACGAAGGGAGTCTCCCTCAATGATCATTTGCTCACAGGTCCTGATCTGCTACAGTCGCTACCGGGAGTCATGATGCGCTTCCGGCAGCATGCCGTTGCTGTCACCGCAGATATAGCGGAGATGTTCATGCAAGTGAAGATACGCCCGTCAGACCGCGACGCGCTCCGATACCTGTGGAGAGGTAGTCGCCGCGACGGCGAGCCGCCGACAGAATACCGGATGACGTCACTCATCTTCGGCGCCACCTGCTCGCCGTCAACGGCCATCTACGTTAAGAACAGAAACGCGGTAAGATACCAAAATACTATGCCACGGGCGACAACTGCCGTTGTCAACAATCACTACATGGACGACTACCTAGACAGTTTCGAGACCACGGCCGAGGCCGTTGAAGTGTCCAGCCAGGTGCGAGATATCCACCGACGCGGCCACTTTGACCTGCGCAAATGGGCATCGAACTCAGTCGACGTACTCGGGGCCATTGACCCCGAAGCAGCGCAGCGACCGGCCGTCAATCTGAGCGATGGCAGCCAAATAGAAAAGGTTTTGGGTCTAGTGTGGAAGCCCCACCAAGATCAACTAGCCTTCAACCTCGACCTGGCACGCATACCAGCGAGGATAATGCAGAGTGCTGCACCAACAAAAAGAGAAGCGCTCCGTATTGTAATGTCTCTTTATGACCCATTGGGGCTCGCATCGCCTGTAACGGTGCGAGCCAAACAAATTTTACAGGAGGTGTGGCGCCGCGGCCCAGGCTGGGACGCGAAGCTGAGTCCAGACCTCGCCGAACAATGGACGCTGTGGATGGCGCATCTGCGGAACCTGAGCGCCGTCACAGTGCCGAGGTGCTACCTACGCTACAGCGACGCCACATCGCTCCAGCTGCACACCTTCACAGACGCCAGTGAAGTTGCCTACGCAGCCGCCGTATACTGGCGCACCGTCACCCCGGAGGGCGAGGTAAATGTCACATTAGTACTCGCTAAGGCCCGGGTGGCACCAGTGAAGACAACTTCAATACCGCGGCTTGAGCTACAGGCCGCGGTCATGGGCAGCCGCATGGCCGCAGCTGTCATCGAGGAGCATCAACGGAAGCCAGAATCACAAACTTTCTGGACCGATAGCAAGACCGTTCTCGCGTGGCTGAGAACTGGGGCCCGCGCCTTTAAACCCTTCGTCGCCCACCGAATCGCGGCGATCGAAGATAACAGTAGACTTCCAGAATGGCGCTGGGTGCCCACCCGCATGAACGTCGCAGACGACGCCACGCGGGACGTGCCGAATGACTTCAACTCCGAGCACCGCTGGTATCGAGGGCCGGAGTTCCTGTACGACGAACCATCGGCGTGGCCGGCCGATTCCCCGGACGCCGCTGTCGTTACAGGTGAGGAAAAAGTCAATAACCTTACGAACGCTGCTCGCCCTGATACGAGAGAATGCGTGCCCGATTTCAAACGATTCTCTAAATGGGAGAGGCTACTCCGAGCGACCGGCAGGGTCTTGCAGTTCATTGACCTCTGCCGCCGCCGAACCGAGGACGTCCATTACAAACGGACGTCGAAGAACAAAGAAAAGGACGGCGCCTGGAACAAGAAACCAGCCGCCTCGAAGCGCAAAGCCGCGCCAAGGATCCAGCAGCCCGCAGCCACGAGACAATACAAGAGTTTGTCAGCGGAGCATCTGCGTGCCGCCGAGAAGCTGCTGGTGAGAGCAAGCCAACGCAGCTCGTTCCCGATGGATATCGAGTGCCTCGAAACAGGTAAGCCCATACCTACCAATAGTCGCTTATACGCACTCGCTGTGTCATTGGTCGATGGCACTATCCAACTCAAGATTCGCATTGACGCGATCGAAGGCGTCCCCGAAGTCACCCGGGCGCCGCCAGTGCTGGATGGAGCACACCATCTCGCCCGCCTATACATCGAGTGGACTCACAGGCAACTGCACCACAGCGGAGTCGAGATGATCGTAAATGAGGTAAAGCAAAGATATTGGGTGCTCAAATTACGCACCACCGTCCGCACGGCCCTCAAGGCCTGCAAGCCGTGCCGAATTCGGCGCAACAAACCGCCGACGCCGCCTACGGGTGATCATCCCCGAGGCCGCCTCGCGCACCACGTGAGGCCGTTCAGCTTTACCGGTGTTGATTACTTTGGCCCCCTGACCGTGACCGTTGGGCGGGGGACCCAAAAAAGATATGTTGTACTGTTCACATGTTTGACGACGCGCGCCGTTCACCTCGAGCTGGCCGCGTCCCTCTCCACCGACTCTGCGGTGATGGCCCTGCGCCGCATGATCGCGCGGCGGGGCTGTCCCACCGAAATTTGGTCTGACAACGGGACCAACCTCCATGGCGCCGAGCGCGAGCTCAGGCGGGCCATGGACACAGCAACCGAACATGAAGCAAGCAAGAAGATGATCGCGTGGCGCTTCATCCCTCCTGGGGCCCCGTTCATGGGCGGGGCCTGGGAGCGTATGGTGCGGTCCGTGAAGACCGCGCTCTCCACGACGCTTCACGAGCGCCAGCCTCACGAAGAGGTGCTCGTGACGCTCCTCGCCGAAGCCGAGTTCACAATAAACAGCCGGCCACTGACCCACGTGTCGGTGGACCCGGCTGACGCCGAAGCCATCACGCCGAACCACTTCCTGCTGCTCGGGTCGGCGCGCCATCCGGTGCCCGGCTCGCTCACCGACCGCGACCTGACTGACCGGAATAGCTGGCGGGCCTCGCAGCGCCTGGCCGACCTATTCTGGGCCAGATGGGTTAAGGAGTACCTGCCGGAGCTCCAAAACCGGCGGGAGCCCCACGGACGCGGGCTCCCCATCAAGTTGAACGACGTCGTGCTCATCGCCGACGGCTCGCTACCACGAAATGCGTGGCCGCGCGGCGTCGTCATCGCCGTCTACCCAGGGGCCGACGGGATCGTCAGGGCTGCCGACGTGAAAACAAGAGGAGGCGTACTACGACGCCCCACGAAGAAGCTGGTGATCCTGCCGACGGATCCGGTCGCCTTCCCAGCGAGTTTCTGCAGCGCCCTCTACTGAACGCGAGCGCTGCACGGCGGGAGGATGTGCAGGACGACCGACGTGCCCGAGACAACCGACGTCTTCATAGTATAAGCTAGGTATAAGTAATAATGTATAGCAACATAAGTATAGAAAGATTGTATAGGTTTAGAGGTGCACCTATAATTTTAAAATAGTCTAAAACTTGTATATTGAACCTTATTGCCAAGCCCATAAAAGCGGCCATCACTTTGGCAATAAAAGGTAAAGTTTCTAGAAGCTTTTACGGCCACTGAATCGCATCCGCCCGCTGAGTATAGCGAGCAAAAACCGTTGGCCAATGGGAGCCACGAATAGCAGTGAGCTTCATGTCCTCGACTCGTCATTTTTGATAGCCATTGACTGTGACCAATGGGTAAGCTTACATTAATTGAGATTGTGAAAATTAAATGAACAGAAACTGCATTTATTTCCTGCGAACACTAGCAAAACGCGCACTAGAAAAAAGTTATAAATATTAGACATTGAAATAGGAACCTTACAGTTCGCCAAATATTAGAAAGACAATGCGTCATATAGTTCAGACAAGTTTAATTAGAATCAATTCGCGATATAGTATTTCCTAGTTAAGCTCGTTGCATACGCTAGTGGTCACGGGTATAGTGCCGCTCTGATTAGATAGTAAAAGAGCGTTATCACTGGCATTCGCCGTTCTGATTCCTGAGTCTCCGTACCCAGTAATAGCTACGTACGAGTCAGGTGGACAGAGTAATCGTCATACAGTCCACTTGCCCGACAGCCCATCTGGCCCGTACACTATTTCTTAAAGAAAATTCTGCACTATTGCAATTTGCGTTATGATATGAATCAGTTTAATTAAAAATCAAAATGAAAAATTTCCAATTTTAGTAAAAACCTCTCAATAAACTATTTTCATTTTCATTCAATGTCTATTGCGAACGTAAGGTATATAAACCAAAATAAAACAATTCGTATACCTATTTAATTTAAAGCATGTAAAGAACTGACCGAGAAATCGTGTTCTTTTGTTCAAATTCCTCGTTGTAAGCTTGCAACGACGTCAAGACGCCTGTTTATAAATTAATTTGAGCAAGCTCTAGCTCAACAGGACTTTATTGACTGGTTGCATAATCAGGTTCTTGAATCTGATTGTTGTTTTTGAGTGAGATAATCCACTAGCTCTTTAAATTAGTTTATATCTGGAAACCAGACAAAAATATTTTATTCAGAAGATAAAGATTGGAATCTAGAGTAGTGGTAGATTTAATTATTATATCTCTCTATTTATTAATTTTTGTTCATTTCATTCATACGTTAATTAGGCCATCAGATCGCAACTTAATATTATGTTTAGTAACTGTTGATGTTTAAATAAATGATTATAGTTCAACACATTTTCCGACTTATAAGTAATTTATTAAAGAATTAAAAATAATAATAATAATAATAATAAGTTTATTTAACCACAAAACATTTTTACAAAATACAACTTGAACAAATACAAACTTCAATATTGTTAAACTATTTATGGGAGACTGGAGGTTAAACTAGGCAATGCCTGTATTTCAACCCTCCAGGTCTCCGTGCCTTAGCATAGTACGTAATTAATGTAGTGCGTATGTAATAGTGCGGATGAAGAAAAAGAAACTTACCCTAAGTTTGGGTATTTCTCATTACGACCAATAACAGTTGACCAATTATTTTTGACTATAGTTTTGGTAAGATTTTTGTTATTTATTTATTCTAAAGCGAGACGGCCACACATAGATCGGTGAGATTAATTATACGATCTGATTGGTTTGTCTGTCCATCTGTAACGGCGGCTCCGTGCCACGCGCTAGTTAATTAGCGTCGCAACCGACTCCAATGTGATTTATTTAACCTAAAAAACTACACTTTGGTCACCTTTAATTCGTTGTTAGTTCTTTTAGTAAATTAGTACTCTTTTACTCTAAAATTTTTCTACGATAAAGCAAACATTGCAATAGTTTTTGTTTCTATGCGGTTTTCGCCCAACATTAGGATAAGTAAGACAGAAGAATGTTTAATTTTCTTATTTTTATATAATCAAATGTTAAATTTTCGTAAACTGAAATATTGTAGAAAAATGTGGTTCAGTTCAGCTGTTTTCATGTTATTTATTTATTTAGTTATGGTTATCAAAACAAAACATTATCGTAACCAATATTTAATTGTCCGTGATTGTTGTTGATCTGCTGAAGTTTTTGTGTTTTCATTGCAAAAAAATCTGTATTTTAAGTTAAAATAGTTTCATTTCGGAAATATCGAATTGCTTAGCCCTCGTGAAGACCAGAATGACCAGCAATGACCAGAGCGACAGAGCTTTGGTTGAGTTTCTGTATTATTATTCTGACTGATCTCTATAAAAACACCCAATAAATTATTTTCATCTTATTAACTCCCAATAAGCGTTATTTGTATGGTTGTTTTTTAAATAGTTCTTTGTCTTTGTCTGATCCAAGTTGTCAAATATCTGGAGTACTTAAAAATTCCCTTGAGTTTGATGCAAGTACATAAAAGTATGATCAGCAACGACTTGGTAGAGTCACGCGATGTGCACATTACAGTAAGATTTTTTCCATTTACAAAATCACTTTGTATACTTCGCATGCTCTTTAGCTTACTATCAGACTTTTTGTTCTTTCATATTTATAAAAAAAAAAACTATTTCATAATATGATACACTTGCTATAAGATAATTTATTTATTTAATTGGAGTTTTGTACCTACTTCGTAATAATATTTTCTATGGTCTTTCAACTATTTTTTTGGAATAATAAAAGTGCAACATTTAGTGGAATATATATGGAGTGATGTTAAATCAAGTTCCAGCCCATGCACAAAGTATGCCCTATATATATATTAATATTTATCTCAATACAACAAAGAGAGAGGAATCCTAGAATTCACATGGGAAAACCATAAAACTACGGGGCACAGCTAGTTAACAATAACATTGAAATAAACGAATGCTCATGTAACAGAGTCGAAATGTCGAAAATGTTTCACTTGAAGAATTTTCGACGACGAACTTATGACGTCTGTCCGAGGGAAGTATTTCTGCGTCAGCTTGACGGTTGCTGCAATCCAGATACAATTTCACGCTGTGCCAACTTGCAAAATTTGTCGCGAAATTCTAATTTCATACAAAATAATATGAAAGGTCGTATAATTTGCTTACTCAATAGCAAAGTGATGTCTGTATCTTGAAATGGTAAATTAATAAGCTCCTTTGTCATGCTGTGCGAACGCAAAATTTTAATCAGTTTAAAATATTTATAATGAAAACTGGTAACAAAAAATGAGTTGTGTATGTTCATTATTTTATTTTAATAAGCTATGATATTTTTGGCTCACATAAACATAAGCAAAGCTTTAATTTGATAAAGTTGGTTTAACTGACTCATATACTCTTCTCACAACGGGTCGAGACCACATCTATTATTTTTTGAAAGCTTATAAATATTAAGAAATCTACGGATCACAAGTCAGAAATAACTTAGAACATAATTACTGATCAATTACTTTTCTAAATTACTATGTCAATTTCAGATATAAAACCTGTCAAACAAATAATTACCATCTCAGTATGTAAAGAAGATTATTCATATAGAAAGAGATAAAGATCTATGAAAAAGGTCAAAGTATTTGTGCTTTTTGCTACTTAGGAAACGAAAGAAAGAAAACCAACATATTTTTAAAATTAGACATTAAATATTTACGTATGTTTGTAGGTAGGTACATTGACATCTATGCAGTTTTGGTTAAAAGTATTCTTTGTTATTTATTTACTAGCTGTTTCCGCAAGTTTCATCTACGTTAATTTCAGAGTTTCGATGGGAATTTCGGGATAAAAGTACCCTATGTATTCCGGACTATAATCAATCTATTTGTCAAATTCCAACCAATTTACTAAAATATTATATAGATACATGCCGTATAATATAGTACAAATTCTAATTATTTATTAGGCATTTGTGGAGGTGTCTTTGGGAAAGTAGGGTACTGCATAGCCACGCCCTCCGACGTCGAGGCACCACGGAGCTCGTTCTCAGAATTCACTTGCTAATAATTTCCGTGAGTTCGTTGCACGACACAATCAATTGCTTTATTCCTAGTATTTTAATAGTAAGATTATTTTTTAGGGTCAAAATATTTATGTCACGACGAAAAAGAAATTCAAGACTTTATTCAATAAAAAGGCATTCATTAAATATTGATAAAGCCAGAATTTTTTTTAATCATATTATATAAGTAAAATGATAAAATGTTTGTTTTTACGTTATTTAATTATATCCTAACTATGTAGTCGTATGTTCTATCAGTGTCTTTCTACCATTCAATATTTTTTCGCCCTAAGTCTGCCGCCCATTGAACCTTTTTATATTATGTATGTTTGTTATACGGCTTTAGTCTTCCTCACTGAAATGTTAGTGATCAATTATTCACCCAAAATTGACCATAATTTAAGTGGAGCGAGATTTGTTAGTGCCGATACTTGAATTTAAGGCTGAAGTAAATTTTTTACTGCAACAAATAGGTTAGTCAGAAAGCGTACTACCAAGCTACTCACGCGTACTACCAAGCTACACTGAACTCAGTGTAGAAAAAGGGCACTTTTACTAAATATTGTGTAATAGTGTTTACATTTGAAGTCATAATGAGGAATCATGGGTTATAACCCTTAATTAAACACAGAGTAGATAGCTTGAGTTGATTTTAGAGCAAAAATAAATAAATATGGAAAAAAAAGAGATTTTTTGCAAAACAATAATTAGGGCAAAGTATTGTAACATATTATTCCAATATGGCTACGGGGCAAGTTGGGTAATAGGTACCTACTCTTTTACCTCATGATCTTTTAATAATAAATTCGGAATCACAGAAATATATTGAGCTAACCAAGTTTTTCATGAATGTTTAGAAAAAAACTGCACAGTATTTAACTTGGTGCGTGGTGCTGTGTGCATTCTGCAATTGGCTACTTGACTAAATTTTTTTTAGTCCGTCGTATAGATTAGTAAAAAATATTGAACACGTATTTTTCGCTTTTTACTTAATAAAAAAAATAACGACGATACATTGAGTTGAAATTTCGCGTGACGTCGCAATCCGGTGCAGTTTGTACAATGTACAGGGCTTATACTGATTAATGACGTCACGAGTCCCCCACCCTAAACTTTAATGCGCTTTATCTATGTTTACTTTTATTAATTTAAAAAAGCAAAAAATACGTACCTATTATTTTTTTATTTTCTAACTGACGGACCAATTAGAATTTTGATTTTCATACCCTGGAGAATACCCAATTATGAATTTGGCCACGTTAAAAATGTCTAGCAAATCGATTGCTCATCTAGTTTGTCAGGAAAGGTGCAATTTTCTGATATAGTTAATGGAAGAATTATAGGTTACTAGTTGTGCCCCGCGGTTTCACCCGCGTTAATTTCAGAGTTCTCGGGGGAATTCCGGGATAAAAGTACCCTATGTGTTAATTTGATGTATAAGCTATATATTGTAAAGTTTCATTGAAATCCATCCAGTAGTTTTTGCGTGAAAGAGTAACAAACATCCATCCATCCATACATTCTTACAAACTTTCTCGTTTATAATATTAGTAGGATTTTAAGGCCTTTAATCTATACTATAATAAAAGAGTAGAATCCGCGATTCTGTACATTGGATATTTTTACCTAAAATTGAGAGGGGTGATAAAAGAAGACTAACCAAACCCAAAAAAAGTTTTTAAAATTCTTTTCTGTCTGTCTGTCTGTTCGCGATAATCTCCGCATCTACTGAACCGATTGTCATGCGGTTTTCACAGGTAGATTAAGCTTAGCCTGGAGCTACATATAGGCTTTGTTTCATTGAAATCGGATGTTGGGAAAAAAAGTTGTTATATTAAAACCTTTCATGCGAGTGAAACCGCGGGGCACTGCAGCTAGTAAAAAATAAAACAAAAAAATAACGAAATGTTCGTTATTTTTTGTTTTAAATAAAAATGTTAATTTTTATAATCGCCGTAGAAAATTAGTAAGATAAAAAACTTCATTTCTTCTAATAAAAGTAGTAATTTTAATTAAAATTTAAAGAATGTAATAAAATCTAATTATTAGTAATCAGTGTTGCCACCTCTTACATTAATTACGCATCGATGTCGATTTTTTATACTTAAAAATAAATTGTCAATGTCTAGCTGCAGTATGAGGTCCCATGTTCTTTGTAAGTGTTCGTAAAGTGGTTGTTCCGTTGTCAAATTTGGCGGGAAATCTCTCAAAGCTTTTTGTTGTAACATGTTCCAGGCATAATCGATAGGATTTAAGTCAGGCGAATGTGCAGGCCAATCCAAAATTTGAACATCGTGGTCTCGGAGAGCGGCTGACACCAGCCGTGCCGTATGGGATGGAGCATTATCGTGCATGAGTGGAAATTCCTGGCCCTTTTGGATTCTGTGTTGGATAATAACAGGCTCTACTACCTCCTCGTGCTATTTTTGTGCAGTCATGCTATCTTGGATCCAAACGAGCTGGGTTGATCCGCCAAGACGAATTCCTGCCCACACCATGATTGTCCCGCCTTGGTATGAGTGGACGTCCTGAGGGTGCTGTAAACGGCTAACTCTCCCTGGAGTTCTCCAAACGCATGTTCTTCGTGGATCCGGATGAAACCCAAGCCGGGACTCATCGGTGAACAGCACCAAAGACCATTGTCCATCACTCCATGGTAAATGCTCCCTAGTCCACAAAAGCTGCCGGCCGCGATTGCCACGTCGCAATGCTGGAACACGTAGCGGTCTTCTAGCATGAAGATCAACTTCATGCAACCTTCTTCGCATGGTTTGGCCACTTACCATTAGCTGGTGTTCCTCCTACTAGTTCGTACTAGTTGCATCGCTGTGATATTTGGTTGCCTTCGTACTAGTTGCATCGCTGTGATATTTGGTTGTCTTCTGGCGGTCATTTGGAGAAATCGATCACGTCTCTGCGTAGTAACACGATACCTACTCGTGTACTGTTCAGCCACATATTCAGCACTGCGATAACGTGACCACAACCTTGATATCACGTTTTGGCTGGTATGTAGAGCCTCAGCAACGACGCGTTGAACAGCACTATTTTCTACCATGCCCATTGCCCACGGCTCGTAACATTTCATCTCGACTCCAATGACGACATGACATGACTCTTAAAGCTCACTCGACACGTTAAATTAAAAAAAAGAAATACAAATTAATTAATGAAAAGGGATTACCCTTTTCATTAATTAATACCAATAAAACAATTTCCATTTTCCTTGACGTAACAAATTATATCAATTTTGCCGCCGTATTTTGTTTTTCTTTAGTAATTTTTATTTACGTATTTAAATTTTGAAAATAGAATAAAAGAGGTTTCAATATGTATATAAACTTCTTATGGAAACGAAAAAGATTTTAAACTACGTATAAAGTCGTTAATAATTTAGGATTAAGATATCCCTAGATTCTGTTGATGTGTGTATTGTATATATAGTAAATACTAGAGATGGGCCAACTAGTCGCCAAATAGTCGGGAAAGCCGACTATTCGGCAACTTTTATAGTCGGCGGCTAGTCGGCGACTAGTCGGCAAAATATGCCGATTATAATCGGCATTTAAGAGCTATAAAACCTGTCAAATATTTTCTACTAGGTTTTACATATTATGGCTTAAGCTTCTTCATAAGAGTGATAAAACCACTGTTTTCTTTTCTACTACAGATGAAGGTTGGTTATCGCAATCATTTCTCCTATGGCAACACTTATTTCTGTTGATCGTGAGTCCTGGAGTGATCACTGGACCATTATAAGTATAATGGTTATGATCTTGAATGTTGTGTGGGTACTTCGACTCTAGGTGGAATTGATAGGCTTGGTGTCGGTGGCAAGTGCTCAGGTTGCGATTGAGAAGGTGAAGTCAAGTGGACTTCATTTAAACTACTTTTAATAGAACCTGTCAGTTAGGCATCAACTACCTGTGCTTAAATTTTATGTGATTGATAATACTTGTCGTATTCGCTTTCCTACCTTGACCACCGCGTGAAATAATTGCCTGGCACTGGTTACATTTCACTTTCGACGGTTGTCCTTCAACATCGTCGAAGAATGTCCACACTCGAGACTTCTTTTTTGACATTTTACGACCACAGTACACAGTTTTTACTTTTTGCACAGTTCTTTTATTATTTTAATTCAATTTTACCGGCAGCGTAACACAACGATAACTTGCAAAATAGCTTGTACGCATGCTTGCCGAGTGATGACGGCATGGTCCGAATACCTCCGAAAGGCTAGTATTAAAATAATCGGCATTGCCGACTAGTCGGTCGACTAATCGGCTAGTCGGCAAATGCCATAGTCGGCCCATCTCTAGTAAATACTTAGTGGAATCAAGTACAGTCTCACTAACCTCAAAGTATGTCTAATATATGTTAGTATATCTACGTTTTCTGAATGAACATTGTATTCTGTAGGTCGTTATAGACATCATTCGTCTGCAATCTTTCGGCATGACGCTATCGAAGCTGAAACAGTTGCAGATAGCCTAATTATTATTATTTTGCTAACTTTAGGAAGGTTGCCACTTCGAACTTGGAAGTTGTTTCATTTACGAATCAATCTGACCCAGTTTTGACGAAGTTGTGCACACACAAGAATACGGTCTGCATTAAGATAATTTTTAAACCGGTAGAATGAATTTTAACCGAAGACATCTCGAAATTTTCGCAAGAGAAACCGCAGGTTTCGTGGAGTACCTACAAAATATCATATCCAAACAACAAGAAGCGGTGAGGGTAGGTACTATACCTATTCCGTGGGTGAAGTAAAGGGCTAGTTGTTTAAATTTTTATTTAAGTCCGGTTTGTAGATTAACAAAAAATATTGGACACGTATTTTTTTCTTTTTTTACATTGAACATTATCTAACTAAAAATCTATTTATTGATAGAAGATAAATAGGTATTTTGACAAAAACAATCCATTGATTTCTGCAAAAACTTTTATTAGCATAGTAGCAAGGTTTAACGCTAATGGTAGCTTGCTTGTTCAAGAGATTTTGTGAGACGAGAGCGAAGTGCCGTTCAAACTATTAATCTTATGTTAAATTTAAAGTTTCTCGAATTAAGCTAGACTACCTACAGCTCAGACACGAGCAGTTTGATTTTCAGCCTATTATTATCTTCGGTAGCAAGTAATTGGGGAGTAGGTAATGTTTGGAGTGACACAAAATTCCCTTCGATTTCACCAGCGTATTCGTAATTTCTCCAAATTTGTTTAAAAAAAAAATTAAATTAAAATATTAAAATTATACATAATTTCATTGTTAAAAATTCAATTTTGTAAGTAGTTATAACAATAATAACAAAATAATTTATGTTTACACAGTGGTTCCAACCCAAGTAGGTTACGTATGTGTGGTATAGTCATGTCTCTTTCTAAATAAAAGTCCATAAATGTAAATAATTATATGTTATATTATCGTATCTTAAGCATACATCCTTTCAATGGAATTAGTAAGGACATTCTAATGAGCATTCTCATAGATTGTAAATGAAGGTCATGAAAAATGTCAAGCAGAAAGAAAGTCGATATAATAATAATAATAATACCTACTTAGGTACATAACTAAATATATAATATGTTATATGTATAAAAAGCCATGTAATATAATTTTATCTATAGGTATACAAATTGATGTTATCGTCGAATTATAACACCTCGATGTTTGTTAGAGAATACGAAGCGAACAAAAACTTTTTTTTATCAAAATATACTTACTCTGTACAAACAAGGTCATTAGTTTAATAACGGCGACAGCTATTGAAGTCGCCTTCATTGTAAAAATGTTTAGGGAAGTTTCTGTAATGAGAAAGTTTTACATTTATCATTTTTGATAGTTTCCTATACCTAACGTTAAAAAATTTACATGTATTATATTGTATAGAAAGCAATTTTTTTTCATTGTTCATACTTTATTACAGTTTAGACTCAGAGGTTTGGGCTGCGCGTTGACGTATCAGTGACTCACGACACAACACTTTTATTTAGGTATATGTCGATAAACTGAAATAATCATAAAATAGTCAATTGCATAAGTTCTAAGTAATCTATATTTTGTTGGATTGCTGACGCTATCTATGTTTCGGCACCTGCTTAAAAATGAATTGTAAAGAGTTACTTATCCCATGAGCAGTGAACTGCCTGCTGATCATTGTTTAGAGTTTTTTTTTTCAATTTATTGGGTTAATAAACAGGTAGAGAAATAAGTTTCTTAGAACACAGATTTGGCTAATGTTCGCTAAATAATGCTCTCTATAATCACTATAGAACTCTACATAACTTTAACCTGTATTTGATTTACCTTGATGAAAAAATAATATGCAAGATAGATCTTAATGGGAAAGGCGAAGAAAGCATGACACGACTTCCTAGCGTGGCCGCTAGCTTGATATAAGGTACCTACCATGGTACCTTATCAAATAAAAATCTACAAAAAGTTGTAAATCTAGTTACTTGATAAGCTCTTTCCGAGGCGCTAAGTGGAAAAGTTGAGCTATGTAATTAACAATTCAAAAGAATTTGTGCCAAATCCAGAAAACTAGATAGGTAGATACTTTAGCGGTCCGTAAAAAGCATATTAATTTAAGTCTATATACGACATATATACTATTTCCATCTCTTTTTAAACAACATTCGAAAACAAATCACTCATCTGTTAAGATTAATTATAATTATCATTGTTTTTCATTTAGCAAACAGTAATAAGGTTATTTTTAGTACCTATATAATATAGACAAAAGTCAATATACCTTAACCGTATTTTTATTACAAGAATCGTTGAAAATAAAATTAAAATCCACAATATTATAGGTAAGCTGTTGTAATTTTTAAGTTCGAAGCACCTAAAATTTTATAGCCGCCGAAGGCAAGACGTCGATTACCATCGAATCGACGCCTCGCTCATTTGAATTGTGAATTGTGCTTATTTGAAAGATTTTTTAATCGAATTCTAGGTCAATATACAACGTGTTAATGAATTAACTGAAAACCTGATACACCCCATTTAAAAAAATAAACAATAATATGATTAAAATATATTTTATGTCTAAAAAAATTATACTTTAAAAGTTATTCAACATTAGTTTGGAGGCGACCTATCTACGAAATTCCAAGCGCTACGCCCGCGCCTACCGGTTCGAATGTTTTTGCTGCGGGCGGCGTACGCGCCAAATATTGTATTACAAATAATTTAGACATGGGCTAATACAAATGAAAAAATATAACCCATATTAAAACATAGTGCAATCGATTCGGTAGTTGATTCTGAACAAACTACTTTCTAGTTTTCAGTTAATTCATTAACACGTTGTATAAGTAGGTACGTACAATATTTTTTTTTTTTTTTTTATAAATTCCTTTATTGGTCATAAAACAAGATTACAAGTAATACCTAGACACAGTCATGGCACACAAAATCATAACTACTGTATGTTTAGGAGACCGAAGTCTATTAAAACATATACCTACATATCTATGTGGTAAAGGTAATACATTTTAACTAACGTACTTACATAAATTTATCATTATGGACACTTTTGTTGAGTGTTCATATATACGTTCTTTTAATTATCTAGAAGTATAGAAACCTGGTAGGCACACATCACAATTTCAATATAAAATCTAAATGAATTTGTGAACAATTCATTGTACCTAATCGATGTCATATCCTCAGTCGAATTATTTCGTCTGAGGTCATATCGAGATGACATCAATTAAAAAAAAAGTTAAGTCATACCTGCTTCAGACAATATTTTGTACATAGTTTCGTGCTACGATATTAGACCGTATCAATTACGTTCACAAGAATTAATATGCATTTTGACAGATGTAATGCTTTTAAATCATTACCTATTCAGTTGTTGTGGATTCACGAGTTGCCGGTATATCGAGATCGTAACTAAGAATATAGTGATGGGGCAAGCGGTATCTGTTATAAGTGTTACGATATGGTATATTCTGGAATCGCGTTTTTCCGATTGATGAAACCAGACTATTTGTATGAAAGGGATTTTTGAGTATATAGAAATCGTATGTTAATTTTAAGATGTATTCAGATAAGTATGGGTATCCAATATTTTTGTGTAATTTGTGTAAGTTTGTATAGAAAGGAGTATTAAATGCAATTTTTAGTGCCTTATTTTGGATCACCTGTAATTTTTCGATATTTGATTTACATGTACTGCTCCAAACAGGAGCAGCGTAAGTAATACATGGTCGAATCAAGGTGGAATAAATTTGAAGTTTGGTATTAGGACTTAAGTTTGTTTTACGATTCATTATAGGACTTAAAAATATTGTATTACAAATAATTTAGACATGGGCTAATACAAATGAAAAAATATAACCCATATTAAAACATAGTGCAATCGATTCGGTAGTTGATTCTGAACAAACTACTTTCTAGTTTTCAGTTAATTCATTAACACGTTGTATAAGTAGGTACGTACAATATTGTTAAATAATTTATCATTGTAACCGACCGGCGAATTTTAACAAATTTCCAGGTTTCTTGTACCTATCCTCATAAAATAATATCTATGTTAATATATTTACAGGTAGATATGGGAAAAAGCGTTAAGAATTGAATTGCAAGGTGATGTCAACATCCAATGCAGCGATATTGAACCGACTGTCAGGTTTCTATTTGAAACTCCAATAAAGATAGTAGCGAATATGCACGGTTGCACGTCTCGTGACATAACCTCCACTGCGCCCGTGTCAATAATATCGCAGCTTGTAACTAGTCTTCCGTTTCATTGGGTACGATATTATTAATTGTCTCTTGAAAGGTTGTCATCAATCTATGTATATAAGTACATAGAAATGAAAAGTCCTTTGTATGATTGTTTTTATGTCTTCTATGCGCTCCTATACTTATCATTAGTTTGTGATGAATGATGAAACTATGTATGGGTTGTTGTACGCACCGGAAAGGGTTGAAAAAATAAAAAAAGAAATAACCAGCACGCAATGCATGCTGGTCACAACTAGATAATATTATGTAATATAATAATATAATAGCTGAAACGATGGAAAAAAAACATCGTGAACTAAATGAATTCTTTTAAAGAAGACTTCTATTAAATACAAATATTTCATTTATTAAAAAAAAAAAACAAAATCCCTAACTGGCTTAATGATGCATGCGTATTTCCGTTGCCTAGCCTCTTCGGATGTAGACGCGCAGTATTTGGCGCCATTTTCATAATGTTTTTTTAATCTGTTAGTAGAGTCGACAAAATCCTTACTAAACTAAGTATATTATACCTAAAGTGAGTTTGTTTGTTTGTCATGCTTTCACGCCTTGACGGCTCAACCGATCTTCATAAAATTTTGCGTTTTTTTAACAGGTACAGAGAAGGACATAGGGCACTTTTCCCGGAATCCCCGCGGGAACTCCAAAATTACCGCGGGTGAAACCACGGGGAACAGCTTGTAGATATATAAAACCAAAATTTAAAATTTCAATGTTTACGTTGACTACAACACAGTTATTATTTTAGTGATGATTACATGATAAAAACGTAAAATATATATTAGGCACAAACAAATTTTCATGTAAGTCAGAATTCTTTTTATTTTATTTTTTTGCAAAAAGCTGTGTTAAAAACAGCTGTCCAATAGGTACACGTGGAACAACATTAGTCAGAACTTGTTGTAACAACAATGAAATGAAATGATAAGTACTATTGCATTGGAGCATACCGAACTTAATGTAACCTATTTTAACCGACCGTGCTAAATTAGTTGAACGAGTACATCAATATTTCATGAATATTGAACTGAACTGAACTGAAATAATTAACGGAGCGGAGATTTACTGGGTAGAAATTACAAAATTTTAAAATTTGAAATACCAAGTGACCACTAAAGCATTCACAGTGAGTTCATCACTGAGTGCTGCTAATTAGACTAGTTTTAAGTTCAGTGTGGTCTCTTGAACACTGCAGAGTCTGAAGCTCCATAGTTGGCCTACGGACTTCGGGGATAATAGAACTGCCTGTTAGGCATAACATTACTGTCCCGGCTCGTTATATGGTCCTGATCACATTTCAGCTCTTATTTTTGGCCTGCGGCACTTAAAATTTAATGAGAGTTTCTCTTCTATTAAAAACTTAATTGAATTAATACAATAATACTATGGATGTTTTTGCGGTTTCATTGGCGCGGGCGTTAATTTCGAAGATCTCGTGACAATTCCGGGATCAAAAATATTTTATGTTGTTTTCTGTACCCTTGAAAACGTGTTTGCAAAATTTCATAATAATCGGCCGAGCCGTTAGGGCTTAAAAGCAACAAACAAATAGACAAATTCACAATCGCATTTATAATAGTAAGGATTTTGGGTCGTAAGTTCTATTTATATCAATATACTAATTTAGGTATAGCAACAATCGTCAATTAGATAATACACAAATTATTTACGTTGTATGTTAAAAGTCGTGAATTGGCGATTTTGTTAATTCTGAATATGAAATTTCGAAATGAAAGGATCCTGAACGAACGACGTTTCTATGCATCTTCCTTTTGGTCCTTTTACAAATCTTTTAAAATTCGCTGTCTGTTCGTTGTCCACTTATTAATTCAATTAAGGTGTTGATATAGACAAGGAGCAGAGTGCGGACAACTCTGAGAAGTAAGAACTATTGTTGGTAAGAACAACGGCTGACTGGAGTTTTATATTGGGTGGAAATTGTTATTGGAGGGTACAGTACATATTGAATAGTTATAGGACATTATAAATACGTTTTTGGGAAATAACAAAAACTTTAAAAAGGATATTAGCAACTTCATATTGCTTTGATCAGATATTTAGGGTTTTCTATAAACACATGGCAAAAAAGGAACCCTTATAACTTTCTTGCTTACTACTGACTATTGGAACTATACATGATGAAACAGTTTCCGATTCTGGTCTCAAACGTTTAACATCAACTTAAAATAGTAAATTGTTATCCTAGGGGTGAAAGTAACGTAAGTAAGTAAGTAAGTAAGTAAGTCTTTCTCCCGAGGATAACACTGCGCTTTTCATTACGAATGCAAGGAAAGTCAAAATAAAAATAGGAATTAACTAAAGAAAAAAATGAGTGAATTTTATTTTACATAAATCAACCATTAGGTGTGCTACTGGCCAGTAAGTATGCCCCCTATGACATAAAAAAAAAACTTGAGTTTCTGCAGTATCCAGCTGTCAGTTGAAAGCGATTCTCCCTAGGGCTGAAAAGTGTTACTTTCAACCCGCTTCCCAGGCAACTTCAGACCTACTTTCCGAGTATGAGTAATGAAAAAACAATTACAATATTTTTTTTAAGTTACATGTGTGCGTAATCAGCACGTGTCCGAGTAAATCAAAAGTCTATGTAGTACGCTAGTTAGATAATAAAAAAATAATAAACATATATATTTTGGTTGTTCTAAAAAAAATTAAGAAATTGGTTTTGAATGCTACCTACCTAGCATATGTCGTATAATTTAGAGATATTTTTGGAAAACAATTAAACAATTATATTTACTTCAAATTATAAGCTTTTATTTTGTCAGTTTTAGTTTTAATTTTTGGAGTGGATTAGTAAAAAAAAACTATTGTTTTAAACTAACAATTAATAATTAATTAATTTCAAATAAATATTCGGTCTGCGAGAAGATACACTCTCTCATTGTACACTTTGTTTGTTTGTCGAGCACCTAATTATCCGACGTCTGCTTTGTTCTACACAAGAAATATTATTAAAGTAAACTCAAACATTGAGATGAGCTTCAAACTGAAACGTCAGTATGATACTGAGGATGTTTTCCGTGTTTAATATTACTTACCTACGTAGTTAAGCAAATTTTTACTGGATTACATTTTGTGAGATATTATAAGATTATAATTAAATATTGTTTTAGTACATTATATTATGTGAACTTCCAAAGTAATTTTTTTTCCCTGATGCCCTAAAAGATTGCCTTAAAAGGTTCCACCGTCTTTACTGGCCGTATTTTCTTATGACTATCTTTTTCTTCTCGAAATGTATTAGTATTATTAAACCAAATCATTCGATTTAACACTTCTAATAACTATAAGTTTTAATATAATGTATTCATTATAAGTTTACGGCTTCATATAAAGAATACAAAACAAATTGACTACCCTATTGGCGCAGTAGGTCACCATGCCTATCCGCTAATCAAGAGGTTCCGGGTTCGATTCCCGGTAGGATTGGACTTTATCTGATGAACACAGGGTTCCGTTTTCCAGTCTGGGCGTGTACCTATATATATCTAACTAGATTCGCCCTGTGCGCGAGCTGCGAGCAGCTCGCGAGGCTTGGTCGCCCTGTGCCCGGTTGCCCCCCATTGACCGCTATTTGTTCGAGCACCCCCCACATGACTCTTTTAGTTTCGGAGATAATCGAGTTTGAATTTTGTTCGGCGGTCACGATTTTTTCCGCCATTTTGAAAAAAAAGTTTCACTATTGAAATTTGCCCAAGGTGTGGATCAAACTTTGTAGGTAACAGTTTTACTTTTGATGGATAGTTTCGGCGGGCAGTCTACTCACTACCTGATGAGGAGCAGGAATCGAAGATGTCAAGGTATTCCCACAATCACAGAAACCTCCTTTCCACATCTTAAATACATTATATCGACCTAGAGATGCTCCTTCTGGGATAACAATTATGCTTAACTTTTTTTCGCCAGCCATTTCGAATCCGTCCGCCATCTTGGAATTATTTATATCCCGATAGAAGAAGATAGTGCACCACCAACTGTACAAATTTTTTTTCAATACCCACGGCCGATAGTTTCCGAGCCAGGGCCGAAACAATTTCCCCATACAAACAACTAATGTTCGGCGGCCATCTTGAAAAATGACGCAATCGAAAAACTGATTCGATATTCGGCATCAGCGACCCCAAAAACCCCCGGACGCCGAACCTCACCCGGATCGGATCAACTTTTTTTTCGGCCGCCATTTTGAATCCGCCATTTTGGATTTTTACCACGCCAGGCGGTTGCCCCCCATTGACCTCTATGACATTTGTTCGAGCACCCCCCACCTGACTCTTTTAGTTTCGGAGATAATCGAGTTTGAATTTTGTTCGGCGGCCATGTTTTTTTCCGCCATTTTGAAAAAAAAGTTACACTATTGAAATTAACCCAAGGTGTGGATGAAATTTAGTTAGAAACGTTTTCACTTTCGATGGATAGTTTCGGCGGGCAGTCGACTCACTATCTGATGAGAAGCAGGAATCGAAGATGTCGAGGTTTTCCCATAATCACCGAAACGTCCCCTCTACATGTTCCATACATTATATCAACCTAGAGATGCTCCTTCTGGGAGAACAATTATGTCAATGAGTGAGTGGTAATCCAGTTTTATATATATATATCTAATATCTAATATATATAGTAACATGTAGTATATGCCACGTTTGCTTGCCTTCCTCGACACAAGCTTATAGCTTAGTGTGAGATCAAGTAGATCTGTGTGTTGTGAAGTGGATTATTAAAAAAAACTATGGAAAAATAGCTGCATTCCGACACGTGAATTTAGTGATTCTCCTAAAAACTCTTTGAATATAATGTCCTCCTTTTTTGAAATCAGTTTAAAGGAGCTTACGTCTCTTCTCGGTCCTCCAACTTTTTGTAAAATATCACGC
Organism: Zygaena filipendulae; assembly: GCA_907165275.2. NCBI lineage: Eukaryota > Metazoa > Arthropoda > Insecta > Lepidoptera > Zygaenidae > Zygaena > Zygaena filipendulae. The sequence goes on from OU015657.1 coordinate 6,338,745, forward strand.
CAATCGTTGTTTTATGACATGAAAGAAGAAAAAAAAGCAAGCGCAGCTGCAAAACTATTGTCATTAATAATAATACTGTCATAACGTCATGTGTTTGTACCATGATTTGTTGTGTAAATAAATATACTTACCTACCTACGTACGTGTAGGCGTTAAATTCGAAGTTACCGCGGGACTTCCCTGTAACCCTGAAATCGTGTATAATATTGTAGTATAGGTACATGTATAAAATTTCTGATGATCGGTTAAACCGTTAAGACGTGTAAGCGTAACATACTCACATTCGCATTTATAAATTATAATTATTTATATAATAGAAAGGATAACAAATGGTGTTGGTAATTTTAAACAAGAGACATAATATTCCAACCTTCTATACTTAGTTCATACTTATATGCAAACTAGCTGTCCCCCGCGGTTTCACCCGCGGTAATTTCGGCGTTCCCGCGGATACTGTGGATTGTAAATTTATTAGGTATCAGACTAAAATTAAACTAAAAGATGTGATATTTGTGATCCTTTTTGTTGAAGGTTTCACTATGTTTCGTACCTTATGTAAATACACATGTACCTACTGATTTATAGAGTAAAGATTTTCGATATAGAAACAGCCAGAGGAGTCGATAACGAATAAATATTCGTATTCAAATTAATGCAAAATAATAAAATTACGACGGTTCGTTAGCCAATTTTTTTAATAAAATCTGGTAAAAATTGGCTGCATGAAAAAGGTATGTATCCAATATCTTGATTTGCTATGGTCGACCATTGTAGTATAATTATTTAAAAAGTTCAACGTTTATCTTAAATAAATTCTAATTCAATCCTTAGAATTCGCATAAGAACCTATGAAGTTTTTTTATAACTATAATGTTACATATAACATTATACGAAGAAAAACGTGCAAGATATGGTTAAAAGTATAAGATCTAAGTGGAAACTAAATGCCATAGAAGCCTACAGTAACGCACAATGTATTTCAGTTACTTTAGGCATAGTTATAGTTTTGCATTGCTTTTTCCTGTTGTATGCTTTTTAAAAAGAAAAAAATTAGATGAAAACTATCATATATATTGGCCAAGTCACGTCCAAAGGAGTATTCTGCTCACCATTAAGCTGTTCAATTATTTAATGAAATAAACGATGCTTCAATGTTTATTGCCTCTTCCCCTAAATGATGGGCAACTTACTACACGATCAATACGGAGAATGGAAAAACCTTGACTGGTCATTGTATTAAGATCCGTACACACCTATACCTATATAACATTTGCAATTATTTCATGTCTGAGTAACGTGAGTAAGTCCTAATGGTTGAACCATGGTAAATTCCTATTAAAATATCCATTTACAGCGTTAGAAATTGTTTATAAAATAGTTTTTTTTTAAATGATGCTATTTTTTGCAAGTTTTATAGGTACCTATACTAGCTGTTCCCCGCGATTTCATCCGCGGTAATTTCGGTGTAGAAGTATAGTTAGGTACTCTATGTCTTTCTATGCACCCCTGACAGTAAGTAGTTCACGGTGATTAGCTGTTCCCCGCATTAATTCCGCAGTTCCCGCGGGAATTCCGGGATAAAAACTATCCTCTCTTTTAAGTTGGACCATATTATGAATGGTTACAAAATTTTATCAAAATCCGTTCAGTAGTTTCGGAGTCCATCGCGGGCAAACAACGTGACACGTGATTTATATATGGACGCAAAAAAGCAATAACATGTTAACCCACAAAATGAAGTTATTGGTTCAGAACAATTTATTAAGAGGTAGAGAATGTTTTTTAATTATGAGTTTACCTCATTACATTGTTTAAATATGTAACTAAATATTGCGCATAAAAAATATTGACACAAAATGACGCTATAATTTTAAAACTTTAATTTACTCAAAATTTCTCCAGTGTGGGTAGACACACTATTGCTTATCTATGTCCATATATTAAGATTTTATAAAAAATGTTTCTGATATAATTCATTTTAGTTAAATAGGAACAATATGTTTCTTTATGTAATAACACGTTAAATTTACCCTCGAAATGATTAATTTTCGTAAAATGTCATGGATCTACGTACCTATATATATAGTATATACTTGCCCCAAAAGTCTTAATAACATGATTTGCAGAATATTTCACGATACCTAATAATGTAATATATCTACAGCTAGCGCCAGAATATACAAAATAAATATTTTCACAATACAAGTAAATATTCCTCTCGGGGTCTCTATAAACCCCTTTTGCAACGGAAACGTTCGGTAAGCACGGATATTGTTACATCCTCAACGAAAATACTTAGACGTTCAATGAATGAAGCCGTCGTGATTTCGGAACTCGAAGGTTTGCAGAGCTATCGAGATGACGTTCCACAAACTCAACACCCAGTTCGATTATGTTATCTGGAAATACTGGGAGCTACGAATTTAAAATGCAATGATTCCAAATATAAGACAAAAAGTTTTCATTCACTTTGTTATACCTAAATAATTTTATATGGTAAAATTTTATTTCCAAAAAAATAATTGAAATATTTCCTGCATGTTATTATATCAATTTCGCGACTTACTATAAAAAAATCATCATCTGTTACAACATAGGTATTTCAGTTCAAATAATCTTAGGCAGGATAATTTTATTAGATATTTAAAATAGTGTAAACACTAGTTTTAATAATTTCTGCAACATTTACGTAAGTACATACATAATAGGTATCTACCTACCTAATATCAAAGGCCGCCGCTTTTGGTTTATTAGTACCTATCAAGTTTAATGTTGCAGAATGATGAACACCTATATTCACCTCGTTTTACATAATTATTCTCTCATTAATTCCTGTATATTGGAAAATATGATGATTTTTTTTAGTTGGTGAAAGTGTTGCTTACATACGCCTCAACAAAGATCATAATTATAATCACTAGCCTCAACGTCATTAACTTTTGATATTGGGTATGTGACATGTGTATTGTGTAAGTACCAAAGATAATATTATAATCACTAAGTACTAAAATAAGGAAAACTTAATAAGCAGGTAGGTACTAAAATTCTTTACATTTAAATTAAGCATCAGTCAGGTTAAATATCAAATGTCAGTAGTCCGTTAGTAATATCAGTTAGGTACGGTCACTAATCTTATGAATATTTATCGAAAGATATAAAATATTTTATGATATTCTTTATTGGGAAAAATAAGGATAGGTCCTAGGGGTTAGTTTTATACTTTAATTTCGGCACGGCGTTTGTGTTTATTTTTATGTTTGGGCAACTGTTTAAAACACAGTACATAAAGTGTACAATATATTTTTAAGTTTATATTTGATTACATATCGTTCAATTTGGCGAGCTTGTATAATTTGAATTTATATTTATGATATATATATATATATGATAATAATTCAAGAGATAAGTCTTGTATTACCTTCAAAATTCATACATAAATAATAATTTTAAATGTTTCCAATCTACGTTAAGTTCTTTTGGGGAATAACAAAATTCGGTAGGTAGCTCGCAAAATGTTTTATGCTTTATCAAACGGCAGTGGTAAGTTCTACTTGGCCCGTTACTCGAGCGAAATGAATGCAGGGATTCCGAAACTGTTCCTTGAGGGATTCCCCCGATATTCGTTCGGGAAATATTTGCAGAGCGACCGCTCTGAATATAATAAAGGCGTAACTTATTCGTACAAAGCTAGATTCAGAAACTGTCGGAACGATATTCGAAACGATGCTCATTATGGACCTAGGGTTCATATTTAAAGTGAACCTACTTTGGGCACAGCAGGAAAAACAACCGTTACGTTTCCCATTACATTGATAACTTAGTGTTTTTTTGAGGTCTCCATTCAGTTATTTCAAAATATTGTTGTTAAAAGGGAGCATTGTAACAAAAACAGGTTCATTTTTTGCGCATGTACCTACACGCTGATACACGCACACGTTTAATAATATAACTACCTATGCTAGAATCGTATACAATAATCAAGTATCTATACTCTATAGTATACCTACCTACCTACATCAACTTACTCCATATGGTATCATATATTATCTTATTCATGACAAGCGATACAAAATAATTATTATACCCCTGCATTAAGCTTATTCTAATCCTTTATTGATGTAGCACGCAACTTAGTCTTAACGTTATTCCTTGCATATTTAATGTAATACTGAAGGGCACGGGTGAAGACATGAGCGAACATTCGTTCGAGTTAAGAAGATCCAGGAGCTAAAAGCTGGATAAGTCCTGTTGCCTTTTAAGAAATCTACTGAAATAAAGTAATTTCCAACAAATGTTACAGAATGGTGAATTTATTTGCATAATTCAGCAAACCTAAATCCTTTGTCCGCGGCCTTCCTCTCAAATAATAAATTTGTTCCATGTTCTACACTTCTAAGGACCTATCTAAAGGAAATAATTTACGTGTTTGAAAGTTGGCTTTTCCGAAATTAATGATTCACCTTTTTTTTCTAATCACAATTTCCTAGTAAAATTGCAGTAGGTATATGTATGTACTATGTAGTGTCTACTGCTATAGGAAGTGTGTATAAGAATTCCCAGTCTTTGGTTGCAATTCCAGCCTTCTCGCATTGTATATTCCGATCGCACGACACTCCTACGAACTCGACGTAGAGCACAATATGTGTAAATTTATAAAACGGTTTCGGCACATTATTACGTTTAGGGATTTTCAAGAAAATTGCCTTATTACCTTTTTGATTTCGATTCAGAGCTCGGATTTGCAGGGATTTGGCAGACGCTGTTTGATCAAAACATTACTGGGCTTAATGGATCTAGGTTTAGCATTTCTTACTTGTTTTTATCAATATTAAATGTGGTAAAAGGGAATACGTTTATTTTCATGTCCATTTAAGAAGAGGTTTGTGAATGTAGGCAAGTAGAGCGAAGAATGTACTAACTAATACCTACATGTCGTACTCAGCAATATGTTTTCTGATTAATATAAATATAATACAAGAAAAACTCAATTTAAACAATGCTATTAAAGTTATTTGACAGTTTTGATGGGATATCAATGTTACAAACCTGTAAGCTGCCCAGGGTTTGGTAATAATGGTGGAAATTGGTAATGATAATACTTCACAACACACAGATCTACTTGATTCTACACTAAACTATATAACTTTGTGTCATAGAAACTAAATAAACGTGGTATAATATACTAAATATTGCTAAATAGGTACTATACTTATAGCCAGGTTGGAAAGTGGCACCCTGTGCAGTTTATCATACTAAGTCCGCCCCTACTGGAAATCGAACCCGGAAAAATGATTGGCGAAAAGGCATGGTGACCACTGATGCATAGATATATATGAATAAATTGTAAAAAAGGTAAAGGTAGGTACCTATTATGCACATGAGCGCGTGTCGCAGCCGAGTGTCGTCGTCGGTCTGGCGCGGGCTGTCCTCCCCTACCGCTTATTTAAATTATTGAAATTATTAACTAGTGGGTAAAAATAAAAATATGTATGTAATCATTTCAATCAGTATATATTTACAATAGTCTATGTAATCATTAGTATGTATAGTCATTGGTATTTAGTATATAGTAGTATGTAGTAATATATAGTATTGGTTCATTTTGTGTATACATTTGTCTGCCTGCGTCCGTTACGCCTCCGCAGGGCTCCAGCGGAAGACCAGCGCCGGGTGGTCCTTGCAACCACCCGACTTATGCTGAGCTGGCCGCCTTTTTGTCACAACACGGTGTCTTATCACAATATTCAAATAAGTGTCTCCGTTATTTTAAGTAGGTGTCCGTTTCTCAGTCGTCGGATGGAGTCCACCCACAGATCTTCGGCTGGCGGCGTCTGTCCGTCGGTTGAGAAGCGTACTCTCAATACCTGTTATATATATGTTTAGTTGTTGTATACGTATGCTGTAAATCTCTGTGTTGTGTCAAATAAAGTTTTTTCAATTCAATTCAATTCAAAAAAATGCCATGCTAATATCATTATTGCAAAAGTAACTCTCTTACCATTTCATGCCTTATAGACCAATCATCGTGAGACTTTGCATACTACATGTTGTCAGAAGTTATCGGGTAGGTACTTTTAATCCTGTAATTCTCGTGGGAACACCGAAATTAAAGCGAGTAAAACCACGGGGAACATATGAAATATAGACGAAAGGTTATTAATATCATATTAGAGAGAAATTTAAATGACGTTTTACAGTACGGTGAAGTAACAGTTTTTGCGGCAAAAAAGCACGTCATAGAGCAAGCGGGGCTCCGCCGACGTCAGCAAGGGATTCGCGGCACGTAGCGGCGGCTGGTATATTGAACAAACTAAACAGCTGTAAGAATACCTCACCCTGACTCGTAGGTAAATTGTTTCGCTTGTTATTTATGTTTCTCAGCTTGCTAATACGTGCGCTGCTTATAAATGTCACGGGTTAACTGTGTTTACACAGATTTTTATTATTATTCGTCTGCATATTTCGAGTAACTGCGAGATTTGCGATACGATATTGTTTTATTTTAATATAAAACAGTTTTACCCTGGTTTACATGTTAGTTTGATTAAATAAACAAAAAAGTAAAGCTGTTTAAAAACATCGAACCGAACTACCTACAGATTAATAACATCATCCAAATTTGAGGTTCTATCTTTTTTTTTTCAAAAAATTTTAGCGTCACAGATTGTCTGAATCTTGGTTAATTAAGAAATAAAGATAAGAGCTATTTAATTTGATGAAAGATGATAAGTACATAATAAACGCAATTTACTAGTTATTGCCCATGGTTTACCTACGTGAATTTCAGTATATTAATTACCCTGTAAACTCTACTACACACCTAACTGATTAAAAGTTTCCTCGGAACTGTCTCTATGTAAAGAATTAAGTCATCTAGCCGACGACACGACGTGCTATTTTATTTTGAAAGCCGGGAAAATAAACAAACTTCCTTTGCTATACGGTGTTAGTATATGGGCCATTTTTTTCCATTGTAGTGGACGATTTAACTTTTGCACCACTACATTGTATTTGGGTTTGCTAAGAAACTGCAGGTTTATCAAAATAGATTGAAAAGTAAAAAAAATATAATTCATTTAATATACTTGCTTACCTAATATTATTTGAAGTGAACTTTGACAGTGGTAACTAAGTTAATTTCTCTTTATATTTGAGAACTAGCTGTTCTCCGCGGTTTCACCCGCGAAAATTTCAGAGATCCCGCAGGAATTCCAGAATAAAAAGTACTTCTCTGTACCTCTGACAACGTGTGTACAAAATTTTATGATGATCGGTTGAGCCGTTAAGGCGTGAAAGGCGCGTAACAGACAGAAAGACAGTCAGAGTTACTTTCGCATTTATAATATTAGTAGGGATAATTTATCCCAAAGAGTTAATAGTAGATAATTCAAAATGGTAATTAATTCAAATAATGTTTAATAATATCTATAAGTGGATTTAATAATAGGAATACCACCAAAACATATTCATGTAAAATGATGCCAAGACGAGTCCATATGACGGGCACTGTCAAAAAGTTATCAGATCTTATGTAGAGCCAAGCTTATAACTCTACACACCATAACTCTACAAGGTCTAACTTTTCAAACTCTGCACTTTAGTCAGAATATATGGCTTGGCCATTTCGCACCATTCACATGAGCGTAAGGTGAAAAATTTATCCACTGCTAATTACTTTTCTATTATACAAAGATTCTTGCAGTAACGAAACGGCCAAGCCACATATTCCAACTAAGGTGTAGAGTTTGAGAAGTTAGGCTATATGTCATATGGACGACTTGGCATCGTTTTACATGAATATGTTTTTGGTGGTATTTCATTTCTTTTCGTAAGTCAAAATTGCGGAATTCTCATACAAACTTCCATCCTCTAGTTTAAGGGGTTGGGGGATAAAAGTTACAAGTTTTATAATTTTTTTGTTGTTTGTGTACTAACACTAGCTTGCATGCCAAATTTCAGCTTTCTAGGACTTTAGGAAATACCCTAAGAATAATTTTGATGATCATCAGTGAGTCAGTGACGAGATCAGGGTTTTTTGGATATCTATAAAATCTAAAGTATAAGAGCTATGAAATTGAAACTTTATATGTTTGATAAGTCCGCTATTGACAACATATCTCAAGAATTTAGTTTATCTGGTATACTGGTATACCCAAGTTATAAGGGTTCAAAAAAAACGACGAAGCGCTTCGAGAAAAGACAGGTAGTGCTCCCGCTTCGCTTGGCTCGTCTTGGCGGGGGCACTACCGTGCCCCCAGATAAAGTAAAAAAAAAAACAATATTATGAATGCAATGTACTATATTATTTATATTTTTTCTCTCAGTTTGAATTTACTATAAATTTTAATAATGTGAATGTATTTTTTATAGAAGTATAAGTACCTAGGTTAATAGGTTTAGGTATTATTAGGTTTTTATTTTAGGTATTTGACTGAAAGCTATCGCTGCAAAATGTTGACTAATACTTAAAACACAAAACAATCCTAACTTTAAGTGCATATTTTTTTGTATGTAGGCATGAAAGTCATAAAATTGGGGTGGCTGAAAATAATAACGGCAAGAAGCGTGAATTACACTTGCTCACGCGAGCTTTTCTTATTATTTTGTAGTTACAGACATAATTAAATGTAAATTATACGAAAGCAGAAATAATAAAATGTCGCCGAAATGTATAACTTTCAATAATCACAGAGCAGTGCCGGTTATGGTGGTGAAATATGATTTGTTTCATTGTTGTGTAGGTATCGACCAACTGGTAGCCACTAAAATTAGATCATAGTAGTATAAAACGAGAGACAAATTTAAGTTCTCGATACTTTCGTCGATGCTTTCATATAAATTATTATAAAATATACATAATCTATATACAGAGAAGGACATAGGGTAGGTACTTTGCATTCCGGAATTCCTGCGTGATCTCCGAAATTTCCGCGGGTGAAACCGCGGGGAACAGTTAGTTATATAGTAAATCACGAAGAAAATGTTTGCTAAAATGCAGATTTACACAGGTGAAGCGAAACCTTTGCGTACATTCAGCGATAGGTAATATATCAAGGAAAAGGGTGTCTATATAGTGTCTACTCATAATTATCATCCGTCGCGTCGGTGCGTTTGTTGCGCGCTTATTTATGAATAACATAATTTTTCCGATATCTAAGCAAAAAAATTATGATTTTCTTTCAATGTGTACCTTACCACTTACTAATTTGTAATAAACTATTTCTTTCTAAAATTAAAGTACTACAAGTTATTCCTTACAGCATCAACTGTCTATCTAAAATCGGTCTAACCGTTTCAGAGATCAGCCGGAACAAACAGACGTTTTTTTTTGTAAATATTAGTATTAAGTTACCTTGTGCGTTTACACACACTGGAGCATTTAAAGCCCATGAATTTTGTTGTAACTTGATTTAATAAAATGACAAAATGTAAATGATGCTTACATGGCCGAGGCCGTTAGTGGAGTGAATGACCTTATTGACTACCAAAGGACACTCGTTACTCCTCTTAAAAACTAATAGCAATGACGCTCTCGTTAGCGTTGCTATACAAACTAATAACTATATACCTAAAAGAAACAAGTAAATATAAATTAATATCTAAATAAAGGCGTGATGCGCCGGAACATACCATACTTATATACTTTCATACGCATTTAGTGAAAAGCTGTTATTTTATAATTACAAACAGACACTTCATTTTAATTTATATTTAGGGATGTAGGTATAGAAGAGAAACAGAAAAATATATCCATATCTTTAATTTAAAAATGGTACCTATATAACTAGTCAGAAAGGAATTTTCCTAGTTCAAACTGAAGTGGGATGAGGAATGAAAGGATGGCATTAAATTTTATAGAGAGAGACACAGTTCACCGCAGTTGAAGCCATCAAGAAACAGCTTATCATTTATATAAATTAAAGAAGAAATCAGAGTAGATTTATATAACTTGTATAATAAATACATACCGTTATCATCATCACTGCAGACATAGGTCTCATATCTCCTTCACTTTACTAGTCCACTGTGTGGATCTCTACTGTCTAATGTTATCTACCCACAGTGTAAAGTCCGCTCCACATTCACGCGAGAATCTTGTGAGAACGCGAGAAGACCACGAGAAACGGCGGAGAAAATCGGCTCCATATTCACGTTGTCGTGGTTTTCTCGCGTTCTGTGCGAATGTGGACCAACCTTAAGGTCCAGACTTAGGCGGCTGATTTTATGTTTTGGTTTTGGCCCACGATCTCCACTTCTAACATGCGACCACCTACTTTGCATTCGTCTTGCTCTGTATCTATCCATTTGGTTAGAGGTCGCATCAAACTATTTTTAACATGACTCTTTTCATTGCACTTTGTGCGACTCTCACTTGAATACACAGCGAGTAACATGACCCGATAAAAACTAATTTATCAAATATGGGAACGTCAATCGGACATAGGTACTCTATCTACATCTACATCTGGAAAACGATTGAAGTGAATCCAATGTCTACAAACTGGCAAAGAGTATAATAACCATAGGTACTTGTCTCACTGACACGACTCGGGGTACCTACAGTACTATCAAAAATTTTTGCACAATATCAGAAGAGAAAAAAAAAGTTATACGATCAGATTATATGAAACGCTTAAATTGGCAAATTGTGAAAGTACTGCAAATAAATAAAACGCCAGTCATCGCAAATAGTGAACAATCGAATAGTCATGATTGTTGCAGTTGTATAACTACATACCTATTGGCTATTACATAATATGTAGATATAAAATGTCCAACAGTAGGTACGCCTACAATAATTGTCGTACTACGTGTAGGCAAAAAGTGTTAAATATAGAAATTCCACGTAACATGATGACATTGTTGTAAGTTGCATTGTGTACCTACAGTTTATAAATTTTAGGTGGCTACGGTGTGTTTAGGTATAATGGCGGAAGCGAATATAAAACCACCTAAAATAAGCTGCAACATACTTGCCTATTACGATAGCACATCCTATGTAACTCCTTAAGAAACTTTTTGCAGTTCTCAGCTCTTATATAATTATAAAGATATCTTAAGGAATTAAGGTAGGTAGTTACAGGGGTCACCTATAGTGCCAGCCGCTAGAAATCAATATCTGCTGAGATATTTCATTTAAAATTACATCGATTAGAGACTGTGTGAAATAGAATAAATTTCTGATAGTATATTATAATGCACATAATATAAAAATGTAGTCAAAAAGATTTTATTACAAAACATACTACCTATATCCGCAAAGATTTTTCTTGCTGCTTGTAATACTAACTTTCGTAAGTTTTCCATGAGGCCTAAATTTAACTGAAATTTTGTTTAAATTTTTTTAATATCAAACTTACATGCTGCAGATCATTAATAATTAATTATTTTTCATCAAAATTAGTAGGTATGGTATCGATTTTTTTTAATGAAATATCTTACAAGGTATTTTTTTATAACACATGGAGCAAAGTTTGAGCTTCAGTCTTAATAGTGGAATTGCTATCTACGCATACCTAATATTTCTTTTTTCAACAAAATATTTTCATCTATAAAGTACATATTATTATTAAAAAATGCTTTGTCCTGAATGACTGACAGACAAATCAACACGCAACTTAAACCGCTGATCGTAGAGACCTGAAATTTAGAGGGTTGTGTTCTTGGTATGGCTTGGTACGTAGGCATCCGATAAGAAAGGATTTTTTAAAAGTTTCTACTCCGAAATTATCGTGGGTTAAACCGCGTGGGACAGCTAGTTAAACATAAAATGTGTTCTCTTTAAGTGCTTTATAAATATTTTTTCTCAAAATGTAGTTGGAAATCGCAAATACCTAAAGATGCTTGTAATTTTAACAGTTTACAGATCACGACGTATTGATTATTTTATTTTCATTTGAACATTTTCAACCTGTTTTTATTTACCTTTTACAGTAGTCACCTATCCAATACAGATTCCGTATATAATAGAGTCGACAGCGTTATTTTGTATCTCCTTTTTGTGCTTTATATCTTTTCAAATTGTCAATCTCTCGTTTGGAACGGAAAAACCAATTTCCCCATGTTTTTGTGAGCACGTATACCATCTATACGTATATTTGGACAAATTGGATTTTAATTTTAGAATCGGCAGCTTACTCACAGTATCCTAAGTTTTTAAATTAAAGCTGCCTAAGATTGTGAGTGTGTTCGTTTGTTACCACTCAACTTCGTAACGGTTTAACGAATTTTCATGAAACTTGACGTAAGTTATTTCAGGGCCTCGAATAGAATACCTATCTGGGGCACTTTGTTCCCTCTGGAACAATACATCACGGTAAAATATATATTCCTGAGGGAATTCCGGGTAGCCGACTTGGCGTTGTTTTTATTTTAGCTTATTTAAAACACATTTATTCCCGGTATAAGAAATATATAGGTAAGTGAGTAAAATAGTGAAACTAAATATCTTTTAATATTCATAGTAAAGTTATCTCGTAACAAAAACAAATTAATTGCTTATTGACGAAAAATGATTTTATGAACATTGAGCACGCAAGTTGCTGATAAGCCGACGGATCATACCCTAACGATCATTCAACGCTTCCTCCCTTTGTCGCAAACAGACAGACAGACGAGGCGCAGAACTTCGTAATAAAATATGTAACAAAGCGTAAAGGTTATTTGTTCGTTCGTTTTTGTCCCTCGGAAGACTTAATTCACCTGGAGTAAATCACCTGGGTGCATTAAGTGCTACGCACGACTTTGTGCACTTGGGTGAACTAAGCACAGATTCCGGTACATGTAACCAAATGCTATTGAGGGATTGAATACCTAAGGCCCTCGTTTGAAATTACACTCAGTAAGCCGAAATCCCTGGGTTAGGATTTTTTTATAATATAGGCAATTACAGAAAAGTGCTTGGACACTCTTTTTTTAAGTAGGTTGGTTATTTTAACTCCGATAGGTAAGTGAAAAGAGTGGAACGCGGGTGTATAGGTACCGTGTATCGTCTGTCTGTATGTTTGTATTCGTGCTACGCAAAAACTGCTGCACCAAAATGAATGCGGTCTTTTTTGTATTGCTATGGGTCTAACTTATATACTTACTCATGTTTCGATTTTTTCGAAATTCCATCTGGAACTTGAGATATAAAAAAAAAATCTGGTCATCCTACTAATATTATAAATGTGAAAGTTTGGATGTTTGTTACTCAATCACGCAAAAATGGCTGAACGGATTTGGATGAAATTTGGCATGCACGTTGTCAGGGGTACAGAGAAGGACAAATAGTACTTTTTATCCCGGAATCCCCACGGGAACTCCGAAATTACCGTGGGTGAAACCGCGGGGCACACCTAGTAGGTACTAGGTAGGTTTAGCACAAAAACATTATCATACTTATGAAAGTAAATTTTACTTAAAGGAAGAATAAATAAGATAAAATAACAGGGTTGATACAAAAACCCAGATTAGCAATCCCGCCCACCTTCTTATAGATCATCATCAGAGCTTTTGAATAGTCGATAGGTAAGTAAATAAATACGTTTTAATAGTTAACAAGAATTCTAAAATAATGACTCATTGGAATGGCTTTTGAGTTTGTGTCGAATTATTTTATGTAATTTACCTCAATTTATGATTTTCAAAGGGAAACAAATTTATTCCATTTTTCAGGTGGTATTCTTACTTTGGCGAATATTCTTGGCAAAGGGTTGATTTTCATTATACAAAGAATATTAATCTTGAGAGTTTTATAATTTCCAAATAGCTAGGTACTTACGATTCGCAATTAATTATGGAAATGAATATCGTCAATGTTTCTTTGAAGTTCGTTTTTGGAAATCAATATGTAAATTTATAAACTACTATAGCTATGCCTCGCGGTTTCACCCACGCGAGTTTAGGAATTCCCGCAGGAACTACTTTTATTTACCTACCCTAAGTTACTCCTCATAACATCAGCTAGGTATCTCTCGGTGAAAGTTCCTTTAAAATCGGTCCAGCTGTTTCAGAGATTAGCCGGAACAAACAGACAGACAGACAGAGAAAATTTAAAAAACTACCGTACTTTCATATGCATTTAGTGAAAAGCTGTTAATTTGGAATTACAAACAGACACTTAAATCATTAAATGTTATCTAGGTATTGTATGGACTGGATGTTGGTACGGATCCCTAAATGTGTGAAGTCTGACACGCACTTAGCCGGGCTTTGTAGTTGTGCGTATAGTTATTTATATTCCATTTCGTAATGCCATCTACCGGTAAGACCTTACTATAGTTTCTTAAAAAGTAAATTCTGCACTGTTTGCGTAAACGTGCACACTTTGAGGGCTTTATTGTGTAGTGTAAACATTAACCGGTAGATGGCGCGTGATATGATTTTCCAATCCTAATAGGGTACTTGCATGAATTTTTTTTCAGTCCATTTTAAAGATATATGGCCTACTTAAACAAAACAAGAAAAAGAAAAAAAATGTATAAATTAATTAAATAGAGCGTTTCAAAGTTCCTACTGTTGACTTTACCGCCAAAACGCGGAATGACGTCACTAGTTAAAAATTACGCCTTATAAATCTCTGATAGACATGTCATTGTCGTTTTGAAAAGGTCATGTGACACTGATAGATACGTAACTTTAATATCCAAAAGCGAAATTAAGGTTGAAATGTGTCAAATTACTTTCAAAAGTTTCAGTAAAGAATCGAAATGCATCTAACCAATGCATTTCAAAGCAAAAAAACTTCAGAAAAAGTAAAATGTGTGTTGACTGTATGCACTTAGTTTCTTTTGCCTTCCCTGAAAGGGGTGAATTTCTCTTAAAAAAATAAAAGTGACGTAACATGTTAAGCGTGGCTGTGATTGGTGTTTCGTTGCAACGTTCCGTTTCACAAAATTATAAGTTGAATATTTTGGAAACTATTGATAATTTTTTGGTAAATCTTTCACAATTAAGCTTTTTTTGGGCCCAATTTTTGAAATATTGACACAATTTCTTATTATAAATTTCATGCAAGTACCCTATTATTGCCACAATTTTGGTTGCCATTGTTGAATTATTATTTTGTTATATAATGTCTGCCGTTAGTAAAAGAGAGCAAAAGAAGTAATTAACTGTGGTGAAAATTTATAAAATAATATTTTTCATTACTCATACTCGGAAAGTAGGTCTGAAGTTGCCTGAGAAGCGGGTTGAAAGTAACCCTTTTCAGCCCTATTGAGAATCGCTTTCAACTGACAACTGTCAAATTATTAAAAAAAAACTAGGTCTATTTTCACATTTCTATTGAACCATGTTCGTACTTTCTATACAGCCAGCGCGATGTAAAATTGAATTAACGTAAAGTTTAAGTAGGTATTAATCAAAATAAAATTCAGTCATTTTTTCTTTAGCTAATTCCTATTTTTATTTTGACTTTCCTTGCATTCGTAGGTGAAAAGCACATTGTTATCCTCGGGAGAAAGAGTTACGTTACACGCTCATGTTAACAGCACCGTCGCATTGGTCTACGACTACGGCGCGACGCCGAGTTTCGCGGATTTGATCCCCACATAGGGGGTAAATGAATGAGCTAAACATTAGTGCATTACCCTTGTCTGGGTTCATTTAGAAGGTCCTCGCATAAAAAGTACTCTATGTCCTTTTTTGTACCCCTGAAAACGTTTAGGTATGCAAAATTTCATGATGAGAGACTGCGTAGTAAAGGCTTGAAAGCGTAACAAACAAGTAAACAAACAAACTTACTAATATTTAAAAAAAAAGTGTACCTACCTATATAAAATGTATTATATCAAGGGTTTGGTATCCAATATAGGTATAGCACAAACTTTGCTTAATTTGGAACCGTTATAGCCCTGTGTAATAACGTCCTAGCACTATTATTGTTATATTGTTGCTAGCTGTTCCCTGCAGTTTCACTCGCGTTAACTTCGGAGTTCCCACGGGAATTCCGGGACAAAAGGTATCCTATGTCCTTCTTTTTTTTTATAATGTCATAGGGGGCAAACTGGCAAGTGGTACACCTGATGGTAAGTCTGTGTGCCCCTCCACTGCAAAACTCACATTTGTCAATTATTAGTCAATTATTAGTCATAGTATCTTTTGATTTATATAAATAAAAAGAAATTATCGGGCATTATTTATGTTAATAAGACAAGTACACAGCAACACGTTACTTAGTTTAATATAATACATAATATGTAGTAGATAATGTAAATAGCGTTATTGTACATATTGTAGGTACATTCACTATACTACAATTTTATTAGCACATACATGAGAATATTTGATACGTTACATTAGTATGAAATATAACATAATATATTATGTAGTATATTATCACGTCTGATGGAAGAATATATGTATAATGTAGGTATCTGCTATATATTTTGTAAAGCGCGGTTTCTCACCTACAAAGACGAACCCTCCCACGCTTATGGGCGTATCGAGATGACAAGTTATCAGTTTATGTGATTACAAAAAATTGAGTATAAATCCTTAGTTCCTGTCTAGCTTAAAATTAAAAGTACCTCTATAACTGAATTAGATAAGCACTATTTACTAAAAATAATTCAAATTCAAAATCTCGTTAGTTATTATTTATTAACAGTGTGAAGAGTTTAATTTCAGTGATGTATTAAAGCTTAGGTTCGTCGTCATATGCAGCCGCATAGTATGTTTTAAGTTGACCCAGAGGGGCAATTATGTAACTTTTGTTTCTATCATTTTTCAGTTTCAATTAAAAACAGCGGTTTAGCGATTACAATATGCACGTTTTGACACCTACAATATCTAGCAATCAACCACATAATATACATAATTCAAAAATTTAAGCTGCAGTCTAAACATGATTAATTAATCACAAAAACGCCATTTTTCTGATTGAAACTGAAATATGATAGCGACAAAAGTTACAAAATAGGCATGCTCAGCTATGTGTACTAAAATAAGTAAGGTATAGTAGGTATTTACCAAAAATTCAAACCCATTCGATAGTTTTTACCTGAACAACAAACCTCCAAAACAGCTCAGCATAAAAATATAAAAATATTTGTATAAATGATGAGTACCGTATGTACTATGTACCGTATGTCTATACCTCTGACAACGTGTAGGTAAGATAATATGCCTATGCAAATTTTCATGCTGATCAGTCGAGCTGTTAAGGTGTGAAAGCGTAAACAATCAAACAAAAAACAAATTTTCGCATTTATTGAGTAGTAAGGATTTTATTTGGAAGTTTACCTTCAGTCACTTATTATTTTGCATATTTTTTTTCTGTCCTTTTTTTTAACTTGCAGCTCCCTGAAGTTTTCCCCACGTCAGTTCGGAAATTCCTTTGGGAATTCATTGTATCGGAATAAAAAGTTCCTTACTCGATGACCTAAATAACCATTGATAGCTGTTCCCCGCGGTTCCACCGGCGTGAATTTTAGTATTCCCCCGAGAACTCGTTGTTCTGAGATAAAAATTAGGTAATCGGTTACTTAGAAATACCGTATCATTCGTTTAGGGAAAGAGTTTTGTCCTATACTTCCATAGATTAACAAATTAACAAAAACTGTACCACTTTATGATATTACTAGCTGTTCCTCGCGGTCACAGCCGCGTTAATTTAGGAATTCCGGGATAAAAGTACGACCGTCTTTAATCCCGGAATTCCGGCTTTAGACTCTAAATCGTAATTCGGCTAGGTCTTGTCTAGGCGGCTTGGTGAGGCGATTTGTGAAGCGACTAGCGTAAACCTCGACCCGTGCAAACCTCTCTTTAGGGGTGGTTTCAGATATCTTGCCACAAGTTGCTGGAATTATATTCCTTCACCTTTGCGCGAAATCATTGGCATTAAGTTCGCCATTTGTACACACTGTGCAATAAAGAATAATAAATAAATAAAATAAATAAATAAATCACCACGAAGCTCTCGTTTAAACTAAAATTTAGGACTTATTTATTAGAAGAACAAAAAGTTTTGTCTTAACCGTTCTCAATCCATTATTAGGTATAGTATACTTTTTTAAGCATCCCCACAACATTGTGATAATTTTAGATTTTAGGTATAATGTTTTTTTTTTTTTGTATTCAATTTAAATAAAATATACCCCTACTACATAATATTATAAAAGTAAAAGTAACTCTCTGTTTGTCTGTCTGTCTGTCTGTTACGCTTTCTCGCCTTAACGGCTCATTGGATGAATTCCATATACATTGTCAGGGGTACAGAGAAGGACATAGGATACTTTTTGTCCCAGAATTCCTTCAGGAACTCTGTAATAAACGCGGTGAAACTGCGAGGAACAGCTAGTAAAAAATAAAAATAAATTTTTTTATACCTACGAGTATGACCTGAAGATTCGATTAAAAATGCAGATTGCGGATAACTGGGGTTATATTTTTGAATAGTTCGAATTACTTTTCGCACACGGAGATGCAAGATTCGCATGTAAGTAAATTCTTAAAAAATGTATGAGCATTCGCATGTGAATTCGCGATTCCCTGTGTTTTGAATTTTGAATTTGGAATTTTGAAAGTAGGTAATTCGAATAATGCAAAAATACGGCCCCTGGTCTTATGACAGTGTCATTTTTGCCATCTCTCTTCTTACGGTCTCCACTGAAAATCAGCGTCGTGGGCGGCATATGTCCACGGAATTTATGCAGTTGCAGTCATTTTCGTAGGTACCAGTTATTCTTCGATAGTTTAAGACATACGTTTGTAATTATTGTATTTATTTTTTGGTATCAGATACACTCTATTCTATTCTATACAAAATTTCATGACAATTAATTGAGTTATTTACTCAAAAGCGTCGTAATTAGGTGTGAAACAGTAACAAACAAACAAACAAATAACTCACATTCGCACTAAGGATCATAAATAAATAA
Organism: Zygaena filipendulae; assembly: GCA_907165275.2. Taxonomy (NCBI): domain Eukaryota; kingdom Metazoa; phylum Arthropoda; class Insecta; order Lepidoptera; family Zygaenidae; genus Zygaena; species Zygaena filipendulae. The sequence continues at coordinate 6,357,608 of OU015657.1, forward strand.
CGCACGTAGGTTTAGTTTTGTTATAAAAATTTATGGGTAAATTGTACCTGCAGTTAAGCTATTTTATTTTTTCTACCTTACTACACATATACATATATGTACCTATGTACTCAATCCATCTCCATCCATCTATTGTAAGATCAATTTATTAAACTTTAATAATTTTCATGGGAAGATGTCAAACTTTAGAGAACCTTGGATACGAATAATTTAATATTACTTAATGATTATTTGTTTACTTCCCGAGCACATATAGGTAGGTATAGATATGCCGCTGAAACTACCGGTATTGTGAGCTGCAGGTTATTAAATCATTGTAGTTTAAACTTTAACTAAAATATTTTTTATCGGAAACCAATAAAAGTAATTTTATCAAGGTAAACAAATTAATTTGTTTAGTTCTCATCATTTAAATATTAATAAAAATCTAAAACCGTATATCCGATGACCATAAATCTATTTTTAACTTCGACGACTTTGTGCATAAATACTATTAATGAAATTACATTTTTTTTTCTTTAGTTTAAAGTTCCGCTATTTGTTTCAAGTTCTTGTATCGTTAGAAAGAGTCCATAAAATTATATTGTGAACATATACAATTGATCTAAACAATTGATATAAACAATTGATCTTTCATGAAAACGATACCTATAGGTATATTGGGTATAGTATTTTCTGTCTGTTTGTCCTTCAAGCTAGACAAAATTATAAAATTACTAGCTGTCCCCCGCGATTTCATCCGCGGTAATTTCGGAGTTCCCGCAGGAATTCCGGGATAAAAACTATCCAATCTCTTAAGTTGGACCATATTATAAATGATTACAAAATTTTATCAAAATCCGTTCAGTAGTTTCGGAGTCCATCGCGGACAAACAACGTGACACGTGATTTATATATATTAGATAAGATTTAAACTGATTTACTATTTTTGTAGGTTTTTTTTTTTTGCCTGTTCAAGTGTACTCCATCTTCCGTCAAAATGTAAGTACAGAGATAATGGTTTTCTTAGGATATTTCTTTATGACACGTCTTATTATGCAAATAGGAATTTATTGATACCGGACACCCACTATATTTGTTTAAGAGATTTACACATATACGCAGTTCGTCCTCAGTATACCGATGACAGCAGGTCAAAGCTACCAGATATCAGGAAGTTTACCAAATTAATGAGTTAACTATTAAAAAAAATTGCTAAGGTCACGCCATTAATTATGCAAGGTGCACACCTCACACAAGTTTATACTCACATATTTCTTATATTCAAGATATAGCGGTATCTGGCAGTCCTATAGGTAAAAGATAAACAAAAAATTAAATACTTTAAATAATATAATAACGTTTTCCATATAGGTCCCGCTAACGCAACATTAAAATTTAACAGGAAAAAAAATATCGTGAATTTATAGAAAAATACTTACCTAAGTGGATTGATAATTATATGGCGGCTAATGAGAAACTGACGCTGTCGCGATTACAGTGGTGGGAAATGAAGTTTACCCTTTTCGATGAAGTAAAAACACAGCACGGGATTAACTTTATAGGCCATGCAGAACCAAAATTAGATAAAAATCAAATTTTCGTAAAAAAAGTTTCATTCGCGGTTTTGGATATCGAACTACGAATACCTACTCGTATATTACCTATTTTGTAATAGTTTTAGTTAGTTTTAGATTTAATTTTTAGTCCGTCTTGAAGATTAATAAAAAATATTGGACATGTATTTTTCTTTTTTTTTACGTTATCAAAAAGTAATAGAGATACATTCAGTTGAAATTCTGTGTGACGTCAGACCCAGGTACACATTATACTTACCGCCGCACTCAGAGTCGATTTAATGGTTACTTAAGGTATTTTAAGTAAGGATTAAAAAAAAATCACACTCAGAGACAGTGAGACGTCGCGATCTCGCACTCCTCAAATTTAATGCGTTTTATCGAAGTAGGTACCTATTGTTTCAATAATTCAAAAAAGCATAAAATACGTATTGTATATTGTAGCAGAATGCTACAGTATCTATTACGTTTTTACCATCTACCTGACGGACTAAATAGAATTTTGATTTTTATACATTGTCATCATGGCCATTATTATCTATGCGTTGAAAAATCGTCTTTTGAAATACCTAACTGCTAAGAAAAGCAAAATAACACTGCATTCAAAATATTGACGAATTTATATTATGATTTTATACTATCGAAACTACCGGTATACCTATACCTAGAGCAACTCAAATAATTACTTGTGCTAAGTGTTAGCATGTTTTTTCTCATGCTTTATATTTATTTGCTAAATGCATACCTTACATACTCAGTTGGTTCCGGTTCAAAAATTACAGTATATTTTTCGGTCTGCAGATCCGGTATCCGATCAGAAATAAAATTTAGCTTTGATGTTGTTGAAAAACATGTTTTTCAATAAGTATAACAGATTCTTCTTAAAAATATATCTTGTCCTGTGGTTTTTATATAAATAAGTTTTTTTAAGGATTGTTATAAGTTTCTTGCATTGTATACCTAACTATATAGGTAGGTAAATTGTCTGCACTTTTCATAAAAATATGCAAACCATTTTTCAACCAATTTAGCATATCTCTGTTCGACAAGAGCGTACCCGGGGTAAGTGTTCTAAAAAAATATGATTCGTATTAAAAATGGTTGTAACTCGTAAAGTGGTTTTATGCCTAAGATGCGTTTCAAGTCAGTGCGACTTTCGGAGCGAGTGCACGTTTCTCACGATGCTTGCCGCCATGGAGGAGTCGTCCTCCATGCTTGCCGCGTATGCATCGCGTTACAAAGTAGTTTTTTCGTGCATGCAGTCAAAAGGACCAATGTTTGGGTACTGATGAAGATAAGGTTTATGTTTAACTGATGAAGCTAAATACTTAGACAATGGCCATGAAAAAAATTTAATGTAATAAAATATGTACCTACTTTTTAACTGTATTAAGTGTAGTATTTCCATTTTGAAAAGAATTTAGCAAGTGGCATATGGAAATGAGTAATGACTGAAGTTGTTTTTTCAAGAAGTATAATCTTTATATAGAAATAGGTATAACTCTAAATAACAATAACACTTAAATTAATTATTTATCAGCTAACATTAGAAGGTCATCAGCGACAGCACTGTCATTTGACGTAGAACAATAAATAGTATTATATTATAGACCTTCATGATCCAATGTTGGCTAGTGATGTGTAAATATACTAATTGCGATTTAAGACGAAAAATGCATATCTTAGTTCCTTGTAAAACCAAGGAATGTATTTACAGGGTTCCGAACTGCTGGACAGTTTCGAATAATCAGTCGAGTAACACAACCGTCACAATAAGTTTCATAAAAATACTGCTTTGCCCATACGTCCGAGCCTTACATATTGTAAAAGACGTCCATACACCAAGCGAAGAATACCATCAATTAGATTTGATGGCGATATTCAGATACCGAGGCAACTGTTCTGAATATGCGAATCTTTTTGTTCGCTCTTTTCTTGCTTGACACAGTAAAATTGTTAAGACTTTCTCTAAAAAGTTATACAAATACATTTTCAATCCTGAATCCATGCGAGTTCGGTTTTGACAATATGTTGGATGCAGTCTTGAAGAGACTTATGAACGGTTTGAAGGTCGAAGCTTCAGTTTGATAGTAGGAGTACGTTGTGGGTTGTTTGTATTGATAAAAATTGCTGTACTGGTTGTTGTATTGGTAGTGGTAATTGTCTCCGGTGCTGTCGGGGATGGCGTTCGAAATATAGCTGTTGGAGTTATCCACGGTCCCGTAGCTCGAGGAAGATGTATAGCTCCCCGCTGTAATGAAAGAATATTGGTATTAGTTATTGTTATTGGCATAACATTTGGTCATACAGTAGTTATTAGTTATATTTTATTTGAAAACGGAGGTTTTTTTAGAGATATTTACCACAAAGACCAGTGTATTTTGTAGATTCAGAAAGGCCAAACATGCTGCATGATGGCTGACCCTTTTCGTACGGGCTGGATCCAATGACATTGCCACCAGGCCCGTAGTTACACACGTACAGCTTGGTATAGCCTCTTGAGGGGTCGTAGTAGAAGGTGTATCCGCAACCAACTTGAGATGTCTCACCCCATACCAACTGGACAAAAGAAAAGATACATTTATTTTTGCGGATATATAAATAGAACATAATTCTGCGGGAATTCCGGGATAATAGTACTTCAACTCCTTTTCTGTACCCCTGATAACGTGTAATATGCAACATTTAATGCAGTTTCACTCTCGTTTTTTCAAAGTCCCCGCAGGGATTCCGGGATGAAATTCACCCTATGTCCTTTTCTGTACCCTTGACAATGTGTATGCTAAATTTCATGATGATCGGTGGAGCAGGTAAGGCGTGAAAGCGTACCAAACAAACTCAATTTTGCATTTATATTAGGAAGGATATAATATTAAGGGCGACTTACCTACGCAGAAATGGATTAGCGGATGAATAAGTTTAAATGTGATTAAGAGATAAAAAATATTTCTGTTCTCTTGGTATATATTACCTGTGAATAATGTCCAGTGCCGTGACCACCGTTGATTGGTTTGAAGCCAAAAATGTGAACTTCATCGAACCAAGCATTTATTTGCTTCATGAAATCAGGCTGTGAGTCTGAAGGGCTGCTCGGCCGTCGCGTGGTCCACGTTGCAGCTAGATTCTGACCCACTGGAAAGCGCAGGACATCGCGTTGCGTGGCCCGGTCGTGAGCTGGTGTGCATTGATCAGCCCAGCGCTGGGCGGTAGCCGCAAGCTCATCGTCCCACCTCTGTGAAATGAGAAATCATATGTCATCGAATATAATTATGGTAAACTAGCTGTTTCCCGCGGTTACACCCGCGGTATTTTTTAGAGTTCCCGCGGGAATTCTAAGTTATAATATAGCCAATGTTACTCAGGGATAATGTAGCATTCTAATTGTGAAATAATTTTTTAAATCGGTTCAGCAGTTTTTGAGTTAAATCGTAACAAACAAACAAACAAAAAAAATTAAATCTCTCCCCTTTATAATATTAGTTTATTTAATCTTAACCATAATTGGACGCCGCCGATAAGCAATAATAAAATTAAATGTTGAACATACAAAAAAGTTGACACAAAATGGCATTTATAGCTTTGAAACACGATTTACCGACTCAAAATATCTCCAGTGTGGGTTACACACTATTGCTTATCTATATCCAATTATGTATTTAAAGTCCGTCCTCCTTATTAAGCTTACCATTTCCATCATGTTAGCTGCTGGAGGTTGGCTGGAGATTTGGCCTAAAGCAATAGATTGTCTGAGACGGTTGTGTGCATCGACGATTGCCTGTTTCTCGAATGTCGTCAATCCTCCAGATCCTATTGAAAAGGATTTTATTAGAAACATCCAATAGTCATCGACGGATCTCTAATACCGTGTTACGTAAGAAAATGATGTTCAATGTTGATATAAGTTTATGCGAATTAATAAATTCTAAGATTTGGCGTTAATCTACTAAGTTATGTACTTCGACGATTTATTGAGTTTCTGTGTCGATAAAATTTTACGATCTCACACCATACGAGTATGTAAATAGGGGATCATTGTTATGCTCAGTAAGGAGTTACTTATGACTTAACGGAACTGCAGAATTTGTTGGCAAGCACAAACAATATGGATATTTAAATTATTTTGTTACAGATGAAATTGGTTATTTCGTAAAAGAAAATTTTCTTTCACAATGTAGGTATGTCTCCTAATAATCTATTGAATATCATTTGTGTAAAAGAAAATAGGTATAAGCTTTGTAACAAATTGAAAAACAAAAGGAATATATATAGCGAATATTTTTCCCGTATTATTTTAAAAGTGATACAATGTTATAAATCATAAGAAATTTTTGACAGATGATATAATATGTAGTTCACGATAATATTTGTCGATCACATAAACACAGTACTAATTGTAATCTTGAGAAAATTTCTCACTTGTTATGTTACTTTTAACTTAGTTTTTTACGATGGGTTACAAGTTAATACAACTTACTAAGCATCTGTTTGCCTGCGCCGCATCCCTCTGTTGTTGCGAGGACTCCTCCCAAAACGAACAACACTAAGGAATACATTTTTATAGTTCTATTTTATTCACAACACTTTTCAACTGAAAAAATATATTTTCACGCGCCAAGTTGCGATTCGTAACTAAAGTTGGGTCCACTTCAATTTACGAAACGTCAAACTGATATTTGTGCGTCTGGTGATCCGCTGCACGGCGTGCGGCGCTCTCTCCAGGCTTTAGCGATGTGTGCGGTATGTTGCCCACGCGCAATCGCTTAAATACCCGCCGGCGTGTTACTACGGAGACGGACCGACGCCAGTGTATGGTATATAATTTTCTGTGCCCGCGCGCTGGTGACCGCCGCGCGCCGGCCGCCCGCTGGCCGTGCACTATGCACAACCCATAATAAAATCGTTTAATGCACCGTTTTCAATGTGTACGAAATGTTGTTTTATCTTATTTACGCATGCTGTACTTGTATTGATTCCTATTGTTGTTCGACGTTCATGCCTCGCCTTCCTTGTTAAACATTTAAATAAATTCCTAAGTGTTTTCATACCATAAATACTTAGTATATAATATTTATAGTAGGTACCTACCTACCGGCTCGTGAAGTGTATTTTCATCGAGTGTATTGACAACTGAGTTTTTTTCGGTGGAATAATGAAAGGTCAAAGGTGCATTGGCAAACTATTTTTTATCGATGGTAATAATTTAAAACTCATTATGCTGCACCCGAGCCTCGTCAATGAAATCGGGTTCTTGTGATGTGTCAGCGCCGAAATTGGAAAAATGTTGACAGATATTGGTCGGCACGGAAGTGCTCTTTAACGAAATTATAGCCAGAACAAAAACAAGGAAAGTAACATATACTATAGGGCGTATACAAATAAAATGTAGGTAGATACATATAATTACATATACATTTACTGTGTCAATACGTAATTTGGTGGCTATTGTCAGAGGATAAGGCTAAAAGTCAATGCACTCGTTCTGAGAAACTTAAAGGAAAGTGTACATTTTACTTCCTTTATTTATTTAACAATTGGGGTATAATCTTGTATGATTACGATTACGCACTTAATATTTTTTATATCAAATTAAAACTTAAGTTTGACGTTAATATACCTACTCATTTCTCTTTGAAATTTAATCATTGATTTTTAAACAGTTCCGTTTATTTTGTACCTACTTACCTTATTGTATTCGCGGTGGATATTATTATTGTGATTGAGGCTAGACTAAAATATTTTTGAACTTTTACTGTCTGTTTGTCCATGCTCGTATCATGTGGTAGTATTCTGAACTCTGTTTCAACAAAAAAAAAAAAAAAAACTGGCCAAGTGCGAGTCGGACACGCGCACGAAGGTTTCCGTACTGTTATAAATAAAAACTGCAAAAAATCACGTTTGTTGTATGGGATATATTTATATATTTTTTGTATATTTATTTTTTCTGTTTTTTAGTATTTGTTGTTATAGCGGCAACAGACCGTGAAAATTTCAACTGCCTAACTATCACGGTTCATGAGATACAGCCTGGTGACAGACGGACAGACGGACAGTGGAGTCTTCGTAATAGAGTCCCGTTTTACCCTTTGGGTACGGAACCCTAATAGGGATAATAATTTGTATCCCGGTTCAAAAAATATGTAGTTCCCAAGGTTTCCAAGGAAATTGACGCGAGTTATATAAAGATCGCGAAACAAAAATCTTTCTGCGCAGCAAATAATTATTATTGCTGTGAATTCATAAAATTCTTCAATGGAAAATGTTTAATTCATATTCAGTAAAGGACTCTACATTTTATGTAGGTAGGTAGTCTTATCTTAGAAAGTCGTTAATAAGAAGTAATAATGGCGACAAGTAGTCTGTTGCCATCGAGTTCAGCTCACCACCTGATGTGGATTTTTCTATGAGAGTGTTTTACCAATTTACATATATATTACTTATTTATTTATTTTATCTTTTTTGCACTAAATATTTTTACTATACAAAAGAGATTCAGGTACGATAGTCACGGTCCCTTAATAAGTAGGTAAGTACGTAAAATACTTAAATATAAATATATTTCAAATTAATAACAATGAATGTTAAAAAATGGGAAATAAATCAAATTATAATGCTACGTGTAAATCTGTGGTATAATATATATGTAATTATAATATCATGTAGTCTATTATATTATATAACACGTTTGATGGGTTCCACGACTGACGACACAAGCTTAGATATTATATGCCCGTAGGTACCTACCGTACCTTCAAAAATACTGAATTTCAAATGTAATTCAATTTAAATTTTTTTTTTTTGAATGAGATTCATTTTATATGAAAAAAAAAATGTTTATCCCGTCATTAATATTTTAAGCGTAGCTACTCTGCAAAGTCAGCGAAGTACAAAAACTGTCGAATATTGGAACGTTTACCTTACTATAAAATTTCATTTACATACCACACTACAGCGTAGCCGTCACCTATAGTTACTTTAATTTTCACGTTTCAATTTGTCTCCAACCAGAAAGGAATGTAAAAGTTACGACTTATGTTACATGAGCGTGTAAATTGGATTTATGTGCGCATTAAGTACACAACGTTTATAAAAAGAATAATAAGTAAATAATAAATTCAAAGTATTTGTTATTAATTATGTGGATACTGGATAATATGTGAAGTTAAAACCTACATCAAGTTTAAGTGTACCTAAAAATGACAAAATTTCATGATGATCGGTTGAAACTTTAAAAAATAACAGACAAAAAGACGGACACACTGAGTTACTTTCACATTTATTATATTAGCATGGTTGGCGCTAGTATGATTCCTACTAATAAGTTCATTTTTAAGTGTTCCTATTCACGCCTTTTGCTATCCTTCTTAACTCTGCTGAGATACCCAATTTTTCCATCATTTCGAAGGTATTGGAAAGAGAATGACTTAGAGATTAGCAAACCGCAATATATCATTTTTTTCTAATCAAGTTACTTATAAATCCCATAAAAAGCTGCTTACACTCTACATCTTGCATCTTGCCATCTTGTAGAACTAGAGCCCGTTTTTTGACCTCTAAATAAATAATCCACGTTATAGAAGATTTAATAAGGCACCTATTACGTAAGAAACGTTATCATTGTGTATTGGCGAGCGTGGAATTGGAAAATAATGTAGAGATTTCAACTGCGTTTCTTATTATATTAAGTAATGATTTTTTCTTTTTAAACCGACTTCAAACAGGAGGAGGTTATCAATTCGGATGTTTATATGTACATATATACAACGTATTAATGAATTGACCAAAAACCTGATACAATCCATTTAAAAAATAAGAAATAATATGATTAAATTATAAATTATGTCTAAAAAAATTAATAGTCTAAAAGTTATTCAACATTAGTTTTGAGGTGAGCTATCTACGAAATTCAAGCGCTAACGCCCGCGCCTACGTGTCAATGACCTCCTTGATTTTTTTCTACGGGTGGTGCGGCGTACGTGCCAAATATTGTATTATAAATAATTTAGACATGGGCTAGTAAAAATGAAAAAATATGTATAACCTATATTTAAACATGGTGCGATCGATTTGGAAGTCGATTCTGAACAAACTACTTTCTAGTTTTCAGTCAATTTATTAACACGTTGTTTACTTACCTTTATATTTTAATATATACGTAGGTATATGGTTGGGCATAACTCCGTCATCACTACATAGTATAAAACAAAGTCGCTTTCTCTGTCCCTATATCCCTATGTATGCTTAAATCTTTAAAACTACGCAACGGATTTTGATGCGGTTTTCACCAATAGATAGAGTGATTCATGAGGAAGGTTTATAACTATATTTTATCCTGGAATTCCCACGGGAACTCCGAAATTAATCCGAAACCGCGTGGGTCAGCTAGTATTATATATACGGATTTGAAAAATTCTTTTTTGTCCGAAAGGGGTTTATTTCGGAATGGTCCTATTTAATATTTAAATTTCGTATAGATCAACGTTATAAGCTGCCATAGTTAGCAGACAATGTGGCTATTTAAATTCACACAAATATAAACTTACCTATGTCCTTATTACAATATACTTATTTAGAAATAAAGTTTCTTTAAATTTTAGAATAAACTAATAAATTTCATAATAAATTTTTCTACCAGTCTTGAATTCTAGAAACCAAATTAATCTTGTAGTTGAGGTTAAAGTACCGTTTTTGTTTCGGCTTTTATCGTATTTTCCTCATCAACAATGATTCAATTCTTTACGTGTAAAAGGTAAAACCGAAAACCGTATGGTATTTACACAAATGAATTCGCCAGGAGAAGAGAAGTTTTATAGTGTTTCCCATAGCTTTTACAATTCGAATAGCTAAAGTGGTACCAAACTATTTTGACTTCTAAGCCGAATATTTTTACTGATACGCACTGTCATGACATATACGTAATTTCTATAGAACTTTCGTCATATACCTAATATTAAAATGAAGTCAAAAGTTAGTGACGATCTTTCCACCTAAATATTGATCATGTTTTACGTAAGTTTGTTCTTTTGTACCTATTTTTGTTCGTCGCTCGGGTGTATCCTGGTGTCTCGTTCAAATATTGTGCGGAGTTAGTAAATATTAACTTCTCGATAATACCTACCTAATTAACTTTTGCCTATATAATTGTAGGATATCTTGAGATGTTTACACGTTTGGTATTGCTATTTTGTTTTGGTATATTAATTAGTTACCTATCAGAATTAGGTAGATGTTAATATTAAACTATAAATATAAAATATTTAAAAACTAAATATTCTTTAAAGAAAGACACGAGCAAGCACTAATATATAGCTTAATCTATACATATAAAATGTTTTGTCCTGAATGACTGACTGATGGATCAACGCACAGTCTCAACCGCTTATCGTAGAGAACTGAAACTTGAAGGGTGTGTTCTTTGTATGACGTAGGCATCCGATACAAAAGGATTTTCCGAAATTCTACCCCTTTCTCTTCTAGGGGGTGAAAAATGGGAGCAAAGTTTGTACGGAACAATTCCGCGGGAACTCCGAAATTATCGCAGGTGAAACCGCTCGGGATAGCTTGTTATGTATATAACTAAAGTTAGTCTTAGTCAAATCAAATGTAGGTTCACTACTTAATATTCTAAATTTTTTACTTTGTTTTTTTTTAATATTGAAATTTTAATAATTTTAAGAGACCAAGCGGCGATTTTTTTTCAATAAGTACAACATAATCTTTACAGAATATAATAATAATATAAAAGAGTAATATAATTATTTTAAACCTGGCGTGGACATTTTTATCGCTTTTGGATCAAAAGAAGCTTGGGTCAGTATTGCCTGCTTTCTTTTAAGTTTATTGGAATTTACATCTTTGATTAACTAAAAGACTCGATTAAAATGAGCTTATGATTCCAAGGGTTCGGTTCCGTCATTAACTTTTGGGTTGACAAAAATTATTAGGTAAATCTTGTTTTGTGTTGTTTTTTGTAAATTATCTCAGTGGTGGGTTTTTATGTGAGCATTAAAATATAAGATAGGTAATATGGACGCAGATAAGCAATAACATGTTAACCCACAAAATTAAGTTATTGATTCAGAACGATTTATTGAGAGTTAGGGAACGTCTTTTAATTATTTGTTTACCTTATTACACTGCTTAAATATGTAACTAAATATTGAACATAAAAAACGTTGACACAAAATGGCGCTCCTACTTTTAAAACACGATTTACTCAAAATTTCTCCAGTGTGGGTTAACACACTATTGCTTATCTATGTCCATATGGCTGTTTGATTTTTGTTCCTTCGGTGCCCGCTATTAAGCAGTCATGCAGAGAAGGATTTTAAGGTATAGCACCATAAATTGCAATTTCAGATCAGCTCATGTATTTGCTAAACATTCGCATAGGTAGGTACGAATCTTGTGAGTTACCTAGGTACTTTTTCCGAGTGCAAAAAGTAGGTAATTCGAACGATTAAAAAATGCGGTTCTATATCCTTGTTCAATGACACTCGTAAAAGATACGTTACTAAAACTAGACGCTGGCTAAATGTACTATAATATGCAAAAGTACGTACATAAAGAAAAGAAAAGTGTCCTCAGCACATTTTCCTTAGCACATGCAGGGTGGGCAAAAGCTCAGTTTTATGAAAATCAATTTTTTATATTCGACGCCACACTCAAGAGGCTCTCACGAGAATACCAAATGTAATTTTAAAGTATAATACCATTTGTATCGTATGTGACTGTATGTACACATACAACTTAAAAGTACAATACCTATATCTACCTAAGGTGTAGTTTTAATTGTACGTCAGATAACTTATAGATATCATATAATATACATATTGTAGCATTCTGCTACAATATCAACCTTTTTTATTATTATTTTCTTTTGGTACGTCAGATTTTATTTAAAGAGGAGAGAGGTGGATTTTGGACGGATGGAGGAAAAAATTGGAGCTTGGGATGAAGAGAGTTATGAAATTTCGTTTACCAGTACAAAATATCCTTGCAAAGTTGTGTTTAAAGAATCTTTAACATAATAACTAAATAAAAGTTTTAAGCAGAATCTACGGTCAGTTCTTATTTGCCGTGTTTACAAGCAAGGAGTACGGAATTGCGAACCTGAGACCTCAGCCTGAGACAGCATTCGCTACAATATGTATTACTAGCTGACCCGCGCGGTTTCACTCAAAATTTCGGATTTCCCGCGGAATAGGGAATTTTAGTGTTTATTTTTTATTATTATTTTATAAACTTTCATGTATTAGTAGTATAATAGCATTTTTCTTTTACAAATATCTTTTGTACTTTCAGAGATATGTCTCTTTAAAAGTTGAAGTTAGACATGAAAGCGCTATAGTCCTAGTGACGTCACCCGACTTGTAGCGCCCTACAACCGCCATACAAAATTCAGTTTTAAAAAGAGAGACAGACATAGTCAAAATTAAACAGTTTATAACTATTTTATTTTTTAAACAAATCTGTTGATTTTTTCGCTTATGTTATGTTTATCCATGATAATTTCGAGTGTAATTATTGGATATCAACATTGGAACAATAGTGAAATAGCCAATAGTTCCATACAAAACTTCATCCCGTTTTCGCCCATTGGGGGTTTAATTTTCAAAAATTCTCTCTTATCGGAGTCTACGTCATACAAAGAACATACCCTCTAAGTTTCAGGTCTCTACGATCAGCGGTTTAGGCTGTGCGTCGATCCGTCAGTCAGTCGTTCAGGACAAAGCATTTTATAGGTATGTATAGATTATAGTTTTTTGGTCAAGAAACAAGCGGGTGGTTTGCATCGAGAGTGGTTTCCATGGTGCGTTTACAGTTAGTATTTAAATCGTCAAATCAAATCAAATCAAATATTCTTTATTGTTACCAAAACATAAATGTAAAGAAAAAAAAATACATGGTGGGAAATACAGGCAACAAAGGGCGGCCTTATGGCCTTTAATCGTCGTCGTAACACATCGTTCCAGTAGATATTTTAGTTCCTTTTCTGAATTCCTGAATTATAACATAGAGAAAAAACCAATTATCTGATACTCTCTTCAAGGAATATTGTATGATTAATTTTAAAATATGTATATACCTATATTTTGAAGAAATTCATTGCATCGGTATTTAGCAACAGGTAAAATGATCTAGCCTTTCATAGGTAAGGACAAAAGTATATTATAACCACTATGGGTAAGATTAATGATTATTGACAAGGCATAGGTATTTACCTTATCTCGTTTTTTTCCATTAGGTATTTCATCTTGAAAATAAATTAAAATAATAGCTACAACCAAAGTTTTAAATCTATTTTAATTGCCGGTATCTGTCATTTGGAACTTGTTTGTATTACCTACTTAATTTATTACTTTCGCAGAACCAATTGGTAAATGAAATGGTTCTATATACAAATTTATGATGTTAATAAATATCAAAACAGCCATATTCATAATATTGGTAATTCTCAAGTGTATTTTACATAAAAAGAAACAACACAATTAAAAGTTTGTCGCACGAAGTCGTATCATGTTTCTTATTTCCAGTCATATAAAAAAAAAAACCAGAGACAAATGAATCGGAGCATCGCATCGGAAAATAAAACAACCTATAATTCCAAAATCACTTTGAAAATATTAATCACTGCATTTTTCCTGTACATTAACAAGAACAATGTGCAATTCTCAGAATAACTTTCACGTATCTTTCTCTAATCTAAAGGAAAGTATACCTACTTGTAATGATAAGCCGCAATTCTTTCGTACCACTATTCTCTCTATTGTCCATGACCGAATTAAGTCTGTCAGTCGGATGATCTGTCATCCGATTGGCACTTTCTCCTCATTGACGAAATAAACAGTCTGTTTAACTATATGAAAGAAGACACGCAAGCGATTACTCCGATAGTAACGGTTAAGTCGATAGTCGTCATCGATTGTTGCATGTCAACAATTAAACTTTTTTGATGGTAACTGGAATGTCACCACTTTATATAAACATCATCAATTTTATTCGATATCGTTAATGTTATTTACACAAAGATACTAGTAGAGAAGTTGGGGCATAATGACTAATGAGGTTCGGGGCAGAAGGGGAAACTTGTATGTATGCGTTGAGCTTATACGATAGCGCGCCTGCGACGTTGCCATTCTTCCATCCTTCAGTTATGTCGAATGAGTCTGGCGGTGAACATATTGCTGCTTTTTATTGCGTCACGGTGATCAAAAACTTATATATATAGATATCCAGAGAGGTAAGTGTATAAGTTATTCAATTTCTATTATAGTCAGCTAGTAATCATAGTAATAATCATGTATTTTCGTGACCATTACGCCCAATAATCGAAGAAGTTAGGAATTGACAAATTTATATAGGAAATATGGCACCTAGGGCAAAATGGTCGGGGAATAATGGGATAGTATACCGTTTTGCCCCTGCCTATCTTCCACTTTCCTTAGTGTTCTTTTTTGTTTACAGTACCTAATATCTGATTGATTATACGCAATTACGTCAGAAAAACTGACCGCCAAAAATGGAATGAGGAAATCTTCAGAACGCCGAATCCAAAAAGCTCAAGACATAAGAAATGATGACACCGATTTAGAAAATGACTGCGGTAAAAACGGATTAGGATATTTAAAAACAGTT
Source organism: Zygaena filipendulae (assembly GCA_907165275.2). Taxonomy (NCBI): domain Eukaryota; kingdom Metazoa; phylum Arthropoda; class Insecta; order Lepidoptera; family Zygaenidae; genus Zygaena; species Zygaena filipendulae. The sequence continues at coordinate 6,372,799 of OU015657.1, forward strand.
TTCTCAAAGCACCAGGAGGATGAATTAGCTGCGCATGTGAAGTAAATGCAATGTATGGCTTAGTAGGCTATGAGGCTATAAGCCGCCTAGCTACTCATGTTGGCATCGATGAAGATGACGATGATGCCCACATTTGTGCACATTGTGTGCCTGATTAGTTGCGTCTTCATTCTGCCTCGTAGCACATCCCAATTTGCCCTACTGGTGGGGTAAAATAAGAAAATTACCCCAATGAATATAGTACCTAATTTCCAAAAAAAAGACTGATTAGGTTATTGAAACTATAATAATATAACTGTTGTTCAAGTTCTGAAATTGTAACAATAAACTAGTTGATTTTCTGAACATAATGAAGTTTGTCTTAAATATCCCATTATGCCCCAACTTCCCCTCCTATACAGAAAAAAGATATACTTACTTAGGTAAAAACATGAAATTAATTTATATTGTGCAATGTGTATCGAGTATGTTTTAATAGGTATTATTTTCGTTATTCTTAAACGAAACAATTACTGTATAATAATAAATAAATATAAAAATTTTATTATTATGTACTTTTGGGATTCCCTAATAGACTTGACTTATTTTTAACATTTGAGGTCTTTATTGATACAAATAAGAGTGAAAATAATTGTATATAACGTCGAACCTCACTAGTTGGCGGTGGTGTGGTGACCAGGAAATATTTAAATACGATAGCCAGGGATGTCGTGTTCTAAGATTTGTTGGCCGTCTTTACATCAGACTACGGCCATAATTACTGAGATAATATAATTATGTAGGTGCGTTTAGTTACTGAACGCAGATTTTTCCCTTGAGAAAGAGGTGGGAACTCTTAGCTATATCATGTTAACTTAAATAAGGTAACTTAACTTCGAGAAAAAAAATTGCAAGGTATTCAGATGACGCTCATGAAAGAAGCAATTCCAAGAATCAACTGTTCTCTCTGCCCGGTAAGTATTCCAATAACTTGACCGTAAGATTTGATCATCCACTCGTTTTAAGTGGGTACCTGTTATGTGATCTGACAATATTCTTTTTACTTATTATTTTACTAAAAATACTTATATGACATCACCACTGAGATGTGAGAAAATAACTCCGCTCACAAATAATATCTATTCTAACATTTTAAAGGGGTAAAGTTTGTGAGTTTGTTTGGATGTAAGGGGACTGGAACTATCGAACCTATTCTAAAAATAATTTCACTGATAAGAAGCTACAGTAGATATCCCTCAGTGTCATTTAGGATACTTTTGATGTTCCTGAGGGAGTTCCGAAATTAACGCGGGTGAAACCGCGGGAAACAGCTAGTATCTAAGTAAATACTTTCGTAGGTAACTCTTTGAAATTCGTTTTGCATTTTTATTGTTTTACATTCTTCAGTTAATATTAAATTTATTTTTATACCTTTATTGCAAAGTAATTTATTTTTAAATTTATTAAGCTACCTACGTATGTTGTTTACGGATTATATAATATAATAATATACACGAGAAATAAAAGTTCGTTAGTTAGGTATACATGATTCATAAAATATAACTAATGTTTCTGAGCAAAAGCAAGGGTCATAAAATAAGTGGATAGGTCAATGTCCGAACTCGCATCGGTCGAGCTTTCGACTTGTAACGCCGATAGGATGTAAAAAAAACTGTTTGAAAATCTACATTTGAAAAAGGAAGATATAATTATAGTATAGAAAAGGATGAAATAAAAATATACACAAAAAATATTATAAATACGAGTATATCCACATTAGTATCATCGGCAACATTGTTCGATTTTTATCATCAGAAGCTTTTGCAAAAAGTCTTTGTTTTATTTTAAAACTTTAATTCCAAAAGTTTTCTTTTTAAATTCCCGCATTTTAGTGTGACGAATACCCGGGTCCACGTAAAAGTGCGTGAGCGTTACGCACAGTGGGTCTGAGCAATGGGCAATGGCACATTCACTGTTAAAATGCGAAGTTAATAGTTAATAGTTTTTTTTTTTATTATCTAATATTTCAAAAATGCACGGCATGTATACGGCACTTCGTTTGAGCGACCGTTTTCATTATTGTCTAAGAAATGTAAAAGCAACATTAAACAAAAGTAGAGTAGGTTATCTACTCCCGTTTATGTGAAATCTCCCTCCATTTAAGCAATAGGATCAATTAAAAACATTAAGATGATATACACCACAGCTCATTTGCAGCAGTGATTGTTTATGCGTGCTCTCCAATTAACTGTAATATTTATCACTCACTGTTCTGTCGATTGCCAGTCAAACGTGTAAACAGTAACTAGCGCGTAATAAGACATTAGTGTAAATGGTCGTACTAGTCCTTAACGACAGCTACTAGCGCTATATAAAGACATTGCTTGTAAACTCGAAGCAATTAACAATAAATATTAAATTTATACCAATGTCTGTATTATTTAGCTACACAATTTGTTTGTATGTAAAGTATTAAAATGATTTTGAATTGTTTTTATAAAGTCAAAAGCTTCATATCTCCGAGTTTTCCTTGGCTTAGGTATGTTTCGTGTTGTTTTAGTGTACCTAGTAGGTAGGTACACTGCTAAATTAAAAAGAAGTAAGTTTTGTAATTTTGGATGTAGGGTAGTGTACCTCTGGAATTACTGAACCGATTCTAATTTTTCTTTCACTGATAGGAAGAGAAAGTATCCCCAAGCGATACAGAAAACTTTTCCTGATCTCGATACTAAGAAATACCGAATTTCAATATTGACGCGAGTGAAACCGCGGAGAAAACAGAGTATCCCATAAAATTATGAATGTTACGATGTTACCTTATGGCGCTGCACTTGACCCTTCAATAAAACGTTTCAATGTTGTTGTTAGTTAAACCTTAGTGATTTATTTAACTATCTATTGATTGTATTAATAATTAAAATTAATATTCAGTTGCGAAGCACTTTGAGGAATCTATCACTTAAGGGGCTGTGTCAAAAAATCATTGAATTGTGAAAAGACAGTGATAGCGTAATAAACGATGTGTGCGCCAGAAAGTGATGGCACTACGACGACGAACCCAACGAAAAAACGAAAATAAAAACCGCAAAACTATTGTTAGTATACAATTTCAGTAATCGAAATTTTAGCTTACCGCCGCACTCAGAGTCGACTTTAATGATACTTAGTTAAGTATGGATTTTTTAAACAAAATTGCCGCAATCAGACAAGTTTGATAAATTAATGTAAATTGGCATTTAACTAATTAAGTTACATCTCATTAAATGCCAACTAACATTAATTTACTGAATGTCTCTGATTGCGGCAGTTTTGTTTCAAAAATCTATACTTAACTAAGTAATCATTAACGTCGACTCTGAGTGCGGCCGTTAGTCAATATTAATTAAATAGATACCTACATTGCGATCGCATAAGATGCCGCATTTCATAGACTCCGGAAAAGTGCCGGGAATTGATTATTCAAAAAGCCTGCGCATAGGGATAGTCGAAATTATCAATTTAACACAATTATATTCTATACTGACCTGAGATACTGACGAGAAGTTTGAGTGCTGTCTGCATGCTTTAGTTTGTTGACTTATCAAAAAAATTGTAATACCTATACGCGTCCTTAACTTTTTTATGCAGTTAGAAGTACCAAATAGGTATAGTTTTGGATTCTGCTAATATTTTTAGAGTCAATTTCTTCAATACCGTATACATTATTAGTTACATTTTTGTTTTTAATGTCTAGGTATATTGATCTTTATAATTCTTTAATTAATTATTATTGTTAATGTGTTTGTTGCGGTCAATAAAAGTATAATAATATATCCATAATATATCGGTAGGCCTTGTCTATTTACAGAAGATCATTTTCCTTATTAGTAGGTACATAAATAAAAATGTTAATTGATTGTTTGAACAAACAATACGAAACTGGATGAATAAATATAAAACGTAACTTGGCGTTTAAAGAGGTATTAGCTTCTAAAAAACGTGCCAAATTAAAAAAAAGAGAAGAGTTTTATAAAAAAACTTGGCTGTAGTTTGTAAACGAAACCTTTTGGTTTGAAAACTTGGCGATATTACACTTTTTTATAAAGGATCATAATGGGGATATTGACTACTTTTGAAAATCAAAATTCTAATTAGTCCGTCAGTTAGAAAATAAAAAAAACAATTGACACGTATTTTTTGCCTTTTCAAATAAAGTAAAATATACAGAGATAAAGCGCATTAAAATTTAGGGTGAGGGGGTCGTGACGTCACTAACCGCTAAAACCGCCATACAAACTGTCCGAATAGTGATGTCACGTGAAATTTCAACTCTATGTATGGCCGTTATTTTTTGATTACGTAAAAAAGAAAAAATACGTGTCCAATATTTTTTATTAATCTACAAGACGGGCTAAAAAAATAGTTAACATGCCCATTACCAAACCAAGATAAACGTAATACTAGATAAGTAGGTTGCACCATTATACCTAATAATATGTAACCTAATTTAGGATATTATATTAAATATGGTTATATTAAACTACAAAGTAGAAAATTTAACTTGGTTTTTTAGCCTTAATCTTTTTTTGAAGTTATGATCTGTTTATTAAGATAAATCCTCGTTCCCAAAGATATAGGTAAATGTTTAAACAGGTGACACATTTTTATAATATGTAATATCTTGAGCACCTTTACTATGATATCATGGGCCATAAAATTCTTATGGTGAGTGAGTACAGGGTGTCATCAAAGTCACGAGCATATCTCTTTACTCATGACTCTACATCTAATAATCTCAATTATTAATTTTCAACTAGAAAACAAAGTTTATGGGAACTCAATTTCAACAAATAAAACCTACATATGGTAGGTAAATAGTTATAACTATTTTTTCTAGCTTCAAAAATTAATTTTATGTTGCCTCTAGATATCTATAAATAATTTAGATAGTTATTTACAGATTTTTTCCCGGAAGCTTTAGGCGTGACTGGTAATTTGATTGTACCTACTCATGATAACAGACAAATTTTCTAAAATAACAATAATTATAGATTTTTTTATTCCCTATTTTTTTGATAATTCGATCAAATACGGACGACACGTCCCAAAGGAAAACGAAACTAATGAGAGAAACCACACGCAAAAATAAGTAGGTATCTAATAATTTTTTATCAGGTTTTTAATTTTTACTTTATTTTTTGTTTTTTTTTTTTAAATAATATCGTCGCAGCTTTGTGTATGATGTAACAATAATATGTTGTCAATTTTTTACTTTGTAAAAATGAATACATAAATAATAATAAAAAAAATAAAAAAAATATAATTTTATTGCAAAAATTCGGCAATTTTTCTTCTTCATAATTTTAGAGTTGCTAGAGTTAATATTAAAGTTACGCGGATATGCGCAATTTTGTCGCTTGGGCATGTGATCAAAGTTTGTATGTTGTACCTATTATACATCAACAACGCAATCATGTGACAGAAATATACAGACATTCATAATATTTGTATACTACTCTATACGACCAATGAATATAAATAATATGGCAGATTAAATATAGCTAATTTGTACATTAAAAAAGTAAATAATTATAATTGCAATAATCGTGACGCCACAACGGAAATACACTCGTGCCTAGATAGCGGGAAGTAAATTTTCTATCAGGCACTTATGTCTTAATTATTTTAATTAAAAAGGGGCACCCATCCGCAATCACAGAATGAAATAATAGCTAGTAAATAATATGTAAATATTCTCCTTTAAAACAATCGGTGCGATATATCGACAATGTCAAGAAGGTGATTGTTCAGAAATAAAGTTTTTGCTTAGAATTGCTGTGCATTTAGTACCTTCAACTCTAAATACTGCACGGTGCACGGTGTGGGGTCTTTACTGGTATTTCCAAAAGTACAGTTTACTAAATTCTTATTGGGTGTGTCTAATAGGTAAAACATAGAGCCACACACTGATCACAAATGTAAACACTTCACTCACAGGCAGCTGATAGGTACCAATACGATATGATATAGGTATCGAGAATAAACGGAAAAACCTTTTGTTTTAAATCTTTGAAGAGGTATTTTTCAGAAACTTATTAATTTTAAAAGAAAATAACCAATTTGTTCAACATCATGGATATTTTGATACCTTTTTAATTTTGTACCCCTTTTTAGCTAACGTTGCTTACAAAGGAAACATGAATAGTTTTGTAAGTAGATATAAACGCAGGTATAGTGTAGTCCCTTTTATTGACTAGTCAGTCTTCTAGAATATTTACTAAAAGATAATTTTTATTGAATACAAAATTACAATATTAAATTAGACTATAAGACTATCATGGGACTTAATAAATTACCTGTATCCAAATACTGTAACTGAACACGTTAGCTACTTAGTTTGTTCTATTGTGTTATTGGAGTTTATACAAATAACTGAAAGCACAGTATTTATCTTAGTAGTTGTTCTCCCCGCGGTATCGCATAATGAATTTGAGAATTCCCCCAAGAATTCCAATAGCTTTATATATTTTTATATTGGAGTAAATTTGTTTACCTTACGGATGTGTCATAAGATATAGGCAATAAGTTAAAACTGAACCTATGCCAGCTAAATGTGAAAGCATGAAGTTTTTTAATTCAACTTTAATTTTATGCTTTCCTACCCAGGTACCTACTTGTTTTTACCTGGAAATCTCTGTATGTTTTCATTTTTACGAGTAAATTATATTTCAATTTACATAATAATATTATGATATTATGCATATTTGGACGTAAATTTATTTAAATAGACAGCACCATCTTAATAATATTTTTTACAACACAGTAGTTATAAATAGATCAATAAAAACTTAAAGGTTCACATTGATATTTGTACAATTTGTCAGAAATTGTTATGATATAGATTTTTACTGACAATAAAATTGTTACTATTACCTTTACTTCTACTATAGGTACCTCTACCTACTTCACCTGCTAAAAAAATAATGCTGTGTTGTACCTACTACTATATATATTTCACATATATTCGAACCCGAGACCTCTTAATTGCTGTGATGTGGTAATCACTTGCGTTAATTTAGTTCAAAATTATTAACTATCAGATAACGATTCTTCTAGGTAAATAAATTCTTATTCTATTCAGTCGATTCTATGTTTGATTCCAATAGTGTGCTTCAGTGTGCACACTATTGGAATATTGTGCTTATTTCTAATAATAATATCAATATTTAAGCATGTTTTTTTAATCTTTGTATTTATTAGTGATGGGCCGAACGTGGTTTTAAGTGAATACGAGCTTCGGCCGTACATTCCGTAAAAATAAAAAGTTCGGCCCAAATAAGGCCGAATTTCGGTTATTTTCGCCGTGCTTTTATAGTGAGTGGTACGAATATTGTTGACGCGCACACTTGAACTATCCCCTAAATGAGGGTTTTTTCGCGAATAATTTTATCTCCTTATGAATTTTAATATATTCTGAGTGACTTTTCCCAGAAGCAGGAAATCTATACGAAAAAAAATGCTCTTAGAAAATTTTAAATACTTATAATTTTTTTTTTTTCGTAAATTTGATAACGTAGATACCTAATCAAATTTCACTTATTAATGTAATAAAAATGAGGTACCGTTTTTAATGTTATTTATTTATTTCCATGTTTTGAAGTTATAACTTGGATAGTGTTTAGAAGAATGATAATTAAATTTCATGTTTTAATTTGATTTTATAAAAATAAACTTCATTGAATCAATAAATGTATAATAAAATAAATGCTTGTGATTTTATTTTAATGGATTACTTTTATTGTTTAGGTCAAAACAGTTGAGTTAGTTAGATATTTCTTTTACCGAATGTACGGCATTTGAACCGAATTTCGGCCGGATGACGAAGTTCGGTTCAAGCCACCGAAGTTCGGTTAAACGAATGTGAAACGAATTTCAGCCCATCCCTAGTATTCATGTAAAAAGGTAGGTAATACAAAAAACTATCATCTGTGACTTATCGGCAAATATTTAAGTACTAAAGTCAACACAACTAATATGTAGGTACCTAACTATATTTCAACAGGAGTATAAAATTCATGATGCTATGGATAAAATCGATTCTGATATGCAAATAACTCACAGTCAATGTGACCTGTTGGCTTCTGCAAAGTGCAATACATAAGAGTCGTAAATTAGTTCTGTCAGATAGGTAACAAAAGTGTTATACTATAGGTTTGAACTAGTATGTGGTCACAGTATGGTACTGATTTCCGATCCAAGCATTATTATAATCCTGTAACGCTTGTGGGTGTAAATAATAATGTATTTAACAAATAATTACCTTTATTATAAGTATACTGGTAGGCAGACATTAAAAAAATATAGGAATTCATACAAGATTCAAATTGATACCTGTGCAAGTTTCCACACCACTATTGCGCCATTATAGCCTGCTACCTGTTCAATACATGTGTTAATTATATGTTTCTATTAGTAATTAGATCACAAAACATTGTAAATAATGAGATTTACAGAATAATGCACTTATTATTACTTCTAGGTACCTATACCATGTTCTACAAATAAACAAGTCAAAGCCCTTATGAATCCGCTTATCAATAATTAACACCGCGATATCATGCGAACCTGGTAATAATAAAAGTGTCTCACGAAAATGATTCTTCCACATTATGTTTAATACATAATCTAATTATCATATTAATTGTCTAAATACCTGAATACGTTAAAATCACTAATAAAACAGGTAATACAAGTTGTTACATCACTATCACCGTAGGGTTCCACGGTTTTTTCACCTTGGCGACAAGCCAAACGTGACATACCTACCTATTACAGGTAATTGTAATGAAACTATTTCCTGTAAAAATTCTGTAAAATTCAAATAGGTACGAGTCAATCAAGTTTATTGAATATCCGGGTGATAAATACTTTACTGTACTTTATCAAATCTTTAAAAAAAAACTAACAATTAAACTGCATATGATAAATACCAAGGTACATTACCTATATACGTGGTATTTACTATACATACTCCGTTAACGATTTCTTTTAACAAGTAACGATTGTATCGGTTTTGCAATAGGTATACTTCTATATAGCATGCTCACATATCATTATGTCACGAGCAAAAATCTCGGGCACTGATTTCGTTCCTTAATAATAATAATAATAAATCCTTAATTTTCACAATAATACACAATATGCATTACAAAACAAATAATAAAATCAAATGCTTGCAAGCGTTCCTTGCCTTGAAGTAATTTTTTTAAATTGTTATATGTATCTACTCAGTGTAGGTACAACACATGGTACTTTTCAATTGTATCCTTTTTTAAAAATACCAAAAAAATATCACGTGATAAGTACATACCAAAGTATACCTATACTACGTACTTAATTTAGTTTTATTTACCAGAATATGCTCGTATTTTTATTACAATTACCTATTGTTATTTTAAGTTACTTTTACCACTGCTATCTATATACACCTACTTTTAAAAATATGGTTACTAAAATTAAACAAACTGCATTATAGGTTACATCACCCGTTACAATATTCTTATAATATGTGGGTAATATCTTGAGCACTTATACAGGATATAGACGTCATAGGAACAAGCGATGTTATTTATTTACTTGAAAAATCATAAGGCACATACCTCAATTGAAACATTACTAAGGTAACGTACGACGCGACGTAACAAACTTTTTATCAATGTACATAGCTGGGTATGAGTTGTGCTCTTGTACTTTTGGCACAGAGGATCGTGTGCCACTGATGACTCATTGTCTCCTTATGGTGGCTGACGGTGACGGCAACGACAACAGCGACGGGGAAGGTTCGCCATCTCGACCGCCGCCGTGCCTTCCCGGTTTCGTCCAATGGTAATTTCATAGAGTTTTTTTTTTATTTATTTATTCGTTTTTACAAAGCAAGAAATTCACAAAATAGTGTGAGTAAACCTTCATAAGTTTCTCCTCACACTAGATGATTAGATGATTTAATATATAGAGCTACGACAATGAAATTCAATGACATCTGTATGTTATATTTACATATTTGTATTTATTTATATATTTTTTTAATAAATCATTCGTTGTGTTACATGAGCAAAGTTGATCGTGAACTATAAGTAAAGTGTTGTGTTGACAAGTTCTAAGTTATTTACTTTAGCACTGTCAACTGCGTCAATCTTATAATGAAAACGTAGCGTGAGGGTTAAATTGCGTGTGTAACTACGACATATATGCAATTTCGGAGTAGTGAAAATATTATTGTCTTAATGTGTATATAAGTTTACCATTATCTGGTGCTAGTTTGTTAGAAATATTTATGTGTTAAGATTGCGCAGTTGGAATTCTTGGACTTAACAAATAGAACTTAGAATGGTAGGTAGGTATGTCAATAAACTAACATGTATGTACATTGTAAATATACAATTAATAGCTAACGCGGCGAATCCGAATGGATAAATGAAGACATAAACAACAAAAATAAACGGCCATCTATCACAAGCTCTTCCGATCTCTCACGGTCTTTAGTTAGATGTCCTCTGAGCGGGCCATTAATAATCGCGGGACCATCCCAATCGATACATTTAGGTCAAGCGTTAATTTATAACCCAACGAATTAAAGACAAACACCAACGGAGCCAAATAAAATTTCCGTTACTTAAATATACGCGAATAATAACTTAGGTCTTAGGTTTCTGGGATATGATTTTAAATTCAATTTTTGGAACCCAAAATTCCTGTAATGTTATATACCTAATTATTTGTAAATAATTTGGAAACATTTTTTAAATGGCGATTTTCCATAGAACCTTCAAGGAACACATCGATAACTAAATCACAAGAGTTCAACGACACTGGTTATGTAACTGGGCTAGTATCGATGTCAAGCCTTGAATTAATATCATTCATAATAAGTAGCGTTTCGCATTTGTACATAAAACCAGTCCAGCGGTCGGGTTTTCAATAACATGTTTAACAATAAGTGAAAAGAATAGCATGCAGATAAACCTATAGAGGCCTCTTAATACTGATTTACAAGAAGTCCACTTTCATTTTACGGTTAGGTATCTAAACATCATCACATTCGTCATTCAATAATAAAGTGTGCCAACTGCGGCTCTCGATCGTTAGTCGATAGAGTTGGCGGGATTAGGTAGACAAAAGATATAGATGAGACGTGACGTTTCTTCCTGTCTTTTTCTTTGATTCCATATAGGCTGGCTAAAATATATCGATTTTCACTTTTTAACTGACTTCCAAAAAAAGTTCGGTTTGAAGTCGATGCCAAGCCAAATAGGTCCCGGGCAGACACGAGCGGGCTTGGCACCGACTTCAAACCGATCGGTATTTTGTTATTTTTAACTTTTTAGTTTAATATTTTTTTTTGTTAAAATGGTATTGTTTTAAAAGATATACACGTTTTATACATACCCTGTATCTATAGGTGGTAACGTAAATATTTACGCTTAATCTCCATCGAATAATAATTGTTCCTGAATCTTTGGATAGCGAAACTTTTGAGCTACTTGACTAACTGATGTCACATTTGATATTTGTTTTGTAGAGACGATTTTTGGCACCTGTGTTAATAAATCCCAAGGGAATTTCTAAATTCATGCAAGTGAAACCGTAGATAGGGAGCAGATATATGTACAAATATGTACATTGTACAGGTATGTAATACCTTATAGTTCTGATCAGTGCGAAATAAATTTTTAATCAACTAAATAATAATGTCTATATAGGTGGATAAATATACGTAGTTATAGAGAATATAGAGTTATATATATATAGAAGTCAGATGGCGTGTTCACAAAAATAAAGTTTTTATGTAGATACCTACGTACCTATTCTGTTGAAAAATTTACGATTTGCGTTTATTTATTACATGTAGCTTTAAGTTGTTGTATATATAGGTAGATATCTACTGGACAATCACGTTGTGTCCTCATAAAAAATATGCAAATTATTCCACAGAGGTTGCAGACAGAGTGGCAGCGACTGCGTCCAGGGGCAGTACTTATAAAACTACAACTTAATATATACTTATAAAACCGTGCAAGTTTTGCTACATGAAAGGGACAACAACATCGACCGATAGACGTGGTCTTACTCTTTCAATAGTACTTATTGTTGTATTACAGAAGTTTTAATACAGTAACTACTGGCTTACAGTTTATATACGTAAGTACCTACCTAGCTGATCCACGTCAATTTCGAAATTCCCGCAGGAACTCTTTACAGCGATGAGAGTAGGTACCTACGTATTTCGATATTGAAATTATTCGTAACTATTCACCAAATAGCTGAGACTCCGCGGTTTTACTCGCATGACACTGGTAGCAGCAGAAACTATTTTTTTAGACAAGAAAAGTATTTTACAAAACTCAGGAATAGTGTAGATTTTCATATGTAAAATAAGTTTTTATTGGTTCAGTAATTTCAGTGATTAGATACTCTCTACATCAGAATTAACAAACTTACACTACACTAACTTTACATCTTTATAATTTTACTAGCTGTCCCGCGCGGTTTCACTCGCGATAATTTCGGAGTTTCCGCAAGAATTCCGGATTACAATATAGCTTATGTTACTCAGGGATAGTGTAGCTTTAATCGGTTCAGTAGATCCAGAGATAGCTGTTCTTCCTTGATTTTACCTGCGGGAAATTAGGAGTTCCCGCGGGAATTCCGGAACAAAAAGAACCCTATGTCCTTCTCTATACCCCTGAAAACGTGTAGTATGCAAAAGGAGATTGCGCCGTAATATAATATGAGCTCCGTCCCAAAACCTTATGTAGATGATTTCTTTTAAGAATAGCTGTTCCGCGCAGTTTCACTCGCGGTAATTTCGGAGTTCCCGCGGGAATTTCAGATATCAATATAGCCTATGTTACTCAGGGATAATGTAGCATTCTAATGGTGGAAGAATTTTTGAAATCGGTCCAGTAGTTTTTAAGTTAAATCGTAACAAACAAACAAAAAAACAAACAAACAAACAAACAAAAAATCAAATCTTTCCTCTTTAAAACATTAGTATAGAAGTACATATTAGGTATTCCCGTATTTTCATTCGCGTGAATTTGTATCATTCGAGATGAAAATCCTTTCTTAACTGACGTCTCTACAAACTACCTACCTATCCAATTTCAATAACATTGGTCAAGTAACTTCAGTGAATCAGTGAGTGGTAGGTATTTCCCAAAGCTTTGATTAATATTTCTTTTTCATACGACCACAAACCAAGATAAATATCGCAAATTCCAGCGATGTGGAATAGGCATGACTATTTTCAACCTACGTAATTTCACTTTTTTTATCTCTATTTGTTGCGTAGGTATAGGTACAAGTATTAATTCTTAAATAAATAAAATTGTAGATAACGAACCATGGCATGCCAGATGGTTCTAATGGTCAAGTTATAAACACATTTTTACAGCAATAACATGCTCAATGAAACAGATCAAAATTATGGCCGAATCATAATTATGGCAAATAATTTATTCTTCTCTGGCAAATAATTTATTTTTGTAATTTGTCACGTTTTGACTTTTAATAGTGAACTGGATGAAAAAAGACCTAACTCAGATGAAAATAAAAAAATGCGAGAAAATGTACCTAGTAGTCAGTAGTTATTTTACTTCTTTTTATGGGCTGAAAGTTTTTGGGCTGGAAATTAATTGATAAAAAAAAAACATTTATCGGAATCCGTTTTTTTAGTTACCTAATTTAATATTTACTAAAAATATTTATTAAACGAAGTAAAAAAAAGATGGCCAGAAACACGAAAACTGGTTTAAACATGAGATGATAAGTTAATAATAGATAAAGTCATTAGAGTGATCGTGAAATCAGGTAAGTATCAGTATTGTAATTAGGCAATCATTATTATAAATAGGTAGTATTATCATCATAATAGCCGAGAGAAGTCTACAGCTGGATAGAGGCCTTCCTCCGCCATAGCACAAATAATATAATACTATACTGCCATAGCAACCGCACTGGTCCAACGATCGCTATTTCAAATTCAGTCTATCCCTATCTAATAGTAGATTATACACCAAGGGGATAAAGCACTGTTTTATGTCACGGGCGCTACATTGAATCCTGAACATAACGAAGGACTCCAAATTTAACTCCCGAGCGCAGCGAGGGTGTTATAAGTTAATTCCCGACCAAAGGGAGGGAATTAAGATTGAGTCCTGAGTGCAGTGAGGGATTCAAGCGCCCAAGAAAAAAACAGTTTTATCCCTGTGGTGTATACTCTACTTTTCTCACATAATGCGAGACAATAAAAAACCAGGCTTAGTAGATCCTATATAGCCACTTCTTTCAGCTGGCGTGGCCTACTCGATTTGACAAACAAATGAAGTTCGTCTCACTGCGAATCTAGTGTCTTTTTTTCGGTAAGGTTTACATGACATATAATTCGGCATTGTCGAGCATGTGGTGTGAAAATGAAATTATTGTACCTAAATCTCAGTAGACATACGTATAAAATAAATACTTCAATGATAGAATATCGATTATGATTTTAATTGGTTCCTGACTTGATTTCACAGGGAATTTAAACGAGAACTTTACTTTCAAGAGTTGACCATGTTTTGGGCCCGTATGTGATCTCACTGGCATTAATTATAAGTAGGTACCTACTTATTTGTTCAAGGAAAGAGTTTAATTTTAAGTTTCCTCTTGAAATATTCACAGAATATTTAGTTATACCCATACCTATTCACTTTAAAAATAAATAATTAAATTAAATAAAAAAATATTTAAGGGGGCACCCATACAACAGACAGACAGACAAGAGACAACAGTTTTATAGATAATTGGACGGAACCCTTCGTGCGCGAGTCCGACTCGCACTTGGCCGCTTTTTACTTTTTTTAAATATTTCTACTAATATTATAAATGCGAAGGTAACTCTGTCTGTCTGTTTGTCTGTTACGCTTTCACGGCTGAATGGCTTAACCGAACATCACGAAATTTTGCATACACGTTGTCAGGGGTACAGAATAATAGGACATAGGGTACTTTTATATCCCGAAATTCCCGGGGGAACTCCAAAATTAACGCCGGAATAATCTCATGAAATTTTGCATATACCTTGTCAGGGGTACAGAGAAGGTATTCTGTGAGGTTCGGAAGTAGCTATAGCCTTCGGCTAGCTCAAATAAAAATAATAAAATGGTAAAATAAAATTTATTCAGACACAAATAATTTAGATGTATAGCGTTCCAGATCTAATAAAATAACAACAACAATTATTTGAAATTTATAAAAAAATAACATTAGAATATAAAAAGGAACATAATCTTTTAAAAATAAAACGTATACAAATGAGGCAGGATATCGTAACGAGTGGCATACGGCCGCCTCGTTACAACCCTATATGCTTAGGGTACTTTGTATTCCAGAATTCCTGCGGGATCTCCGAAATTGGCGCGGGTGAAACCGCGAGGAACAGCTAGTAAATAATAAATAAAAAATATTTTAGTATAAAAAAAAGTCCTCTGCCACGTCAGTCTATCTGTCTATCTGTTCGCAATAAACTCAAAAACTACTGCACGGATTTACATGCGGTTTTCGCCAATAGATAGAGGAAGGCTCAAATGTAACGATAATACGTTGAAGGGTCGGTTACGAGCTTTAAATGCTGAACCGATCATCATGAAATTTGGCAAACAAGTTGTCATGTTACAGAGAAGGGTACTTTTAACCCCAGAATCCTGCAGGATCTCCGAAATTAATACGGGCGAAACCGCGAGAACAGCTAGTGCTACCTAACCTACCTAGGTATATATATTCAAACGTTGCACTACCTAGGTGGATTCTATTTGACGACTGTTTGCCACAGATAGATATAGCTGTCGACAACTTTAAGTATTTAAAATATATTGTATTTTAATTTTTTTTTGTAAAATCTACACGTAAAAGTGTTGGCATCTTTAAAAAAAGTAGAAAATCTTGCTAATCACCATAGTTACCGCCGCTCCTATAAGTAGCTATACAATACGTGACCCATTTTATGTATGTATTATGGGTAGATACTGAGGTAGATACCAGACAGCATGGCCGCCATTTGTAACAAGTAGGTATCATCGATTTTGTCATCTGGAAAAAATTACAAAAATTCGCAATACTCGTGTGTTGTCACGATCACCCATAGACTCAGCCTGCTGTAGAAGTATTGACATTTATTACTGAATTGTAGATAAGGTAATGACATTAGACATAATAATTTATTGCATAACACAGATAGTGTATAAATTAGCAGCCACGTCATCTGCGGTATGGACGTGCCTGTTTTCAGGTCAACAGTTCAAGTGCAATACCTATAATTCTTCGAGTTGTTAACATTTTGTAAGGCATTTAGTGAATTATATTGTATACTAGCTGTGCCCCGCGGTTTCACCCGCGTGAGTTCTGGAATACCCGCAGGAACAATTTTTTCTAAAATAAAAGTAGCCTAAGTTACTCCTTATAACATCAGCTATCTGTCAGTGCAAGTCCCGTTAAAATCGGTCCAGCCGTTTTAGAGACAAACAGACAGCCGATTAACCGGGACAAACAGACAGACAAACAGACAGACAGGCAGAACAAAATTTAAAAAAAAATTATGCATAAAAAAAAATTTGCATTTAGTGAAAAGCTGTTAATTTGGAATTACAAACAGACACACTTTTATTTTATTTATGTGTGGGTATATGATATCACGATTCTGCTGACTCATATCTTATTTAAATAATACCTAATAGATATCTAGTTCTATTTCGAGAGTTTTTTCCCCCAATATTGATAGTAATATACCTATACCATATTGTGTGTATTAATTTGTTCTAAGGTGTCAAATAAAAAAATAATAGATTGAATACCTAAGAATTTAATGGAAACCATCAATTAAGTGACTGATGGCATAAATATTTATTACTAGCTGTGCCTCGCGGTTTCATCCGCGTTAATTTCGGAGTTTCCGCGAGGATTCCAGGACAGAGAGTATCCTATGGCCTTCTCTATACTTTTGACAATGTGTATGCAAAGTTTCATGATGATATTGAGCCATTAAGGCGTGAAAGCGTAACAGATAGACAGACAGACAGACTGAGTTACTTTTACATTTATAATAAATAAATATTAGTAGGGACTAGCTGTGTCCCACGGCTGAGTGGAGTTTAGGAAAACCCGCGTGAGTTTAGGAATTCCCGCAGAAACTCCAAAATAGCCTATTTACTCCTTATAATATTAACAGTGAAAGTCCCCTCAAAATGAGTTCAAACTTTTCGCTTCTGTTCCAAACGTTATTTTCTAAGTTCCCGCGGGAATTCCTGGATAAAAAGTACCCTATGTCCTTTTTTGTACTTACCCCCGAAAACGTGTAGGTACGCAAAATTTCATGATGATCGGTAGAGCTATCTAGGCGTGGAAGCTTAACAGACAGACAGTTACTTTCGCATTTATAATATTAGAACTTAGAAGGGATTGTGTCTGTGTTTATACTGGTTTAAACTCTCATCAAACAATAACGCATCTAAAATGCAGGTATAGTCCCAGGTCAACATTTATGATAGGTAGGTACATACTTTGTATGCCCTAGAATTCTATAAATTGTACTTACAGCTAAGTATTCATTGACTTCAATCTAACCCGCTCGAGTTTATTGGGCACATGTGCGTGAACACATTTGCACGGTCATTAATATTTTTTCATGATAATAAATATACACACCGGCAGAATTAGCGGAACATAAAAAGGCAGAGTATAGAAATAATTACGTATATATATTAAAACAAATTATTATCAGGCATGAAGTAATAAACTAATATACATCTTTTAACATCGACTTTAAGAAGTTTTTAGTTAAATTTTATTAAAAGTAATCAAAATTAAAAAAAAAGAAAAAAGTCTCTAGTTTGTGAGAACTCAGACAATGTTGTAAATAAAAGTTTAATCACGAAGGGGAAACACACGTTATTAATCGTTCATTTATTTAGTGTTAAAATCACAGTAATCTTTAATTTGCAACATTATTTGTGTACCCACAAATTAGAGAAAAAGTGTTTTTTTTATTATTATTTTAAATAAAATTTAATAATTTAATTACAAACTTTTAAAGTGTTAAAAGATGTATATTAATTTATTACTTCACGTCTAATTATTATTTGTTTTAATATAGATACTTAACTATTTCTATACTCTGCCTTTTTATGTTCCGCTAATTCTGCCGGTGTGTATATTATGAAACTTGACGAACCAAAATAAGATTTTAGTAGACAGCAGTTAACAGGAAGTGCTAACAAGAATAGATAACAATTTAAGGTATTTGCAAAAAAACATGATGTTATTAACACGATATTGATGGATTGGAATAGATAAAAAGTGACGCGTAATTTTTTCTTGCAAAGCAAAAAGCTTTGGATTTTGGCGCAAATTTCAATGGGCTAGTTCATAAATAATGAAGTCGGAAGCGTTAAGGCTTTTTGCTTAATGTTTGAACAATAATTAATTAGAAGTCTTTTATTGGCTCGTTATCGATGAACATCTCAGATATTATGTGCGCAGTGACAGATTTATTGCCAGTCCAAGGCAATGCTTTGTTGTGACTTCCTGGTGCACTGATAGCACTTTATGCAGTTTTAACTTCAACACCTAATTTTATAATGTATTGAGTTATTAAGAATTATTAGGTACATAACTAATATCATGGGAATGTTATTGAAGTTGAACTTTTTGACACGGGGTACCTATACGTTTGTGTTATTGGTGTTTTTTGTAAAATACATTTTATGGTTAGATAAGTGGCTAGTCACAGCCACTGAAAAGAAAAGAAAGAAAGAAAGAAAGAAAATATATTTATTTCAGCACAACACACAAGAAAAAGAAGCAAACATAAACAGTGCTTAATCTAAAGAGACATATAGATAATATCTCTTGCATGCTCTTAATGCTTAAGCAGGTGTAACCATGGGCACAGCTAGAGTGTGGTAAAGTTGTCTTTGATTGGTTTATTAAAGGTAGGCACGGAACCCTGATCGGTCAGCACTGGTGACTTCATTGGCACTGGCGTCACCTCGTTCAAACCTCACGGTTTCTCTAAGAACTTTCTGTTGCTTTTTTTGTATAAGTTTTACTTCTGGCGTGTCTACACACTGACTTACACACCTTCGGTTCTTTAGAAATACATCATATATCAATAGAAGTACCTACTGATCTAAGTATCTAACTAGGTACCTATATAACTCTCCATACGTTTGACTCTACATGAACTTATTTATTGTTTCGCATAACATGATACTCATCATCATCATATCAACCAAAAGACGTAGGCCTGCTGGACATGGGCCTCTCTCAACATTTTTCACATTAACATTGATATTATCTTTATATATTATATAACATGTGGTAAAATTAGCTGCAAATATTTACAGGGTTGAAAGTATACACCGTTATAAACATGTTCGAAAAAAAAAAGAAAATAATAATAATAATATTTCTTTTTAAAAAAAATCTATCAAAAAGAAAACAAAGGCGCTCGCCGCTCAATCCTTACACGCACATCGCCGCGCGCTGGTAACATAAGGTCAATGACCTCGATCGAGCTGAACAGCTGATCCATCGCTCGCTATGTGCGTGGCGCGTGCCTTGTATGCGTATAAGTGAGCTACGTGTATTGTATACCTTGTGAATGTAATTATAAAGATTTTTCGATGAATTTATTTTCCTTACATTCTGAAAAACTACCGCTTTTTGCTTATCCTGTTTGTTATAACGTATACTTTCAGTCCTGTAAATATTTGCAGTTAATTATACTAAATTTCATATATTTAATATGCTAAAGATGAAGGAGATAAAGATAAGGTGACCCTTCCCAGCTGTAACCATGGCATCTACGTATGATGCAACTGTGGTTTGTTGCTCCGTCCGACGCAATAGTCTTCCTAATATATAAATAAATATCTACTGGTTCCAGGAAATAGATAGTTTTGAAAAAACTTGTCTGTGAAAAAAGTCTTAATAATTTAGTATCATTAATTATATCAATAGTAGTAATTACATATGTGAGGTTTATGCATAGGTATTTTGTTTACTTTTTTAATTTTTAAAGGTCAAAGTTCAGTTAAAAATGCGCTTCTATTGAATTAGTGTCACAAAATTTGAAACCGAAATCTAGTACATAAAATAAAAGTGCATAATATTAGTTAAAAACATAGTAAAAGTGCATAATATTAGTTAAAAACATAGAATGGAAAAAAAAAACATACGTAAAATCGAACATAGAACCTCCTCCTTTTTGGAAGTCGGTTAAAAATTGACACAGAGCAGCGCTATAGTCACCCACGAGCGTTTATATAGTGTATGTATATAAGTGGCTGATCTCGTCAATTCGTGTATGTGATAACTATACAATAAAATGGAGGATCAATCTGTTTTATTTACTGACTAGCTGTCCAACGCGATAATTACGGAGTTCTCACGGGAATTTCAGGATAAAATATATTATGTATAAACCTTCCTCTTGGATCACTTCACTATTGGTGGAAACCGCATGAAAACCCGTTCAGTAGTTTTTGAGTTTATCGCACCCAAACGGACAGACAAACAGACGTGAAGGAGGACTTTGTTTTACAATATAATGTAAGGATTATAAAACCTACCCCAACTTAGGAAGAATTTAGTAGAAGTTATTATAATTAATAACTATTTTGTATAATTATGGTGCCTGTCTTTCAGAAGGGTGAACACAACCTACATTTCGTCCACATTCATTTTATCGATCGCTTACAAGGCGAGCAGTTCCCGTTGCTCTGGATGTTTTGCGAATGAATCTTTAGATAGGTACTAAAGATTAGTAGTCGTAGTCATCAATCAATGTTAGCACTTTGTATTTTTGTCTCTGTAACATATACCTACGTAATATCTGTGACGACGGCTTGTTGGATATATTTTATTCCGAACTTGGAAACGGGCATGTGTAAATTTTCTTCGGATCTGACGATTTTTTTAACCCATGTAACCTCTGGAGTAGGCTCAACAAGTGTCGGCGTGAAAAGTCAAGGTGGAACAAACTTACACAGTAATTAAAGGTTATTTTTGGCGATAACCATCGGTAAAACCTACCAACGTATGAAATAAAAATTCGATAGTTCCATCTCAGATCAGACCTTGGGCTTGTAGGGCTGAGATGTATAAAAAGTCAACACGTCTGTTTGTCAGATAATCACATTGGCATCACCTTATAATAATGGAAAATTTTAGTCAGTAAGTCGTTTTAATACTAGTTGAAATCGAAGTGTAAAATAACTTGCCAATCATAGATAATATTATAATAGTTTTTCATTATTTCGTGACCTGTGTGAATAAAACGCGCTATGATTTACTAATAAAATATGAAAACAACACTGACCTTTAACTACCTATCTTAATTCAATCAATCAAATTTGATATTTTGTATAAATTTTTATAAAAAAAAACAAACGCATTGATAGAATCAAATAAAAAACATAGGAAATAATTATCTTCAAAAAGTATGTGAATTTCATATTATATTAATTATTATTATTATTATTAGGTACCTAATTGCTCCAATGAACTTTTCTCTCGGTAGACGGGGCTCGTTTGATGCATCGCCCCATAAATTGCGCTTCCATGCGCCAGAGTTGCGCTTCAAGGCGACTCCGTGTGCGATTCCTTTACGAATAATGAGAATGCAGATCGATACTCGTATAAATTCAACGTTGTATGTAAATGACGTTTAAACAAATGGCGCAGTTTATGGTGTCCCGTATTTTATAGGACGAATGAACCAAGTGCGTACCTACAGTTCTTTTGAACTTTTATAAATCATATTTATATTATACAGTGCGAATCTGTGCAAATTCCAAATAAAAAGTTCCAAGAGAAACTGTGACGCTTCAAGCTTTTATATATTTTGACGTAACACTTTAACAATACCTAATTTATTCCCTTACTACCCAAAGTAATTTCACTTCAATGAATATCATATTGCGTACAGTCAGCATCAAAAATATGTAATATTTTGACGATCGTTAAATCTTATCATGTAACAAAGTTCCACGATTGACAAAATTGTTTTCATACTTTTAATGACAACTGTAAATACTATAATTATTGTAATGTTTTGGATGATTATTATAGAAACAGATCATTAAATATGTACCTACTAACGTGCAATCAGTATTAAGGCAGGAAATTTCCTGAAGATTCCTGTTTTAACGGTTCTATGGGTTATTTTTAATTCCCAAGAGTCAAGTTAGTAGCAGGTTTCCGCGAGGGGTTTACATTCATGGTAATAAAATGAATCTCGAACGAGTTATCTTATAACTTCGCATGCACCAAGGTTGTAAATACAGTGACTGTCAAAGCTGCCCTGCGTGCGGCTAGCTTAAAAATAAATCGGTCGGCACAAATTAAAGGAACACATTAAAAATTCTGATTTACTGCAGAAATTATAATACAATGTACATTGTTGAATTATGTTCCCTTATTCAATGATCCTGCTGTAAATACTTTACTTATTACAACTTACATTTTATTATTTAAGTTCATTTGTCATTATTTTATTCATAAATTTTGTAAAAGATTTGTAAAATATAAATCCTGTCTCTTTCCTTATTTTAAAAACAAATTCAATGTTGAAATAAAGTTATCGATGTTTTGATCTATAAATTTGGAAATGTTATCAATTATTTAGTTTCATAATGTTATATTTATGTACTCGCATTTTTATATTATTATGAGAGAATTGTCTTCGTTATTATTTGCTAAATTATCAGTTTAGATATTAAAATTTCAGTTTTCCCCTAGTGCCCCTGCGTAGATATCTGTCGCTATTTAGGTATGTGTTCAAGGATTCTAGGATTCCTAAGAATAGAGTCTGCTTTAAATTGTATCTAACCATATAGTGTGAAAAAAAACAATTTTAATTAAAAAACTGGTCAAGAGTGACTCAGGCTCGTCTACTAAAAATAAATGTACCTATACCCAAACCCAGTATTACTCGACTTTCCTACATACTCGTATTATATTATATTATTATTAAAAATACTCTTTTACCACAACTTTGTTCTTTCAAACGAAGCACTACACGATAGTGTAAATTGGACACAGATAAGCAATAGTATGTTAACCCACACTGTAGAAATATTGAGTAAATCGTGTTTTAAAAGTAGGAGCGCTATTTTATATCAACAGTTTTTATGTTCAATATTTAGTTACATATTCAAGCAATGTAATAAGGTAAACACATAATTAAAAAACGTTCCTTAACTCTCAATAAATAGGTCTGAATCAATAACTCAATTTTGTGGGTTAACTTGTTATTGCTTATCTGCGTCCAATTTAAACATTTTTCTATTGGTATCAAACTAACTCCACAATTATTAATATTTTTTAAGTTCAGTTATTTACGAGCTTTATTTATACATATATGTATATAATATACGCGTCATTAAGATTTGTCATTAAGCCTTTCAAGTTCCAACATTACTTAATTTTCCTGAAAATCTGATAAACGGACAGATGGACACGAGAGCGATCTTTTATGGGTTCCATTATTTTTAAAGTACGGAACTACAAAAAAAACTCGTTCTCTTGGCAACTACTTATTCGTTTATCAATTTTTTTTGCTGTGATCTATTGTGATTATTTTTACGATGGAATAAGATTATGGAAAACGGATCACACTTAAAATGACCCATTGATAGGTATCATTTAATTAAATATTAATGTTAGCGCCGTATATTAATTTCATATCTTAATATATATAAATCACGTGTCACGTTGTTTGTCCGCTATGGACTCCGAAAATACTGAATCGATCGTGATGAAATTTTGTCACTATGTTGTATTTGGGCCAACTTAAAAGATAGGATAGTTTTTATCCCGGAATTTCCGCAGGAACTCCAAAATCACCGCGAATGAAATCGCGCGGGACAGCTATTCTAATATATTTAAATCACGTGTCACGTTGTTTGTCCGCGATGGACTTCTAAATTACTGAACCGATTTTGATAACAATTTGTTACCATTTAAGATATGGTCCAACTTAAAAGATAGGATAGTCCCGGAATTCCCGCGGGAAATCCGGCACAAACTACTGTCGGGGTACAAAGAAGGACATAGAGTACTTTTTTCCCGCAACCTCCGCGGAAACTCCGAAATTACCGCGGATGAAATCGTGGGGGACAGCTAGTTGACTATAAAAACACGTGGATAAATAAAATTCTCTTAATAACCAAATAACTATTATTATGTTACTCATAAAAAATGTTGAATTTATTAAGATCGATCGATATTGTTATTTTATATACGTATTATAATATTATTATCAGAAACTAGCTGTGCCCCGCGGTTTCACCTACGTGAGTTTCGGAATTCCCGCAGGAACGTTTTTTTCTAAAATAAAAGTAGCCTAAGTTACATTAGCTATCTGCCAGTGAAGGTAAAATCGGTCCAGCTGTTTCAGAGATTAGGCGGAACAAACAGATAGACAGACAGATAGACAAAAAATAGACAGATAAAATTTTTTAAATATTTCATATGCATTGAGTGAAAAGCTGTTAATTTAGAATTACAAACAGATAGATATAGATGTATAGATTTAGATATAGATGGTTTCTGACTACTCAGTGCTAGCAAATTACATAATTATTTTAGACGTACATAATTATTGTAGATATAGGTTTCGTGAGGTGTTCATACTCGTAGCTTTGTATCTCTATGGATGGAGATTCACGACCGCACTCAAATTCTTTTTAACGATTACTTAATTTTAAGTAAAGATTTTAAAAACAAAACTTCCGCACTCAGAGACGTTCGTTCAATTAATGTTAATTGGTATTTAACTAATTAATTTAAATTTAGTTAAATGTCAATTAACATTAAAACGACTCTGAGTGCGGCCGTCAGTTTCTAAACTCGATGACTTTTAGAATCTTAGAATAATTAGTTAAAATCGTTGCACATTATGAAATAACTAATTCGAGTCGTATACTTTTTTTATTCATATCACCAATAATATATTTTTTTTAATTATCAAACAAAAGTAGAAAAAAGTAAAGATAAAAAAGCTTTTGTGTGGTGACCTCATACCACAAACGGTGTTCACAAATAGATCTGGATCTACCACCCTTTGTTTTATCAGCAGTGGAAGTAGAGAGTGGGGTAACCACAGGGTTATATATGTACCTAAGGTTAAATCAATTGATAGTTCAAAAGCTTTTGCAATGTATTTAACTGATGGGATTTCAATATTTCCTTATTATTCAAAATTCTATAAAATGTGGTAGGTTTACAGGAACATGACACAATGATAAGTAGGTACCTAAATACCAAAACTACTGCTAAAAACCGTTACATTTGGCGGGTTTCGTATAATTTTTGCTATCAAGTTTAAACGCTGCATAAGTATCTAGGTAGGTAGGAAAAAAATATTATGTACACAGAAAATAATCCAAATAAAGCTTTGTTTTTATAGCAAAATTCTAGTAAAAGTTGTAACATTTTGGACAATTTGCGAATTGGACATTTTAAACTCTCTGGATATTCTGCGAATTGGACGTATAAACTTATTTCAATTTAAATTCCATTGGAAAAAATAGATATGCCATCTTTTAACAACGCGGTGAACTTATGTCGCAACAAAATTTTCTTGTACTACGCTTTAGGTAAGTTTAGTAATACCGTGCGTCGATGTTTAACTTACAGATGGTGTAACAGGGTCTAAAACAAAAAAGTATTTTAATCCAAGCTTTTATTCCATTTTAACGTAATATTTTTTTACGTACATACTTACATCAAACACTGTTTTATAAAATATAACAATATAGATAGGTACTTATCGTTATTCAAAGAAAAGTTAAACAATCCAATTTGTTATAAAAATAAAAATGAAGTAATATAGAGGCATTTATAAACTTAGAAAAAAATTACGTTATGACATTTATAAGATAATTTTTTTCTGACGAATTAGGTATTTACATCTTTTAAGTTCGCATTTAACCATGTTTAACAGCCTTATTAATGATTTAATTAAATATTTTAATAATCTTTTATGTAGGTATGTGCTTTATCAATCCTTAGATCAAATATTTGTGGAATATGTTAGGTATATGTATACGTAATAATTTAAATATACCAGTTTGACATAATTAGCAAAACTACTTAACAATCAACATTTTATTTTTAAGATTATAGACATTCTATGTAAACTGGGTGGCAATTTTGCATATCATCATTGACCACAGACGCAGCTATGGGCGAATTGGTGTTCCTTAATTTAATACTAGTGCTATTATTGAGAATCACTTCATTGAATTTGTCTAAAACGATTTCGGTACGCGGACGGGAGTGCAATTTACCATTAGTATTAAGTTGTTTTGCATGTCCACTAATGAACCCTAATTCTCTGCAAATTGCTTCTAACTCTGACTTAGTGTGGTTATGTGAGGTGTAACACTTGGTGTGCCAGACACCGTGGGATCTTACGATGACTTCACCTGTTCCGTATCTGTAAAAGATTTATAAGTAGGTATATATTACGTAGGTAGGTACGGTCTGAGATCACTTTAAATTGAGCTTTTTACAAATCGCAATCGATATAATCCATTTTTATTACATTTAGACTTATTAAAATAACATGCTGTCCCCCGCGATTTCATCCGCGGTAATTTCGGAGTTCCCGCGGGAATTCCGGGAACCATCACCTAATTTCATCCAGAAAAAGTAATGTTTCCAAGGAATATGACATTGATTGATAATAATTACTTGAACTTTATGTTTCAGTTGGATTTTATGTTTAAACACTCATCAAATAAACTTTAAAAAAATATAAAACATTTTACTTATTTAATTTTTAAATGACACCTAGTTATTTTATTTCAAATGTTTAAATTAAATCTATAGCACTTACACTGTTCCTTCTGGAGCGCTCAACCCTATGCAAGTTTCTTCGTCTTCTCCATTAGGGCAGTCGATAAGCCCATCGCACACCATATCGGGAGCGACACAGATTTCCATATTGTTGCTACTTCCACATCTACGAAAAAGACACATTTTAATAGGTAAATACCGTTCTGGAAGTACATTATATAATTGAAAATGAATATTTTTTTAAATATAATTTTCACCTGTGAGATCGTTTAGCAAAACACTTGCACATCATAGGGTCTTCATCACTCCTGTCATGGCAGTGCAGTATACCATCACACAGTTTGTCTGGCATGACCCTAGCCATATAATGAGCGCAAGTGGTCTGCCCTGGCTCATCGGTGCCGTCTCCGCAATCGTCGTGACCGTCTTTGAATAGCTCTTTGGGCACACACATGCCATTATGACATTTTAACTGGCCAGCAGCACAATCTAGAGAAAAATAATTGAAATGTAAATAATAAAACGTTGTGACTACTGAGTGTGACTAAAATAACTATCTTTGTAATCTTACCTTTTGGTATATGCCAAGTTTATACAATATTAAAAATATATCTATAATTAAGTACTTGATTAGCATAGAATTAACAGGAAAAGAACCGTAAAACATCTCCAATTTTTTTTTTTTTGTATTTTAACCCTTAAATTGATTTTGTCCGTTCAAAATGACGTGTAATAAAGACGCACACAAGTATAATTTTTTGAAACTCCTGCGCCGATCGCGCGTTACGAGGCGTTTGATTAATCTATCTCGTTCACTGTTACACACTTTCGTCGCTCGATCGCTCTGCAAAATTAGGTAAATCACTCATTTCAAAAATAGCTGACGTCACGTCAATTTGTGCTCATCATACATGTCGCTATAATTGTAAGTATTTCATTGTTTTATGCTATTTTTTTACCTAGAATCGGTTAAGTAATAATTAGTTGATTGTATTTTCTAGTTTCTGAGAATAAAATTTATGTATTTATTTCTAATTAGTCGATTAAATATAGGTGTCCGTTAAAACGGACATTACCCGTTAGTACTAAATGTAGTGATTTTTATATTCGTCACATGAGACGGACGTTGCCCGCGTGTGCGAGAAATAAGTTCGTCATTTGTAACGGACTTTGCCAGTTCAAATAACTTATGTAATTGATATTTTGTGTGCTTTACTGCAGCAGTATAGCCGGGCAGCGGTGGAGATCAAAGAGGATTCTCTCACTTTTACCGCCTGCAGAATCTGAGGACTCAGATTTAGAATCGGACGATGATGAGGAGTGAAGAGTGACAGCACGTGAGTTCTTTCGGGATGATCTCAGCGGCTCTTCGTCACTTAGAAGTGTTTCTCTAGGTGTTAACGACTTGGTAGACACTCTTAGTGATAATGGTGAAAATATATATGATCCATAGTGCAATTAATAAGGACGTCTAGCAAACCAACATCCCTGAAGACCGAGGCAAACCCCAGGTACTAGTGCCAAAATCATCGCATTACCTGATATGCCGTCACATTTATCACCATTTGTTGTACCAGAAACACGAAGTGGGTCGATGGTCAATGTATTAACATTGCCAGCTCGTTTTGTGCGCAAGATCCTGTGACTACGATATGACTACGATACAAAGATACGACAAAAAATAAAAGAGAAGTGATTCTGTGTCCTTTCCAAATGCAATAAAAGTCTACAATACTCAAATTGGTGGAGTTGACATCGCCAACATGTTAACTACATTATACAGAATGCATATTATGAATAATGTGAATAAAGGCTTTGTTTAACACCGAAAAAAAGATTGTTTTCACTATTAACATGGAAAAGTAACTTCATTGGTTTTATTCAAAGAGTTAGGTACTTTATTTAACTTAAAGTGTAGTGATTTTGTATTTAAGATATTTTATTATTTAGTTAAGTTCATATTTTATTAAACCAAAGTTTAACGGTTGTTAAAAATTGTAACTCGACCTTAAAAGAAGCTACTAAGTTTAGTTTCTTAATATTATTTTCGTTAATAAAGTATAAGCTGTTCTTGGCAATGTCCGTCTCACGTGACATGTGTTGTATATGCTGTTCATGGCAATGTCACTTATAAGTGACAGTTAAAAAAACAACAAAATACATATTTTTCGATTTTTTTTAATTATATTTCCTTTTTACTCCCCTAAAACAACACAAAACACAAAACAAACCCGAAAAAAACATTTGCCACCCTAGTGTGCCAATTTAAGGGTTAATTTCAAACAGAATTTTGATTGAAACTATCGCTCTATGTGTAATATCTCTATAGTAATTTTTACTTGCAGTTTCACTCATGTGAATATCACGATCCATTTTGGTAGGTACTATGTGCAAAAAGTATTCTTAGGCAGGTTTCTGTTACATTACATAATATTATGTAGGTTTACTATTTAGAAAAAACTTAAATTACTTATTCCTTCGTTGGTCGAACTGTTACCTAGTAGTTGAGTTCAAAAGAATAATCAAAATTCCACTATTTGAAGTTAAATGGTCTGAAGATGTAAGAAATGAAATTAGTCATTATCATCATTAGTCTCACCACATCCACTACGATATGGGTCGTGTGCGCAAACGGTGCGTTTTTTCTCGCAAGCGTCCTTTAATTCGTCTTTTCCGTCTTCGCAGTGACGCACTCCATCACAGAGTTGACGCAGATTCACGCACCTGCCTCTTCCACATCTCTCGCCTCCACACGTATCTTCTTGTTTCGCTAAATCTAGTAGTAATGATAAATTAGAAGTTTTGAATAGGTACTCACAAGTCAATAAATTCTTTATACCTATATCAGGGCCCTTATTCACTATGACAGACGCCGCAAAAATTGTTTTTCCCTCGCAATCAAAGAAGTTTCACTTTAAAAAAATATATTTACAACGTGTGTTATGGTATACAGAATATCAATTTCTAATATTTTGTCATCTGGAGTGGTAGGTTTTTAGGACGCGCGTTATGGGCAAGGTATGTTGTTGGTCATAGAGAATAAGGGCCCAGCTGACAGAGGTCCACTGCTAAACAAGATGATCTATTACAACTTTCATTAGGCTTTACAGAAAATGAGCAATATACTATTTGATGATAACGCAGAATGAACATGAAAATGAAAAATGAAAAATCTTCATTTCTTTAACAACAATTAGAGTTTGGAGTCTCCCTTTAGGCAACAATTGCTTGTGTTGAGAGGCTCCGCTTCTCCTTATCGAATAGTACCAATTAAATAATGTTTATATTAATACAGATTTGCGAGTAAATGTGAGTTTACGTATGTGCGTGAATATAAATTTTTGAGTGAGTTTTGTAACGATGTAATACAATAATCAATACAACAGGTTTTAATGATTTTTTTATTCAATACCTATAAAATTTTCTTTATGTTAATCTTTACGTAGACATTTCATTCATTTTAATAAATTTTTGATGTCCTTAAAAAGTTATACCAACCCACAAAATCTTTCATTTCATTTTTAATACTCCCAATATCATTTGCTAAAATGTGATTGCCTATGCCGCACTCTCCTCTACTGTCTACAAATGATGCAGCGGGATACCAGCCATGTTCTGTATGACAACTAATTATACCCGCCCATTGATGTTGTGAACTTGTACCCGGCTGAAAATAATATGAGAGAATTAATTTATAAACAAAAAGTATTATAAAGGCCAGCAGGCTGTAGGCAGCAGGCAGGCAACTCTTGAAAATTATTTGAGTCTGATTCCGATTTTGATTTCACTTCGATTTGATTTCACCACGATATAATTTTAGTACATACATTTGAAATCATGTTAATGTCTAAAGATGACGACCGAAAATCAATAACACGACTCCTATATTGAAATCGAAAAATTTGACAGATAAATTCGATAGAGACGCTATCCTAAAACTTCAAAAATAGCAAAATTTGATTCTGTTTCGATCCTGCGATCTCATTTCGATTGCGTCAAGAGTAAGCCGTGATTATTTTATAGCATTAACTAATTCAAGCTAAAAAAAGGAAAACTCACCGAACACATTTGAACATTTTGATGACGTCGGAAGCATCGATAATTAAGATCACACTTCTCATTAGTCTCATCGAGAAACATACCTACTGTTACGTTTTTATCATCTTGTCCAATTGCCACACATATAGTGTTCTTTTCATTAGCTGAATTACTGAAAAAATACATATTATTAAATTTTTATTTTGTTTCAAGTTTGCAGTTACTTCCTGCCGCGTTCCTGCATGTGTGAAGGCGCGCGGTAGGAGGTCACTGAAAACTTATAACAGAGCATATTAATTAATAAATGTTTTAAAATTCTCTTTATTGTGCTTACTGGGATTGTACTACCATTGGTTTAACCATTGCTGAATATGTTGCGGGTTCTTTTAGGTGTAACAGAATCACACGATTTCTGTACAAGTCTTTCTTCCCATCTACTTGGTATATTTGTTCATAAAATCCATTGGTTGAATGTAAAGTTTTATGCGACCCTAAAGCCACCGTTATATAATGTTTGCTGATTCTGAAATTTAAATTGAATGATGTAACGTTAAGGTTATTTAATGTACTAAATTTGATTTTAAAAAGCAAAAAAAAACTTACACTATATCCCAAAGACAAGAATGGCTTACAAGAACCCATGATGAGTTCACTAAAACACCAGAACATTTGTAATCGCCTTCCGAATATACTTTAGCAATCCACGGCCATGTGTGGTTTGTTGCCATTTCAGATTGGCGTTCATATAAAGCAGGCTGTGTAGATTTAAATTCAGTAAAAAGAGAATGTTCACAGAAAACATATAAAGACATGCAAACTTTCGTTATATTGGGTACGCAATGTTCTTTTATAGCATCTGGTTCTTTTATCGTAATATCTTCTTGATTTTTATCATTAGTGTTAAGCTTGTATTTGAAATATACGGGTACTTCTCTTAAAGAATCCCGTTTTTTAATATAGTGCTGTTCCAAAATGTCATCTTCCTTCAAATTTATATATTTTACAAGATGTCTATTAGAAGAACTGTAATCAAAATATTAGGTAAAGAATGAACTATCTATATACATATAATAAAGTCATCAATATCGATAAAAAAAAACATCACCTGAATCCCAGATAACGGCAAATACGATTAGCTGCATATTGCTGTTTCTCCATGTTCATATTGTCTTCACATGCAATATGCCAATCGTTATTTTGTTTCTTTGTAACATATCCTTCTAATCTAACTTTAGGTCGGCCATCTACGTCATATGTTATATCCTTTCCATTAGATAGAGTATCTAAATATGTAATTGACAGATTTAAAAATCGTTCCCGTACATAATAAGGTACACAAAACTTTGGAAATACCTCTAAAGACTTACTTACAGCAGTCTAGTTCATCTTCCCCCATATGACATTGCGGTATTCCATCGCATACGTTTTGTGTAGGTATACATGCTTGACTCCTCTTACAAAGGAATGTGTTTTCAGGACACGTAACTGAAATAAAAATATTTAAATTGAACTTCTTTCAAATAAAAACTGACCGGGTCTTTGAGAATATCAACTAGCTAGGGAGAATTACCACCATCCAAAAATAAACAAGAATTAGGTAGGGAGTTACCTAAAAAAATGTGAGTATTTGTTCAGCCTTTACAAATCCTGCGAAGTTAATGAATCTATTAATTTTTACTTACAACAGTCTATTTCGTCTTGACCATCAGCGCAGTCAAATACTCCATCGCATAGAAGAGTTTCATCGTGTGAAGTTAGGTAATCAACACATGTACAACCAAATTCATCGCTACCGTCTTCACAATCCGCTTTGTGGTTACAGCGTTGGTGATACGATACAGTTTGGTGTATACTGAAAATTACAAGGATAATAGATAATAGATTTTAAATTTTGATAAATAAACATACTATTACAATGGAAACAAAAACCATAAACCGTAACATACTGATGACATTGAAAGTCCTTGGGTATTTTATGTTTTCTTCGCTTTTTTGCTGGTTGAGATAAAACCATGTCTTTTATTTTATCATATAAGTTTTCTTCGAAATCAAAATCAGGTAATGTGGTTGAAACATTCAATTTATTTGGTTTATCTTTATGGGCGATGAATGTGTCTGATATATTTTTAAAATCAATTATTTTGTCTGTGTCTTGTAAGTCTTTGGTGAACTCATCACTTGTTTCAGTTTCATTGAAGAGTATATTAGGGTTCGGCAGTAAATTTACTATAAGTGACTTTGATTCTTCACTACTCGTATTTGACTTATTACCCGTAGTAACGTTAACATTAATAACCCCAAGAATTGATTGTTCATCAAAAGTTCCAGGATGTTGTTTGTTTATGTTTCTTATATCTGATAATGTTAGATTAGGCAGTAAGTGTTCGTTTTTAGAGGAAACAGTTGGTGTTACTAAAGATTCTAAACTATCTTCAGTTGAAATATCGGATCCAGTTATACTATCAGCATCATCGAAATTACTAGATTCTGTTGTAGTATTCAAAGACGAAAAATTGTTTTTTTCTTTGACTTGAAACATAGGTTTTATGGTTTCCGACGTAATCTCTTGTGAATTTTCTTCATTCTCCTCTTCGTTTGCGAAAATACTACTTAGTAGTTCTAAGGGATCACTGGTTACTTTTTCATCCGATATTTCTTCAATGTTAGTTTCATCTTCGCTCTTTGGAATTGGTATTGCTAGTGTGGAAGATTTTATTTCTATTTTAGTCACTGGTATTTGTTGTTTATTTTCAGTTTTTTCTTTACTGTCGATTAGATTATATTTGTTCTCATTATTAGAAAAAAATACAGATTTATCCGTCGATACGCCTCTGTTTTTTAAAATTGGAATTTCTGAAGTTGGCGATTTAAATTTTGTCTGTGAATAAGTTCTAGTTTGGTTGAAATAACTTGGTGTTTGTTGATTTTCATTATTTTCTGTTTTATTGATGAAATATTGAGAATTTGGAGATTCAGTACTTGGCAAAGATTGCACGTCTTTTTTATTTTTAATGAATATTGAGTCTTTTGGGTATGAATTATTACCATAACCAGGATAAAAAAGAGCACTTGGTTCAGTTTCAGCCTCTCTGGTAGCAGATTTTACCATAAGTAAGCTATCGTCGAATGTTCGAATCAAAGTTGAACTTTCACAGTTGGTTTCATCTTCACCATTAAGGCAGTCAATAATTTTGTCACAAACTCTTTTTTTAGGGAGACATTTTGCTATTCCAGACGTGCACTTGAAGCCTGGACATTCTTGTAAAGGTTGGATAATTGGTAATACTTTTGCAACTGAAATTTAATGTGTTAAAATACGCACGTTATTCGAGATAAAATAAATTTATTATTGTTTTTTTTATCATAAAAAATACTTACAAATATGATATCTTATCCATTTTTCGAACAGACTGACCCGAGTATAAACGCCGGGCTCGTTTTTACGAGCACAACCATCTCCATGGCTGATTATACCCGCCATGTACCATTGTTGTGAATTCAATGGATTTCTGCATAAAAGTGGTCCCCCACTATCACCCTGATATAGGAAAATAAATGCGTTTATATGCGGTTAGATTAATCTTATTTTCATTATTAAAAAAAACACTCATCAAAATTAATAAGTTGTAGCCTTCGTAAAAAAAATCCAACTAAGAAATTGTTGGCACACACGTAGACTTTTACATGTTTTAAAATTTACTATACTGTAATAAGCAGTAAATTAAAAAATATTACTTGACATGCATCCTTGCCTCCGTCAGCATAACCTGCGCAAATTTCATGCCCATCTCTATCTTCGCGATGTTTACAATTCTCCCATATTGGCACTTCAACTTCTCGCATATGATCAGCTGTGGAATTTTTTTTAAGTTTACTAGAGCAGCATACAATCCAGTAGTAAAATACATACTATTATTTCAGATGAGTAATTCTTGCAAACGAGTTTATCTAAATAATGATTTTTTTGGAAATGGCTAAGTAACTTTTGCTGCGAGAAGTTATCACATTGCGTGATAATCAGTCGCCACCGTCGTCGTATTATTTAAAAGAAGGTAAAAAGCTATAATATGTAAGGAGTTTTACTAACGATCAGGTCCATGTTCAACAGTCGCTCCCCAACCAACGGCAGTGCATATGGTTCCAGCCGGTGGACCCCACTTCCAGTCAGGGCCGGCGGTTGGAGGGCTAGGCAAACATATGGGCCGAACCCAACGGCTGAATTCTATATCACCTTTAATTTTTAGCAGTGAAAGATCGTTTCTCATATCCTTTTTGTCGTAATGATGATTGACTATTATGTGGGTGACCAAATGATTTTGTTCTTGGGGTGAAAATGAGAATCGACGAAGCATACCGACTTGTATCTCAAAATAGTGGTCCCAGAAACTGGAAAAAAAAATGTGTAACTCTTCACTTGTTTGAAACAAAAATTATTTGACATCTATTTGTTTAACTATTTAAGCACACATAATAGATCATGGTCATTACAGTTTTATTTAAATTAAAGTGTATTATTATATTATGTTCAGACCACAAATCAAAAATATACCTATAGAAAAGTTTAAAATTTCAAGCAAAGTATGCTTTAAAATTTGTTTGATACATAATATGTAACTCAAAACCATGTGCAACGTTTCAAAATAGAGACATCGTGGAAGATGTCACGATTAAACTAAAAATAATTATTAAATAAGTCAATAATATTATTAAATATTATAAGTGGTAACGTTTTATACAAAGTGGGTACTTATTATATTTTGTAAATTGTGACTAAAGAACTTTTACTTAATAAAATATATTGCTTCCTTAAAATATGCGTAATGCAATAACAAATCTTGCAAATAGCTTCATCGTGTAGGTAAAAAGATTAAATATTCAAGGTTCTTATGAAATTTTATGCATAGCTTTCTAGTTGTAAGCCAAGTGAGCTGATGAACAACACACGCTTACAGAATAATACATGAAGTTATGACACTGTTATCGCACTCGTATGTACAGGGTAACTGAAGTATTCCTTCTTCTTGCTTATCCTACCTATATTTTTTTTAGCGAGAAATGTACTTTTGAGTTTGAGTTTACTTTTAGCCGAAACAAACCTTTGACCGTTCAAGTTACTATCTATACCAACATTTTAAAATGCAGTCTTTTTATTGCACACATGCTCTCCTCGTTATCATTTTACCATACGTATTACACAACATCACTTAGAAAAGTTAATAAAGGTTAAATGTGTCAAGCTGGTAAAACAGATTACTTTATAAAATAATGGACTTACTTGCTTACGCAATGAGCTGCGGATAATATCCAGTTTTGAGTGATTATTACACCACCACAATGAAACATCCCGTTTCTGTACATGGCAACCATCCAGGGCCAGGCAGCAGGCTCGCTAGGTTTTCCACCTACAACCCTGCTTTCTCTCCGTTTATCTCTTATAATATTATTCTCTTTAGTTTTGTTTAATTCCAACGCATTTTCTTTTGCTTTTGAGTTCGATAGAGATCGCTTCCTAATTTTTCTAGTTTTATAAAACATCAGCGGAATATCGTTGCTATATCTGATTAAAAATCTTTTATTTCTTCCAAAAAGATGATTTTCTACGGCAATGTTCTGCAATAAATACATACATTGAATGTTCTACTAAGAATTCTCTTCAAAAATTAACAGAAAAATATTAAGTCACATGTATCAAATCGATAATTAAATCTTAATATATATAAATCACGTGTCACGTTGTTTGTCCGCGATGGACTCCGAAACTACTGAATAGATTTTGACTTAAAAGATAGGATAGTTTTTATACCGGAATTACTGCGGGAACTCTGGAATTAATTCGAGGAACTGCTTATAACCGTAAACTACTGTCAGGAGTACAAAGAAGGATGTAGAGTATTTTTTTCCCGGAATTTTCACGGGAACTCCGAAACTACCGCGGATGAAATCGCGTGGGAAAGCTAGTAGGTATATAAAAATCTCGTGTTACAGTGTTTGTTATCGAACTCCTCCGCAACGTCTTGATCGATATTTATGGCATTTTTTGGATAAATTTGGTAGATCTGAGAATAGGTAGTAGGCTATTTTTTATACCCCTAAGTGATAAGGGATATTTTTTTTATTTGTTGGACAAAACTTTACTTTGGAGTTTTTTTTTTATGTCATAGGGGGCAAACGGGCAAGTGGTACACCTGATGGTAAGTGATTACCGCCGCCCATAGACATCTGCAACACCAGAAGGCATGCAGGTGCGTTGCCGACCTGGAATGGGGATGGGAACTGGCATTCAAGTGGGGCTGCAGGAACACACCGTTGGGTGCTTGGCGACAGATTTGCAACTTGAAGGTGGTAACTAGCCAGCCGGGCACTAGAGAGCGCCCTACCACCATGCTATGGTTTCCTCACGATGTTTTCCTTCACCGACAGCTCAAGCTAATTGTTAGTATTTGAACCTACACCTTGCGGCGTTTAATCCGAACGCACTAACCACTGAGCTATCATCGCTGTGTATTCCTGCGGAAATTCCGAAGCTCACGCGTGTGAAACCACGGAGCACAGCTAGTTAAATATAATATAATCTATACTTATATTAAAGAGAGGTAAAATTTTGCGTTTGTGAATTATTAAATTGAACGTTGTAAGGGGTAATCTCTGGATCTACTGAACCTATCTTAAAATTTCCTTTACCAATAGAAGTGAGTTTATTGTAATCTGGAATTCCTGCGGGAACTCAGAAATTACCGTGGGTGAAACCGTGGGGGAACAGCTAGTCTTAAATAAAGTAAAACATCGATATAAATTGTGTATAATCATAGGCACAGCTAAAATGCTTTCTAGGAGGTAAATAATAAAATAGAAACATACCTCTTTTAAAAGTTGTGACGTACTAAGAACCCTGGTGCCACATAATAAATCAGGGCAAGTGACGTACACTGCCGAGGAATTGAAACACGAAAAACTTTTGTATATCATCCCATCGGGACCAGTGTTTAAATATGCAGTTTTAAAATTAGGGTCAATGTCTTCCATGTGCATAAATGGGGGTCTGAAACATAAATTATATTTTTATAATTAATAGTTATCCAAGAAAAAAGTTTCCGTCCACCATGTTCAAAGACTGAGTCAAACTTGATAATTACCTTGTAATGAGACCCGTTTCTCGACGACATGCCTCATGAGCCCACATGTAGGGATTCCTACATACTAAATACCAATCGCCCTTGAAGTTTCTTTGCAGAAACCCTTGTGTGTTGGATACAGCAAATAACTGAAACAATTATTATTATAGATTGACTTCAAACTTGAAATTTCTGCACAAAAATTTATTTATTCACGTCTATTATGGTCAATATCCTTGAAATAATTATTATCTTTATTGTCTTTAGATTTACTGAAGTTTAAGCTTAAATAAGGTCAATATAAAGTTTCAACTCTATTTTCTCAAAATTGTTTTTATGTCAAGTGTTTTTATCAAATTTAGCCATTAAAAAACTAATACTTACAGGATTATGATGCAGTCGTGGTGCTAGCATATTACAATCAATTTCATCCCTTCGGTTCGGACAGTCGGCTATATTATTACATCTTTGCTCTTTAGTAAAACACGAACTTTGAGTATTGACGTCTAAATCTCCACAAGTAAAAACATCTTCGGCACATCCTGTCGACCATTTATAAAAATCATATGACTATGTTAGGATTTATCTATTTTAACGATTTAACATGCTGCATTAAAATTGCACATCAAAAAATAGTTTTCCCCACATGCCTAAAGAGGAATTACTTAAAAAAATGCTGTTTGTCTTATGTTATACTGGCGTTGATGTAAATAAAGTTATGATACAGGATACTAATTTGTTATTATTTTACCACTTAGAGCTTTTTTATTGCGGGAATGCGCATTATGGGCAAGGAATGTTGTTCGATGTTAGTGAGAGAGAGTCAGAGCCTTAATAAACTTACATACATACATGCATAAGCTCTCACCTGTCTTCCGAAGGGGTAAACAGAGACTATGGACTTGGTTTGCAAAGACCCTTGGTCCTTATTGCTCTTAATATTTGCCTTTTTGAGGACGTAGAGGACGTCGAAGGAGGATCGGTAGAGACCGATTGGTCACGAAGAAACTACAAGACGAATTTGTATGAAACTTGGCAAATAGCTTGTATCCCGACTCAACACTTAAGATTATTATCCCAATCGAACAAAGCTTTCGAAAGTTAATACCGAAATTGATGTGGGTGGGAAACGTGGCAGGGAATAGCTTTTCTATACTATAATATAATCAAACATTAAAATGGTTTAATATTACCATTACAACCCATTTCGTCTTCACCAAACGGGCAGTCGAAGTATCCGTCGCATAATCTGGAGTGGTCTACTCTAGATTTGCAAGTGCACGAAGCTTCATCACTGAAGTCAGAACAATCAACTTTCCTGTCACACCATTTATTCCGATCGATGCATTCACCGCCATTGTTGCAGGGAACTTTTTCATTTGGACATTCCACTTCTCGGGTTGATGAATGCGGTATTTTTGTGGTTCTAAACAATGATAAAAATTAAGATTTAAACACTTTCAAAATTATTTTTAATGTTATTGCGGTAATCAATACGAGAATTATTAATGTATAAAACATAATTTACTTCGTCTTCATATAATTTAAAAAGTTTTGTGCCTCAAATTGCAAACTAGCGTTTAATGACTCTTCCGCCGAATCAAAATATGGTCTGAAAATAAAAAAAAAGTTATTTTAAATAGCTCGCGTGTAGTAAAATTGTTGATGAGAATTTGTACATTTAAGATATTTTTATGCAATTATAATTTTAGATTAGTTTGACTACTTTTATTATTTGTTCACGCTTCACAACAAAAACTACTGGAAGAAATTAATTAGATTGTTTTCTGTAAAATCCGATTTCAAAAATAGTTTTATAATCTGTAATTGGTTTATATAGAGTCATAATATTTTTATTCAAAATTGCCCTTTTGATCATATCTAATGGCTATTTTTGACTTCAATAAAATTATAATAATCTATATATAGCTTGATATTTCCATAACTGGCGAAAAAATGCTGTGAAACAAACTCTCCAGTAGCGCGCTTTCTGTTTAATTATGAAATAATAAAATTATATACTTGTTGTTCCGATTAATTATGTTAGAGCCAAATGTTGTAACTATAACAAACCAAGCTAAAATCAAAGAGAAAGAAGAATTGAATTTGTAACTAAAAGTAAACTACAGACCACAGTATACTACAGACAGTGGATGGAGTAACGGGTACATACGAGTACAGTACAGTCAAGTATCAAAACCGTTTTTGCCAGTCGTTGAACTCTAATACTATTACAATTTTACTATTATGTAACTGTCTAGTATTAAGTACTTGCTGTTCTATGGTTTTACTCGCGTTAATTTCAGAATTCCCGCGGGAATTCTGGGATAAAAAGTATCCTATGTCCTTTTTGTCTGAAAAGGTGTATGCAAAATTTAATGTTGATTGGTTGAGAAGTTACCTAGGGTGTGAAAGCATAGCAAGCCAACTAATAAACACACTTTCGCACAGCAAAGGATTAGCAATACTAGAAAAATCGGATGAATACTTGTAAAAAATGCGCCTTAAGTTTGCTAGAGGAAGCTTACTCTGTGGTCGACAAATATTTTCTGAATATTGATTCTGCATCTGCAGGCAGCTCCTTTCTTTGAACACCATCAATTTCACGATTTCTGTATGAGAATTGCATTGATGGCACTATATGATGTCTGCAAAACATATTTGATATTATTATAATAACTTACATACGTACGCGTAATAACTACAAGTATAGTATTAGTTTCGTTTTCCACAGACATGCTGCATTATTAATATGAGCTTAAATTGATATTATTCTGACAAACCCATGATTGTGGCCATAAGGCGTCGGGAAATATTGATTTGTGGGAGCACCGTTAGAACCTGAAATAAAAATCCCTTAAAAAATAATCTACCTTTTTATTTCGTTTCATAAATAAGAAAATTAGAGAAAACAAGTTTCTACCTGGTATAATGTTGTTATAAGGATAGTTTTTATTCAACAGTTTTGCGAGTAAACATGTATCAGTTAGCGGTGCTGGGTTCAATTGATGAGAATGATGTCCGTAATGTGAGGCTAACATATTTGGTGAATCCGAATACGTTAAATAGGTTTCACTATCTTTTTGTTCATCCGGCGGATAGGGCGCTGTATGAGTTAGCTTATTTTTAGTTCCATGAGAATGAATTAAATGTTTAAAATTTCTGATTGATGCCACTCTCTCATTTTCGTTATTTACTTTAGCCTCACTATTACTATGTTTTTCTTGGTTAGGAATAACAGAAATATCACTTTGTTTTATAGACTCAAGTGTTTTAACAAGTTCTTCGCAATCTTTATTTTCCTCGGTGCATGTCGGTTTATGTTTCAGTATTACTTCCCTTGCTTTTAGTATTTCTTTTTCGCTGAAATCATCCAATACATCTTCGCCTCCTGAACTTGCATTGTTTTTTGTACTTCTCGTTTTCCTACTAAATGTTTTATTTCTTTCATTAGAGATTTCTGAACCTCCTTGAAGAATTGTTATATTTCGAGGCTCACGAACTTCTGTTACTATAATAATTTCAGTGTTGTGATCGTTGTCTAAAAAATTAAAGTTTTAATTTATGACCAAAACGCAGGACAACAAAGGATATACAAAAAATTATTCATTAAAACTTACCACCAATAGACATAATTTTTGTGAACGTTAGGCAACCAACAATAGCAAGGGATATAAGCAATAACGTCAGAATTATCCTTCTTAACGTAGAAATAACTCTTTGTATCTTGTTAGACCCGTGTTCTGTAAGTATTTTGAAGATCATGTAATAAACATTGGAATCGCAAAATAATTATTATTTTCTAAAAACGTAGTTAATATTTACTATTAGCAGTAGATTCCGCTAGTTCCATCGGCGGTAGTCCTAGCTGTGCGAATGCCTTTTCTGTTTTATCGTTATCATTCATTTTCTGAAAAGTTGTAGGTATCTAAGTAGGTATGTAAATTGTAAAACCTTGGTTTTAAAATATTACAGATACTACGTTATTACCGATGTGATGATTAAAATAAAATATGAAGCTTTTTAAAAACTGAAATTCAAAGAAAATTACTTTAAATTTTTTTTGATAAATATTTACAATATTTGTGTTTACGTCTGTGTAGAATATAATATTTACTAAATATTATTTTTATTTTCAATAAAGTAAATTAACTATTAAATTTAAGTGTAAATTGTTCCCAGTATTACATAATAAATGTATATTTTTAAATTTTTAGTAAGGTAAGGTAAATATATCTACAATTTTTATTAACTGATACTTTAAAATGCAGACGTTTGGATGTTTATACCTACTATGTACAATATTTTATACAAGTCGCGTTGTGGGATAATATTGTTTTACTTTACATGTAATTACTTAAAAATATTTATTACGTGTTTTACGCCACTTCATAAAGCATAAA
The DNA here is from genome assembly GCA_907165275.2 of Zygaena filipendulae. Classification (NCBI taxonomy): domain Eukaryota; kingdom Metazoa; phylum Arthropoda; class Insecta; order Lepidoptera; family Zygaenidae; genus Zygaena; species Zygaena filipendulae. Next base: position 6,415,211 of record OU015657.1, read on the forward strand.
ATTAAGTGCTTGTTATATTGGTCAGCCTTTTTTTACGACCATCAAAATATCATTTTCGCGAAATGAGGCTCACCAATATCGATAAAATGTACCTATTATTTATAATATAAACTATTTATAACCCTATATTATGTATTTTATATTGACTTATATATTGATCTATTATTCCCACCCACGTTTCAATATTTTCATTTACGGGCTTGAATTAAGAAAAAATCTTAAATATACGTACCCAATTACGTATATTTTTTTGAAACAAGAGACCTCAAAATTAATATCGTAACTTACAAAATTTTCACTCAATGTTTAATACTTATGGGAATCAAATTTTTAAAAACCTTTGAATTCATTCAAGTGAAGTGAAGTGGATTCATGTGTAAAAGAAAGCTGTGCTATTGCACAGTTTTAAACTTTTCGACGCGATGCGAATAGTTGAGCTTGGCATTATTGGCAAATAATTAACAGAGTCAGGACATGACGTAATCTTGTAAATATCTAACTATAGATTTAGTTCAAATGTCAATCAACGCTGGCATTCGGTACCTGCAGTTATAATTTGAGTAATATTGTTCTTATTTTTCTACTCCTCTCTAAGTCCCTATACCTATTACTTAAGAGGCAACTAAGTTAATGTGATAATGACATTGTTTTATATTAAAATTTTTTCATGTTTCTGATTTTTATCTTATTTGAGAATTTAATGAATTGAATATAATGGACGCAACCCGGGTTTCCTTTTGACTGTAGTCTAAAACCCGCTCCATATTCACGCGAGAATCTTGCGAGAACGCGAGAAAACCTCAACAAACGGCGGAGACCATCGGCTCCACATTCACGTTTTCGTAGTTTTGCGTGTATGTGGAGCGGCCTTAACAGTGCGTCCCGCGAATGTGACAGCGTGTTGATGTGTCCGCTTCAACGACACGGGCTGGCTCCATCAATCTTCACACGAGCCACGAGCTTGCTCATCGATTTCGTATTCTCTAAAATATCGCCTATCATCGGAGGCATTATCGTGACCTTCAAAATGAAGGGGGCGTTTAATATATGACTCTATGAGCGCCTTTTTTCTTAACTATAGAACAATTTTTCCACATAAAATCTTTTACTCATAACACTATTTTATTGTACCTATATATTTTTAAATTCGTCTGACGTAGGTACTTTATAGTGCGGCAATAAAAATAGTACTTATTATTTTTATTACATTACTAGCTGTTCCCTGTGGTTTCATTTGCGGTAACTTCAGAGTTCCTGAGGGAATTTCGGGATAAAATTAAGTACCCTATGTCTTTCTCTGTACCTCTGACAACGTGTACCTACATTTAGGCTGTGCGTTGCATGATCCATCAGTCAGTCATTCAGGACAAAGCATTTTATATATAGGTATAGATAAAGAAATATATAAGGAAATAAAGTTCATATTTAAACTTAAATAGTTTCAAACTTAATTTTTAACACATATTAATTATAATGTTCACAATGAAGTATCAAAAATAAGAATTATACAGTTTACTTACTGCGGTTTCTACTAGTAGGTTATACAATAAATTTAAATTTTCACTAAATTGTTAGCAGTCACTCTGTTAACACATCGTTACAAATTGAAGAACTAAAACTAAATTAATTGAGTACTCAGACCCAGTCCACTCCATTGTATGGAGGTGACTGTGTCAATTTCGCTGATCGTTTAAGTTTCGGGTGGAAATGATTTGATTAGTCAGTGTTTGTCAACGTGACAAAATTCAACTATACCCACCGTACCTACTTACGTACTTGTGGGTTGCACTTTCGACAAGAATGTAAAATGATTGCAAGAAAAAGAAAAACTGGCGCATGTACCTACTAGGTATGTACAGTGTACACGCAAAAAAGTGGAAATGATTAAAAAAACAATGAAAAATTCACCAGTGCCCAAGCGGTCAATTAACTTGTGTTTACCATATAGTCAATTGACCAAAACCTACTGCTGAATCTATGAAAAACTTATAAAATATTTATGACATAACTACAATTTTCCGTCTCGTGCCTATAGAAGTTTAACTTCCAAAATATGAGAGACTAGCCGCTGGATTAATTTCAATATAGTATTACTCTAAGTAGCATTCTAATGGTGAAAGAATTTTTGAAATCTGTCCCGTAGTTTTTGAGTTAAATCGTAACAAACAAACAAACAAAAAATAAAATCTTTCTTCCTTATAATATTAGTATAAGTAGATAGTTCCAGAGAATGTTTTTTATAATATTTGGTATACAAACATTAACTGTATTCCAACTTGTGTCTGTTTTTTTCCAATAAATAAATAAATAATTCAGACACAAAACAGTCGCTATAACATAACATAATGATCATCTATACATTTTAATACTCTATACTATATATAAATAAATTGAGGTGTCTGTTTGTAATTCGATATTAAAAGAAATGTTAATGCGCCATTGAATTCTGTATTTTATAAGTAGGTAGGATATAACAAATATGTAGAGATTATTATTATTTTAATTTTTATCGCTTCTCATTTAAGTATTTAATAAAAAAAAATAAAGTTTAACTTTAAATTTAAATAATATTTGATAAAGTAATATGTACATCGTTCGTTGTTAAATTTTGTATGCCTGTACCTATATTGAAAAAATTTGAAGTACCTATTTTTGCGTTGGTAATAATAATAATTAAACGTTCGTCTAATTTTTTTTACTTTTATCTGACGCCAACAGTTACGTGCTATGTCTGTCACAAGTAGACACAAACTCTGAATCGACAAAATCGTACGTCGATGACCTGATAAAGATTTCGACATTACTGTTCAGCATATTTCATCATCGCAATTTCTTTATTCTATATTTATGTAAAACAATTTCATAATCTTTCGTAAGCGTGTTATACATAAAATGTTATGCCTATGGTCTAACACATTATTTTGAAAATACTATATATACTAGAAAAAATTTCGAAGTAAAATGAAAAGCTGTTACTTAGGACTTAGAGTATTGTATAGCCCTGACAAAAAACAGAATCAATTAAAATTTTTAAATGCAAGGACATTGCCGCTACATGGCTGATGGATTTTTTAATTTGATATACCTACTAAAATCTTATTAGTACAAAGGTAACGAAAAAGCATAAGAATTATAAACATCGATTATGTAGTTTCTATAGTAGTTCTATAGAAGTAGCAGAGTTTCTCTTCTTCTTTAGGTAGGTACGTACCTTTAGGTACGTTTTCACTTCTAAAAAGTGCGTTTTCCTTTTTTATGGAAACTTTTTTTAAAATAGGAAACCTTAACAGGACTCACATAATTTTCATACATTTTTCAAATATACTAAAAGGTCGGTCTCATATTGTTAGGTACCTACTGAAAGTAGCAAAAATATTTACTTGATCTTGATAATTACAAGGCATTATTCAAACATACATAAACACAGAGGATAAATTACAATTTTTCAAATTAATTCAAATTTTGGATTCGTGATTTCCATCACAAATGCCAGTAGGTACCTAACCCCCGAGAGAACAAAGGGGCTAGTCAACTAAAATGAGAATAACAATACCTAAAGATCACCTACTTCAGTGATATGTTATATACCGTGTGAGGTTCTTATAAGAAAGTTGGGCCTTCGGCTAGCTCAATAATAATAGTAAAAGATTAATTTTTGTAATTTAGTTTGTGTAATCTTAAAAATTCCATCCAGTTCTGTCGAAAAAATCCACATCAATTTTTAAATATAAAAAGAATAGATAGAAAAAATAAATAAAAAGTACCTATTAGACATGAGGCGAGATATCATAACGAGTGGCATATAGCCGCCTCGTTACAACCGTAACCTGTTAATTCCATTTATATTTATTTTGATCAATATCTTTTGCCTTTTGCGAGCAGTTTGATTATCAATATCATAAAGCTGAAGAGTTCATTTGTTTTGCTAATCTCAGGAACTACTGGTTTGGATTGAAAAATAATTTTGTGTTGGATAGTCCGCTTATCAAGGAAGGCTATAAGGTTATGTAACATCACGCTACGACGAATATGAGCGGAGCATCAAATTAACGCAGGTAAAACCGCGGGGCTAGCTAGTTCTTTCTCAGCAGAATAACCAAAAAGCGAATGGAAATCATCTAGCTAGATGATATGAAAATGATAAAAAATAAGATAATAATAATTCGATGATTGCTATATTTGTGTACCTACCTACCTACTTATTACAATAATAATAATAAAATATAAATATAATATTGATATAGGTATAATTTATGTAAACATTTTCTTTAATGGTACCTACATTATACCTAATAGGTACAAGTAGCCGCACTAGTGGGGTAATGTAGAGTAAAAAGCACACGTTTGTTGTGTGGTTATTAAGTTGCATTATGAAATTTACAAATATAGGTATGATAATACTATTTCTATATTACGAACTGAGTGACAATAAACTTTTTAACCTTTGAGTTGTAAATAAGTTGGTCTTAAAGAGAAATAATTTTATTATATGTATACCATAAAAATATAATATTACAGTGGAGAGATTGTTATTTATAATATAATTTCGAGGTGACATTGAAGGAATAATGATATAGAAATTACATATTAGATACTATGACAAGCAAGCGTCGCGTCGTCACGGGCTTGGACAAATAGCTGTGCCTGTAGCGGATGGCACAGCCGTTTATTAACATGATTTGGTATGTGATCACGTAGAAAATAACTCGCTTTCTATAATTATAACCTGAACTCGATATAACGTATGAGGGTCAAGAAGAAATGGCCATTCCTAGTCCGACCTTGAGAGTAAACGATTGTTATAAGGTAAAGTGAGTAGGTTTCACGTGTTTTATAATATATTATATTAAAGTTAAACTTTCAAAGGATCAGTAGCTATTTGTTCACGACAAAAGCATCTTGGTAAGTAAAGTGCTTCGAACGCAAATTCTAGTGGATACATCTTAGGTTGAGACGACCGCAAGTTTGTGAATGTGTATTATGTTAATCAATTACTTAGTTGGTTTGTAAGCTTGGATATTATGATTTTAAACCTCAACAAACTAAAGGAGTATGAATATTTATAAGTTTCACCGATCGCCATGGTTATGAAGTCAGGAGAACGACGTGGGCGGACGTTAAAGCTGGATAAATAAAACAAATGGCCCGTTATTCATCTATTCAAATTAAACTTAGTGTCTTATTTAGAAAAGTGCAAAAAGCAGAAAAGGTTTTGTGTATTGTAAAATTTACGATTTATTTTGTTTTAGTTCTTATATTTTATAAATTATAATAGGTACCTACCTACCTATCCTTTATTTCAAATTCTACATTAACAATAAACATTTTGCTATCCAATCAATTATTACGTGATGTTAACTTTTACTTATGAGAAAAATAAAATCCACTACATAAACTTTAATAATAGACCCAGTAAGTAATAGGTAATCTGTTGTCTACTATAGGAGTTGCAATTAAACGTTAATTTGCAGATATAACATTACAAAGCACCACCTTTTGCCCAACGCAGCAGAGCTTTTACTATACGTATAGTAATATCAAACAACTTATATGAAATATACTAATACGGTCTTTTAACCCCGAAAACGGCAGGCTTTTATTTATTTTTTATTTATTTATTTATTGCTCACTAAGTTTACAGAGTAAGATCTCATATTAATACATTAAGCTTAAAACTTAGCCACCTTTTACAGGTGTTTCAACTATATATGATAAAAGATTTTTGCATTAAGTGTCTATTCACATTATTATTTTCTTGTCATATTTAAAAGTTCAAAAGTCGGGTTGATTGCCCATTCTATAGTTGAAAATCTGTCGCAAAGCACTTACTATTCCGGTAGCCTCACTTGGGGCGTCTAAAATCTTCGACCATACGGTCACCCTGTTAATAATAATAACAAAAAAGAAAATCATCCAGGCTCAGGGTAAATACCCTCACACGAGTATCAATTTACCCTCACGGCGGGATCGAGTCCGCGCGTAGCATTCTAGTTGGTAGTTAGCTAATCACCAGACCAATGATGCTGCCAATATAATATTGTAACAATATTATGATAAGTACTATAGTATCAAGTTAATGCCTGATATATTTATTATTTTCTGAACTAGATCTATTTATATATTGTCTAACTATTGCAGTTTAAATTACACGTTACGTTGCAGATATATAAGTTATGTACTCAAGGAAACTAGAAATGGCGCAAGTGAAAGCAATATGATTTACGTGACAAAGTTGTACGTGCGCGAAATGAATATCACTGTAATAATCCTTTTGACTGCTGTGTCGATCTCACGTTGCTATGGTGACCGGGGTGAGGATCCCAACGCGCAACTGAGCAGTTTCATCGCAGATTTGTGGCTCGAAGGCGCAGATATGACCAAGATTGTTTGGCGAGATTGTTCCAAAAAAGTATGTTTGTACAGCAAAGCACCTTAACCAACCTACAGTACCTTATCTCCACCTTATAAATAATATAGGATTATGTTGAGTTTAAGCAAATGCTTTCCTTCTATCTATGAATAATCTGCGGGCTATTTTTCCTCTAAAAATTCAAAGACTTTAATAAAAAAAGTAGGTAAAAATAAAAAACCTTGTGTACTCATAACAAATTTTCATATATACATTTTCCTTAGTGTTATATTAACACGTACCTTCGTGCAAACCAAGGGAAAATGGTAGTGAATACGGCCCACTCAATTTTCTTTTCACTGAAATTCTTTAGTGATTCTTTGATGTTCGCATAAGGACAGGGTAATTCCTATCTATTATGGCAATATTGCTCGCAGTGTCCATTATGTCTGTTAAAACCCGATAATCTTCGCTTGGCAACTCAATAATCGGCTTTGTCCACAGTAGACGCTCCTGCTCCGAGCTAGTGCAGGGAAACAAATATTGTATAAGCATTTATGTACGAAGTTACGAACTGAATGGACATCCGGTGAGAGTACTTAAGTGGACTCGTTTATTCTTAATACCTTTTCTTATTTCCTTTCATAAACAAATGACTATTGAAATAAAATAGAATTATTATTTAATAAGTGCTAATTGGATTGATTTATTGATTTAAAAGAGTGAAACCGATTCGCGATTTCTGTTTCTCAATATATCACTAAAATCTGTTAATGAGTAAGTTGCAATAATAAAAAAAGAAATAAAATATTATAATTATGTACTTACCAAATAATAAAAATAAAAGGCCAATAATAATTTATTAGAATAAGAGCTGTTTAACACCTTTGCAACTTGATTTAAAAGTATTTTTAACCGACTTCCCGAAAAGGAGGAGGATCTCAATTCAACGCGTATGTTTTCAGATATATACTATATACAATTTGCATTGTTGGATTCATTACTAGAAGTATGCTAACTTGAGCCATTGGTTTGGCAAAAAAAAAAATTAACTGATTTATGAATCACTAAGAAATTGTTGAACTTAACCATATAAAACATTCACATTTTAATGTACTTACACATTTTCCGATTGAATTTGGTATATTTCCAAAAAAATAAAAAAACAAAATCACAAACAGAGAAAAAGCCTTCTATCTTAAATGTTTTATTGTTTCACTAATATTCTTGAAAATAAACGGTATTGACTACAACTTTTAGATGTTATAAACTGCTTTGGTTGGCCGTTAATAGGCTATCTGACTACTTTTTTTTTCTAAATTCTATTTAGTCCGTTAGTTAGTTAGATAATAAAAAAAAAATGGACACTTATTTTTTGCTTTTTCAAATTAATGAAAATATACCTGGATAAAGCGCATTAGAGTGGGGGCTCGTAACGTTATACGCAGCTAAAAACTGCGCTTGCTTGTGACGTCACGCGACATTTCGACTCAACGTATCTTCGTTATTTTTTGCTTACGTGAAAAAAGAAAAAATACGTGTCTAATATTTTTTATGAATCTACACGACGAGTTGAAAATAAAAAAAAAAATCTAATAGCCTATTGCGGAAATTTATTTTTACTTCGATAGGTCAAATATATAGAATAGAATAGAAAAAACAAAATATTATTCAAACCCATGAATAAATGATGACATGAATTCTGTGTTCATAAACATCTTTAGTCACGCTGTCCTAACAACTGCAACGCAGCTCTGCAAGGATCATGTCTAATATTTTCCTTACAATAACCAAACTACTTTTTTTCAGCTCATCGACGTAAAAGATGTTATAGATCATAATGAGTACTTCCCGAAATTTTTGAGATGTATGAAACGAAAAACCCTACGCGCCCTCGACCGGTCCTTGAGTACTGACATCGTGCCTTTATTCGACGGAATCAACTTGGTGCGGTATGAGCTCGTCGACAAATCTGGTCATGTTATGACCGAGAATGATACTAGGTAAATTAAATCACCCATCAGTACGGTATAACCTTAATTAAAGTACCTATGTATATTATTTTAAATTTTTAAATTAAATGTCAACTGTTCACGAGCTCAGTATTTTTAATTTTGGGCCTTTTGAAACCAGAAATAGAATAAATATACGTATATTAATAACTATAATCTACGATCCTTATACACCTTGTTTTCGTTCACATTCGTAACTTATTTTTTTTTAATAATATGTATAATTTTATTAACAGTCCATTACTACTATGTTTTCAGTAGAAAGTTTAATTTATCTATACCTAATCAAAGCTCCAAAAATGTTATAGCTCATGGACAGAAAAAGATTTAGACGAACAAGAATGGAGAAAACTGGCGCTGCTACGGATGGCGAAGGTTCTCCGCACTCACGTCATCAAATTTGACTTTCATAATAATACGGGAGTTGAAAAAGGTTAACTCATTTCTAGATAAGTGGTCAAGAACAAAAAGTTATAATTTATATTTCTTCACATTAAATAATGACCATTCTTGATTCATTGGTAGAGAAAGTCTTGAGGTTGATAGTAGCAGCATATTTTAATACAAAAGCAAACTTTTTGTGTTAAAGCATTTTTCATTTATTAGTTACGCGTAAAATATCAATCAGTTCTATATCAAAATTATGACTGTTGAACTGAGGTATTTAACTTAATATAAATTAGTAGAAAAGAAGTCTAAAGTTAACTAAAATGATTTTTTATTTTATATAAACAGCCGAGTTCCGTGGGCGGCGTCGTCATCATATGATGACCATGATGATGTTTGGTATCGTATCCATCGGCATGGTCTTCATTCCGATGGGATTCCAATTCTTGGCTGTGCTTGGGGGAAAGGCGCTTCTTCTTGCCAAAATGGCTCTCATTCTTGCGTCAATACAGGGATTGAAGAAGGTTGGCATTACAGATATTTTTGCATTTTTATCAGACACGTATTTTTAGTAGAATTAGTAAGTACCTATATATAAAGAACATGCCAGTACGCATTGTTACTAAAAATAAGTGAAACTAATAAAATTAATACCTACAAGATTCATATTTCAAGTATTATAACTTGTGTTTATTTAGTAGTTTGAAATTAATTTTGCTACATTCTATGCTTGCACAGCACTTGCATTATTATGGATTAATGGAATTTATATAAACATGACTAATTACCTACCTAAATAATTTGTTTTAAATTAACTGCATAGCGATAAACTGGATCCCTAAAACGTGTAACATTCTCTTTTAGGTAGACAATAGTTATGAGGGGTATTATAATGACAGGGGCAAGGTACGGTAATCCATAACTAATTTAGTAGCTAGCTTCCTTTCTTCAATTTTATATTAATTTAACAATAAATATAATATTTAAAAATTAAAATCGAAGCAGAAATATCACACTAATATTGATGGAGCTATGGAGCACTGTCATACTAACAATGGAACCAAGTAACTCGTTAACAGTTGTTCTGTTCCAGATCGCTACAAGTCCGGTGAACTACGGCTTCTATCATTCCTATCCTCCTTACGATCATTTTGAGAAGCGAAGTCACGACGATTGGCCTACACCGTCGACGATGCCAGCTACGCTTCCACCTTCAATGCCTGTCCACAACCCATGGCACAGCGTATATTCTGACCACAATAAATATGACAGAATGCAAATTGTTGATTCTTATGAGAAAGGTAGCACGAGTAAACAAAATGTGGGAATAGTTGCACGGAAACCTGAGAAAAGCAAATCAGTTACGCTTTATTCAGAGCCTAGACAGTACCCAGTTTACTTAGCGTCTCCTGCACAAACAGCCTCTTCGGTTACGTTAACGGGTATAGATGAGTCTTCTCCTTTGATAGATTTGACCACAACACCCGGTGAAGTTCAAGCAGATTATGCTTTAGAACTACCGTACAATGGGTTTCGTTTTCAAAGTCCCACTACTGTCGTTTCAGCTTGACATATTTGCAGGTCTCTTTAGGGCATTATTCGATGTAATCGCAGGCATATTCTCATATTTTTCACAAGTAATATACCCTAAAAGATACGTTATTTATGGTAATTATTAAGTGAAGGTAGATTATTTATTATTAGTTATATATTTTGTAGATGGATATGCTTTGTAATTTATTGAAATAAATACAAATTTTATACAAAAATATTATGTTGAGTTTATTTGCATATATTATTTACTTTGCTCTACAAATTCGAAAAATCTGTTTTTCTCCCCTGTTTTATTCATTTTCTCTATTACTGTCATTGTTATTCTTGTTTTATAAACATTATATTATTATTTCCATCACGTAATTGTATTGCGTAGGTTGGTTTAACATTTATTTTCATTTATCAAGTTATGAGGAGGCAGTTTTTAGATGATAAAGCTTGACGAATGACTGGATAATGTAGTCTACGAACTGTCCCACATAATTTAAAGGATGAGATGCCAACTCCACAAATGAAATTTCAACATCTCATTAAATTTGACGTATTTCAGCATCGAGAAGTTATGTCCAGCATAGTTCTGTTTATCCTGATTGATTTTAAGGATAGTTCCGTTGCTTCGGCCTTATAATAACAATTTAAGGGTGAGATGCAAACTTCTCAGAAGCTGTGAGATGCTGACATTTTTATGGCAGTTCTGGCCTCAGTAGGGGGTGTAATCGACAGATTTAGTCATCTTGCTTACTATCGAAAAGAGTTCCCGTCTCTGACTGTTTTCAATAAAAAAATACGATTTTTTTAAATTTCAAATATTCAACTGTGACTGTGTGTCAAATTTAATGGGATGTTGAAATTTCATTTGTGGAGTTGGCATCTCATTCTTTAAACTACTTTTAAAATTTCTATTTTAATGCCAAATTAACGGAACTATCCTAAAAATCAATCAGTAGGTACAGAACTATGCTAGACATAACTCCTTGATGCTCAAATACTTCAAATTTACCAGTTTAAGTACCATTGGCACTATCTGCTGATAGGATCATGGAGAAATCGAGGGAACTCTTAAAAAAATATAGGCACACTTTGCCAAATATGGAATGGGCAGATGGGCTAAGTCTACTCCCGCCACGAGCTCGTCGTGAGCAGAACAACCCAAGTGGGCAGACACAAGTGGGCTTGGCACCGAATTCAGACCGATCAGTGGTAGCATTGGTAGCACAAACCAATAATAATATTACGTGTATTTTTGTCTTTTGGATTAAATCGTTATTTTGTTATTTTTAACTTTTTTTTTGTATTTTTGAAAGTAGGTTTTAATTTTTTTGTTAAAATTTTCTTTATTCGACTATGACATACAAGTTGTCCCCGCAGTTACACCCACGTCAATTCCCGAGTTCCCGCGGAAATTCCGGGGTATAAAGTAATTATTGTTCTTTAAAAGGTCTAAGATGTAAAAAATGGTTAAATACTCTAAGCATAATTAACTCATTTCCAACGGAATATGGAACTATGCTAGAACGTCATGTTAAAATCACTGAATACCTACTTTATAGAATCAAATAATGACAAAAATATACACCCAAACATACAGGTACATTTGTGTGTGAGTATTTGTACAAGAAGGTAAGTAGATCAACACTTGTATTTATATAACGTTTAGCAAGTATTTGCTAAATACACCTTTTATAAATGTGTCGTAATTTTAAAGTGAATCTTTTTTTTAGTGTTGTTGACTTTACCTCATTGCCCCATGTTGACTAAATTGTTTTATTAGTCCGTCTTGTAGATTAATAAAAAATGTTGGACACATATTTATTCCTTTTTTGACGTACTTAATCAAAAAATAACGGCGATATATTGAGTTGAAATTTCGCGTGACGTCACTAAACGGTGTAGTTTGTATGGCGGCTTATAGCGGTTAGTGACGTCACGAGCCCCCACCCTAAACCTTAATGCGCTTTATCTCTGTATATTTTTATTTATTTGAAAAAACAAAAAATACGTGTCTATTGTTTTTTTTATTTTGTAACTGACGGACTAATTAGAATTTTGATTTTCATACCCTAAAATACCCAATTGTCAGCGGGAAAAATGCGATGTTTGTCGAATGATGTTCGAAGTAAATGATAATAAAAAAAAGGTATTCGTTAACCAATAAAAACCTAATGATAATTTAAGGTAGGAAAAACTGTAAACCAAGTTTTTTAACTGTCGCACCCTAATATAATCGCTTCGGACGTTTCTCATACCCCTATGCTTTTGTAACCTTATTGCAATGAAAAAACACACCTAAGGTATAAAGTTAGACTTACAAATGGACGCGAATGGCTATCATTTATTTTGAAGTTTCCGTAGAGATAGGCAAAAGCAGAAATTTTTCAATTTCGTCATATCTATCTGGTTATACTATCGTACGTATGTCGTAGCTATTTTACTTGGCCATTGGCACTATATAGATAAAATTTGGAAAAAAGGTACACTCTATGATAGTACAAATGGCGAGCTTAATGCCTCGCGGCATTCTCTACCAGTGAGCCATTAGACTAGTAGAGAGATACGTATATACTATGTGGGGAGTTAGTATGCATAGAATGCATAAAATTAAACTTACAATAAATAATTAATAAAGAAACTTTCAATGAAAAGTGGTTTGCATAAGTGTATTACTTAGTGGTTTCAATGATATTAAAATAGCTTTGAAAAAAGAGATATATCCCTACTAATATTAAAAATGCGAAAGTAACTCTGGCTATCTGTATGTCTCTCTGTCTGTCACGCTTTCACGCCTTAACGGCTCAACTGATAACCAGGAAATTTTGCATAGGTACACATTTTCAAGGGTACAGAGAAGGACATGGGGTACTTTTTGTCACGGAATCCCGCGGGAACTCCGAACTTAACGAGGGTGAAACCGTGGGAAACAGCTATAGTCCGAAATAAATTAACTATAACGTAAGTTTTGAATTTCAAGGTGAACGTTTTACTCCAACACGCCTACGGAAACCTACTGTGCGTGGTCAGTGACTCGGCCGCTTTTCGTTTTATTGTTAAAAAAAGGTTTATTATGATTTTATAAAAGTTGTATCTTAGACCATGGCCGGATCCCGAGCGTGAGCCGCCACCAAACTTTGTTCTAAAACCACACCGAGGTTGTATTAATTAATTAGACATGACAAAACTGCCTTTGTGGCCGAGCTGGTACAAGTGCTTGCTTGTAAGCCGTATGTTGCGTGTTCTTCTCTCCGAGATCTCTCCGCAATCGTGTAACTTCTGTAAATAATTTAAACGAAGTTGCTTTCAGTTTAGGCAAGTTTAGTTATTATAAAGGGAGGAAACGTTAAATGTGTCCAATTGATTATTTCATAAGTTTTAAAGATATTCCAAATCTTTAAAGTTAAATGGAATCTACATCACTTAATGACAATTTTGTCTGACTAACTTAATGACGACCAGATTGGCGCAGTGGGTCACCATGCCTACCCGCTAACCAAGTGGTTCCGGGTTCCATTTCTTCCAATTTGGAACCATCGTCATGAAATCCAGATCTAATGATGGAACTTAGCAAAATCGAAGGAAATCTTCAGATATTATTGACAGACCTATAGTGATTAGGGTATTTCTTATAGTAAATTATTAATTTGTTTTGCATTGGTAAGTGAACTGATGATAAAGACCATAGATGGCCACTGGAACTACTCAATACCTATTGAGTATTTTACGAGTTCCGATTGGATTACTTTAAAATGATTGCTAAGCAATTTATGCAAGTCATAATGCATATGGTGAAGTGAAGCTGAAGATGAAGTACCAGGAGAACTGCTCAACAACTTAACGTCTCTCCATTGGAAAAAGCAATTTTTTGTAAAAGGTGACGAGCTGTTGACGTTAGACAATTGTAACTTAGATCAATTACAAATCGACCCACTTGATAGCAAAAAATAAACAAAATTTAAAAACATAAAATCAAACCGACTTAAAACATACAAAAATGCACTAGGTAGGTACACAAAAGATAAAAAAATAAAAATAATGATGTTGAATGTTTTTGCACGAAAATGTACGTAATATTAAATTATTATTGGTATGTGCTACGTATAAATCGATTTGAAGTTGGTGCTCAGGGGTCGTATTTTTGAATCACTCGAATTATACTTTTCGCACACGGAATTGCAAGATTCACGTGTGAATGCTTAAAAAATGTATGAGCATTCGCACGTGAATTCGCGATTCCGTGTGTGAAAGTAATTCGAGCGATTCAAAAATAGGGCCCCAGTCCGCTCGACTCTGCCCGCTTGGGTTCGTTTCTTCTCGGTGAGATGCTCACACGCTTAAGGCGCAATATGGCGGTTAGTCTATCTACCTACCGACTTCGAACCGCTACAAATTGGTTATCGGTCGGTGGGCAATACATTCCAATAATAATAAATAATTATTTACTTATTACGTAATTTTTTACTATTTTTTTTTGGTTAAATCATTATTTTGTTATTTTTAGATATTTAGAGTAGGTAGCTAGTTATATTTTTTTTAAACATCTTATACAATATTATATCAACGATGCATGGAGTACTAGTATAGTATTATATTATCTGTGCATGGAATACCTATTTTTGGTAGTTTATCTTTGTGAACGATAAGAAAATTTACACGTAGGTAATAAGTATAGGAATGTACCCATTTATCTTGCGTGTTTTAGTACTCAATCCAACTTTATGAGGCTTTAGTGAATTTGTTTGATTGTTAAAGGGTGATATTGTAACCGTGTACATACATATACATAGTAGGTATGTACATTAGTTTTTTCATTTAATACTTATTGACGTACAAAAATTGTACGCTAATTTTGGATTACTTATAAAAAATATTTTTTCACATCATGATATCTCCGTTTCTTGGAATTGATGATATCTAAATATTTCATGGACTCATTCTTGGAATGCTGTGAATATTGAAAATTAAAATTTACTTAATTATAACTGCGAGTATCAAGTTTCATACATGTTTGATTATAACGCGACGGTGTACCTACAAAATATTGTACAAAACTTAATCTTATATCTAATATATATAAATCACGTGTCACGTTGTTTGTCCGCGATGGACTCTGAAACTACAGAACAGATTTTAATAAAATTTTGCAACCATTTATAATATGGTCCAACTTAAAAGATAGGATAGTTTTTATCCCGGAATTCCCTCGGGAACTGAAGGACATAGAGTACTTTTTTCCCGCAATCTCCGCGGGAACTCCGAAATTACCGCGGATGAAATCGCGGGGGACACCTAGTCTAATATATATAAATCACGTGTCACGTTGTTTGTCCGCGATGGACTCCGAAACTACTGAATGGATTTTGATAAAATTTTGTAACCAGTTATAATAGATATGGTCCAACTTAAAAGATAGGATAGTTTTAATCCCGGAATGCCCGCGGGAACTCCGGAATTAATGCGGGGAACCTCTAATCACCGTGAACTACTGTAAGGGGTACAAAGAAGGACGTAGAGTACCTAATTTTTTCCCGGAATTAACTCCGAAATTACGCGGATGAAATCGTGGGGGACAGCTAGTCTTATAATATATATAAATCACGTATCACGTTGTTTGTCCGCGATGGACTCCTAAACTATTGAACGGATTTTGATAAAATTTTGTAACCCTTCATAATATGATCCAACTTAAAAGATAGGATAGTTTTTATCCCGGAATTCCCGCAGAAACTCCGGAATTAATGCGGGGAACAGCTAATCACCGTAAACTACTGTCGGGGTACAAAGAAGGACATAGAGTACTTTTTCCCGCAACCTCCGCGGGAACTCCGAAATTACCGCAGATGAAATCGCGGGGGACAGTTATTATAATATATAGATAATATATATGTGTATGCCTCTGCCAGGTGTAATGTGTATGCCTCTGTATATGTGTATATGTGTATGCCTCTATATCTCTCTATCCTCTTCTGTAAGTATACGTATATAAAAGCTTAAGGTCACTGATTCACTGACTCAACACGAAGTCTTGAAACGTAGTGTTTAGGTATCTATATAGTGTCAGAGAGAAGTCAGCTGAGAATAGATTTCACGGAGTTCCCGCGGGAAATTCTAAATTAAAGCAGGTGAAACCGCAGGGAGTCAGCTAGTACTGGTACGTACAATCTGCAACAAAAATATTGTTAAAACTTTAGATTATTGAATCTTGAATTTTGGCACAAAGTTCAAAAGCTGTTAATAAATAATCCTACTAATATTATAAATGTTAAAGTGTGGATGTTTGGATGATTGTTACTCAATCACGCAAAAAGAGAAAGACATAGGGTACTTTTTATCCCGGGATTCCCGCGGGAACTTCAAAATTACCGGGAACTTCAAAATTACCGCGGGTGAAACCGCGGGGCGCAGCTAGTAATCTTAATAAACCGAGAGGGCCTCTTAATCTCAGTTTTGTAAGTTTATATGTCTCATGACGAAAAATAACTTTTACATTCAAAAGTTTGCAAAAATAGGTATCTTTCATAGGAAAGGTAGGTAATAGGAAAAATCTCATCATCAGCTATTTTTCTTTGTTAGCTTCAGCTTATTTTTTCTCATCATCAGTTGAAATTAATCATTACTAATATTATAAATGCGAAAGTATGCATGTGTGGATGGAGGTTTGTTACTCTTTCACGCAAAAACTACTGGATGGATTTGAATGAAACTTTACAATAATATAGCTTATACATCAGATTAACACATAGGGTACTTTTTATCCCGGCATTCCCGCGGGAACTCAGAAATTAGCGTGGGTGAAACCACGGGGCACAACTAGTTACTTATACATTACATTTCGATTTGTTGACTTTAGGAAAAAAAATAATGTTCGCGTGTATACTGTATGTGCACGCAAAAAGGTGAAAGTATAATTCTTTTACACGTTTAATATTATTAGCTTTATCTACTGTTACTGACAAACAATGTAATAAAATCTTAGAAGTATCGATGGGCATTGGGCAATGAGCCCGGTGCTTGGGTTTAAATCCGATTTATACCGGGGCGTTTAACCCAAGCACCAGGTTTAAACCGGGTAGATTGCCCATCTATACTTAGAAGTCAATTTTAACCTACTTTTTACTGTCGTATCGAAGTAAAACTTTGTTTATATATATAGAAACGGCTGGAACAGATGAAATTATTATGACAATGAGTTGATCTGCAGATGATGGAGCCGGAAGATGGTGTAACCTTCACCCTCGCTCTATCAAGTTGGGGCTCGTTTCTTTGGTCTTGACAAGGGTCAAGAACTAGATGAGCTTTTTTAGTTCAGTTAACTCTTGAAATGTCATTTTTATTCCTATAACTATTTATACTTATTAACGTAAGTACCTACAATAGGTACGAGAGTAAAACAAAAAGTTTTTAAAGAAACCGTGAAGTTCGAATCGGAGCCCATGTTGTCACTAGATAGGGTATAATAATAATAAGTGATGAAAAACTTATGTAACGCATTTATCATAATATCAGCAAGAAGATGTCTACATAGGCTTCCTCCAACGTTCGCCACCACGACCGGTCCTGCGCTTCCCGCATTCAGTGGCGTCCCGCGACCTTCCAAAAGTCGTTGGTCCGCCGTGCAGCGGGCTTACAAACGCTGCGACATCTGATTTGTGGTCGCCACTCGACAAGTGTCCTGCGCCATCGGCCGAGCAATGTGCCCCACCCACTTGCCACTTAAGGTTGGCTATTATTCGGGGTATAAGTTGATAACCTAAGACAAATTCATTTCTGATTCGATCCCCCAACGAAACTCAGAGCACAGCCCTCTCCATAGCCCTTTGGGTTACTTTGAGTCTTCTAATGAGGCCCATAGTGGCGTAATAAACGTAAAGTATACCTAACACATTCCTCCGTGCTTTAAGTGTTTTACGTGTTAAATATTTTTTTTATAATTACATGTACCTACATATATTCAAACTATCCTTGTATACCTATACGCATTAATAGGCGACTCTAGCAAATAATAATGGGTGAAGTTGGGGTGATATTCTTAGCGTTAACATTTACATATTTTTGATGCTGAGTGTAGACCGTACTTAAATTCCTTTTGTTCTAAAACACAATAGGCATTATCGATAATTCTATGAGGTGACAAACCGATGCCAAAAAATAGGTGAGCGTTCTTTGTGATAAATGAATAGGATCAGTTGGGAGTCGGATCAATTCATTTATCCATAACATCTATACATACCTACATAAATAGACTGTACAATTGATAGAACGTTAATATTGCAAATGGACCCTGTTTTCTTTAACCCCTCGAATACGTTCCTTGGAAAAGTAGAGTTCATTCAAACATAATTTGCGGCAGCGAAAACCTCGCATTTTATTATAAACTTTTGTTATTATAATATTATTATGATTGATTTTTGTTTCGCTTTTTGTAATTCACATTCTTTAATCATTGCGAACCCTTGGTAGGTATTATTTTGATCTCTTTATATTATACGAAATTACCATCGTTGTATTAAATTCATAATATTTGATGAGCAAATATAAAAGCTGATAAGCGCTCGTGCTACAAACAAATGATAACACTATACTTACCAAAAATTTGTACGAAAATTCCATCTTACAAGTTAAAAATAAAGTCAATTAAAATAGTTTATCAACTTAACGCTCGTTACGCTTTGTCGTCGTCATATTCTTCTAAAAAAATCTTTTTTAATTAAGAAGTGATCGTTCCAACATTTCTTCATTAACAAGCTACTTATGTAAATATTGCTGTTACGTGACTTGTACTTATTAATAATAATAACAACAGTAAACAATTATGAGAGTTTAAAAAAGGAATACGAGAAGAACTAAGTAAAGGGAAATTTAAACTAGAGCGCAGTAGAGCGAGGATGCGCAGTAACAGTTTGTTAGCCCTATAAATGTAGCGGGGTGTGTTTGGTCCATTCACAAGTCCCTCGACGTGGTCACAACCACCCCGTAACGTAGTCATTTTAAAGAACACCGAGTTGCTACAACTTTTCGAGTCATCAAATACATTTTTTTTTTTAAAATTAAATAGTGAAGTGGTACCGCAGTTAGTTTTTTTAAATCAAATTACTTCTTAGATAACCTCCATAATGATAAGAGGTCTCCTCTACGTTTTGGTTGTTTTCACATGCGATGGCATCAACGGTCTATTTGTACCGGTAAGTTGTAAATTCCATTTATTAAATACATATATAAATTAAATGTAAGTTTATAAATCATTCTGTTGACAACTTACAATAATTCTTTTTCTCAAATTTAAGAAACATTATTATTTTCATATTCATAAAAAATAACAAGGAAACAGATATTTTCAAATGTCGCACACACAATTTTTGGGGTACATTTCATTAATACTCACCCAGTAATTCTATGCCTCTCTTAAATTCCCGTTTACATAGCACACAATATACAGAGCTCTTACTTTATTTTATAGCTACACTTACTGTTTTCTACGTAACTTAAAATCTATCCTGTAAAGGTAGCTCCAAAACAGAATTCGTAATCTAATTTTAATAATTCAGTTTTGGAGAGTGCGCGGTAGCAAGATTACTAAAGTCCGGAAATTTCCACTTCGTTTTGCAGGTCTGTGAATCACTTTAGGTTTTACAGTTGACATTTGAAACCCCATATTGTCTCGGCAAAAGAAAACCTCCACAGTTTTATTTCTTCGGTGCAATTCACCTAGACTTTCGGCAGAGTGTGATTACAAGAAGAAAAAACAATTAGCTTTTTAGGGTATAGTAGTAGTAAACTTAATTTTACATTAAAGTTGACTGACTAAATTTTCTCTACGTTGAATTAAAAAAAAAAACATTGTAATTTATATGTACGTTATATTATGTATAATAATGTAATAATGCGTCACTACTTTTATTTCTATTTAATTACTTTTTTACCTTAATCATACATGTCATTAGATAGCGAAAATAACCGATACCGAAACATTTTAATAATATCATTTCTTTATTATAACATACCATCCTGTTTGATTGTAGGTAGGTATATAACGTACAGACAGCATCAAAAATATGTCCGTCGAACTTTACCACTATTGCAATAAGATTCAACAACTGCCAAAAGTGGTTACATATTTCTGATGCGGACTGTAAAAATCAAGATGCATAAAATTTTACTATCATGGTGACAATTTTGTTTTATTTTTTTGGATTTCAAATAGGTACAACTAGAAAAGCCGAACAGTTCAGCTTATTGCTTGCTAGAAAACCTATAGCTACATGTTAGGTGTTGAATTGAAAATTTAATTGACCTTCGCGTCAGTGACAAAAATGTCTTTTGACTACGCATTTATTTAACCGGTGACTAACATGCGAGCGTTCTACGAATAGTAGATACTTGCCTGAAATACACAGCCATCAAATTTTCCAAATGACACCCACTTTCATTTAGCGAGGCGATAACCTAATGAAAGTCTTTCTTCATTACCGCTTTTCGCGATACCACTAATCGTAAAAGGAATTGTGAATGGCTGTTTTGCTAAATATTAAATTATTAAGTGTAGTTATGTTATGTTGTTTATGTGTAGATGTTGATTGATGTTATAATACAGTAGTCATTGATATGTATTACTAGCTGTGCCCCGCGGTTTCACCCACGTGAGTCTCGGGATTCACGCAGGAACTCCCAAGTAGCCAGAATTACTCCTTATAACACCAGCAGTGAAAGTCCCGAAATTGGTTCAATCGTTTCGGAGATTTAACCGCGTGAGTTTCGGAATTCCCACAGGATCTCTTTTTATGAGGATTAGGAACCTTTGCGGACGCAGGTAAAATAACCCGCTAAAGTTTCATTACAATCGGACCAATGGTTTTGAACTGCATAGAGGACAAACTTACAAATATTGATTTTTATTTAAGTATATAAAGATAACCATAAAAAACTTAACTAATCTATATATCTAGCTGTGTTAAATAGATTATTATAGATTATCCAACCTGGAGAAAAAAATAAAACATTAACTGATTTCAAAAAATAGATGGCTGTGTTTTCCCCAAGCATACCTACATAATATAATACCTAATATGTAGTTAGGTACCTAGGTACGCGATGTTTTCAAAAACTGCATGACTAATTTTGTAATTTTAATGATTCTTTTACTGAAGTATCTATTTACAATTTTTTTCATAATTACATTAAGAATTCCTATATGCCTATTATTTCCTGTACCAGGATTTTGTAATTACCTAAATCACATTATATAACCTATATGAATCAACTTTTTTATGTGTGGACATAAACTAAATTTTAATGTTATTACTTACTTATGCTCTTATGACGTCAAGCTGAAACATTGCTAAATGATAAGTGACATGTTGCAAAACATAGACAAATATCTGCATAGGAAGGTGTTGATTTATTGAATAGATAGGCCTATTTATTGGATCTACTAAATCGAGATTTCATTATTAGTGACCCTAAAGTTAGTCCTTAATCTACTAGTATCGAGATTTTTCTCGATCTTTTACGCAGTTAAAAATTATAGGTATGATGTTTATGTATCGTTTGAAATTAAAGTAGATATTAACATACATTAAAATATAAAAGTTGATAGGTACAGAACGATGTCATCCCGGATACTTCTCCTACTTCAACTTGCCATCCCATATATCTATTACATGTCAATGTTTGAACAACTTCTTATGACTATACTCGCGCTACTATACCAAGTCGTAACTCACTTGCTCTATCTATCCCCATAGGGCTTCATTTATGTTAATAAAAGTTCCATTCATTTCCTTTTTATGTAGGTATGTAATAAGTACAGGGAGAAAAAGTTGATATGAATAAGTAATATTCATGACATTTTTCTTATCCTATACGATCGAGGAGTTGAAAAACTGACCCTCCAAATAAAGAGTGTTTGAAATCGTAGATAAGGGCTTTAACTTCCTGAATTCGGTTCATTGTAATCCGGTATGGAGTTTAAACAATTCTTAATTGACAGTTTATAGGAAAAAATATATAGTTTTAAAAAAATTCTAAGGTACACGAACTATATTACATACTTATCGTAAATCACACAGTTATTACTATGGTAGGTTCTATAGATGAATATGATGATGTTTCTAAAACAGTATTTACGATTTGCTTCCTTTATGACGTTCTAAATAATAATTTCCTATTAATATTCCAATTATTAATTGACTTTCAGCATAAAAGTGAAACATTCATTTGGTTACACAAAATAGTTGGATATATTGTGATGTATTAATTAAAAAAGGACTCTCATATAGATTTTAAAATAGTATATTAAGACCATTGTAAAACTAATTGACAACTATGGTAGGGAATTCCGAATTACTTTCCTTGCAATTGATTCTACATGAGATTTATCTGTTTTCCTCGCATACAAAGATTTAAAAACCCTTTTGTTTTCCTTCCTTCGACCTACCGATGTGTTGTTGTAAGAAAAACAATTAATCTTATTTACCTATACGTACTTTTTTTAGGTGCATATCAGGTGTTTACAAAAGAGTTGTAGAGGTATTTTTATCGGGCTTTTAAGTCGTATGCTACAATCTTATAACGGAATACAACACTGTTAAGGCTCTTATTTTTTATCTAGGAACTGCAACTCGGAATAGATACGTTACCTAAAACCATGTTTTGAGGTTTTTGAACGACACTGTGCCTTACATGTTTTGCCTGCTTCTTAACTCCCCTTTCCTTCCCGAAAGTTCGAGATAAATCTATATTCATTGATATATTTAGTTTCGTTTATTAGTGGATATTTCAAAATTAATACAATAATACTTGACTATAGCCGTGATTTTCCTCGTATTAATTTAGGTATATATTTACTATGAAAATCTTTGTTCCGGGATAAAAAGCAAATCCTACATAGTACGTATTTACGTCCCAATTTTCATCCAAATCCGTATTATATAGCCGTTTATGCATGGTTGAATAACAAACATCCTCACAAAGTTTTGTATTTCGGTTAAATTATTGTGGAAATTTATTTTTGATACATGTTTTGGACAAAAAATAAAAAAAAAATTAGCAATTACGTATAAGTAGGTACGTATCAAGAAAAAAACTATGTTCTAATTGAAAGCTGGTATCTATCAAAAGGAAGCTTTTCTTTTGGAAATTAACTTTGGAAGTTCATAGTAGGTATTTGTCTTTCGTAAAGCAATCGCCTCTTTAGTGTACTTTTATCAATTATTAAGTTGCACATATACTCACCAACTTTCCTTCTATTTTATATACATACTAGCTGTTTCCCGCGGTTTCACCCAAGGTTATTTGGAATTCCCGCGGGAGTTCCGGGATAGAAAGTGTGATAGAAACCCTATGTCCTTATACCTGACAACGGGTATACCAAATTTCATGATAATCGGTTGAACCTAACAGCGTGAGAGCATAACAAACAAACGAACTCACTTTTGCATTTATAATATTAGTAAGGATAATAAGGATTCTATCAAAAAATTGATGCGAGCACAGATGTATAGACGGAAACCAGGTAGAAAAAAATGATTGTGAAAATTTGCAATTTTTAGCTCCTGCATGATATTAATAGGTAATAAAATTCGGTCACAAACTAGTAAATCTTTTATTTTTAGCTGATCTTTTGTTAATTTATTCTAAGAAAAAATAAACGTTCTGTGCTCAAAATATAACGTTCGATTACGCAAATAAAAAGGAAAAATAGCATGTAACTAGGTATAAAGTTAATACAACAAACCTAGAGGTCTTCGATCACTGTCAATTTCTGTGATCGAAGGAAATAGTGGTTAAAATCACTGGAAACAGTATTCACGTGATATACAGAAGATTTGCTTAGGGAATATTTTTTGGAAAGTCAGAATGGCTTGTTACATAATATAGGTACCCACAGCTGACCAAACATTTCACTGAATTTTAAAATGTCAAAGTTCGGCAAATAAAACATATTATCAACATCCTTTAAAATAACAAAAAATAGTTGAAAACTACAGGTGCATTTTGTTAAGATGCAGTTAATGGCCGATGCAGAATTGTATACAAAGCACTTTTCTACTAAGTGGTGAAACATCGACCATCAGGGCGATCCTCTTAAAATGATTTTATTACAAGTTCTTTTGGTATTTTCGTCAATATTTGCTAAAATAGGTAAACATCGTTTCTCGGGATAAGTGTTTATTTATAGTGTCCAACAAAAATATCGTATAATCACATGGCTCTACCATAATACGTTATGGTGTTTCCATCACAAAGGGACACTTTAGTATGGACTTTTGACATTAAAAATCACTTAGACTCAATGTCTCCAAGCCGTGGTTTTATGACGTTATAAGTATATTAGAGGAACTTAGATCGAAATCAACGGAAACTTAAGAAACAAGAAAATCTTCTTTGAAAATATATAGGTATCAAATATTATTTAATTAAGATCTTTTTTATCTGTATTCATTCATAATAATTTTTCCACAAATTAAAAGACAAATATTTTATAAAAAAACAAAAAAAATATACAAACAATATTAATTATAACACTAGGTATAAAAAATAGTTAAAACATATACAAACGAATACGTACCTATATGGGCATAAACTTTTATATATTAATTATAATAAAATATGTAATAGGTACACACTGCGATCATTTCAAATATCTGTTTGAAATACTAGGACAAGAGTAGAGTGAATGTTAGCCTATGATATGCTCTTAAGCTAACTGTTGACCAAATCCCAATACTTTATTGACAGAGCCTGTTTACACTACATGCATAGTAAATATTTATTTCATTAAAATTTTTGTCTAATAAAAAAAACTAATAAAAAAGACTAGGGACATAACACTTTGTATTTTCTTTCTTTCTTTCTTTCTAACACAGTTGCTGATGTTACATCATTATAATAACACATATAATTATCTAAACTAATGTTATAAAGGGGAAAGATTGGAATTTTTGTTTGTTTTTTACAATTTAACTCAATAAGCACTGAACCGATTTCAATAATTCTTTCATCATTATTAGAATGCTATATTATTGCTGAGTAACAAAGGCTATATTGTAAGCCGGAATTCCTGCGGGAACTCTGAAATTACCGCGGGTGAAACTGCGGGGAACAGCAAGTAATACATATACTTATGTATTTTAGATATATTTTTTACCTATATCTATATATTAGAAGATAAATTGATAATTTGGTGATACATCATTTGTGTCTTAGCGCAAATGCACACAGCAAACAGATCAGAATACCTATTCGTTTTCTCTATGACTGCACAAATGATGGATAGCAGCGAGTGTTTTTCTTGTCTTTGAAGGTTTAATACTTTTTAACAGGAAATGGATTACAGCCGAGTAAGAAGTCCTGTGCTGGTACCATCGTCGTTTTCGCGATCGCGCCGGATCGCACACCTTACTCAACGTATCATCGACCCCAACGAAGGTGCAATAAGTTTTATTTTTAAAATTATTGGCACGGCCTAGCCGTGTCATCCAGTGGGCGCAGTGCTTTAGGTTTCTTCCCTTTCTTACCTTCTTGGTATAGAGATAGATGGTAGATGATTCATAAATCGAACATTTTTTGTATGGTTATATCTGCTGATTTGACTATTTGTCATTACAAAGACAAAACAATCATTAAACATCGTCAACTTATTAGTTATTATTAGCTAATTATTATAAGCAGGAATTTACAATCTTTATTCGATATTATCATTTAGGTTGATAATCAATATTTTCTTAAAATTATCACTTTCCTAAAACGATCACTTTTTATTTATACTTATTTAAATTTAAGCTCAAAAATTGCTGGCAGAAACTTTAAGCTTTGATATACAAAAAAAAAATTAAGTATATCGATGTTCATTAGTAAAACAATTTTTACAGTAGGTATACCTACACGTAGGTACCTACGGTCTATGTATTAAAACAAGTGCGGGTTGACCCTCGTCTGCTAAACAATTTTATAATAATAGGTACCTTCGACCTCGAAAAAGGAATTGTGTTAACAGCTCCCATCTTAATACCATGAATATAATTATGACCAAACAGAGTCCAGATCATTGCTGGCGCTGAAATATTATGTGTGTGTAAAGATCATTTTGCAAGTTTAACGTGATTTCTCCTCAGATTGTTTCCTGGTAACGTCTGAAGAAGGGGATTTGTTTTTCAAATCGCCTTCCGACGAGCCCTTGGTGTGCGGTATTTATATGATAGCTGAACCAGACAAAAGGATTCAGGTCACTTTCAACTATCTTGACGTGCCATGCGACAAAGGAGGTTTAGTTGCGGTAGGAGATAATATTATTCATTAGTACTATTTTAGCTAAATAGTTTCGGCTAAAGTGTTTGTGTGTGTTAGGTAGGTATATTTTTTTTAATACTTAATTGAATTGTCACTCTTTTATATTATTAGGTATTACGACTGTTTGAAAGGGCGCCACTGGAGCGCTTATATCATCATCATTACATTTCTTACTTTAATTAGACTGTAAGCAAAGCACCTGAAAATCCAGTTCAATTTGCGTATGTAACACAAGTAGACTAACCGAATTTCTAAAATATTTTGTTCTATATTACGTTAGTTGTACGAGTATTAATCTTTAAGGAAAAAACGCAACTTTACTAACAGTTACATCACGGACCTATAGGTATATTGTGTTGTAAGTTACCTATAGGCACATACATATATACCTAATGATAAAAATATTTTACCATTAGGTATATATGTACCTCAAGGTTTAGAGGAATCCCCACGGTATTAACTTCGCCTTTTTATAAGTAGATACTTACCTACTGCATACATTTCGTATGTAATTGTAAAAAGTTCAATAAATGATACAATTAAATATGCGATTGCTGTATTTATGGCAAATAAAGCCAATAATTACTTTAGTGAAGGAAAGGAAAACAAAAGGCAATTTTATCTTTTGTGAGATAGAACGTAAATAGCATTTTTTTATTAGTTTACAAGTTATTATCGACGTATGTCTAATAATTTATATACCTACTGTAATTTTTTAACAGATTTTTAATATAAAATAAATTCTTAAGTAAACACTCAGATAAATTATAATTTTATCCATTTAAAGTATAAGTACTCCCACCGAGAAAAGTACTGACTGACATCTGTGAGATGGCAAATGTCTAACATATAAACGATTGCTTAAAGTTATAAAGGTATTAAAAAGTAATTTCATAAAGTTTTTTTTGTATCGTACCAACCTTAATATTTAGCCTGATATACGGTGGTCAAACCCGCGATATCTGAGATAGCAGTCAGGTACGCTAACAACTTTAGCAACGGCGCTAGTGCTAATACTATTAATAATGGTGTTTGTGAAATCATCTCTTGTCAGTTTCAAAAATAATAATAACAAAATTGAATTCAAACATTTTCCTCGATATGTATGAAAATGGGTTTTATTTCAGTGGGTCGATGGTTGGGAGTTGAATGGACAAGTGTGGCCTGCCGATGCATGGAACGACGATAGACTAGTTGAAATGTGCGATCGTCGACCTCAAAGGAAACTCGTCTCCCAACAGAACGCTGCTCTCATTCAGTACCGTGTACCATCGCGTGGAAAAGGCTTTTCTGTCACTATAAGACATTTAAGAAATGCCAGACGTAAGTAATGCTTCTGACCAAAATTTTACGAATGTATAACTAATAAAATTACACTATTGCTGTATATTAGGTATGTATGAAATTTGTAATATTACTGAGGTAAGTTTATGTAAAAGACGACCTGAAAATTATCAACTCCCATAAAATGCTTGCATTAAAATCAGATTAAGTAATATTATTTTATAACAATTCAATAGTCAGTAAACGTTCTTAGAGCCACTTAATATTGACCAATTCACTATTCCAGAATCACTATAAAGCCTATAAGGAACTCTACGTATTTACCACGTATATTTCTTTTTTCCTTGTAAGCAAAAAAGTATAAAGTATAAAGCAAAGCAGTTTTTGTATTTTGATCCAAGTATAAGTGGAATAGGTAAGATTTTTTCGGAAACACAAAACACAAAGCAGCGGATATAAAAAATGCGTTTCGCAGTGCAAATTTATTTATAAAAAAACTACCTTGTCTCTGATTGTATACTCTGAGTATTGAGTAAAATCAATAGTTTTAGTCAAAAATTTCATAATTTGTATCCAGTTAGTATCAGTGCCATATGTCAGTGCCTACGTCCGCTCTTGGACGACATAAGGCCGTGATGATGATGATGATGATGATGATGTCATTAATGTGCTACTTTTACAGCGTGCAATATGATGTTGTTTGGCGCCGAGGGTGTATACACGCTTCGAAACCATGGGGCTTCTGGAAATTGTTCCCTTATCGCCATCTCGCCCGCCACTGTTCGCGTCCTCGATCTCAATGTGGGACAAGTGGTGAGAAAAGGACCGTTAGACATTGAGACTGGCACGATACACCACGTAAGTATTAGATCCTTTTTTTATACAAACTCCAAATACAAATATTTTGTGAGATCAAATTTTCAGAGGAAATCTAATATTATGTTGGTTCTATGGGTGAAATGGCAAGGTTAATAAGAGATTATAACTATTCAATAAAAATTGCATCAGTTTATAGTTATTAAGTTTGTAAACAAATCAATAAAATTGGAAACAATATTTGTGGTGAAGATAAAAGGATTACTAAGTTTTTTTTCTGACTTAATAAAATGGTGACATAATGGTGATGGTAAAATGGGGAAAGATACGTCAGATAAGACAAAACTTTAAATAAAAAATTTAAAAGTTTTTCGACATTCAAAAGAAAATGTAACTTGGCACTCCAAAGACATTACGAGTAAGAGATGTTAAATTTTTTTCTATATTATGTGTACGCACATTCTTAACCTAATAATACATTCAAAGTAAGTTTCCTTGCCACAAGCTCTTCTTTGGATCCGCTTAACTTCGTTTCCTTTGGAGTAATGGCACTTGTGTTTACTGGACACGTAAAAATATGTCAATTGGATCATGAGCATGGAATCAAATTAGTCTGGAACTTAGTCATACGACATAATTATAACCTATATCACAGACAATGACACCCACAACAAATATCTAAGCTTACATTAATTTCTTAGCGATAAGTATCCCTTTTAGAACGCAAAATGTGAGATCGGAATTTTGTGCCAAGGAGATAGAAGATACCAGAATTTGGTTACATCATTTGTTTAAATAATGTTTGAAATTGTCCTGCCAAAGCCCTATTTCGAACCTTGTACCTAACTGAAATTTGATCACAAAGTATACAGCCATTTATTTTGTTTTTTGTAGAGTAGTTTGAACAAAAATTATCAGCACATTGAAACATATTTAATTAAACACTGTTTTACATTGATTTCAACAAATTTTACCCTCGTACAAACCAATTTTAAACTATTTATTCCAGGCAAAATAAGTACTCCAACATTTTATTAGCAACTACAAATTCGTAATTCAAATAGATGTTACTTTCATTATGAACACAAATTCATGAAGGTTTATAATCTCGTGTAGGTATTTAATTATGTATATTGAATCTACTACCAACTAAATGAATCTTTATTAAAATTTGATTGAAAGTGAAAATTATTTAGGCAAGGGGAACTTTTATTAATTCTAATACAAGACATTATTTCGGTCAAGACGTGTAATTTTAAACTGTTAAAAAATGTTTTTTTTTAAATTAATATCATACATCAGAAAAATTTGACATTTTTATCTTTCTACTATATATTATGACTACTACTTACTAGGTATTGATAGATAATTTACAATTTATTTTGTATTGGTACTTCAAGTTTAGGTAAACTGATTGTTATAAAATTTAATTGGATATTTACTTTGTTTACAAATTTATACGGTGAAAATAAGTTTTCTATAACATTCTTCTGTAACCTTATTTCTATTGTACCTACACAATCTAATGAAATTCTAACAAGCTTCGTTCGCTTTGTTAGTGCACTAAGCGCGGCTTGATTGACCACGCGGACATTGGCGGTGCCAACGGCTTGGACCACATCAAAATGGAAGTGCTCGACAGTGTATGTGGACTTGACTCTAATGAAGGTAATTGAAATCTTATTCAAACACGCGGGCTCCACGTAAGAGTAAATATAGTGCAACATTATTAGGTAAGCTGGGATAATTATCTATGTATCTGAAGAGTATTTCTTAATGATAGTAGGGGAAAGTGGGGGAAATACGAACACCTAAGGGAAAACTTAAATAAAACAGTGGAATTTGATCACAGTTTTTTTTTATTTTTTTAATCATAATGTTTACTTATCTGTCTAACTAATTCACTAACCAACATTTATATTGTTTTAATGAATTGCAACAATATGATAGTAAACCCAATGATGTTGACTGTATATAATCGACTTGTTGCGTTTCCTGATCGTCTGTAAATGAAGGTTTTGGTCCAGACCTTGGCTGTTTTAATATTTCTTTCTTTAGATGGTCAAAAATAGTTTTTTTTTTAATATTATAAGTTTGCTGTTTTACCGAGGGTGAGTTTTTGGTTTTAACATCATCTATAGCCTTTTTGAGATCTTCTTAACTGTACTTCAGTTTGGTCTTTCTTTTCTAAGTACGAGGCATCTGTAACAATAATAAAAAAAAGTTGAACGGGGAGCCAACAAACGGAAGTGGAGTAATTCCGAATGTTCGAGATTGCCCCATATGGAGTGTTCGTCTTTACCCCGCGGGATCGAAAATAATAAAATGTCAAAAAACAAATTAGTTTATACTTCTTTTGCCAACTACGTCATAGTCATTTGCTGATAAATATGTGATTATTCTACTATTTGTAAGCTGAATTACTACTGTAGATAGAAATAAAGCTACACCAACTTGAATTTACCAAAAAAATTACATCCAAAACATACAAAATATTGAAAAATGCATACCTTGATAAGTACGTGCGTCCGCGTCTCCCGTGTTGTTGACTGGCACTAGTAGTGGCGTGATCTTCGAAATGGCGGCAAGTAAAATATGGCTATCTGTTTCTAACATATTAGAACCATTGAATTCGGCATTACCACGCGTTCACATTTCCCCCACTTTCCCCTAATAGTAGATTAGTAGCCAAGGGCTGTAAGGCATCAATTGCAGCCCGAGATATTTAGGCGCACGAGCGTAGCGAGGGCGCCTATAGTTCGAGGGTGCAATTGATGCTTACACCCGAGCTAACTACTCTGCTTTACATCTCGATTGTGACGTAAGTAGAAAAAAACCGGCATTACAAGATTAATAGTAGATTTTTTAATTTTCTTTTTCAAGAACGAAATTGAGCTTCGCCGTTCGATATTTAAAATTGATGACTATTAACCACTCGTATGTTACGGTCAATGTGATAAATGCGGTGCAAATGTCTGATTATTCATTCACATAAATAAGATGCAGATGCAGAATTCTAACATGCTAGCTGGACCGACTTTTATTAGGGTTCGGTACCCGAAGCCCGAAGGGTCCAAACGGAGTCGTATTGCTGCCACTCGCTGGCCCGTCTGTCCGTCGTCTGTCACATGGGTTTTATAGCCAAACCGTGGAAGTTTTACAGTCTTTAAATTTGATAACCCAAAGCTATACAAATAGTCAAAAAAACATTTTTAATGATTTTTAAGGGGGGCTCCCCTTCAGCTAAAGCGGAATGCAATTTTTTTTGTTCATCTACCGGATCGAGTGGAGTATCGTTGAACAGAACTCATTGAGTAGATTAAAGCTGTATTTTTTATTTTTAAAAACATCGGATAGTAAAGGAATGAAAATAACAATGGTTTTAACAAAGAAAATTATAGAATTTCAAAGAAAAATATCGACGGACGACAGACGGCTCTTAAATTCTACATTTGGTACGGAACCCTAAATGTGCGAAGTCCGATACGCACTTGGCCGGTTTTTTGTAACAATTTCGATGTATAACTTGTCAAGCAGAACTCCTATTTCTCTGTGAAATATTATATTTAGCACTATAAACCTAACCTTACCTATAGCATGTGGCGTTGCTTTTCATCTCATTTATGGAGTCGACCAGTATTATAGTCAAAGTAAATACGTAGGCACACATTTCACCGCATTTATCACATTAGCACATTAGGTATTACATAGGTATGGATAAAAAGTAAAAATTGATACAGAGTTTTTTTTTTATCTTTACTACCTATTTGCCCGTGGCTCCACTCGTGAGGTGTTTGAATGTGCAACGGCGTCACTGTCAATGTCGCGCCCATAAATATTATAGGCATTATGAGAGTAGAAGAAAGAAAGAAAGAAAGATATTTTATTTAAGCAAAATTAGACATACCTACCTACAAAACAAATGAACAAACAGAACAACACAAATGAAAACATAATACACTTCTATTTCTGCGCTTCGGTTACAAATTGTCGTAACTTCTTTCCATGGATAGGGGGTCATTATATTCCAAAAAAAATTAAGAACTCTCTGGAATATTTTAGGATATTCCGGATCAAGTTCAAAAATTCCAAAATATTTCCGAACATCTATTCTGTAAGAAGTCCATTTGTCCCTTCTTACCCCTTGTCCCTTAAAGGGCTCTATCTCCAAAACCAACCAGTTCGTAACTTCGTAGTAAAATTCCAAAATATTCTCGAACATTTCTAGAAAATTCTAGAATAGGTATTCGGAGACATTCCACATACTTCTCATTCATTCTAGAAGTTCATTAGTGCGATACTTCCCTTTACACCCGCATCTTCAATTTTCTTAAAAATAAAATTGTATCGAATAGGTGCTTATTCGTCTCTGTCTCGTCTCGTTATTAGTTAAAATCTAAATGAAACTTGTATAATCTTTTCATTGTGATTCTATTAGCACAATACATAACTTTTGATTGCATGATCGCTGATACCGAAAGTAACAATAGAATTGTGCTTTAACGTCAGCTAAAGCAATCACGCTTGTAAAATTAATCCTTCTATAAATTTAATTAAAATTCATAGTGCTCTTATTAGATTATTTTGCTATTACTTTGAAATTCTGTATAAATGGGTCTTATTTGCATCAGCAAATTACGTTTTTAATCAAGTTTGAATTATGTGCCTAACCAAATTTACCAAGGAGAGCTAGTTGATGCCCGCAGTTTCAACCGCAAATATTTTGGAATTTCCTCGAGAAGTTTTTGATGCACTGAAAAACAAATGCGCCGCTTATTGTAATACAATAATAAAACCTAACCTACCAAAATGGAAATTTTTGTAAAAAACCTTTATGTACTTTGGCGCGTGGACGAACTAATAAATAGACTAGGTAATGGTTAAAATATCTAAAAATAATCTAATGCGTCTCTAATCTTAATGCATGTATTTACAGATAGACCTTACTGCTTGTTAGTTTTAGTATATTTTGGATTTTATATCTTAGTACATTTTCTTAGGAAATCTAAGTTTATGTAGTGTAGGTAGGTAGTTTCCTAAAAATAATACGTTTTCTTTACTTTGACAATCTTTAATCGTTAACGCAGAAAACTAATGTCATTCGCAAGTCACAGAAAAGAAACTTACTCGTCATTTCAAGTGGTCGACTGGTCACGCAACACTGGACTTTTGATTGGACTTTTTTATGTAACCAAGTGTCATAACGTTCCTTAGTTTTCTATGCGTTAACGATTATTATACTTCGTTAATTTGGCTAAGGGGGTTGGTTTTCTCATGTTGTAGCCCACCGGCCGTACTACATAGCGTGTGAGGACACCGTCGTCCGCCTGATGTCTAGTGGCCGCTTCCGCAACTCCATCACACTGCTTTTCGCGCCCCTGTCACCTGAGGACATAGAACACGCCGACCTGATCTGCGGACTCAACGACTTGAACGAAGTGTAAACTCATACCAAATACCTATGAGTATCCACTATTCCCACTAATATTGTCTATTCGATGTTACAGAACACAGCTTCCTTGAAATTTATTGTATAAGGCCAGCAATTGATACCGTCAGAAATGCTATGCAAAATACAAATTTTACTGAGGTGAACCTTATCGCTGCGTGCAGTTATTTTCCAGATAACTTTTTTGAGTGAAGCGAATTTGCACCTTTTTTAAGTTTTTTAGATAATCGTATCTACGTAATATTAAGTTAGAATATAAAAATATACTTAATTTATTAAGTCTTACTAAAATATTTGTAGTAATCAATGTGTTTCGTCCTCATTCAAAGTTTTATCGTATTTCATTATTCTGTGGTTAATGATACTGACATCCATAGTCTGTGGCAACGGTTGGTTTATTAATCAACTCATGCGCAGGTATCGAGAAAACGTTTAGACAAAGAAGAGAGCGAACACAATTGCGGAAGCGGCAGGAGCTTTGCAAGTTTCATCTACTTCTCGTAACGTTTCTAAGTGCTGAAACCGCAAAATCTAACCTTTGTTGTGTTTGTGCTAATTATCACCTGTGCTTTGCCGGCTGGCTTTATTAGACGCAAATTATAGACAATCATCAGGCGCTCTTCGAGTAATCGGTTGAGGAGTTCATCGGCTAGGCGCAGCAGCAGCCGCAGCCGCCAGTAAGGTACGTGCGCATTGTATTGCTCTGTGCTTGGATGTCGAACGTCGTTAACCTTTAGATTCGGCGAATACATTACCGTGTTCATTCTATCAATTGTATTTGACCCAGAGTGCGTTTGAGTTTAGATTTGTATAAATCTAGGCAAGGACGTCACACAATGTCTATAATTTGTTATAGTATAATTATAATATGTACGTATGGTTTTCTGTTGAATATAGATATTGAATCAACAAAAAATTGTATTTAAATCAGTTATAACCCAAATGTGTATCACCAATCTAGTAAGTAACTATACACTTACGCATAATATTGTAAGAAGAACTCATTTAATATGTTTTACTTTAATTTAAACATCAAGATCAGCTGTAATTTTTTTTTTATAATTATTTTTTTCTAGTCAAATAAACGTTAAGTCATAATTAAATAACCATGGTAGAATTATAATACATACCTAATTAATTACTTACCGCCGCACTCAGAGTCGTTCATTAAAATAACGTTAATCGGCCCATAACTAATGCTACTTAAAACCTCTAGTGACAATTAAATCGCCGTAGCTCCCAGAGACAAAAATTTAATGTTGATTAGTAGATTGACAACTATATGTAAGCATAGGGCGGTACACCCTATCGAAATGCGTATCGATAAAGTGCGACATTGCCACATGCATAAACTCATGGAAATGATACTTTTGTTTTTGTAGTTTTTATGAGGTGAAGTTATTATTTTTCTTTAGAAATAATTAATTGCGTTAATTTACTATTACTTTAATCGGAAATAATAATTGATTTCAATAAAATTAAATCGTGAATGCCATGACTTTTGTGATATGACAACATTGAACGCCGCCATTTTCATTTTTCAATTATCTACGTCAAATCAGTCCGCGAAATTTTTCAAATTGGAATAGCCGCCACTATTAAAGGTCTGTCCACATTCGCGCGCAAACCGCGCGCCAAGCCGCGAAACACCCGCGAACCATGATTCTACACTTATAGTTCGCGGGTGTTTCGCGGCTTCGCGCGCGAACTACGCGCGAATGTGGAGAGCGCTTGAAGTAGAAGAAGGAGAATTCGTCTTTAGTTATATAATAATAATTTGAAATTATTGTATAAAAAATGGTGAGTATTAAGTAATTATTATTGGTTTCATATTGTTAAAAGATAAAAATATGTTAGGCATGTATTTATATGGTTTTCTTTATATTTCAGGAGCAAAATAAAACACAAAGCAAATGAGTTGCAAACTTTACCCCGGACGAAAAATTTTTATTTGCACATTAATTAAACATCGATAATTGAATCAAAACTGATCGACGGAAAGTCAGTTTTAAAGAAAAAATGGCCTGGATTTCAGTCACTGTATACAAGGCACGGTAAGGTATATAATGCACTTGTATACAAGGTATTGTATTACTTGTATATACTTGTATTCTAGTTATTGCTTGTATACACTTTTTGTTAATATAACTAGAACTAATTATATTTTTTTTACTTGCAGCGTGATGTAACTACATTAAAAAGAGCATGGGATAACCTTAAGGCTATGGCCCGTAAAAGCAAGGCTATCTTTTAAAAACTAGAGGTGGACCATCAAATCCACCACCTCAACCGAAGCATAATAAGCATTATAGAAAAGGTAACATTCAATAACAACTCAACAGGGCTGGGCAAAATACCAAGTTGTAATTGAAATCCTTTTATTATAAATGTGAAACTTAGTTTGTTTATTTGTTACGTTTTCACACCTTAATGGCTTAACCGATCAACATGAAATTTTGCATACACATTTTCACCGGTACAGAGAAAAACATAGGGTACTTTTTATCTGGGAATTCCTGTGGGATCTTTGAGATTTCCACAGGTGAATCTCTGAAACGGTTGAACCTATTTGAACGGGACTTTCTCTGACAATTAAATGATGTTATAAGGTGTAAATTATGCTACTTTGGAGTTCTTGCGGAAATTCAGAAACTCAAACGGGTGGAATCGCAGGGCACAGCTAATGTGTGTTATAATATGTATTCTAAAATATGTAGTTCTAATGAGTGTATTTTTTTAGTTGGAGACATTAAAACAAGCTGCTGAGAGAGCTGCTGAGTTTGAGGAAGAAAAAAATTAAGCTATTGTAGATGGCAAAACTAGAGCTAGCTGAATTAAAAAAAAACTAGAATTACAATAATAAAATTATTTATTTTAAATGTACTAGTTTTATTTTATTTATTTAAAATTCAGGCAGGTAGTTGAAGCAGCTGATAGGTGCCTGTATCCAGTTATACATTACTATTTTTCTATCTTTTGTTTCTAATATTTGTCCAGTCTGTTTTCAAATAATAATTGTAAGGTGCCAAGACTTCTTCCGGTAGCCCATTCCAAGGTGCAACCACTCTGTAAGTAAAAATTGTTATTACACCTTAAAAAAACAAATAACAAACAAAATCTGAGTATAACCAATTCTTTTTTTATTATTTTATGGTTTTTAATCTATAAATTTATACATATAAATAAAATTGAAGTGTCTGTTTGTGATTCCAAATTAACAGTTTTTCACTCAATGCATATGAAAGTATAATATAATCCTACTAATATTATAAATGTGAAAGTGTGGATGTTTGGATGTTTGTTACTCAATCACGCAAAAACGGCTGAACGGATTTAGATGAAATTTGGCATGCACGTTGTCAGGGGTACAGAGAAGGACATAGGGTACTTTTTATCCCGGAATTCCCTTCGGTAACTCTGAAATTACCGCGGGTGAAACCGTCTGTCTGTTTGTTCTGTCTAAAACAGCTAGACCGATTTTAACGGGACTTTCAGGCAAATAGCTGATGTTATAACGAAGAATAAAACTATTTTAAAAGAAAATCGTTCCTGCGGGGATTCCGAAACTCATGTGGAGTAAAACCGTGGGGCACAGCTAGTTATTCATAAAAAGTTATCTATACCTAACTAGTTATCTCTAAAAAATCTCTCAACTATGGATTGCCTGAACAAGAACCATTACTATTGGGATTTTCTTATGTATATCATTTATGTTAGGTACCGGATATAATATGATCAGAATCACAATCGCAATAGTGATCTATTGTCAGTATAAAGCAGGAGTTCATCTAATGGTAATGAGATATTGTGAAATGTAGCACACACACAAATTACAGCCACAACTGTGTCTAATTTGATACTCATACTCACTTGAAGATATGGAAACTTCCTTTTCCAAATACTAAAAACTCTCAACAGTATTTTTCGTTTTGATTACTGATATGGCTTTTATTGTACTTTTCTTGACTGTTTGAATTAGGACAAGAATGGTGTTAAATGCACATCATTTACCTACTACATAATCACTCACCAAGCAGTATACCTTGCAATACACCTGACAGCTGTTTTAGTGCACTACTATAATGAATAAAACTATCATGAGTTCCGCTAGGCCATCGAGCTACAACTTTAAAAAATCCAAATTCGGGCCTGTTACTGCCTGAACATTAAAAGAAAACAATCCTCTTCTATGATATTCCACCAGGACTTCTTATTTTAATATGTGTAGCACATGACACCTGGAAGTCCAGCAATTCGTAAACTCAATAAAATCTTCTAGGTCAGACATGCTTTGCTAATTACTGTGACGTGATCGACGCCCTAAAAGTTTAAAAAATCCAACTTTGGTTTTGAAATTTTAACAACAAAAACAAACATAACCTTACTTTTAAATGTCAAAAATCTCCAATTAAGTCTTAAGTAAGGGTCAGCCGCCACTTAAAGTTAATCCTCATTAAACGTGATTAATGGAGGATTAACTGTCTCTGAGAGTGAATTTTTTTTAATCCTTACTTAAAATCCGTTAAGTAACCATTAAATCGACTCTGAGTGCGGCGGTTAGTATGATTTTGTCAATAAAATAAAGGTAATAAATTGATGCTCGCTTTTATTTTCTAAACTTATGATCGATTATTTTCAGAGCTTAGAAAAATAGAAAATGTTACTCGCTGCTATGGATCACTTTTAGTATCGTTGATTTGTATAGATATTTTAATTAATTTATACTCTTTTTATTCGTTTTTGTTTTTTTTTCTCTATTGAGCGCCATTAGGTAATAGCTACACATTCAATAATCAAAAGTGAAATGCGCTACGATTGGAAGGTTCAAAAGATAAAAGTTATAAGGTATTTTAAATATTTATTGATTTTTCAGGATAAATAACCAGATTTCAAAAGTAAATAATTTAAACTAGGTATTATATAAATAGGTTTATTTAAAAAATAATTTAAAATAAGTATTTCCGTATGAATATTAGATAGGTATTCCGTGAAATAAAGTTCCGTGCAGCTGTACAAACAAATTTACACTATCTACTCACGTAACTAAAATTTTACTAATATTATTTTACTAATAAAAACGGGACTTTAATAGGTATGTTAAATTAAAATTATTGATATGAATATATTACCAAGTTAGTTTTAGTATCTATGAAGTAAGATTCAAAAGTTGAAATCTTACTTATTATATTTTATATACTTAAGTTAAAAACTAACGCGAGCATTACCTGCCGCTGCATAAGATCAATAATATTATTATTGGATACTTTGTTATTCTCTATAGATATGTATTTGATTCATATTAATTACTATTTACGGTTAAAAACTAGTACGGCAAATAAGTGTTTAATTAGCGTCGTGAAATATATAGAGAGACTTTGATTTAAAGATCAATCATTTATTTTTGTAGTCTCTTAGGCTCATTAAGAAAGCTTGGAATAATAAAATATAAATAAAATACATATTATTACTGCCGCCTACGTTAAAAAGAGAATACAATAAACTTGTAACACAATTTTTCAAAATATACTATATTGTCGTAGTCATTCGCAATTTGTTAAAGATGTATTTTAGCTAAGTATATATATAGATAGGTATATGAAGTGCAAAATGAATAAGTGCACGACTCGCATCAATTAGCACCTAATTATTTAAGCTGGTACTACCACTGACAGCGTACGTATTATATAAAGCATCCATTAGGTACACAATTAACATTTAAACATTCAATTTTCTAACAGTTTCTTTAAAATAGGTAGGTATAATTATTAATAATATAGTTACGGTCTTTCTAAAATACGATACATTTTACACAAAATACGTTTATATGCTGACGTCATACAGGTAGGTTTCATATTCATTATGTCTTTGCACAACAGCCAACATAAACTTAATAATAACATAATACAGAACATGCCTATTTTTAAACATTTAATGCTGTTATCATGCCTTTTGAACAGTAGGGGAAGCACGAATTTTTTCGCTCTCGTCTGTCAATAAATCGTCGTAATGTCAAAGCGTTTTTTTTTTGTACGGAAAATGAACGACACTGGATAGATGGCGTTGTTCATTTTCCATACAAAAAACGCTCGATATCGAAAGGACGAGAGCGAAAAAATTCGTGCTCCCCTTACAGGTCAAGGGACATATTAAGGGACAGTTTGAAGTACCTAATACACGGTGGGTACAATATTCCTACTACTTGCATCACATTCATTCTAAAGTCGTTATATAATACATGGCCAATTTACATCTAACAAGTAGCTTATGTGATTATTTATAACTACTACATTTTTTTTTAATTTAACATCTGAGAAACTAATTGCAATATACTTTTTGCAGACCAGGGCCAGGGTCTATCACAGAAAATAATCTTAGACACAATTAGGAATATTGATTTATTTTAATAATCCACAAACTGAACCCTGATTTGACTTGTCGTTTTTATCTTGTGTCTGTCTGCTAATTATGGCTATGATAATAGGTATACATTTTTAACACACTCTTTCATAAAACACATCTAAACTCACTGGTATAGATATTAGTGGGTGTTAGCATGGTCATTTTGCCTCCTTATTTTAGACGTTTTACGCTAAGCTTACACCAAAACCGATTGATTCGGCCAATGGGCGACAGAACTACCCGGCCGAGTGGTCGTGTACATGTGCTTACAGTGCAGCAGTGCCGACATTGGACGTTGCCGGCATTCTGTAGTTGACTGTGTTGCTTAACAGAGTGAAGACGCGTTTTTTAAATTAAGGAATTCGAAGAAATGTCATACCGATGTCATATCTTTTAGAAAATTCATTCCGCAGAACAACAAAGACAGAATCTATACTATAATAAAGTAGTAGAATCCGCGATTCTGTACATTGCATATTTTTAACAAAAATTGACAGGGGACGATAAACCACAAAAAAGGGTTTTTTAAAATCTTGTCTGTCTGTCTGTTCGCGATAATCTCTGAATCTACTGAATGGATTGTCATGCGGTTTTCACAGGTAGATTAAACTTAGCCTGGAGCTATATAGGCTTTGTTTCATTGAAATTGGATGTCGGGAAAAAAAGTTGTATAAAAACCTTTCGCGCGGGTGAAACCGCGGGCACAGCTAGTTAATAAATTAACTACAAATATATTTGCACTGTGGACCGGCCGGCGACTGGCGAGAGCCGAGAAATCCCAACAAGTTCGGACTCGCGGGTTGATCGGCCGCTGTCGGGCGTCATCGGACGATAACGGTCGTGTTTGTGTACGCGCTCTCTATCTTTTACAAGTGTTTGATTCGATTCACCCACGTTAATTTCGGAGGTATGTCCTTTTTCCTTTTTACAAATGATGTATATGCTATATTAAAGTTTCATTAAAATCTATCAAGTAGTTTTGCGTGAAAGAGTAACAGATATTAATAAGTCCATATACATACAAACTTTCGCGTTTATAATATTAGTAGGATATTATATTTTGTACTTTACACACTTTTACCTACTTTTTGATGGCTTTCCGCAACCTAATATAAGTTAAAGTACCTACTTAAGTAGGTACCTTTTCTTAACGCCCTCACAAGAGTGTGTTGAAAAATATCGTACGATACACGTGCATATAATATGGTTATATACACACTCGGCTCCACTACGCCTCTTGAGTTGTAACTACATTACGCACTCGTATCGTAATATATTATCACAATAATATAGAACTATTTATATTATCATAATTTTAATTTTATTAATAATTCGACTGTTTTAAATAGCGATATACAGTATATACGTTTATCTGTTTAGCCCTGAAACTTGAAA
Source organism: Zygaena filipendulae (assembly GCA_907165275.2). Classification (NCBI taxonomy): domain Eukaryota; kingdom Metazoa; phylum Arthropoda; class Insecta; order Lepidoptera; family Zygaenidae; genus Zygaena; species Zygaena filipendulae. Next base: position 6,457,134 of record OU015657.1, read on the forward strand.
AATATTTTGTCTCATAGACAAAAATAACACAATCATACAAAGATACAATGATTACACCCTAGTCAGGCGTAGTCGAGTAGCTGGTTTGCGACCCTATACAAAGCTAACAGTAAAATTTCCCTAAAATATAACGAGAAATTATAACGTTTTTAATAACGTAGTATGTATAATAAACCAGGAATGTCTAATACTTACTTTTATAATACTTTTACTTTAGAAACATAATACAATTGCATTACTTCTTGATTAGATTTTTTACTTTCATTTCATTATTCAATATCAGTTTTTTCCAGTATAACTCGTGTGTATTATGGAAACTCTTATTAACTGAGATAAAAGTTGCCACCCATCCACTAACCATGTTACGGAATACGTTCACCTTTGTGATCATTATATAGTATTAAAGCAAAGTGATTTAGGAAGTTGAATATCTACATACCAATAATCTCCCCAGAACATTGGCAAAAAGGGGCTTAGGTTATCCGTGTACCAATTTTTATCCTAAACTATGTGCAGGCTGTGAATGCTTATCTACAAGTGACCAAATAGGATCACAATTATTAAGAATGCGTTTTATGTAATAGTGATAGTGTTCATTGATGGTTCTAATTATGTCGTTTCGATCTGGGCGCTAGAAAACAGTATAAAGTATACTAACCAATATGGATATCTGATCATAATATACGTAATGTTAAATTAAATTAAATAAACCATTTTATTTATATGCATACTTAAATTTTAAAATTATACTTAAGTTTTCAAATATCAACTGTATTTGATTTTAAGTTATTTATAGCAATGATTATGAAACACATTTCAATGAGCCTTCATATTTTGAGATGTATAGCTAACTTCTATAGCGCGAAATAATAATTTTATTTATCAATCTACGAGTTATCAGCCTGCCCCTAAAAAAATTAATTATATTTAAAATGATAGTATTACTATGATATTATTATGCAGTCAAAAAATAATCTTAACTCACTACCTAGATGAGTATTTATTATTTATGTCGATATATACGTCATTTATATATAGTTTTTTTTTTTAATATACTTGTTATTTATTTAACTAATTAAAGCTATCCCATACAACTTTATCAAACAGTGCTGAATTCGACGAGAAAGCATGTGATTGTGTATTTTTCATATCATACCTAAATACTATTTAGGTAATTCAGTTTTCATCATGTTACCGTTTCCATAAGGGAAAATATAAATAACATGACATTACATAAAGTTTACTACTAAATAGAAATAGTAAATATATTTTGAACAGAGTAACAATTTTGATGCTGAAAGCCAGTGTAAATACTGATACTGTTAAGGAAAGGCCAAAGTATTGAAAATTATTAAGTTTTTAGAATCCTTGTAGATTAACAATTTAAAATATATATGGACGTAATCATCATTTTTGACCAAACCTTAGCAATGTTCTCTGCACATCTTACCTTTCCATCAAAGATAGTAATTGACAAACTCGTCTACCGCGATAGGTAGGTAGGTATAATTGATTACGGCTAATATTCTCATAAATAATTACTTAATATTATTATATTAGGTATAAATTGTTATTCAAGTTTCATAAGACGATTTTCACTTAAAGCATCATTAAGCTACGTAACAGTTGAGTAAATAGATAGTTTTCAACTGAAAATTTAAAAATATTGTTACCTAAGCAGATTCTGAACATTCTTAAGTTCATTGCAAAGGATATTTCTACATCGTTTTATTGATTAGGTAGTTATAATGGTGTTTAGAACGTTTTAAAATAGATGTTTAGCTTGCCCGGTTATTTTCTGAGTGATACTTAGATAAGTATACGTATGTATGCATTGGTATTAGTCGTAAATGGTCGTATTTATAATATTCATTAGAGGTCTAAAAATAAATTGGTTCTTCTCTATTCAAGAAATTTATTAATGACGTAGGTATTTCATTTAAGTGCAATCAAATATAACAATTTTGTATTATTTCATTAATGGTACATACCTGTTCCTGTTATGACAATGTTTAAATAAACAAAATGATGAACACCAATTTTCCACCATAAGAATATACCTAAATGCAGGTAGTGCCTATGATATTATCTTTAGGTAGCACATCGTTGCTGAATTTCCACGATACAAGTTTCAAGCATAACGCGTACCTATACCTACAACATTATTTCTAGTATAGAAAATAGACGCAAAAGCCTTTGCCTTATTAAAATAATCGCTAAAAATAGATATTATAATATCATCAAAATTAAAACTCACAAAGTTATCTATAAGTTGATTTGTTGAATCATTATCTTCGTAAACAAAGTTATTGTCACCAAAGACATGACCCGAGAATTTATTGCTTAAAACTTGAAGGTTTTTTTAATTTACTTCTGAACCAAAAACATGGTTAGATAATTTGGACATAGATAAGCAATAGTGTGTTAACCCACATTGGAGAAATTTCGAATAAATCGTGTTTTAAAATCATATAGTCATTTTGTTTCAGCATTTTTTTATGTTTAAATATTTTTTGGTGTTTAAACAATGTAATAAGGTAAACACATAATTAAAAAACGCTCTGTAACTGTCAATAAAGCGTTTTGAATCAATAACTTAATATTGTGGGTTAACATGTTATTGCTTATCTGCGTCCATTTAAAACCGTTACAACTGATTGGGAATATAAAGTTGAGTGTAGGTAGGTATACTAAAAATATCATTGTAGTGCTTATCTTTTGATAAGTAAATCGGTACATGGTGAAAGTTTTATAATTAAGTATTTTCCTACTACTGTTACAAATATTATTATCTACACAGTTATTTTACTTTCCTTTTCATAAAATTTGCTTACCCTGGGTTTTATTAACTAAAAAGTAATATCTTTCTATATACGTAGATAAAACTTTATCAGTGTTTGCTAATTTTAACTGAGTCCATTAGAATTGAGAAAATGCTATAAAAAGGGGTGTTATTTATGAAATTTAACCATATTTTACTCAATTTTTTATTTAGATTAGGACTTTGTATTCATAAAAAGGTATTAAGTATAATATGCAATAGTAAATACATCTGTTTGAAGTCATAAGAATGTGAAGTTCATAAGATCAAGTGGTACGAATTCGGTAGCATTCTAATTACAAATAGTGGTAAATATATTGTTTAAAAATACGTCTCACAGTATACGCTCGACTATATAAAATTCTAAAATTTAGCTACATTAAACTCTATGAACCATCTTATGCTATTTAAAAAGCAGAGGCACACTTGATATGTATTTATTAGTATTACAATTCGTCTGATTTATGTGTGAAAGCATCGCTTTTGACAATCAAAGCAAACGTATACATTATGATGGGTTTTGACAAAACCATAATGAATATTTCAAATGCGCCACACTCACTTATCTGTAATTAAAACATATTGTAACAAGTTGGCTCTAAGTTGACATTTAATAAGTATACAAACTCTTAATTTATAGGTATACCAAACATGAATTAACATGGTAGAGAAATAAAGTGAAAAACAACGATATTTTGTTAATTTCCTACGTTCTTTTACAAAATTTAATTTTTTTCTAGTTACAAATATAGGTATATTTAACATTCTGTGTTTTCTAATTAACTTCTACTGATTACCAGTGTAGTAAGCTTACCTTAAATACTAATGCGTTATACCAATAAAATCATATTAGAAGTAAGTTTCCTAACTCAGTAGGTACTAAAAATTCGTCACTCAACATTCAGTTTAATCTCACACAACTTTAGAATATTTCTTATCTTTGTAAATAAACTTATCACAATCTTATTATTTTTATGACGATGACGACACAAGTGAATAAAATAATATGTGTGTGTGTAGTTTAGATTTGTTTAAGCGATTTGAAAGCTTTAACAGCAATTATTTTTTCTAAACGCCAAAATCGTTTTTTCTACGACAGTTTTATTTTAAACAATAAATTAGTAGTTACTTAAAATTCACACAGTGACATTTCTAAATCACATTTTTTCATACACGGCTTATAACATGCAAAGGTAAAATGTTTGTTCCAACCGGATGTTTTTCCTATTTTCAACGTCGAACTACTTTAAATAAAACCGCTTACAATGCCGCTGTGGTGGCCAGAGCGGTGAGCAGTACTATTGGCAAACTTGTGCCTGCCACACTGCTGTATGGACCGGTTACTGCACCATCACATGGAACGTGTTCCAATTCTGAAAAAATAAAATAAAAAAATAATAATATTAGAACTACATGCCTAATATAACTATATTTATTATATTTACACGTATTTATTTTTCTGTTTTAAAGCACTACAAATATGCTTAACAGTCAGTTCAACACAAACCTTCTTAGGTTTTTTCAAGTCCACACATCTTTACATTCAATTTTACTTATTAAAAAAATTACAAAATATATTTATAATAATATTTACACACGCGTTCCAATGACGGGTGTACTAGATTGTGTGCTCAATGGTTACATAGGAGTGACATCTTCAATCATGAAGAAACCACTGTCAAAAAAAAGAGAACTAGTGAGGAGTTTTTTATACCATTGAGCTTGTTCAAAAAGTCGTTCCAGAAGGCGCATGCGGAAGCCCGTGGGCCGCGTGAACCGGCTGGCCCGCTCGCGGCATCCGCCGTGTATGTGTAGTAGTGCGGCGAGGAACGGGAGTACAAAGGCCATTTTTCGTCTGGCTTATGAGGCTTTCTGGAATTATAATACAGCCAGCTCTAACCTTAGTCTCTGCTGTGGCATTTTAATATAATACCTAAACCTATCAGAGTAACTTGCCTGATCATTATAGCCTCAACTGTTTTAACAGGATCGACATAATCTAACAATACTTCTCCTCTTAAGACGAATTTTTGACAAATTTTCCAATGACAAGTAAAGTTTTGTTTTTGATTTTTATTTTTTATTGAATTAAACTTTTGAATAATTAAGTATTATTATGCTGTGATTATTTTTTTTGCTATAAATGTTATTTAACTCTATCTATCGTCTTTTTATATTAAGTTGTTTAATTTATTATGAGTTTTACCTACATATTAATTTAGAAATGGTTTTTAAAGTTTAGTATTTATTTTATGATATCTAGTGATTATTGTCCTATAAATATTTATACAATTTAAAAAAAGTCTCTGTAGGTACTTGCCTCCTTAGACACCAAATTGTCAAGTTGGTGTTTACGAAGACAGCCCATAAAGGTTTATGGAAAATAAAGACAACAATCACACAAAGTAACATAAACACTTGTATTATGTAGTTTAATTATACACATGTAGTAGTAAATTTTATTGTTAGTATAACGACAAGCTTATTTACTACCGCGTCGTGAGAACCGGAGAGATAAAGGTCGGATGATTAATTCTGGGGACAAGTCAATTCATCTCTTCTTGTATCGATCTTAACTTGTATCGAATATTTACAAAAGACATCGATCATAATATAACTACTGTTTAAGGAAGAGGATCCTACTAAGGAAAACTTTGAGAACTGCAATCATCTAATTTATTTCACCTTGAAGTATATACATATATACCTATGTAAAAACATTCCGAGATCCGGAGTCGTACACACCACTAGCCACAAATCTATACGTACTCGTATATAAGAAAATATTATTGTAAGAGAGTGTAAAACGAAAAGATATTATTGCCGAAAGGCTTCTTTTTGGCTTTTTTCAATTATTAATAGAGCATTGTAAATAATATTGATTTCCAAATTTAAAACTTGACCTTTATGTAGCATATTTATTTTTAACTGCCGTCATGACATCAAAGACAGTGGTTCTACATACATATATACGTAATACATATACGTACCTACCACTAACATAAATTTTAATGTTTGGTTAGCCAAAAGCCTTTTGCCACAATCTGTTTTCATTTATTTTTGAAGTACAATGAAGTATATTATTTGGAATTGTATTTAATTTCTTAACATGGTAAATGTGAATGTAAGTTTGTTTATTTATTTTTTGTTTGTTACGCATTCACATTTTAACTCCTCAATCATCATGAAATTATGTATACACATTTTTAGGAGTACAGAAAATACATAAAGTACTATCCCTGGATTCCCGCGGAAACCGAAATTAACGCAGGTACGACCGTGGGGAACAGCTAGTATATACGTAGATACAAGATTCAATTATTTTTGAGGAGATGAGCGCGTGCGAGAAATAAAATACAAACTAAACACAAATCGCTCTCCAGAGACTAAACTACAACTAATACGTAAACCCGGACGGAAAACTACCATCGTCACGATCCTCAGCGATGAATATGCGAAGGGATCCTTCGCCTTTAATCATAAAAAATGATGATTATAAACAAGGCCAATAATATATACAAAACTTTTAATATATCCAAACTTACCCAGTCAATGCGAATCTGGTAAACGATTGCATAATGTGTGCGGAGAGGTCTCGCTCCCTGGTATGGTACTGCAGTGACATGTTCAACGGGTGACCGAACACGTACTCCATTTCGTCACCATGCATCACGCCCATCCACTCACCCCACAAACTGGTGCTGGTGCGCTGGAATTAGTAAGGAGAGCCCAATAACATAAAACCAAGGAAGAATTTAGTCTTCAAGGTCATTGTATTTTAAGGTCATTCACGTATAAATGTGTTTTGTATATAATATTAAGTACTGTAAGGGCAATACAGAAAACTTGCTGTTGTCTCTGCGATTTTCCCGATATTCATCCTTTAACCCCTAGGGATTAAGTTGTAAACCCCTAAAATACGTGCTTCTTTATTTGACAAAAGAGCTTAAATACCGATTTTTATCTCTCGCACCACTTTGAAGCTAATTTTTTTCCAAACTAACTTGCAATTATGACTAGAAATTGAATACACATCTATATTCATAGTGTGTACTTGACACTATAAGGAGAGGTAATTACTATATTAATATCAATAAAGAATACAGTTGAACCTTCTAACTCTTTTAGTATAAGAAAAATACAAAAGTAAAAAGAAGAATATTATAGTATTTCGTAGAGCTTCCGTAGCTCCTTCGTAGCGTGCGCGTAGGCTTTGTGTAACGAGTTTATTCTTTTCAGCCACGGAGACGATATTTTTTTTATTTATTTTTTTCAAATTTTACAAAATCATCTTGGTCGTTACATCATCAATTGGAAGACTGATAATTATAAAATTAATCTTAACACTCTTATTTAGTTTTACAAACTTAATATAATAACGTTAAAATTAAAGTGTGAAAATTTAGTTTAAATTTCATCTTTCCAAATACTTTTATTTTTTCATATAGCCATATTCAAAATTTCTTATTAAAATCATTTAGGTAAAGTTTTAACAATATGTTTCTCGCTTTATAAACCTGTTGACGGTACTATTTGAGGAGAAAACACATATTTAAAGTTATTCACCCTTGACACAAGCGTACAACTAAATCATGATTATATACCTATAAACATAGTTATTAATGTCGCCATTGCTGGGCACGCTAAAGGTTGTGAGGGCGATAATCCACGCGGGCCCAGTATGGATTGATGAACTTCGTAACACTTTCGATTTAAAATTACTTTAACGTGTGCAGGTTTCCATACAATGATTGCCCACCGACAAGCATGTGGTAATCAATACATAAATCTGAAAAAATCCATAACTTTGAGATGAAAGATCGAATATCTCCAGCCTCTGAATAATAGGTGACTTTTAACCCATTGACTAACAGATATTGTTTGTTAATCTCGCCCTATACAAACTGACGATGATCGCTATAACCACAAAGCAAGCGCGCTACCTTTGTAAAGGAAGTTAGAGCAAAACAAACTTGCCCAAAACTTCTTTTACTGCCATCCCAAGTATATTTACCACAATATTCCCAAAACTGTGAATTTTGAAAACAGTGACTAAGTAAAAACATAACCATAAAGCATTTAATACATTTTCTTACGTTAATTAATGTTTAGGGCCGATTGTTCAATCGTCAAATAACTCGACAAATAACTAACTAGCGAATAAACTTAACTGACTGATAAAAGGACAAATAAAACTGTTGCATTTTTCAATGGCTAGATAGCAAGCGAATAGCTAACCGAGGATTTTTGTTGCCAACTTCACTGTAATACTGTAGGAGCATGAAAGACGCATACGTCGTAATGTGTGTTAGAAGACCAACCTTTTTTTTCGTGGTTTATCTCATTGCCTACCTTACACCTCTGAGTAGGTACCTAATTAAATATATATCTAAAAATAAACGGTGTAATTATTATTACTTTGATATTACATAAACTCTAATTAAAAGAACTGTGTGTAGCCCCATTATATTATGTAATAATCTATTATGTAGGTATTATGATTAACCTTGTTATGTAGCCCCGCTCGCGGCGGGGTTGTTAAGATAGGTATAAAATTAAAAGCGGCTTGCTTCGCTAACGTGTGTTTAATAATGCAGTCGCACGGCAACGAGTGGCGGCCGCGCGTTGGTCGGACGCTTTCATGACGTACACTCTGTAATATTATTACGTGGCACGGTATGTCACTGGAAAAGGTCACATAAAGTGCAATTTCTTTATTTATTCACAGCTGCACGCTGAATTGCTGATCAATCTCGTGTTTATACCTTTATCAAAACCAGGAAATATAAAACAGAAACACAGGAAATAGAAAATGAAGCCGACTCGATATTTTGTATATATACTTGACTAAAAAAAACATACATATAAGCACTGTATATTGAAGAAAAAAATTATAAGTTATCTAATACCTACAGGTACCTACTCTATTTTTATTCAGAGTCGTACGGGAAATGACGTCGCCATAGTAGTGTATACATGTAGATTGTCTATATGATGATTTTTGATTTCATTTCTTCCTCATATTTTACTCAACATAAATAAAAAGAGTATGTTTAAGGCGTTGTTAATGCTTTGAGCGTTATAACGATTATTATTATTTATTTATAGTACCTACCTGTACCTACTACCCAATATTTGCCAGAGAAGTGCAGAGGAATCCTTTCACGATTGAGGTATAAAAGGAATTGGTTTTAATTTGATATAAAAATTAATACTACGCATGGGAATTTGCATAAATTCAGATTTGTCTTTGTTGTGCGATATTTACCTATCTGTAAAGTGTTTAAGTGTTTAGATGTACCTATCAAATACAGAAATGGATCAGCTGCTGGCTTATGTCTGGTGCAAGGTGACGGGTCGGAACCAAAATAGATCGTGGTTAATTTACGACCTTTAACCCGCGGTCGCGTCGCGCCGGACTCGAGTTGACCCATAATTTATCGGATCCAATGAACGCAGTTTGTTGCAGACAGCTACCGGTTATCTGGCATTCACTTCCGCCAGCCGTCCGCATTTGTATACTCAAAACGTATAATAGAATATAATATACAAACATGGTTACTTTAAATATTCAAATTAAATATTCTTAGGGCGTAAAAGAATAGCCAAGTTATAATGGTCTTAACAGTTCAGTGTCAGTGTCAGACTAAGGCCAACCACTATAAAAACATTAATTATCAATGATATTTCGATGGGAGATGTAAAATAAGGTAAATTTTTGATTATGAATAAATCTGAAGAATAGGCATCAATAAATGCTAATGTGAGTTATTTTGTTTGTTTGTTACGATTTCACGCCTTAACGGTTTCACCCATCGACATAAAATTTTGCCCTTAGGTTGTCAGGGGTACCCATAGAGAAGGACATTGAGTATTATCATCCCGGAGTTCCCGCGGGAACTGTGAAATTAACGGCGGTAAAATCTCATTCCATTTTGTATACATACAACTCACGTTGTCAAAGGTCCAGAAAAGGACATAGGGTAGGTACTTTTATTCCAGAATTCCCGCGTGAACTCCGAAATTGTCGTGGGTGAAACCACAGGGCAAAGTTAGTAGCGATATAAAACAATATAAAAAGTTAGTAACCGATAGCAATTTTAAACACTTTATTCAAAATAAATAAATAAATAATAAATAATAATTATTCAAATATTTATTCTTGATATCAATTTTAAGTGTAGCAAAATTATCAACAAATAGTTATATGTCAATATAGTTTTCTCCTATACATCGATTTATTTTTAATCAAATACGTTAAAAAATATGATTTTTTTCTTTCCTCAATTTTGTAAATGATTTTATATCATACTAGCTGTTCCCCCGCGGTTTCCCTCGACAACTCCAAAATGTTTCCTATAATATTAAGGGATAGTGTAATTTCCTATTATTGTTTTTTTTAAACAGTTCAGTAGTTCTGAGGATTATCCCCTTTATTCTTCCAAATAAACATACAAATTTGCCTTCTTTATAAAAGGTACTTAGTAGATAAGCTATATCTTTATTTAGCTTGGGTTTATTTATCCATTACAAATAAACAAACAAACATACAAAAATTCAACTTTTTTCCTTACAATATTAGTATAAAAGTGAAGATATACATAAATTGCACAGTTGGACAACTGAAGATTATTTATTAGCCATTTTTTTTAATTTACGACCCAATTCTTGCCCTTAAATTGTCAACGCTATCAAGTTGACTACCCGGTTCATTAAAGCAACAAATCACGAACGCGCCCCTCGCTTACGACTTGATTTATTGACCTTATTCATCTCGATTTACTAACTATGCTAGTGACTTTATTATTTCACATGAATGGAATATTTTACCGATGCGATTGCTAAGTTTAAATATTCCTCGTTTTTGAACTAGGTGATCTTTATTTATATGTGAAATTATCGATTTACAATTACAACATTGTGAACTGAGTCCATACTCGTATAGAATTTGCACTTTTAGAGGTTAAATTAACTAACACCGATGGATCAACTGATAGGCAAAGAATGTTTTTAACCGACTTCCCAAAAAGGAGGAGGTTCTCAATTCAAAGCGTATGTTTTTTTTTTATGTTTGTTACCTCGTTACTCTCGATTACCTGAACTGATTTTGATAATTCTTTTTTTCGTTTGAAATGCTGCAACTTAGGTCCCGTTGCCACCAAATCGAGATCTGATGATGGGATCTTGGAGAAATCGAGGGAACTCTTCAAAAATTATAGGCACACCTATAGCGATTCGGGTATTTTTTATAGTAAATCGTTCATTTGCTTTCGGAAAGCAAAATTTAAAAAAGCGGAACTGATGACGAAGACCACAGATGGTCATCGGAACTACTCAATAATATGAGTTCCGATTGGAGCGATTTGGGAAATTGTTTTTTTGTTTGAAAGGAGATACTTTTAAATTGGTCCCATTGTCACCAAGTCAGGATCTGATGATGGGATCTTGGAGAAATCGAGGGAACTCTTCAAAATTTATAGGCACACCTATAGCGATTTAGGTATTTTTTATAGTAATTTGTTTATTTGCTTTCAAAAAGCAAAATTTGAAGAAGTGGAACTGATGATGAAGACCACAGATGGTCATCGGAACTACTCAATAATAGGTATTTCACAGGTTCCAATTCGTTAACTTTAATTTGTTTTCTAAAAAATTTATGCTCATCACAATGTATCTAGTGAAGTGGAACTGATGGTAATGAACCAGGAGAACTCCTCAAAAATTAACGTCTCTGCATCGGGAAAAGCAATATTTTGTAAAAGGTGAAGAGCAGTTGACATTAGGCTATTATAACTTAGATAAATTACAAACCAACCCACTGAAAAGCGAGAAATAAACAAAATTTTAACAAAAAAATAAAAACCTACTTCCAAAAACACAAAACTAAAAAGCTAAAAATAACAAAATACCGATTTAATTCAAAAGACATAAATACACGTAGTATTATCATATATTGGTTTGTGCTACCACTGATTGGTTTGAAGTCGGTGACAAGCCAAATATGGAGTAGCTCGAGCTCGTCATGAGCAGAGCAACCCAAGTGGGCAGACACAAGCGGACTTGGTATCGAATTAATACCGACCAGTGGTAGCACAAACCAATAATAATACTAAGTGTATTCATGTCTTTTGAATTAAATCGGTATTTTGTTATTTTTAGCTTTTTAATTTTGTGTTTTTGGAAGTCGGTTTTTATTTTTTTGTTAAAATTTTTATAACCAAAATCCTGAAAATTTAAAAACTTAAATAGCCGACAGACATTATTTATATTCACTGATTGATGATGTTTACTATACTAATGTCATGTTCAGTATCGCTCGGCTCATCGCATGCGTAACATTACGTAGTTTACGGCTAATCAACGGCTAAACTCCGCCACATGTTATATATGCCACCACTGTGATTATAGTAGATACATCATTCGATAGTAAGCAGGTACGCTTTGATTAACTTGTCAGCTGCTATTGTTAGTCATCAATTTGTGGCTCAGACGCTCCTGACTCAGCAAATAGGAAATGCTCACCATAAGCAGTGAAAGGTTATCAAACACATTTAAAGGTTTTATGTCATTTTAGGGTCGGTATATAAGTAAGGTTAGGTTAGATTACGATTTCACAACTACCTATGCAATTTGCCAAATTGAATGAAACAGAGTTTTTTGCCGCTGATTTTGAAATCCATGTTCCATAACACACAAAGGCAACGAAAAATACCAATTGAATATAAATTCAATCTAAACGACCGAGCGTGCGTGCGCCCGTGAATGACAGCTAATGAAGCCAATACAGTATGCGAGGATCGGGCGAGCTTTACACAACATGGTCACACGTTGTCCCTACGTACCTAATACGTTTCCCCATAGCGATAGGGAAGGAGTTAACTGTGACTGACCACAGAGGTATAAGATGAAAACTGGAAATGCCTCTTAATGAAATCCTACTAATATTATAAATGTGGAAGTGTGGTTGTTTGGATGTTTGTCACTCAATCACGCAAAAACGGCTGAACGGATTTGAATGAAATTTGGCATGCACGTTGTCAGGAGTACAGAAAAGGACATAAAGTACTTTTTATCCCGGAATTCCCGCGGAAACTCTGAAATTACCGCGGGTGAAACCGTGGCGCAGCTAGTTCACGATAAAGAAATATACCATAGGTATAGGTAATACTAGATATTCCCCGCGGTTTCACCCGCAGAAACATTGGAGATCCCGCAGCAAATCCGGGATACAAAGTACCCTATGTCCTTTTCTGTTCCTCTAACTTAACGTGTCCGCAAAATTTTATGAGATTTCACCGGCGTTAATTTTGGATTTCCCGAGGGCATTCCGGGATAAAAAGTGCCCTATGTCCTTCGCTGTACCTCTGACAACGTGTGCGCAATATTTCATGATGATCGGTTGAGACTGACAGATAGGCAGACAGAGTTAGTTTTGCATTTATAATATTAGTAGGGATTGCGATAAAATAGTCAATGAGTATGGTCTAAATCGATCAATTAAATTCTATCTCATACTGCTGTAAAATTATATTGTATCATTACATTATTATAAAACAAAGTCCTCCGCCTCGACTGTATGTCTTTGTGTCTGTTCGCAATAAACTTAAAAACTACTAATAAATAGATGTTAATGCGGTTTTCACCGATAGATAGAGTGATTCAAGAGGAAGGTTTATAGGTATAGTTTATCCTAAAATACCCGCGGGAACTCCGAAATTACAGCTAGGACAGCTAGTAGTAAAAAAAATTAAGTTAGTATTCAAATCAAATAAATTAATTTTGGAGAATTCAAATTTAGCATGCTCCGTAAAGGCTTGATTTGTTGAATCATTTCCAATAAAAGTAGGTTAAAGAAAGATCTAATCAAGTAGCTACTGCAAATGAATATTCATTGGGTAAAATTACCATATTGATAGAAACAAAGCTTACATTTCTTAACTACAGAAATAAGCAATGCAAACATTAAATTAGTCTTTACTCAGTCTTTTGTTCTTCATAGAGTGTTTTTCTAGTCATAATATGTAGTAAGGATAGAGATAAGAGTTAGGATTTAGACAAGATCCATTTAATTACATTATCTATACTAATATTATAAAGAGCAAAAGTTTGTGAGTATGTGACGTTGTATAGGGGGTAATCTCTGGATTTACTGAACCGATTTTAAAAATTCTTTCACTTATAGAAAGCTAAAGTGATCCTGAGTGTTATAGCGTACTTTTTATTACGGAATTCCCGCGGGAACTCCAAATTTCCCGCGGGTAAAACCACGGGGGAACACTATCTCTGGATCTACTGAACCGATTTTGAATATTGTTTCACTTGTAGGAAGCTACAATGATCCTGAATGTCATAGGGTACTTTTTACTCCGGAATTTTCCGCGGGAAAAACCACCGGGGAACAGTTATCTCTGAATCTACTGAACCGATTTTGAAAATTCTTTTACTTATAGGAAGTTACAGTGATCTTGAGTGTTAAAGGGTACTTTTTATTCCGGAATTCCCGCGGAAACTCCGAATTTCCCGCGGATAAAGCCACGGGGAACAGCTATCTCCGGGATCTACTGAACCGATTTTGAAAATTCTTTCACTTATAGGAAGCTAGTGATTTTGAGTGATAAAGGGTACTTTTTATTTCGGGATTCCCGCGGGAACTCCGGAGTTTTTGAGTTCGTGAGATTGTAGGGGGTTATCTCTGTATCTACTGAACCAATATTGAAAATTCTTTCACTTATAGGAAGCTAAAGTGATCCTGAGTTACATAGGGTATTTTTTATATCGAAATTCCCGCGGGAACTCAGAAATTACCGCGGGCGAAACCGCGAGGGTCAGCTAGTAAAGATTATAAAATACTAGCTGTTCGACCGCGTTTTCACCCGCGGTAATTTCGGAGTTCCCTCGGGAATTCCGGAACGAAAAGTACCTATGTCACTCGGGACTACCGTAGCTTTCTACAAGTGAAAGAATTTTCTAAATCGGTTCAGTAGATCCACAGATTACCCCTTACAACGTCATAAATTCACAAATTTCAGCTGTTTATAATGTTAGTATAGATGTAGCGTAAGATTTATATCACTGTACCAAAAGTTCCATTTAGGAATTAAATAGCATAATAATTACAAACAACCTTAAAGCTAACAAACAGGGAATAAAGGCAATCAAGTCTGGAAATGTGTCAGAGACCAGAGTTAGGCGTGAACTGTATTCGGCCCATTAACTTCATGGGTTGATCGCTCTTAAAGATTAAGACAAGGCTATAGCTGTATAGAGGGACTCGAAGCAAACTGCTGAACACGCGGGGGGTGGTATCGATCTCTCAAAACTTTGATATTTAACGCCGACTTCGAGAACGCGTAGGGTAAAACCCGGATAGTTGCCACACTTTTCGAAATCATTTTATATCTCCCAGTACATAAATCAAAATATTTTATTTTTTAAACTGGCAAGTACTTTGGTTCTTTATCTACAAATTTATTAAATGTAAAAGACATTATCTTTGAAATTTCCAGAGTATTAGCGATTTCTACGGACCTCTACTTTTTGTGACATCTATCCCATATATGGGATAGTTACCTAGTCCATATAAATTACATTTAGGATAGACGACCCGCCGGGAAACAAGGCATCTATCCCGAAAAATCTTTGATCGCACCTTGCGTTCCCGTGCAATCGCACAGAGACATGAGACGCGGTCCACTTAATAGTAGTTGAAAAGTCTTTTGATAGATAAATAAAATAGCAAGCGATTCATCTGCGAAACTAGAGTAATTACGATCGGGGCAACTATACCCCCAGGGCAACTATCCTGGTTTTACCCTAGGTGATTACTTGCTCACATTTTATATGTAGGAAGGTGGTTATCGAGTTTCACAAATTGATGATTTTACTATACGATCCCATGTTTGCTTTTATCATCAACACCATATCAAATGCCTTATACCAATGATTAGTAGACAAAGGTAACTACACCCTTTAGGCCTGTTGCACATTATAAGAAACTAGTTGCACCCCGCGGTTTCACCCGCGTTAATTTTAGAGTTCCCGCGGGGATTCCGGGATAAAAAGTACCCTATGTGTTAATATGATGTATAAGCTATATTATTGTAAGGTTTCATTTAAATCCATTCAGTAGTTTTTGCGTGAAAGAGTACAAACATTCATCCATCCATCCATACATTCTTACAAACTTTCACGTTTATAATATTAGTAGGATTTTCTTGTGTCTTACTCAGATGACTGAGGTGTCTTATAAGAAATATCTCATAAGCCTTATGAGATTCGCTTTGATTGTTACAAGAATTTTTTTCTTATGTCGGATAAGACACGCGCATACTAGTTAGTCATTTTGTTTTACAATAAAATTTCTTATAATGTGCAAAAAGCCTTATATTAACGTTAAACTCACTAAAATTACACAATTTAGTGTAACGACTTTCTTTAAATTCAAAAGGAATTGCTTTCTAAAGTTGAATTGCTTTAGCCGCCAATTAAACTTCACAATTTCTCTAAAAACTTTTTGATTTTTTAAGGTACCTATATTTTATGAGCTTATACTTAGAGATACTCGAACTTTTTAATTTTCAAATCAGGATTTTTTATACTTAAGTTTTATTTGAGCAAAACGTTTTATATGACGGTTGTATAGTTAAGGCGTAAAAAGGTAACAAACAGACAGACAAAAACCGAGTTGCTTCCGCATTTTATAATATTAGCTTTATATTATATTAATATTATAATTATAGCTGATACCACGTTGGGCACGTGTAAACATATCAATATCTCTTTGATCTAAGTTGCAGAGCTGAAGCAAAAGGTGCCACCGGCTCTCTGCGAGGGCCCTCGCGTTTGGCTCGTTGGTCAAATTAACGTGTATTCCCAGACCGGTTTGCAGTTTTGAGAGCATCAACCGTACAAAAACTCGTTTGAAACATCAGCACTTTGCGCTGGGATTTTATTTTTCTTTGATACCGGAAAGATTTACGGTCATGTTACATCAAGTTTGCTTCGTCATTTTTACCATTTTTACCTCTTCGCAGATAATTTCGTCTGGATTTTTCACTATACGATGCTTTTGCAGTTTTGTTTTAGGTATAGGCAATAAATAGTATAGGTGCTCGTTAAAAAGGACTCTAACTCACATTTTGAAATACGTTAAGTGCACACTTTTGTATGAACTGTATTATTTGTTTAATGTCACTAACAAAAATCGATTTGATCCATATCCAGAATCCAGGTAGGTATGGTAAAAAACAACAAGAGTTGGAGTTGGATTAGTTTAAAGTACTTACGTGTGTGAAATAGTAGTAGTACACGTTGACGCCAGCATCGGCCAGAACTTCGGCGAAGTAATTCGTCGGGCATACGAAGAAGTAGTCGCCGACAATGTCAGCAATCATTTTCTGGTTTAAATAGCCATCAGTGATTTCTTCCCAGTCGGTGTACTGAAAATTTCACATTCAAATTGTACAAAACCTCAGGCAGTAACTATGTTTACTTAGGAAATGTAAACATAGTTATGCGAAAAAAAAATTATACCTGGGTACGTTTAAATTTAAAAACAAAAAGGCAATACTAATATTCGATGACAAAATTATTATTATTTCTGTCAAGAAAGTGTCCTTTTCTCACAGTTATTTGTGAGCGTCCAAGCAAAAAGGTACCAATAGTGGGGTATTAAGTTTATATAGATTCAATACCTAGAATAGTCAATTGATAGTAAAGATTGACAAAATTTTCACAAAATAGCAAAACTTTTTTATCAGACATTAGAAGTTGAAATTCTGAAAAAGTTTGATTTGAGAAATGCATTATAAAAGTTTAAGTAAACTCACTTTTACTTTCTTGTTACATAGATTTAAATATATGAAATTGTAGAAAATTTAGTATTTATTAATAATCAATTAAACTCGTGGACGCAATTTTTTTACCTAACTTTACAAAACTTCTTATATCTCGGAAACTTAATGCCGAGAACTGGTAATTTTTGCTTGAACGCCCACAATCCCACATTTTGTAGCTAAGTTGGCATCACTGTTCTCTATACAACAGATAATCCTGAGGATAATCCTATACTAAAGCAGAGGTTAAATTTATTTATTTATTTATTTATTTATTTAACCAAATGTCACTTGTCATTTAGTTTGTTGACATTCCGCCAAGTATTTTTTTTTGCGATTTTTGCAATGGATAAACAAAGAATCTGGCTCAAATATTGCTTGGCAAATGGATGAAATTCTTGTACTGATGCTGTGAAAATGTTGCTTAAAGGCTAAAGCTTATGGTGAGAGGAATTTATCAAAAACACGTGCGTACGAGTGGTACAGTGCATTTAAAAGCGGTCGAGATGAGGTAAAATATTTGACACGCTCTGGTTAAGTATTTGTAGTTATATATATTCAGTTTAATAACATACTACAGACTTATATTCATGCCTGTTTCCTGAAGCTTTGTCGTGTTTGATGAAAGATTTAGGTGTCCATCATTTTATTCACATTTGTAACTTAAACTTAAAGTCTTTATTACCTACTGTTAAAACTATTATAGGTAATAAATTATTAATGTGAATACGAAAAAACGTAGAGCCGTCTGATTGAGCTAGCAATGTTCCTCACCCACAAATTGTTTCTGACTACAAAATGATGGACACAATTTGAGCAAAGTGGCGACAGGATGACCATTTTACATTATTGACGGTAATATAAGCTCCTTAATGGTAATTGAGGATAGAACATGACGTCAAGTCATCTTCATGTACCCAACACGTATTATTTAGTCATAACCAAACTAAAAAGTACCGAAGTACTTTCGGGATACTGTTTTAATAACTGTGGTTTATTTTTGTGATTGCGTGCAATGCTACATATTATAAGTTTACTTAAATATCATTGATTGCGTGTACCTATATATAATGTTAACTTCAACCAGAAATAAAAGCTTTGAGTTTGTATCGACGGTTGGAAACACTTGAATGTTTTATTCAATACTTAAAGGCACTCACCTGGAACACAATTGCCTCTTTCTTTATCTTGGAGAAATTTTTGAATATAGTGTCGACGATTTCTAAAAACTTTTCGCGCTGAAGGAAACTCGGGCCATCTTTTTCAAAGTAGTCAAGGAAATCGTAAAGTAAGAAATACGTTCCTGAAAAACAATATAAAAAGCCGTAAGTAAAACTTTTATAGTCAACATTATAAAATTTTATAACAAAATCCCTGAAACAGCGACAAATTTCTCTCTTACTAAATTTAAAACTTATGTTAAACAAAAATTAATTTCCAAGGCGTATTATAGTGTGAGTGAGTACTTGGATGACCGGCAAGCATGGAATTAGGCCTCTTTTGGTCACTCTGATGCATTTTGTATTTTTTTTTTATTACTTAACTTTATATAATATTATGATTGACGTGTAAAAGAGCCCATTGAGGCCTATTTACAGAATAAATATTTGAAATTTGAAATTTAAATTTGTGAATGACACAGCGCCACTTGGTCCAAAAATAAGCAGAACTCTATAGTACAACAGCTGTTATTATACTTATGTAGTATTTTTTAATGAATATGCATATTTATGATACCTACTAATCTCTCAAGACTAAGGGTGAACACAAGTTTACTAAAACATCTATGTAAAGGAAAAAACGTGATCAAAAATAAAAAAAAAATTAACAACCCTTACAAACTCCAAATGTAAAACAAAACGTTAACAACCTTTTTAATTTTTAATGCTTTTAAAACATTATTTAAGTATTGTTTTTTTTTTAAACTAGCTATTCATAGCACCTACCTATAATACCTATTCCTATTTACTTTACCACGGCTCAAATATATCATTATTATTTTATAGAATCATACAAAAAATCGTAAAAGAAAATTTGAAAATAAAATGGTAAAAAATATTTCAGCTACCATGGCGGTACTATACTGGGGAGTTTAATGCGCAGATTCTCTTTGATCTTTGTACTAGGAAGCTGTGAGGGCGGGCGTTTTGTTGAGCGCTGCTTTCACATTGTTATTTTACTGACGTCAAAAAGAGTCACTTAAAGTTAGCTTTGAATAAAATTACTTGACTTTGATATTTAGCTACTAATAGTTGGCTACATTTCGTGATATGAAACATTACCTCAACAGTTGAGCGAGGAAAGCTCGGTGACGGGGTTCTCTACGGACCATTTAATTATGTAGAGCTCAGCTCGGCGGCAGTTATTTAATATAAACTTTTACACAACAAGCACAGTGTGAATAACAGTTACTTAAATGATTTATTTACAAAATAATGTATGATTAATATTAGGAGCCATCCTGTCACTACAGAGATAAACTAGATAATATTATGCAAAGATCGCTGAAGATCTTACGCTCCGTAGTAAACAAAGCATTATGTATTTATATTTTCTTTCCTTTGTTTCTTTTTTAAAACAATATAAAATAGAGTATATGTGAATATGTATATTACCTAATTGTTCTGATATAATAAGTAGATATGAATCACAACCGGCCTGAAAAGTTTTAATAATCTACTTTAAATTCTGAGTGATTTTTTTAAAGGGACAGCTAGGTCTAGGTCAGTGAACCTGACTGCAACGCCAGACGTTACAGATTTAGTTCCCCGAATCAGGGTAAATCCTTCTAGGTATTATTTATAGATGCAAATGTGAGTTTGTTTTTTACGCTACCACGGTTGAACTACTTAAACGATCGTCATGAAGTTTGGCACACACCTTTTCAGGGGAACGAAAAAAGGATACTTTTATCCCGTAATTCCCACGGGAACTTCGAATTCAGCGCGAGCGACAGTGCAGGGAGCAGCTTGCATTATATAATATATAAATCATGAATATGTAATATTTTGTTTACCTTGAGTCTAGGCGTTTGGTATTTGTATTACGTTGATACGAAAAAGAATGTTAATCACTACATGTTTTTTTAATATGTAGTGATTAACATTCGTGACAAGTCGGTGACAAGCCAAATATGCAGGGGGTAGATGGGCTAAGTCGACTCCCGCCACCAGCTCTTCGTGAGCAGAGCAACCCAAGTGGGCAGACACCAGCGGGCTTGTCACCGAATTCAAACCGATCAGTGGTAGCACAAACCAATAATAATATTACGTGTGTTTTTGTCTTTTGGATTAAATCGGTATTTTGTTAATTTTAGCATTTTATTTTTAGCTTTTCAGTTTTGTGTTTTGGAAGTCGGTTTTAATTTTTTTGTTAAAAATTTTTGTTTTGGTTTAGTTAAGATCCAATAAAGCAATTGTCACGTTGCTTTTGCAGTTTTTATTGTTTTGATCATAACACACGTACATGCTTTAATGACTCCCTGAGGTCAATAAAACGCATTGATCTTACAGGCATGAACTTCAATTTTGTTAATTATTCATAGAGATTTTATAACTAACTGCAGTTACCAGTGACTGCGCCCGTGAGAATTTCAGCTTTCCCACGAGATAGCTACTGACGCTTTTTATTAGCCAGCTTTTATATAATAAAAAATTATACCAGTGTCATATTTATCACATTCATATATTAATAGACATCATAATAAAGCATTTATGCTGAAACAGCAACCGATTGACCCCCACACAGCACACCCTCTGTCTGTCTCTCTTATAAAATATTTTTATGTAATGTTTTTTTTTTTCTCTTAGTTTCTTGATGGGAACCAATAACATTCATTGCTTTCTTCTTTCTTTCTATAAAGTTCATGGATTACGATCTAAGTTACGAGACTACAAAAATTAAGTTGACCGGTACCTAATTGTTTATTTAATCTGCAAGCGATAAACATACCTCCATTGTCTATTGACATGACATGACATTCAAATTTCTGTTGAGATCAGACGGCCATTTCTGTTGTTATTACCTAATTATAATCATTTGTTATAGTTAATCTTAATATTTAACTAATAACGTTATCGAGCGCTAGAAAGAGATTATAATGATATTATTGATGGTATTAAGTTTATGGTATTTGGCTTATCCGCCTTGAGATTTCGACAAGCGCTTAAAAGTGAAGCTCGTAGATCGAGCTGGAAGCGTGTGCCAATGGGAGGGTTCATGGCAACGACGTGGGGTAAGGGGTGGTGGGGGGTCATAGCTGAGGGAGCGCCCAGCTACGTGGGCGCGTCTGTAGTACCTGGTAGTAAGACTCTACTAAAAATCTACAGCGTGCTGTTGTTGTGTCTACAAACGGTGTGCGCAGCCGCGGGCCGCCGCCACAGCTATACGTTACCAGCCCGTGCAGACCTAAGGCACAAACGACCTCGAACTCTGCGAGATACAAACACGTACAACAATAGTGTTTTCTGAAAACAATGGTGCTCTGGACAATATGACTAGAGTCGTATCAACAGCGACTATAACTACTGTGTATCGTTTTGTAATAATTTAATATCCGTTAACTAGTCAATTCTGTTTCAGTCACAGAAACGTGTTGATTATATTTTATATATAAAATAATATAATATATAAATATATTAAAATTGCAACAGCTTGGTCTACATTAAAGACTTTACTCAAAGACAGCAAGGGAGCCGAGAAGTGCTATATTAGAATTCATTCCGGTACATACATACATATAGTTTCCGAACAGTAACCGAAAATAATGCAGATAAACGTAAACCAGGGGTAACAGTGCTTATAACTAATTATTACCTATATTATGATAATGCTAATATATTTAAATTTACTATAAAAAATCTCACCTTCATCTTGATTACTTCCTAGAAGCACTTCAGTATTGTGGAAGCCTCCTTCTTTCATCATTGTGTCTGGATCTTTGGGTAAAAATACCCCATCAACTGTTGGCGCCGAAGGGAATCCTAATATTCCAGTGTATGAGTTCCACTGTTGTACCGAAATTGTCTTAGCATCTACACCCCTCATACAGTCCATCACAAGACTAGGATCTGCCGCGAGGAGACTGCTGTTGCAGTTACAATCGTCTACCAATACCATACCAATATTTTGTGCTCTTTCGCCAGTCATCCAACTCCAAGGAGCGTTTAACGTTCCAGACTGCAGTATGCCTCTCTTAAACAAACCCTTCATTTCTGGCGAAAGCATATGCAAACTAACACTACCACCACCCGCTGATTCCCCAAACAATGTTATCAGTTCCGGATCTCCACCAAACGCGTGGGCGTTTTCTTTGATCCAACGTATCGCTAACTGCTGATCCCACAAACCCATATTTCCAGGTGCTTCCTCACTTCCTGACGAGAAGTATTTATTCAAATACAAAAATCCAAAAGCGCCCACCCTGTATTGCATCGAAGCAACTATCGCATCACTAGATGAAGCCATGATATCTGCTTTATAAAGGTCAAGCGTTGCTGTGCCACTCATATACCCTCCGCCGTAAATCCAGACCAATATCGGAACTTTTGGTCTTTCAGCTATTGGCTTATCTTGATGATGTCTCACGCGCAAGTGTTGTGGTACCCATATATTCAAATACAAACAATCTTCAGAAATATTTGTATTCGGGTTCCACATTTCCTCACCCTCAAATCCTGGGAAGTATTCATATCTCTCTTGATAACAACTATTTGGCATTGTCGTAGCTTCGAGAACTCCGTGCCATGGCTCTATTGGAACAGGCTTTCGGAATCTTAATGGTCCAAGTGGCGGCTTTGCGAACGGAATTCCAGTAAAGATATGGACTTCGCGACCCATTACGGTTTTTGCATAGCCCTTAACGAGACCACTCTTAGTCTCAACGATGAGCGGATCGTTATGAAAGTTCTTAGGGATTTGACTAGTTGTGGGAGTAGTTTGTGTCGTGGACGTTGTAGTGTCATGGTGGTTTGCCCACGATCGTCCCCATACACCGCTCACAAAGCACAACAATAGCTTAGTAAACACAATTTTCCTATTATTGGCCATTTTGATTTACTTATTGCCTAATAATGTTATTACTAACAGGAAGTTTCAGAGTATAACCGGAAATAATCCGCTAGCTTAATCAAACACTTGTTAAAACACATTTCCGTTTACATAGATCTTGTGAGTTGTAGAAATGATATCTGAAACAAGACAAAAAAAAAGTGTTAGCCATTTTTTACAATAAATTGATATATTTTAATATTATGTTATGTTTTATGCAAAAAATTAAAATCTATTTCAAGACTATGTTCATTTAAACCACTGTAGATTGCCCGTTATAATCTTTACTACCGTGAAAATAAGAAATTGATAATAATAATCCAACGTTTTTGATTGTGAGTGGGTTAGCTCTTGGGAGAACCGGGTGAGCCAACTAGGTGGATGGATTTATACCAAATCCACTTTATTGAGACTTTAGGTCCATATTTTTATTGTTCAACTAGGTTTAAGTAGGTATATAACTTTAACAGGCTAGGTATAATAATAATAATAATAATCCACATCACAACACACAGATCTGCTTGATCCCACAGTAAGCTATTATTAGCTTGTGTCGTGGAAACCAAGCAAACGTGGTATATACTACATAGAATTACTTATATATTATACTATAGATATATAAACACACCCAGACTGGAAAATGGAACCCTGTGTTCATCACACAAAGTCCACCCCCACCGGGAATCGAACCCGGAACCCCTTGATTAGCGGGCAGGCATGGTGACCATTGCGCCAATCGGGTCGTCAAAATAAATAATAATAACTAAATAAATAATACCATATATATAATACCATATAATATATATATAATACCAGGCTAGGTATATAATACCATATTATAACCATAAGTGTATTGCAGCGGTAGTACATATTATGTTCCGTTTAGCGGTAATATTTAATTATCACCTAATAAAACAATTTTAATGCCAATTAATAAAAATTAAGAAGTCGCCTCAATGGCCAAGTCGCAATAAATGTCGTATCTACGAGTATATCTAAATCTATATAACTAAATAAAATAGGAACAAAACCTATAAAACGTTTGGGTTATTGAGCTATTAACCATTTCACCTCACATTCAACAGATAGTCGACCGAAAGTTATCGTCAATTCACATTACTGTGTGCCTTCGTCGTATCCAGCCGCGAAAAGTAATATTATTTCATATGACATTCGAATCCATTCAATATGGTGAAATGGGAGCAGATCTACTTAACATAATGGTCATAAAATATGGTGGTTTTTTTTATTTTACTTTAATGATACAATTATTATGTTGCCATAGCCTGTAGGTATCTAGGTATTATGTAGAATATCTACTTATTAAAAATAAGCTAAGGTTATCTATACTAATATTAAATAGAGAAGTTTGTGAACTGTGAGTTTGTGAGTTCTGGACCAAACCGATTTTGAAAACTCTTTCACTTATAGGAAGCTACGGTAGACCTAAGTGACATAGGGTACTTTTTATCCCGACATTCCTACGGGAACTCCGAAGTTACCGTGGGTAAAACCGTGGGGGACCGCTAATTTTAATAATAAACGAAGCGAGTGTCAGTGTGTACGTAGAAAGTGAAACTTGTATAGGTAAAAGGAACAACAATATGTTTTTGAAGAAACCGTGACTTGAGACCCAAGCGGTAAGCAAGTCTATTGCCAATTGACCAGCGCATTACTTCCTGGCCTCTTTGTGATTAAGTGAATTTTATAAAATTTGAGACATTGGCACAGGCGAGGCATTTAAAAAACATATCTTTATTATATGTAAATCACATGTTACGTTGTTTGTCCGCGATGGACTCCGAAACTACTGAACGGATTTTGATAAAATTTTGTAACCATTTATAATATGGTCCAACTTAAAAGATAGGACAGTTTTTATCCTGGAATTCCCGCGGGAACTCCGGAATTAATGCGGGGAACTGCTTATCACCGTAAACTACTGTCAGGGGTAGATACAAAGAAGGACACACAGTTCTTTTTTCCCGGAATTCCCGCGGGAACTCCGAAATTACCGCGGATGAAATCGCGGGGGACAGCTAGTAGTTCTATAAATACACCTACCTGTTCTACGAGTAGTGCGTACCTAACTGTGCTTGTGGAGGATCACATAAGTTTTAGTAGTTACAATTATTATAAAGCAAAGTTTTCAATATTTTCATCCAGTTATAAATAAAATAACAGTACCTATGGAATATTAACACCCTGCAGTTTAGATGGATTTGTGTGATAATTATGAGTTGTTGCTCAGTATTACCACAGCATAAGGACCGATAGGTACTATGCACTATCCCTATTCTGTTGCTTTACGCTGTGAGTTCTGAAAATTACTTCATCCCAGACATTTGAGATGTACTCGATTAGATACTTAAGTCTTATTATTATTGATTTTTCCGCGGACTGTTATGTTTAAATACACTATTATCCTACACTATTATTCAAATACATTATTCTGAGTATATATTCAAATTATTTCAAGTAGATTATACTCATGTTTCTATGTTGTATAGGCGATAGAGTTCGGCAAATCGGAGCCCAGTTTGTTAGGGATCAGCAACGGATTCCCCCGGGAGCAGTCTGCGCTGTAAATTAACTTAGAGTTACTCTGTATGCAGACTTGCGCGACATCTAACGAGGTCCGAGACCCAACGGAATCTTGCTTGGTTACAAATTTACCAACAACTTTACGAAATGGGAATTGTGTGTCGTGGTTTAAGTTATGCCAGGTAGACAACGACGTGCCCTCACTACTAAATTTACCTTTCTCGTCACCGGATAAAATTTATTTTGATTTTATTAAAGGTTTCTTCCCCAGAGTTTCGTCTTTTGGAAACGCATTACTTCACTTTGTTCACACCAAAAAATAATAACAGCTGAAAGCGTTGATTGTAAAATAATATCATTGTGAA
Organism: Zygaena filipendulae; assembly: GCA_907165275.2. Taxonomy (NCBI): domain Eukaryota; kingdom Metazoa; phylum Arthropoda; class Insecta; order Lepidoptera; family Zygaenidae; genus Zygaena; species Zygaena filipendulae. Next base: position 6,483,746 of record OU015657.1, read on the forward strand.
ATTGTTCTGTTTTGGCATAAGTAGGTATGTATGTGGGTTTGTGTTTGCTAAATCTTAAAAATTAGTAGAAAAATTCACACTCAGTGTTGCAGATTGAAATAAATTGCTAAAACCAAAATTTGCTGAAATTAAAAACATAGGGGTCGATAAGTAGGTAAAGACCAAAAAATGCTCCCTGAATAAAAAGAGAGCTGCAGAGATCTTTTCCCGAAATGGACGTATTCCTTCAGCCGCTCTGTGTGCGAAAACATTTTTCTACCTCACGAGTACTTCTATCGGATAAGTGAATTACGAAGGAAACATCTCCAAGACTTCACCTTAGAATATGTAATATGATTACCGACCTTACCGACCGACTTATTGCCTACCCTACTCTACTTTTCCTTCTCAGTTGTAAAACACCAAATACATAAACTTGAGCAAAAGTGTAACCTGCTGTTGTTTTTTTTTAATGTATTTTTAGTATAGTTAACAACCTACTTAATCGTTAAAGACAAAATTCTGTTTAACGGATTATTATTATAAACCATTTCTTTAGCGTTGGTTAAAACAAAAAAGTAAATAGTTACGAAGAAAATCCACATATAAAGTCGATCCGTGAGTAGGAACCGAGTCGGGGCGCGGGCGGGCGCGGGAGGCGATGTTGCCGGCGCGCGCCGCTCGATAAATCGATGTGGTAATATAATGTTATGCGGCGGGACGACCTTGGGCGCTTGCAGGCTGCAAGACACACCCCCGGCCGGCTTCTCAAGTTCATTGCCAACCAAACGTCTTCAAGACAAGTGTTTTTGCGGACATTCAAGCGCACCCGAGCTAAGCCATTAAGAGGCAATGACATCGCACGACCGCTTCTCGCCCTCTCCACCTTACCTATACCATCACAGATTTTCATCATAAATATTAAAAAAGGTTAAAAAACCAGCCAAAATTAAGGATGCGTATACCACAACATGTCGAAAAAACCTTAAGTTTTTTCATAGGTAGGTATTTACTATTTAGCCTATTAGGTATATCAAAATTTTGACTTTTTATAGAGGCTTAAGCTACCCGTGAGGCCTTTAAGATGACTTTCCCACTGATATCAACGACAACACCTGACCTCAACGGCTTAATGTAGGTACACGTAATGCGTGTTATTGAGTAGGTAGTTCCGGATGGCCATTTATGGTCTTGATCATCAGTTCCATTTTACCAAATTGTGCTTTTCGAATTCAATGAATGATTTACCAAAAATAAAATACCTTAAACGCTATTCTCTTTCCTTCGATTTCTCCAAGATTCCATAATCAAAATCTGATTTTATGACAATCGAACCAACTCAGAAGCATAAATAATATTATAATACTACAGTCCGAAGTGTACAGACCCTTTCAAACTTAAAAATAATTTTAACCGTTTTAATCTAACCGTCTTCGAGTAATCGGTGTACGTACAGCCGAACATATTATAACTTCCTTCCTTTTTTGAAGTCGGTTAATAAATACCACTTAGTCCAGTCATTATCTCAAAGTATAAACGCACCCAACGTTGCAAACTTTCCTATTTACATATGTATATGGAGGTTGTAATCCATGACTTAATATTTTAATATGGTATAAAATCTATTAATTTAGGTATATGTGCATTACAATAATATGAATTAACTAAAACTTAGGAAGACAATAGAGTGGAAGGTTCATTAATTTCATCACAATATAAATAAGATCACTGAAAGTAGTTTTTAATACTTACTTAATAGTTCTTTATGATTTGTTTTTTTTATTAGTCTTCCCACGTAACTGACTCCCAAAATTAATCGTATTTTTATTAGGTACATCTAGTTATTAAGGAACGATAGGTATACCTACCTATATGTGGATGTTCTATCAAAATTATGCCAAATTTCAAGTTTCTACGTACATTGCATAGTTTTCGAGAAAAACCTCCCCGATAGATGGACGCGTTTTGGTTACATGTTTCCTAACAAGTGAAAATGTAAGTGAAAATTAGTATAAATATTTGAGTTTGTTTTTTACTTAGATCTTTTAAAAACTCTTTAATTTGAAAGGGTATACTACCCCGAAATTGGTCCCATATAAATAGAAAGAAAATAATACAACCCTAAGGAAAGGAAAACAGGGGATGATTGATTGTTAACTCACTTATTGCAACCAACCAGTGACCATGCATAACTTTAGCCAAAGTATAAAAAATGAAGTACCTATGTAGTAAAATTAGTAGATTTAGCCACAAAAAATTATGAAATAAAAACTTTAAACCCGATTATTCGAAGACAGATCACCCAATTTGAAAAATTCTTGTTTGTTTGAAAGGGTATACTCCCGAGATGGTCCCAAGTCAGGATCTGATGATGAGATCTTGGAGAAACCGAGGGAACTCTCCAAATATATAGTATAGGTTTGTGGTTCGATTAGATAAATTGCCACTTTATAAACTATAAACCAACCCACTTAAAAGCGAAAATTAAACAAAATTTAAACAACAAATTTAAAACCGACTTCCAAACAAACAAAAATGCACTATACTACAAATTTAAATATAACAAAATACGAATACGAATTTTCATCCGAAAGACAAAAATGCATGCGTGTATAATTATTATTGCTGTGTACCTACTACCCACTGATCGGTTCGAAGTCGGTGCCAAACTTGCTCGTGTCTGCCTACTTGGGTTGTTTTGTTCACGATGGCGCGCTCACACGTTTGCAATGTGGCGGGAGGGGACTTTTTCTATCTACCTATTACATATTTGGCTTGGCACTGACTCCAAAACCATCAGCGGCAGCACATACCAATAATAATGTTACGTGCATTTTGTCTTTCGGATTAAATCGGTAAGTATTTTGTTATATTTAACTTTTTTGTGTAGTGCATTTTTGTGTGTGTTTGAAGTCGGTTTTGAATTTGCTGTTAAAATTTTATTTATTTTTCTATTTTAAGTGGGTTGTAATAATTATCATCACAAGATCATAATCTAGACGCAATTGAGTTAGGATCAAATCGAAAACACAATCGAGTTTGAATCGAAATGAGAACTTTGCTACTTTTGAATCTTTGGAATCGTGTTTCTAACGAAGCTGTATCGAATTCGAATTTATCTGTCAAATTTCTAGATTTTATTAAATTGTCAACAAAAACAATCCATTTTATTGACTTGTTGGACGTGATCTTTAGACATTAACACAATTCAAATAAAAATTAGATTCAGACTCAAATCGTCTTCAAGAATTAGTCCCTTACCAACCGCCTCTTAAACATTTAAAATCCGACTGACCGACACAGCTTAGGGGCAGAGATATCTATGGGGTGCTGCTTTCATTTAGCCATGCATATTGCATAATAATAATTTTCCAAAAACCAAATCCAGATTTATGTGACTAACTAAAAGACGAAGATTTTAATAAATTCAGAACAACATTGATGTAGTCTGTATATTTTTACCTTAATTCTCTCTTTAAATACGACAAAACTCAACAAAATAATCCTCATTATTATAATTAATGCAAAACTGAGTTTGTTTGTTTGTAACGCTTTCACGGCTTAACGGCTCTACCGATAACCACGGAATTTTGTATGCTCGTTGTCAGGGGTACAGAAAAGGACATAGGGTACTATTTATCCCAGAATTCCCGCGGAAACACCGAAATTACCACACGCGGGGAACAGTTGGTATAGCTATATAGCTAAGTGAGTTAAACAAACTAAAATAAGACTCTGCTTAAACTAATTTTAAAGGTCATGAAACTAAATATTAAACGTGACCTTTATTCATTTTATTCAGCTAGATCGATATAACATCAGACATTGAATTCACAATCAGATATTTACGTATACTTACTTCAAAAGAGGGTACTTTTGAAGATTTATTATACTTAAAACAAAGAACGGATTTTCAAGCGGTTTTTACCAGTAGATAAGATAAGAGTGATTCATGACGAAGATTCATATGTATAGTTTATCCTGGAATTTCTGCGGGTGAAATCGTGACAACTAGTTTATGATAAAAATTACTCGTAGTGACAAGCAGTTTTTACGATTACCTACCAAAGGGTCTTGAACGGTAAGATTAAGTTATTAACCTAACTTTCACCCGTCAAAAAAGACTTTCACCCGTTTTCAATAACCTATCCATGATTTTTCTTTATGAAAATGATAAATTCTTTAATCCTAGAATGGTGGATATTAAAACGCTAATGCTATTTAATTTTTAATGATCATATAGGAAAATGTATTATTATCACTTTATTTTAGTAATTGTTATTTAATTCTAAAAGCAGTTGCAAATTATTATTAATCAATAAGAACTTTCACAATATTGTCATATATAAAGCCTATTTCTGCCATACTAAACATAAAATACCTGACTAAAGATGCAGGAAATATGCTTTCGATGCCCCCGGCAACAACAAGCGTCACAAAGCGAGCATGCATCCTGTGAAATTAACTCTATTTGCATTTAGATCAGATATTTTAAGCCAACGTCCTTCGAGGCTCGTTTTGTATAGAAATAGAAAGAAGGCTGTCCCCGAGGTCACTGTGTCACATTTATAATTTATGACTCACTCTACGCCTAAAGCAAGAATAAAACTAAATCAATGCCCAGTGACATACCGAATTTCTATACATTTTTTTTGTTTGTTACCTCAAAACTCTCGACTGCGTGAACCAATTTGGATGATTCTTTTTTTGTTTGAAAGGGTATGCTTCCACTTAGGTCCCATTGCCACTAAATCGGGGATCTGTACAATGTACATCCGTCTGTAGGTACAATCAAAAATTGTTTTATGACATTTTGATATTTATGCAAACATGACGTATGTCTTTTTTGGTAGTTATAATTTGAGTATTTTGCACATGACACAATATATTAAATCGATCGAAGACTTTGAAACATGAACTGAGTTTCTGATGGGAACTTCAAATTTGAAATGTTTGTTTCAAATTAATATTTATTTCCTTTGCGTGTTTGTTGTTTGTATTGTAATAAACTGGACACTTATTAAGTTTGTTTAATTAAGTAGGTACTTACCTACATTGTATGAAGTTTGAACTGGAATAATTACAACAACAAAAAAACAAAACGTTTGTGTCTTTTGTGTTAGTGTTCTAACACACACCTGTAAAAAAAGTCTACTTTGTTTCCACATTTTTAGGTAGGCACCTATTTCTTTTAGCTGCATCTCATCCGAGTTTTTATATGGATCTTTGAACCCTCGTTTCCAGGTTAGAATTAGTATAGATATTATATTTTCTCTACATTCTTTTTCTTACCACAAGAGTCACACGATAGAGAATAGATCAAAATTTCCTTTGTAGGTATAACGAGTTATTCCATTAAAGATTCTCCTAATAGCCGGTTATCTGTTTGCGTTGATAGGTTGGTTATGAGTACAACATCGTAGTTGACCACTCAATCACTCAAATACGGTTAGTTGACGCTTCGCTGAGCCTCATAGCCCCATAAATCGTTCCTAATTCTTCGCTGAATTCCTCCGCTGTGCTTTTTATCCGTGAGACGAATACAAACTTCGTATATTTCGTGACGTTACAGTATTCCTACGTTAGTTGTAACTAAAAGTAGAAAAATATAGTGTTTAAATATGTGATAATCCCTATTAATATTATAAATGTCAAAGTAACTCTGTCTGTCAGTCTGTCTGTCTGTCTGTCTGTAACGCTTTCACGTCTTAATAGTTTAACCGATCATCATGAAATTTTGCATACACGTTGTCAGGGGTACAGACAAGGACATAGGGTAGCTTTAATTCTGGAATTCCCGCGGAAACTCCGGAATTAACGCGGGTGGAACCGCGGGGAACAGCTAGTAGTAGTATTAACAACCTATGGAACTTTGCGATGAACATATTAAGTTATTTTATTTTATATACTCTTCAAAGTAACGAAAAGTTCCTGGATAAGCTGTAAAACTGGCAGTAGGTATGACCATAAATTTATTATCACGAAAATAAAGGTAGATACTATTAAAAATAGCCAAAACCTAGATTCCTCCACGCCCAAAGAATTCTAAAGGTAAATTTCGAACTATCCGAAACGTCTGCCATGTGCCGTGACTTAAGAAAAACATTAGCAGTAGTTTATCCATACATACACATACATACATACATATATACCTATACTATACTAATGTTTTAATATACCTACTTATACCTATACCAACATACCTATACCTATAGGTAATTTAAATTTTAGTTTATGTTTGTAATTCCAAATTAACAGCTTTTCACTAAATGCATATGAAAGTTTAAACAGTACTTACCTACATCAATACAAGCATCATTTTTTTTGTATGTCTGTCTGTTTGTTCCGGCAAATCTCTGGAACGAATGAACCGATTTTAACGGCACTTTCACTGGCGGGTAGCTGATGTGATAATGAGTAACTTAGGCTACTTTAATTTTAGAAAAAAAAAATTGTTCTTGTTATTTTGAAACTCACGCGGGTGAAACCGCAGAGCACAGCTAGTTTGTAATATGTTTGTAGATGGGCAATAGACGCAGTTTCCGGCTTCGCTCAGTGGCACTTGTCATGACACGCTGTTCCGTTTAGGGACGCACTCTATCCAGCTCTAGGCGCAGCCCACTTCATACGTCCTACCATTTACCACAGAACTAGCTAGAACAGGCATCGACTTACTTTAGTATGAATTCAGATGAAAACCGTTGTCATCGCATAATTTTCGCACACGTAATTAAATATATTAATAAGCGACATTTCCTTACGTCATAATGTATTGGGCAGGGGCAACTGTAGGGGTATCCAAAAAAACACGAGTTTTGATGTAAAGTCTCAGTTTATACTGAGACTTTACATTTACAAAACATAATAACTGCCTATATATATATTTATAAATCAATTATAAGATATATATACAGTTATTATGCAAGGTACTCAGGCAATTAATGAACATAAACCGTCTTGGCCATGATTGCCTCCAGGCTGGACTGTCCTTTCATTCGGCACAGTTGCTGTAGGCACGTCACAGTACCTGCGCCGAGTAGAAGGTAAGGTACTAGATAAATAGGTACTTTTTACTATTGTATATTTTTGTTGGACATTTACCTATAGATTTTAAAAAGGTATCATTTATTTATTTTGATTTAGTTTATTTAATTTATTCAATGAAATTTTTATTTAGTCTAATTTAGTTTATTGATTTTTTTATTTTTTTTTATTTGATTAACCTAATTCAATTTATTTTATTATTATTTTATTATCATTGTATGGGGGGGTTATTTTGCCTGAAATAAATGAATTATTATTATTATTAATCTTTTAAAATTATAGTACTGTATACGAAGGTTTGCCTCATCTATTTTACACAATATCCCATTTTTTACACTATGCACGTCTACATTTCAAGAAAGAACAATATTTTTTCATTCATCAAAGGAACATTGTCGACAAACTCCGTCAGGTTAAGTCAGTCGATTAATAAATAGTTCTGTAGTAGGTAATAACTAACTGAAACTAATAGGATGGGCACCTTGCTAGCTGTAAACAAAACCTTATCCCTTTTGTAAAACGAACGGGATGGATACCGACATATTTAGGTTTTATAAAACAGTTTTTCCCTATTTTTTAATGTATACAGTCATGTTGGTGTTTTTTTGGGTCAGCATAAAACATTCAATCCATTTAAATCTCTTTACTGCAAAAGTGTGAGCACAGAACAGAAAATAACAGATAGAAGGGACATCAACTTAGTTTAGTATGAAAACAGATGAAAACCAGCGATACCGGGTGATTTTTGCACACAAAACTATTTATTACGCACAATAAAAAACGCTTGAACGCTTTTTGGTTACGTTTTTACTCAGTCACTGTTTTCAAAATTCACAGTTTTGGGAATATTGTGGTAAATATAGGTACTTCTGATAGCAGCACAAGAAGTTTTGGGCAAGTAAGAACATTTGCTCTAACTTCCTTTGCAACGGTAACGCGCCTGCCCCGCGTACCTACATGTCCTCTTTAGTTAAGGTGTGAGAAACAATTAAATAATTGTTTTTAACCAACTTCCAAGAAGGAGGAGGTTCTATGTTCGATTGTATGTATATTTTTTTTTATGTATGTTCACCGATTACTCGAAAACGGTTGGACCGATTTGGAAAATTCTTTTTTTGTTTGAAAGGGTTTACTCCCAATTAGGTCCCATTGCCACCAAGTCGGGATCTGATGATGGGATCTTGGAGAAATCGAGGGAACTCTTCAAAAAATATAGGCACACCTATAGCAACTTAGGTATTTTTTTATAGTAAATCGTTCATTTGCTTTTGGAAAGCAAAATTTGAAGAAATGGAACTGATGATGAAGACCACAGATGGTCATCGGAACTACTCAACAATATTACGTATTTCACGGGTTCCGATTGGAGCGATTTCAAAAATTGATTTTTTTGTTTGAAAGGGGATACTCCCAAATTGATTTCATTGTCACCAAGTCGAGATCTGATGATGGGATCCTGGAGTAATCGAGGGAACTCTTCAAAAATTATAGGTACATCTATAACGATTTTTGTATTTTTTAAAGTAAATCGTTTATTTGCTTACACGTAATTTTGTGTTGATTGTATACCTCTATTTAACGTGTGAATTTTCCGACTGACTCTGCTTATAAGATAATGAACCCTTACTGCCTTAGGTAGATAGGTAGGTAAGGTTTCGTTATGTACATACTATTTTGTTTTATACTTACTTTAAATACAGATAAATCTAATCCTTATTATTATAAATGCGAATATGAGTTAATTATTTTTTTGTTTTGCTTTCCTACTTTAACCACTAGACCAATACTCATGAAATTTTGCATACACGTTGTCAGGGGTACAGAGAAGAAGTTTTTATCTCTGAATTCCTGCGAGAAACCTGAAATTAGCTCAGCTGAAACTGCGGGGAACAGCTAGTATTCTATTATAATAAAAGATAACAAATGTTTCTTAGGGCCGAAGTCATATTGCCGCCAACTGCACCAGATGCAGTCATAATGCACGCTCTTGTGCTTTCTGTCTGTTAATGTCTGAGAAGAATGAGGTCGTAATATCAAAACGCTAGAGTGGGACTTATTTTATTGTGAAAGTCATCGACAAAATATCGATTCTCTGCATGTGATCGCCGACAATTAGAGTCAAGCGTTTTATAAAATTGACGTTATTAACAGGCACTGTATCGATGTCAGTTTCTTTTATTTGCTTTCTGGTCTCTCACATTATACCAAAAATATAATGTCTTTGTACAGAAGAAATCAGATTTTCTATTTCTATTTTACGTCTTCTTCGATCTATTGGTTTTTATTATTTTTATTATTTTAATCTTCTTTACAGTAATAAAAAGGTGTTATTTATTTTTATACTTATAATTTTCTATTTCGGTTCTTTTCTATATAACTATAACTTTTTGCATAAATTATAAAATATTTTTTGATACTTTAACGTTAATTTGTTTGTATTTGACTTCCACATCACTATCAGAAGCGACGCGCGACGTAGCAAGACTGCCCTCTGTTGAGCTCGAGTATTAATTGAATTATTTGAATGAATCCGACGCTTCCGCGCCGTGCAGTTGGCTGACTGCAGGATATGCCAATTGCCATTTGAAATAATATGTAGCTCTCTTTCTCTTTACGTCCGAACAATAGAAAAATATTTTTTTCATGTCTTTTTTTTTATTAACATTGAAAGGAAAGTATTTTTAGCTAATAAATAGTTAGGTAGGTAATAATATTATATGTTGCAGATAAAATAAACTGAGAATGTTTAATTAAAACGCGTAAAGTGCTTCTTAATGAATATAAATTATTATTAATCTATTCCAAAAGTTGAATATACAAGGTATATCTTAATTTGTGTTACTTCTAAGTATTATAAGTACTTGTTTCGAAGTGAACGCATCACACTGCTCGTCAATTAAGCTTGTTAACTGAGTTATACAACTTACTTTAAAGAGCTACCAATTCTCGGTGTCATGAACAAACTCCTTAATCTGTTTATTACATGAAGGTTTTTGTTGTGAATACATATTATTAAAAAAATACAAATAGATTTATTCATCCGTATTCGGTTTAGAATACTTAGAATAGAATAGAATAGTAATATTATTATTATAATAAAAAAAACCGGTATTTTTTTCTCAGTTGTACTTATTATTAAAATTGAAAACAGTTTATTTAAATTATTACCTTAGTAACACAAGAGTCGAGAATTTTTTTAAATGAGGCCTACGAAAAGTGCTACGTATATTCGTAGCATGTTTATAAAACATAGTAATTTTTAGCGGTTATGTAGAAGTTGTTTTTTCCATAAACTATAATTTATATTTGTTGAAATCTACGTTCACTTTTCTATATTATAAAGATGAATGCAAAGTTACACAATTAATGTCACATATTCATAAAATTCTTAAGGAGATTATACAACACTTAACCGTATCTTACTAATATTATAAATGCGAAAGTTTGTAAGAATGTATGGATGGATGGATGTTGTTACTCTTTCACGAAAAAACTACTGGATGGATTTAAATGAAACTTTACAATAATATAGCTTATACATCAGATTAACACATAGGGTACTTTTTATCCCGGAATTCCCGCGGGAACTCTGAAATTAACGCGGTTGAAACCGCGGGGCACATCTAGTGTTTAATAAAGTTTGTAGTTATCATAGATGGAGCACTTTGTGCGTACCAACGCTGTATTAATTTTAAGAAATTTTGTGATGCCAAATAAAGTTATGTCTATGTCTATATTATGTGTTACACTAATATCTTTATCACAGATATTGTTAAATATTTTCGCTTGTCGATATTTTGGAAAAAATATGGGTATACCTATACTTTATAGATTCTTTCTATCACAGCTCAATAGTTAATCATGAGGCGTGTATAAAAAGAAACTATACTTTCCAATCTGTATTCTTTTTTCTCTCTTTTAATATAATATTGAAATAGTAAAAAGCTGAAAATTCACAAACAACGCGAGGCGTAATTCCCTTAACATGACTTACTATTCTCGCGGTCTTCTAAGAACAGTCAAGATAACCTGTGAGTATAAAATTATGTAACATTAGCTGACCCTCTTGGTTCCACCCGCGGTAATTTCGAAGTTCCTGCGGGAATTCCGAGATAAAAAGTACCCTATGTCACTCAAGATCACTTTAGCTTCCTATAAGTGAAAGAATTTTCAAAATCGGTTCAGTAGATCCAGAGATTACCCCCTACAATGTCACAAACTCACGAACTCACAAACTCCGGAGATCCCGAGGGAATTCCAGGAAAAAAAGTACCTTATATCACTCTGGATCACTGTAGATCCCTATAAGTGAAAGAATTTTTAAAATCGGTTCAGTAAATCTAGAGATTATAACCTCACAAACTCCGGAGTTTCTGCGGGAATTCCGGGAAAAAAAGTACCCTATATCACTCAGGATCACTGCAGTTTTTAAAAGTGAAAGAATTTTCACAATCGGTTCAGTAGATCCAGAGATTACCCCCTAAACCTCACAAACTCACAATCTCCGGAGTTCCCGCGAGACTTCCGAGATTTAAAGTACTGTTTGTCACTCATAATCACTGTAGCTTTTTATAAGTGAAAGAATTTTTAAAATCTGTTCAGTAGATCCAGAGATTACCCACTTCTTACAAACTCACGAACTCACAAACTCCGGACTTCCCGAGGGAATTCAGGGATAAAAAGTACCTTATATCACTTTGGATCATTGTAGCTCCCTATAAGTGAAAGAATGTTCAAAATTGGTACAGTTAGGTAGTTGTTCCACCGTGGTTTTACCCGCGGGAAATTCGGAGTTTTCGCGGCAATTCCGGAATAAAAAGTACCCTATGACACAGGTAGTTGTTCCACCGTGGTTTTACCCGCGGGAAATTCGGAGTTTTCGCGGCAATTCCGGAATAAAAAGTACCCTATGACCCTCAGGATTACTGCAGCTTCCTGTAAGTGAAAGAATTTTCAAAATCGGTTCAGTAGATCCAGAGATTACCGCCTACATTCTACTACGTCACAAACTCATAAACTCACAAACTTTTGCTCTTTATAATATTATTATATATTATATTATATATATTATATAGTATAGATATGTAACACAACTAACTATAAGGGCCCCTCTTCCTAACACAGTGCAACTGTCTGGCCAGGTGCACGGCATGTTTTTTGCACGGTAAATCTACACAATATAAATCTACACTAATATTAGTTAAAAGGAAAAATTTGATTTTTTGTTTGTTTATTACGATTTAACTCAAAGAACACTAGACTGATTTCAATATTTCTGTGAACATTAGAATACTACATCATAGGCTATATTGAAACCCAAAATTCGGGAACTCCGAAATTACCGCGGTGCTAACCGCGGGGAATGTGGTACAGTCATATCACTATGTTCAACACGACTAAGAGCCTAACTGTGAAATGTATGGTATTATGTATGAAATAATATCTTTGTGTACGAAACTGTGTGATGAGATAAGTTGCTAGGTACTGCAAACATAGCTACAAACACCCAACGCCAAGTTCAGAATTTTTATACCTACTATACTAGGAAATATGATACGACATTGTTCAAGTAGGGCGATGTCTGGTAATTAATATAATATCTTCTATCCATACATCTATTTCTATTCTATACGTCATGTTCATATAATCTTAAATGTATAAATCAATATTTGTTCCTATTCAGAGAGTATTGGAAATTCAGTTTCTAAGAGGGTGGAAAAGGAAATGAAACATGGTAAACTAATGGTTAGTTTACAAGTTATAAAAATGTTATTGGGTTCATTGTTTCAAATAAAGTTATCCCAGTGCAACAAAGAGTTCCCGAGAGAATGCAGAAATGTATTCAGGGCAAACCGCGGGCAGTACCTAGTGAGTAATATTAAAAACTTTTAGGGAGCATCTTGAGCAAATGAAAATATATATGGGATTAGTAGGATTGTTGTTTGTTTGACTTTCAAGTTTGCAAAACTTAATCGATTTCTTGAACAATAATTTCACTCAATTGAGATTTATGGTGTGAATGTTTTATACCTACTCATATAAGGATATAAAAAGTAATTTGTCATTATCTACCGCTTCGAAAAATAAAGCTGTAAATATTTTTCTTTTTTTCATTAAAATAAATAAATTATGCAAACATAGCGTAAATACATACTATAAAATACACTATACATACACCCAGACTCAGTGTAATCACAAATGTATGTACATCACATGAATATTTATCCTGATGCGGGAATCGAACCCGCGACACCTGGCGTAGCAATAAGGCAGGGTCGCTAACCGCTACACCAATGGTGCTGTCAGAATATACTATGTAATTGTAAGATATACGAATATAATAACACCATAAAATTTTAACGTTTACTTAGTTTACTAATTAGAGTAATAAATAAAGGTATTCCATGCAAATCACATAAGTTATGTGATTGCATGAAATACCTTTATTTGACATAACATACTTACAAGTACACAAACACAACAGGTGTAAAGTTACTGACTGTTGACCTTGATTGACAGTTCGTATACGTCGAGGGTGGGATGTGATCGTCACTTGTTGTTGCAATGTTCACATACATTCACTCGCGTTTTGTACATTAACAGAGTAATTAGGCAGACAAGCGACAGATACGGTACGACTCGGTCAACGTCCCAGAGCAGACTGAGCAACGGGCTCGGTGGCGAACAGGGATGCCAGTATCGGGACTGAAAATTGCTCTACAAACTCCATAAAATCAAATACAGGAATAAAACTAGAAACTTAAAACATTTTTCCAGCGACATGACAATGATAAATATTTTATTAGGGAACTCAATTAGCGTATAATAAATCATGTTAATTATTTAAATATACCTTTTTTTCCTCCTTCAAGCAAACAGATACTTTTTAGCATTTCTTCATGTTAATAAAATGCGTGATGAATAGTTTTTTAGTGTGAAGCCATAAAAAGGGCTAATCTCTTAAGACGGCTGATCCTGCGCTATATTTCTCCAGTTTATTGACTAACACAGATTTCTGACCACCACTACATAATATAGCACTTTTAAATTAATCTTACTTGAGTTTTATTCCGTAGACCAATATTAGTTGTTATTTATCAAAAATTATAGTAAAATTTTGATGTAATATGTACCTACCTAACAATGGAAAAATCATAATAATTATACGTAAAACTACTTTATAATTAGGTACACCACCAATTATATAGTTTATGTTTGAAACTTATAATAAGAACATTGCTTTCTAAACCTTTTTGTGTTTTTATACCAATATACCTACAATTAAACCAAAATATCATAGTTTTTAATTTATTCAAAATTTTATTAGTTACCCAAAAACAATATGTTCCCCATTAAAATGGGACATTTAAATACTGGTAACACTCACAGTGGATGATCAGACCTCCCGACCAGTATCGCACCCGGACTAGGGCACCCCATATACTAAATGTTTACTGTACAACGTCTCTACCGATTTCTACTAATTCCGTTACTGGCTAAATATGGTGCAATTGGTTTTATTCGCTATATTGAGCAAGAATGTACTGGCTAGAAGAAAATATTGTCTTAGAACCTTTAGTTTTATTTACAAATCAGTACATAGTTTCCGGAGCGTAGCACTTCGAAAACGATAAAATAATTGCAGATTCGTGGTTGTAGTTTTTCCATTCCTGAATTTTGGGGTAAAATTAGGGCATGCCATGAAAACTTTGTTAATTAAATATGTTGTTGACGGCGTAATGAATAAACAATAAAATCGTATTTGATGCGGAAGGGCTGCGGAGCGGCAGTTCAGCTATTCAAGTTCAGATTTAATAAGTTGTAGTTCGTAATTTGATCAAAACAATATATAGGTATCTATCCTATGACACTTAGGTACTTACAACTTATCCTTAGATAAGTTCGTATCAGTCCTATAATCCTATCATCAGATCTTAGATCCTATCAGCTTCCAGCTGTCTGTCCCTATTTTCTTAGATGTTTAAAACTACGCAACGGATTTTAATACAGTTTTTTTAATAGATAGATAGAACGATTCAAGAGGAAGTTTTATGCGTGTAGTTTATTCCGGAATTCCCGCGAGAATTTCGAAATTACCGCGGGTGAAACAGCGGGGGACAGCTAGTGTTGAAATAAAGAAAATAAATGAAATAATATTTTTTTGGAATGGGTTCATTAGCTCCAGAAATTACCAAAATACCAAATTACCCCTACCTACAACCAAGCTTAAGTACGAACTTATACAAACAGACCTATTTATAAATCTAGATTTGAGTGAATTCAGTGGCGGATTTACACATTTGCTGCCAGTGCAGGCTATTTAAATTGGCTGTTGCTAGTCGTCCACTAAGCGGACGAATTATAATCGCCCGCTAAACGCAAAATGTATTGATGTTTCCTAACGCTCTTTTTTGTTACGATATTTGCACGCCGATTGAAAGACATACATACATCACATTACTATGTGATATACAATTTTTGTCTAAAAATAAATTGTATATGGCACTGTAAAATTGTAAATACCGTTAGCTTATAATCTCTCGCGATATTGTAAATTGTCAAAAGATCGTGAACTGTAGGTACCGTCTTTGGCGCATCGCCGGCCGCTGCCGCGGCACGCCCGCTACGCTCGCGCTCGTTCGACTCGCCTGACGTGCGTAAATAACTAGCTGACCCCCGCGGTTTCACCCGCGGTAATTTCGGAGTTCCCGCGGGAATTCCGGGATAAAAAATACCCTATTTTACTCAGGATCAATGTAGCTTCTTATAAGTGAAAGAATTAAATAGGTTCAGTAGATCCAGAGATTACCCCCCTTCAACCTCACAAACTCACAATCTCTCGAGTTCCCACGGCAATTCATTGCAAGATAGAAAGTACCTTACGTCACTCAGGATCACTGGAGCTTCCTATAAGAGAAAGAATTTTTAAAATCGGTTCAGTAGAATCAGAGATCACCTCCTACAATCTCACAAACACACACACTCACAAACTCCGGAGTTCCCGCGGGAATTCCGGGATAAAAAGTACCCTATATCACTCAGGATCACTGTATCTTCCTATAAGTGAAAGAATTTTCAAAGTCGGTTCAGTAGATCCAGAGATAGCTATTCTCCCGTGGTAGCTATTCTCCGGAATACAAAGTACCCTATGACACTCAGGATCACTGTAGCTTCCTATAGTTCACAATCTTTTGACAGTTTACAGTTTACACTCTCGCGAGATAGATTATAATCTAACACTATTTACAATTTTACAGTGATATACCTATCTCTCTGTCAACCCAATGGTTAACTGTTAGAGAATGCCGCAAGGCATTAAGTTCGCCATAAATATATTTACAATAATATATTGACAACCTTTTTTATGAATTTATGTAGTTTAGTGGACAACTAATAATAATAATCCGCTTAGTGGACATCTCACTGATTTAAATTTTGCGCCCCCTACCGTCTACAATTCGATAGGTAGATAGGTACCATAGTTCAAAATGATGTTAACTGCATTTTTTATCAATGGAATTGTAACCTTTAATGATTCGTGTACTAGTGGATCAAAGTGTCAGTTACTAGATTTTTTTGATAACCCAACAATATACTTACGAGTGCGATTGCACAAGAAACAGTTTTGCCGCCCCTAAAATCTGCCGCCCTAGGCAAACCTAAGGTGCAGAAATGGCAATGTGGGCGTCACTACACGAGTCTATTATTATACCTAATCTCTTCGGACGAAGTATCTATTAGTGAAATGATGACTTTTATTATATATCAAACGTTCTTGAATTGCAATTTTATTTGTTTTGGTTGAAGAAGCGTGCAGGTATTAAAGGAAAAGCATTGTAATTTTCATTCAGAATAATTCATTTTCATCCTTATTTCTTCTTAGTACCTATTTGTAAATGAGCTCAAGTCGATGTGGGTCAAGGTTAAACAACCTCAATCGAGGGTAAGAGCCTAAGTGGTTAGATGAGTAGCTCCGGATTGGCGCGACGCCGCGTCTGGGGCGGAGTGACAGAGTACCTTTGACTGTGACTTATTTGACAAAACTTACAATCAGTAGTAGAATATGTATAGAATAGGGTAGCCGGTAGATCAAAAGATATAAACCGCCAAGAATTGAAGTTTTTTGCCCTTCTTGTTTAAACTTTTGAATCTCAATTGCAGAATTATCTATCATCAGAAATAAGGCATTTTACCGTATTGTTAGGTTTTATGTTCTACTTTATGTACCTAGTATGTTTTTTTTTTAATATTATAATACCGATATCTTTTTAAATCTTATAGTAGTTTATAAATCAAGTAATATCTAGTTGAAAACCGCCAAGAATTGAAGTTTTTTGCCCTTCTTGTTTAAACTTTTGAATCTCAATTGCAGAATTATCATCAGAAATAAGGCATTTTACCCTATTGTTAGGTTTTATGTTCTACTTTATGTACGTAGTATGTTTTTTTTTTTAATATTATAATACCGATATCTTTTTAAATCTTATACTACCTACTTGATTTTTTATAACGGATGGCGCTAAAGTCTCACTACTACCGTATCATCAGTAGTTTGGAACCTTTCAGATAAAACTAGCTTATTCTATAATATATAACGGAGCAATTCTGAATCTACCATTATACAAATTTACTATTTATGCTTCTAACACATACACGATATGATGTACCTACCATCTATTTATGTACCTTACTTACCTATATCTACCTACCTATAAGTAACTGTAAATTAAATTTTATACACCGAAAATAAAGTAGGTAAAAGAAAAGAAGTCCTAAAACTTATTGAAGATGAAATTACGCCTATCTCTAAGCACTAAAATTAAAATTACTTACTAAAATTGTGTTGCCTTTCGTTGCTCCGGGTCCGACTGAAAACCCAGCACTTTGGCCCCATGCCAAATAAGATTCTGAGCAGCTGTAAACCCTTTTGGCATATCTAGGTATATCTACAAATTTTTACTATTACGCAAGCATTCTTCATTTTTTATGCAAGTATCCTTTGGTTTTTTATTCTGTCACTGCGTATTGGTGTATATTGTTGTAACTAGCTGTGCCCCGCAGTTTTACCCGCGTGAGTTTCGGAATTCCTGCAGGAAGCAACAATTTTTTTCTAAAGTAAGCTATCCGGCAGTAAAGACCCGTTAAAATCGGTCCAGCCGTTTCAGAGATTAGCCGGAACAAACAGACAGACAGACAAACATTTAAAACAATATTATTTCATGTAAGTAGATATAGGTAGATACCTATCGTGTATTCTTTTACATGCATTTAGGGAAAAGCTGTTAATGTAGAATTTCAAACATACTACATGTCATTTTATTTACTTATATACTTATGTTTTGTATGGATATTTTTTTTATTTATTTATTCTTCTTGCACTTAAAGGTACAAATGGCGAACTTAATGCCTTGCGGCATTCTCTAGCAGTTAACCATTAGGTTGACAGAGATATGTAAGGGACGGGGTGTGCAATCAACGGAAAAATCTAAAAAATAATAGTATAATATATTTTTTAGGTTTATTTTAATAAAAATAAACCTAAAAAAACTAACTGTTATAAAAAAAAACACAAAGATATGAGCTAATAACTATGTAGGTATGTAAGCCTTCACATTTGAAATAAGGTTAAAAATAAGTACCTCTGCGGCTCTTGAGCCTATATACCTAGCGCTCTTTTGGCGTTACGTAAGAATAACGTAGGTAAAAGTAGTTATCATAGATAAATCAAATATGTATGGCCCTTTTTCTCTATGACCAACAACATTTTCCTTGCCCATAACGCGCGTCCTTCAAAAACACCCAGATGACAAAATATTAGAAACTAGTTATGCCCCGCGGTTTCACCCACGGTAATTTCGGAGTTCCCGCGGGAATTCCGGGATAAAAAGTACCCTATGTCCTTCTCTGTACCCCTGACAACGTGCATGCCAAATTTCATTCAAATCCGTTCAGCTGTTTTTGCGTGATTGAGTAACAAACATCCAAACATCCACACATTCACATTTATAATATTAGTATAGGATTAATATTCTGTATACCATAACGCATCTTGTAAACGTATTTTTTTTTTAAGTGAAACTTTGATCGCGAGTAAAAAAGTTTCTGGGGCGTGTTATCTTCTGCGGCGTGTTATGGTCATAGTAATAATGGGGCCCTGGCATGGTAACTTATTGGGATAAAAGGAACATTCGGCGTTTTATGATTTCCTTATTTGATATTATTTTTTACAAAAGAGAGAGATGAATGAGTTCGACCGAGGCATTTAGTGCTTGCTAACACAAGAGGAAGGCTGCAGTCTGTGAGGACAAATAATTTTATACCTACGGCGCATCGTGTACCTAAACTGTAAGGTACGTACCTATAGGTAAACGGGAGACTTATTGACGATTCGATTTTTGTCTCAAATAAAAAAAAACGTAATTAAATCACTTAAATAATAAAAATTTTGGCGGGAATCGAAGATGATGGTGATGGTGGATGGTGGTTTATGTCAAAAAATGCAGTTTTCAAGATTTTTTTTTGTGTTAAAAGACAAATGTAATGTACCTACCCACGCAACGAGCTGATTTCTTTGGTGTCCTTCAAGAGCTCCGAGACCGATTTTATGGTTTTCAATTTCAAACCGTACAATGATACTAAATGCTCAAATAAATAGGTGTCTACAACAAATAAATTTATTTTATTTTACTTGAAACTGTGGCTAAATGTATTATACCTAATATGCAAAAGTCCAAAGAAGAAAGGAAGAAGTTGCCGAAGAGTTTACCTACTCTATAGGGGTACCTAATTCAAGGCGTCCTTCCATAGTGAATTATCTTTGCCTCTTGACTTTGTCATTCACCAGAGTAAACCCACGTTTTAAACCTTTTCTCGCTGTTTCTGTTAGTGTTTTTTTTTAGATATTATTTATATTTTTACATGTAGAAAATCATTATTACCTATGAAGGATTTAAATAAATTGTTTAAAATTACACTCCATATACATATAATTAATAGATAGGTATAGTAATTAAAAGATCATCAAATTAATGAAACAAATATATTTCGTTACGAAATTAATTACCAACAAATCCATTTTTCAACACGTTATCAAACCATTTCTCAATTATAATAGGAAAAATGTGCCTTTTTTAAAGTGCCAAATATTAATGCCCTACACAAATACTGGTACCGTTCATGAGATCATTGCATTACACACGATGCATTCAAGGTATATTTAAAACACGAACAATAATATAATCGCAATTTATTGTTCTCGGTAGCAGTATTCGTGCAGCTGAAATTTTTACGCCTAAATAACACTACAACACACATATTTATTGCACATTTAGAAATTTCGTAAAGTAGGTACCTATTTTTTGTCTTTTTTTTTCTTACTTTTAGAGATCCAAGACATTTACTATAATTTTGCACATCAATATTTAAAGAAACAATATACACAATAGCGTTTTTTAGGTAATTTAGGTAAGTATATTATCATAATGTATAATACACATCCAAAATATGGAACTATGCCTAATATAGTTTTGGACAATGGACAATAATTATATTCAAAATAAAATGGACACGTTAACTCACAAGATTAAAAATTTCCAATATTTCAAAATTCCTGACGCTCTTACTATTCATTCTTAAACAACATAGGTGTGTTACATAATATTATATACTTATAATGTGACCAATAGTAGATAATGATATCTAAACACAAAAGTAACGAAAATTAGTGCACAAACGTGAGGGTGAGTTACATGTTAAAGTAATTTTACACGGTTCATTAATTTGAGGACCGAACTACGTACCGCAGATGATCGCATGTCGCTACCGCTTCGGAACCCCTCGATACATTTCCTGCTCTTTTAGACGAATTGACAATCTATGATCGTTTCCTCTAAAGAAAACGAAGAAACGTATCGTCATTTCACGTGGTCATGCGAAATTGAACTTTTGATTTGACGAGTTCCTTAGTTTTCTACAGCGATAACGATTTAAATACACTGTCAACTTGGCTAAGGGTTCTGAAGTACTTAACTAATTCACGCTTACATACAACGCCACGAATGTGCCGTCGGCGACGATCAATGCGTCGTGCGTTGGTGCTAATTCGTGCGCAGCGATCCGCGACATCATGCACCGAGAGAAACTACATAGATAAACTGAATAATATTAATACGAAGAGCAAACAAACGGCCGTGTGATATCGACTGATTTACTATCCATCAATTCGACAGGAGAGCGTAGGCGCACATGTAGGGTGCAGCCTTCTGATTTAATTTATAAGGTTAAAGATTTTCTACACAGACAGTTGATGTGAAGTAGGTATGATGTAAGAAAATACATGAAAATATTTATATTCTTCAAATATCAATTCACGGTATTAAAAATTACACCTAGGTATAAAAAAATTATACCGAGACGATTTAATTACCTATTCTTAAGGCCATAAAACAATTTTACTTGGTTTACAAATATTATCATTACAATAATTATGTAAGCATTTTATATTTAAATGGAACCTATAAAGTATTTCTATCTAGCGGAACCTGTAGTTACATTAACCAACATTTATTTTATTATAAACAGAAACAATTCATGATAATAAAAAATAAAAATACTAAGCCCGGGACTGAGAAAACCATTTTTCAATTTTGTACGAAATAATTTTTTTAATTTTAATGAACACGATGGAACTTTTCGCTAAATTATCGAAAGTCAAAATATGAAAAAAATAAAATAAAAAATAGTTCTATTGTTTACAATTACAATGCGAGACCATAGTTTCAAATACTTGGACACGATTGGAGATTTTAAATAAAAAAATATTGCTGAAATTTTATATCATAATAGAGTTATGTGGTTATTTATATTATATCAATTAATTAACTATGGAAGTTTTAATAAATAAAATGTCTCTGAAAAACAGTTTTCTATCACATATCATTACACATTGTAGCACCACGCGGTTAATAGACCCATCTACTTTAACTACACTTACGCTCTATTCAACTTTGTATATGGAGATGTATAAAAACACCTGAAAAATAATTTGAAGTTAGTTGTATAAAAAATTCTGTATAAATTATGTTTACAGTTTAAATAAACTCTCTTATTGTTTTATGTAGTAAAAACTATTGAGACTGTATTTTGGCATTTTTTTTAAACTTTCTAAATCAACTTCTTATTTTATAATTTAATTACATATTGACTGTGAAACTTCTGGCCTACGTTAGTTCTACCCAAAATCAGTCTAGGTTCGACCGTGGTTGCTTAAGCTTGCCGCGAAGTCAGTGGGTAGCGCGGACCCTCGACTTAAAGTAATATCACAATCATTGCAACCACCACAAATCATTTACTATCTTAAATATACTACTCGCTTCTCAACAATACCATAACAACAGAAAATTATAAATACTTGTCCCTAATTTCGAATTACACATTTTTTTCTACACCTCGCCATCAGCACAGGTTTACTTCACTCTTCACCTATCACATTTAAAAAAAAAAAAATTTGTTGCGTTTTCATAAAGATCTGAAACATATCAAATATTTTATTCCAGTACTATTTCTTTAACTACTTACAACAACATAAAAAAGAATATAATAACATCATGTACATGATAAATCTTTCTAACAACCTATAGGTAAAATAATTGTTGTATTTATCTAAAAAATAAGTGATCAATAAAAGAATGAAACTCAAAAGCAGACAAAAGCTAATTACATTAAATAAAAATGAGTTCTCGCAATGAAATGAATTAAAAAGAAAAACTCTATAATATGTACAGTACATGGACGGAGATATATAAAAGTTTTTAAAGTGATAAAATTGTGCGTCATATCGAAATTGCATTTGAAAATGAACGCCTAACTCACGAGTTAGCCCTTTTCGTCTCAAAGCCATTCATAACCCTATTAATTCTTAAAAGTCGAGTAAGTATTCCCCAACACAAGAACAACAGCATCTTTACGGTTAACGGTATAATGCCCATCAAGCTCACAGTCGACGACGGTTGTATTAAAAGAAAAAGTGAAGTTGCATAATATTTTAAAAATTAATTCTATATCTCTGAGATATGTGGATAAATGTATTCACTTGACTCGTTAAATCAGCGTTCGCTGTTTATCGGAAACTTTATTTTGTTTAGAATTTTAATCTAATTTATCACATTTGACCTGGTTAGCACACGCATATTTACAAATTTTACGGTGCTTGGTAAGTAGGTATATTTAATTTTATTTAAAATTATTTATAAGTAGATATATATATTAAATTCATGTAATAATATCAGAACTAAGTATTATTTATGTTACAAGAACAGATACAAGAATACCACACCAACTTTTAATGCTACGAGAAATTTATTCAGAATAATGCACCACTCAAAGTTAGAATAGAACACGGAATCACGTAAAATAGAATAAAATGCAGCTATAATGTAACGTGTGTGTTACAATATAAGCGTAACTATTTAGATACTACATTTTGGTCATATATATTTTACAAACTGTTCCATATTACATTATTATAAAATTGAACATTTACGAAATCATTAAAGTCCACATTACGATTCATGTAACTTTGAGTGGCGAAGAACTATACAACTATAAGACACTAAATTACACCACAACATCAAGTAACTACCACTTATTGTTTAATTTTATTATTATAAAAACAGTCAACATCAATTTCGAATAATATTTTAAATGTATATTATATAAATTTGCGTTATGGCAAAATATGTACACTGAAGATATTTCAGAGTCATCAAGTTATTTCAATGCACAGTAAGACGTGTTTTATTAAACTCTTGAATGGTCATTGGCGTTGATCACTATATTTCATTTGATTATTGTGAGCTATAGTCACCAGTAACTAGACACCGGTACACAAACTCGCTGGTAACCACAGATGCGTTATTTTAAGGTTTATAAAATAATGTGCGAACACGAATACGCGAATTACCTATGCCAGTTTTACGTCCAGTCTTATTCTATTCACACTGTATTGCATTTAAGAGTATTTTAGTAGTAAAAATAAAATAATCCGAGTATTGCTTCTCATACTATACTAGAAGTTCTCGACTATCTAAAGTAACCTATTTCATCCCTCTGGCAAAGTCACTAAAATATTATATTATATTTTTAAACTGTTTAACAATGAAGAACAAACAAAAATTATAAATTAAAACAATATAAAATAAGTACCTTCTGTTTATGTCAACATTTGCTAAATCAGTTATACTTAATATTATTTAAATTTCTTTATATTTTCCTGCACCCGGTTATTTCGTTGTATTGACAATTAGACTTAATTCTTGTGATAAAAACACGTTTGTTATTTATCTGTTACAAGTTACTGAATTAAAAAATACTGACCTACGTGTCTTATACAAAATGCACGATTTGAAATAGACAACAGGATAACTTAGTTTATATTATCGTTTACCTACTGTTTAATTGACAATTAAGTCTGTTTGGATCGCGTCCCACGTGATAAGACAGTGCAAACGTACCTACTCAAATAGAACAATGAAAAATAAATCCTCGTGCATTCAAATGTTCTTGACAGCACAAAATCGTCAAATGACAAGTTCAGCTTTATAATTCTCGTTTTTTATTGTTGGAGATTACCTACATACCTACATCAATCATTTGCAGATATTTTCCTGTATACATAAATATCAAATGTATTTTCGTTACACGGTAGGTAGGTACCTACACCATGTAACGAAATCAAAACGACAAAAATACTACTATCTAGGTACAATCGCGATCACCCGTGAATCGTGATATTTTTTCAAGTTTACTCACTTGAATCATATAATTAAATGTCAAATTGAGCGAGCTTCACGAATTCGATTAGCTGATAAGTGTTATTATTTCACAAAAGAAGCAGTAGCCTAACTTAAGATACCTATTTAGAAGAAGTTGGAAAGTAAATTGTTAGAGCCGTTTCTGGCGCTCTGTTGTCAATTTCTTTTTTCTTTCGAAAAATAATGGTTAAAACATTTTAGCTTACTTATTTTTAGGTAAAAAGTATGAAAAAGAAAAAGCTCGTTCCTTGAATTACATTAGGCTACGTCATAGGCCAGTTCCTTGTCAGTCGCCTTGTCTCTTTTTAGAGGAAAATAATTTTTATAAGAATTACGTACAGTCCATTCTCTATGTCAAATGGTATGTAAATGCGAGTTTTTGACAAGCACTTGTGTTTACTGCGCACCATGGAGACACTTTTACACCTTTAGATTATAGTCCAGTGATTTGGTAGTTTTACCTGGAAATTTTTCCGGGAGTTTTGAAAATAAGTAATTGTATAGATTTCAATGTGCTCTTTCCGAATTTCAAATCTGCCACCGCTTATCTGTGGCGCTCGCGCCGCTGTATTGGAAAAATGGTACCCAAAAGCAGTTTTTCGACCATGACCAAAACTATTGATTAAGTATACAAAAAAAAAAAATGGTACAAAAACTCTAAAAAAAATTACTCTAGTTTAATTTTGTATACAGGGTTACAGGTTAAGTCGACCTAGATCCTTTAAGAGGTTGTAGTTTCCATCATTTCTGGCTGATATTTATTACTATTTAGTAATATACTTACATCATTCTATTTTATTTTCATATTTATTTTGTTTTCTGACCCAAGTGATAAATTTGATGCCTAAGTGCCATTATTTTTTACTACCTGGGAGCCTATCATCAAATTTTTTTCTAAGATTTCTAATAATACCCTAGTAGATATTTTCAGCATAACTACAGCATAACTTTCATAGATTTTTTTTTAATATTTCGGAAAGAAAAAAATACTTTTTAAGAATTTATTTCAAATTGCAAATTGCAACTACGACCTAGTCAGTTTAGTCAACTGCAATTTTAGTATTGAGAATAATAAAGCAACTTATCTACTACAAAAAAATCGCAAATACAATAATTCATTTAGAGGAAAAACACGCTAAAAAATAGGCCAATAGACAAAAAATCTGCAATTTAAAAAAAAATCTTTAAAGTCCAATATCTTGAAAACGGTTAAGTTTGAGGCACGATCTTTCATAGTCAAATCAGTCAGAAACGATGGAAACTACAACCTCTTAGAGGATCTAGGTCGACTTAATTAATCTGTAGGCCGTAACCCTGTATACAAAATTAAACAAGAGTAGTTGAAAGAGTTTTTGTACCAATTTTTATTTTTTGGAAAATCAATAGCTTTGGCGTACGAGAGCGCGAGCGCTGCAAAGTGTACTTCAACAAAAAATGTTTTTACACTAACTGTAGGAAATTTACTCTAGTTTAATTTTGTATAAAAATATCTTTATCTTACAATGAGTCGGAAAGGGGGTTATTGTCGAAAACCTGCTATTGGACGCCATTATTCCAACATGGCGGCGCGAGTGGCACAGATACGAGGTGACAAAGTTGAAATTCGGAAAGAGCACATCGAAATCTATATAATTGCTCATTTTCAAAACTTCCGGATAACAATCCAAGTAACCCCATTTTTTGGCACCAAATGACTGGACTAATAGGCCAGTATTTTTTATTCATCTAAAAATATAAAGAAAATTTTTTCTTCAAAAATTATTATTCTAAGTTGCTATTAGTAATTAACAATCGATAGGATCTGTAACTATTACGATCTTGAAGATATTAATTATGTGTAGTGTGTACCCAACGATTATAACAAAATGTAAAACAATTATGTGTATACAAACAATTCTTGTTAATTAATTTATCTACTTCAATGTTTACTTTTTATGAGGTACATATTTTGGCACAGAGAGATTTCTTATGTACTATAATTACATAATATCTATGCTTATCACGTAATATTACTTTACATAAAACGTTTTCGATGTTCTAAAACTTTTTTTTTCACTGGTCTTAATCGTACAAATCACAGCTTTTGCATTCTCTACTTAACTATCGTCACGACTACCGATTTTCGTTATCTTTGATTACATAATAATATGGTAGATACCTATTTTTTTAAGTCTTTTACCCAAAAGGTATGGCCAAATAATTTCTACAGAATAAAAATTTTCAAAACGGTAACATTAATCATTTAGACGTCAAATATTTTAAAATTGATGTACCTAACACCTGAATTAAACATCTCAATTTATTCAAATAAAATTAAAGATACAGTAAAAAATAAAATCAGTACGGCAAGTCTATCAACGTTGAATCTAAACGTCGAAATAGAGTAACCTAGTGTAACTTAGTCACAAATATCCTTTTCGGTTCTATTTCTTACTGTCGAAAATCGGTTTCTGTTTATTTAAGAATAACATCTGCATGAGAAAAATTAACAATTAGGTATTATTTTTGTATGTTGTATCATAATTATATATAGTAAACGAACGGTACTTATAATGTTATTAATAAAACCAGCTATTTATTAGCTATTGATGTTAATTCATAATTTATGTTGTAAAGTTTAAAAATGCATTAAAAAATATTCCGATTGTTTCTAATATGACTCGGTCATCTATTTTATTATATTATATGTATGTACAGATGTTATATGTCACGAACTCCGTTCGGTTATAGTTGTCGTCAGACATACGTACCTACACATATACCTACATTTTTAGCGTGTGTAGAATCTGAAACGCACCTTTGCTCATGCAAAAAACAAAGCCGCACCGCTATAAGGGTATATGAATCCATAAGGGTCTCCCTTCAAATACCCACCCGTCGCGACAGCCGATCGGCTCATTGTGAGTATGCTAGTACGTTAGGTATAGGTAGGTATTATCATTAAAGAGGCGGTAGTAGTGCGTTTTTGTTTTGCGTGAGTAAAATTGATCCTTAGTGTCGATTAGTTTTATACACCCAGAAAAACGTATATCTGTACACGTCACTACCACAACCCAGGGTTAAGCGGAATTTGTGAGATAGAGCATCTATGTGAAGAATATGAAAAAAAGGACGGCGCGGTCGACGATCAACGTGCGTTGTGCACGTGCGTGGTGAGATGCTTGGACAGGTAGTCGGCGCGCGCGAAGCACTTGCCGCACGCCTCGCAGTGGTAGGGCCGCTCGCCCGTGTGAATGCGCAGATGGCGGGTCAAGTCGCTCTTACCACCGAAGGCTCTCCCGCAAAACAAACAAACGAAAGGACGCTCGCCTGTATGTTTCCTAACATGCAACTTTAAATTCTCCTTCGACCTCACGCACTTACCGCAAAATGGACACGCAAACCTCCTCTCCCTGTCCCGTTGCCTGTCGTCATTTTGTAAAAAGCCTATCAAACCGGCATTCGTGCTGGTACTGTCATGTTTACCGCTCTCCGGCCTAGAGCCGGACTCGGTTTCCGAGCTGTCAGCAATTGAACTAACGCTCGCAAAAGAGACAGGAACACGCCTCCGGCTTTCTGACGCGGCGTCTTCCTCTCTTTTACTCTCACCGTCTACACTCGAATTTCGACAATCAGTCGAGTCGTCCACGGTGACAACGGAATCTGTAGCCCCGTTGGAATCAACGGTACTATCCTGTTCACCGTCGTGAATAACCTCGATCGGCGGGGTTCTTGCAGGGTCATTTCTGGTCTTCTTTTTTATGGAGAGATCCATTTCACCGCATTGGCCGATCAAAGCCTCGTTCGTGCTCGACACTTGATCGATGGCTTCGGGGTGGTCAGTGTTTTTCGTGTGGAGTCTTTCTAAGGTGTGGTTCAGACGGTGTTTCTTAAAGGATTTCAAGTAACGGAACTGCATACCGCACACGTCGCACGTGAACAGTTTGTCAGCCGGGAGTCTCGCCCGGTGGTTTTGTTCGCGGTGTTTGACGTAGGCCGATCTGTACCTGTAGCTCTGGCCACACTGCTCGCACACGAACGGCTTGTCGTCGCCGGCCGTTTGCGACGCGTGCTGTAAGGCGGCGTGGCGCTCTAGCAGCCATGTGGAAGGAAAAGAGGCAAGACAAACGCCACATCTGCGTCTCTCCGGTTGTAGCAAGTGACGGTTCTGGTAGGTCATACAGTCATCGCTCAGATACCGCCGCAGTCTGCAAGCTTGTAGCGCGAGCAGCGGCGACCACAGAGGCATCGCGGTGGGACTCCGCGACGCCAATGGACTAGAGACACCGGGGGATCCGCAAGACATGTCCAAACACATCTGTAATACAAATACGAGTGTTAATAAAGATTTTGACACTTAAGGGATTCTAAGCGGTCGCACTAGCGTCACTCGAATAAAAAAAACAGTATGACCGGATGGAGCCCCTTAAGCTATGTCGACTGTATGTATACGATTAAAAATAAGTAAATTATTATAACACACATACCTCATTATTATTATTCTGCGAATAGTTTTCATATTTAATGATAGGGCAACAATTAGGCAGGTGTATTTAAAAAAATATCTCAGTAATGATTGTAGAGCTTTTATTTGTCAAAATTGTATTTTTACAGCTATGATATGCTTATATTTGTTTCACAGTTACAACGATCAACAGCGAAGGGTGTCTGTCTAAGACTGTTGTACAATTGACGAAACATTACACCGACATGGTCTTCGGCGATATAACTGTAACTATTATGCTTCAGAATCACATTTTCAACAAAACCTTAATGCTCTTTTCGTTACAATTTTATGGACTATTAATTAATAATGATTAAAGGCAAAACAGATTGTCACTAATCTAAAATGTCAACAATATTTTTTAAATTATAAAGCATATTTTGTCCTCTTATCAAAAGAAACAATAAATATTAGGCTCTTTACAAGAGTGGACCTACATTATATTTGAACTTGTTGAACTTACTGTTTTAATTATATCACAATACACAAAACGACTGTAACTCGATATAAAAACTTCTGAAATTAAAGCTGTTTGCACATCAACGAAGCGACGCGCAACTGGTGAAAATGGTCTGAATATCTGGTGAAGATTACAGAACTAGGTATTATAGATGAGGGTAGATACGCTTTGCCCGATAGTGAATATTTTTCAGCTAATGTGACGATTACTTTATTGAGGTACATAAGAATGGATTTTCATGGGTTATTCACCAACACACTACATATAGATAGAATAAGGAAGGTTTAGATATAAAAGTCAAGATTTCTTGTAAGTTAATTGAAATATAACGATAACTGTTGGAAGTGTCGTGAAAAGTGCATTAAAATGTTGCATACTGCACTTTGTGAGGGGTACATAGAAGGAAATAGGGTACTTTTTGTCCACGAAATTAACGCGGGTGAAACCGCGGGGAACATCTAGTACGTAATAATCGTTCGTAGTGACAGTTATCGATGTTGCTAGTTCGTAACGCACGGCGTTCACTGCTATGTCGAGGCATAGTTAGGGCGCGGTCCCAGTATTAGGTAAGTACATGAAATAGAGTGATCAGAAGTCAAAGGCTTACTTTCACTTAAGCAAGCAGTGAAAAGTGGATAGCGGAAGAAAGTTTTAGGATTCACTCATATTTGGGAATGCGTCAATAGTCTCAATCATTGTCGATAGTCTCATAAGTTTTGAAACTAAGCAGTGAACGGTTTATAGATATTCTTATATCTAGAGAATAGGCGCCGATTCGCCCTTGTCACAACGCCATTGCGAGCCGTGAACCATGGGCCTCACGGTACAGTATCGAGCGTTTGGTAATGTGCAAACAGTCTAACAACAAGACTACTAGGGTCCCTATGAAAACTACCAAAAGTCAAATATTACCGAATCGTTTCATACATTGCTATACAACAACAGCAATAGCACAAAATATTTAAATCTAAATAATTTAATATAAACACATTATAAATAAAAACGAATTGTACCGATACACAATAATCAATTAATACACTACAGGAACTTAGAAAAATTGCAATATAGGTTCTATATTTAGGTATGCCACTTAAAAGGGTTGATCCAATATATTCAATATATTGACCAATTTATACCTACTCTACCGCGGTTTATAACACGATCTTCTGGACCAAACTTAACAATATGATATTCAGAGATATGCAGAAAATAAACACGTTAACAGGTATGTGTTCGTTTGTTTTAAAGAATCACAAAACTGAATGTTACACAAAATATACACAAATTATGTTTATTAAACATAATTATGTACCTACGTATGTTCATGATGCCTTGACTACCTTCATTGCGATAGCGAGCATATGATATTTCTCTTTCTTACAAAGAATATCAAAAAGAGATACAATGCCGAATATTCGCTTCACCGCGATATGGTCCAGGGGTGAAAGTGATGTGGTCTTTGTCATTAAATAGCAAAGTGACATTGCAAGAATAGATTGCGCTACCGAACGGGGATGACGAGCACATATCATAACGCAAGTTACAATTTTAACCATAAAAATTAACGTGTCACTAAACTCCTTCGCTACGTATGTATTAGGTATATAATCCGTGATTTGCAGCCTTTATATAAGTCTTGTACAGGCAAGAGGCACTCTAAATATAAAACTGTGGTCACAATTCGGGATATACAAACGTATCTATATCGTTATCTATTTTAAACTTTCAAAAACAATAAATTATTAGTGCTTGTGATCTCCTTAACATACGAATGAATGCGCAGTACGAAATAAGAACTTCTACAAAATACGTTAAGTGAAAATATATATCAATTATGCATTATAATATTATTGATTTGTGCTAACGGCGTGGAGTACAGCGAGGGTGCCTCGAAATA
Organism: Zygaena filipendulae; assembly: GCA_907165275.2. Taxonomy (NCBI): domain Eukaryota; kingdom Metazoa; phylum Arthropoda; class Insecta; order Lepidoptera; family Zygaenidae; genus Zygaena; species Zygaena filipendulae. The sequence continues at coordinate 6,515,419 of OU015657.1, forward strand.
TCTCGAATGTTAAAATTTGAATAACTGCACTTGGGGGTTGTGTATACCTACTATTGTTACGTACAACACTAACGACATCCATCACACTGCCTATATATATATACATGTCGATACATACAAATATAATATCTATATGTTTAATAAATATTTATCTCTGAAAGTTAGGAAACAAAATATTATTTCAACTGTATTCTGCTCTATTATAAAAACTATTTCGATAAAAACACGTACAAATTTCATAATTCGCTTCATTATTTATTTATTTATTGCTATTAATTATACCATTATTTAAATTGTAAATATTCAATCTTTCTTAACACAAGAAGAGGAACATTAATGAAGGTGTATGTATTGCTATAAACGTACTCCGAAAATGAAAATGAGTGCAGCTCTTCAAATAGCAACATTGTAGTCTCTGGTAACGAAACGAAGATAAGTTAAAAATCACCGCATTTTTAGAACATTCCGAATCCTGTAAGTAGCGCATCTACCAAACTATCGTCTAAATTGCAATAATTGCAATCGACACAAAAATTTCATTTCGACGTCTGTATTTTACAAAATTCACTGGAGTTTATAAAAATAAATAAGATACAGTGCTTATTCAAATAAGAAATAAAAAGATGAGTGTTTAAATTTACAATGAAGAGACTAGCCCATTAGGCAATCTTTAATCCATACGGGATGCCGTATGACTTATTTTCGATTCATACATCGACATAAACCAAAGTAAATTTCAACATCCACGAACATGATAATGGAATGTTTACGATGAATAAATATTTACCGGTAAAAATAGCGCGCTCTAATTTCAACTACATCAACAATTCTTAACTCATGAGAACAAACTTTTTCACTTACTTATACTGCGGAATCTAAATACAGTATCTAAATATCCCTACCGAGTGCATTTGGAAGAGCTTCCTAAGGGCACTACCACGTCATTATCTAATTCAGAAGACCTACCACGGCAGCAGTATTATTTTAAAATCATATCACTTTCGATCCTATACAAGAAAATAAAGTTTTTATGGATGAAATATCAAAGTAAAAATAATAATACTGCTACAAGAGGTGGTGGTACGGTCCCAGTATATATACTTAATTTTTAACCATTCCAATGAAATTGAACGAACCAAAAGTTATAACACTTTGAATTGCTACGGTACTCACGATATAATTTTATTGAGACAATTTTGACCCAATAACAACTATGTAAATTTTCGTTAATAAACAGTGGAAAAGTAAAAATAATCCACTTTTTCTCTTGCCTAAATTCAATTGCCCACGCTTATAGGTGTGTTACATTATGTTATTATAAAAATGTACTCCTGAAAGTTTTTATAATTAAAAACTTTATCTTCTTATTGTTAAGACTGCACATGGTCATTCATGGTTTACTTATATTTGCCTCCATAAATAAAGTTTTATTGGGATCTGTTTTCTGAAGCTGGATCAAGTTTAAGTAGGTACTTTAGTAACTTAAATAAAGTTGGTCACTTTGGTCACACTCTTGCGCCAATACTGTTATTTGAATTTAATAAAAAGATCATGACTAAACAAATTCAATTTTTTTTAATACGTTTAGAACCTACTACTTTGTTAAATTTTATCGACATTTCCACGCAGACAACATGCTGGCTATCGTACAGCACTATGCGTCCTAATTGTAATTATGTTAGTGGAAATAGTGACATTTCATACCGACCCACAAAATGTTTGTATAAACAAACAAAAATACAATAAAATACAAATTTTGACAAAAAGTGAATAATCACTTTTTGTCAAAATTTGTAAAAATTTGACTATGCTTCAATCATCATCGTTTTAAAATTTGCTGAAATAACAAGCTATTTTATTTTCATATGCTATTTCGTCCGTAAATATGGCAGAAATGCAAATTAGCATCCTTTAAAACTGTGGAATGTTTCAAAATTCGCGACGCCATTAGGTACTTATTTCATGAAATCGTACAAGCTTCGATATTAGGGGCTGACTTGTAGCCATAGACGTTTTTTATGTAGACAAAATAAGTTGATTATTATAATATTATTAATAATGAGTAGTGTAAATCAGGAACTAATTATTTTATTTATTCAGATAAATAAAGGTGTGAAGGTTCGTATTTTGAAACAGAACTCGGTGATCCATCATCATCGGTGGTTCATCTAGAAAAAGATCTCGATAAAACTAGAGGAAATACAGCGTAATTGTACATAATACAACGTGTTAACGAATTAACTGAAAACCTGATACACCCCATTTAAAAAAATAAACAATAATATGATTGAAACATATTTTATGTTGAAAAATTTTATACTTTAAAAGTTATTCAACATTACTTTGGGAGGTGATCTATCTACGAAACTCCAATCGTTACGCGCGCACCTACGGTCTATCGTTTCGATGTTTTTTGCTACGGGCGGCGGCTTACGCGCCAAATATTGTAGGTATTATAAATAATTTAGACATGGGCTAATAGAAATGAAAAAATATAACCTATATTAAAACATGGTGCGATCGATTCGCTTGTTGATTCTGAACAAACTACTTTCTAGTTTTCAGTTAATTCATTAACACGTTGTATAAAATAAAATGAGATCTGTTTTATGAACATATCTATTAATTATCTAAAAAACTTCCAGATAAAATATTTTATAATTTCTAAAATTGACACTAATTCTTTGAATCCTATATACATTCCTACATCTGCAACACACGGCTAAACTTCTACTAGGCTAAACTATCTTCATCATTTCTGTGAGAACTCATTGTATTCATTACCCACGATACGTAAACTGCGCTCATACCTAAACACCCTTAATCAATTAATTTTATGCAAATCACAATCTGAGATCTAAAATTCAATTTCAAGTCGTCGCATTTTTTTACTTTTATATCACAGTTTTTTTGCCTAACATTATTTAATACTTTTGTTTGATATATTCCGAAATAAAAAAAAAAACTACAAATAACGTTACATTGTCTAAATTAAAAATCGATACTAACATTAATTACGTAGCGCGTAGGTAGTCAATTTTTGAATTTTAATTAGACACTTTTTATTCTCTGTAACAATTTAAAAACGAGTAGGTACATCTAAAATCATAATTACAAACAGTGTTTGAAATGTTATACTATGATATGTTCCAAAAGATTATGAATGTACTCTATGTCCTACTTAGTATGAACTATAAAAAAACTTATATCGTTATATCAATATGTGAGTACCGGCAGCAAATCAAACAGTAATTTATCATTAAACAGAAATCGATATAAAACACAATCGAAAAACCTTAATACTAAAGTGAGCCAACGTTCGCAATCAGTACCAAATCAAAGCTTTATACATTTATTTTTATTGATATGAAACGAAATAGATATAATAAAATATTTTTATTAATTAACATATTGTATGATCAGATAATAGTAGGTAATTGATAATAATATACATGATATAAACTTGCAATCTATGTAGCCTATTTTAAATTTAAACCGTGGAGTTATTGTAAAATGAACATTGTGATACATAAAATATCCCTGTATTTGACTCTGTTGAATTTACTGAACACAGTGTATCGGGGTGTTTTAAATAACTTGCGTACATTTATAGACAATTAATCAAATGATCATCCGCGTTACGATTATTTTAGGTACCTATATTTTATTATCGAATCCCACGCAAGATTACGTTTGAACTCTCTCTTCTCGTAAAGAAAATTTGTTGCTTGTGTTGTATGAAAATAGAAAATTTTATACTAATATACAATACATTTAATGTTAATGTAATACATACCTACTATACCTCTTAAGAGTGGACCTCTACATAATTATATATGCCCGGATATGGACAGAATCCCGTAAAAACCACGTCAAACCGCTAGAAAACAGATAGAGGATCGCAAATAAGCTTCTTAAGGATATTTTGTTTTTACTTGAATGGTTCTTCTAGCCTCTTGATCTGATACTTTAAGAAATTCTCTCTTGCGTTTAATGCAAAGTATACAACCTGTATAGAAACAAAGTATTTTAGGGCCTTGAAACATTACACAAACTTCCATTTTCCATTCTCAATGCTTTGTCAATGATCGACAAACATTTTGATATAAGTACCTAATCGTCTCTTAATTTAGTAGCAGGCGCGGTCCGAAGGGGGGGGGGGGGGGGGGGGGTCACGGGGGACATGCCCCCACCACCCCCAAATCCATTTTTTTCATAATGTGTGCAATAAAATTGTGTATTGTGCCATATAGTCTAATTTACTCGACATATTAAATTATTAGTGACCCTCCCCAAAATTTAAGCCTGCGACCGCGCTAGTGTATTAATACAGCTCAATCGCACTCGTCAGATTGTCGCGTCCGTTTCTCCGATGAATTTAGCAGGCTATTTTATTGTACCTGAAGACTATTTTATTGTATGGAATTGACACGCCTTCGGCAGTACTTCTACCGTAGCCAAGTTGGCAATCTATGATAGAAAGGACGTGAAAATTGACGTGTGTGGCCACGCTTTTGGGCACCACCATTTTGATGATGATTGTGCCGATGTCACAATTTGAAACATGTATCCCGAGAGTTGAACACGATTGTACTTTTAGCTTTTTTCTTTGCATTATCAAGAATACTGAATAATCGTATTTTTGGTCTCTTTTAATTACTGATTGGAAGTAATTTGTTGTCAACGCATTGAATGGACCAGTAAGAGGCACAGTACCTATGCATTTGGACAGAACTGAAGCGGCGTTTAAAGCTTTGATTCTCACGATCACACATACACAACCCTCCCCACGTATTTACCAAATACAGAACTACCGAAGCATTTATCTACGATTTTTTTTTCCTAAAAATCCTTTATTTACCAAACTATATAATATGTTATTTACATTTTATATGTCATAATATTGCTTTTGAATTACCTCAGGGGAGCGTGCGTTGTTAATCTTGAAAGTCATGAAATTAGTAGAAATTTCAAATCCCTAAAATTGTATTTCGCTAAATTTTATTTTATTTGTTTTACGAACTATAATTATATTGAGTGCGATTCGTCTATAGTATCTAGTAATAGTATAATTAAAGCACTCATTATCAATCTTCATTTGGTTTTGTCAAATCAACTGAGATGTGAACCAGTAATACAATTAATATCATAATATATGCGAATCTCTAGAGATTATAATAAGTATTAGCTCTAAAATAATACAATATGTTACAATTCATTCATTTAGTTTCTAAAAGCTTTGAATTGGCAACTAAACATCATAGCTCATACAAAGTAAACCTGGCATTAATCCTCAAATACTCAAACTTAACAAGTACAATAGGGAATCGGACAACTTTTCAGAGTAGGTACCTACATATTACAAAATAACCACTAAGGATACAGGACTGAAAATGTTGTGTTATGTAGGTAATTTTTAAAAAGTTTTTAAGTACCTTCTTAAAACTAATATCTAAAATGGTATTTTTACATTACCGCGAAAAAAAATACGCTACATCACTTCCGAATAAGTGACGTCATGTTTGAATAAACTGACAAGTCTTAAATAAAGTGCAAGGACTATCGTTACTCAATTTCCAATCCAATTTGTGGTTTATGGCTCCACCGTTTTGACGGTGATTTTGCCCTACTAAATTTTAATTTATTCGTTGAATTATGAAGCCTCCTTTTATGCTCCTGAAATTAGCGTTTTTTAGGTGAAAGGTTTAAAACAAAAATTTATTGAAATCGTCGATTTGCAATGTAACTATCATTTCCACAAATATTGATTAAAAGGTCGTTTTTACTTACTGTACATTTTTTATGAGTAAATTTTAATATTTCTCTGATTAATGTCCGATTGCCTATTATTTAAATCAAGCAAAATAATAGATGACGAAATCCGGTTCTTAGTTACCATAAAATTTACAAATAATAATATTATAAAATATTAAACAAATTTCACTTCTCTAGCTAACTTTGGCTATGCCGTCCTAAGAGACTCATCTAATGTTTTCGCTTTGTGGTACGACCTAAAGCGTCAATAAAGCACCTAATACAAAAAGTATTTTCATAACAACATTAAAATAATGAAACAAGAATGCTGAAGAAATGAAGAATCCGATCGTCAACCAAAAACAGTAAGGTAGGTATTTAGCATTCGGATAATTTCGAACGTAGGATAGTAACGAAAATTGATAATCTCTAACAAACGCGGCGATTTTATAATAAGTAAACATAGAAACGGATTCATAATACAGTCTACGTCGCATTGTGTCCAACTGTGACAATTTTGAGTTTGCGTTTTGTCCAAGTTGAGTTTTGTCTAAATTGCGTTTTGTCCAAGTTGCGTTTTGTCCAAGTTGCGTTTTGTCCAAGTTGCGTTTTGTCCAAGATGCGTTTTGTCCAAGTCGCGTTTTGTCCAAGTTGCGTTTTCTCTAAGTTGCGTTTTGTCCAAGTCGCGTTTTGTCAAAAATCGCATTCCATTCAAATCGCGTTCCCGTGTATGTACCTAAATCGTGTAATATCGTATCTAATCGTTTGGTGCTTACCGATTTCGCGCTTTCAGTTCGAACAAATCTTTTAATTTAAAACGAAATATTGCCGCGTTAGTTAGAAATGATGTCGTAAATAGCCGACGTTCGAATTTACCCAAACAGACCACAATAAGTATGTCAATTATCTATTAAGGAAATATCAAATATTATTCATATATCGTTCAGATCACAGTTGCGGCATTTTAAATCACATTCTTAACTAATTACAACATATTGTCCTCCATTTGTTCATTCGACTATCACTGCGTGCTCATTGACTATATTTAGTTATTGCCAATAATAAACTCTAGTGTTATTGTTGGCTAAAATTTATCTCCTTGGGCTAATTGTGCACTAATAACGTCTCCATGCTCATTGGTGAGGGCTTTCTTCCTCAGTGTCGACAGGACTCGGTGACAGAAATTTGCGCGCGTACTTTGGATAGTGCGTTTTTTCGTGCGCTTTCAATATAGTCGACCGCGAAAACGTCTTACCACACAACACACAACGAAATGGTCGTTCACCTAAAACATTAAAGTATAACATTTACTAAAATATATAACATAATTAACAAAAAAAAAATGGAAACTAAAAAAATATTTTTCATCGCTCTACATGTAATGTCTACAAACTCGAAATATGGGGTATAAGTTCGGCATAGTAAATGTATTATTTTTTTTTAATGTTCAACTACGGTATAAATGATCAATTATACCCTAGATTCTAGAACTATAACCCTTGCTCGTTTCTTCAGTCATGCGTCACTCGTATAAAATTATAAAAATGCTAATTTGAAATAACTAACAAAGTCTCGTAACAAATCAGGAAAATTAATTTAAAACTGTTCCATTTGGAGTAATGAAATATTATGACGAGAAAACGACGCTTACCTGTGTGAACTCTACAGTGATCCTTCATATGGTGTCTCAGTTTAAATGCTTTGCCGCAGAACTCACATTTGAAAGGCCTATCGCCAGTGTGCACCGGTAAGTGGGCGATTAACGACGAAACATCCGGAAAGCTTTTGCCGCAGAACTTGCACAGCACTACGTTGCCGGGCTCCACCGGCCCGATGTCTATGTCAATCGGGGGCTCCTCTGGCGGCACCGACATGTACGTCGGCTCAGAGTATTGCCCCATCATGGATAAGCCTAAAGGCCGGCCCAGTATCGCGTCACGGTACTTTAGCGTATCGAGCGTGTGCGTCGTCAATATGTGCCTTGTCAGTTTGCTTTGATGCGGGAACGCTGCCCCACAGTGAATACACGGATAACCCCTGTCCCCCTCCTCAATCCGTCCCCTACCGGACCCTTCGTACTCCTGCAACCACAAAAAAGAACATCAACTTCTTTTTCTTGTTCCACTTTCCACGCATATAACTGTGTGCAATATTTCTACCACTACTTTCTAAATGGAGATGCAATCTCGTTTAATTTTTATATTTCCATTATCTAATTCAGAAGTTGACGCTCATTTTTGCCCAAAAACTCAGTGCAGGAGTGACCCGGGAGCCGGCTACGTTTAATGCCTTGTTGTTTAGCAACGAATCAGATTCGTACTATATAGCGTATGCATATAAATGGCCAAAATTGTGAAAAAAAAATCTGCCCAAAATATATATTTTACCAAACAAAATGAATGGATATAAAAAATGATGGCCAACAAAATGAAGGTCAACTTCTTGACAGCAAGGCAAAGTACTTGAGCGTTCAAAATAGCGCAGCATATCATACAAGCATGCATTTACTTATACAACTACCATATAAAACAAAACACCAATGATCTATACAGACATGAACTAATTTTTGGCCAGTCTTATTGTAGAAAATAATACAATATGAGGTGGACCACTGAAATGGCGGATTTTTTTTTATTTCACATACCATTTTAGCAAGCTGATATTTAATTCTACTTATTTACAACTATTTTCCATTGAAAAAAAATTAATTTCCCATATTGTACCTAATATGTGGATATTTTTTTATGGAAATTCAATTAATTTGCCTGATAAATTTAATAACAGAGTTTACAAATTTCAACATAGGAATTAATTGATAATTTTAGAATAGTTAACATGCAAAAAAATAAAATAATATCTGTATTAAAATGATTTACGTACATATTAGTAGTGAAAATGAATAATTTTTGCAATGTAATCACAAAATAATTAATGAACAAGTATGGTTTTGCTTACAGTACCTAAATGAAACACTATTTCAAAATAATGAGATTTTTATTGCTATTATTATTATGAAAAAAAAAATCTTGTGATTACATTATACTCCTGTAAGTACATCAATCTTCTTACAACATTTACAAATTAAACACATTATATTATAATAAGATTGTAGCATATATTACATGATTTGTCTTACTCTGTTTGGAACAGGTTTTTTTAAACGTTAATTACAAAAATTAGGAGAAGGTACATTTTTAGATTTATGTATACTTACATAAATTTTGTGTGTTTGTTTGTAATTTTTTATGGATAAACCCAAAACTACTAAACCTATTTTAAAATTCTTTTACTTATAGTTAGCTAGTGTTCTTTAGTGACACAGGATACTTTCTATTCCGTTATTCCCATGGAAACTCTGAGATTAACATAATTCACACCATGGGGGATCGAGTAGTAGGTAAATAAAGATATTGACATAGGAAAATGTATTTTTCATTACTCATGCTCGGAAAGTAGGTCTGAAGTTGCCTGAGAAGCGGGTTGAAAGTAGCCCTTTTCAGCCCTAGGGAGAATCGCTTTCAACTGACAACTGTCAAATTATTAAAAAAAAACTAGGTCTATTTTCACATTTCTATTGAACCATGTTTCAACTTTCTATACAGCCAGCGCGATGTAAAATTGAAATAACGTAAAGTTTAAGTAGGTATTAATTAAAATAAAATTCATTCACTTTTTCTTAAGCTAATTCCTATTTATATTTTTTTATTTTCTTTAAATAATACTTAATAATTAAAGAAAATATTTTTTTTAGGTCGCCACAATGTAAATAAAAAATACTGGCTGAATAGCTAGCCGGCCAAAGAAAAAGAAATAGGTGGGAAAGTGTCAAGCGACTATCCGATCTTCACTCATTTTTTCTTTAGCTAATTCCTATTTTTATTTTGACTTTCCTTGCATTCGTAATGAAAAGCACAGTGTTACCCTCAGGAGAAAGTAACTTATTTAGTGCCTCGAACTATTGGCGCCCTCGCTACGCTCGGGCGCCAAACCCCGTCTCGGCACTAAATGAGTTACTTTCACCCCTTGGATAACAATGTACTATTGCTGTGAGCCTCAAACTATGAAATGTTCACCAGAGCCCAAAAACTTTTCTAAAAAGAAAAAAATATTACTCATTAACTATACACACACACACCGTAGGAACATGATTTTAAAAATATATTTTTATTTTTCTTTGGTTTACATTAAAGTTGCCAACCGTCCTGTTTTTTCAGGACATGTCCATATTTTTAGGGTGTGGTCCTTACTTTTTAAGTCGTGTCTTGGGTTATTAAAGCGTCCAGGGCCGGCAGTCTCGACAACATTTTGACAACTGCTGGGCCTGGTTTAAAATTCACGCGCCATTACTGGGTCCAATCGCACATTTTATTGGTGGGCCCGGTATAATTTAACTGAAGATACTTGTCATAAACAATTTGAACTGCTATTATTTGAGTTTCATTTAGTCTGTTCCCCTTGCGTAAATATCATATTTACAACTGTATTATTATAATATTAACTACTGCTCTAATACTTCTTCTGCATCATGTTTTCTACTGGTATTTCCACCTTGAAATCCTGGTTTTCTATATTTGGGGGTGGATACCCTAGCTTACATAAGTAACTGTAAAAATATCCTGTAAGCGTAATTAACAAATGCATCAAAAAATTTCGTTTTTGGTAGACTTACAGCAAAAAAGTTAGAAGATACTAGTTTTGTTCAATAAACTTACGACGTAGAAATGTTTTTTTGTTTTTTTTTCGTCCTAAAAATATGGGACTCAGACCAATCGACGCAGTATTTTTTTATTAAAATGATTTGTAATTTTTTTTTTTATATCTTGAGGCTTACATCAAATACCTACGTTTTCCGATGTCAATATACAGATATGCTTAATACTTTTTGGTAACACAGATGGAAATAGAGATAGCTCAGGCCTCAGATTCAGTAATTTTTTTATGTAGGTACAGACAACCTTAGTAGTGTGTCTCTGCTGTGTAGGTTTGAGAAATGACCCGTGAGAACTGGGACATCCCAGGTAAGATGTGTGTACTGTGCAGGATGCTAGTTTGTTTTCCATCATGAGCTGAACTTTTACCTACTTTTATTTTATCAGAGTGAATTGTTATTGTTTTGTATATTTATGTTGTGTGCCATAGTAAAACATACTTAATTAAAACAATTTCAAATATAGTTTTTTGAATATCTGTGCCCTGAGGTTTGCAAGTTTTTGGTTCGAATGGTGCTAAAACATACATGTTTTTTTTTAATGATATAGGGGGCAAACGGGCACACCAATGAATGGTAAGTGATTACCACCTCCTATAGACAACTGCAATTTTAGAAGGCATACAGGTGTGTTGCCGGCCTTTAAGAAAGGAGTAGGCTCACCACAGAGTGGTTATGCGAGGCAGAAAGTGTCTCAGAAATGTATTAAGAATTATTCTTTGCAAATAAATGCAATAATCTTTTTTGCAAATAAACAAGTGCAACATTCTTTAACTAGTTATTTCTAGAAAAAGAAAAATCACATAATTTTATGCTACAAACTTTACACATAAAATATTGGTAGGTACATACGGATTCATGTTGCAGTCTGTATTCAGAGGAAGATTCTCCCCCTTTGTCTTCGGTGCTTCTGTCCCAGTCTATTTCTTTTTTTAGAGACTGAAAATTTCAAAAATAATACAATTTTATAAATGGTTTTTTTTTTACTAAGTAGGCCTATGACCATTTTACTATATTCCCCACCACATTACACTTTATTTGTATTTGTAATGAAAGAAAGTTTTTGATTTTGGAAAAGCAATAAACTCTATAAAGACTTTTGCATTGATATTTTTCATTGAACTTTAAAAATATATTTTTAAGCTGTTCCCTGCGGATTTACCTGCGGAAATTTCAGAGATCCCGCAGGTATTCCAGGATAAAAGTATCCTATGTCATTCTCTGTACTTCTGACAACATGTGTACAAAATTTCATGATGATCGGTTTAGCCGCTAAGACTTGAAAGTGTAACAGACCGACAGACAGAGATTGGTACTATCTACGTAACAAGTCTAACTACTATAAGTTTATGTTAATGGTCACAAATGACAATAAGTTGAAGAAAATTTTTACCAAAATTATAATAACACTCAAAACAGATTTAAATGTAAGGTCAACTGAATGTGTTGATGTGATCACTTTCAAGCTAAGTATCTACCCAACTATGTACTTACCAAGGGAACTTGTTGCACAGGTGGAAACCCTGATGGGCCTGCAATAGGTTCATTTCTGGGGCTTGGTATTGATGGTAAAGAGGGATGTGGCAATCCTGGATGTGGTATGGCATTTAACACACTCAATCTCTGGTCCACTGGCGAATATGGAGGTCCGAGAGCACCACTGCTACTGTGACTGTTTATAGTCATATTGATGCCTACAAAAATATATATAATAATAATAATAATAATAATAATCCACTTCACAATATAGAAATCTTATTACTTCTATTATTCAGAAGTTATAATAGTACATGACTATCAATAAACAAATTAAAATTACATTTCCCATTCCCTCACTCCATCACATTCTTAAAACAAATCTATTTTATTTTTTCATGATAGATTTTGAAGATGTCTGAAATTTTCCATATCATCGAGTAGATATATAAACGTCCTAAACAGATCATTTTAAACACTACAACTAGAAAAGGCAACGTTGAAACTTTATCATGAGGGCCTAGATCGCAGGTCCAAAACAATATTATTGTAATATCTCTACGAAAGAAGATCATAATTATTCCACAACTTTCTTTAGATCAGCAGACGGCAATTGGCGAAATACAGAATATTCTTTATTTTGGCTATAAAGTAGTACAAAAAGATTAATTATGTAGGTAGGTACCTCCTATCTAAATCACTAAATAAAAATAAAAATAAACGAATTTTAGTGACGGGGAACCGGTCAACTCTATTAAACAAACCGATTCGAGTTATCTCGTCTTAAAATTATTTCGATTCAATTCGAATTAGATTGTAATAATTAATGACATGACGTTAATAAAATCCTTGATCACATTTATTGAAGTCTGAAGGCAAAATTATGCATATATGCATTACGCAAGCAAGCAGTAAAGTTTGTGTGTAATGTCATTTTGTGCAATTTGAAAAACTGTAAAATACAGAAATAGTCACTTTGCTGTATTTTATGAACATCCTGATGTGCTAGGTTATGTTTAATTTCGTATTGTGACCGCAATAGAGAAAAATTTTATATTTAATTAATTTCCGATGCGCTTCAAGCACCCAACACAACGCATTTTCTGTCTTTGACATTATAGGTACAATATGCAAAAATACCAATAGTTGTAAACGGACGAATCATAAAATTTGCCTGTGACCTCAGACTAAATAAAAACTAAAGATGGAACGTCTCGAACAACAAAGTGAAGCCGGTTGCGAATGCATGTGGTGCTTAGGAAAGTGCCACAACGATTCCCAGGCATGTTGTCTTTTTCTTGTAAGTGTGTGCGTGTTTCTGTGTACGTGCACGGCGTGGTGTCTTTTTCCTGGTTTCACTTGTTTGTTCTACGCGTTCCGTCTTTAGTTTTTTTTTTAAGAAATCGGAGTGGTTTATCTAAAATAAATCTTTTAAACTTCGTTAGAAACGAGAATCGATCCTGTCAAGCTCGATTTGAATTAATTCAATAGTCGATTTTTTGCACTAAGAATCTACGTCCCTACCACCATTTCCCTAGTGACGAGAAAAACAGCTGAGCTACTGTCACTGTCACTGTTTGTGTGTCAGAAAAGTGTTTTATGTTTTAAGTTAGTAAATGTTTATATTTTAAGTTTAAGTTTAATTAACATGTTTGATTATTTTTACTTCATGTCGTGCTTATCTTTTTTCTGTAATTTCTTTGTTTTGTTATGATTTCTAAATTCTATTAAGTCTGTTTTGTGAAACATTGAACATATTTTGGCTGATGACTTAGTAGTCAATGCCGTAATAATAAAAAAAAACCGAAAAGTGTCTCCATCTCAGAGTCTCCACTTGTCTTTTTTTTCAACTAGGTACCCCTACGTGACATTGGCGCGGGCGGAGTCACTGTGAGTCTCAGAAGAATATGCTTAGTTATTCTTCTGAGCTGTGAGTAAAGCAACACAGTGGAAGCCATATTTTAAAAGAAGAAGAAGAAGTCTTTTTTTTTTCTTCTTTTAATTAATGGTAACATCTTCTTCTGAGGACAGAGGGTAACATTATCTTTTGTGCCAGTGACGATGTGTTACTTGATGGACAAAGCAAGGTACCTAAATGAATGGGCATGATGTCAAAATTTTAATTTTTAGTCCGTCTTGTAGGTGAATAAAAAATATTGGACACGTATTTTTCCTTTTTTAACCGACTTCCAAAAAAGAGAAGGTTCTGCTTTCGGCTGTAGGTATGTTTTTTTTTTACGTAGGAAATCAAAAAATAGCTGCGATACATTGAGTTAAAATTCCATGTGATATCACACTTTATACTTAGAGACGTCGCGTTTATCTAAGTATTTTAAAAAGCAAAAAATATTAGTCTATCTTAGTCTATCTTTTATTTTCTTACTCGGTATCCTAAGTGACGGACTAAATATAATTTAGATTTTTATACCTTGTCATCATGCCCAATAAGTAGGTAGGTACTTAGGTAGACCGCTAGGCTTAGTCGAGATATATTTTTGTCTCTGAAAATTCCAAAATAATACACTAAGCCAAAACCATAATTATTATGGCAAAACTATGTAAGTAATATGATCCAAAGACTCGATTCTGATCATGATTTATGCAACCAGTTTATTCATATTGATTTTCTTCAGCTTCAGGGCATTGGCTCAGATCCTCAGAAAGAAAGGACTTTGACACATTAGTGATTTTTATTGTCACATTACCTAACTATTGGTAATACCTAACGTGGCATTCACATTTCTTTTTTATTTAGGTATTATGAAAATTACCACACCCCACAAAATAAATTAATAGTTGGTATCAGGGTGAAGAAAAATCCATGGCCATGATTATCGACACTGCACAATCTCTAGTGTGCCAACTCTTATCCTCAGAAATAAGCAGGCAACCATGCAAACATTTTTGCATTAGGTATTATATCTAATAGTAAACTTACCAATATTATCATTTGGTGCGCCATTAGATCGTACTGAAACTGCGTCATCCTCTGGCGACAAAGGGCGCATAGGTTCGTCAGGCGGTTCGTCTTTAGGTATAGGTGGATGTGTAGGAGTGAGGATCTCTGTAGAAGTTTCAGTTCTAAACCGTCGCACAGAAAGTAAGGGGGATATTCTGGGAGACGACGGCTCCTCCCTTAGGTCGCGATTCTCTCGCGTATCTCTTAAGTCCCTTGGATCCCTTACTTCCCGTAAGTCTCGAGGATCCCTAACATCCCTTAAGTCCCGGGGATCTCTTACTTCCCGCGAGTCCCGGAGATCTCGAACCTCTCTAGTATCTCGCAATTCTCTATGGTCCCACGAATCCCGAAGCTCTTTAAGCTCACGGGTGTCTCTTAAATCTCGAGGCTCGACTCGTTCTTTTTCTCTATGTCTTCTTGAATCCCTCGATTCCCGAGATTCTCTAGGTTCTTTTGTTTCACGACTATTTTCACTTTCTTTTTCACGGGTTTCCCGCGTGTCCTTAATTTCCCATTTGTCACTAGTCACGTCAGCACGATTTTCTCTTTCATCTAATCGTTCTTTTAGTTCCGAACCCTCTCTGGTTTCGTGTGATTGACACTCAACCATTGGTTCTGGAACGTTTCTCTTATCAACACCAGCTGCGCTTAAAGTCGTCATTTCAGCTAGTCCCTTTACCTGGAATCGAGAAAAATCCGTTTGAGATTTAGAATAAAATATAAAATTACAAATAGACCTACAGGTGACTATATTATGCAAGAAAATTTGGAGCAAAATGGATATTTTTTGCATTTTTTTGATTATATAAATATATGACTACAAGTGAGTATACTTGCCTACCATTTTGCTTATTTTTAACCTGGTCGGACGAGAGAAAGAAACTCATTTGCGGTAGGTACTGATTGTACCTACCTATCTATAATATTTAATACAACGTAATTCAAAAAGGAAATAGATACCAGCTAAGTTGAAAAATCCTAAGTCTATTAGGTCTAAAGGTAGGTAGATATTAAATCTAAAGTGTTCGTGCGTCTCTAGGTAATGATTAACTTTTGCCTAAATTTTCCCCCAAAGGTAGATAAGTAGTTAGGTAGGTACTGGTTTAATTTTTTTTTATATAAAATGTGCCTTTGTGATTATACCATCTGCTGTGCACATGTACTTAACTAAAAGGCTTAGCTGTTGCTATGTCGCTGAATAACTGCATAGTGATTAGCGTAATCGGTAATGATAGCATATTTACTATTAAGTTTACTCTGTGGATGCCTTTAAATTAGCATGGTTGTTAACCTGGAGACTCTCGGCTGTTTTGAGGAGAGCAGGCAGTTGACAGTACTGGACGTTCACCTCGCCTTTGTACATGAAGTCGACGAGGGTGCGTAACTCTTCAAGTCCCACGTCCTTTAGTATAACGATGGGGTGACGCGACGGATGATCCACGAAGAGTGACCGGAAGTACGATGAGCACGCAGACAGTACAACCTGGAAATTGTACAAATGATCTATTCATATAAATAAAATCGAAGTAAAAAAAGTAAAAAATAATAAATATACTCTTTGTAATATTACGGAGTAGGTATGCTATTAGTTTATTTACGGAGCCTCCTGGCCAAGGAATCTTTATGCCTAAAACGAGACGACTACTAGTACCTAATAATCGGTACGGCTGCTCTATACTGTATTCTTTTCGAAATGAGTTTTTTATTTTTAGTTTTGCCACTTCTCGCGCATAATGGACGTTCCTACATACTCATAACCATCAAAAGGCTTTAGTTTTAGAGACATCAAAAGAAAATCGTTAAGATTTGTCTATACTAATAAATGATAAAGAGGTAAAGTGTGTGAGTTTGTGAGGTTGTAGGGTGTAATCTCTTGATCTACGGAACTGATTTTAAAAATTATTTTACCAATAGAAAGCCACGTTATTTGTGAGTGTCATATGAGTTGCAGAAAGCGGGTGCGCATATTTGTTTCAAATTCAAATTCAAATATGCTTTATTGCACGCACACAGTAAAAAACAAATTTTACAAAATCTTAGATACATAGTAGGTATACGTACAATTTAGGTGGCCTATATTGCTAAGAGCAATCTTTTCATAAGCAACCTACGTCAGAGGGAGAGAAGGAAAAGAAAAGTGGAAAGGAAGAAAGGTAGGTTGTTTATATTCCCGTTTTGAATATTTAAGCCAGAGACAATGTTGTGTCAATGGTAGATACAAACCTTATGAGCCCTAATGGACGCGCCTTCGTTGCAGGCAAGAGTAACGTCCACCAGGCTCTCGTCTTGTAGCAACTGGCTGAATACTCCCAGCAGGTTGCTCTGATGATTGTTCCACCTTAGGCAATAGTGCTCACTTCCCATGTCTGAGCTAGCTCCCGCCGCTGTAAACAATATTCGTGATTGAGTAGGTAGGTATACTTTGACACATCAAAATAAAATTATACTTATAATGGATGAACATTAGAAATTTTAAATTAATTAAGTAGGTAGGTACCTAAACATGTTAGTAGTCCTGTAATCCTGTAGTCCTGACTGACTGATTTTATTGCAGAACCCAAAGATATAATACATTCACTGGCACATTCTGTATACCTGATTACATAGATAATACAACGATTTCTAAGTGTAAAACCAACTTGCAAAAGACTAGGTTTTTAGCCCCTTTTTAAGATTACACTGGTAAAATAAGAGCAGCCGCGGATCCAGCTCCCAAAATAGGTTGTGATCACAGAAATAAATGATATTAATTTGAGTGCAAAAACTCAGAACACAGCTTTAGGATAAAATATTAGCCCTTCGACCTCAATTAGGGTGGTGGGCACAGGTTTTGGGCATGCCCACCGTACCCACAGGGGTGGAGCTGCACTTGAATAAGAGGATCAATAGGATAAAACACTAAACTGTAAGTCCTCGCGGCCTATTCAACATTCTTGTTATGAGATCTAAAAGGCCTTAAGGTTTATGCTTTTTCAAGGTCATTCTAAAAGTTATGACGCATAGACGGACAAAATGGCTATGGAGCCTACAAAGCTCTCAGTCCCTTAAGGTATTTCAGTTAGGTAGGTACGTTTATAGGACAGTATTAAATGTATTAAATTATCAGTAGTATCTATTTAATTCTTACTATTATAAATGCGAAAATGAGTTTGTTTGTTAAGCTTTTCCGCATTATCGGCTCAACTAATGGTCATGAAATTTTACCTACACGTTTTCAGGGGTACAGGGAAGGACACATTTTGTACGACTTTAGAATACCGTATTATTTCATTAATAAAACGTCAAATTTAAACGCCAGGAAAATGTTTTTTAAGACCTATCTAACGTTTCATTACCTATTATTATTTTAACAATACGGCAAAAATTGAAATTTATACCTACTTACTTAACAAATCTCAATATTACATTTCTCCTTTTGGGTGACAAAAACATTTTTAGAACTATAGCTTATGCCTAAAATTACTTGTGACTTGAATAAATTATAATATCATCATTTTTTCATCATAATTATTTAGCGATACGAAGTGTCAGAACGAGCATTTACTTTTATCATAGTTGTTACAATCCATGTTGGTACGTAAAATAAATGGTGTGATTTAAATAAAAAATAAATTTTGGAAACGATTATATTACGCATCCGAGCTGCTAATAACCGCATGTTCAACGGCCGGAACCCTGACAGATTTGTTAATGAGTACAAAACACTACTACCGTTTTACGGCTCGCACAAAATACAATAATGGTGTTATTCTATGGCCGGTCGCGTTCGTAGCGTCGTTGTCGCGTCGTGTCGCGGCGCGAAACAGTGCGTACGATCGCGATTGTCTATTGCGCGCGCACACGCGTTACCGGTGCGACCGCGACGCAGTCAAGATCAAGGGCGTTTGGAATTGCGCAAGAGTTGGCTGGCGGTCGTGCTGCAACTCGATGTGATGTCATCGGGCCGTCTGAGGCCCCCCACTCATCGTATCATACCTACCCGTTTCAGAAAGGTCGCGGATACGGAACGTTCTATTTATACGTTTTTGACCGCAACATTTAATAATAAAATAGCTGTCCCCCGCCGATTCACCACTTCACAGCGATAATTTCAGAGTTCCCTCGTGAATTTAGGGATAAAAAGTACCCTATAGAGACTATAAACTATCTTTATGCCAAATTCCTTCCAATTCAGTTCAGCCATTCGCCGTGATTGAGTAAGAAACATCCATCCATCACAACTTTGACATTTATAATTATAGTAGTATTAAATAATGATTACGTATATTAATATTACTATTAACTTCGATCCAGCAGAGTTATGTAGTTTACTGAAGGCTCGAGAAGCGAAATAAAGACAAAGATAATAAAAAAATAGATAAGTATACGTACCATGTGAATATAAGTTACAGCTCAAATTAAAGCGTAAAAAATATTTTTAAACATCAGATATTTAGAGGTAGCTACATATTTCAATGCGAACTATTTTATTTTGAATAATTAATCCATTCACTGTCACGGTAACATTGCATGCTTCTTGTTACACAAACATGATTTGCGATAATATAGGAATATGCGTTGTTTGTTGTACCTAGATCTACCCATGTGACCTTCGTTTAACAATAAATTACCTACGACATTAAGGTTTGTGTAAAGGAGCGGCTATTACTTATATACGTAGATTGTAAAGAACTAACTCTAGATAGCAGTCGAAATGTTCAAATAACATTTTTAGGACCACTCGCAAAAACTCCAAAACGGCCCGGCCGATTTGTTTTTTGTTTGTTTGTTAAAGAAAATTAGGAGTTCCTGGAGAAATTTCGAAACTCATGCGGGTGAAACCACGGACAAAACTATATGAAATGTCTTATATGAAAAATAATGTTTGTTTGTAGGCATTCGTATAAACTTAATCTAACTGCCATGAAACTTTCGTTGAGTGTTCTGGGTATGCCCGCGAATGTTAATGAAATTATCTAAAGAGTTTCTGTGGGAACTGCAAAACTTTTAGTTTAATTTGAGTTTTTTTTTATTAACCTATAATTAATATATGTAAGTTAAATAGGTACCTAAACAAAAAACATTTTAAACGAACCATTAGGTGATTAAATTGTAACTACGAAACTTATAGGTATTCTTACCGCGGGTGAAACCGCGGGGGATAGCTTGTTATACTAAAAGTATTCATCATGTTGGTCTTTAATTTACTCAATTAAACTTCAAATAAAATAATGCAACAGCTTGCAATTCGTTGCAGGGTCTCGCCTACGTAAGTGGCCAGTCTTATCTTATCGGTTATCAACAACCATACTGTAGATAGAGTGATAGCACTGTTGGTTGCCTAATCTGCGAAAATGAATTTTCTTTTTGGAACGGCACTGCAACTTATTTACACTAATCAAAAACTGTGACCGAGGAAATTTTTTCATGTTTAATACGTAAGTTGTTGCTAACTCGTGACAAGAGGGAAAACGTGAGCCCGTGAGCCTGATTAGTGCTATCGCGGTTGCGTCTCTGCGACTTCCGAATAGGCGCACCAATAGTGTGTTGGCGGCCTTAATACTTTAGAATTTTAGATGCAGTTCTCATTCGTGACCGTGCTAATATTACTATGGTTACACGCGCACGCGCAACTCAGCTCGCACTGCGTGCAGATCAAGGTCATCCGAACCATCCGAACTAAAGCGTACCTATACCTACCTACGCCACATACTGTACATATGTATGCATACAAATAACATGCGATGCGATATCTTTGAACAGTTGACTGCCGATTGGCGTTACTACATAACGCGTCGGCTGGACATCCGGCCGTGCCTAAAACATTTTAAACACCTAAAAGTATGTACAGAGGCACTATTGATGCTCAAAAATACACAACAGATAAAATTCGTCCCACTATGGCCATAGAAATTTTATGTATTTTTGAACAATCTGTTGCTTTATTAAGTAGGTACGTTCGGTGGTCACTATCAATTGACATACCGAACAAGAAGTTACCGAAGTATGAAGTATGACACACGGTTTTATGCAAGTGTCTGCCCAATTTTAGCACAAAATAGAAAAGTATAATCAGCTGTTGTCGAATTTTAGTAGGTAACTTGTCCAATGCATCTTTTAAATACTGGCGACACAACTTTGTACTTACATAGTAAACTATCTAATTTAGGCTCAAATGCATGAGCCCGCCAAATGCTATCGCTGGGTTATGATTGTTTATGCTTTATCATGCTCTATATTATGTACAAAAAATTCTATTATTATACGAAATTTCCAGAAAATTTTACTCATTTTTTATTAAAATTCAATTTAGCACATGGAAAACGGCTGGTGGATTTAAAAGAAAAACACCTAGAGGCTAGACTACAAAATGTTGATGACCGTGAAATCAAAGTAATTCAAAGTGGGTTTTAACCATTTTATTTTATGCATAAAGAATCAGATAATATCAATTGCAATATTATCATTCAGATCCAAATGCGAAACATTATATTAACTTGCTTAACTTTTCTTTCTCAATAATTTATACAGTAATAATCCTTATAATCCTATTAAAAATTCTTATAATCCTAGTTATAATCCTTATAATCCTAGTAGTAATAATAATAGTAATAATCCTTTAATTTATATAGTAATAATCGTGGTAATAATAAATGCCCGCACATAATAAGCCCCACGGGACCTCAAAAATCAACGCGGGTGAAATCCCAAAATTTTAATGCCAGTGAAACCGCGGGGAACAGCTAGTAGATATACTATTAATAAATGCGAATTTGAGTATGTTTGTTGCGCTTTGACGCCTTATAGGCTCAAACGATCATCGTGAAATTTTGGATACCTTGTCAGGGGTACAAAAATGACAAAGGGGAGTTTTACCCCCGTAATTCCTGCGGGTACTCTGAAATTAAAACGGGTGTAGACCGCGGAGAACAGCTAGTACATGAATAAACTTTAACTACTAGACAATGAATAGTTAATTATTATAATTATATTTATTGCCAATACGAGTTAGTATAAAAACTATCATAATTTGACTTTATGGTTCAATAGCATTCTTATTAACATTTTATTTGTGGATTGAAGTTCCTTATTGGGTATTTATATATTATAATGTATTCCTAATTTATTTAAGTAACACAACTTCTGGTATCCCAAAAAGTACTAACTACTTTTAAACTGAAATCACATTACATTTTTATTTTGTAACACTGTTATTGCCTATATAATAACAACAGTACTTAGTGGTGTTGTATTCTACGAGCATAAGTAAAAACATAGATGAATAATATCAATTCAAGGACAGGGCAGCAGCATTGCGTGAGCGTAGCACATGTTGCGCCTACGCGGATTTAAGCCTGTATTAATAAACGCTACTCAAACTGGATGTGCTCTAAAATCTTAGTTTATCTTCTTCATTTTCCATTGTGAGAAGCGAGACATACTTATATTTTGAGAGATGACCGGCTGAAATACGGAACAGCGAATTGACAAGGGACGTTCCGGCCTAAGCACAACGATCACAAAATATTCGCAGCATTAGCTAGCCAACTTCATAGGCAAACGCTACACGCACAATATTTTGATTCATACTGCGATCGTTTATAGAATAACGGACACGAACAATACGGATCGCACCTGCAGTAGGTATCTAGATAAATTTTGTGCAGTGTAGTCATTTTAATATATCAATGAGTGCAGTGGTAAAAATGTATAACATTGATGCAATTAACCTGCTACGACGACCCAGTATTTTAAGAGTAAGATATTAATTCAAGCCCAACGTTAAATTTTTTCCACAAAATACATGTTAAGTTAAGAATTTTTTTTATAAAAGGACTTGGCCATAGTTTTTATTTCACTACGGTTAATCAAAGAGTCAAAGGTAAAAATTTTCTGTATCGGACTCAGAGCTTTAAAAACACTGGTACCTTTACCTTAGGGTACTTTCTATTTTACATTCATTAATTTAAACTCAACATGAGTATTTAAATAATAAAAATTATCGTTTCTTTATCTATTTTAAGCCTTGGGATATAGGCAGATACTGTTTTACAATATGTAAGTACCTATTATTATAATATATACGTATATTTGGGTACGTACGTATTACATACAGTTAGGTTATAATATATTTCGATTTTTACTTTTATTGTGCGTACCTAAACGATAATATAAATATAAATAAATATAAAATATAAATAATACAAATAAATATTTTAAGCAAACAAATTTATAGTGTCGCTGCGATCTTAGAAATAAAAATTGGCAAAGATAAGTGGAAGATGTCTGCCTCGCATAATTTTTCAATATTGAGTGCCGGCTCTGCGGAGGAACACGTTGCCAGAATAATTAGTTTTGGATAGAGGAACACAGAAAACAACATCTGAATTAAATATTCTGTAGTAAAAAGGGTGCAAAGACTTTATTTCTTAGGATATTAAAACGAAAGATTTTATCAATATAAACAGACATTGATAATATAATTATTTCTATCTATTCTATTAAAAGATAATAAGTGCCGCGTAAATAACACTAACCGAATACATAAAAACGGATTTTAAATAAATAAAAAAAAAATTATACGCGAATCATTCAAAAACTACAAAACAGTAATTATTATAAAAAGGAGTTTCCTTATTTTCTTTTATTGGGTTAGTTGGTTGGCTTTGCTGATAGCGAGGAACTGCACTGTGGCCTTCAATATTACCACTGTCAGCTCATGGAGGGAGGCGATAAGAAAATATAGCTTGTATCACAAAATATGATTTTATTGATAGCATTCAAACTTGGGTGGCTGAAGACTCTAAATAGGTAGGTATATAAACTCTCAAAAGGTCTAAATAGACTCTAAATTTCTCATGAGTGAGTGGAGTAGAGTAAAATATCTACCTTACCTATAGACTCCCGAAGTAGGTCACACATCACACATCAATATGAAGCGTTGCGATATAATATTGACTTTATGACTGTTGAAAATCTTTTTTATCCGGCCACTTATCCCTCAAACGAATTAAAAACCAGTGTGCCTAATTTTAGAGTCGACTTTACACAAATATCTGATAGATACATTTTTTTTTTATGTGGCACGCACGTCGAACCCGTCTAACCAGTGTCTTGACCTTAGTGATTGAAACTGATCTAGTAGTTATCGTTCAAAAGTCTAGAATATTTTTTTTCCATTCCGGAGCAAATTACCAAATTAGTAAGTAGTACCTAGTATATTTACATATATGTCAATAATACCCTACCTGTATGAGTACCTATTACATAAGTTTAAGATTACCTAATTAAAAAAAATATTAGAGACAAACTCGGGATGTTTGTTATTCGGTACAACTTTTGCTACAAGATCAACTCTGTCTCCGTGTAAAAGATAGAATTTTTTTTTTTCGAAAGTCGCTCAGAATTACATTTTTCCTGGAATGAAACTTGTCCTATATTCCAGGATTTCTACAGTAACTATACACAATATTTAACTAATTTAACATTAGGTATGATAGAAGACGTATAAGTAGTTGTGTAGAGTCTCCCATTTTATCCAAATAACTAGCTGTTCCCCGCGGTCTCACCCGCACAAATTTCGGAGATCCTGCGGGAATTCTAGCGTAATAAGTATAGGGCACATTTTACCCCCGGAATCCTCACAGAAACTGCGCAATATTGTATGATTATATCAGTGTCCTTGAATGGATGAACCCAGAGGAGTGAACAAGTTGGTTGAGCATTGATACGTCCTACGAGTAATTATTACAGCTGTTGCTATTCTTCTTCGTCATTACTTTACTAACAGTTCCCCGCGGTTACAACCGCGTTAATTTCAGAGATCCTGCAGGAATTTCAGGATAAAAAGCCTCTTATTTGTACCCCTGACAACTTGTGTGCAAAATTTTATCATGATCTGTTGAATAGTTAATGCATGAAAGCGTTTCAAATTACTATTTCCGACACTTCCATCAATTATTATCATTATATTTCATCCAATTGACCAATTATAAACCTAAACCCGCCACATGAATCATTCTATATATTGGTGACAAGTTGAAAACCGTATGAACATTTGTTCAGTAGTTTTCAAGTTTATCACGAACAGAGAGACACACAGTGGAGGACTTTGTTTTATAATATGTAGATAGCAATATCTAAAATTTAAATAACAATTAAACGCATAAAACTAAAAGAATGTAGAGCTTTTTAACTGTAAATTTTTAACAGCACATACACTAACCTAGACGTTGTATCTACATTATCTTACGGTATTACACCAAAAATTATTATTTTATGAAGATTTTATTAATTTAATAGTTTATAATCAAATGTTATCATTCTAAATATCTATAATTACCTGTACTTACTCTTAGTTTTATATGTACTACGTCTATGCAGTGTAGTGCGATGTGTGTGCGTGTAACAATAATACCTATGTTCATATTATAATTTTTATTTATATACGAGATGTGTTTTTAATTAGCTTTGATTATCCAGGGCTTGAATATATCTCTCATATTCAAGCCCTAGAAGCTCACATGTAAATAAAAGAGTTAATAAAATATATTGTAAATTAAAGCGACTTCGAAAAACACAAATATGCACTACACTAAAAAGTTAAAAATAACAAAATACCGATTCAATCCGAAACAAAAAAAATACTATTATCAGTATGAGCTAAAAACTGATCAGTTTGAAGTCGGTGCCTAGCCAAAAAGGTGAAGTATAGACTAAGTCCGCTTCCGCCACATTGCAAGTGTGTAAGCGTGTAGTCGTGAACAAAAAATCCCAAGTGGGCAGACACGAGTGGGCTTGGAACCGACTTCAAACTGATTAGTAGATAACTCATACTAATAATAATATTATAAGAATTTTTGTCTTTCGGATTAAATCGGTATTTTGCATATTTGTGTTTTCTGAAGTCGGTTCATTATTTTTGTTATTTTTTTTAATATTTTTCACTTTAAAGCGAGTTGGTTTATAATAATCTATCTGATTGGCAATAGCCTAACATCAACAGCTTTATAATCTTTTACAAAAAATTGCTTTTCCCGATGCAATAGGGTTAATTGTTGAGGATTTCCTCTGCTACTTCACCATCAAGTTCACTTCACCATATGCATTGTGACACACAATTTGCTTAGCAAGCACTTTAAAGTAATCAAATCGCAAACCATGAAATACCTATTAAATATTCTGTAGTTCCGGTGGCCATCTAGTATGGTCTTCATCATCAGTTACACTTCATCAATTGGTGATTGTCGAAAGCAAATGAACATTAATTTACTATAGGTAAAAATACTCAATTCGCTATAGGTATGCCTATAATATTTGAAGAGTTCCTTCGACTTCTCCAAGATCCCATCACCAGATCCTGACTTCATGACAATGGCACCAACTTGAGAGTATATCCTTTCAAACAAAAAAGAAACAATAAACTTTTCCCTCGATATCCCTGATAACATAACAACAACCTGCAAAATTGGTTGAGTAGTTAAGGTGTGAAAAGATGAACGTTCATGTGAGTGAGATAGAATGGTAATTTCAAAAGGATCTGCAATAGCCAATATTAATAACTTTTTAATTAGATACAATCAATTAGAATAACGCAAATCTACGCTTACTCTTCATTCAAAGTAAGTACTCATTTACAAAGTAATATATTAGCTTATGTAATATATATAGAAAATGTGAGCCACTAAATCTGACGTTATAAAGTTAGTGAAAATAAAAACGGAACTAACCACTTTGTAATGCTACTTTCTGATGGGTATCGTTGATTTCTTTGTGCCTGTCAAAGATTGTCATACAGGAAGGGACAAAAAGCCCTTCAATAGACATCAACGGGTGCACAAGATGGTCGCACGTTTAATTTATTATTTATTAAGCTAAATAGAATTTGACTCCGTGCAGCTACATAATTGATTGCCTTCGCTACAATTTTGGACGAATTTATTATAATTACTAGCTCCCCATAGCGGTTTCAGCCGCGGTTATTTCGCGGTAAATTCAAGGATAAACTATACTCCTTTAAATCCTCCTCTGGCATCACTTTATGTACTGGTAACAACCGCATGAAAATCCGTTCAGTACTTTTTTGAGCTTATCGTGAAGAGACAGACAGACGTGGCGGAGGACTTTGTTTTATAAGTAACTAGCTGTCCCCCGCGATTTCATCCGCGGTAATTTCGGAGTTCCCGCGGAGGTTGCGGGAAAAAAGTACTCTATGTCCTTCAGTTCCCGAGGGAATTCCGGGATAAAAACTATCCTATCTTTTAAGTTGGACCATATTATAAATGGTTGCAAAATTTTATCAAAATCCGTTCAGTAATTTCGGAGTCCATCGCGGACAAACAACGTGACACGTGATTTATATATATTAGACTAGCTGTCCGCCGCGATTTCATCCGCGGTAATTTCGGAGTTCCCGCGGAGGTTGCGGGAAAAAAGTACTCTATGTCCTTCAGTTCCCGCGGGAATTCCGGGATAAAAACTATCCTATCTTTTAAGTTGGACCATATTATGAAGGGTTACAAAATTTTATCAAAATCCGTTCAGTAGTTTCGGAGTCCATCGCGGACAAACAACGTGACACGTGATTTATATATATTAGATGTGTATGGATTCATTGTAATAGCAATACCGGAGTAGATAATATAGCATCATAAGTGCACGTTCATTTGCATATTATAAATTTTCTGCAGTCTGCATTCTCAAAATTAAATCAAACCTAAAATTCTCGGCAAATCTGAACCGATTACAGAGTTTAAAGAGTAACATAATAAATCAAAGTTACGTATAGATAAATGCTTAAATAGATACACCACATATAAATCACTATATAATTTCAAAATTATCGGTATATTCGTAACGACCACGATTTAAATATCTTGAATTATTTTAGGCTTGTAAGCTGTAGTTGCTTCCGTTGCAAAAAATATTTTCTGAGATATTCATCATAACATTGCATAAGAACTTTAAAAAAATCCGAATTTAATAATCGATAGTAAACAATATAAATTATTTTACGTACAAAACTCGATCCTACAAAGCTACGTACCTAATGCCTACTATTATTTATTTTGTGACTAAATCATTAATTATATATATACTGTTGTTGTTATGTATTATTACGTAAATTGTAGATTAGATAAATATATTATCTATACATATAATAAAATGTAAGTATCTTTATAAAATGTTAAAATAACAATTTTACTATACGTAAAATATGCATGTGAACTTAGAAGAAAAACAATCTTCAAATTTTTGTCTGATTGTTTGTTCCAACTAATCTATGAAACGGTTGAACCGATTTTCACAGAACTTTCACTGGCAGATAACTGATTTCATAAGGAGTAACTTAGGTTGCGATTATCAGAGTTCCTGCCGGAATCCCGAAACTCACACGGGTGAAACGTTGCATACAGACTATACAACGTGTTAATGAATTAACTGAAAACTAGAAAGTAGTTTGCTCAGAATCAACTAGCGAATCGATAGCACTATGTTTTACTATATGTTATACTTTTTCATTTTTATTAGCCCAAGTCTAAATTATTTATAATACAATATTTGGCGCGTACGCCGCCCGCAGCAATAAAATTCGAAGTAGGCGCGGGCGTAGCGCTTGGAATTTCGTAGATAGGTCACCTTCAAACTAATGTTGAATAACTTTTAAAGTAAAAAATTTTTTCGACATAAAATATATTTTATCATATTATTGGTTATTTTTTTAAATGGGGTGTATCAGATTATCAGTTAACTCATTAACACGTTGTATACATATTATTATATAACATTCTTATATAACATGTTATATAACTTAGTCACGTTATTATTATTATTTTCTTCTGTTATTTAAAAGTACAGTGGGCCACATAGACAAGTATACTTACCACCTTGTAAAATTTATACGGTTTGTAAAACGTCTGTATGACGTTATAAGTTGCCGTTTTTGCAGCTTCAAGCTCCAAATTCCAATACAAGCTAAAATCGAATATTGGAGCTACTAATAACAACATTCCTTGTCCATAACACGCGTCCCAAAAACGCATTCCCAAACGCTCCAGGTGCAAAAATATTGGAAATTACTATTCTGTATGCCATAAGAAGCGTTGTAAATGTATTTTTTTGGAGTGAAACTTCTTTGATTACGAGGGAAACACAATTTTTGTGGCACTTTATCTTAACGCGCAGTGAATAAGGGCCCTGTACGCACCCAAAAATAGCAGCAGCAGTAATAGATACAAACACGCGCAGATTGGAAAGCGGAGTTTGTCTATCATACAGTACCTAATTCATCTTTATCTATTCCTGACCCAAGACCTCGAATGTTTCTAAAGTAACTCAACTAAGGATTATTTTTTATGACTTTTTTAAGCACCACTAATTACTCCTGTAGGTCAAAAATTTTTCCAAGTCCTCTTATGAGTATTTTGTATTAAGTAACATCTATCTTAACTAGCCGGTTCGCTCTTGAAGACTTATAAGTTAGGTTAATTTAGGTTGGCATTTTACACTGATTGTGAGACAAAATGACATGGAATAACGATGCAACGTAATGTATGTATGAACAACCAATTGTCTGTTAAAAGGTACGATAGAACATTATTAGTGACTATACCTATTAAATTATTTTAATTTACACAAGCAACATCTTATAAATACGTATTTTATACGATATATAATATTATACAATCATAGGTATATGAATACATATAATTTAAGCACAATATTTTTTTGACGCCAAAGGTTGCAGACAGGTTCACCTGATACGACATAATGCATGATAATAGTCGTAACATTAAATATTATGTTCATTTAAAAACAGAAAAACAGTCTAGACGAAAACTTATTCATTAAAACGCAAAAAAATTATATAGATGTATTGCTAGTAGATGGCAGCGGTTTCACCTAGGTGATTTTTGAAATTCTTCGCAAATTCTTCGATTTCCAGTTTGAAGGGTGTTCTAGGCCTTAATCCAACAAATATCCACATTTTGTTTTTTATTCAAATCCTCTCCGCCCTACAGTTTTTGCGTAATGAATGTTCAAACATACAGGGAAAAACTGTTATATTATGTTTGTAATATGCATAAATAAATACTATCTATATATAGTTACTCCACTTGGATATGATACAAAGAATATAGGTATCAGACATTTTTTATATTAAAATCTCGTTCAGTATTTTACCGTTAAATATGTAATTTGTTTAAAGAAAAATTCTTAGTTCGATAAATATATAATATTTTTGGTCAGATGATGGTTTTATTTTTTGGAAACATAATTTTATATAATGACTAGAGCTATTCCCCGCGGTTGCACCTGTGGAATTTCGGAGTTCTGTATCCTTGAAAACGTGTATCCAAAATTTTATGATACTCGATTGAGTCGTTAAGGCGTGAAAGCGTAACAAACAAGCACACAAACAAACTCACTTTCGCATTTATAATATTAGTAAGCATTGTAAGCATTATAATTATAAAGTACTTTTTTAGGTATCGTCAATGATTTTTATGTAAATTATATCTACGTATACCTACTTTTAACGTCATAATATGAATTAAGTAATCAGATATTGTACAAATTAATCTGTAAATTAAAAAAGTGGTCTTATACGAGTGCTCTTTATTTTAAATCAACTTCCAAAAAACCAGGTTCTGTTAAGATTTATAAAAGAAAAAAATAGGTTTTGAAACACAAAAACAATTTTTTTAAACTCAGTTAAGATTGATCATTGTAAAAATTACTTCGTAACTATAAAAAAACGATATATGCATATCATAATAAAAAGTTTATGTGCCTAAACGCCTAGGCTTTTGGCTCAGATAATAAACGTGAAAGGTTAGGCCGATAGGAAAGTGTCATGGACGCAATTTACAATAACTTTTCTAGATTCTGTTTGTCATTAAGTTAATAAATAACTTGTTTTATACCTACAACAATTTCGTCAAATGTAAATACGAATTTTTATCTCAAAATAAATGAGATAATGTTGAAAAATTAAAAATAATTTTGTGCTTAGTATGTTTCCGAAGGCTTCAGAGGTTCACATTAAAAAAACATTAAACTACACAGTACACAATACACATGATTATTTCGGGAACTAAAATTTTTTGGAGGTAAAAGTAAGAAGGAACTCTATGTCCTAATTCAGAACCGAAAAGAGCTACAATCATTACAACATACCTACATACATACACACACACAATAAATGAGATAATATTAAGAAATTAAAAATCATTTCATACTTAGTTTCCGAAGGCTTCAGGGGTTCACATTAAAAAACATTCCACTACACAGTACACAATACACATGATTTTTTCGGGATCTTTAATTTATTTGGAGGTAAAAACTAAGTACCTACCTAGGTATCCTATGCCCTAATTAAGAACCGAAAAAAGGTACAATCATTACAACATTCATACCAACACACTCACACACATATACACAAAAAATAACTATTTTTAGGATTTATTACTGTCAGCATGGTTTATTTTATTTGCTTTTTTGGATTACTAATGATCATACAATAAAAAACAACGTAGAAACCGTTAGATTATATTTATAAACGGTTGGCATTGTCGAGGTATTTACATTTAGATACACTAAGTTAGGTTAAGTTTGGACTGTGATCACAACAGAGTCAGAGGTACCGATGATAACGATTTCTCTCGTGCAGGACCCAGCATATTGCATTTTCTGTCTTTCTTTTTGATGTTAAAAAAGTAACATCTATTATTATTGCATGTATCAAATTAGTGTGATAACCTGATTCTTTAATAATTTACTAGGTTATCATCCAATTAAGACTTTATATCTGAAGTTCTATACCTACCTATATTTTAAATATAATAATAGTACCTACACCTATACACGTTCGTTTGGTATTATAGCGTTGCGCATACGCTCAAGGGTAAAGTCTTCGTCCGGACACGCGCTCGTGCAACTATTTTTCATGTATGCGTGTAGACGAGCTCATTATAGTGTTATGTGCCTACCTATTGTGAGTGAGACGGACGTGTGTTAGTTGTACGAATAAATATCTATGTGTGCGTAGACGTCGCGTCGCCGCCGGCTGACTTTTTCGATTGCAGATTATAGTTGCCATGCCCAAAATATAATACGTGGTTTCAACTCGCGTGAATGGCATATATACGTCCTGCAGGCGCGAGCGGCAGACGGAGCTGAGCCGGGCTAGGCAGCGCAGGCGCATATTTCGATTACCTATAACCGCCTGTAACCGCGTCATATCGGTAGTAGGTACAGGATGCTTAAATATAGAAACGTGCTTTATTGCTAAAAACCTAGACTGAAATTTCTTTTTCTTTTTTGTTATGTAGGATACAATAATCGAGAATATCAATTAGTAGAGAGGTAGACGTATAAAATCATGTTTTTGTAGGGAAACTTCTGATATGGGACCTAACTTAGGAAAAAAAAATTTAATGCTACAAACGGAAGTTGCAACACTTACTGGTCGGGCAGTGGGCACCGCGTATTGTTGCCCATACGAGTGAGTGAGACACTATACAATCCAATAGAAGTGCGACCGGGCACGAAGAAATAGTATAAATAACACTATTTAGGAGTTATCATTGACAAAATGACCGTTATAAATTTGGTAACTCTTTTTTGCCGAATATGCGCTACAATCGTTGCGGGGGTGTTTCTCGCAGTGAGCTTGTTCCTGCTGGCTATTCAACTATCACAAAATAAATAATTTAAATAGGTATAAAAGAAAAAAATACGTACATTTTTACTCGTATATTTTGCTCTGTAAGTTGTATGCTTAGCTATAATTATATTGAGCCCTAAGAGAAGAGATCTTCTTTATCTCTCTGTCTACCCAATGGCTAACTGGTAGAGAATGCCGCAAGGCATTAAGTTCGCCATTTGTACACACTGTGCAATAAAGAATAAATAAATAAATAAATAAGAGAGAGAGTTTATGAGAACAGAACAAATATTATGTCATTCTCCATATACTAAAAAAATTATCTTCTGTTGATTGAAAACTCATTGCTTAAAAGTTTTGTAAAATTCATAATCAAAGGTGTTGAATAGTTATATAAACCTTTCAAGACCTCAGACATGAAGAATTCGAACATGTGTATGAGGAATTAGAGAGACGATAAATTAAGCGAAGATATGACGATAAGTTTGAGTTTTTGATGGGCTCCAAAGTGGTTCCATCCTGAAAACCAGAGGCGTCTCTAACCCATGTAGCGCCCGTATGCAAACATTACCCTAGCGCCCCCTAGTAAGCGCGCGGTCAAAATGGAATAAGTACAAAGTGCAAGTTTGTAACATATTAAGTTACCACAAACTGACAAACCCCAGTTGGATAATAAACCCTATTGTGTGAAGATTTTTGAAGAAGAAATTTCCGCTGAGTTTCCGTAGCGAGCGGCGCTCGGCGCCCCCTAGGACTGCTATAGGTAGAGACGTCCCTGGTAAAAACAGCAGCAATTAATACTTCTTCCATTATTAAATCACTAGGCGACTTGCAAAAATAACCAACAAGTTCGTTCGCTATGCGACTCGCATGGTGCATGACAAACTAGGCACTTGCCTAGGCGCGTCGCTTACGGTGTGGCCAGCTACGATAGTATGCATAATAGGCATGTTGACTAATTTTTATTTTTTAGTCCGTCTTGTAGATTATTAAAAAATATTGGACACGTATTTTTTCTTTTTTTACGTAATCAAAAAACGACGGCGATATATTGAGTTGAAATTTCGCGTGACGTCACTATTCGGACAGTTTGTATGGCGGTATTAGCGGTTAGTGACGTCACGACCCCCTCACCTTAAACTTTAATGCGCTTTTTCTCTGTATATTTTAATTTATTTGAAAAAGCAAAAAATACGTGTCTATTGTTTGTTTATTTTCTAACTGACGGACTAATTAGAATTTTGATTTTCAAAAGTAGTCCACATCCCCATTATGTCGGTTTACTAGGATCAGTCATCCACTTTACGGTGTGGCCTTAGCCACATTCATAATATGTTACCTATGTATTTTTTTATATGGCAAACTCCCAAAGGGATTGATTAGTTTCATTACACGTACGGTACTTTTTGCGATTGCAGCTATGTGATTCTTTAATTTATAAAATAATTCGAAATTAAATTATATTGTTAAAATTATATATTAACGATCATACATGAATTCTCTATTAGTTACAAAAAACATTGATTGGCGATAGTGCATTAGTGCCTAGTAGCAGGTTGTATATGTATAGTACCTACTAGGTATATAGCAAGTTGTACATACAAAATAAGGGTATTTACTAGCTAGAGCCGTGTTTGAGGCACGTTTGTTTTCAATCGCATCTTTCCTGTCTCACGATATGCCCATATAGGTATACCGATGCCTTTACGTACACTATTGGCAGTAATTACATAAACATGATAATATTATTAGTAGTATTAGTATGATAATATTATACCTACCCACAGTTCAAAATGAAGTATCTATTTACCATTTTTGATATGCCTACCTGGGTTCATAACCCACCCACACCTACGTTATGAAGGGTATAGAAAAGTACACAAGGTAAGTATCCCGGAATCCCTGCGGGAACTCCGAAATTAACGCGAGTGTAACCGCGGAAACAGCTAACACTTTAAAGCTAATCAATAGAGAAACTAAGTGATGTTTTGATGGTAGAAACTTTAGGATGAACTTGATGGATGAACTTTAGGTGTTGTTTTTTTTAGATGGTAGGTATTTTGATGTGGTTTTTACAATAATAATTTTAATATGTCAATCAGAATTTTTCTCTAAAATCAAAAGGGAGAGTCCAACCTGAGCTCCAAGTATATAAACATTCAACTATTTCTTTTCTGAAGATACGAAATATATTACATTTATTTTACAAAAACTTGATTGAAAAAGGAAAAAAACACATTAAAAACATAAATGTGAAAGGAAGAGGAGTTCGGTACAAAAAGTTATGCGCGATAGTCGACTAAAGGCTTTGCAAATAAAAAGAAGCGAGTTCTAAATGGGAATCAATTTCTATTGAAGTTTCTTAAATCATAGCTACAGGAATGCAGAACGTTCTTCATTTACTTTCGAAGAAAAGTTATGTTCTTTGTTATCAAATGGTATAAGTTGGTAAAGTTCCCACAATTTTTTTTTCCTTGAATAATAATAATATAGGTAGTCAAGTATTATAGTAATTGACAGTTAAATTTTTTCAACTTAGGGTAATCAGGGTCTATAAACGATATTCACCTGCCTAAGTGTAAAAAACAAAAAACAAAAAACAAAGATAACTAATTCACCTATTTTCCATACCTACGTTGGTGCTGGAAAATAACAGCATTAATAATTTCGCTATACGCACTCATTATTTTCTGTTTTCTGATTTTTTCTTTGTATAAGTTCAATGACCCACCTCCAAGCCAAATTTTAAGTTCATGTAAGTCACTGCTCTAGAATTTCTATGAGTGAATCAGAGAATATAAAAATTGAAATTTTTAAGACTTTATTGTTACAAGGATATCTAGCAAGAGGTTCATTCATGAATTTTGGGTTTACAGTTTCCTTCAAACTCACTAAAAACCACTAGAGTCTGCTGATCAAATAATCTAATTATTATTGAGATGCATTAGAAAATAAAGGGTAAGGATAAGCCTGCCGTTAAGGTTTTAAACTGAAAATCAGCTTCACCTAAAGTAACGACGATCATAATATTTGGTAACCAAGGGCGGCAAATGTTTACAGTCACCGTATTTTGGTATTTACTAACATGACAATCTGATAACTTTGATATAATTATACCTACTTGTTATTATTATAATACTGTACGAAAGCACCTCGATATAATTATTTCAAGTAATACTTACAACTACTACCTGCCTAATTGTTATGTTTTACTTGTACGTATATTGTTAATAGTACATGGTTATCCTAGGGGCGAAAGTAACTCGCCTCGCTACGCTCGGGCGCCAAACCCCGTCTCGGGACTAAATAAGTCTTTCTCCCGAGGATAACACTGTGCTTTTCATTACGAATGCAAGGAAAGTCAAAATAAAAATAAGAATTAGCTAAAGAAAAAAATGAGTAAATTTTATTTTACATAAATCAACGATTAGGTGTGCTACTGGCCAGTAAGTATGCCCCCTATGACATAAAAAAAACTAGAGTTTCTGCAGTATCCAGCTGTCAGTTGAAAGCGATTCTCCCTAGGGCTGAAAAGTGTTACTTTCAACCCGCTTCTCAGGCAACTTCAGACCTAATTTCCGAGTATGAGTAATGAAAAATTATAAATCATATTAAAAGGTTGAAAAAACATAAAAACAAAATATTTTACATTGTTTTGCCTGATACACCGGGCGTCGCGGGTGTTAGAACAACATTTATGAGATGAACATTGTTTACTCTTAATCTGGGTGTTTAGTATGTATCATAAGTATGTATTAACAACAAAAAAATTATCTAATCCTACTAATATTATAAATGTGAAGGTGTGGATGTTTGGATGTTTGTTACTCAATCACGCAAAAACGGCGAAACGGATTTGGATGAAAGGCATGCACGTTGTCAGGGTTACAGAGAAGGACATAGTGTAGGTACTTTTTATCCCGAAATTCCCACAGGAACTCTGAAATTACCGCGGGTGACACCGCAAGGCACAGCTAGTATACTTATAAAAATCTCGTGTCACAGTGTTATTGAACTCGTCTGAAAGGCCTAGACCGTATTTATAAAAAAATCTGTGTATATTTGGTAGGTCTGAGAATATATAATAATAGGTCGTAGGGTAGTTTTTATACCCCTTGGTAATAAGGGTGGATACCCAGAATAATTTTTTTGGGCAAAATTTTACTTTGGAGTTACCGTGGGAATTCCGAAACACACGCGGGTGAAACCGCGGGGCACAGCTAGTAATATCTACATATATAAGTATCATATAAGTTGTCTGGTACCCACAGTACAAGCTCTTCTTATTATTTGGGACCAGGTTGGTTATTATTATTATTATTTATCATTAAAACGTTCTTTATATTTTTATGAGATACTGTTGCTGAGCTGAGCTGCTGAGCTGTGCCCGATGTTTCACCCGCGTGAGTTTCGGAATTCCCACAGGAACTCCGATTTTATTTAACACAAAACTTCTCCTGATAATTACAAACCCGACAAAAAAGAATTAGCCAAATCGGTCTATCCATTCTGGAGTTTTAGGGAGACAAATGAACAGCAATTCATTTTTGTATGTATGTACTTACATAATATATTTTTCTATGAATAAAACCATGTTACCTACCAAGTACCTACCTACTCTTCTCTAATCAATACTATGGTGCAGATTATATTGTTGACAAGATAATATTGCGATGTCCACGCAACTGAAGATAATCTACGATATTTACAAAAAGGTTTTGAAAACTGCAAAGCTTCCTTGACGTCGCAATGGAATGGGTGCATCGACTTCCGGAGGAAAAATAATAGGTATGTAGATACAACCTAATTTATAATCGTCCCATATGTACACGAAACATTATTTCTATTTCTATTGATATACCTATGTAATATTTTTATGATTTGTAGTTGTCTCTAATACAAATTTTAGCTTATGCACACATAATAATTATGTTCAATTAAAGTTTTTAATTCTTTATTTAGGCGATGAGGTTATGTGAGCCACAAACATAAAAAGGCAATGAGCAGTTTTGGTGCCTTTCAAAATTTGCTGCTCGTGAACCTTTTACTTGGGTTTGGTCTACTTTTAGTGTAACCAAATCGAGATCATGCGCATCAGCTTTTGAAAAGGCACCACCTCCACTTCATACATAGTAAGCTTATTGACCTTTCTAGTAACTGTCAGCTTTCTAACGTTCAAACTTTTACGAAATTGATATTTACTAAAGTTATGTAGGTTTACATAAACGTATCCTACATCGATTTGGAAAATTTTCTTTAACCGACCTATCCTACAACTTTTCCGAATTATAATTTACTACGGGGAATTTCTATGAGTCATCGCTTGCATATCCCCATAACGGGTGTAAAAACTACATACCTATTTAGTGTCGCGTTGCGTGAGGCAGCCAGGTTCCAGGTTCCGCATGCGGCTGAAGTACCTAAGGGGGTGCTAGGGCGGCGGCGGTGGCGCCGAGCGGCCGGCGGGTGCACTAACACTCACTATCAAAGATTCGTCTAATCGTCTAACCTTGATGCGAATCGGCGCACTCCGGGTTCCATCCGACGTCGGTCGTCGATACTGAAGTGCTGAAGGGCTCGCTTCAGGTAATCACAGGGCGAGCGCGACACTGGCCGCGGTGTGGCGGTGCGTACGGCGCGCGTGCGGCGCGGGCGTCGGGCCGGATGGCGCGCCGCCACCGTGCACCGGCGTGAGTCGCGGCGGGGCTGCGGCGCGGCGGCCGCGCTACATGTCACAGTGCGGCGAGCGCGCTCTTCGCGCCGTGGTCACCGACTCGCAGTCGCGTCGCCGTCCTACTGTCTGCCCGACGACGGCCGGGACGGCGGCGCGCGTTGCACCGCCCCGCTGCACTCCGCCTGCCCCCCCTGCCTCCCTACTGCGCTCCCCCCCCCCCCCTCCGCCCGTCTCGCAACACCCGCCCCGCCCCGAAGAATTTTCCGCATCGGGTGGGAAAAATCGATTGTGCAGCGAGCCCCGAATAATTTCGGCAAGACGCACGGTGCCCTTGCGTCCTCACCGACGGACGGCGGCGGTGCCGAAGGCCTAGACGGTCAAGCGCAACTGCGCCGCCGCGCCTTTCACTTATTGTCTCACAGCTACCAAAAGACTAGTGCATTAATTGCACTGACCAGACAAGTCGGCAATTTCTTGTCAGACACAGGCACATCTGTTTTGCCAATTCTAATTTGACTAGAGAGAATTTGACGATAATAAATGTATCTCAAATTGTATTCAATCATATCTATACTTACCTAATTACCATAGGTTTCCTTTGTCTTTTATGGCAAAAAATGAGACAGGGGTTTAGGAAATAGAGACATTGAAAATTAAGCTATAGGTACTTAGGTACCTATAATATAAGCTATTTTGTCGCTATAAGATACTGCGATACTCATCGAGCTCTACTTATCAAAAGTATATGAAAAATTGTTTAGTCTATTCTATAACCAAGTCGAAAATGTAACGATTTATATGTACGTACTTAATTAATAACAAATCAATTTAATTTAATTTAAATTAATTCAATTTTAAAAACCTAAAAAGGTTTATGTAGCACTGTCAAGTTGTTACAATGTTTGTAAATTAGTTAATAAATGAATAAATAAAATAAATATCTATACCTACCTACCTACAACGCTGCGCGATCACGACCTTCATGTTGAGCAGCGGCTAGACTAGGCTCTATACTACATAGTTTAGTAATAATTTCAAACTTGATACTCTTTTAGCCTAACCTTGTCTTTTGTATTTTAAACATATAGAAACGAGACAAAAAATATTTTGAAGGATGACCAGTTTTTGCAACCTACCGCGTCATTCGCAAGCTACTCTAACATCTTCTACCGTGTCCTAGGAAAATGGTGCCGTTACAAATCCTAGTGAAAAATGGATATTACGTAAACTGTAATAAACAATATTTAAGAAACTACGTCGTCTATTGCTGCTCTCCTAGTAGAGTCTGTCCTGATATTCGAACCCTGAAATGAAATCAAACATTTTCTGTTGAAAATAGTTAATATCCAAAATATAACAACATATTTCAACTATGATGGAATGGGCATGTTGACTAATTTTTATTTGTAGTCCGTCCTGTAGATTATTAAAAAATATTGGACACGTATTTTTTCTTTTTTTAAGTAATCAAACAATAACGGCGATATATTGAGTTGAAATTTCGCGTGATGTCACTATTCTGACAGTTTTTATGGCGGTTTTAGCGGTTAATGACGTCACCATAATGCGCATCTCTGTATATTTTAATTTATTTGAAAAAGCAAAAAATACGTGTCTATTGTTTTTTTTTTTATTTTCGAACCGACGGACTAATTAGAATTTTTATTTTCAAAAGTAGTCCATATCCCGTTGGCGTTGATTATTTTTAGAGAAAGTTACGTGTACGGTAGGTGTATTCTATAAAAATCATTATTGTTATTTCTTTCTACAATCCATATGAGACGTACCTACACCAATTTCCAATATAAATATTATGTTAATGCGGATAAATTAAAACCTAAAGGGTGAAAAATGGTGATGAAAGTGCAGCGTACGGAAGTAACTACCGTTAATTTTAAAGTTACCTACTTAAAAGAGTCACAAAAATTGGTATTTGGTCCGAAAAAGATGAAATGCGGGTAAAACCACGGGTAACAGCTAATTGCTTAAAATTTGTTATTATACTAGCTGATCTCCGCTGTTCTAGCCGCAATTTGAGGATTCCTTCGAAAATTATTTATTTGCTCGATTTAAAGAATTCTAAATGTTAATTCAGAACATAATATACATGCATATATGCCAAGTTTCGTTCATACTGCTATCGATTGAAAAAAAATGCGTTTATTAGGTAAAGGATTTGTAACCTATACCTACCATATACAAAAATGGGCACATATACTACATAATTCAGAGGCAGGATAGGAATGAGTCGGTGACCTGGGTTCTAAACTAAGCGAACTTGTATCATAGAACCCAGGCGAACTTGTATCATAGAACCCATTGCATAATTATTATTTTTCTTTTTTTTACTATGTCCACTAAGGAACTATACCGTTATTTTTATACAAATTCAAATCCCTCTTCCCCCATAACGGTGCAATTGCCAAAAACTCTTTACTCTCCAAGGTTTGAATTGCCAAAAAAGAAGTCCTGACGCCTGTATTATGAAAGGAAGTCAAAAATTATAAAATTTGAAGTTTTTCGCTAAGTCCAACGGTTTGGTAGATACCAATATCAATCTACTAGGTAAAAGTAATTAATAAAGATAAATAATCATGACATATTAATTTAAACGACTTTGATTAAAGTGAAAAACCTCTTTTTTAAAAGACCAAATTTTGTCTTGTAACGGAGGCAATGAAACCCCGCGAAGCAAAGCTCCTATTTCTGTGTGCACGTTTTGCCTTTGGCGCATCGCAGACTGCTGCCGCTACAGCGTGCAGCGTCAGCAGTACGTACCCAAGCTAACCTAGCATGTCGGGGTGTACTGTAGTGCTACTGCCTCTCATTTATAGAGTCGATCAGTAGCTATCATAGCAAAGTTAATGTGACAAATTAATCATTTTACAAGGTGACGCGTGCATTATTAATAATTTGAGACAAACAATAATGTTAATAACAAAATGATCTAAGTTAGTCTAATGAATAAATAATAATAATAAAATTAATATTTTACGCATTAATCACATTGTCCTTGCATGAGTCGTGACATATAGACTACAGATAAATGTGTTTTTAGCGAATACCTATTATTTATATTATATCATCCCAATACATTGCAAGTTGCAGGGGCCTTCGTCTGTGTGACTTGTCTCCGCGCTTTATGAATAAGTACATCAAAATATGTGACCTGTCTAGTTGCCTATGGTCTTACTTCGTAACTCCACTTATTGGCAAATAACATATAGCTGTGCCCCGCAGTTTCACTCGCGTGAGTTTCAGATTTACTTTTTAAACCTTCCCTGAACTTCCACAAATATTTCAAGGTCAAAATTAGTCAAATCAGTCCAGTCATTTTCGATTTTTAGCGTGACAAACGAACAGCAATTCATTTTTATTCATATAGAACACATACCATTAATATTAGTTTATTACTAATTTTTTTATTCGTCTAAAATTACTAGTACAAAAATGCAACATCTTCGGTTAAACTACTGCTAGAAAAAGTGAATCATTGAAATATTAAACGTCTTAATCAATATTTATTCTAATACTAGCTGTCCCGCGCGGTTTCACCCGTAATAATTTCGAAGTTCCCGCGGAATTGTTCCATACAAACTTTGCAACACCTTTTCATCCAATTAGGGGTTGAATTTTCAAAAATCCTTTGTTATCGGATGCCTACGTCATTCAAAGAACACACCCACTAAATTTCAGGTGTCTACGATCAGCGGTTAAGGCTGTGCGTAGATCCATCAGTCATTGAGGACAAAGCATTTTATATGTATACTAGCTGTCCTGCGCGATTTCAACCGCGATAATTTCGAAGTACCCGCGGAATTGTTCTTACAAACTTTCATCCCTTTTTCATCCCCTTGGGGGTTGTATTTCGGAAAATCATTTCTTATGAAGCGCCCTCCAAGTTTGAGATCTCTACGATCAGCGGTTTAGGCTGTGCGTTGATCCATCAGTCATTCAGGACAAAGCATTTTATATATATAGATATATAGATGTACTAAATGTATGTATATGTAATGTGTATGTATGTATGTATGTATGTATGTATGTATGTATGTATGTAGGTATGTATGTATGTATGTATGTATTTGTGTATGTATGTATGTATGTGTCTGTGTATGTATGTGAGTATCTATATCTATGTAAGTTTTTATCTAAATATATATCGTAAATGCACCGCCAAGTGAGCTCTCTGTACTACCTGAAGGTTGACTGGCAGAGAATGCCTCTGTGGCATTAAGTCCGCCTTTTGTACCATGATGTGCATAAAGTTTAAATAAATAAATAAATAAATATATTATTGTTATATAGAGGGTATATAGATAGATCGACATTTTATTTTCTCTTTAAAATTACATTTACATTATATGTCAAAATTAAATAAATTCACTAAAGAGATTGTCAATGTGATAAAAAAATGTAATAATAATCTACGTATCTATCTACTCTAATATATGACAAAATCTAAAGGTTAGGTATTTGTGAATGATGCAGCATTTTCCAAAAATTTAAATATGTCTCTTTAATATTTACCACAATAATCATAAATGACAAACATTAGGTAATTACTCAATAGGTACAGGTAAACTGATGTTAGCAAATTTTAAGTTCTAGGAATATTGCATAAATATATATGGTTGTTGGTGAGTCGGGTGTTCTGTTACTTAAAAAAAAAAACTATTACCTACTTAATTTTATTACCTACGTATACTATCATAATATCTTTATCATATTCTTTTTATTAAATAAACAACATAGGTACTTATTAAAATTCATTTACCAAAAATAGCTTCATTTCCGAGACAGATTGCATATCTATACATACATATATTTATATTACGTATGTAAGTACCTAAACAAAAATGAACCGCCAAATTGGATAATTCTTTTTTTTGTGTTCGTTATTGTCAGGTTCTTGTAAAGAAGTTTCGAGTTCCTGTGAGAATTCCGGAACTCACGCGGGTGAATAAATCGAAATAGTTTAACAGATTTTGAAGGAACTTTCACTGTTAATTAGCTAATGTTTTAATGAGTTAATTAGGCTACTTTTGAGTTCAGTAGGAATTCCGAAACTAACACAGCTAGTAGCAGCTTCTAGTAGTAGCTTCTAATAAAATTTATCTATCTACCATTTAAATTTAAATTCAAATATATTACAGTTCAATTTGCACGACAGTTGTAACGATATGATATAAAAATAATGACGATAGGAATCGAAACCAATTGAAAAAAAAAAACCACTAAAACCAACCGATCAATCAAATATTATTTATTGTTAAAATAATAATAATAAAAATACATAGAGAAGTAACTGAAATAGGCATCAAAGGGGGGTCTTATTGCTAAAAAGCAATTTCTTCCAGGCAACCGTTACTCTAGGTATTATTAAAAAGAAAAGTTACTATAATGTAGGTGGTACTGCAGATACGAAGCAACTATCATTTATATAAATTTATAAAAATAATAATAATAAGTAAGTTAGTTAAAAGAAATATAATTAGAATAAGCAGTAAATAGATAAATAGATATACTTTCATAATTATTACATGTGAAATTTAATTAAAGGATATAAAATATTTACAGGACTGAAAGTAAACGTTATAACAAACAGAATATGCGATAAAATATTATTATAAGTTAAGTAGTTTTTTAGAATATGAGCAAAATAAATTCATTGAAAAAACATTACAACTCCATTCACAAGGAACAGAATATACTTAGCTCACTAATAAGTATACAAGGGACGTGGCACGCACACATCGAGCGATGCATCAGCTGGTGGACGATCGAGATCATTGATCTTAAGATACCGGCGTGCGGCAATGTCTGTGTAAAGCGATTGATCGGCGAGTGCCTTCACAGGTGTTTTTTTTTTCGATTGAATTTTTTTAAATCTTTTTTTATCTTTTTTATTTTATTAACGTGTTTATATCGGTGTATACATTCAACCCTGTAAATATTTGCAGCTAATTTTACTACACCTTATATGCATAGAATGACATATACCTACTATAAGTATAAAATTAATAATTGGAAAAAAGAGCGAATCTGCGTAAACAAATAATATCATAAATTTATAATGCACAATTGGCTACTTGACAATTTTTTTTTAGTCCATCGTGTAGATAGTAAAAAATATTGAACACCTATTTTTTTCTTTTTCTATGAAATCAAAAAATAACGGCGATACATTGAGTTGAAATTTCGCGTGACGTCACAACACGGTGCAGTTTGTATAGGGGCTTATACTGAATATTGACGTCATGAGTCCCCCACCCTAAACTTTAATGCGCTTTATAGATATAGACATAGACAATATTTATTCAGAAAAAGACAACACGCACATAAAACATTTGGTACATCTTAACTTATATAAATTTATAATTACAAATTACCATAAAAACGTACCAATATACATATAGAAT
This sequence comes from Zygaena filipendulae, assembly GCA_907165275.2. Taxonomy (NCBI): domain Eukaryota; kingdom Metazoa; phylum Arthropoda; class Insecta; order Lepidoptera; family Zygaenidae; genus Zygaena; species Zygaena filipendulae. The sequence continues at coordinate 6,560,059 of OU015657.1, forward strand.
ATGTTATCTATGTTTAATTTTATTAATTTGAAAAAGCAAAAAATACGTTTCTATTATTTTTTATTTTCTAACTGAGGTACCCAATTGAAGCGAGTCACTAAGAAATAGCTGGAATGATGAAAAAAGAACAAATGCTTGACCAGCTTCTTAAATACTGCAATTCACTTGCCGCAAGTGGCAACACATACGGGAAGGGCGGCACAGACGGCGTGCCTCGATAACCAAAAAAAACCAAGTGGATCTGGACATTAATAAGAATTTTAAGATTTCTTTTTGCATGTACACAGTTTTTTTTGGCAATAAATGATTTTTTATTTATATAATTATTTATTTGTTTCTGTATTCTTATTCATTCCTTCTTTAATTTTCATCTAGAATACATAGAATACAGTACAATATTTATAGAAAGGGAGTCGAAAGAAACTCGTTCAGCCGTTAAGCGTGATAGAATGAAAATATCCAAATGCCGTGCGACGTTTAGAATTAAGATTTAAATATATTATCTAAAATAGTCGCTCTCCGCGGCTGTCTGTGTATCCGATTACTTCATCTAAACTACGCAACGAATTATGGATTTTGATATAATACGTGGATGAACTCGCGAGAAACAGCTAAGTACATAATATCCTGATTTTCCATGATCCGTAGACAGTTAGACACGTTTTTATCATTGTCGAAATTGAATTTCAAATTTGTTGCAGATAATTACGTTATCTGGAGGCACGGTAGTTACCAGATAGATGGAATTCTCGAAATCTGTGGTCAATAGCGGACTTACTATACACGCTATGACTTTACAAAGCCTAACTTCATAAACTCTACATCTCAGTCAAAGTATGTGGCTTGGCCATTTCGTTACATTCACATGGGCGTAAGGTGAAAAATGTATTAACTGTTCATAACTTTTCTGTTATACAATAGTTCTTGTAGTAAAGAAACGGCCAAGCCACATATTTTGACTAAAGTGTAAAGTTTATGAAGTTAGACCTTGTAGAGTTAAGGCGTGTAGAACTTGACTCTACATAAGATCTGATAACTTCTCGTCTTGTCTTAGCAACATTTTTGATTTTGCATGAAAGTTTTTTTGGTGGAATGTATTTAACATTATCCGGTATATATATATGTCAAAAGTGTATACTGTAAAAACTGAATACAAACTTCCATAATATAAAATAAATTGCTTGCTGTTTTCCCCAGTTAAAAAAAACATTTTCCAGTCTATCTACAGCCATTATAAAAGGTAATCTTAAGTTAATGTCTTAGTTTATAACAGTTTTTAGTTTTTAATACTATTATTTTTATTTATTTTTTCTTTTTTTCCGTAGGTTGCACACCCCTGCCCTTTTATCTCTCTGTCAACCCAATGGTTAACTGTCAGAGAATGCCGCAAGGCATTAAATTCGCCATTCGTACTATTTTGTGCAAGAAGAATAAATAATTAAATAAATCTTCGTGTTCTCTACTAAAATTATGATACTGACGCAAGTTAGACTTTCTAAACAAATATCACACTATTGTGCAATCGTTACAAATTATCAAAATTAGGTAAAATTATATAAATTTTTAAAAAAGCAAAAAAACATACAGATACCCATATTATGTCATTAATGGTATTTACCTACTACTAGATAATAGTATCTATCGGTTCAAAGTCGGTGCCAAATCAAATAGTTGCCCAATCAAATAGGTGGATAGGTATAGCACATAGCATAGTTATTTCGCTTTTCAGTGTAGTAAATTTTTGTGTATTTAGAAGAGTCGCGCGGTACTGAGCTGAGCTTGCACAAGTACGTATACAAACTTTGTATAATTATTATTATTACCACGTTTAACCACTCCTGTGACGGTGTGATCAAAGATTGTGCGGTGTGTTCCCCGCATTAATTCCGGAGTTCCCGCAGGAATTCCGGGATAAAAACTATCCTATCTTTTAAGTTGCGTCAAATACAACATAGTGACGAAATTTCATCACGATCGATTCAATAGTTTCGGAGTCCATCGCGGACAAACAACGTGACACGTGATTTATATATAATAAGACTAGCTGTCCCCCGCGATTTCATCCGCGGTAATTTCGGAGTTCCCGCGGTAATTCCGGGAAAAAGTTCTCTACGTCCTTCTTTGCACCCCTGAGTTCTGGAGTTCCCACGGGAATTCCGGGATAAAAACTATCCTATCTTTTAAGTTGGACCATATTATAAATGGTTACAAAATTTTATCAAAATCCGTTCAGTAGTTTCGGAGTCCATCACGGACAAACAACGTGACACGTGATTTATATATATTAGAAGATAAGATTAACCAAGCAGTGCACTACTAGTAGTCATTAAGTAGCTGGTATCTAAATAATGAAATAGCAATTCTTTAAGCAATCAAAATTGACAAGACTAGACAGTCACAATACAAAACTAGTGACAAGAAAATGTGGCAGTAATATTTGAAATACATACTATAGCGAGAGTATAAGGGACGAATTAGGTACGGTTACTTTTTTTCCTTTTTTTTATTCTAGTTTAATAAAACCGATAGTTTCGACACCACGTGAAACAAAACGCAGTAAATGCAACTCTATCCAATATTTTGGTGTTTATTTGGATTATTAAAACATAACAAATAAATCACAGGCAGTAAAAAATTAAGTACTAAGAAGTAGGTAGAATCAAACTTTGCATTAGCGCGGCGCGGCGTGGCGGCGGCGCTGTGCCGGAATGTAGTGTGCAAGCTGATTCAAAGAATGCTTTTTTGCCAGACGTCTACTTCTAGCCTTTTCAGAAGCCTTACAGATATCGTTTTTTTTTTACCTAGCCACTTGTGTCGTGACCTCGGTTTGACTTTAAAAGACACGTCATTCTTGTTATTATAAAAACGAATTGCGTGTCTAGAAATTCAGACATACATAATATTAAGTACTAGGCAGATTCTATAAATATGCTCTAGGCTTAGTAGTTAACAACGGTTTAGAAAGTCGATTAAATATGCAATACTAGCTTGTGGCTGTGGTTACACACTTGTAAGTTTTGGAATTTCCGCAGGTTCTCCTTATTTTCTTTAATACTCTATCTTGACAATTTAGGAACACAATAAAAAAATATTGAAATCAGTCGAGCCATTTTCAAATCTATTTGACCCACTCACGGATTTTTTTTTTATATACAGGATAGAAGCTTTAAGAGTTTGCAGGGATTAATTAGATATTTAAAAGTTTTGTAGTAATATGTAATCTACCCATAAAATGAATTATAATCATTTAAAGAAATATTGCCTTGAGTTCAGAATTTATATTTTTAAGGTTTTCAAACATTTACTAAGAACATGTATTATAATATATTGTATATAAGTATGATTGTCAATTACAGCTGTTATGCTATTGCCATGCCATATACCTACAATATGTATAACAAATTCAGAACATATGGCGACATAAACATAATCTTTCAAAGAATTTTTATACACTTTACGCATCAAGCGATGTAGATTTATATAAATTTATAGTTTTTCAATATCTTTAAAATCCCAAACAGATAAAAATCAGCTGACTATTTATGACTTTTTAAGCCTTTTATGTAATTATGTAGATTATTATTGTTGTTGATGTTGTTGTTTTAAGTAACTTTTTTTTCATAAAGTTTTGTTAGGTACAATAGTTTAAAAATATAATAATTTAGCTTCAAAATTGTATGTTATTTGCTCATGTGACAAAAAGAAAATCTTGCAATGGAGTATCACTGTAATATACCTACTATTTAAGTTTCAAGACTTTCTTATTTCCCATAATAAACAATGTTCACTTAAAATGAGATATATAGGTATACGATATAAAACATTTACAAAGCCTCTGCAGTGCTAGACTAGAATATTACTAATTTATAAATCATGCTCATGTAAGCATAAAATTAAACCTAAATGTAGGTATTTATACTATGACAAGTTTTTATGTGCATGGGTAACTTATTATAAAGCTGTACTTCTTCAAACAATACCGTCCTCCTTACGTAAACTTGGTGCGTGCGCTAGTACCTATTATCACCATTTTTCAACCGACTTCCAAAAAGGAGGAGGTTCTGCATTCGGATGTATGTATGTTTTTAAATTATACGAGTTAATTTCATTATTCATTTTAATGATAGTTTGAACGGAATTGTTGGTTATATTTATGGCTGGGACACAATATACAACGTGTTAATGAATTAACTGAAAACTGGAAAGTAGTTTGCTCAGAATCACCTAGCGAATCGATCGCACTATGTTTATATTTGTTTGTTTGTTTATATTTGTTGTTATATTTTTTTTTTTTACCAGCCCAAGTCTAAATTATTTATAATACAATATTTGGGGCGTACGCCGCCCATAACAAAAAAAAATCGAACCGGTAGATGCTAGCGTAGCGCTTGGAATTTCGTAGATAGGTAACCTCCAAACTAATGTTGAATAACTTTTAAAGTATAAATTTTTTCGACATAAAATATTTTTTTATCATAATATTGATTATTTTTTTTAATTGGGGTTTATTAGGTTTTCAGTTAATTCATTAACACGTTGTATATAAGTACAGTTAAGTAGTCTTATATTCAGTGGTTTTGTTTCTTTGTATACTTTGCTTTTTCGGTGTCAAATAGGGATATCTAATGAAATAAACTTTGATTAATTTGTTCTGAGTCCTTTGCAACTGGCTTAGGTTTGTTAGAGAATTTCTGTTAGAGATTTGCGGCGGCACCGTAGACCTCTAACAAAAATTGGAGATGCGATTTTATTAAAGAGTTGTAAATCATAGTTCGTACCTACATTATGAGGAATGCAACTGGTAACCTTCCGTAACGCTCACAATGCTGACATTAACTTTATTCGGACATACTCAATATGAACTTTAAAATTCAGTTTATCATCTGTCCAAACACCGAGATATTTTTCTTGGTTTTATAGTATAGTTTTAATATTTTATTAGTTATATTTAGGTGCGAAGTTTCGAATTTTGTCGTGTTAAGCGTTAGTAAATTGAACTTTAACCAAAATTCTATTTTGAAAACTTGTTCAACATGATCAATCAATTACTAAAGCTGTACCAGATAAGGAAAACTCAATAAAATTGGACAGAAAGCCGTGGAAAATCGGCGTGGCTAATCTCACTTTTTGTAATAGGCTTCAAAATACTTGAGGTGATTCACTCTGAAACGGTGGCTGGCGTTTGTATAAGCTTCAAAAACAAAACATTGTTTTTTATCTTAAAAATGTGAGAGAAATATACTTAAATAGATAAATACCCCAATCAGCGTCCCAATACACTTCGCTGACTTTGCAGTGCTGCTATGCTCGGCTTAATATCTATTTAGTTTAGTTTAAAAATCTGTTTGCTTCAATAAATATCTAAAGTATCCTTATTTCATATAAAAGAGATTGACAAGTTTTGGACCAAATGCTGCCAAGAAGTGGAAGTGCCTTCACCGCTTCTTCTTTCATTATGCGTACCGTAGGGATATTGGAATGACCTGCCCACAGAGAAAAAAAATTAACTAGAGATGACATGTAGGCGGGCAGACGCGCCACGGTTGCAAAGGAAGGTAGAGCAAATGCTCTAACTTGCCCAAAACTTCTTTTGCTAGTACCTATCCCAAGGATATTTTCCACAATATTCCCAAAACTATAAATTTTGAAAACAGTAACTAAGTAAAAACGTAACTAAATATTGTTTAATACATTTCTTTACATTAATGAATGTTTAGGTGCGTGGTGAATAGTTTTGTGTGCGAAAATCACCCGGTGACACTGGTTTTCTCCTGTTTTCATATTAAACTAAGTCGATATACCTTCTATCAGTTATTTTCTGTTCTGTGGACCTGCCGGAGTCTGTGTTTCCCAAGAACTATAATTTGGACCTCTTCAAGAGTACGTAGAGTGAATAGGTATCTAATTGGCAGACGTGTAAGACATTATCTTCGCTTACCATCAGGCCAGATTATGGACGGCAGAATCGGTAAAAAAACTGAGCATTCCTTATATTAAAAAAATTGTTTTTCACTATTGGTCCGAAAGAAAAAAACAATATACAAAAAATTCGGTTTTTATGATTTTCCTAGGATCTATTACTAATTCTTTTGTAGTTGCTTGTGCTATTTCGGTTACTTTCATTCTCTTATACGGACTTACATGATATTTTTTTATGAAGCTTGTAGTTTTTCTTATATGTGTTATTAGAGACGAAAAGTAGCTTATTATTATATTAGATTTTAGTGTCTTAATAATTAAGTTAATTTTTTCCTAGTACATAAAAATAGTATTCAATACAAACTTTATTTTATGACCCCTGGGATATATTGGAAGCGCTTTATTTTATGGACTACTGCTACCCTGTAATATAATGTAATAGTTGCACAGGGTAGCAGTACTACTTATATCTTCAGTTTGAGCAGTACTTGGTCCATCTTGCATAGCTGTGTATACAATTAGATGAATCAAGTCATCAACCTTCGACGCTAATTTCAACTCTACTAAAACAAGAGCTTAAGCCTTGCCTATACTTTACGTGTAGGTATGAGGTATTATATTGACAATTTACATTGATTTTATCGTTTTATGGTGTAACCGATTGCCATTTTTTAAAGGTTTTCCCGCAATATTTTTAATAATTCTCTGAAATTGGCTACTTGACAAAAAAATTTTTTTTAGTCCATCTTGTAGATTAGTAAAAAATATTGGACACGTATTTTTTCTTTTTTTACGTAATCAAAAAATAACAGAGATACATTGAGTTGAAATTTCGCGTGACGTCACAATTCACAACGGTTTGTATGGCGCTTATAATGAATATTGACGTCACGAGCCCCCCACCCTAAACTTTAATGCGCTTTATCTATGTTCATTTTCATTAAATTGAAAAAGCAAAAAATACGTGTCTATTATTTTTTTATTTTCTAACTGACGGACTAATTAGAATTTTGATTTTCATACCTTGGAGAATACCCAATTGTTTTTGCTCCTATATTTAATCGGAACCTAGTCTGAACTAAGTTTGCTATTTTTGTAAAATATCAACCAAATATTCTTATTTGACTAAAAACTTGAGGGAAATTAACTTCTGTAGAAATATCACAGGGGGCAATATTGATTAAAATTTTGTAAAACGTAAGTTTACCTATGTGTGGACTGTAGGTATAGTGCATTACCTAATATACTATGATGTTTATACCAGTTCTAGCTGGGCTGAAGTCTGAAACCAGAAACTATGACGGTGATTTAGCTGTATAGGCCATGCAAAAAATGACACGTAGCAACAACTGTATCTACAATAATAATAATAAACTCCTTATTGGACACCACTTAAAATAAACAATAACAAAAACAATTTATGTACAAGCTACAATCATATAGCTTTAAGATTAGAGGCATGGCCTTATGCTTCTTTCACATATTTTGACATTTAGATGATGTCAGATAAAACCGTGCTTCACCAAGTCCACCAAGTGCAGATGTTATGTAAATTAAAGATTACACTCATAAAAGTGTCATTAGGTGTAAAATTTTACCGGTCTAGATGAATATTATTTATACGTAGTGATTGAGTTTTATATTTAAAAATGAATTCAATTTGATTAATAGAGTCTGCACCACCAAATTCAAATTAAAAAATTACGGTACTTTTGCATTTTAGGTAAGTTATTATATTTAAAAATACTGACACTCTCTGTCTGCAAAAAGATAAAAAATTATAACACCTATATACCTACTTAATCGGCTTACCGGGGACGCGAATCGCGATGCCGCCCTGAACCCACTAACCCCTGATGAAGACCTCCCGAAGAGTTCGAAACATATACGGCTATCCCTGATTATTAAACCTATACGTAAATAAACCGCTATAGATATAACTTAGTGTTAATGTAGTGCATTTCTCATGAAACTTTAAATTCACTTGACAAATACTAGGGCTTTCATCCAAAAAAAATCCTGATCTGAAAAATATGATCATCAATCATAGTTTTTTTTATCGAATGTATGAGAAATAAAATAACTACTGACTACGTTCGACAATCGTTCAACCCATTTTGTTGAATTTATCCGTTGTCGTACGTACTTCAATACGATTGTGGCTTTTTGGATTTTCTAAGGTACCCATCATATTATCGAACTAAACGAAAAACATAAGAAAAAGGAACCAAAATAAATAAGTTGTGTGTGTTTTTCATCCGAACCCATTTTAGGCCATTTAACCGACTTCCCAAAAAGGAGGAGGAAGTTCTCAATTCGTCTGAATGTTTTTTTTTTTGTATGTTTGTTACGCGATTACTTGAAGACGGTTAGACCGATTCATAAAATTCTTTTTTTGTTTGAAAGGGTATACTCTAACTTAGGTCCCATTGCCACCAAGTTGGTATTTGATGATGGGATCTTGAAGTTATCGAGGGAACTCTTCAAAATTTACAGGCACACCTATAGCGATTTGGGTATTTTTTTAAGTAAATCGTTAATTTGCTTTCGAAAAGCAAAATTTTAAGAAGTGGAACTGATGATGAAGACCACAGATGGTTATCGGAACTATTCAATAATAGGTATTTCACAGGGTCCGATTCGTTAACTTTAATGTGTTTTCTAAGCCATTTATGCTCGATGTATATGGTGAAGTGGAACTAATGGTGAAATACCAAGAGAACTCCTCAAAAATTAACGTCCCTGCATCGCGAAAAGCAATATTTTGTAAAAGGTGATGAGCAGTTGACATTAGGCTATTGTAACTTAGATAAATTACAAACCAACCCACTGAAAAGCGAGAAATAAACAAAATTTGAACAAAAAAATAGAAACCGACTTCCAAAAATACAAAACCAAAAAGCCAAAAATAACAAAATACCGATTTAATCCAAAAGACAAAATACACTTAATATTATTATTGGTTTGTGCTACTACTGATCGGTTTAAAGTCGGTGACAAGCCAAATATGGAGTAGATGTGTAGATGGGCTAAGTCCACTCCCTCCACGAGCTCGTCGTGAGAAGGGCAACCTAAGTGGGCAGACACAAGCGGGCTTGGCACCGAATTCAAACCAATCAGTGGTAGCACAAACCAACAATAATATTACGTGTATTTTTGTCTTTTGGAGTAAATCGGTACTTTGTTATTTTTAACTTTTTAGTTTTGTGTTTTTGGAAGTCGGTTTTTATTTTTTTGTAAAAATTTTGTTTTTTCATCACAAACATATTTATAGCTCACCATCTATAGTATAGGTACCATTAGTAACGGAACTAGCTCCGTTCTTGAACTTGACTGTTTAATCTATACTAATATTATAAAGAGCAAAAGTTTGTGAGTTTGTGACGTTGTAGGGGGTAATCTCTGGACCTACTTAACCGATTTTGAAAATGATTACACTTATCGGAAGCTACAATGATCCTGAGTGACATAGGGTACTTTTTATTCCAGAATTCCCGCTGGAACTCCGAAGATTGGGAGTTTGTGAGGTTGTAGAGGGTAATCTCTGGATCTACTGAACCGATTTTAAAAATTATTTCACATATAAGAAGCTACAGTGATCCTCAGTGACAAAGGGTACTTACTTTTTTCCCGGAATTCCCGCGGGTACTCCGTAGTTTGTGAGGTTGTAATATATGGATCTACTGAACCGATTTTGAAAATTCTTTGACTTATAGATAGGAAGCTAAAGTGATCCTGAGTGTCATAGGGTATGACTTTTTATCCCGGATTCCCACGGGAACTCCGAAATTACCGCGGGTGAAACCGCAGAGGTTAGCCAGTATTTCTTATAATCGTAATGAAAATTAATATCGTGATGGAGGTCAGAACAATTATTTTTTATGCTTTTCTGTCTTTTCGCATCGCGTAGAAACTATACTGAACCTATTTTTATGAAACTCGGTACACTCCAGTAGCTTTTGCTCCAGGTCAATATGCAATATAAACGATACTTTACACCCCGTATAAAGAAGTTACCAAAGTTATCCCAAAATTCATATGGGTGGAAATTTAGGCACTTCCCGTAGGTATATAGTAATTTTAATAGAAGAAAAATAATTGGGGTTAATGATTCAAAATTACTAATGGTAATTGCAAGTTATTCATTTCGTAACTACACTTTGCAGAAATTTTGCAGAAATCCGAGATGTAAATGATTGCTAAAGAATCAAAACGCAACAGTCGACGCTCAAATACGACCGGATTCGTACGTTACGAATGATCGTAGTTACCACGAATTAATTATCCAGAATGTGACAGATTCGTAAGTTACGAATTATCCAAAATGTGTCAGATCTTATTGTATTTATTTTGATATTTAGTCAACTAGTACCTATATATTAGGTATCTAGATCTACTTATTAACACGTACAAAATTAAATTTAATGGAAGACCACCTTATTAAAAAATTTCAACAAAAATATATTAGAGAAACGGTGAGGTTAGAACCAGTGTATAAGCGTTCACAATAACCGTTAACATTACGAATTTACGAAAAACTTTAAATAGTAAAAACGTATTTTACGAGAGCCGTTGCCGCAACAATTTTTTCTTTCAGTGCACAAAGATATTATTAAAAAATTTAAGGCGTTTTCCTCAACAATTCGTTTTCAGCATGAGGGCGTAGAATCGACATTCATTATCATATCTGAATTTTTGAAGTTATCAAAAGATACAGTTTATCTTATCTTTGACTACCTCAACACGCTCAAACAGCACAACTACATAGTACGTAAATAAATATAATAGGCATTAACGCATTTGGTTCGCCTGATGCGCTCGACTGTTCTACAAGTCTACAACATTCGGTTCGGGTCTGCGAATGTATTTAAGTAGGTCGCCAGACGCATTAGCGTGAATTTTAAAAACCTACTAGACGTGTTCATAAAAATATGGTCTTTTAGATATTTTTTTTGAAACGTCGCGTCGCGCCGCCAGCCACAAAAGCGTCTGCGATTTTCATTATGGTTGCGTTCGCTTCTAATGAGAAAGGATAACCTTCATGAGGTTTTAAAAATTAAATATATGTATGAAATTATTTCAAAATACCTATCTAATATATAAAAATCTCGCGTCATAGTGTTTGATAACGAACTCCTCCGAAACGCCTTGACCAATTTTTATGAATAGTTCATAGGCTATTTTTGCACAGCTAGTATCTACATAAAAAATCATTTGATACCTATCGTTAGATGAAGTACCGAAATCGATTTAAAACAATAGTTCGTTTATTCCTTTAATGGATTGACAAACCCAAGCTAAAAAATAATGCAATGACATTTTAATACAATTTATCAAATTAGGAACCTATTTGATTAACAGTTACGAAAACGGATTACAAAAGAAAATTTTGAGGTTTTTGATTGAAATCAAGTCATGTAAAGAAAATAGAATTTCTTTTTAATTATTTCGATGCACATTTTTACATGTTAGTTGTATTTGTACACCTATTCTATACCTACATATAAAATGCTTTGTCCAGAATGACTGATCGTAGAGACCTGAAACTTGGAGGGTGTGTTCTTTGTATGACGTAGACATCCGATAAAAAAGGATTTTTGAAAATACAACCTCTAAAGGGATGAAATTAGGAAAATTATTTAAAATATTCTAAGAACAAGTACTAAAGAATATTTGCTTGGTTTTCACGACACAAGCTCATAGCTTAGTGTGGGATCAAGTAGCACTGTGTGTTGTGAAGTAGATTATTATTATTTAAAATCGTACGATTAAAACTAACTATAAGATTTAACATTAACTGCTTACTTCCCCGAATACTTTTAATTTATCTTAGTGGATATTTATTTATTTTATTTATTTAATCTTGATGCACATCATGGTACAAAAGGCGGACTTAATGCCACAGTGGCATTCTCTGCCAGTCAACCTTCAGATGGTACAGAAAGCTCACTTGGCGGTGCATTTACTATATAAGTATATTTAGATAAATACACACATAGATACATACATATTATACATACATACATACATATGATACATACATACATCTACTAGTGGGTATACAATCAATTTTTATTAAAATTTATCGTTAAGTGAGATGCAAGTATACCAGTTGCGTAATGGACTAAATCTATGACCGATCGAACCCTGTCACTTTTTACACTCTATCATTGTTTTATCAAATTGCACCTTAGTACACACACATGCACGCAGTACGATATTACTTTTCTTCATGTTTTAATAATAATTTTAGTAATTCAGACTGCATTTTGATGGTAGGTTTTTATCAGTACGAAATATAAGTCTAATAGCGAATGAGAGCGATAAAAGCAATCTTTGATACAGGTATATCGTTAAAAAAACAAGCACGTGATACCTGGAATCCGACGCCTTTGGTTGAAGCAAAATTTTACAATAAATGACAGTCAATTAAAAAAAAACATATTTTTGAAGAGTTTTTCCTCAAACGAACCACTGAAAGTTTTTATTCGGGTCTAGTTTGATCGTGAGACATCCGTTTTTTTACTGTACCTGTCTGAAAATTGGTTTTTAATTAATTTTATTCCTAAATTTCTACACTTTTTTAAGTGCTTCACTCTTAAATAAAAGCATTGTAAGTTTCTGATGAGGAAAAATACGACTAGTTCAAACCTTAAATGACATCTCCATGAACTTACGGTTTTTTTTGAGATCTCACTTCTTGGGCGTGTACAGTCAGCAGCAGCAGTAACAAATACTTTGGTCAATCTTTTAACTTTATTCCTATTGCAATAAGATTCAATATCTGCTAAAAGTGATGGCATATATTTGTACATACTGTACTGTATACACAGTGATACACGCTACCGTTCAAATAGTTATGTAGATACTAGCTGTGCTCCGCGGTTTCACTCGCGCGAGTTTCGGAATTCCCGCAGGAACTCCAAAGTAGCCTTATTTACTTCTTAAGCCTTCCTTGAACTTCCACAAATACTTCAAGATCAAAATTAGCCAAATCGGTCTAGCTGTTTTCGAGTTTTAGCGAGACTAACAAACAGCAATTCATTTTTATATATAAAGATAATGATTATTAAAATAAAAAATATTTCCATTTATTCAACTACGAATTCACCGTTTGACATTTTATATTTTTAATAACATATTTTGTTTACAATCTTGCACTTATGAATCGAGCATGACGTCACCAGAAAAAACTGAAAACAAATGCAAAACTGCAAACATGTGAGCTGCTGCTCGTATATAGAAAACGAAAGTCTTTCGACGCAGAGTTTCATTCAGGCAAAGTTGGTGCACCCGCGGTGGCTGCAACTCTAATGTGGGAAGCAAGTGAGGGAACAATGCAAACATATCACATAATTTAACCCAAAAGTTACTTTATAAACTACTAGCTGTTCCCCGTGGTTTCACCCGCGTACTTTCGGAGATACCGCGAAATAAAAGTAGGTATATTATATATTTTTTTTCTGTACCTACAATCTACATAATTACCTACCCTTGACAACGAGTATAGCATATAAAATTTAATGTAGTTTCACCCGCGTTAATTTCAGAGTTTCCGAGGGAATTCCGGGAATAAAAGTACCCTATGTACTTCTCTGTACCTATCCCTGAAAACGTGTACGCAAAATTTCATTTTGATCGGTTGAGCCGTTAAGGCGTGAAAGCGTAAAAAACATACAAACAAATAAACTCACTTTCGCATTTACAATTATTACCTACTTATATTTGATTAAAAAAATTAGATTTGAAATGGTTCGCAAATTTTAATTGAAGGAAATTTTCACATTTTGATGTATTTTCAATAAATATTTATTATACCTATCATATTATGATATAAAATAATCAAGATAAGAGAAATACATTTTGATTCAAGTGCAGAAAGTGTATCAATTTAACAAGGTAAAACTAGATCACGCCATAGGCGGAGGAAAATTTACTTCTGTCTGTGGATCAAATCGATTTATACAGAACGTAAAAAGAGCTGCAACATAACGCTAGGAATCCATATAAAATAGTAATTGAAGTTATTCTGCAGTAAAAATATTGTTGGGAAATGCAATATTATTTTTAGGTTAAAAAAAATTACAGCGCGCAATGTTCCTGCAAATCTACACCACAGTATAACTACCTACACAATAACTACCAAGTTACTTAAAAAAAAAAATTGGTCACATGATAAACTACAAAAATATTCAATAAGTAGAACAAAATTTACGAAACTTTGAGGCTTAATATCTTGAAAACCGTTGATTTCCCGGCTGAATTTCCACGTCTAAAATGTTCGTACTGGTGTAGGGAATATCATAGTTTCGGATATGTCGTAGGTTTTCTGACACCATGTATACTTTTGTGAGGAAATCCAATAAAATAATAAAACAAGAAAAGTCATTATTACAATTTTACAAAGAACTTAGAAAAAAATAACATGCTGATTATTAAAAAACCTATTTATACCTAAAGATAAAAAGAAAAAGTAGTAACGTGTAAGTAACTTCCTCTGATTTACAGAAACACCTACTTTTTGGGAAAATGTAGAGAGATGACATCAATCTGTTTCACTTAAACTCTACTTTCTAGAACATGATATTGAGTTTTATTTACATTTAGATTTCAAAACCTTATAGAGTATTCAGAAAAAATCAAACTAAATACCACACAATGCCACATTTATTCAATGTTCCGTATTCATAGGTCGCCTCACGGAACGTTTGCCAGACTCCCAACTTAGGTGCGGTTGAAAGTTAAAACAAATTATTTCTAAATGCACTATACGAGTATTCCAGTTTCCCACTGGTTTACTTGGTGGTAACTTATTTGCATGGAAATGTCAACAAATAATACGAGTCCATCATTAGAACTGTCTATAATTATGGGAAAATAAAGTTCAATATTAGCATAAGACTAAGTTTCGGCCGATGCATTTAGTGTATAACCTATATTTCACGTCCCTATTTGAACTGATTTTATCACCTGAATTATTGAAATTAAACCTAAAACTTGTATCAAACACTATTAAATTAGTTTGAAGTAGGTACTTTTTGTAGGGTAGAGAGTAGAGACTCAGATGACCATGTAAAGTGGTAAATCTATAGAGTAAAAAATCTAAACTATGAAAAAAAATTAATAACTAAAGCCAAGTTTCAACCTTAGTATAACCTTAGCTAGTTCATCCCTTTCTTTAACTTTCCCTTACTTTAAATCTATTGTAAAATTATTGAATTTGCTAGGGAGGGCCATATAAAAATAAAAATAAAAATCAATAATAATATTAATAAAAATAAAAGTAATCAATTATAATAATAATCTATCGATCTATCTTTTTTTTATTGTTACTAATATAAATTTCTGCAATATTTTAAAAAGTAGGTAAGATATATTTTAGAAAAAACACTATGTAGGGAATATTTGGCAGTTTTACTGTATCTTCAATATCTTGAAATGTTATGTGAAATACGTTTTCAATGTCATGATTTAAACTGTGATACTATCCTAAATTATATGAAATTTTGTATTATTTTTATAATATATACATGGGTCATATAATATATTATGTTTATATAGTCTAGCACATAGTACTATTTCTATGAGCGCACCCCACCGATTGTAATCTGGGTGAGGGGCGAGCGGTTTGAGCGAACGGACCAATCGCCGTGCTCCCGTGACCAGAAAAGGGGGTGGAGTTTCGCACCCCTAGTTTTCTAGGGGTTAGTGTGCTTTCGCGGCCAACCTAGTTTGCCGTAACCCCCTCGCGCGTCCCTCGCCCCCGCGCGCACCTACTAATTTAGGGTTGATCAATCGGCCGCGCCGCCGGCAGTTACGTAACAGCTAGTCGAGTTGCAGGCGAAGCGATGCATCTCACAGCCGCCGCCTGCCGCGGTGCGCCGGACTTGCACGAGCGACGTTTCCCTACAGCAGACATAATTACGATTATGACTCTAAAGTAGGTATTAGTGTCAGATGCTATAGCACTATTAGAAAGGAATTCTTACTATAAGGTATAAATACGAATGTGATTGTGTGTGTTTGTTTGATTGTTAAGCTTTCACGGCTTAAGTATGTACTTAATTGGTCATCACGAAATTTTGCATACACGTTGTCAGGGATACCTACATAAAAGGACACACTTCTTATCTCGGGATTCCGGTAGGACGTCAGAAATTAACGCAGGTGAAACCGCGGGGAACAGCTAGTAATCTTATAAAGGTTTCGTAACTTCCGCCGTTCACCGTTACTAAAATTGGTTAAAAAAGTTGTACCTACTTAGTTCTTCTTTATTTTTTTTTTCAAAAATGTCACATATTTCAAAAACTAAACCTAGTCAAATGTTCATAAAAAATGTCTCCGAGTAAAATGGCTATTATATACGAACAAACTCCCGAACAGACGTTCAGGAAGAAAATAGTGGGGTATCCTTTCACCTTTGTGTCATTTGCCGGCGGAACCCTAAAACACTTTTTTAAAAATAAAATTGAATTTACATTAAAATTAAATTACATAAAATTTTCAACAGTTTGAACTTAGTGTTATTTTCTTATGCACTATCAACTACGGAGTAAACGCTCAAAGAAAGAAGAATGTTATAGTAATTGCATTGCAGCGGGGATCAACAACACTATTCAAGCTGCTGAAAATTTTTAATATGTAAATGTTAAGAATTAGATATTACAATGGCGAGAAACTATCGAGGGCTTCAGTGATTTTTCCGTCCAGCTCATGTAAGAGCATTTACAACACACAGATTAGCTACTACGGCTCAAATAAATAAAAGCAAGATATAATACCAAACTGCATTATCCTCAAATCTAGTTATTACTGTAGTGTATAAGTCACTGTGATTGGAAATAAATGGTTTATTATCTATCTATCTATCTATCTATCTATTATACAGGATGTAAGCTTCGCGTGTATGCATAGTGACCTACTGCGCCAATCGGGTCGAAATAAGAACGATTCAATCAAAAAAATGTGGCAGTTGTTTTTTATCTAGGTACATCTACATCTACATCTATCTGTACAATTACGTGTGCACACTCACAAATAACGTGGCTTTCTATTGGTAAAAAAATTGTCAAAATTGGTTCAGTAGATCTAGAGATTACCCCCTACAACCTCACAAATTCACAAACTTTACCTCTTTATATATGTATTAGTATAAAGATTTCTGCTGCTGACTGTAGAACGTAATTTTTTTTTTGACATCAATACATATATTGATTTCTTTTTTTTTCGTACGTTTACTATTTTGTACGGATCTAATACAGCAATGCTGTTCCTCGATATCTAAATGTAAAACCAAAAACCTATCCATCTTATAAAATAACTGAGTAGATAACTAATAAAATACAACCTGTGCCATGGTCCCACGGTTTTTTAACGACGTTGTTTTGATGCTCCGCTCCTATTAGTCGTAGCGTGAAGTTATATAGCCATCCTCGATAAATGGACTATCCAACACAAAAATATTTTTTTCAATTGAAACCAGTAGTTCGTAGCGCGTTCAACTAAACTAATGGTGGGCTAAGTTTCTTCATGAAGGACTAGAAAGTTTATGAAATTCGGAGGAGGGCTATAATTATAGAAAAAATACATTTTGCGGCATGCACTGGGAAAAATACACGGCTTTTGAACACGGCTACGTTTTGCGTAGCCGTGCAAACGGTTCTGACAACCGAGTTTGGCAGCCGTGTAAAGAACCGTGTACACGGCTACATGAAACGTAGCCGTGTAAGCGGTTAAGATAGCCGCTTTAGACGGTTACGTGTACCATGTTCGTAATTTTTTCAGCCGTGTTGAAATCCTAGCCGTGTAAAATTACACGGCTACCTTTTGACTCGGTTGTCGGAGCGGTGTGCACACAACAAACACGGCCTCGGTAACGTTGTTGACACGGTACGGTGCACCGCGTGCTTATCACGTTAGCCGTGTCATATATTAAACTTGCTAACATGGCTGTCGGAGCCGTATAGACACGGTACAGCAGGTCGTGTGCTTATCAAAACTTGGCCACGTTAGCCGTGTCATATAATAAACTTTCTAACACGGCTGTCGGAGCCGTTCTATAAACGGTACAGCTGGCCGTGTGCATAACATAACTTGTTCCCGTTACCCGTGTCATATATTTAACTTGCAAACACGGCTGTCGAAGCCGTTTAGACACGATACAGCAGATCGTGTGCTCGTCAAAACTTGGCTATGTTAGCCGTGTCATACAATAAACTTGCTAACACGGCTGTCGGAGCCGTTCTATAAAGGGTACAGCTGGTTGTGTGCTTATCAAAACCTGGCCACGTTAGCCGTGTCATATATTAAACTTGCTAACACGGCTGTCGGAGCCGTTAAGACACGATACAGCAGGTCGTGTGCTTTTCAAACCTTGGCTACGTTAGCCGTGTCATACAATAAACTTGCTAACACGGCTGTCGGAGCCGTTCTATAAAGGGTACAGCTGGTTGTGTGCTTATCAAAACCTGGCCACGTTAGCCATGTCATATATTAAACTTGCTAACACGGCTGTCGGAGCCGTTCTGTAAATGGTACAGCTGGCCGTGTGCAGAACATAACTTGTTTACGTTAGCCATGTCATATAATAAACTTGCAAACACGGCTGTCGAAGCCGTTAAGACACGATACAGCAGGTCGTGTGCTTTTCAAACTTTGGCTACGTTAGCCGTGTCATACAATAAACTTGCTAACACGGCTGTTGGAGCCGTTCTATAAAGGGTACAGTTGGTTGTGTGCTTATCAAAACCTGGCCACGTTAGCCGTGTCATATATTAAACTTGCTAACACGGCTGTCGGAGCCGTTCTATAAAGGGTACAGCTGGTTGTGTGCTTATCAAAACCTGGCCACGTTAGCCGTGTCATATATTAAACTTGCTAACACGGCTGTCTGAACCGTTCTGTAAATGGTACAGCTGGCCGTGTGCAGAACATAACTTGTTTACGTTAGCCGTGTAATATATTAAATTTGCTAACACGGCCGTCGGAGCCGTTTGGACACGATACAGCAGGTCTTGTGCTTATCAAAACTTGGCTACGTTAGCCGTGTCAGAAATGAACCACGCAAACATGGCTGTCGTAGCCGTTATATACCTAAACGGTACAGCGGACCGTGTGCAAAACAAAACTTGTTTACGTTAGCCGTGTCATTAATTATCTTGCAAATACGGCTGTCGGAGCCGTTTAGACACGATACAGCAGGTCTTGTGCTTATCAAAACTTGGCTACGTTAGCCGTGTCAGAAATGAACCACGCAAACATGGCTGTCGTAGCCGTTATATACCTAAACGGTACAGCGGACCGTGTGCAAAACAAAACTTGTTTACGTTAGCCGTGTCATTAATTATCTTGCAAACACGGCTGTCGGAGCCGTTTAGACACGATACAGCAGGTCTTGTGCTTATCAAAACTTGGCTACGTTAGCCGTGTCAGAAATGAACCACGCAAACATGGCTGTCGTAGCCGTTATATACCTAAACGGTACAGCGGACCGTGTGCAAAACAAAACTTGTTTACGTTAGCCGTGTCATTAATTATCTTGCAAATACGGCTGTCGGAGCCGTTTAGACACGATACAGCAGGTCGTGCGCTTATCAACACTTGACTACGTTAGCCGTGTCAGAAATGAACCACGCAAACATGGCTGTCGTAGCCGTTATATACCTAAACGGTACAGCGGACCGTGTGCAAAACAAAACTTGTTTACGTTAGCCGTGTCATTAATTATCTTGCAAACACGGCTGTCGGAGCCGTTTAGACACGATACAGCAGGTCGTGTGCTTATCAACACTTGGCTACGTTAGCCTCTTATGGAATGGCTGTGTGTTAATAACAGCGCCATCTTTGATTCCAGACTGGAACCACTAGATGGTTTATCTAGGTAAGATCATCATCAGCTAATTTAGCAAGTAGTTTAGGATTAAGCCGACAGAGGGCGTTATAATCCGAACCGCTTAGTATGAGCTTTGCAAATAATTATACAAATTTTGCAAATAATTATTACACAAAAGAAGGAATAACACGCCGTTTTTACTGTCTGCAACCTAACCCTGAAGCCGTTCACATTCCTTCAGTGAACATAATCCTTTTTTGCCACATGAGTGTCTTATCTGATAAATGTGACTCACTGATATCTGATGCATGTTCAGCTTCAGACATGCAGTCTAAGGAGAGAATCCACCCTAGAAAAAAGCGGCCAAGTGCGGACTCGCCCATGAAGGGTTCCGTAGCAGCAAGTAACATTAATATAAAAGTTCTTGTAGTTCGTTGTAACTTTGATCGATGTTTTAATAATATTGTAATTTTTTATTGCGGTTTACGATCTATGACGTATTAAAAAAACTACTTACTAGATCTCGTTCAAACCTAGACCGATACCGATTTAATCCAAAAGACAAAAACACACGTAATTATTATTGGTTTGTGCTACCACTGATCGGTTTGAATTCGGTGACAAGCCCGCTGGTGTCTGCCCACTTGGGTCGTTCTGCTTACGAAGAGCTGGTGGCGGGAGTCGACTGAGCCCATCTACCCCCTCCATATTCATACCTACCTATCAGTGGTAGCACAAACCAATAATAATATTACGTGTGTTTTTGTCTTTTGGATTAAATTGGTATTTTGTTATTTATAGCTTTTTATTTTTAGCTTTTTTAATTTGTGTTTTTGAAAGTCGGTTTTAATGTTTTTGTTAAAATTTTGTTTATTTCTCGATTTTAAGTGACATAGTTCGCAATTTCTCTAAGTTACAATAGCCTAATGTCAACTGCTCATCGCCTTTTACAAAATATTGCCTTTCCCGACGCAGGGACGTTAATTATTGAGGAGTTCTCCTAGTACATCACTAACAGTTCCACTTCACCATATACATTGTGACGAGCATAAATTGTTTAGAACCCATATTAAAGGTAACGATTCGGAACCTGTGAAATACCTATTATTGAGTAGTTCCGATAACCATCTGTGGTCTTCATCATCAGTTCCACTTCTTCAAATTTTGCTTTCCGAAAGCAAATACACGATTTACTATAAAAATACAAAAATCGCTATAGGTGTACCTATAATTTTTGAAGAGTTCCCTCAATTACTCCAAGATTCCACCATCAGATCTTGACTATCCCCTTTTAAACAAAAAAACAATTTTCGAAATCGCTCCAATCAGAACGTACTATTGTTGAATAGTTCCGATGACCATCTGTGGTCTTCATCATCAGTTCCACTTCTTCAAATTTTGCTTTCCAAAAGCAAATGAACGATTTACTATCAAAAATACCCAAATCGCTATAGGTGTGCCTATAATTTTTGATGAGTTCCCTCGATTTCTCCAAAATTTCATCATCAGATCCCGACTTGGTGGCAATGGGACCTAATTGGGAGTATACCCTTTCAAACAAAAAAAGAATTTTCCAAATTGGACCAACCGCCTTCGAGTACTCGGTGAACATACATAAAAAAAAACATACATACAATCGAACATAGAACCTCCTCCCTTTTGGAAGTCGGTTAAAAAGAAACGCATCGCACCGCGCCATGTCGCATCACGCATCCGCCACCACCGGGCGGATGCGTATTGCGTGGCGCGTGGCGCGGCTCGCGGCCCAGCCGCCCAGCCAATGGCAGTCGTTGAATGCTAGGTACCTACTCACTCTCTCGCAAAAACGACAATACAATCGACGTGGACAACAGAATAGATTATTCAATAATGAATTAGGTAACTATAGGTAATATGTACAGAGAAAAATTCTAATATTTAAAAATTTCATGCACCATGTTAGGTTAGCATCGTAGGTTAGTAACGTAAGCATCCATCAAAAAATTCAATGGCAATTGGCAATATTAAAATTTGAAACAATGTATTTATAGACTATATTATAATAAATTTTTTTAAACGGTCAAGTTGTCTTTCAGAGACTGAACACACGTAGGGACATGTTTATTTATTAAAAATATTCCTCATAAATGTTATTTTTGAGATATTTAAAGCTATATCGTAATTCGTAGCCCGTAAAGAACATGTTCAAACTTGTTCCCAATGTTCCCGCATTTCTACTTGAATGGGTGTGTATATATGTATGTATATGTATATCTATAGTATAATATATATGTAATAATATGTGTAGTATATACCACGTTTGTTTGGTTTCCACGACACAAGCTTATAGCTTAGTGTGCTGTGTGGGATCAAGTACATCTGTGTGTTGTGAAGTGGATTATTATTATAAAAAAAAATGAAGGTCACAAGTCGCAAAAGCACAACTGCTGACTGCAGAGTGCAGACTGTAGTGCAGACTCAAGATTCAAGACTGCTCAACCAAAAATTTATAAAAAGTAGGTAGGTAGGTACCTACCATCCATGTAGGTAGGTACTTTTAATCTCGGAACTACCTCGGGAACTCCGAAATTAAAGCGGATGATACCCGCGGGGAACAGCTAGTATTCCTCATAAATACATCAATAGAAGTCTTCTGGAGGCCGAAACGTCCAGTAGGTACCTACCCAAACGGTGACTACCTAGTATACCTACCTACCTACGGAATTTTTATACCGGTAGCGTCCAGTAGACACACGTTGTCTACAGACGAAACAGATTGGTAATTTTTCTACGTCGACGTGACGTCGATGCATACGAAGTAAAAAAGGTCGGCCTCTCAGACGAAAGAGGTCGGCCTTTTACCCACCTATTTTACTGGCTTTTTATACCCCAATGAGCCCCAGTGAAAAAAATCCGTAACTTTTGAATGACGCAATTTAATTTGCAATGACGACTGATAAAAAAAACAAATGAAATAACTAATTTGTATACTGTTCAATTTCTTTTCTAATAGGTAGTAGGTATTCATTGAGGTCATTGAGTAGTAAATCAATGATTGAGGTAGGTAGGTATTCATTTGTTCAAAACTTTACGAAAAATCAATAGTTTTGTAGCAAATTTATTTAAAATTTCATTTCACATCTATATTATAATATATAGATAGGTAAGTAGGTACCTACCTCCCTAGTACCTACTATAATAAAAGAGTAGAATCCACGATTAAGTACCTTCAGCAGCGTAGTAGGTAGGTACCATGTAGGTACCTACCTAAGTCGGTAGTTACCTATTACACTTGGCTAATTTTGTCTCCTAAGTCATTCAGAAGCAAATTTGAAGCTTCTGATCATACCTACTATCCTAACTTTTAGTTACTGAATGAAGCGCGGCGCGACGGAGTCGAAGGAATACGAGGATGGCTTCAGTATTGTATATTGTAGTATCCAAAAAATTGTCCTTTGCGGCCAAAAATTCTTTCACTAAAAAGAAGCTACAGTGGTCCTGAGTGACATAGGGTACTTTTGTCCCATCCCGGAATTCCCGCGGAAACTCCGGAGTTTGTAATATCTGAATCTACTGCACCGATTTTGAAAATTCTTTCACTTATAAGAAACTAAAGTAATCCTGAGTGACACAGTGACACACCCTTCATCCCGGAACTCCCACGAGAACTCCGAAACCACCGCGGGTGAAACCGCGGGGGTCAGCTAGTTTTTATATAAACTCACTAACACTTGAAAGCCCTCATTTTTCTTCAGGAAAATTTCGTCATTTTTGTCCCAAAGATAGGGCATAATATCTTTATAGTATAGTACTAACTGTGCCCCGCGGCCTCACCCGCGTCAATTCCGGAGTTCCCGCGGGAATTCCGAGACAAAAAGTAAAGCACTAAGTTACTCTTTATAACATCAGCTATCTGCCAGTGATAGTCTAAGTTTATTACTATTTACTAGGTAAGTATCCAATCTAAGATAACAAGATCAGAATTAAATGTTAGTGATACCTTACTAATTAATCGACTAGTGGACGATATTCATAGTTTATATAGAAAAATTAATTCCTTAGTAGGCTAGTTAGTAGGTACCTAGGTAGGTACATTGCAGTGAGTCGATAGAAAGTAAAATGGCTACCGATAATTTTGATTTAAAAACGGCTCTTGTCTTATTTCCCATTATGACAGGAGTAGAGAATATTACAAAACAATTAATCAATGGGATCAAGTTAGGTATACGATTCTATGATTAATATTGCATCTAAACCTCTATTAATTGAATTTGCTTGAAAAACGCGACTTTAAGCCAGTGCAAAACTTCGTTTAACCTCTTAGTCCAAGTATTGTTCAGTTTATTGCCTGGTTGGGGATATGAAAAAATATCTTATCCCGAGAAAATCAGATGTCGCAATCCAGGCACAGTTGCAACGAGCAACGCAGGGGCACAAAAGTGTGCAATCATTTGGTTTAGAATTAGAGGAACTTTTTGTTAATTATATATACTTAGTCTATACTCTATAGTCCAAAGTAACGATGATGAAAATAAGTACGAAATATTGCGTCCAATTAATGGTTCTTTGCCGCCGGCCGCGAATCAAAGCTCACGACATAGCAGACACGGACATGATTTACGCAGTAGTACCAACTACCACGGTGTAGTAGGTACGTAGGTAGGTATATAGGAACTTCCGGATCTGGCTCGCAAGAGCGGCGGTGATTTTGTCATGCCGCGCTGTGATTGGTGGACAACCGACGCGCGACGCCACGCGCTGAGAGTAGGTACCATTGACCGCCGCGCGCCGGCGCGGAAGGAACAGCGAACAACACTCTAGCGCTGACCGTTATTGCGCAAAATCAATGCGCAGAAGTCAAAAAATAGGATTCACAGGGGGGCTAGAGGGACGAGGGGTGTGCGTGCGTAGCGCCGGTTGGCAAGCTCGTCGTATTCCGTCCCCCGCCCCGATACGACGCTCCACGGACTTCTGACTGTACAGTCATGGTCTAAAGTGTATTGTTATTGCCGTTCATTATTATTGGTTTTATTAAGTTTGAGGTTCTTTGTTATTGTTGGGTTTTTTATTAGTCTATTTTTAGTAGATAGTGAATATATCTAAAAAAAAAAATATTTTGAAAAGACATGCACAAAAATGGTGTATGACGTGCATTGTTTGCGCGCGCGACAGTAGCTTATATCCTCCACATTACGCTCAGTGATAGACTTACTATTCATTTAAATATATTCTAAAATTACTTGGTTAAATTAATTAACCCATGGAAAGCGCCACCCTCATTGGTCCGCGCACCGTGACCCTCGGAACTACCAAACAAATTTATACACCCACTCTCCGAACAAATTTATATTATGTTTTATATGTCTATGTGTAGGTAGTTTAATGACGATAAATAAAAAATAAAAACTTAAAGTAAGAAATAAAGTGTGATTTTGAATATATTTTATTTACCTACTTACCAAAGATGAGGTCCTTTTTCATATCCGTCACTGGTTTACACTAAATTTATAGCCACATACACATTTCACATACACTAAGATGTAACTGGCCAGTATAGGCGTCGATTTTATGTAATTACACCATCAAAAAACTAATAATGACTTCACAACAAACATTTATTGACAAAATACGTGCCGGCTAGCCGTGAAACAGCCATACCTAGCGTTACCGTGGTTAAACAAAAACAAAAATGTAGGTTATTTAGAAGATTTAACACCAATATAATTTATTTAAAATTATATCATGAGTAAATTTGCTACAAAACAATTGATTTTTCACATAGTTTTGAACAAATGAATATTAGAAAACAAATAAAGTATTTCATTTGTTTTTTGTTTGACAGCCGTAAACAAATTATTGCGTCATTAAAAGGTACTGACTTTTTTTACTGAAAATTTTGTCATGCGGCTAAATTAAATATTAAAACTAAAAACCTTATTTAATTTCCATCAATTTGATCATGGGCCAATAATTAGTCCATGATTTGATATATAACACTTGATATAAACACTAACCGATTACTTATATTTCGACATATTTATGCGAGACGGCGCGAGCCGCTCACTAACCGAACACAGACTACAGAGACTGATTGTCAAAATCGCGGGTGAATTTCGCCCGCACTACCTTAACTTTTTTAATTCTGGCCAGTATGTGCGTTATGGAATATGGATTGGGAAAAAAATACATATTTTGTATTGTGACCAGCCAATAAAACTTTTACAGTACTGTCAACCAATATGGAACGCCGTAAAAAAATAAGAAAACCGCCATTGAGTTAGTGCCAACTGTGGGGACTAGGACATTTCAGAGTTAGTCCATACTGTAGGGACTAGGACATTTCAGAGGTAAACTTATAATTATTATATTAGGTGCGCGACTGTACCCATGCGCAGCTATCCCTTCCACATTTCGCTCACTAGTCACTTTCGTGCTAATACTTGTACATCACATTGCCTAACGTCGAGTGCGCTGCTTACGTCTAAAAATTAGATGCTGTGATATTTTCCCGGTAAATAGAGTGTTTGTGTCCTGAATGAAACCTATGACGGCATCATGAGGTGAGTAGGTACTTAATTTTAATTGTAATACTCATGTGTGCAGTAATAGTGGAGCATTATCAAACTGCGAACCCGTTTGGAGGTTAGCGCATCCCCCTAAAGGAAAAAACGATATTTACTTGATATACCATTGTTTTGCAAACAAATATTGAATTGAAGCATAAACACGTTGTGCCAAACGTCGGTAGGTAGGTGCTACCTACATATTTAATAAAGTAGACAGTTTTAAAAAAAGATGGCGCCTCGCCTTTTTTACGCGTCCTAGTTAGTGCAAAAGTTCGCGCCACTTTGTAACGGCTCCATGGTACTGTAAAAAAATATGATAGATTTGTTTTGTTTCTAGTTTGTGTCACGAATTAAGGCCCGCCGCCCATTGTGACTTTTTGTCGACGTGACTTTCTGTCACTTAGTCAAGTGCAATGAAAACTATACTGAGTGCGCTCATTATGGTGACGTGACAATACGGTGACCTCAGTACATTTTTCATAAGTGACAGAAAGTCACGTCGACAAAAAGTCACAATGGGCGGCGGGCCTAAGCGAACTGTTGAACGCGTGGGGTTTCGAGAAATACGCCGAAGCATTTCTTGGTAAGTTGGAATATATCTTACACAAAATTATATTTACATTTTATGCCTATTTTGATGCGTTCTATGTTCTATATAATAAAAGACATGATGAAACAAAAAAAAACTGAATCCATGCCATAGCTGTACTTTGACCAATAAAAAATGAATAATTTTTAAATCAATTGAAGTGTGATAAAAAAAGTGATAAGACATCAAGTTAGGCCGAGTTCCAATAATCAAACCACCGAAACCAACAACATTCCGTACCAACAGTTACCTAAGACACATTTTCTAGGGGTAATCTGTCAAACAAAATCTTATTTAGGTACCTACCTATATATAAAAATTTCGTGTCACGATGTATGTTCGCGATAAACTCCGAAACTACCTACTGAACTGAACTGAACTAAAAAAAATATATAATAAATACCTAGGTTAAATGTGAGGGTGGCAACATATGAAAAAGCTTCAAAAAATCTATCCAGTGCAATTATGAGTAGGTACGTACCTACCAATGTCTGTATAGAATGATTGAATCCAATTGCTTACTCTTATTTCATGTTAGGCAAAAGGCAGGCTATTTGGCGAGAGACCAGAGGGTTAGTAAACAAGAAGACCTCATCCGTCACTACAGCAGAGACATCTGACGATTCAGAGGAAATTGGTACAGGGCGACGTGGCCTTAAAAGGAAACTATCACAGCGGCCATTACAGGACGAAAAACTTGATCAGGACCAAAACTTAGAAGGTAGGTATACAGTATAGTTCATATACAATTTTAAATGTGTACGTAGATCCAATAGGGCGGATCCACACCGGACGAGTGGCTCGGCCGAACATGGCTCGCCCTAACATGCGCGCTGAACCGAGTGTAGATGTGGTGGCTATAGGTGTGGATCCGCGTGATGACAGGGCTGTGAACTAAGAGGGCTGATAGAGCACCTCATATGATATCCATATTAATTAAGGTGATGCTTACAGACGCTAAACATCTGTGTTGTGTTTATATTATGAAATAAATATTTATAATTATAATTAATAATACCTATATAATTTGTATATATATATAATTTATAATGAAATAAACTTCACTATTACTTATACTTGAACGTTTTCCACAGAGGAGCTGAAAATTAACGGCGACATTATCACAATAGCCAAGTACCAGGGAGTAGAATCTTCATCCATACTAGAAACAGCTTGGAAAGCCACGCGGTCACTTCGCAAGCGGTACTTAATGACTGTTTCAACTTCACAGTACTTGAAAAAGTTTCCTTTGCTTCGTTTGGAGAGAGTTGGTCCACACCTGGTAAGAGATTGGCACATTTGTGAATCATATTATATCTATTTTTTTAACCGACTTCCAAAAAGGAGGAGGTTCTATGTTCGATTGTATGTTCACCGACTACTTGAAGACGGTTGGACCGATTTGGAAAATTCTTTTTTTGTTTGAAAGGGTTTACTCCCAATTAGGTCCCATTGCCACCAAGTCGGGATCTGATGATGGGATCTTGGAGAAATCGAGGGAACTCTTCAAAAATTATAGGCACACCTATAGCGATTTGGGTATTTTTTATAGTAAATCGTTCATTTGCTTTCGGAAAGCAAAATTTGAAGAAGTGGAACTGATGATGAAGACCACAGATGCTCATCAGAACTACTCAACAATAATACGTATTTCAGGGGTTCTAGTTAGAGCGATTTGGAAAATTGTTTTTTTTGTTTGAAAGGGGATACTTCCGAATTGGTCACATTGTCATCAAGTCAGGATCTGATGGTGGGATCTTGGAGAAATCGAGGGAACTCTTCAAAATTTATAGGCACACCTATGGCGATTTGGGTATTTTTTATAGTAAATCGTTTATTTGCTTTTGGAAAGTAAGATTTGAAGAAGTGGAACTGATGATGAAGACCGCAGATGGTCATCGGAACTACTAAATAATAGGTATTTCACAAATTCCGATTCGTTAACTTTAATGTGGTTTCTAAATAATTTATGTTCGTCACAATGTATATGGTGAAGTGGAACTGATGGTGTTGTACCAGCAGAACTCCTCAAAAATTAACGTCCCTACATCGGGAAAAGCAATATTTTGTAAAAGGTTATGAGCAGTTGACAGTAGGCTATTGTAACTTAGATAAATTACAAACCGACTCACTAAAAAGCAAGAAATAAACAAATTTTTAACAAAAAAATTTAAACTGACTTCCAAAAACACAAATCTAAAAAAGCTAAAAATAAAAAGCTAAAAATAACAAAATACCGATTTAATCCAAAAGACAAAAACATACGTAATATTATTGGTTTGTGCTAACACTGATCGGTATGAAGTCGGTAACAAGCCAAATATGGAGGGAGTAGATGGGCTAAGTCAACTCCCGCAACCAGCTCTCCGTGAGCAGAACAACCCATGTGGGCAGACACCAGCGGGCTTGTCACCGAATTCAAACCGATCAGTGGTAGCACAAACCAATAATATTACGTATGTTTTTGTCTTTTGGATTAAATCGGTATTTTGTTATTTTTAGCTTTTTTAGATTTGTGTTTTTGGAAGTCGGTTTAATTACAACCTTTTATTTAACTTGCACATCACATCAATCACATCAATTGCTCAATAGGCAGCAGCAACTTACACAGTGGGAACTAAGTCCGACCAGTGAAGCACGTAACCCTTGCAACGCGAGTCCGACTCGCACTTGGCCGGTTTTTAAATTTTAACAAAATTAACTTGTTTATTTTTGTTTCACAGATAAACATTGACTTCACAAATCTAAATTATAATATTAGCCCCTCAGCACTGTACACTGGGTTAAGACAAATCTCAGACCTGATAGAAAACAGAGCTTCCGCAAAGCAAACACTATCGAAGCCCTTACGGGCTCAGCAACAAAGAATCCACGATCTTCCAAAAGGTAATGGATATTGTTTTGAACCGACTTCAAAAAAAGAAAGTTCTTAATTTGGTTATATATTTTTATCTTTTTGTTTGTTACCTCAGAACTGCGTCATTTATAAACTGTTATTAAAGTTTTTAGATTTTCGCGTTTTGAGCACATTATATTATGTAAATTACGCGGGACTTGAATGCGATGTTTTTTATTACCTTTTTTGCCTGACGTTTCGGCTGAGTTGCATCACGCCGTGGTCACAGGCTGACTGAAGCATTGCGGCGTCGATAGCGAGCCGCGCGAGCAGATTCCTCATCTACCCTCACTGGATGTTCTTTTTTATTAGATGCACTTTTAAGGTCCCTGCACACTACACTCACTCGGTCCGCATTCACCGGTTCCGGACGGCCGCAACGATTTTTTCTTTTTTGAATTATAGGATCCCATGTCGTTGGCAACCGAGTGAGTGTAGTGTGCAGGGATCTTAAAAGTGCACCTAATAAAAAAGAACATCCAGTGAGGGTAGATGAAGAATCTGCTCGCGCGGCTCGCTATGGACGCCGCAATGCTTTAGTCAGCCTGTGACCACGGCGTGATGCAACTCAGCCGAAACGTCAGGCAAAGAAGGTAATAAAAAACATCGCGTTCAAGTCCCGCGTAATTTACATAATACTAGCTGTCCCCCGCGATTTCACCCGCGGTAATTTCGGAGTTCCCGCGGGAATTCCGGGATAAAAACTATCCTATCTTTTAAGTTGGACCATATTATAAATGGTTGCAAAATTTTATCAAAATCCGTTCAGTAGTTTCGGAGTCCATCGCGGACAAATAACGTGACACGTGATTTATATATATTAGATTTATATTTACATAATATTTATAAACTGATTTAGATTTTTTTTATTTGAAAGAATAATACTCCCGAGGTGATCCCACTGTCACCAAGTCAGGATCTGATGATGGGATCCTAGGGAAATTGAGGGCAACCCTCAAATTTTTTAGGCACTTTTCTAAAGTTATTTAAGTATTTGCGTCTGGTGTTTAGTGGACATTCGCTTGATTAATTAACATTTAATTCTATTTTTCAGATACTGAGTCGTCGTCGTTGTCGTTCGTCGGGGGAAGAACCGGTGTTCGAACTAAAGCCTCGCGGATCGACGCAGCCATCCGCTTCATTTTAGTTGCCAAAACTCGCAGCGAGGGCGAGGCTCATTTACAGGAATTCAGAAAGGAAGCTTTAAACAAGTCAGCACCTGGTATTGGAGTGCAGCCTCTAGTTATTGCTATAGGTGAGAACTTGGCGAACATTAATAGCGCATTCGTCGTTGTAGATGACGTTTGGTTATGCTGTCTTAATATTCTGGAAGCTGTAGACCTATGTTTTAAAAGTTTCTATGTTTTTAACCTAAGATACCCAATACAGTGTGAGCACATTTGGCAGCCGATTACAGATTTTCGCACATGGGTAGTGGAATAATAAACAAAAACATCAATTGCTCAATAGGCAGCAGCAACTTACACAGTGGGAACTAAGTCCGACCAGTGAAGCACGTAACCCTTGCAACGCGAGTCCGACTCGCACTTGGCCGGTTTTTATATTTTAACAAAATTAACTTGTTTATTTTTGTTTCACAGATAAACATTGACTTCACAAATCTAAATTATAATATTAGCCCCTCAGCACTGTACACTGGGTTAAGACAAATCTCGGATCTGATAGAAAACAGAGCTTCCGCAAAGCTGCAAACACTATCGAAGCCCTTACGGGCTCAGCAACAAAGAATCCACGCTCTTTCAAAAGGTAATGGATATTGTTTTGAACCGACTTCAAAAAAAGAAAGTTCTTAATTCTTAAATATTTTTATCTATGTTTGTTACCTCAGAACTGCGTCATTTATAAACTGTTATTAAAGTTTTTAGATTTTCGCGTTTTGAGCACATTATATTATGTAAATTACGCGGGACTTGAACGCGATGTTTTTTATTACCTTTTTTGCCTGACGTTTCGGCTGAATTGCATCACGCCGTGGTCACAGGCTGACTGAAGCATTGCGGCGTCGATAGCGAGCCGCGCGAGCAGATTCCTCATCTACCCTCACTGGATGTTCTTTTTTATTAGATGCACTTTTAAGGTCCCTGCACACTACACTCACTCGGTCCGCATTCACCGGTTCCGGACGGCCGCAACGATTTTTTGTTTTTTGAATTATAGGATCCCATGTCGTTGGCAACCTATATCCGTCATCTCGATTGAAAGTTTTGTGTTTCTTTATTTCAACCGCTTCACGCACTATCCTCGCGTAGTAGTGACGTTCAGTTGAGAGAACCTTCAAACGATGGAACTCAATCCAGTGGTTCAGATCCGGTTGCAAGATGTGTTCCGCATCATTACGGCCGTTCCGAACCGGTGAATGCGGACCGAGTGAGTGTAGTGTGCAGGGACCTTAAAAGTGCATCTAATAAAAAAGAACATCCAGTGAGGGTAGATGAAGAATCATCTCGCGCGGCTCGCTATCGACGCCGCAATGCTTTAGTCAGCCTGTGACCACGGCGTGATGCAACTCAGCCGAAACGTCAGCCAAAAAAGGTAATAAAAAACATCGCGTTCAAGTCCAGCGTAATTTACATAATACTAGCTGTCCCCCGCGATTTCACCCGCGGTAATTTCGGAGTTCCCGCGAGAATTCCGGGATAAAAACTATCCTATCTTTTAAGTTGGACCATATTATAAATGGTTGCAAAATTTTATCAAAATCCGTTCAGTAGTTTCGGAGTCCATCGCGGACAAACAACGTGACACGTGATTTATATATATTAGATTTATAATTTACATAATATTTATAAACTGATTTAGATTTTTTTTTATTTGAAAGAATAATACTCCCGAGGTGATCCCACTGTCACCAAGTCAGGATCTGATGATGGGATCCCAGGGAAATTGAGGGCAACCCTCAAATTTTTTAGGCACTTTTCTAAAGTTATTTAAGTATTTGCGTCTGGTGTTTAGTGAACATTCGCTTGATTAATTAACATTTAATTCTATTTTTCAGATACTGAGTCGT
Source organism: Zygaena filipendulae (assembly GCA_907165275.2). NCBI lineage: Eukaryota > Metazoa > Arthropoda > Insecta > Lepidoptera > Zygaenidae > Zygaena > Zygaena filipendulae. The sequence goes on from OU015657.1 coordinate 6,592,867, forward strand.
CGTCGTTGTCGTTCGTCGGGGGAAGAACCGGTGTTCGAACTAAAGCCTCGCGGATCGACGCAGCCATCCGCTTCATTTTCGTTGCCAAAACTCGCTGCGAGGTCGAGGCTCATTTACAGGATCGTACAGGATCGGATCCCGTGGTCGATCAGGCAAAGTTATGTGGGCCCACACGGCACACGCTTGTCAAGCTTTGGAAAACCGGCAGGACGTCCTTAAGTTAGTGTGACTTAGAAACGCATCAGCTAATAAAACTAACGTACCACAGCGTCCTGCAGGTTTGACAACGAGATCCTCTAGTACACAGTTTCATTAAATTTGATCCATGTTTACTAAATCTTCTTGTGTACAGGAAATATAATTGGATTAAAATTGTCTATAAATTTAAAAATTGGATTAGAATTGTGTATTGAATAAATTATTTGAATTTGTATTGAAACCATTTAAGTAATTTTGGAAAATAAATGAACAGTATCTTAAAATAAATATGTTAATTATTTACTAATCATATCATTCTTCACCAAATAGGAAAATCAGTAATTTTAAGAGATTTCTTGTATTCTTTTAGTGTTTATCTTGTATAATTCAACTGCAGCTTTCTTTCGCAGGTGTTCAAGTATATCTGACTCTTCTACCTTTATGCTATACAGCTGGTGATCTTGAGACATTCGTGTCAGTACGGCTACTTATTATTGCCTAAGTAGCCATATTGATGCAGCTGAGATCACTGTTTTGCAACGGAGACCTCAACCGTGTTACGCGGCTCCTCCAGCGGCGTAGGGACGTACAGGGACGGCTGGGGTAGCCGTGCTCCTGCGTCCATGCGCAGATGGCGGAGCCGTGTGACGCGGTGTGCGCTAGCCGTACAAAACGGTTGTCTCAACCGCGTCACCGGCTCCACCAGCTGTATAGGGACTTAGAAAGACGGCTGGGATAGCCGTGCTGACGTGGCTGAGGCAACCGTTTTACACGGCCACTTCAAACCGCGTCACATGGCTGCGCCAGCTGCGTAAATACGGCTGGAATAGCCATGTTGACGTGGCTGAGGCAACCGTTTTACACGGCCACGTCAGACCGCGTCACACGGCTACGCCAGCTGCGTAGGGACGTAGGGAGACGGCTGGGATAGCCATGTTGACGTGGCTGAGGCAACCGTTTTACACGGCCACTTCAGACCGCGTCACACGGCTACGCCAGCTGCGTAGGGACGTAGGGAGACGGCTGGGACAGCCATGTTGACGTGGCTGAGGCAACCGTTTTACACGGCCACTTCTGACCGCGTCACACGGCTACGCCAGCTGCGTAGGGACGTAGGGAGACGGCTGGGATAGCCATGTTGACGTGGCTGAGGCAACCGTTTTACACGGCCACTTCAGACCGCGTCACACGGCTACGCCAGCTGCGTAGGGACGTAGGGAGACGGCTGGGACAGCCATGTTGACGTGGCTGAGGCAACCGTTTTACACGGCCACTTCTGACCGCGTCACACGGCTACGCCAGCTGCGTAGGGACGTAGGGAGACGGCTGGGATAGCCATGTTGATGTGGCTGAGGCAACCGTTTTACACGGCCATTTCAGACCGCGTCACACGGCTAAGCCAGCTGCGTAGGGACGTAGGGAGACGGCTGGGATAGCCATGTTGACGTGGCTGAGGCAACCGTTTTACACGACCACTTCAGACCGCGTCACACGGCTACGCCAGCTGCGTAGGGACGTCGCGAGACGGCTGGGATAGCCATGTTGACGTGGCTGAGGCAACCGTTTTACACAGCCACTCCAGACCGCGTCACACGGCTACGCCAGCTGCGTAAGAACGTAGCGAGACGGCTGGGATAGCCATGTTGACGTGGCTGAGGCAACCGTTTTACACGGTCACTCCAGACCGCGTCACACGGCTACGCTAGCTGCGTAAGGTCGTAGCGAGACGGCTGGGATAGCCATGTTGACGTAGTTGAGGCAACCGTTTTACACGGCCACTCCAGACCGCGTCACACGGCTACGCCAGCTGCGCATGAACATAGGGAGACGGCTGGAACAGCCGCGTTGACATGGCTCAGACAGCCGTTCACACGGTCACATCAAACCGCGTCACACGGCTTAACCAACGGTGTCATTAGGTAGGAAAACGGCTGAACTAGCCGTGTCGATATGGATGAGGTAGCCCTTTCACACGGCTACTCCAGCCATGTTGGCTGTAACCGTGTGTCTGATCTAGCCGTGTCTGTTTATAGCCGTGTTAAAAAATTTACACGCCTGACAAATTGACACGGCTGCAACCGCAGTACCGTGTGCAAATCTAGCCGTGTATGATAATAGCCGTGTTGAAAAATTGAGACACGGCTGATAGATTGACACGGCTGCAACCGCAGTACCGTGTGCAAATCTAGCCGTGTATGATAATAGCCGTGTTGAAAAATTGAGACACGGCTGATAAATTGACACGGCTGACAAGATTGACACGGCTGCAACCGCAGTACCGTGTGCAAATTAGCCGTGTGTCCACCGTAGCCGTTTCAGCGTCACACGGCAAATGTTACCGTGTTGACGCGGCTGCAACCGTAGTACCGGGTTTACACGGCTGTGGATAGCCGATAAATCGACCCTTTTTTTTCCCAGTGTGCATGCATGAAAAATGTATGGCGACTGTTGAAGCGTCAACAGACTCGTTTTATCCTGTACAGAGTTCACTCGCGCCCACGTCTTTCACCTCACTGCGACTACGCGACATAACTAGTCTAGCTGGCTCCTTCACCCATGCATGACCGTCAAAATTTCATTACAATACATTTCCAAGGACCGCCGCGGGCCAGATTAAATCCTTCCGCGGGCCGGAGTTGGCCCGCGGGCCGTACTTTTCCCACCACTGAACTAAACAAACTCTTTAACTTTATGGTTCAGCTAAATATTACTAGCACTTTATACTAACACGTGTTTAAAGTCCACTCTGTCCACTTAAGGCCATTGTAAAAAATAAACGTGTATAAAAAGTGGGTAATCCTTAAAAGCGTAACGACGACGTGTATTCCCATTGAAAACATAATTTTCTCGACATTGAGTGCCTACTCTACGCGCGAAGTTACGCCTCTGCTACGCTCTATGATGTATTGGGGATTCCCAACTCCAATGTGATTTTAATTTTTTTTGCCTATAGGTATGTGGCATTAGCAGATACAGTAATCTAGGTACTATCTCTACTTAGCTCTAGTCAATATACCTATTTATTGACTAACTCGTCATAATTTGTCAAAAGAAATAATAATAATAAAATCCACTTCACAACACACAGATCTACTTGATGCTTCACAAACTCTACACCTTAGTCACAATAATGTGGCTTGGCCGTTTTGTTACTACAAGAACTATGGTATAACAAAAAAAATATTAAACAGTGGATACATTTTTCACCCATTTTTTGTGAAGTTAGGGCGTGTGGAGTTATGACTTTTTGACAGTGCTAGTCATATTATGTTCTCGTCTTGGCAATATTTTACATGAAAATGTTTTTGGTGGAATGAAGGTTTACAAAATAAATAACTAAATTTCTTTCTCTTAAATTATTCATCTTGCGTAGTTTTGCACTGTAGATAACGCATGTATTTTGTAGAATTTGAGCATAAACAAAGTTTTTGCAGTTTTTAACAGTTTTAGCTAAGGTTTACGGTGTCATAATGTTTATTGCAATAAAATTCTGGAAAAATATCTTTTCACAAAATCCAACCAAGATTCAAATCATGGACAAACAAACGAGCACGCTCCTGGGCAACAGCAGTACATACTGAATATTTAATGTAAAAGTAGTAGCTAAATAAGTAATAAACGAAAACTACCGAAAGTCAGTTACTAATCCACCAATTTATCATAATATAGCATATCAAAACGCACATAAAGTGTCTAGACGGGCGTCTAGACAATTATGCTAATTAGTAGTTAGATTTTTTCAACTTGGTCATGAGAACATAAAATAATATTTTATGTATTTAAATTCATGCATTAAGTTTTATCATCATTTTAATAGATTTTTTAAATTTAATTTGTAAATTAATATACAATATTTGTACTTAATACATGCATGTATCTATATAATATTATATGCAATTATTAAACTTAAACGTTCTAAATTTTTTTTCATATAAATTATTATGATATGTATATCAAAAATTAAGAACGTTCTTAATTTTTTCAAATTATATTTTTTTAATAATAATATACATACTTAATATGAAAAAAATTAAAACGATTTAGTTTTTCATATAAATAATAAACGGTCGATGTTTCGTATATATGGACATAGATAAGCAATAGTGTGTTAACCCACATTGGAGAAATTTTGAATAAATCGTGTTTTAAAATCATTACGTCATTTTTTTTCAGCCTTTTTTTATTTTTAAATGTTTTTTGTATTTAAACAATGTAATAAGGTAAACACATAATTAAAAAACGCTCTATAACTCTCAATAAAGCATTTTGAATCAATAACTTAATATGGTGGGTTAACATGTTATTGCTTATCTGCGTCCATATAATAACTAGCTGTCCCCCGCGATTTCATCCGCGGTAATTTCGGAGTTCCCGCGGAGGTTGCGGGAAAAAAGTACTCTATGTCCTTCAGTTCCCGAGGGAATTCCTGGATAAAAACTATCCTATCTTTTAAGTTGGACCATATTATAAATGGTTGCAAAATTTTATCAAAATCCGTTCAGTAGTTTCGGAGTCCATCGCGGACAAACAACGTGACACGTGATTTATATATATTAGATAATACTGAGGACAGAAAATGCGTTGTACTGGGTGCTCGCGCATCGGACATCATTGCCAGTTGACTGTTGTGGTTAGTCATTGGTCAATCCTTACATAAGCTAGTACTCAGTAGAGCTTGCAAATACAGAACAGCGGCGTTTTCTGTTTAAGACGTGCCAGTCTTTTGTAAATGGACGAACTGTACAATTTGGCTACGATATAATATCTACTAATAATACCTACCTACTTCGTAACACACAGCAACGCATATAAACGGAATCGTTACGTCACATGGTCACGAAAAACTGGACTTTTGATGGGACAATTTTAAGTAACCATGCGACTTTCTTACTTCTTACTTGATTCTTAAATGAGGGTACCTGCGTATTTTTAGGGTTCCATACCCGAAGGGTCTAAATGGAACCCTATTGCTATTACTCGGGTGTCCGTCTGTCCGTCGCGCGTCGTCTGTCAACCTGGTTTTACAGCCAAATTGTAGCAACTACAGTTCATAAATTTGTACAGTACGTATATTGATGACCGAAAGCTACGAGAAAATATTTTTAAGTATTTTTAAGGGGGCTTCCCATAAATTTTTATTATCTAATTTTTTTTTATTATCTATCGAATCGATTGGGGAATTGTTGAATAGTGCTCATTAAGTAGATAAAAGCTATATTTTTTATTTTTAAAAACATCGAATGAGAAGCGGCATGAGAAGCCGCCAAATTCGACTTTTTTTACAACATTTTGTACTGAAGTATTTTCCAACTTCCCGTTGACCTATGAACTTGCCTAAAACTTGGTGATAATATTTATTATCACATATATTTTACCCACAAATACCAACATATTGACAACTCGATGTTTTTCTTTAAAATTCTATAATTTTCTCTGTTAAAACCTTAAACTTTATTTTGCGGTTAAAAATATTTGGTTCGGAACCCTAAATGTGCGGAATCCGACACACACTCGGACGGTTTTGGAATCGTTCGAATTACTTTTCGCACCCGGAATCACAAGATTCGCATGCGAATGCTTAGAAAATGTATATAAGCATTCGCATGCGAATCTTGCGGTTCCGTGTAGGTAAAAAATAGGTAGACCTACGTCCTCAGGAACCAATCGTAAAACGTGTTTGTCGATCGATTAAGGTTTTTGTAAGTCTACTTGTTACGCGCATGATGTTCACTGGCCGTTAATAGGGAAATAACAAAAAAAACGACGAATAATTCAACATTTTCCTCATACGAAAACCGTTAGGGTACGCTTAAAAAGAAATCGATAAAAAACTGTCAATTTAACGCGGCCGACTATTCACGCCTTCACTTTAAATTTTGTTGGTTCCTTTTAATTAGACGAGATACTGTTAAGTTTATACCAATTGGTAACGTAGAATATGCCAATGCTCTATCTCCAATGCTACAAAAAGAGAATAAATTATATATTGTACTAGTTGGTCCCCTCGCCGCTCGCGGTTTTACCCGCATGAATTTCGCTATTAGGTACAGCGCTGGAAATGTTTGCTCCCAGATAGAAAGTATTCTATCGGCCGCACTCAGAGTCGACTTTAATGATTACTTAGTTAAGTATATATTTTTAAAACAAAACTGCCGCAATCAGAGACGTTGAGTAAATTAATGTCAGTTGGCATTTAATCAGATGTAACTTAATTAGTTAAATGCCAATTAACATTATTTTATTAAACTTGTCTGATTGCGGCAGTTTTGTTTTAAAAATCTATACTTAACTAAGTAATCACTAAAGTCGACTCTGAGTGCGGCGGTATAGCTAGCTTAGCTTCTTTCCGGCGATACCTTTTTTAAGAATTGGTCCAGAGATTACCTCTACATCTAACCTTTACCTCTATAAAATTAAATTCAAATAAAATTATCTACAAGCTTATTAGGGATGAAGTTCCGCATTTGTTGTATTTTTTTTTCTAATATTAACAGCTCTCGCAGTGACTCTCGCAGTTTTATAAGAAACTATTTTGTAATCTAGTATATCTACCATGTTCTTCTTATATATCAAAATACAGTCGAATTGAAAACCTCCTCCTTTTTCAAATCGGTTAAAAATTCGGTTCGGTTGATACATTATATGAGATAATAAGTACCTCCATTTTTTCTATAGCGGTTCCAATTACGTGGTGATTGGAAATACACCACGTTGTCATGCCGTTGCGATTATTACGCTTTGTTGAAAGCTGTTATCACTCAATATAACTCTGATGGTAGATTTGGTTATTTGGTTAACCATATAAGATTTCGAACAAAAGTGACGAAAAAAAAAAAAATACTTATTTAAAAACAAAAAAAACCATCACAAACAGATATTTTCATTTTATTTAGTTAGATAAAATATATTTGTATCTATCACCCACGTTTTTAAAATTATTCTTACTCCTATTACTTAAAAACAAATAGATACTTAAATATTAAAAAAATAATCTTGACATAAGTATCCGAAACAAATAGCATATTTTATGCCCTTGTCGTACAATCTACTATACTATTTTAATTAGCTGATAGATGAATGTTTATTTCATTCGAACTATTTTTAACACGCTTTTATTAATTGACAAGGCGTGATTGGTTACGCATGGTTTGCTTAGGATTTTCCCTGAGTGTAAAGCTCAGGTCAGTGACTGTCTGAACGACTCAAACGTTTTCACAACACGCTTAATGTAAACCAAACGTCAAACCCGGTCTTGCCTAAGGTTATGAAATCCTAAACGTCTAACCGCCGCACTCAGAGTCGACTTTAATGATTACTTAGTTAAGTATAGATTTTTAAAACAAAAGCGCCGCAATCAGACAAGTTTCAAAATGAGATGTAACTTAATTAGTTAAATGCCAATTAACATTAATTGTCTCTGATTGCAGCAGTTTTATTTTAAAAATCTATACTTAACTAAGTAATCATTAAAGTCGACTCTGAGTGCGGCCGTTAAACTTTGTTTGAACAGTAACTACAGTACAGTAAGTACATAAGCACCTATCTACCCCTTGTTCCCATAGGTAACAAAGTTGAAACCAAATATTATGTATTTTAACGAAAAACGTATCAGTCTATAACTGTTAGATCTATTTATATTATTACATAGAATTCCTATTACCTTTTTTATTAATGTCATTTCCAAAATTACAAAGTCGCCAACAGGTTTGTACATGTAGCTATTTTAAAATCTTATAATTTTGCCATATTTACAGGGAATTTATATGTGTATTCAGCATAATACTTATGTAAATTTATTTTATTTATACGACTAAAGTTTAAATTAGAAATGATAAGTTGTATAAATGTCAACCAATCTAAAGCGTATAAGAGGTTTAAAATATGCACAGATTATTATTTATCATCTTGCCCAAAACCTCCACCTCTAATAAATTCAATTGGTGCAAGAATTAAAGCCTCAGAGGGATGACTTCGTAATCGAGGCAATTAAGCGATTTTCAACGTTTATCAACATCCTGTTTTCGGATGAAGCTCATCTATACATATAAAATACTTTATCCTGAATGACTGACTGGCGGATCTACGCATAGCCTAAACCGCTGATCGTATAGAGACTTGAGGTGTATTTTTTGTATCCGTATACGTAGGAATATATACAATATATCCGATAAGAAATTATTTTCCAAAATTCTACCCCTAAGGGGGTGAAAAAGGGGGGCAAAGTTTGTATAGAAGGTTTGTTGTATTATTGCGGGTGAAACTGCGCGGTACAGCTAGTTTTCATTATGTAGAGTTGTAACTACTCGAGTGCAAGCGAAACGTATAAGCAGTCACGAAATGGCAGTCATCAGGGAATCTACCTGCCGAGCCGTCTTAGAGGGAGTTTTACGGGTATTGTTTGATTAATTTACTCCGCGAATGCGAGGATTAACTGGACGTTAATGTTTATGAAATAAATTCCCAACAAAAGAAATGCAGTGGTCGCGGGATGAGTAGGTATTTTCGAACAAATAAGTACCTAATAAACTATGATATAATTCTATAGAATAGTAAACGCTGAGGTATATGTAAGTATAGGTAAACAATAAATAGTTTGCGTGCGGTGCTATTACTATGGCGTCCCAATATCGACGTCGGCAGATAGTGGAGATCGTGACGCAGCGACTGGGACGCGCCTTATCGCCGCATCAGCTTCGTGGCCATCGTAAATAATGTGCAACTTTTTCCGCCACGCCCCTGCCGGGGAAGGAACAAAAACGACTTGCAGCACAAAATATTTATACTATCGAAGTCATTGCGACTGAAACGTTATGGAACTATCAAACTAAACGTATAGACAAACGTCTGACCAATCGGTTAAAAAAAATACCAAAAATATGATTTGGTTGAAAGCACCGATCGCAACCAGTCAGTGCTTCCAACGAGCAAAATTAGATACCTACCCACTTTTGAACTAAGTAGATTTAGGTAACTTGTAGTTGTTTATATAGATATCAAATTGTGTAAAACTTGAGGATACCTACTGATAAAATATAGATAAAAGTATGCAATTATAACAAAAATTTACATAAACATAATGGAGACCAAATATCATACTAGGTAGGTATCCTATATGATGAAAAAAAAACAATAAAACATTTGTTATCTGTATGATTTAAACCAGCTGACAGATATGATTTTCAGTCTTTCTACTCTTTGTGATTTCAGGCATTTGAAAATTCGGTCTTTCTTTTTTTTTGGTGTACCTACCTACCTACAAAAAAACGTCTGTTGGAAACAATGTATTAACAAGGTATATTTACGCACCTTGTAGTTAGTTATTCCAGGGTTGATTCACTCCACGGCGTCTATGTTCCGTCCACCCACACCGACGACGCGACGCGGCGGTCGGCCAAACCACGGCAACACTCTATCGCAATCGCGGCCGTGCCGTTGTTTTTGACTGAAAACGGTGCACGCTCTCTTCATGCTCTAGGGAGGGCCACGAAAATAAGTCAACTGAATTAACTACTTAGACCTAAGTACATGATGTTTTTATGGTTCCGTATACCTACCTACCTACTACAAAAATAAAAAGAACCCTTATAGAATCACTTCGTTGCCCGTCTGTTTTTCTGTCTGTCTGTATGTCTGCCAAGAGCACGCGTTCAATTGAAATTAATAGTATTAAATGATCAGGGCCCTTATTCACTATGACCATAACACGCCGCGTTAAGATAAGATACCGCAAAAACTTTTTCTCCATTACGATCAAAGAAGCTTCACTTTAAAAAAATTCGTTTTCATTACTCATACTCGGAAAGTAGGTCTGAAGTTGCCTGAGAAGCGGGTTGAAAGTAACCCTTTTCAGCCCTAGGGAGAATCGCTTACAACTGACAACTATCAAATTATTAAAAAAAAACTAGGTCTATTTTCACATTTCTATTGAACCATGTTCCAACTTTCTATACAGCCAGCGCGATGTAAAATTGAAATAACGTAAAGTTTAAGTAGGTATTAATTAAAATAAAATTCACTCATATTTTCTTTAGCTAATTCCTATTTTTATTTTGACTTTCCTTGCATTCGTAATGAAAAGCACAGTGTTATCCTCGGGAGAAAGACTTATTTAGTCCCAAACCCCGTCTCGGGACTACATGAGTTACTTTCACCCCTAGGATAACAATGTACTATTACAACGTGTTATGGTATACAAAATATTAATTTGTAATATTTTATCATCTGCAGCGGTCGGAATTGTATTTTTAGGATGCGCGTTATGGGCAAGGAATGTTGTTGGTCATAGATAATTAGGGCCCAGATCTGCAGTCTCTCGGATGCGCTGGTCCGATTCGCACTTGGCCAATTTATTTATTTTTTTCATTTTGACACATTCAAAACTTTAGCAGATAACGGAAGCGACGCGCATGAAGTCAGCGGAAGTGACCCGCAGGCCGCATGAAGTGGACAGAAATGACGAGCAGGAAGATGGAAACAAATTTATTCACGTCGAGAAAGCATAACTCCCTATAAGTAAATACATAATATAGACTTTGACATTTCACATTCACAGACATAATATAGAATTCATAATTTAATTTACGTTAGTTAGGCTTAAAAAACAAATCATTGGTAATCTAGCTGCAATACGGTCCAGTTGTTCAAAATAGATATCAGCGGTGATTATACTGTTAGCGGGTAAGAGCTCCCAGTAAACAATTCCCACCACCCATTGAAAAGGACCTTTTTACTTGAGAGATTTTGGTATCGGTACACCTGTTTCTCCAGCTTTAAGCCACTGGCGCTTACGAGTAAAATTGACGTACATAACCCACTTTTCATCTCATGTAATACCTAATGGCATAAGAAAGCACACCCTGACCCATTGTTTCACATATATTGGAAGTTGCTTCGGTCGCTTTTCCAGACGAAATTCATGAAGTGAGAGCAGTCGAAGTTTCCTACGAGTAATGTCTATATTTTTTGCAAGTCGGTTAAAAAGTAATGAATGGAAGGACTTTATAGCTAAGGTTCTTTTTTGTCATCAAAATGATCCGTAATTATGTAATTATAGACTGCACTAATCGGTGTCTAATGATCAGGTGGCAAACTTGCGCTCGATTTATATACTGCACTGACTTATTCTAGAAGCTTCTATAATATGACAGAAATCGATCGAGAAATCGCGGGCTTATAAATTGCCAACCCAATAAAATAACCGAATTCTTTTTTTAATATCCACTGCAACGTTACGTGGCCCCACTCTTATCTAAGCCTACTGAAGCTACTCTGAGCAAAGCTTGTGCTGCAAGCCATAGAACGTACGCCTAGCTCTCTGTCTAAGCGCGCTTATGTTTACAACAGATCCTGACCACTAGCCAGGGGCTACTAACCATATCCTGTAGATATTATAAAGACCGACTATCCTTTTTTGACCTCCGATTCCATTTTTATCACTCCTCCTTTTTAACTAAAGTTGGCGTAAGTACATTACCGTGACTATCGGACTTTTAAAGCAGATTCCACTGTGTTTATGTTTAACCGAATTTGATGAATTTGTACCTATTTGGCATTAAAATTTCGTTAGTTCCTTCTTGAGCAAACATTTTACTGGCTCAACAGCATCCCACACAGCAGGTTAATTTGATCGAAAACTGCTAGTATAGGATATTCACTGACTAATATCTACAAGTACTTTTCAACTAATTCAATTTTGAAACTAACTCAATAATAAATACCGGAACACAACAACAAGTAAGCAGTGGGCATACACCTTGCTAGAAGTTCTCGATAAAAAGAACATCAAACAGCTATTGCAAAAAAGAAATGAATTCACATAATAAATAAAAAAAAAACTAGTGTGTCTGTGCGCACGGGCAAGACGTGTAACTTATTTAAAAAAAGTTTATTTTTGTGTGTTTGAACTGCGGTGCTTTTAACTATGCGCATCCGGCATCACGCATGTTTATAACCATTAGACCACACATTAACATTACGAAAAATTGCAGCACTTAGGTACTTATTTTACGATGACTTGACCTTTATACTTTTCCCCCGTGCCACAGAAGTTTTATTTCAAAAAATAACGTATCTTCTCTCGCTCATTTCGCGCCTCGCCTTGCGCAGGGTGAAATAGCAGCACCCCAATGCGAGATTTCACGAGCTTTATGAACATTGTGTAAACAGACATTGACCATCGCTCGACTTTGTAATATATTTACTTTATACAAATTACCTTTATAGATATCTAATAAAAAAAAATAAGTAATAACTATTGTAAAATATTCGAAAGGGCTAGTAAAAATAACTTTCTTTATTTGGTATAATGACATAATACAACCAGCATTATAGGCATTTTGCCAGGATCCAATTCGAATACTTAGACATAAATTGCAATTGAAAATTCATCGGAACTTTTTGTTCTTCCAGCGCATAGCAGATGTTAGCGAGAGCCTTTATCTGGAATTGCTATCATCGATTAATATTAAAATACACTTTAAGAAGTAATAGTTATTTATGTAACTGTTGCATAAATATTTCATACAATATTATACTTCGATGCCCATATAATAATACTTATAGTACTTATACATTAAAGTGAAAAAGTAAAGTGTATTTAATTTTTATCACATCTTTTTGTTCGTAAATTGATCTGCGTGTCGCATGGTGTGTCGGCGCTTGCATGTCGAGCCAGGCACGCACTGCAGCGCTGCGCCTTGCCTGCATGTCCCTAATGTTTGCATTTAGGTTGCGAACGGGTCAAACTTACTATATATGAGAGAGTTATTGTATTTAACAGCATGTTTTATCAAACAATTTTATTTGTTTGTTTGTTACCTATGCTTTCACTCCTCAACTACTCAACCGATCATCACGAATTTAGGAGTAGGTACAAAGAAGGACATAGAGTACTTTTTATCATCTAATTCCTGTGGAACCTCCGAAATTAACGCGGGTGAAACAGCGAGGAACGGTTTGTAACAAAATAATATAACGAAATATTAGGTGCTAGCTGTTCACCGTGGTTTCACCAGAGTTAATTTCGAGATCCCGTGGGAATTCTGGGATAAAAATACCCTACCCTTTTCTGTACGTGTAGTATGCAAAATTTAAAGTAAAACACGCGCGTTTTTTCGTAGTTGCCACGGGAATTATTGGAAAAAAGTACCTTAGATATGTCCTTTTCTGTACCCCTGACAACGTGTAGGACAAAATTTCGTGATGATCGATTGAGCCGTTAAGGCATTAAATGCGTAGCAAGCAAACAAACTCACTTTCGCATTTGAAATGTACCTAAGGATATTGTACTTACATGCATAGGTAGGTATGTCTATCATATTATGTATTATAAATATTGTTATCTCGTATAGATAGATGTGGCTGAATGTGCGTCAAATTTTCAAAGTTTGATTTCAAAGAGGCATTGAACGACGAAGTTATCAACCTCTTGAATAAGAATTCACGACTGTGAAATTGCACAAACTTTAAAAAAAAAAAAAAGACAGAATTAAAAACATTTATTCATACACTTTTGACAGTCTATAGAGTGTAGATGTCATTTGTACATCAGTTGTACAGTTTTATCATTAAAAAATCCTTTGCAACTATAGGTAGCTACTTACCTACTTACTTAAGTCTTAATCTAACATTTTTTTTAAAGTGTTGCAAAGATTGATACTAATTACAAATTGTTATGAATGGTTTTCGTTACTTTAATTTTTTCATTGTGTCGTCTCTTTTTTACCTATATAATATTTAACTTATTTTCTAACCTAAAGCCTGCAACAATATATATACGAGTTAGAATTTACCTTAATATCATAATATAAACTTATACTGTATGGGGCTGATATTACACACATCAAAAGTGTCTAGGGATCAACATATATTTTTGCAATAACTTTTCTCCTGATTGATATTAATTAAAATTTTCTTTAAGGATTCATCAAATAAAGTGTTTTCGTTTGTCACAGTAACGATAAACCAAGTCACCTTTGCATTAATAAAGAAATTTGCCATTTTCCTAATAAAGGGATTTTTGACATTTGAACCACTAACATTAAAGTTCGAAAAAAAGACTGAAATAACAGTTTTCTTTAAAATTTTATTGGGTAACTTAAACAATTAATAATCCGTGTTTCTACCGCGAACACTAACAACACAAGAACATCGGTTTGGCATACTCAAAATGAGTTCATCCAAATCACGCTGTGGAATGGCCGCCCATGTTCGTTGCAACAACAAAAAAAGGTCTTCTTGCGACTGGATACCCTCCATATTCGGCAGAGCTCTTCTCTGTAGCATATCCCATGCATGCTCAATCGGGTTCAAGTCTGGCGACTGAGCAGGCCAGGGCAGGACATTGATGTTAGCTGCGGCGAGAGTCTGTCTTACAACTCTTGCGGTGTGCGGTCGTGCATTATCATGCATTAACTGAAATAAGGGACCGATTTGCACTTGTAGAGGAACGACGACGTCTGATACAATCGTCTCAGCATAAATTTGAGCGTTGAGGTTGCCTCTGATCCAAATCAACTCAGTTCTTCCGCCGATCCAAATACCCGCCCATACCATGATGGTTCCACCACTATAAGGATGGACTTCCTGGCAGAATTTTAATCGCTGTTGGCGTCCAGGGGTTCTCCAGTGTCGTATACGTCTTGTATCCGGTCTCATACCAAAACGAGACTCATCAGAAAAGCACACGAAACGCCACATCTCAATCTCAAGAAATCCGCATAAAAATGCTTGATCCCTAGACACTTTTGATGTGTGTATTTGTCTTGAAAAAAATCGTCTTGTTTAGGAGTAAAAATTGGTACAGCAAAATTTTATTTATTATTCTGTAAATATAGATACATAATATATTAATCGAAGTTCAAATGTTGATACGTATCTGTATAATATAAACTGTGATGAAGACACGTGTCTGTGATTTTTTTTAAATTGAACCCGGATATAATGACGAATCTTTTTTATGCTGCCAAAACCTCGTTGACGTTTCCCATGGCGCTTATCCCGCGCAGAGCGCACGTCTGCGCTCCGTAGACATTATCAATTAGGCTGCGCGCGCGCGCGTGCGGCCTGTCATTAGGTACTGCACAGCCAGCGCACGACCACGCACCGCGCCGAGATATGCTAAGATCCAAAGACATTCTAATATCATTGCTAAGATCACACTCCACTATTTCCTAGCCTTCTTTTATTAAGCGACTGTGCCGACACGACGGTCATAATATAGTTATCCAATGATTTACGTATAATACAGTTTCAATAATAACTAAAAAGTTTAAATCAAATTACTTGTTATAAAAATAACATTTTAATAGGTATATACTTAGCGTGAATAATATTCAAGTATTAAACTTTTCACCTTCAGTTGATTGTCTGGACTAGATTGCTTTTTAGCGATAAGGCTGCCTGTTGATGCCACGTCATTTAAATTGCAACACATTGTGATTTAATAAGTATCTCGTAAAGTTTCATTCAATATTTCATTTAGGTACATACTATTGTACAATGTGCAGGATAGCTCTGGACTGATCTGTTGGTAAACTAGGGAATCTACCAAAGAATTCAGAGATATAATCTGCAGGATAGCTACCATTGAATATTGGCATAGGAATGACAGTTGGCGGTGGGAATAGAAAACTATACTTACAAACAAAAAGTAAATTGAAAAACACAAATGAATTTCTAAAAAATCACTAGGTACCTACCTATTGGGTTTGTAAACTTATGATATTTTTACGTTATTTTTTTTTTTTTAATATAAAACAAAGTCCTCTGCCGCGTCCGTCTGTCTGTCTGTTGGTCTGTTCGCGACCAACTCAAAGACTACTTACTGATTTTCTTGTGATTTTAACTTGTAATTTAATTTTTAGAGTTATTCAAGAGGAAGGTTTATACCTATAGTTTCTCCTGGAATTCCCACGGGAACTCCGAAATTACCGCGGGTGAGACTTCGGGGGATAGCTAGATTAAAAATTAAAAACACTTACCGCCGCACTCAGAGTCGACTTTAATGATTACTTAGTTAAGTATAGATTTCTAAAACAAAACTGCCGCAATCAGAGACGTTCAGTGAATTAATGTTAATTGGCATTTAATGAGATGTAACTTAATTAGTAAAATGCCAATTAACATTAATCTATTAAACTTGTCTGATTGCGGCAGTTTTGTTTTAAAAATCTATACTTAACTAAGTAATCATTAAAGTCGACTCTGAGTGCGGCGGTAAAGTAGTAAATTCAAGTTGAAAAATTGTTTATTACTCGTGATCGGTTGGTACAAGATCACTTTTAATCGTCAATAAAAGTTCTTTAGAACAAAGTGTGAATGACTGTCAGTTCATTGACTATGTACCGTATAGGAAGGAGCCTTATTATTTAGTTGGCCAATTGCCAATGATATCGTACCCCTGTAAGGTTCAAATCTGTAGATGATAGGCTATATATTTATGTGTCTATCTATATGTAATTATCATAGAAGAGATATATAATATAATCTGTATAATCCTACTAATATTATAAATGTGAAAGTGTGGATGTTTGGATGTTTGTTACTCAATCACGCAAAAACGGCTGAACGGATTTGGATGAAATTTGGCATGCACGTTGTCAGGGGTACAGAGAAGAACATAGGGTACTTTTAATCCCGGAATTCCCGCGGGAATCCCGAATTTACCGCGGGTGAAACTGCGGGGCCCAGTTAGTAGGTATATATGTAGATAAAACCAGAAACTTTCAATTCAACCTCTAAGGGGGTGATAAGGGGTTGCAAAGTTTGTATGGAACAATTCCATGGGAACTCCGAAATTATAGCGGGTGAAACCGCGTGGGACTGCTAGTCTATATTTTATTTTAAGAATGTAAATAATTATGTGTAAGGAAAGCAGTAGGGTCGTGCAATGCGCGCGCTGCGTGGTCGTGAGAGTGCGCGAGATAAGTGCAAGCGAGGTCGCGCGGCGTCACGAGCGTGCCGCGCTGCCATCCCTAGAGATGTTACCGACATACAATAGTAAGTTCACACTCAACTATTCTTCCACACCGGTAAATATTGCTAAATGCGAATTAATATTTGTTTATTTGTTAAATTTGTTTGTTTGTCACGCTTTGACGCCTTAACGGCTCAACCGATCATATTGAAATTTTGCATTCATGTTTCAAGGGGTAGATAAGGATATACTGTACTTTTGATCCCTAAATTCGCGCAGAAACTACAAAAATAACGCCGGTGAAACCGCTAGGAACAGCTACCTAGTTATAATAAGAATAAGCTTTAGACATTACCACAGTGCCACCCTGGCGAAGCGGAGCTTGTACTATGGGTACAAACAATTAAAACAATATTCATAAATAAATAAAATTAAGTAGATACTTATTATATTAGCTATCTTTATAAATAAAAATGAATGTTTGTATGTCTGTCCTCAATATGCGTTTCGAAACCATTGGTCCGGTTGTGATGAAACTTTGGCGGGTTGTACCTACTGCCTGCGTCCGCAAAGGTTTCTGATCCCAAAACTCACGCGGGTGAAACCGCGGAGCTCAGCTAGTATTATATAAATGTAACTACATAGTTATGATACATACTAAACCCCCAAACTCAGAATAATAAACACCCATTTTCATCACATAAAAATGTTTACTTTGCGGGGATCGAATCCAGGACACCTGACCTGCTGCGTGAGTACAATAGTATGTAGGCAAGTAGGTACAAAGTTACACACAGGACTACGTTCAGACGAGGCCTAAATGGTTGACTGCGAGTTTAGCCTTGATTATGACGAGGTCTACACTACGAAGTTTGCAGCTAATTCACTCACTGACTCAGCAACTGCAACACCACTCGCACAACGCTGATTAGCTGGCTACTTGCAGCTCAAGGTTAGCTAGCAAACATCTCCTCTGCAAACTAATAACCTACTGTTCTAAAATATTTTTTCACTTACGTAAACAGAAAAAGGAGCGATTCTTTCATCTTTAGATAAGGACTCTTCTTCTCTTCAATTATGGCAATCTATCGCGATAAATTACTCATTAGACTTTACAAATAAGGACTAATTAGAGAACTTTTTCAAAAATGGATCTTTTTATCGTTTATAAGCAAAATGGTATTTTTTTCGGGTTTTTTAAAATTTATATATCTATACATACATAATACGTAATCTTAAAAGCATTTTTAATCGACACTAGCTGTTCCTCAAGTCCTTAGTTTTCTATGCGTTAACGATTATACAACGTGTTAATGAAATAAATGAAAACTTGATACACCCCATTTAAAAAAATAAACAATAATAAAAGATTAAAATATAAATAATGTCGAAAAAATTCATAGTTTAAAAGTTATTCAACATTAGTTTGAAGGTGACCTATCTACGAAATTCCAAGCGCTACGCCCGCGTCTACCGGTTCGAATTTTTTTCCAGCGGGCGGCGTACGCGCCAAATAGGTATTGTATTATAAATAATTTAGACATGGGCTACTAAAAATGAAAAAATATAACCTATATTAAAACATAGTGCGATCGATTGGCTAGTTGATTCTGAGCAAACTACTTTCTAATTTTCAGTTAATTCATTAACACGATGTAGATTGTCAACTTTGCTAAGAGGGCTGTACTGCTATAACAAAACTGTCTTAGGTAATCTAACTATAAAATCAAATACGTAGATAATCTATACGCAGACTTGATGTAATATGGATGTACCATTCATTTTCAAATACAATAAACAATGGGAATTACAGTGACACATCCAGAATCATCAAACAATTCATCAGCGGCGTTTGACATTTAAATTGGAGGCAATTTGCCGAACCTCTCCCGGATGATCTTTCGTAATTAGCTCAGACTTGTTTATTTCTTCACAATATCTGCAATACTCAAATTAATGAATTCCAATGTGTAATTCACTGCCACGACAACGTAAACTTACAAATAATGAAAATTGTGGTTGAAGGTAGATATTTCAGACTAGGTGCAGATGATCTTATCAGCGTAAATTACAACATTTCCGTACAATCTTTCACCGTGCCGAAATAAAAGGCATATTTAATTTGTTGACCAAGGACTTACGCTACACTAGCTTTTCCTCGCCGTTTCACGCCTGTTTATTTCGAAGTTCCCGCAAGAATCCCAGGGTAAAAAGTACCCTATGTTCTTTTCTGTACCCTGACAATAGGAGTATAGATATTAGACAACCCATTAGATACCACCAGGTGTACCACTTGCCCGTATGCCCCCTATGACATTAAAAAAAAAACATAGGGTAGGGTATGCAATTGATGATCGATTGAATAGTTAAGACGTCAAAGCGTAAAATCAATTAAAAAATAAATAAACAAACTCACTTGTATATATTTTCTATATCCAAACATATTAATATTAAAAATTATATAGGTAGGTATGTCAAATTAAGAATAAAACCGGTCAAATCTTAAAAATAATAAACTAGAAAAAATTCAAATGTCATAACAATAAAACACGCATTAGTCAATTTAATTTTCCAATACCTGGTCGTAGTTCCGAACAAGGTCCTAAATCTACAAAGCCCGTATCCTGTAGCTCCCCGCGCAAAGATGTCCACAACGCTTGCTGCAGCAGCATTGCCGCGTTGTATCGCAATCATTGATAAGTTAATCAATGGTTTGTTTGTTTGTTTATATGCCTTATTGAACATTATATATATATATATATTCAATAAGTTGTATTGATAAAACTATAAAACCAAAGTAAAATGTATGAAAACGGACTAACCTGCGAGAGGATTTCTTCTATTAGACTATTAGAGTGATCGCTACCCTTCACAACGTGTAGTATGCAAAATTTAATACAGTTTCACCAGCATTAATTTCGAAGTATCCGCGGCAATTCCGAGATAAAAAGTACCCTATGTCCTTCTCTATGTTTTTGTGCATGTTGAATAGTTTTGTGTCCTAAAATCACTCGGCAATTCAATAGATAGTATAGATATTTATTTATTTTCATACTAAACTAAGTTGATCCCCTGTTCTGTGGGCGCGACAGTGACGCCGAGCACTCTGTCCTATCACGATCAGATTCAGATTAAAAATATTGGACACTTATTTTTTCTTTTTTACGTTATCTAAAAATAACGGCGATACATTGAGTTGAAATTTCGCGCGACATCGCTACCCGATGCAGTTTGTAGGGCTTATACTGAATAATGACGCCACGAGTCCCCCACTCTAAACTTTAATGCGCTTCATATGTATATTTTCATTAATTTGAAAAAAATACGTGTCTATTATTTTTTATTTTCTAACTGACGGACTAATTAAAATATTGATTTTCATAAGTCGTCAGCATCCCTAATGTAAAAATACAAACGGTGCAGTGTGCAATGTGCATGGCATGAGCGATCGCTCGACGCAAAGAACAACCGTTTATAGCGTAATTACAACACACGCGCTCAAAAGGTCATAGGGTTTTCAATGCAATGCGCATTTTTATGCGTGTTCCCCTTTTTTTACATTAATTTCCTAGAAGGCAATTACAAAAATTAGAGCCATTACACGTATAATTATAACCTCTGTAAAACAATGCTATAGTAGGTAGGTACTAGTACCTACAAGTACAAATATGTAAGTAACAAATGTGTTGCAAACGTTAAAAGGGACAATTTGGTAGTTAATTCTAAAATAAATAAATAAATACAAATGTTTGTAATTATAGCCTAGTAGGTATATGTTACTAAATCGTACATACCTAACTGATGGTAATTACTGTTTATGTTCTAGATTCTAGAATAACACAAATGAGATGTTTTTATTCCGGATCCAAAAATTACTAGAGGAAATCCGAAGTTAATAAAAAAACTATGCAAAAAAAATATTACCTCTCAATATTATTTTTTCTAAAACTTGAATTTTACCTACTTCTTAAAACTGTTTTGCTCAATGATCACTACCATCCAGTTAAATATTATGCTGTCTCATTCAACTCTGAACCAAAATTTAAAATGTTTGTACTTATTGAGAATTAGAGTAATATATGAATGCTCACTCAAATTGCAATATCCAATAGCACTTTTAAAGTGATCGAAATTTCAGTAAAGACCAATGCGAACCGATCGAGACACATCCCATGCTATTCGATTCTTTATACTTATTATTGTCAATCTCGTGTGACGAATCGCACCTCCACCTAATAAAAAGAATGCGGGTCTGATAAGTTAATCACGGGCGTTGTATGCATTGCTACTTTGACGAGCTAAGATTTGCGTGGTCATACAATTCAAGCGTCAGTGAACGTTAAATGTGGAAGTATGAAAGTTTGAAGTGGTTTGGTCTCCAGTGTCGCATAGTATGCCGCATTGGTACTACGAATCGATTGTCCACTGCAGCTACGGCCTCGGCCACCAAGCGAGCACGCAATCGTCTCTTTACGAACCGACATAATCACCGATAATAAATTGAAACTTTTTTGCTACCGACGTCAATTTAACGGTTTTTATTTTTGCTTGTTATTTTAAACGATTAGGATAATATTAACTTTAAGCACCAATTTTCACTTTGGTCATCACGCTTATCTACTTACCAGCTGTGCCCCACAGTTTCACCCGCGGTAATTTCGGAGTTCCCGCGGGAATTCCGGGATAAAAAGTACCCTATGTCTTTCTCTGTACCCCTGACAACGAGCATGCCAAATTTCATCCAATTCCGTTTTTGCGTGATTGAGTAACAAACATCCAAACATCCACACTTTCACATTTATAATATTAGTAGGATTTACTAATAGCGGAGGCGCCGATTCGATTCCCGATGGGGCAGACTTCTTTTTCTTCTTTTTTATGAACTTTCGCATATAATGTATTTAGCCAGTTTCAAGTAAAATTAATTTGATAATTTAATCCCGCGGTGATTTCGGAGTTCCCGTGGGAATTCCAGTTTACAATATAGCCTATGACACTCACAAATAACGTGGCTTTCTAAAAAAATTGTAAAAGAATTTTCAAAATTGGTTCAGTAGATTCAGAGATCCCCATAATACAACGCCACAAACAAACTTTACCTCTTTATAACATTAGTATAGACTATATAGACTAGAGTTCTTTTCTGTACCCCTGACAATGTTCCGATCCTATAATGTATGTATTGTATTGCTTTACGTTAGTTTCATTACGATGGAACTTTGATGGGTTGTTGTGCGGGCGTCGGGGAAGGTTTTTATTTTATATTTATTTTTATTTTTTTTTATTTATTTATTTACTAATTTACAAACATTGTAACAACTAGAAAAAAAATGCAATACAACGCATATTGGGCATAGTTTTTAAATAATACTGAGTAAACTTTTCTTGTTCAAAAAAGGTTTTAAACAACTCATTGTTTACGTTACACTATGTGAGCAGGCCTATTAAAATTTTGTTGTATAGGTACCTATAATAATATAATTTTCTATCTAAACTTACCTTACGTTAATATACGGTGTCTGTACATTACGATGCAAGTCACCAGAAGCATATTATAAGTCCTATATCAAGAATTGTTGTTTGCTTATCCTTTTTTATCTTGAAACATATAGTTGATGTCCGCTTGATCTATATTCTATATCTATAAAAATGGATCCCTATTTCCCTTGGTCACGGCATCACGCGTGAACGGCTGAACCAATTTCGCTAATTCTTTTTTATTGTGTTTGTTATTGAAAGGAGAAGAAGAACATGAAAGAATTTTGGAGTTCCTGCGGGAATTCCGAAACTCACGCGGGTGTATCTCCGAAACGGTTAGACCGATTTTGACGGGACTTTCACTGCTGATATTGTTATAAGGAGTAAATTAGGCTACTTTGGAGTTCCTGCGGGAATTCCGAAACTCACTCTTGTGAAACCGTGGGGCACAGCTAGTGTAAGTAACATAAAGGTAAGTTGTACGTTTTATTTTGATATAGGTAGGAACACCAAAAGTTCCCGAAGAGATTATAAAATTAACACGGCTGCAGCCGTGCGCATAGGTTAGTTCACAATAAAACTCTTCAAATTAGCATGATTATGATAATTTTATCGACATAGTACAATGCCCGAGAGACAATTACGGTCTCACATCAGGCTAAGACCTAATTCACTTCTTCGCATTAATTGTTAGTCATTATATTTAGTAATAAAAAAGCTGTTCCCCGCGGAGAATTCCGAGGTAAAAAATTCTTCACTCTACCCTTGACAACGTGTATGCAAAATTTCACGATGATCGGTTGAGTATTTAAGGCGTGAAATCGTAAAAGAGTACTTTTTCCGACACTTCCAACAATTAGGTATATAAATATTTCAACCAATTCACACAAAACCCTGACAAATAAAATTATATACCTAAACCTTCCTCATGAATCACTCAATCTATTGGTGAAAACCATGAAAACCACATGAAAATCCGTTCACTAGTTTTTGAGTTTATCGCGTACAGACAGGCAGACAGACGCGGCGGAGGACTTTATTTCATAATATTATATTGTAGTGACTGTCTCCTTATAACATACTAGCTGTGCCCCGCGGTTTCACCCGCGGTAATTTTGATAAAAGTACCCTATATCCTTCTCTGAACCCCTGACAACGTGCATGCCAAATTTCATCCAAATCCGTTCAGCCGTTTTTGCGTGATTGAGTAACATCCAAACATCCACACATTCAAATTTATAATATTAGTAGGATTAGTTACAACTTATAGATACTTACTCTTAATAAATTACGAATAGCGCGCTTCGAGGGCTCTAGTTAGGTACAGTCAGCATTAGAAGTAGCTGAGCAATTCAGTTATCCATGTGTCCAAATATGTTGTAGTAAATCATCTGTGCAACAAAAGATTTCTGATCGCTGTGAACAGTCAGTTACAATTATTCAAGCTCCTTTAAATCTGCTATTGACTGTACTTTACGCATTTAACGTTTGAATCCGAACCGTTAAATTTACCGCAAAGTTTTGGTTGTTTTTTTGACTTCCAAACATGTATGTAGGTAACCAAAATAAAGTGTAATTTACGTGCATATATTTTCAAAATTAATTTGCAATTTAAGAAAACTACCCATAAGTAAGTATACCTATTATATATACACAAGCGGGAAGCGCAGGACCGCTCGTTGTGGCGATCCTTTTGGGAGCTACTATGGACTTCTTTTCGACTGATATGATGATTTATATTCCCAATTAAAAATTCAGAATATTATATTTGACATACATATTTTAAATAAATAAAGAATAATATCAGGACCAATTACAATAGTTATTATCTAATATTATTAATTAGTAGTTATAATAACATAATAGTACACTAAAACTAAAAACGAAAACTAAATTAGTAGTAATAATAAAACTAATAAAATGATTGTTCATTTTACATAGTATCTTAACTAATTAGTTAAGACATAAATGCGAAAGTTTGTGTAAGTAGGTATAGGTATATGTTTGTTACCGCTCAGCTCCGTAACAGATGAACGAATTCTCATGAAACCACCGCGCCGCGCCAGGACGAAACCGTGAGGAATAGCTAGCTGCTAGACTATAGTAACATTAAAAATACGAATCTGTCTGTCATTTAACTTTTCTCACCTTAACTACTTAACCGATCATCATGAAATTTTGCATACACTTTGTCAGGGGGCCAAAGGACATAGGGTAGGTACTTTTTATCCCGTCATTCCCACGGGAGCTCCGAGATTAATGCAAGGTGAAAACGCGTGCAATTTCGCAAACACGTTATCAGGAGTACGGAGAAGAACACAGGATACTTTTATCCCGGAATTCCCGCGGAGATTTCGAAATGAACACGGGTGAAACAGTTAATGGGAACATAAATCAATGTTCCCACGAATATGAATCACCGGTGAGTCGAGCGAGCATGCTTTTCACATGCGGCACAGTTCTCGTCATCGCGGTGCTGACTCGATACATTCTCGATTAATCATGGAATCGGATGTCAAAACACCTGCGTCGGATACCTTGCACAATATGAGGTGCCCCGTTAGATCTCTGCCAAGTAGGTATATCAGGATTAACCCTGATAAAAGCCCAAGTGTAGACTCGAAAATGGCAGGCTACTATGCCAAGAACTTCCCTCTATATTTTTGTAGTGATTTGTTAAAACGTGTGCTTCATCTATTGCAGCACCCGATTTGCATTCTTTTAAATAAACATGGATAAGCGCTTGTTAGGAAATAGATACACAATACAATAACTTAATTAAACTTTAATTTATGTATACTTACATTGTGAGGAGCACAAGGTTTCGTGATACGCGCAGACATATACGTACGTCGCATTTCATAAATTGTATTTTCAGAGAAATTAGCCAAAGGTTAAACGGGCTATTAGAGGCGTGTCATGCGTTTTAGCTTACAATTTAGCCTTGTGCCGTAAGATAGGCCAATATACTAAGTACGTACGTACGTAGGTACTATAGTATAGTATTATGTATATCATCTGTGATATCCACTAATGAAATCTCGTAACTGTATTGCTGTTTAACTTAGCGCAATAATGGCATGACGAGTGGGAAAAAAGACATAATAAATTATAGTTTCCAGTAAAATTGTTTTTTTTTTATTACAATTAGGTAGTTAAAAATATTTTCATTCATGTAAGAAAGTAGGATATACCGACGGCTCGGTATAATTTAGGTGTCGTACTTGTCGTAAAAATAAGAAGAAAAACTATTTTTACCGTTTTCCACAGCTACCATAGTATATACCTATAACTTGAATGTCTAATTGAAAACAATAAAAGATATACCTAATTCATGATGTGAGGGAGAATTTATTCAAATGTGCAAGGTGCATCGGTGGTCGGCAGTTGGCACACAGACAGGCGCGCAGTTGGTTTGCCTTGCCGAAATTAACCAAACTGTTAGAGAATCAATAAACCGACTCAACCGCTGACCCAGAGCTGTGAAACTAGAGCAAAATCCTATTAATAAACGCGTTTCGTCTGAAAATTTTATACAAACGCCAATTTTGTATTTTAGTTTTAGTCCTATCTCGACATGAAAAAGCTTTTACCATACGTTGATATAGGTACGTCGAGTAAGAACTAGCGCGAATGCATTCATATTAAATAGTAATTATAATTATGTAGGTATAGCTTGTCTAAACTAAAATGACGCGCCCCACTGCGAGATCATGTATTGATAATATCCCTTTAATGGTGTGAGTGCGGTGACAGTGTTGCACACTTGTGATGAATAACAATGTGCCTATACCCGATGGAGGGGCGCGTCATTTTAGTCTACCTACGGAAATCGTGTTAAATATTTCCATTTATGACAATAATTAATAATTGCTAATTATTTTATAGATATATTGAATTATATTACCTATAGGTTATGCCTAGCTAAGTTGACAGAAAAAATTGAATGATTGTTTAACATTAAACTATACACGAGTACCACTTCATGATTGATCAATGATCATGCCGTAGGTACCTCAACAATAATATAATAAATTAATGTCAAATTTGCAATGTCGCAACGCAATGTGTTTTTATACACTAAAGAAATAATCGTTAAGTGATGTTTATTCAGCTTGTTATTTATTCAGTCAACTCTAAAATACTGATTTTTAGTTAGCTACAAACTAACTGCTCAGCTGCAAAATGCCGACAAAATAAGCAGTAGCCGCGCTTCAGTGCGCATACGCCGCGTCTCATTCGGTGCCCGAATTGATCGCTACGATAGTTAGTATCGTCTGCGTGGTGTTGTCGATACAATTGTAAATAATACGCACAAAGTTATAGTAATTTTTTTTTGTTTTATTTATAACATCTGTAAATATAGGTAATAATAATGCCAGTTATATTACATTGCGTAGTAGGTACACAGCATGCGATTAAAATAGGCGCTCTAACGAACGTGCAAGTAATGCGATTTGTGTGAACTAACTTGATTAGGCGTGTAATCATTAGTACCTACTCGTATGTAACCATATATATATATGGTTACATATTTACTATAAATCACAACAAGCGAGCCCGATGCATAGTGCAGTGGTTGTATGTTTATTTTGTCAGCGTATGTAGTGCTAATGGAAGCGTCGATCTGGCGCATGCATTATTAAACACATCAAAGGAGAAAAATCGAAGTGTGCATTGGATGGTGAAGTGGTTTTCCGCCTGATTAGCGACACTCGGATGTATCAATTATTATTACACGCCGCGGACCCTGCGCGCTTCGCCCGTGTTGTCTCTTCATCGAGACTAGGGTTGCCGCATGTTACCAATTGGGTTTTGGAAAAGAAAAAAATTCTAAAATGGAAAGATCACATAAGTTTCGGAGTTTAAAAAGTACCGTACGTCCCTTTGTATATACCTACCTCTGACAAGGTACTAGGTATACAAATTTTCATGATGATCTTTTCAATATTAACGTGTATAAAAGGTAACAGACAGACAGACAGAGTTACTATCGTGTTTATAATACTAGTATGTATGCCTAAACATACTTTGATATTTTAAAAATAAATTCATTCATGGTTTTTTATAAATATAAAATAATATAATTTTACGTTTTAGTGGTTGTATAGGTTTACAACATTTCTTTATTATGTTGTAATTAATGAAAATAAAATATGTTTATCTAATTAAATTACTTACTGTCACTAATTTTATGTAGGTACTTAGTTTTGAAATAACAGCAATAGAAGTAGTGTACAATGATGTTTAAATTATTAAAGAAATTGAGTGAAAAGTATACCTATTATTACTTAAGTACTAGCTGTTCCCCGCAGTTTCACTCAGATTATCGGAGTTCCTGTGGAAATTGCTGGATTAAAAACTGCCTATGGGCATAGGCATAGTTTGACAGTTAAAGCGTGAAAAGATAACACAAAGACAGAGTTATACATTCATTATAATAGGTATTAGTAAACACGGGCAACAAGACATAACTTATTCAATTCTGCGAATTCGGCAACCTTTATAGCCTATGCTAAAAGTACCATACGTGGTGCAAACTGAAAGTTCTTAGAATATAAATAAAAAACCGGCCAAGTGCGAGTCGTTCGACTCGTGTACGACGGGATAAAAACGGCAAAAAATCATGTCTGTTGTATAGGAGCCCCCCATGAAATATTTGTTTTATTTTATTTTAATCATTTATTATTAGCGCATCATAGTATAAGCGCATTCAAGCAAACAAACAAGCTCTTCAGCTTTATAACATTAAATAGGTATAGATTTGTTTAGTAAGATGGCAAGATTTATATATTATATCTACATATCTCTATCAAGAATTTCGAAGATATCCATAACAGCCATTGCCGTCTCGCTAAGGACTATAAATCTATAAAGACAAAATTACAACGCATACCTACTTAACTTGCATTTAAGCCGATATTATATCGGGAGTACCTTGTCGATGTAGGAGGTTTTGTTTTGAACGGTATTAGCAAAACAAAACCGCGAAATGCCATATACCTATTTGTTTTTATAATTTCCTTTGGTCCTGACTTCTGACGTTGGTTTAAGTTCAGTCAAAGGTTGATCTACTTTATCTTCTAAATAATACCTAGTTAAATTTTCATCTTTATAATAATAATAATAATCAGCGCGATACAAAATTGATTATACTATTTTATTATATTTGACGTTTTAAGGGTTTTGTTTTGATAATGTCGTTATGTAGGTAATAGCGCGATAGACCTCTCGGACGATTGTGTGACTCCGACGGCATAGCACAAACGTGGTGTTTAATAGCTTGCGTGCGTCTAGGATGTGCGTGTGCGGCGCTCGCAACGAGCACGCCTATTCAATTACGGAAAGGTCACGCCGTTTGAATGCGCGAGCGCAAGATTATCGTACTCACCTGCCGCTGCGCGCGAGCTGAGCGCATATTCCGCACGCGTTTCATACGAAACTAAATAAGTTTCACTTATGGATTCTTGCACTATTGTGGATATATGACGAAGACAGCATAATCTACGTATATGTATAAGATGTGGTAAAATTACCTGCATATATTTACAGGGTTGAAAGTACACACCGTTATTAATATGATCATAAAATAAAAAAGATAAAAAATAAATATAAATAAAAATATTAAAAACTTTTTTTTTCAAATAATATAAATCAATCAAAAAGACCGCCGCCACCGCTCAATCATTTACAGCTGTTAATCTCTGCGCGCCGGTATCTTAAGGTCAATAACCTCGATCGAGCTGACTAGCTGATACCAACATCGCTCGATGTGAGCGTGGCGTGTGCTTTGTACCAATATGTATTAGTGAGCTACGTGTATTGTGAATGTAGTGTAATGTTTTTTCATTGTATTTATTTTCCTCATATTCTGAAAAACTACCGAACTTATGATATTATTTTTCCTCCTTTTCCTGTTTGTTATAACGTGTACTTTCAGCCCTGTAAATATTTGCTGCAAATTTTACCACATCTTATACTTACATATATCCTAGCCTCTAGAAACTTAAAATTTAACACACAATATTACCAAGCACTTTTTGTAGAAATTCAATCCCTAACAGGGTGAAAATGAGAGTATAAATTTTGTGGAAATCAGGATTCTGTATTTGAGCTCTAGTTTTACGAGAAACACGCATACCTACTTCGAGATTTTTAATAAGTTATCCTCTAACCGCGAATGGAAAATCCTTACTAATTTTATAAATATGAGTACCCAGGCATATTTGTTTGTTTGTTACTCTTTCACGCCTCAACTACTCCACTGATCATTAAGAAATTTTGCCTACAAATTGTCGCGGGCACTTTCTTCGAAATTAACGCATGTGAAACTGCGGAGAACTGCTAGTAATTTTATAAAACGTTTGGTATAAGTACTACCTATGTAAAACCTACTTACCTACCTACCTTATTTTATAGAAATTTTGTGATGCCAAATAAAGTTATGTCTATGACTATAGATTCAAATTCTATTAGGCACCAACGATGTGCGCCCTGAGAGGAAATTTTTCGGTCAAATTGAGACTGGAAAATTGTATTTTTCTATAAACCGCCATTTTGGAATAAGTCCTCGGATTAATAGTCACGGCGCGGCTTCGCACCGCCCGCGTCCGCGCCGAGCGGCCTCATACAACGCACAATGCCATTAAAATTTCTTGTGTATTAGAAAAAACTAAGTATACTTCATCGCGTTTGTTGCTGCGCGTGTATGCATGGTATCGGGACTGTACCGTGGCCGGACCAACCGGCTTTTGCCTATTAGTTAGTCTCACCTGCAATTCAAAAACTTATTTATTAATAATAACAAATCTTTGCAACAGCCCGGCTCCGGTGTCAATAAACTCACTCCGCATAGACCTTTACTCTTAATATCCACAGTTAGGCACAGTAGTCTAGTAGTTGCCGGCTGTGTGTGCTTTCTATTAACATTTAATTTATTTAAGCAGCGAGCGCAATCTGGCGACTGCATCACATCACATCAAGTTCTCTCTCTCTCTCTCTCTCTCTCTCTCTTTAAAGGACTCTACCGTCTGATCCTATCAAATGATCAGACTTAGACCGACTATGAAATGAATGTCAAATTTCAAAAAATTATCAAATAACAATTTGTTAAAAAATTATTCCACTTTGCAATCAAGTTTTTATTTCATTTTTATATCCAGCATAATATTTTGTAGTTTGTACGTATCAACTCTTATTCAAATATTTGGAACTAATAATTTTCTAGTTCTTTCTTATAATTTTAAAAATGTACTGACTTGTATAAAAGTTGTGTATAGTTTGAGACCTTGTATGGCAATGTCCGTGTATTTATATTAGATAATAACTAACTGTTCCCCGCGATTCCATTCGCGGTAATTTCAGGGTCCCCGCAGGTTTTCGTGGATAAAATAATGTACCCTATGTCCTCCTCTGTACCCCTGACGTGTATGCAAAATTTCATGATGACCAGTTGAGCCGTTACGGCGTGAAACCGTAACAAACTAACAAACAAACTTACTCTCACATTTATATTATTATTAAGGATTAGTCTTTTTTTTTCCAAGGTATTGTGTAATATTTAGTGAAAATATTGATAGTTACTGAGCCCCGCAGTTTCACCGTGGAATTTCAGAATGACGTACTTTTATATTATATTATCATAGTATTATATTATCTGTGTTATTATACAGTTTTAACTGCCTTATTTACCTTACTTACTTAACTGCCTTACTTAGAATACTTATAGGTACGTTACCTACAGCCTTACTTAACTTTCATAAGTATAATCGACATCGAATTCATTTAAATTACCTATCCTGAATTTCTTTTATTATATTTGTAGTTTAACTAACCGTCTATGCTCGTTTTAGATGTCGATAATTGTTCTATCGAGACAGCGAATATTTAGGATGGTGTAAAAAAAATATTCGTCGAGCCTCGCTCGTTAACTCGGTATCTATTGGAGACGTAGACGGATCAAGGTTTTGCTGGAATAATAAAACAATAATATGCAAATGAGCCAAATACCTAGATGCCTATTAAGCACTGCGGTACGTTAGAACGTAGCTATTCTAAAACCTGTTTCTATACCTATGTCATTCACTGACCTTGTGGCGTTGAGAGAGTCTGCCCAAAAATAATCACTACTTTTGACCACATTATTTTTATTGGAATTTGTTAAAAATATATTTTTGTTATCTGCATTTATAAAAATGAACAATTTAATACAAGTAAAATCTTAATACTTACCTATATGATTAGGTATGGATAATACCTATTGTAGACGTTGCTTTCACAAAATCCATATCCATAATATTTATATTTTTTGTCTTTTGCCCTATCAAAAACACAGTAGGTGCCTCTACTTATTTACTTAAACGTGATAATACTATATTATATTTCCTATAAGTAGATATGTTTATCGACAAAACGTGTAGCACGCTCGTTCTAACCTAAAAAAATATTTAACCATGCTTAAATAATTTAGGTTGAACTCCTATTTTAATGTTTTTATTTCGCTTTTTTACATTTTTCATCAGCATGAAATTGGAACAAAAACAATGGGTAATGTTATAACAATGCATTACCGTTTATTTTAAACTAGCTGTTGCCCGCCGTCACAAATAGTAATAGTATACCTAATATAATAGACTAGTCACACGTGAATTACTGCAGAGATACCACGGGAAATGCTATTATTATATTACAAAAATGTTTTTTTTTTTATGTTGCATCGAAATCCTTCAAATATAGTTCCCGCCTGTTGCGTAGGTACAAGACGAACCAAGATTTTTTCAACTAAGCTTTGGATAGCCGCCATTGTGTCTGCGATCTTAATTTGCTTAAAAAAAATTACCGCCGACACGACCTTGTAACAATTTTACTCGTCAAACTATGCATAGCTGGATGGTTCAAAAACACCTAATTTAGTTTTATACGCGTATTTTATATGAAAATTCAAGATGAAAACTCCATTGCGAGGCTTACACTGCTGCGTTCTCCGTTTGCAAACTCGGGCTCGATGACCCGAAATAAGGCTCTAGGGGGAGGTATTGCAAGTCTCACCCCCTTCGCCGATGCTATTCCACCACTCACCCCCCGGGCTCGAGCGCCGACCTCTCATTCATTACGCAATAAAAGTTCCCTTGCACGCTCAGAGAACAGCACAGACCTTGACGCGATAATTTTTAATAATTTGTAATTTACATTATAAAACTATTTCTTTCAAACAACTTGGCGTAGATGCAATATTAATTAAATGAGAATAATTATTTAAGTAATTGTGCCAATCCTCAATTTTAAATTAGTAGTTTGTTTTTGAAATATCACTTGTTTAATAACAATATAGGTAAAAAAATATCTAGGTAATCTAAGTTAGTACCTAATGAATAAAGAAGAATTATTACATCGTTTCAGCAATTTATAGTTACCTACTTGTTTAGTAAAAAAAACTAAAAGTAAAAGATACCATACGTTTTATCATCGCCTCTAACATGGTAGGGTCAAGTGCTTCGCACTGAGTCTTCAACAACAATAACCTTAGGCTCTGTAATTTGCCGCAATCCGATCGAGAAAATCATAATATTATTATCATCATGCTTAAAGGAAATCGTGATCACTTCAAATTATAATACGTACCTAATACGTCTAATCTTGCGAACGTTACAACAAACATGTAATTGATATGCCACGATAGGACATGCCTATTATTTTAATAAAAAGTCGAACAAGTAAAGGGTCCCCCAAATGCTTTTAATATCACGCAAACATTGCTGCACTAGCAGAGTAATCAAAAGACTTTTAAAATATCAAAATGTCGAGAAAATGCCGTCAAGGATTAGAAATGATATTGGAAACACGAGGTGTGCCATTTGGCTGCACGTGTATACTTAGTTGTTATTTTTTTCTAACTCAAAATTATTTCATGGTGATGGGAATGAATGTTTCATCACCACAGAGCCAAAGTTCCACAATGATCTGTCTTTACAAAATGACATCAAACTAACTGTCCCAAATTTTAATTGAATATACTCCAGCCTGTTTTAACTCTACAACATAAAAGTGATTTTTAAAAAACTGTATAGGTACTTGATAGGTTTGAACTTTGAAAAAAAAAAAAGAATATTGGAGTTTTTGTTTTCGTCACTGATTGTGTACCATGGATATTTAGTTTATTTAGCAATGTGTTTCATGAAAAAATTCCGTGAACTCTCCATTTACTTTCTTCTTCTTCTTCTTTAATAATGGCGTCTATAATTATAATTTGCCAATGACAATGTTTCTTAATAATAAAAATCTCTTCATCTACTTCTTCAATTATGGCGAAACGCCAATGACAATGTTAGATTGTTTCCCAAGTTAAGACATGGCTCTCGTGAAAGTTAGTTTCCTGCTCAGGGTCCAAAATAGATGCTGAAAAGTGACTGAAATAACGAAAAACGTGACACGCGTGTTTTCGATACGGCTTTCACTCATCAACAACCCTCCATTTACTTGCCTATAGATGTAGATGTCAGTGCCATCAACAAGTCGGTATTTTTTTATTACGGTCCTGTAGTTTCGTGTAAAATGACAAAAATTATTTGTTCAACAAAATCCTGAGCAAACGAAAGGGTCCATACCTATCTGCATCACAAACGAAGTGAATCTAAGCTAAAATCCTGAATGTAATAAGGTATTCAAAGGCTTAAGGATTAGCTCTAGTGTGACACATACAATTTTTCACCTCACTAACAAGAAAAATGCATGCAAAAAAACCATTGTATCTAATAATTCGCAATTAGATGAAATTAAATGTTGAATTCAAAACACTTTCATGGATTAAGCAATATACGTATAATTTTGCACGCTAAATGAGAAAAGATAAATGAAAGTTGTTTTTCGTTGGACGCAATATTATAGGCATTTGAAAAGGAGGCACACGATAAACAGAGACAATGACCCGACATGGTCACCGCGGTTCGCATACGGAAATTTCCATTTCAAACAGAAAAACAAAAATAGTGGGTGATCTCGGCTTTTTAGATTGTATAAGACAAAAGTCTGAATTATTTACAAACTCTACCTGTAGGTACTCTACATGTTTATGGTTTATGTGTAGGTAGATGTTTTGTTTGAATTTCAAAATTTTCAAGGCCAGAGTTCACTTGAAATTTGTTCAAAAACACAGATTTTAGAAGGCTTCCACTCAATTAGTACGTATAGGTAGGTACACTAGATACTTATTAGTTCAGATCATTAAAAGATAAATTGGATACAACGCCATAATCACTTAATAAAGTTTTGATGGAAACTAGGTATAACGGACTGACCGTAACATTCATATTGTAAACAAAAATAACTTGCTCACTAGCTGGTTATAAGCAGCCATTAAACAACAAAGGCGCGCTTTTTGAGCTAATGAGCTAATAAGTAAAAATTCTAGATTAGGTATATATTTTTGAAATTAAATTGTCAAAAAGCTATAGCTGAATAAAACATGATTATAAGAAATTAATAATGAACTAAGCGCTGGCGAATAAATAAAATTATTATCATATAATTAATCCAGAATGTCATGTTTCTGCTTTGTGTGTTTTTTGTTTCCTTAAAAAAATTAGTTGTTGCATAACAAAATTTTAACATTGTCAAATTATTGTTTATAGTTCTTGTTACAAAAACAGGAAAAAAATTGAAGACGTTTATAAGATAGCCATCAGGCAGTTTGTCATAATAAATGCATTGAAATCATAAACGCAGATATTTGACCTCTGAGGATGTGGTGACATGATCATATATGGAAAATGTCGTGTCTGTGAATGACAACTCTCAATCTGCAAGCCAGTTGGAACTCCTCGCTAGGGTTAGATTGGGCGCAGTCGTGCGGCAAGGTCTGCGACCCTGCGTCCTCGCTCCCTATCCAGGTTATCAACATTATACCCCCTCCCGCCCTAGCTCTCTTCAGTGCCCCCTCATGAAACGCTGCAGGGATTTTCAAGAACATTATGTGGAAGATGCCTTCAGTCGTAAAAGAGTGCGTTGACTCCGAATGAACTGCATTCTAAAATGAAAATTTAATTAATAATTTTATATTCTAGGTAATATACAACAACATTTTATACAATTTAAGTAGGTAGTACAAGTAGGTACAAGTCCGTATAAAAAATGTTGAGCTCTCAGGTACGCAAATCTGTACTTACATAATACTATACTGCGAGGGTGATATTCGTTAAAATCATGCATAGGACGATATTTTTGTCCAAAATTCTGTTCGAAATTGAAGCACAAAAAGAATAGATTGTGCGTAAGCTGCACGAGATTTGTTAGGGTGGTTCCACCGCCTGTGGAGTATGCTTATAACTAACTAAATACCGCTAGCTGTGCCCCGTGGTTTCATCCGCGCGAAAGGTTTTTATACAACAACTTTTTTCCCGGCATCCGATTTTAATGAAACAAAGCCTATATGTAGCTCCAGGCTAAGCTTAATCTACCTGTGAAAACCGCATGAGAATGAATGAATGATTCGCAGATTATCGCGAACAGACAGACAGAAAAGAATTTTAAAAACTTTTTTTTTGTGCTTGGTGACTCTTCTTTTATCACCCCTCAATTTTAGGTAAAAATATTCAATGTATTTAGTAGGTATAGATAGATGTAAGAAGCGACGATGCTCGCATCTACTTTTGACAGATAAGTTGTTTTTGGGTAATTGGAAGAAACGAGCTCCGAAAATATTATGTAAAAGTCAAGAGCATTATGTACCGTAACCGATTTACCGACCGTTGGAGTAAATCAATGATCGTTGGCCGTAAGTACTGACTCCAAAATCATCTGATAACCTGAACAAAAAAATAATAATAAACTTAAACTTACTAGTTACTTTCTTCGCCTTTGTTTTATTCTAACTTCAAAGTATTTTTTTTTATTCTTTTGTTTTATATTTCCGTTGGTTTTCCCGTAGTCCTGAAACAAGTGAAGCGGCCGGGCGTCACGCGACACCCGCCTCGCGTGACTCGCGCCTGCATCGAATGCACCCTAAATTCGACGCTTTTTCACAAACTCTTTTTATTTCAATTTTAAATGCGCTTTAGTGAATATCGCACGAGATATTTACTACACAAGGTTTCCTTTTATTCACCGTTACTTGAAAGTTTACACGTAATAAAAAATACCTAATTACATACCTAAAATAATAAGATATAGGTAACTATACAACGTGTTAATGAATTAACTGAAAACCTGATAAAGCCCATTTAAAAAAGTAAACATTAATATGATTAAAATATATTTTACGTCGAAAAAATTTATACAAGTTATTCAACATTAGTTTTGAGATGATCTATCTACGAAATTCCAAGCGCTACCGGTTCGAATTTTTTGCTGCGGGCGGCGCACGCGCCTAATATTGTATTATAAATAATTTAGACATGAGCTATAATACAAATGAAAAATATAACCTATATTAAAACATAGTGCGATCGATTCGTTAGTTGATTCTGAGTAAACTACTTTCTATTTTTCAGTTAATTCATTAACACATTGTATACATTATACGAATTTCTACGAACTTTTGATAGTTCTTTTAAATTTATAAGTTTTACTTCTCATAGGTACGCATGTTACATACCCTATTTTTTCCATGTTTAAATTGCTTAGATGTGTATGTTTACTCTAATATAATATTTCATGTATATATAGAGCTTTTATGGCACGCTATGATTGCGGTATTGCATGACAGCCGGTATCAGTCGTCTATCGCAGCGACAGTCACTGTACACTCACTAATATTATGAGTTTAGTACCTACCGGTAAAGCACTGATTGATTTATATAATGCTTCTTACAAAGACAGTAGGAAAGAGATACAACGTCATAAATCGTGATGATTGTGACCCAGGGATGAATAGAAGTAAAGTAGTTGGCCTGAAAACATAACCCTGTATATTTTGTACTCGAGTAAATTTATTATTTTTATTAATCTACCGATTATTTAACGGATATGAACCGTTAAAGTGCACAAAATTACTTAAAGTAGCCTTTATACTTTTATTTTGCCCATTAAAATATGTAAAAGTACAACAAAAAAAAGGTCTAATAAAACAAATTAAGCGCGTGATATTACTTTGAGCAATCCTGTTTAAAAATTATTATCAATAACCTCGGTATCTAACGTTATCTGATCAACTGTTACGGTTATTATCAATACAAACCTATCTACTAGTAGGTAGTCATGAATATACCAACCGCATTTAATAGTACATTGTTATCCTAGGGGTGAAAGTAACTCTTAACGTACGTAACGTCTTTCTCCC
The DNA here is from genome assembly GCA_907165275.2 of Zygaena filipendulae. Taxonomy (NCBI): domain Eukaryota; kingdom Metazoa; phylum Arthropoda; class Insecta; order Lepidoptera; family Zygaenidae; genus Zygaena; species Zygaena filipendulae. The sequence goes on from OU015657.1 coordinate 6,630,729, forward strand.
GAGGATAACACTGTGCTTTTCATTACGAATGCAAGGAAAGTCAAAATAAAAATAGGAATTAACTAAAAAAAAAATGAGTGAATATCGGATAGTCGCTTGACACTTTCCCACCTATTTCTTTTTCTTTGGCCGGCTAGCTATTCAGCCAGTATTTTTTATTTACATTGTGGCGACCTAAAAAAAATATTTTCTTTAATTATTAAGTATTAATTAAAGAAAATAAAATAATAGGTATAAATAGGAATTAACTTAAGAAAAAGTGAGTGAATTTTATTTTAATTAATACCTACTTAAACTTTACGTTATTTCAATTTTACATCGCGCTGGCTGTATAGAAAGTTGAAACATGGTTGAATAGAAATGTGAAAATAGACCTAGTTTTTTTTTTAATAATTTGACAGTTGTCAGTTGAAAGCGATTCTCCCTAGGGCTGAAAAGGGTTACTTTCAACCCGCTTCTCAGGCAACTTCAGACCTACTTTCCGAGTATGAGTAATGAAAAAATATTTTACCTACTAATCGTTACATAATATAGGAGTAGGTATGCATATAGTAGGTACTAGGTAATAACTGGAATAAATATTTTGGATATTGCAGTGTTGCCAGTAAACCTATTTAAATTGTTATTAAAAAACGTTAATTAATCATGGAGTTTACTAACGTCATCTGAAAAATTTAAAACAACATAATATAGGTAGGTAAATTAATTACTTACCTAGGAACGTTCATTTACAAGGCTCTATGCTAAAACGCAAAACGGCCGCACTCAGAGTCGTTATAATGATTACTTAATTTAAAGTAAAGATTTTAAAAACAAACCTACCGCACTCAGAGACGTTCATTAAATTAATTTTCATTGGCATTTAACTATATTTAACTTTATTAGTTGAATGCCTATTAACAATAATTCTTTTTTACAGATTAACATTGAAAAAATAAAATCTTTACTTAAAATTAAGTACCTTCATTAAAACGACTCTGAGTGCGACCGTAAATGCCATTGTTCTGACTAGCTATAACCCGCGGAGGCGCGGAGTATAAGTAGGTATACTTATTATTATATTATCTGTGCCCGCGGCTACGCTTTCGCAGTAATCGAATGTTCTGTGTCGCACTGTCGACTGTTGCATTTTTACCCATCACCCAAAAGGAGGTTCTATGTTCGACTGTAGGTATGTATGTTGTACGGTTTAAATTTCAAATTGTCATACCATCTCTTTTCACAAACCGATTGTGATTAAAAAAAGTCCTACTATACCTACCTAAAGGCAATCGTGATAATTCAGTTCAGGTCAATTTCATTCAATGATTTTGTTTTATTTCTTTATAATGTTATAATAAACGCTCAGTCATTACGTGAAAGTGAAAGAATTTTCAAAATCGGTTCTGCAGATCCGGAGATTACCCCCTACAACGTCACAAACAAACAAACTTAACCTCTTTATAATATTAATGTAGATTAGTAGCTATTCTAAAATTTTAAATCTTTTTACAGGCATCACTATGACTATAAAGAATTTTATAGAAGATAAGTCACAGAAATTTGTTTTTCCTAAATCCGCGCTTGTTTTCTAGTGACAACAACCACAAACTAGTTTTAAGAATAATTTATTGCATGTGTTTATATACATATGTTTAAAAATATCTTAATCTCATTATATTTCATCCTAAAATAACATTCGCTGTTGGTGAATCACATGCCCGATTCATCTCGAATTTGATAATATTTATTTATATTAACAAATGACTGTAATGTTAACCCGCTTTATATGTATACGGGTCTAAAAGTGGATGTAATGGACCAAGGGTAATCTGGTAATCTAGGGGTAACTGTAAACACGAGCATCTTATACATATTAGGTGACCTACCTTTACTTGTATGGTCATTTATTTGTTTCTAATCCTTTTTTACTAACAATCCTTTGCTACATATCCATACATAGCACGTTGCAAAAAATCTGCTAACACCCAATCTTACAGTATAAAGATATGCTTATTAAATCACCTAACAGATATACAGTACGTATGAATGCTTATGGGACGTTTGTTTGTTCTGTGTGCCGAACAAAAGCAGAGTGTCGCAGTACAAACGCAACCAAAACTAGATTTTACGAGCACTTGCGACTACTAACGACATTCGTCTCTCATTAAGCAGGGAATAGGAAGGATAATACCCAAAAGCACTGCAGTTTGTGGATTTAACTTTACATAATTAACGACAGCTTTAGAAAATGGCATTTGCCTCTCAATATAAACTACACATACTGTACTATATTATATAGTTTACTAGAGTACGTATAGTTTACTGTACAAACCTATAATTATATTCCTTAATTGATGCAGTGTCTTTGTTCAGTAGTTTACTTCAAGATGAGCTGTTCCCAAGGGCTCCACCCGCGTGAATTTCAGGATACAATCGGGAACTCTGCCTAAATGCCTATCTGTCAATTCTGGGTACGAATACAAATTATCTCTATTCCAAAATTTAGTCAAATCTCTACAGTGGTTTCAGCTCGAAAGAGTATCAAACATACTAACTTAACACACGCACACACCGACTTTCGCAATTATAACATTATTATCTACTGAAATACCATTTGGCATTTATTTTGTAGATGTGCAGTCTCATAGGAATATGACTAAATTGCTTGGTATCTATTTTTTATTTATGATCTAGATCCTAGATTTTCGATAAAACAGAAGTTAGACAAAGCTATCTAGACGGGGTAAACATGAGGTAAGCTGGCTCCGAGAGAGGGACCCAACTTGACTCCGCACTTGGGGACCTAGGTATAAAATATTGAAGGGATCGTGCCCTCGTACACTTAATATTTTTAAGATGTTATTTTCTTAAGAAAACTTAGGCTCCTGGTCTAAGGCATTATCTCAAGATCAAAGGCGTCGGCTTACTCTATCTCCTTTTGCTGTGCCATCGTCACGGAATAATTAGTTATTGTTCTCATTTATAGTTTAATAGCTCTTCTTCGCGATTTCAGTCACGTTAATTTCGGAGTTCCCGCAGAAATTCCGGGACAAAAGTACCCTATATCCTTCTCTGTACTCCTGGTAAGGCGTATGCAAAATTTCATGATCTGTTGACCCGTTGCGCATTGAAAGCGTAAGAAACAAATAAACAAACTCACTTTCGAATTTATAATAGTAAGGATTCCATGGGGATAACTTTAATAAATTATTTTTATATTTTTAATAATAATCTTTCCGCTGCTCCTAAAGTCGTATGACGAGGGAGGTTTATCTTCGGAAGTTTAGTAAAAACGTGAAAAGTGGTGCGAGGCGGACCGCTTAGTAGCGCCATCTAGACGTCTATATTGGCAGCTAGACGTAGCGTGCGCTATGCCGTGTGCACACTGCACATAGTAAGTAGTAAGTACCCCAGACAGATTCACCACCCCCTAAATTAATCTCCCGATGTGAGTGTACCAGATTATCGCATCAACTTCGTCCACAAAAGAAGGCAACAGATAAAAGGAAAAAACGCTCAGTTTCGATGTTCTAGTGACTTCAAGTATTTACGAAGTAAAACTTACCTACTAAGGAATAACTTTGTGCTTTAGATGATACAAATTATCTAGCTATTTACCATTATATCCATCTATAAATACTTATATTAATTTTTTCTAGAGTAAATAAACTGGAAGTGACTCCTGCAGGTAGGTACATTGAAGGTATTCAAAACAGAGTAATGATTTATCTAATGAACTATAAAAAACTACTACCAGCCGTTTCCAAAATAAAGGATTTCTTAGAATTTTTCTATCTTTATATAAAATATGTCTATCACACAAATAATTAGGTAACTGAACATAATTTTAAAAAATTAAAACCGATTTCCAAAAACACAAAACTAAAAAGCTAAAAATAACAAAATACCGATTTAATCCAATTGACAAAAATACACGTAATACCATTATTGGTTTGTGCTACCACTTTTCGGTGATTTGAATTCGGTGCCAAGCCCGCTTACGTCTGCCCACTCGGGTTGTACAGCTCACGACGAGCTCGTGGCGGGAGTGAACTTAGCCCATCTACCTACTCCATACTTGTCTTGTCACCGACTTCATATCGAAAAGTGGTAGCACAAACCAATAATAGTATTACGTGTATTTTTGTCTGTTGGATTAAATCGGTATTTTGTTATTTTTAGCTTTTTAGTTTTGCATTTTTGGAAATCGGTTTTAATTTTTTTGTTATTTCTTGCTTTTTAGTGAGTCGGTTTGTAATTTATCTAAGTTACAATAGCCTAATGTCAACTGCTCTTCACCTTTTACAAAATATTGCTTTTCCCGATGCAGGGACGTAAATTTTTGAGAAGTTCTCCTGGTTCATTACCATCAGTTCCACTTCACCAGATACATTGTGATAAGCATAAATTGTTTAGAAAATAAATTAAAGTTAACGAATTGGAACCTGTGAAATACCTATTATTGAGTAGTTCCGATGACCACCTGTAGTCTTCATCATCAGTTCCACTTCTTAAAATTTTGCTTTTGAAATGAACTATTTACTATAAAAAATACCCAAATCGCTATAGGTGTGCCTATAATTTTTGAAGAGTTCCCTCGATTTCTCCAAGATCCCATCATCAGATCCCGACTTGGTGGCAATGGGACCTAATTGAAAGTATACTCTTTGAAACAAAATAAATTTTCGAAATCGGTCTAACCGTCTTCGAGTAATCGGTGAACATACAAAAAAAAAAACATACATACATATACAATCGAATGCATCACCTCCTCCTTTTTGGAAGTCGGTTAAAAAAGTAATATCGTTGCTTTTCTCTAACTTAAAACATAAGTTTCTTCGGAATGGTTCAGTTGAAGACAATTTATGACGAAAAACTTAAAAGCGGTAATTTGAGAGCAGCATCCACGCCAGCATACTTTCAAATAAGCACCCTGACTTAACAATTAAAAACATAACACGAAAAAGTAGCGTTTTCTATCAATCAGTTTCTTCATAGAACTTGTATTTCTCTAGTAAGCTCCATAATAAATACATAGTATGTAGAGTAGGTACTGATAAGGTCAATAAATCGTCACATATTGTTTATTATAGTTAATTCAAATATTTTTCATAACATACTGAAATAGATAATACCTAATTCTTTACAAATAATAATATGGCACCTGCCTATTTATTTACAATCTTTCGTTTCGTAGGTATCAATGTGTAATGTCGTGTATACACGTGTTTTCCATAAAACTTTATGTTCACGCCTCATCATGGAGCGATAACTCTTAAAATATATAGGCAATTCTCATGTGGGTACGTGCGTGAGTCCTTACTACACAATGCAACAATAATATCATGTGAACTATTACGTCATCAGAACACAGGATGTGCAATGTGCATAGATCATGTACTGAGCAAAATATGTCGTAACTCATAAAATATAATGGAGCTAGCAGATGTTATTATCATACAATATTGTTGTTTTGCAGTGAAATGATCTTTACATTGCTGAGATTTATTTCCCACCTACTTACAGTACGTTATACTTACAATATTATTGATATCACCCCCACGTATACAATTTATTGAATCTGACGTCGGTTTCTATGCGACTTCTAAAACTCTCGGTATATTATTTTTAAAATGTTTTCAACGCGTTTATAGTTTTTATTTCCATATACATCACACTACACTTCATCACAGAACATATTTCAAACCGCTGAGTCTAGAAACAGGATTTTTTTGTTTTATATTGTTTTTAACTTCGTTTTATAAAGTCGATTAGCAATGTAATATATTGGATATTGAACGCCTATCTTTTTCACATATCACCCGCAAAGCCACGGCACATCAAAGAAAGTAAAATACATTATGTGACCGTGTTTGTTACCACTTTTCTTTGAAACTTCCCTCAATTCTCTTTTGCAAGTGAGGTGAAAATAGTGGTATAATTTTCAATATTTCGTTTGGACGAATTTTGTTTTTTTTTTATTGTGCTACGCCATCAACGTTCCATTTTACCATGGTTTATTAACTTTATTTTAAAATAAGAGATTTATATAAGAAGAAGAAGAAGAAGCTTTTTATAAAGTCATGAAGGCAACCCTGGAAGTTTTTTCTTTGGTAATCACCGGTTGGTTGTACCGCTAGCGCAGTACTATGCGGAGACGTTGATTGATGCAGGTGCAAGGAACTTAAGTTGCTGAAGACTCCAGTGAAAGAACGATTTTCTATCACTTTTGTCGTGCATTATAATAGCGAAACGCTAACCCATGCTAACTTACTAACATCCTATAAATTCGAATGTGGATTTAAATTGTTTGTTAGTTACGATTTGACGCCTTAATGGCTCAGCTTTGCATACACATTTTCAGTAGTACCCAAAAGGACATAGGCCATAGGGTACTTGTTATTCTGGAATTGCTACGGGAACTCCGAAATTATCGAGGGTGAAACCGGGGAACAGCATGTATCTTATAAAAAAACTAAGTATATGTTACCTACCTAAACTTACGTCCTAGTGCAAAAATTAGAATGCATTCAGACAGAATCTAATTTTTATTTTTTATAGGTAAATACATAGGGTAAATAACTATATGTACGTAGGTTTCATCCAGTAATATTTCATTCTGTTTGCAAGGTCCTCTGTATCTTAATCCGCCGTTTAATAAATAGTGCAACAGTTTAATTCTGCAGAACTCTGCACAAAGGCACTCCCAAACTGGACACCCCGTGAGAAATCGTTTTAATACTCAAAATCCGCCTGCAGTTTCAGGCTTTAATGAATTACGTCGGGAGCAGCCTCCGGCGCAAGACGTGCATCGATCAACGTCGCCCCCTGCCTCCTACTGACCCCCTGCCTCCTCTCGGGGAGATAGGCACAGGGAGGCTCTTTCTGGCGACGCGACGTCCCCGCACTGGCCAAATAAAATATTCGTGCGCCGTCTGCGTTCGCTTGTTCAAATAATACGATAGAACTTGGGGTGTCAAAGAGAAAAATCATCGTGAAAATTATCTTGATAGACAACGATATTGAAAACTTAATTGTATGCGCACAAAATATATTTTTTTACAATATTTAGAGCAACTCTTAGGTAGAGTACCATGCGTATCTCTCCGTGAATTTAGGTACCTACTTATAATTACGGGGCTCCATAACATCTTCATATCAGTATCAAAAAATTTACCATTTTTGGCAGTTTTCGTTTTGTTGTCTTTTTGTTTTCAACTTTCAAATGCTGCAGTAATATTAAAAAAGAAATTATTATTTACTCTGTTTTACATCTTCTTCAATAAGAGAGTTATAACTAATTATTTAAGGTTCATGGGAAGAACAAGTGAACCTAACTTTATTGAAACAAAAAAGATCGAATAGTAAGTGAATTTAAGAGTAATAATATCGTTCTAAATCAGCTTAAAGTTTGCTTCAATCCAATTTTCTTATCCCACTTTATAGGTTGGGTGTGAGATAAAAAGAGCTAACTGCAAATTCGCTTGCGTGCCCGTGTAGCTAGTGCTAGCTACATCCAGATGTAGGTGCCGTCTACGTGACGGCCCTGAATTATAAGAAAATGCATTTACAGCGTTCACTTGTGTCACGGAGCGGCGCGCTGTCTATTTTCGTGCACCAACTACACAATACCCTTAAAACAAATTTCTGTATCATACACACTAATCGTATTTTATCTATTGATATTTAACTTATAAAATATAGAACAGGAGACAGAGACTACCTACTTTTCATATAAATACAACGAGTACCCGAGTCCCGAGGAAATTTAAGATGTACCTAATAGACACATAATATAAATTCGCTAAAATATACTAAGGGTTAAATGCAGCTATAGTGACCAGTGACGACTTGAACGCCGCTTCAAACCACACAACTTTTGATGTTTCTTACCCGTATAAGTTTTATTGTTAATTTAATCACAGCACGACTATTTCATATTCCTTTATAATATTAATCAATACGGCTGTCGGTTAATTTATTTATCTACCATACATTTTAATAAACATGATTCTTTTCATAGATTAATTAATTATTATTAGAGAATTGAGAAACTTATCAACTTACTTTTTTTACAAAAAGCATGAAGTCAATAAAATATTTAAACTAAAGAAATTTGGCCAAAAGTTATGTTATTAATTAAAAATAGGTATATTAATTTTACACTATTTATAACGCAAGTGTTTGCAGTTTGCACTTCCGTACGTGATTATAACGTGTAATGTAAAAACCAGACACGTTCCAAAGAATTACAGGATTTAAAAAAAGGAGATTAATGAGACTCTTGATGGTCACGAGCTTAAGAAATCTAAAAACTTGGAAGATTATACTCGAGAAAAGTGCAGTGAGAAATGTATGCAGCTTTCTTGCATCCGAGCTTATCGCATCTATCAACGTCCGAAGGCTTTCACGGAAGGCTTTGTTCGCACGGCATGGGCGCTGGCCACCCACCCCGCTACAGCCCCCACCCCTGACACGTTACAAACAACTTTAGCTAACCCCTACAACCACCCAACTTTCTTTGAGGATTGATTCGCCTTCCCAAATATATCGGCCATTAGTGAAATATCTACCAAACGTAATAAGACAATATATCATGTATTTACTCGTATTCTACCTAATTGTATAAAATTTCATCTTTTTTTTAAGCCTTTCTATTCAATTTTGTAAAAACGTATTGAATAAATACGTAAATACTTATCTACTTTTTTATTATCTTGGATCTAACAGCGAATGTAAAAAAACGGATTCTATGGTCAAGTATCTTATCTTGTCTTGTCTGGTCTTGTCTTGTCTTGTCTTGTCTTGTCTTGTCTTGTCTTGTCTTGTCTTGTCTTGTCTTGTCTTGTCTTGTCTTGTCTTGTCTTGTCTTGTCTTGTCTTGTCTTGTCTTGTCTTGTCTTGTCTTGTCTTGTCTTGTCTTGTCTTGTCTTGTCTTGTCTTGTCTTGTCTTGTCTTGTCTTGTCTTGTCTTGTCTTGTCTTGTCTTGTCTTGTCTTATCCTATCCTATCCTATCCTATCCTATCCTATCACGTGTCACGTTGTTTCTCCGCGATGGACTCCTAAACTACCGAACGGATTTTGATAACATTTTGTAACCATTTATAATATAGTCCAACTTAAAAGATAGGGTAGTTTTTATCCCGGAATTCCCGCGGTAACTCCGAAATTAGTGATAATCACCGTGAACTACTGTCAGCATAGAAAGACATAGAGTACCTACTTTTTCCCGGAATTCCCGCGGGAACTCCGAAATTACCACGGATGAAATCGCGGGGGACAGCTAGTTATAGTATAAAACAAGGTCGCTATCCATGTATACCAGATTTTTATGCGGTCTTCACATTTACAGAATTTCTTCCGAATTATTTATAAGCGCCTTTAAAAAATTACATATCACAAGTTCCCATGGAAATCCTGATTAGTTATGAGTATAAGTATTGGGAAGAGCTAGTTGAAAATCGGCTGTCAATAAACAATATTTAAATTGTGTTATGTAATAAATTGCATCTCGTACATTATAAAGCAGTAGTATAAAATAAATATACTAGTATTTTCTGTGAAATATTAAACGCAAAGCATAGACGTGCAGCTCAACGTTTGCGTTTTTATGAATGAACGTCATATTTTCATTGTTTTTTCTAGTGCGAGCGTAGCTAGCTGGCGACTGAAGGGTGCAGTAGGTGCATCTGCTGGGTGCCGTGGTTGCATCGATCAACGTCGCCCGCCGACCGCTACTAATGTCGGCGCGCTGAGACTCCGCACTCTACCCAACCTAAACCCCACTCTTTTGTACTTGTACGGACATTTTCGTACGCGATTTAACGTTTATTTGTGTAACGCTTTCTAAGTATCTCCCCTTAATTAATAATAAGTGATTGAATGTGTAACTTTTCTAAATTTTACGTGAAAACTTCCATTTTTGAAACCCCGATCCATCCAAATCATCGCACAAATTTTTAGAAACTCCAATCCAATGTTTATTTTGTAATAGTTTGACTATTGACTATTATATAATTAACAATCATCCATAAACGAAGAGAACAGTATAATCATAAACCACCAAGTCTGTATATACGACAATATACCTACTACATAATTAAAAATATCGTATTTGACCTGACGACACCGTTGCGCGTTGGTCTAGCTAGTGGTCAGCGTACGTGAGCTTCCCCAGGTGTCGCGGGTTGTATCCTTATACGTCATAGACATTTATGTAATAAATATTTGTGTTTACCTTGAATCTGGGCGTTTGATAATATTGTATTAAGAGTAGGTATGTATATTTATTAAAAAAAAAAACAATTAATAAACCCTTACTCTAATATGTACACATATCTTGGTATGCAATCTATTTCTTTTACTTTTGTGAATGTATTTTCGGTTGTAAACTGTTTTGTGTACTAAATAAATAAAATAAAATAAAATAAAATACTAAAATTATTATTATCAGTTGTCTAGTCCCCATAGTATATCTACAAGAATTAGGTAATTAGTTTGGAACCAGGTGGTACTGTGTGACAAGGTGCAAGCATTATTTGACCCTGGCGAGTCATAAAAATTTCAGATAATATATAGTATATTAGTCATACATATATAGTTTTAGGGAGGATTAAAGTTAGACGCATCATTTTAAATGGAGCAGAGTTGTAGTAACGATAGGGAACTGAAGGATAGCGAACGCTTAGTCAGAGGGATCACTGGTCGATCCATTTCATCCATCCTTCTACGTCGGGCGTTTAATATCCGTGGTGTTGCCAGCGTCTTTTTACTGCGCCGCTCCGAACGTAAAATAATTGATCGATCCCATCATTGCAGTGGCAGAGTGAGCGGGAGAACTTAATGGCAGTATGACGTGGGAGGAATGCACCCTGATTTCTTGTTCACCTGTATTTCAGGACTACAATCAGTAGTCAGATACGCCTCGTTAGATACAATTTAAATTTTTTTTATACAATGTATATATAGGTACATATATTCAAATAGGTAGTTATCATGATTAAACATTCAAATACCAAGCTGCAAGCGATTGAAGGTGTATAAACAAACAGCTATTCTATTTCAATATTATTAACTCGTACAAATTATTTTTAAATAATCATTAATAATTAACCTTACGAAATAATCAAGGTACGAAATCAACAAATGCTAGACATTTAGGTATTCTTAATCAAACACAATGAATTCAAATGTAAACACAGGTGCATAAAGCTATAATCTAACCAGCACCTAATCATAGAGTTGGAAGTTCTGAAAACGGTTTTTATTATTTTTGGAAAGGTATTTCTCAACATTTGAAAAAGTAATTTCGATACCCTTTCTGATTAAAACTATAGGCGCGGATCCAGCCCCTAAAAAATTTTGTGGGCACAGTCATGCGAAAAATTATTTTTCATTACTCATACTCGGAAAGTAGGTCTGAAGTTGCCTGAGAAGCGGGTTGAAAGTAACCCTTTTCAGCCCTAGGGAGAATCGCTTTCAACTGACAACTGTCAAATTATTAAAAAAAAACTAGGTCTATTTTCACATTTCTATTGAACCATGTTTCAACTTTCTATACAGCCAGCGCGATGTAAAATTGAAATAACGTAAAGTTTAAGTAGGTATTAATTAAAATAAAATTCACTCACTTTTTCTTAAGCTAATTCCTATTTATACCTATTATTTTATTTTCTTTAATTAATACTTAATAATTAAAGAAAATATTTTTTTTAGGTCGCCACAATGTAAATAAAAAATACTGGCTGAATAGCTAGCCGGCCAAAGAAAAAGAAATAGGTGGGAAAGTGTCAAGCGACTATCCGATCTTCACTCATTTTTCCTTTAGCTAATTCCTATTTTTATTTTGACTTTCCTTGCATTCGTAATGAAAAGCACAGTGTTACCCTCGGGAGAAAGACTTATTTAGTCCCTCGATCTATTGACGCCCTCGCTACGCTCGGGCGCCAAACCCCGTCTCGGGACTAAATAAGTTACTTTCACCCCTAGGATAACAATGTACTATTGTTTGCATATCACAATATCTAAACTCCTAAACCGGATATGATGACACTTTTCAGCTTCCAAACAAGAATGTTACGTTCCAAATCACGCACGGTCCATTGGATATTTTTTTACCAATCGATTTGATATAACCCTAGCCTATCAATCTCAGTTATAGGGTTGGCTATAGGCTGTGGGCATGGCCACCGCACCCATAAGGGTGGACCCAAGCTTGAAAAAAAAACCCACCATTATTTACCTTTATTGCAAGTCTCAAAGTATAGGTATGGTATAAAATACATAATATAGACTCTCACCGTAAAAAGAAAGGTCAGATTTTAGTTAAAAGCTTACGTAGCCTTTGGAGAGATATGTATGCGGCCATTGTCTGTGAGACAATGGAGATCGCGTCGTGAAAAATTGAGGTGAAACTAGGCAAAGCCTGCGTAGAACGATCGCTTAGTACCTACCTGAAAGTAATGCAGGCATTAAGTACGTTAGGCAGCAAAGTATAGCAACAAAAAAAAAATGGTTTAGATGCAATACCATCTGAGTAAAACATACATAACTATGTACATCATTGATATATATTCACAGTCCCATTATGTCCCTACAAAAAGTGGCGTTCTTACATAAAAATGAAAAGTAAAACCAAGTCACATAAATGTTTGCAGATGCACACAGATGCACACCGGAGGGAAACTAGCGCCCCTCGCTATACAAAATCATACCTTTTAAGATATTTCATTTAAAAAGTAATTGAAAGAAGAATATGTGATGTATATTAATATATATACATCACATATATGTTTGGTGACGTTCAATAAAATTTGATAAAAGTAGGAAAGGAATCCGTGGAATCAAATAGTAGTAGTAATACCTATTAATTAAGTTTTTTACTCGACTACGTCGGAGCCCTTCGCTTCTCCCTTACCAGGATTTCGAGCTCGGAGTCATTTGATTCCTCCATAACTTAGAAGGTCTTTCTTATGAGGTACATAGAGTGAGTATTGATAGAATTTATAAAAGCCAAAGCAAAATGTGCAGTGGGTACGTTTTCGATAGAAGGCGCATCGGTTCCAAGGCGCGGCGCGGTGCAACGTACAACGCGAGCGGTCTCAATACACTCCCAATTAGTCGACGCAGACTTCCGCACGTTTTTGTCCGACCACTAATAGGCAAGATCTGAGTAAAGTGATCCTTTATAACAACAGGCGCGATTAAAATAATTGTGTAAAATATACTATAGCTGCTGCTAAATCTAATGAATGAAAGTAGGACTCAACTGGTAGACATTGAAACCCTTGGGGGAGGCTGTTCATACCCTTTGTATTATGTACAACGTACATCCATATTTAAATGACACTTAACTTTTTTTTTTTAAGGATTTCTAATATTATCTCCTTTATATTGAATTGTTACTTCTTTGTATAGAATTTATATAAAATTCTTTTACCAATAGAGAGCCTCGTTATTTGTGAGTGACAAAGTCTAACTATATTGTAACCCGGAATTCCCGCGGGAACTCCAAAATTACCGCGGGTGAACCCTCGGGGGAACAGCTAACAGCAGGAAGGATATGCGAATATGTCTACGTGTAATGTCTGGTAAATGTTTTTGATACTTCCGTATATTATTGTACTTTTCCTCATTTTTACTGTCTATTTTTATACCTTTTGTATCCAGCAATAATTTAATTAACTTCTTTAGTTTCTTTCATAATATTATGACAATGTTCTATATATGAATTTGGTGTTATGTCGTACAAGAATAAAAAGCTTTTAACTTGGAAAATTCAATTTTTAATTATTATCTAGTATCGTCCGCCACATTATCACGGTACGCAGTTAACGGTTACCTAGTCGTAGAGTGTAAAGGGTGTCGCGGAGGCAGTAAGGGTTTATAGGCTCCGCTCGGCACACAATTACTCGGGTCAAGCGTGCGCTCGCCTAGGACTGCCACAAAGCATTCTCGTGACGACTTCATATCTACCTACTACACTGCTTCAACTACAAAGACCTGACTTCTACCTTAATTCCCACTTGATATTTCATATAATTACTTACTTCGTTATTTTTCTTCATACCTACTATAACTAAATTGGTTTCATTAAAACAAATTGGGTTTGTAATAGGTATGTAGTTCGGTTTATAAAAAAAAATATAAAAAACTAACTTATAATAAATTTGAAAGTATGTAGTTTACTTCAACGCCAATACAATTTACAAAATAGTTTAAAAATAAATGTAGTATCCCTTTGTAGGCTTTTTTAAAATCGATTGATTTCTTATAACAATGCTACCTACATAGGTACTTGTAGTTCCTACGAAAAAAATTTACGAACAATCAATTTTAATTCGTTGAAAAACGGAGATAGTAGGTAGGTATAAACCTGATTCCGGGTATACGACGCTCGACGTGGGAAAACTAGATGAAGGAAGGAGTGTAGTTAGCGAGCCGTTAGCGTCATAAACGCCGATCCATTTCACTTATCCGTATCACAGTGTGCAGTGCACGCATTCTACTTGTGCTTTGTGCTTGAAATATGCAAAGCGCACTCACGACCGAGGCCCGCGTAGGTAATGGACCAAGATCCCAGAGCAAACAGACATAACTTATTTTCACACGGATGAAACCTGAAGTTTTCAGTAGCGTCTCGTGCGCCTTGAATACCTACGCACTTTGTGGAACTTGCCGAGTGACACCTGGGCAGATACCAGGTGAGAAAGGTAACTAAAAATAAGAATTATTTAACTTAAATTCACATGGCTGATTTTTATATATGTCATGGAGAATATTATTTTAAAGTAATATCATAAGTGCCAGACACTTTTGATGGACCAGAGCTTTTGACAGACGCTTTTAAGCTACCCAAAAAATAAATGAACTTTACTTATTTTTACATGTCTGATTTTTTAATATGTTATTGAAGTATTTATTTAAAAGTTATATTCAATCAGTCAGACAAATTAGAGTGACCAAACATCCCCTAAGACAAAAATTATTCAGCCAGAAGTATGAGGGCGAGAGCACTATGCATGCGCTTCAGAGTGAGTGAGACGTCCATAATAACTCGGTTCCCCTTCTTAAACTCACCATCTGTTTATGTGCTGTTTGCGTGTAATATAACTTATAGTATACAGTATAGTTCGAGCCTGCGAGAGCACATGTTTTTGTTGTTTACATCAGGTTATTTGTGAGTGTTTTATTAAGTTGTTTGTAATAGTGATAATCATGGAAGAAGAGAAATTGAAATGTACATTTTGTAAAAAATCTCATGATAAACTTATATTATTCTCGTAGGTAGGCGTAGGTATTCAAGGCGCACGAGACGCTACTGAAAACTTCAGGTTTCATCCGTGTGAAAATAAGTTATGTCTGTTTGCTCTGGGATCTTGGTCTATAATAGCGCGTGAGATGCTCCGACTCCGAGCAACAGCGCATGCAAAAATCCTCACTAACATCTCCTTAGGGCGTGTCCACATGGAGCTCAGAGTCTGTGGCTCACAGTAAGTTATCAGCCCGCCTAGCCAAATTGACATTCTACAATCGTTAACGCATAGAAAACTAAGAAACGGAATCGTTAGGTCACGATATGGTCACGGGTAATTGGAGTTTTGATTGGACGATTCTACCTGACCGAGTGAATTAACGATTCGTTACTTAGTTCTCTATGCGTTAACGATTGTAGAATGTCAATTTGGCTGAAGGGACTAAAATATAAAGGCAAATAGGACAGAGCGTACTAGAGTATAGACTGCCCACCTATGTCTAGAGTCCAGTGCGCGGTTTGCAACTAAACTCTTGCCGACCCGTACCGTCCCCAGCGAAATTTTATTTGCTTAACTTGAATCTAGTTACCGATTGTCAGCTCGGATGCCGCTGACTTTACGTCTCTCACTATCTCACTACTCTCCAAATGTAGTGTGAATACGACCTTAGGCTCTATACATTTCACAGCGCCGCTGTGCGTCTTGTAGGTAATAGGTATACCTATTATGTTACAGCTGGAATCTTAACTAATATTAAAAATGGGAATGTGAGTTTATTTATTTGTTACACTTGCACGTCTTAATTACTCTACCGATCATCACGCAATCTTGCATACACTTTGTCAGGGGTACAGACAAACTTTGCTATTATTATTAGATTGTTTTTCCCATATTTTCTATTGACATACATTGTATAACGTAGTATTTGATCTCTTGATGTTGTATTTCTATGAAATAAATTTATTATAGCTCTAGTATTAGGTACCTATAGGGCACTTTTTTGTGGAGTTCTCGCGGGAAACCATACGGGACCGTTAGTATCTATAGAATACGTTATTGTGCGCATTATCTAGATAATCTATGGATTACCTACCGAGTCCAGATCCATCTGTTAGTGCGAAATTTTATTTCAAGTCGCATGTACCTATACTAAACTGGTTATTTTGCACATTAACGTAAGTACTATCGCTACTACACCGTTAAACCAGAGAAAGACAGCTTTTTTGCTAATATCATTAATTACTTTTTATTTCATCAACATGAATAGTAGGGACCATCAGAAGATACATATTATTTATTCCTATCTCAACGAAAAATATATAACAATGTTCAAATGATATGAAGAAATTTACCACTTTCTAGCAGATTTACGCAGTGAACAAATCAATAAATTGCCTAGGTAAGTAAACATCATAAATCCAACATAGGCAGATAGCACCGCCGCGCGCACGCGTGCGGCGGCGTGGGTGCGTTATTTTCCGATGTGTCTCAGGCCTCGGCCTTCGGGCACAAAAGGAACACTGCACAGAGCTGCGTCTGCGCAGCCGATGCGTGACTCGAAGTGAGCTCGGATATATCTAAATCTTGCATGTGCTTATTAGAAACTTTCGTAGCAAGTCTTTGTTTTTAATACCTACACTTAAAATGATTATTTTTTTGTTTTCAGATGTTTTCAGAATAGACAAATATGTAAATTACGACGTGCCATATCTGTTTTTTCTATTGAACCCAAAAGGTCATTGACCATAGTATTAAAATATGAAGAATCATTTTTAAAAGTATTGTGTGTCCAGCCCCTTAGCCAAGTTGACAATCTATAATCTTTATCGCTATCGAAAACTAAAGATCGTATCGTCATTTCACGTGGTCACGTAAAATTGACCAAACAAAAGGCTATTTTCCGTGATATTTTTTATTTTTTCGCAATAAACAGACATCACAATTTCAGTTCTTTCTAACATTGCGTATTGCGTACCTCTCCAAGTATAATATTATTTTGCGCGTAAACTAACAAACATAGCTTTAACATTTGACCCGCGCCAGCGCGACGCTCACGAATGCACGTTTCTTAGATAAAACATACGGTCTACATACGAGTATTATAATACGAGCGCATTCGCAAACATGATTTTCAATTAAGTAAACAAATTTTTTTACATGTTTTATTTTAAAACCTTTATTATTCAGATTTATGATCTACCAATTGTAAGATTTATCTACATAGCAAATATCGACATGGTAAACCCAACTAACTATCATTGTGGTTCGGATGAAATATTGTCCTCTCCATCTTTTTAGTTATAAATAGCTATCCCCCACAGATTCACCCGTGGTAATTTCAGAGTTCCCGTGGGAATTTCGGGATAAAAGTACTCTATGTCACTAGATTCACTAAAGACATAAAGTACTACTAACCCAATTATTAGCTTTCACATATAGATTTTATTATCTATTCATTTAAAATGCTTTGTCCTGAATGACTGACTGATGGATCAACGCACAGCCTAAACCTTGGACCTGAAACCTGAAACTTTTAGGTGTGTTCTTTGTATGACGAAGGCATCCGATAAGAAAGGATTTTCGAAAATTCTATCCTTAAGGGGATAAAAAGGGGGGTAAAGTTTGTATGGTACAAAACAGTGCATTAGGATTTCAAAAGGGCATCAGTAATGTCCTTTTTATAAGTCCAACAATACTGGTCTCAAGTGCAAGTCAACCCTCCTGCATAGTTAAATGTACCTATGCCAAACTCTAATCAAGTAAGTACGAGTTCTCCCTGAAATGCTCTTGCTTGGTTTGTCACGTTGTTGGGGGTAATGTCTGAATCTACTGACCGATTTTGAAAATTCTTATACCAATAGAAAGCCACGTTATTTGTGTCATTCTATATAGAAACCTACGGGAGTCCTGAGTAGCATAGAGTACTTTTATGCCAAAATTCCCACGGAAACTCTGAAATTACCGCGGGTGAAACCGCGGGGACAGCTAGTTTGCGAACTCAGCACTCGAGAGCTTTTGATCAGAGGCCACCCACACTCGCCGCTTAGAGGCAAAACTTTTAGGCTGTACGCAACTCATATACTACTATGTCACCACTGATTTACAAAAAATAATAATACGTGTACAGTCAGCATCAAAAACATATAAACACTCTTTATCAATTATTGAATTCCATATCAGCCACTGTCAAAACTGATTACATAATATTTCATATTACTGACTGTACATTTCACTGAAAACCCATCGGCTTCGAGAATATTTAAAAATAAAAAAATAAGAATATTTTCATAAATATCGATACAGGAATAAATATATCAATGTAGTAGCTGTTCACCGCGGTTTCACTCTTGTTAATTTCAAAATTCATCATTAGGTATAAGTCCTCATATGATATATATTTCTTTTAAAAATACAACACGAACATTTTTAGAGTTTTAAATAAAATTTACTTAATCACGTTCCAAGTTAGCAAGTACATTTTTTTTAAACCAGAAGATTCAAAATGGCATAAATCGTTTAAATCGCTGCTCCTGGAACAACTGTGTGCTCCATTACTGGCGTTTAGACCATTCATTGTGCGGCAATTAGCTGATCCAACTAGAGTTTTATAGTCCTAGTGCTAGCTGGACTAGATTTATTCGTTTGTGTTAACTTTTAATATAAAAAAACAGGATGTATGCAAGTATTTACGCGCTATAAATTTTCTGGAATCGTCTGCGACTAATTAAGTTGGAGACCATTAAAGCTCTCTGAGTCTTGTACTCTGCATACGTGAGACAGTTGTTTCAGGAAATATACTCCGATCCTTTAATAATACATGAAGTAATAAATATAATATAATAGATATAATTTAGTTTAATATTTTGGATTATGAAATTAATAACGTAAGTCAGAATTGTCATGCTATAACACTGACAAAGAACATCCATGTATCTAGATAAATACAAAATAACAAATAAGAACAACTTAGCTATATTATGATGACTATTCCATGACTTTACCTCTACAAGTAGACTAAATTTAATCATACGATCATAAAAAATAGTTTGCACTTGACTATGTAGAATGTATGTACCTAGATATTCGGTTATAAACACTTTGTCGACCTTGACCGAAACTTGGACTCGATCTATTGATTGATCATTTGTGACTCTAAAATCGAATTTCACGACAACTTTATCTTAACTTATTGTATCAGAATCAATCGTAGAACCTACCAATTTTAAACTATTTTCCACCGCAATTTCACTTCACATTTTATCTTTTTCACGTGGTGTTAAATCACCCAAAAACCCCATGATAACACGTGTTTATTTATTTGAAATATCCAACCCTGTAAATATTATACCCGATTTCCCTTACTCTAACCAAAAAGTACATACTTTCTGCACCGCCCTCTTACATCTCTTCTTCTGCATCGCCCTCTTCATTACATCAAGCTTGTATTTCCAAAACTCTTTCTTAGTAGGTACCTATACCTACTTGCCTATATTTTAAAATGAAGTTTTATCCAATATTTTAAGTTACAGGTCCAATCAGTTTTATCTGTGCTTTGGTAAAATCATTCAATTTTATTTATATGAAGGTAAGGATTAGGTACTATAAGTACCCAACCAACAAAGTATCTATACCCTATAGGGATAATCAAGATCGAGCGCACCTTATACTTAATCGATTTCAAATTATTACGAACACCGAAGAAATTCTCAAATGCCGTTAGATCAGATATTGCCAACATTTTATGTCAAAATTTATTTTTAATAAGAATGCCTCGTACTATTATGTTTGTAAAATCTTAGTATATAATCTAAAATATGCAATACGCAAATATCTACTTTTAATTCATATAATTATTAAACTTGTTAATTAATATTATAATTAGGTACTTACACAATTTTTACTTTTATTCTATTCTATTGTTTGTCTTATTTATTACAAAAAAAAACCTAAAAATATATTTTAGTTTTTTTACGTCAATAAAATAACAATAATAAACCGCAAAATTGTTGCGCACCCCTATCACTTTTGCGATAACTGTCATCGGAAAACCATCGTCAACCTCGTCCGTCGTGCATTGTCTAATCTCCGCCCCGAGTTGGTTCTCGTTATATCTTAGTTTTCTATACTAATTAATATCTTTACCAAAACCTATCGTCTTTATTATACATAGGTACATGTCTGTCTAACTAGACCAAGAAAAAGAGGTTAAATCCTATATACACTAGTAAAATACATAACCTTAATAGCTGTTGCTTCTGGTTGAACCCATGTGAATATCGAGATTTTTTCGGGATAGAAAATATCACAAAATACTTTTTCGGAACTTGATTTTGTTTACCGAAATTGATGTAGATTGTCGATCCTTTGATTATTTTGTAAACGTTAATTTAATTTAGCTTCCGCTCGCGTTCCAAATTTTAAGTTTACCACGGACGATCGTTACCATGTACCTACTAAGCAAGTACAATGGAAACAAATCGAGATGAGTCTTAAAACAAACTAGGCTCGAGGCGAGAGGCGTGTCCATCCGTGCGCTTACACTGCGGTAAAGCACGCGCCTCGGCCTAGGCAATAAGTTTATGGCAATTGTTTGCGACCGCTATATAAGTATATAGTACTTACTAGCTCTGCCGCGCGGTTTCACCTGCGTGAGTTTTGAAATCCCCGCAGGAACTCCAAAAAAAATGAAAGAATTCATATTCTTCTCCTCCTTACAAAAACAAACACAACAAATCAAGGAACATAGTTCCAAAAAGAATAAGCGAAATTGGTCCAGCGGTTCACGCGTTATACCGTGACCAAGAGAAATAGGGATTCATTTTTATATCTAGATATATAGACAAGATTTTGCAGAAAAAACTGTATAAATACTTAAAATGGAAAGGACTGAAAATAACGCTGTTTTGTATCTGTGTATTATTCACATTGAAATATAATAAAATAACATTGGTTATGAATAACGAATAGGTACAATCGATTAGATTTCACATAGAGATAACAATTAAAAAAGTAAACATTCGATTAAACAGAAACACAACACCTCTCGATCATTGGGGCGCGGCGAGTCCATTTATAAGCGCAAACTTAATGAATCGTCCGCGATAAAACAGTCGTATGTTATATTTAACAAGGTGAGTAATAAACAACAATTAAGTACACTGTCTCTGTAGCTATCCTTTTTTGTTATAGCCACATTATTGTACCTATCAACTACCCATCACCAGTGAAATACATAAAAATGACAGTTGAACGTGATAGAAATCGCACGTGAGCGTAACGTGGGGGCTTTGAGGAGCGTTCGAGGAAACTAGTGCGTTGTCATTTAGTTAATTGAAACCTCACGTTAGCTGATATTATGCGGATTATAACCAGTGTGTCAAGTAGGCGGTACATAAGTGCAATCACTAATCAAGATGCAGCTGCCGCTTGCCACCTGCATTTCTGATAGGTACTCATTTACGTAAGTGCTCAGAGTTCACTTACCGCACATATTTACTTCTCGAGCATACCGTATGTTCGGCACATATGAAAGAAATTTTGCTTATGATGAAAGTCATGTGACTAGGTATAAGGGTAAGAAACTTAAAATTTAATAGATATGTCGGGTGAGGAAGACCAAAGAAACTACTGACCGAGGCCTATGGCGTTTTGATTTCATAAAATATATTAAATGAACTAAACCTCTAATATTAAGTTACAATTTTACTATGTTAAATGTTAAGAATATTGTAACAATATATTTGTTGTATTGATACATATATAATTACAGTTACATTTTATTGTTATATACGTCTTTCCGTTTAATAGTGGAATTTTGGTTGAACGTGTACTTTACCTACTCATCAGTTAATAAATAAAGTCGTTGAGAAAACATTCTTGTATAGAAATTCCTCAATGCATCAGTTGCGATTTGCGAGTCGTGAGCAAATCGAATTAAACTGCTCGTATTCACTGACTGAAAAAAAATCGTTCCTTAACACGCATGTATAACAATGCCTGTTATTAAAAAATATGGTGATAAAGAACATATAATTTGTTCCTTAATTAATGCAAGACTGTGTGACCGGCGTGAGGGAAGCTTTTCATTTCGCATGTAGAAACTACACATCATGTTTGAACACACACATATCACTTACGTAGATTGCGGCGCGATAAAATGGTAAAAGTTCTTTGTGTAATTAATTGTGACTAATTGTGAATTATTTAAGTGCACGTATCAGGTGTACAATCCGGTAAACTTTATTAGGGAAATTAAGCAATTATTGAATTATGTGTAACAAGATAAGACGACATGTGTAATGAGAGTTCGTTTTGAGCACGCAACCTATTAAAGTTCCAAAAACTATAGCTACGTTTTTGAGACGTTGCACACAATTTTTATAACTTAAGAAATATCCTAGTAATATTGAGGTATTAAAAATGTGAGTTCATAAGATTTTTGGACGTTTATTAAGTACTCATAAACGACCAAAAAAATTGAAGACAGTTTGGTTTGGTTTCAAAATTTACGCGGGCGAAGTCGCAGTGGAATAAATAACTAATGGGTGCATAAAGATGAATGAACCTTAACTCGTACCTAAGTATAGCTTTAAATGTAGGTATAACGAGGCTGACATAACGTAAAAATGGGCTTCATTAGACGTGATACGCACACGCACAATCCTCATTTAGGTGAAGATCAGTGAGTAAGTGGCAGACGAGTGACGTTGCAATAGGCTTTTCGAGCCCAGCCCGCTCGAGCTCTTTGACCGCAGGCGGATGCCGGCTACCTTTTAAGGTTGATGCTCCACTAGCGGAGCGGAGACACGGAGTGGAGACTTGCAGACTTAGACTGATACGATTGTTTAAAGCAGAGGGGATATCAAACGATTTACCTGCAAGTCTCCTCTATTATTTGCTCTGCCGTTATTACAATAGATTGTAAACTATATTTTGATCAAAAATATGGTTGGATATTGGACAAAATATCTAAATTTTATTGGTCCGCGGCCGTCATTGCGCAATTAGAGTGAGCGGGCATGAGTGTGTCGACGTGCGTATCTTGGTAAGGAAGCAACGCCTTCAGTGGCCATAACTTTGTGCCATTTTGGTCCATGGTTAATCACTCAACAAATCAATATTTATGTAGATATATAAAAATGAATCCCTATTTCCCTTGGTCACGGCATCACGCGTGAACATTTGGACTGATCACCATGAAATTTTGCATACACGTTGTCAGGGGTATACAGAGAAGGAAAACATAGTGCCAAAAAAATTAATATGCTGACTAGCTTGACCCCGTGGTTTCACCCGCGGTAATTTTGAAGTTCCCGCGGGAATTCCAGCATAAAAAGTACCCTATGTCCTTCTCTGTACCCCTGACAACGTGCATGCTAAATTTCATCCAAATCCTTTCAGCCGTTTTTGCGTGATTGAGTAAGAAACATCCAAACATCCAAACATCCACACTTTCACATTTATAATATTAGTAGGATAGTAAGGATTCTTTTAATACGTTTGGACTTTGGGGTGTATACTAAGAGTACCTAACTTTGTTTATAATACGTGCCTTCAGATAGGTGAGCCGGGGGTCGCGCGTGCGGCCCTCCGGTCGCTTCGCGGCGAGCATGCGTCGTCGTGACCGTGCGCGCGCGTTCGTCACGCCGCGATCTGCGCCCGCGCCGAGCCGCACTATTTTATCGCATTAATTATTTGGAAAAGGATTCCCGTAGAGCCAACATTCCTAGTCTCGAGCTTGTCAGTTGTGGGAATATCGTGCCTAAGTTTAACCTATGACTATGTGAATTTTATCTTCACTTACCTACGTACCTATGCCTGCCTGCCTGCTCATGAATAAAATAATGTTGTGCCATTTTGTATCTTAACTCTTTTTCAAAGCCGTGAAAACCAGATCAATACTTTGATAGATTTATTATCTACTATAGGTACTCATTGTTCCTGACGCACTAAAACGAATGACGCTCAACACTATATACTAATACAAGGATTAAAATACGATTTTTCCCATTCTAAGTTCAAAGTTATAATTTACCAAATACATAGCTATTACTGTGGATCTACCCGGGATTAAAGTATCCTGTTACGCACTATTATATGGCTTTCATTAAGTGAAATATTTTGTTGATTGGTTTAATAGCTCCAGTGATTACCTTAAAATAACTTTTCTACATAAGTACAATGAAACAAACACAGCTATACAAAATTTATAGTTACCCCACAAAGTAGGTACCTACTACCTATTAGCTAGCTATTAAAAGCATTAATCCTTAGGTATTAGACCTACTATTTATAAATGCGTAGGTGAGTTTGTTTATTACGCTCTATCACGCCTCAACAGCTCAACGGATCATCATGAAATGTTGCATACATGTTGTTAGGGATACAGAGAAAGACATACGGTAATTTTTCCCCGGAATTCCCTCGAGGACTCCGAAATCACCGTGGGTGAAACTGCATTATACTACACAGAAAGGATTTTCATGCGGTTTTGACCAATAGATAGAGTGATTCATGAGGAAGATTTGTATATATAGTTTATCCTGGAATACCCACAGGAACTCCGAAATTACCATGGACGAAACCGCGGGAGACAGCTAGTTACCTATCTTTTAAACGTTACTAATTTTCCGCTAAGAAATTACCTAGGTACCCCAAATAGTATTTTGAAAAGTTAATACCTATCGGCTGTTTATGCCTAGACCTTACAAATAAATAACAATTTTAGTAATTCCCAAAAAGACTAAAAACCTTCGAAAAACCTGTTCTTATTCTATTTAGGTAAATTGTACTAATACGAGCGACCCGATTAGCGCAATGGTCACCATGCCTGCCCGCCATGGAGGACGACTAATCAAGAGGTTCCGGGTTCGATTCCCGGTGGGGGTGGACTTTGTGTGATGAACACAGGTTTCCATTTTCCAGTCTGGGTGTGTATATATATCTATAGTATAATATATATGTAATAATATGTATAGTATATACCACGTTTGCTGTGTGTTGTGACATGGATTATTATTATTATTATTATACAGAGGAAAGATTTGTATTTTTGTTTGTTTGTATAAAATACTGGACCGATTACAAAAATCCTTTCACCATTAGAATGCTACATTATCCCTGAGTAACATTGGCTATATTGTAACCGGGAATTTCCGCGGGATCTCTGAAATTACCACGGGTGAAACCACGGAGAACAGCTAGTAAAGTATATATAATGTAACTATCTATTCTATTCCAATGTATGTACCTACTTGTAGTTCGCAAAAAAAAGTTACCATTTAAAATGATTAAAAAAATCCATAGGTAGGTAGGTACTGACTTAGCTCTTGCCTAGGTCTGAACTTTTATATTCTATAGCGAAAAACTATTACCCTACTATCATAATTATCCTGAAATGCCGTAAATGGGAAGTGTACAGAAGCGACGCTATTCGCCAAATATGGGTACACGACACGAGTATAATCTCAGCTTTCTCATTTTACAATAATATAAAAGCTACTTATAGGTACGTATATCGCTGTTACGTATACCTACCTATTTTTTACTCAGTATAGTACAGTCTGTTAGCCTATAAATCCTATCAATGACTTATAAGACCTAAAATAATTCGAAGTCTTGAAAGTATGTTTGTTTATTTCGTGCATTGACTTTGGTTTATTTTATTTATCTACACTCTACAGTGAAACCTGGATAAGTGGGATCCGAAGGGATTAATATTTTTTTATCACTTATAGAGACTTTTCATTTACCCAGTTCCCTAAATAGGCAGGTTAACATGACAACTGTTTATTTAGGTATAAAGAGTCTCACTATGAGAGGTCAAAATGTACCAATTTTTGTTTGTAAACAAACGCGTCATAACTTGGCTAAACCTGATTAATATATTGTCCCATTTATACAGACTACAACAAGCTAAAAAGTTCTAGTTATAGAAGTAAATATCGCAAAAATTTAAGAAATCAAGTCCCAATAACAAAGGTACCTATATCAATGCAAAAGTTTCGGGACCTCATTTTTACCAATAACAGAGGTTTCTCACATATTCAGGGCCCACATATCCTGGTTTCACTGTATATCTATTCTGTAAGTCTAAAACGTCTCAATTTTATAAGAAAAGCAATAAATCTAACGCACTGCATAAATATATGGACACAAAAAATGAGCTGGTGTCGAAAATGAGCGACGCCATAAAGACGCGACTTGGGGCTTTATTTGTTTTTTATTATTTATGCACAATACGTACCAATGGCGAACTCATTCCTTGCGGCTTTCTCTTCCAGTAAGCCATTGGGTGGAGCTTTACCTACCTACTTGAGTATATATTCTAAACTAGCTGTTCCTCGCGGTTTCAAACGCGTTTATTTCAGAGTTCCCGCTGGATTTGGGGATAAAAGTGCTCTATGTCCTTTTCTGTACCCTCGATAACGTATATCGAAATTCCATGATGATCCATTGAGTGGTTAAAGCATGAAAGCTTAACTAACAAACCAAAAATAAACTCACATTCGCATTTATAATATAAAAAAGGATTAACGTATACCTACATGAAAGCATGAATTAGCGATCGTTTCAAATCACATATTATCACACTAGCTGTGCCCCGCGGTTTCACCCGCCTGAAAAGTTTTTATGTAACAACTTTTTTTTCCGACATCTGATTTGAATGAAACAAAGCCTATATGCAGCTCCAGGCTAAGTTTAATCTTCCTGTGAAAACCACATGACACTCAATTCAGTAGATTCGTAGATTATCGTGAATAGACAGACAGACAGACAAAAAAGAATTTTTAAAAACTTTTTTTGTGGTTGGTTACTCTTCCTTTATCGCCCTTTGTCAATTTTTTCTTAAAAATATTCAATGTACAGAATTGCGGATTCTACTTTTTTACTATAGTATAGATTTTTTTATCGCACACACTATAGTTTTTCATTCCTATTTCACTGTGGTACCTACACAGAGTAATTCAAATTTTGTAAATATGCATTTTATTGCCAACAAATCGCAATTGAACGTAGAAAATGTAAATTATCCGGGTTTCCAGTGTGGTCATAAAGCGATATCGTATATCCGCGGATCATTTCACCCGGTCGTACTCCGAGTTCGTTTGAAATATCGCTGTACGACCGGCGACTGCGAGCGACCGCTCACAGCATTCGCGTTCGTCTCTCGAACAGCGGAGACTAGACGCAACGATAATAATCATAAAGTCGAGACACACGACTTGTTTTATGAAGCACCTACACTTACCCATTGTTCGTCTTCTCTTTACATCAAAATAATATTTGAAAAGTTTCAATAGCTATTAATTATTATTATAATAATAAGATAGACTTACATAATGTATCCTACTTGAAATTATATTGCATTATAATGTCAAATAAATAAAAAGTAACTTCTAAATGTTAATAAACTAAAACTAAACTTAACCTAACCTAAAATAAAGCTAAAATATATTATTATAAGGAGTCCCTTTAGGCAAGGTTCCGAAGATACTGGCAGCGTTCCCCCTTTGAATAGCTAGGCTAATTCTTTGTCCGAGGTAGCTACTAGCTCTTCGGTCTCCTGTGATGTCGACTAACCTTTTTGCTATTTCCTTAAAAAGCCTTATAGCGCTAGGACCCCACGGACCAAGGGTCTCGACACCGAATGGGACAAAATCATATTCAGGGCCTAGACCCCTGTATTTGCGTGCTTTAGTATTTTCACCCGTTTCGCAGGCCGCACCAGCTCTGTTGTTGGTTTCATGTGGATGGGAAGGGGCCAGGGTGTCTGAACAAGTTGCATCCCATACCAGCACCCGCCCTATCTTCCATGGAATCAAACTCATTCCGTCCGGTCTCTTGCCATCGTCTCTTGCAATACCAGTGGGCTCAAGTAGACTTGGCACATTGACGGTGGCAAGGGACCAGCGTATGATATCGTTAAATGCGGCATGTCTCGAGAAGCGGCCTGCACTTTTTTGGCATGACAGTCCGTGATGTCCTAGCTTGTCGACATCACTGCCACAGGGACATTTATGAGGAGTGCAGACCGCATCCTACTTATATTCTAATTTTACCTGCCTATTCTCAATACCATCTTAACAAAAAAGAAAATTAGATTTCTCGTACCTACATCTATACTTAAAATATAACTAAAAAATCTAATTTTAATAGCAGTACCCAATCTTCAAAACATATTTACGGTGAGAACATAACATGTTTCAGATAATGTGGACATTGAATGTTATTAGATATAACTTATCGCGTTACGTTAGTGTTTTTTCTTTTGTTATTTTTAAAAGTACAACGTCGCTGCCGCAGCTAGTAAAACGTCCTCTCAGCGACGATATTGTGAATAGCATAGAAGAACGAGAAATGACAATGGTTATATAACATAAAACATTGTTACCTATATTGCATTGTTATTCTAATGTGTACAGTCTAATTTTATATTGCAATGTTAAATAACAAGGTTACATAATGTCGACGTGTTATATAACACAAGTCATCTAAAACGTTCCATAATCTGTACACACCCTTAGAATCAAACGGAGGCGAACTTTACTATTCCTATCATATAAAAAGGCAAGTAGGTATACTTAATTCATACGGAGAACACGGTGAACGCAACTAATTAGCACGTAGTTTTCCTTTTGCCCCTCTAGTATAATAAGGTTTTAACTTAATTCGTATAAACTTACAAGCGTAAGTACACTAAAGTAACCCAATATAAAACCTACGATGGATACCAATGTACTTATATGAAGCAATGTATGACACATTTTGTTAGTTTCTAAATTTCTAAAATGCCTGAGTGTCGGGCAAAACTTGGTTAGAACGAAGTTTTTTCCGTATTAAACTAAGACCGTTATGTCGGCCGTTATGTGTAAAAAAGGGCAAAAAAAAACATTTAGAAAAAAATACATTTGCTTTGTTTTTCAGTAGAGTCGTATGACGCCGTGACGGAAAATAAATTTTTACTCCCATTCGTAAGGTGCGATAAAGAACTTCGCTCCAAAAAAAACTTAGTAGGTATCACTTATATTAACTTTAGTAATTTTTATTTCTTTTGAAAAAAAGAAAATATGCCCGATATGTTTAGTGCAGCCGGGAATGAGCGATCTACGACGCGACGTAGCGCGTAGCGCGTAGGTCTACGCCCGGCCGTTGACCCTAGCCTGCCGCCACCAAATTCACATGTACCCGTCTGAACTTACACCCCCACCCTTTTTGACGGGGTGAAGTGTAATGCACTCTGATCCTACCTTTAAATATTATAAGTATATAAATTAAATGAGATACTTATATTACTTCAAATAATAATTAATCTAAAGTCGCTCCACATTTTAAAGCATTTTAATAGCACGTTGGTTGCTATTTCGTTCATTTTTTAATATCTATAGGAAAGTTGCTAAATCACATCTATATAAATTGTGTCTTTATTATCTTTGCGTGCATACTCGATGCTAATACTTCACAAGAATTTTGCTACTCGTATTTGAATAACATACACAC
Organism: Zygaena filipendulae; assembly: GCA_907165275.2. Classification (NCBI taxonomy): domain Eukaryota; kingdom Metazoa; phylum Arthropoda; class Insecta; order Lepidoptera; family Zygaenidae; genus Zygaena; species Zygaena filipendulae. The sequence continues at coordinate 6,660,463 of OU015657.1, forward strand.
ACAATAAATCCTTTATTCTTACCGGGAACTAGCGTTCGACCGTACCGTAGCAATTTTGAAGTTTTATTTGAGGTATGTATCTAAAATTATTAATGCAAAAAAACCTACATTAATGCAAAAAAACCTACTTTACAAATAGCAGAGAAACTATCAAAAGTTTGTTATGATATCGATACGATCACAAACACGATCGTGAAATACTGTGATCGATCATTATAATGCTCTTATCGTTACTTCTATCGATTTGGTCCTCCGACGCGATAGATTATCCTTTAGTTTCCTTTTTCCTTTTGGGAGCGTCGACCGTCGGCTGCGATGGGCCGTTGGGCCGGCGCGAGGGTGAAGCGACCCGATGCAGCGAAGGCTCTACGGACCGTCGCCGCGCCGACGCGACGTCATTGCCCTGTCAACCGAACAATACTACTATACTAACCAAACGGTACACCTACTAACCAAAACGAAATAGAAGCCACTTGAGGTCGACGAACGCCAGTTTCTGTTACTTTTTGCTTTTGGGCGTATTATATTAACGACGTAGGTATATATCGGTGTTCGAAATGGTTTCACTTTTGGTTCTTTTTGGAAGAGAAGTTATGAAGTGTTTTGTATACGGTGTTATATGTAATTCATTCAAAGGTACGTAGCCACGTATCCCCTACTATATCGGAGCTACGTGAGCGCGCTTTGTGTTGGTCCAGCTATACCTAGTTTATCAATTTTGTAATAATACGTTGGGCGAAGAAAATATAACGGCATAACACTTTTGGTTGTTCTTAAACCATAAGTTAAACTAGGTATATCTAGATATACATCATTCATGTCGCACCACGTGAGCTGCGATCCGACTGACCCACAGAACAGAAAATAACAGATAGAAGGGACATCAACTTGGTTTAGTATGAAAACAGATGAAAACCAGTGTTCATTGTGTAATTTTCACCCACAAAAGTATTCATCAAGAACTAAAACATTCATTAACGTAAAGAAATTTATTAAACGCTATATGGTTATGTTTTCACTTAGTCTGCACTGTTTTCAAACTCACAGTTTTGGAAATATTGTGGTGATTCTATACTTGAGATCAGAGTCATACTCTTGACGTACCTAATCGTGTTATGATCATATCTAACTCAAATCGAAATGATGAGATCGAAACGGAATCAAATTTTGTTGCTTTTGAAGCTTTGTGATCGTGTCTCTATTGAATTTATCTGTCTTTGTCGAATATCTGGTTCACCGAGCTTCGCTCGTTGTGTATAGCGCCATCTGTTCTAACGTAGAAAAACAAACACTCATTTTTCATTACCTGAAAACCGGATAAAATGAAGTTTTCTAAAAATTAAACCTAGCTAGATCGATTAATCACCGATCGATAAACCCCCTGCATACCAAATTTCATGGAAATCGTTGAAGCTGTTTCCAAGATTCAGATTATATATAGATATACACAAAATTTGCTCGTTTAAAGATAATAAATAGATAGATTTCAATACAGGAGTCGTGGTTATTGACTTATAGACATCATCTTTAGACATTAACACAATTCCAAATACGATTTGATTTCGATCTCAAAAGAATGTACCTACTAAATAGACATCGAAGTCAAATCTAAATTGAAATCAGCCTGAAATCATTTTCAAAAGAGAAGGGAACAATATTCGTATTCCAAATTCAAAACTCGTTATCGTTATCTACAGATCGCGCAGCTCTATATACGTTAGTGCGCCTAAGATATAAGATATAATTTTTTTTTTTTTTTTACAAAAGTTTCACTTTTTCCGCGTGTACACACTGATATACGCACCCATTTTTAAAGTATACATCTGTAACTCTAAAACAAGTGGGACACGAAGCCAGCGAGAAACGCAAACCCATTATGTATATATAATTGTAATTAATTAAAGGGAACAAGAATATTGCCTGCAGCTATTGAATTTCTGCAGTAAACAAAACACGGTGCGTCATAACAAATTTCTGAAGCTCTAGCTTACTTCGTGCAAGCCCACGAGACCGAGGCAGTGGGGGCCGCCCACCGGCCCTCGCCTTCCCCCTTAACTACGAGTGCCACCCCCTCCTATTTCCCACGCAACGACCTTTGCGCCTCAGCGATGCACTTTGACAGACTTTAACTAATTCAATAGATGGACTCGGTGTGTTCTGCTGTTTTCGTTATGTATTATGTAAAGAATTATTTTATCTAACAAAGATTATTAATGAAAAATTATAAAGACTATTTTATTTCAGTATGTAGGTGTAATATGGTACTAGCGAAAAAATAAATATAATGATATTGTATCATTTTGCTCACATGTAAATAAAACTAAAATCGCGCAAAATCTCGCAACTATGCAAATTAATAATTATATGAACATCAATTATAATTAATGTAATTTATTTATATTATTCTAATATACGTAAATTATTATAATATATATAATAATATCTAGTTAATTCGAAATAATTCTTGGAAACACTAGACACAGATATGACAATATATAATTAAGTACATATATGTACTCTACTGCTACAATAGCCGGTTGACAATAGGTACCTACCTACCTATGGGTATTGTTTATGTAGCCGGTAGGTATAGGTAGATAAAGTAATAAACGTCAATTCGTAAAGAACTACATATTTTACTTACAATAACAGCGTAAGTACAATAAGTATTATAATTACAGATACCTACTGTGTAGTGTGTAGTAGGTAAGTACGGTAGCGAATTATCTCGTGTCCACATAACGAAGCATTACGAAACAAGGTGAACGGTACGTGTGGCAAGGTGCGGCGGGCGGCGCTCGGGTGGGCCTAGGGGTGGCTGTCTTGTTTTGGTCTATTTGGCCCTAGGACGGCCCCACAAAGACGTCGACCGATCCGCACACTAATTCAGCGGAGATCGATAGTGCACGTAGCACGTAGTTAGACGTATTACGTATCTACCTACATAACTACCTACACTATTTCACGTCTACCTCAAATGTTCTGATAAACAATAAGATACTTGCATGAAATTTATAATAAGAAATTGTGTCAATATTTCAAAAATAGAGCCGAAAAAGGCTTAATCGTGAAAGATTTACTAAAAAATTATCAATAGTTTCCAAAATATTCAACTTTTTATTTTGTGAAACGGAACGTTGCAAAGAAACACCAATCACAGCCATGCATAACATGTTACGTCACTTGTATTTTTTTAGGAAAAATTTACCCCTTTCAGGGAAGGCAAAAGAAACTAAGTGCATACAGTCAACACATATTTTGCTTTTTCTGAAGTTTTTTTACTTTAAAATGCATTGGTAAGATGCATTTTGATTCTTTACTGGAACCTTTTAAAGGAACCTGACACAGAAACTTTAATTTGGCTTTTGGACATTGAAGTTACTTATCTGTCAGTGTCACATGACGCTGTCAAAACGACAGTGACATCTCACACACATTCACTCATTCACATAAGGCGTAATTTTTATCTAGTGACGTCATTCTGCGTTTTGGAGGTAAGGTCAAAAGTAGGAACTTTGAAATGCTTTATTAAATTAATTTATGCATATATATTTTTTCTTTTTCTTGCTTTGTTTAAGTAGGCCATATATCTTTAAAATAGACTGAAAAGAAAACATGCAAGTAGGTACCCTATTATTATTATTTTAATATAATTTATAATTCTGCGTTAATTTTAACCAAGCGTCTAATTGAATCTTTACTTCCTTATTAGATTAGCATAGTTTTGTTTCTTTGTAATAACACAAGGACAAAATGAACTAACATTTTGATCATCATATTATAACGTCATAGATAATTTTTTTTATACGTACGGACTACTTGACTACTTTTTAAACTTACCTAATATCTAAATATTCGGTGGCTTTGAGTGAAACTCGTTTCGAACTTACGAGAAGTACCTATCACTAGTCTGCACTCTGCAGGACAGTAAAATAAAATTCATATCTATTTTAATAACACCTACCTAATGTTTTAATTATACTGCAGCTGGTAGCGTAAGTAGGTACCTACCTAGGTACTTATATAAAACAAAAGTGGCTGCTTTTTATTTCTAAACATTGAAAAGTTTTTGCACTCCGTGGCATACAGGTCTATATACTTGCCAAACATTTCAGTATAGAAACTTTAAAAACAATTTTTGTAGAATCTAGGTACCTACCTTACTCATACCTATAACTACCTATTAATATTGGATCATTTTTACCAGAGCAGAGTTAAACCGTAAAAAACCAAACCAAATTTTGAACAAAAAACCGGCAGGCAGCGGCACGTTATTCTCTGTAGGCACGTTCCAAAATTGGAAATTGCAACAAAGAGACGTCAAAGAAATCAGGCGATGTACGTACGCGTGCAAGCCAGCATAAAGAGCGCGCTGCACGGCCGAGGAGCCTCGTGCGTCCATTACCCCCTCGCCCGGTGGGGGTGGGAGCTGCCGAAAGTACGGGGAGGCAGGCGTCTCGCTCGCACACCAGAAGATGCATCAAGTGCCTGTATGCAATCACACTACTGCTGAAATGTCAACGTCGAAGTACAAAGGGTATATAATTCGTTTAGCTATTATCATCTGTTTGGTTTAAAAAACGTATCGCAGATATTGTAAATGCAAAAAGTTTTCTAGTTAAAGTCTAAGCTATTTGATACGCTAATAGCTTAGACTTTAACTAAAAAAACTCAAAAAAAATCAAAATATAGTAAAGTTTGAAAGTTTTTAAAAAATATATTTGGAAACCGCTTCACAACAGTTGACGTAGACCGTACCGAGTACCGAAAAACACACAAATTGAATTTCTCCTCATTTTCTTCAGTCGGTTAATCTCTTATTTGAAAACAATTTGTTTTTTTAACTCATTATTTTATGCATTTCCTAGGAACGTCTATATCTATCTACCTTAAATAATTACATCTCAAGTCACAACTCACAACCGATAACCAATTTCCTGCACTGATAAATCGCGTTGTGTAAATAATGTTCACGTTGATCGAATATATTTTTAATCTTGTTTCCTTATATGATACTAGCTGACCCTCGCGGTTTCACCCGCGGTAATTTCGGAGTTCCCGCGGGAATTCCGGGATAAAAAGTATCCTATGTCAATAGATCCATAGATTACAACCTCACAAACTTCGGAGTTCTCGCGGGAATTTCGGGAGTTTTAATTTTTTTTGTTAAAAATTTGTTTATTTCTCGCTTTTAAGTGACTTAGTTCGTAATTTCTCTAAGTTACAATAGCCTAATGTCAACTGCTCATCACCTTTTACAAAATATTGCTTTTCCCGACGCAGGGACGTTAATTGTCGAGGAGTTCTCCTGGTATATCATCATCAGTTCCACTTCACCATATACATTGTGACGAGCATAAATTGTTTAGAAACCATATTAAAGTTAACGAATCGGAATCCGTGAAATACATATTATTGTTGAGTAGTTCCGATGACCATCTGTGGTCTTCATCATCAGTTCCACTTCTTAAAATTTTGCTTTTCAAAAGTAAATGAACGATTTACTATAAAAAATACCCAAATCGCTATAGGTGTGCCTATAATTTTTGAAGAGTTCCCTCGATTTCTCCAAGATCCCATCATCAGATCTGGACTTGGTGGCAACGGGAACTAATTGGAAGTATACCGTTTCAAACAAAAAAGAATTTATCAAATCGGTCCAACCGTCTTCGAGTAATCGGTGAACATACATAAAAAAAAAACATACATACAATCGAACATAGAACCTCCTCCTTTTTGGAAGTCGGTTAAAAAATAATAATTTTAATTTATCTATTTTTTTGTTTAGTAAATATGCCCACCGTCTTCAGGCGGAGATTAATTACATTGGCGTCTGTTGCATTTGGAACTTGATTGTGGCGAGGTGGTCGATGACAGTCTTTTTTTTATTTGCTATTCTGTACTATTATTTAGGTCAGTAGTGATACGCAAATATACTGTTGATTTAATTATTCTATTATAACATTTATTCTTAATTTAGTTTCCTTGTAGTACAAGTATAGTATAGTAGGTAATTATATTGTAAGTAGTGTATTATGGGAGAACTACAGTATTTATATTGTATACCAAATGTTAATGTCTATTTGTCTAATAATTATTTACTATTTTTACTATATATTTTTACTATAATTTATGTATTATATTTTTTTATTTTAAGTTGGTTTATTTACATTTACATATTTTATTCAAAGTTATTATGATAGTAGGTATAATAAATAAATAATATAATATTTTTAAAAAAAATAATAATATTTTTGCCTCTTGTTTTGTTACCCCCGTCCGTGCGTGACAGCGGGCTGCCAACTGAAAACCAGCGCAAGGTGTATCTACCTACCTGCACCTAGCTAATGCTGAGTTGGTGTCCCTTTCGGCAGAGCATGCAAGAGATATCATAATATTGTCTACACATTTTATATTAGTTAATGTTTATGTTCGTTTCTTTTTCTTGTGTGTTGTGCTGAAATAAAGGTATTTTCTTCTGCTTCTTCTTAATACCCATATCTCTGTGGTTTAGTCTCAAGCACAAGTTCCACAATTACCTATAGGTACCGAAACTATCTATCATTTCACTCAATAAATTCCGAAGCTGACACACACATAGATAGTTTTACAACGTGTTAATAAGTTAACTGAAAACTAGAAAGTACCTACCGAGTTTACTCAGAATCAACTAGCGAATCGATCGCACTATGTTTTAATATAGGTTATATTTTTTCATTTTTACTAGCCCATATCTAAATTATTTTTATCACAATATTAGGCGCGTACGCCGCCCGCAGCAAAAAAATTCGAACCGGTAGGTGCGGGCGCAGCGCTTGAAATTTCGTAGATAGGTAACCTCCATACTAATGTTTTTTTCGACATAAAATATATTTTAATCACACTATTGTTTATTTTTTTAAATGAGGTGTTTCAAATCAGGTGTTTTTAAATCAGGTTTTCAGTTAATATGTCAGTAAATTTAGTTACAATCCGAACCAAGATTAGGTACAAGTTAAATAGGTAGGTACAATCTTTATCAATCAGCCCTCGAACTCGAATGGTACAGATATTTATCATTTTGTGTTAAAATATTCATTGCATCATTATCTACCTATCTATTAATTTTATGACGAAAATATCGAATGCAAATCGAAAGATAACTTTTCATTATTTTTGAAATCGGGTATTAGGTAATCAGTAATCACTAATCACTAATTTCACAATACTACCTTTTCCTTTACGAAACATCAACAAGAAAGACTCATCGCAAGAGCTATGAGACTTATGAGAGCACACACTGGGTAGATTAAAATTACCAAAAACAAACAACATCCAACGCTCTGCGGCAACGTTAATAACGCTCACGTTGGCATCCATAGCTCTTTTCATTCGGTAGGAACTCGTGCAGCCTGTGTCAAAGCACGTAATTAGTATTTAGGAAGGTGGTAAGAAAGGCGAGGTCGTGGGCCAGACGTCGGGTATCGATCGGGCGACCTGCCCCACGCTCCACCACCCCCAGAGTGGGGGCCGGGAGCCACGCACATCGAGCCACCAATTGACACACTTACTAAGGTTGGTAATACTTGACACTCACGACGTTGCTTTAGTGCCTTTGGTCAGCGAAAGCCTGTGAGCTGGTCGTCCACGGTCCACTAGGGGAAAAGTTTCTCAAGTTAGCTGACACCAAAAGACTGTTTACATTGTTCATTTTATGCAAGCAAAATCATTTCACCTTCTTAGAGCAGTCATTGCAAATCCTATCTTATACGTACCTACCTACCTATCTATTAATAGGAATCTAAAAGAGGCAAAATTTGTATTTTTGTTTGTTTGTTACGATTTATCTCCAAAACTATTGGACAGATTTAAAAAATTCTTTCACAATTTAAATGCTACATTATCCCCGAGTAACAAAGGCTAAGTATAATATTGTAACTCGAAATTTCCGCGCACAGAATACTTTTTTAATGTTTCCGCGGGAACAGCTAGTACCTAATAGATAAAGTACATACATGTGGGTAAGACAATGTTTTAACTTTTTGTTACTAGCCCTTCCCCGCGGTTTCAGCCGCGGTTATTCCAGAGTTCCCACTGGAATTCCGGGATAAAAATTACCTTATCTCATAATGTACCCCTGACAACATGTATGCAAAAATTCATGATGATCGATAGAGCCGCGTGAAAGCGTAACAAACAAATAAAAACACACATTCGCATTTATAATAAAATTAATAAGGATAGTAGGTAGGTAGGTAGGTAACTGCATACAATCAGATAGGTACTGTAACGTCCCGGGGGCGGGAACGTTAACAAATTAAGCAATTGAATATAAAGATTTTCAAATTATTTTAATTAAAGATATTTTTATTTCAAAGCAAAACCATATTATTCTGATACAACAAATCGATTCTCGTCCTTTTATATCTAGAATCTATATTTATGACATTTCATTCAAATTCTAAATATTACTTACTTCTTCTAAATTTGTTTCCAACCAGTGTTGACATGGAGGTGAACAGCGTTCAACCTCTACATCCCTCCCGGTGGGGGGAAAAAAAAATTCTGATAAGAATTTTTTTTTAATCACAACGAAAAATATCACCCTACCTATGAGCAGATGATACAATATTCGGATAAGACTGTAGCTAACAGCTAGCTGGAACGAATATATTATTAAAACTAGTATCAACATTTACCATTTACAATATAAAAAAAAATCATTTAAGTCATTAAGCGACACTCGTTCCAACTCTAGACTGAAAAAACTGCTCAAAAAGTCAGTCCACATATCCATACCTAAACAATTAACCGAAAAGACAGTATAAAGTGAACATTGAAAATTTTAAAAATATTACCTACCTAAACTTATCATGACAAAAACAGTTAACAACCAGCCTCGCAAATTTACCGATACAATTCGTTAGAGTTAACAAGTTTCTCTAACTAACGGACTGTTTGACTAACTTATTTTCATCCTCTATTTGTCCTAACTATACTTCCGATCTTTTCCAAGTCACGAGCTGAAAATACAGACCATCCCTTTCTCTGTCAATCTCTAACTAAACTCCCCCTAAACCTGTAACATTCCATCGTGCGTGACTCCAACGCAGAGATCACCTACGCTACGCGACTATTGAGGTTGCACTCAGGACTACCACATAAACTCACCCATTATACAAATCAACCCAGAAAACGTAATTCTTAAATATTTTCTTTTTTTTTTTCGGTGTGTCAGTTTGTGCTCGTGGCTCAGCTTTATGTTGCACCTCTCAGATGCATTGATACTAGAACAAATTGCAGCATTAATACTCGTACAAAAGTAAGACATTGGCATGACACAGTTACAAAAATAAATGAATATTTTCAAACAAATTACTTATATTATACCTACATCATAAACGCAAATAAAACAATATTATCAATATTATTATTCTACAATTCAATTCACAGAAATTGACATTAGTGTCAAAAAAATACACACAAAGAATATAAGTATCATATTATTCTCAACCAAAAGGGTTTTAATCGGTTATGATGAACAACAATTCTTTGTCCATGTGCATTGGAGGTTTTCCTTATACGATAATTATTATTTGGCAAACATCTTATAATATGATACGGACCTTTATACTGATGGGATAACTTCCTAGCTGTTCCAGTGACTCTCTTCGGAGTATAAACCATTAACGGATTCTCACAAAATCTTTTAAAACTCAACTTTCGATCAAATTTCACTTGCTGTTTCACTTGAGCTTTACGTATACTTCTTAATGCTTTATTATTGTATAAATTATTCATCCTCCTTCGTACATCATGATTATTATTTCTAATAAACAAATCTTGAAACACATGACGACTACTCATTTCAATCCTACTTTTTATCTGTTTACAAAAGTCGTTATTTCGACTCTTTTCCCGTCGTTGTTCGTTTTCGAACCTCATCGCGTCTTTCTTGTATAACTCTATTCCATCGTCTAACGCTAACTCAACTACATTTTGGACCTTTTTGTCATCACAGTCTTCGTCTTTTTCATTTACGCTAAATTCCCTTGACTTATTCGCAATCTCATCCCCTGTAGTAATATTTATTGCGTGAGCAGTTTCACAAAGAAATATGTAATCATCTTTTAAAAGTTTTACGGTTCCATGATGGGGTTCACTTACCATCTGCATGGAACTTGGATCTTTCTGCGTTTCCTTTTTAGAAAACGGCACAATACATTTACCTAAATCGATGCACTTATCTCTAAAATTGACAATCGCCAAATTATCTGTAAGGAAATCTTGTCCTAAAATGACATCAGTTGCAAATTCATTTATCACTAAAAATGTTACACTAAAACTATTTGTTTCTATAATACAATCTAAACACACTTTACCAACAACTTTTAATCTATTACCATCAACTGCCTTAACTATAATATCATTTTCAATAGGATTTGGATTAATTTTAATTTTTTTACAAAATTCAAATGATATTCCGGATATTGAAGCACCCGAATCTATTAACGCAATGACGTTTTCTCCGTTTATTGTAGTTTTCACACTCGGCAAGGTTTCTTCATCTTCTAATTTCATTCTTGTGTGATCTTCTACACCATCTGCCATCTGGTTTACGGGTCGGAAGTTTTGGGGCCTTTGGCTCCTTAAGTTGTAGGGTGGACGTCTCTCTCCTGCATTCGTTCGTTCGTTCGTTCTTTCGGCGGGAATTGTTTGCGGCTTTGACCTCCAGGATAGTCCAGGTGTAGTTTCGTACGTAGAAGGTGGGATTGAGGACACGCGCGGCACTTGAAACCCTTGGTGAGGCCCGCGACAATCGCCACTAGATGGCGGACCCGGTAAAATTTCGTTCAGAGGCCCCCTCAACTTGATTGGTAGATTTACTACTTCTCTATCTTTTTTGAAAATATCTTCGGACTGAAGTAATGACAGTTTTAATTCTTTTACACTATTAAAAAATTGTAAAGCGAGTCTATTTTTGAAATAATATGAAACGTTGCTCAAAAATTGCTGAATGATAATTTTATCGCTGTTTATTCCAGCTTTAGTGGCTAGTCCTTCAAGTCTATATAAAAAATCAATCGCTGATTCATTTGCATCTTGCTTAGCATAGTAAAAATTTGCAGTGTGATCCTGTATGGTAGAAAATTCTTCTAGGAATGCTGCTTTTAGCGCTTTGTATGATATTGGTTCAATGGTAATGCGGCGATAAAAATGTGACGCGGCACCCGTTAAATAAGCCGAAATTATAATTGTTTTTGTGTCGTCTGCCCAATTATTGATTACCGCAATCGTTTCAAATTGCTTAAAAAAGTCATGGCAATCCGACCGTCCGGTATATTTTGCCATTTTAAAATTATCTAAGTATCTCGAATATTTATATAAAATTTTACTTAACTTTTACTGATGAGTATTTCCCAGCAATCGACGTGCAGTTTTATCTTCTGCTCGTCTTTGTCAGCTTAGCGGCTGATCTCTTCCGTCTTCTTCTTTTCTGAAAATGATAATTTATTTAGTATTTTGAATACGGCGCCTCTCCTATGTAAGGTTCGAGGCTACCCGGCGCCTCCACCATGTAACGTCCCGGGGGCGGGAACGTTAACAAATTAAGCAATTGAATATAAAGATTTTCAAATTATTTTAATTAAAGATATTTTTATTTCAAAGCAAAACCATATTATTCTGATACAACAAATCGATTCTCTTCCTTTTATATCTAGAATCTATATTTATGACATTTCATTCAAATTCTAAATATTACTTACTTCTTCTAAATTTGTTTCCAACCAGTGTTGACATGGAGGTGAACAGCGTTCAACCTCTACAGTACCTACAAAATGAGAGTTTAATAAAACAAATTTTAAAAACAAACATACGAACATTGCAAGTTAAATAAAAGTTTGTATAATAATAATAAAAAGTCACAGCATGAGTTTTTGTCTTGCGGAGGACGATCGCACTATTTGCTTGCTCTGTTAGGCAAATCCCCTGCATAAAACCAATTCATTTTATCTAGCTTACGAAGGCGCTTCTCTTCCAAACTAAATTCTTCGTTCTTTATAAAGGCAATTTCCGGCAAAGGAATTACGAGTGAAAATAAGCAGAGCACGCAGATTGTCCGGAGCGACGTCGCATCGGAGCTGCACTTTGGAGGCTGGGTGGGTTAGGCACTGGGGGGTGACACCGACTACCGAGGGTGTGGAATCACCCGCAATCATTTATACTCAAACTGCCTGCAGAATTAGGTAAACTGCTATTTCTCTCAAGTCCCACCTAGGTAAGTACATTGAATTTTGTCCGCCAATCAAATGTAGGTATACCTAACCCGGAATGTGCCAAAAAGGTAATAACATAATAAATAAATACTAAAATAAATAGTTATTAAAACTTGTAGTAGGTATAGTTCGGGTGCAGAACACACTTCGTCTCTACATGTTTCACCGATATATTTCCATCCATATAGTCCATATAGCCCATATAGGTACGAAGATATCTTGCGCCTTTAGGTACAAAGGCATTTTTTGGGCAATTAATTGCCTGACGACGCGACGTGACGCTTAGTTACATAAGTAAAACGTTAAATAAGCATGTTTTGAAATTTATTGGAGTTGTTGGAACGTGACAATCGCCAAATTATAAATTTAACTTATAAAGTTAAGTAAGTTAGTTAGGTACAGATAAGTACCTACTACCTATAGTTAGGTACCTATACTTAGTTACGTAGGTAGATACCCAAATAAATGTAGATACGAAGTATGAAACAGAAGTGACACAAGGCCACGTGGTAAGATGTGACGCAGCTATTTGTGTCAGGAGCTGCATCCGTGACCTACTTTTACAACACCCCTTCACGGACCCCTGTTGACTCTGCCATATATTTTGGTGTTGGTTGTGTCAACCCTCGCTTATATTGCCATTTGCCAATGCTATTTCATCTCCGGTTTATGCCTATAACCATGATACCTAGACACAAGATTAAATTAGGTATTTTAACTACCTACCTAAGTAATTAGGTAGGTATAGCTCACAATATTATATAATTACCAACTATTGTTCTTTTAAATTTCGCTTCTACTAGCTGTGCCCAGCGGTTGTACCCGCGTGAGTTTCGGAATTGCCGCAGGAACTCCAAACTTCTTTTATTCTTCTTCTTCTTACAATACCAAACACAACAAAAAATTAACCTAGGTAGGTAGTTACCTAGCTAACTTTTTTTATTTTTGAACCGATTGACATGAAACAAACACTAAAAGTTAATTCAAGCTTACCATAATATATTAATGAAAACTTCCTAAATCAGATAAGCTGTAGTAGGTATACCTACTACCTCTATGTCCATAATATATTTAGTTTTTTTGTAAAAAAGAAGTGATTGACAAATAAAGATTTTGATGATGTTCTCATTGTCAAAAAAGATGAAAAAGATTTTGATTTAAAATATGCCTAATAATATTTTTAACAATGTTTTTAGTAAAGTTTATTCGGATTTTTCTAAAGGTGACTGACAGTGACAGCTGATAATGCCGCTGCTGCTTGCAAGTCGCTTGACAGTATGGTCAAAATTTTGCTAGCGCCATCTATTATTTATGAAAGAACTAAAAATAAGTACCTCTTGGAAAACTCCCCCTTGTATTGGAATTTGGAGCTTGGAGCTGCAAAAACGGCAACTTATAACGTCATACAGACTACAGACGTTTGACCCACTGTTGTTAAAAATAATACAAAGTGTAAAAAAGTCGCTAATGTATCTAGGTAACAAGACTGTCGTAAACTTTGTAGATAAGTTTTTTTGATATAAGAATTTCGTATTATATTATTATACTCTAATCATAAGATCTTTAACGGGACGTATGGATGTGCACAGATGGGCCCTGAGAACCACGGAATGGAGACCCCGGACAGGACGTAGGAGTGCCGGAAGACCGCCCATGAGGTGGGCCGATGACATCGCGCGCGCTGCTGGGAAGACTTGGATGCGAGGAGCAAGGTGTCGGAGCGATTGGAAGCGCGATGAGAAGGCCTACATCCAGCAGTGGATGGACATAGGCTGAAGAAGAAGAAGAAGAAGAATCATAAGATGTTTTCTATGAACCGCTTAAGTCGGTATACTAAAATACGTAGGTAGGTATTTGCAGTGTTCTGGCAGTAGGTGTCTAGTTACCTAGTTAGCGGAAGAGAAAATATTGTCAATCCATACTGTTATAAATGCCAAAGTAACTGTCTGTCAGTTAGCTTTTCACACCTTAACTAGGTAGGTACTCAACCGATCATCATAAAACTTCATAATTATATCTAACCGAGTTTGGGGGATACAAAAGGGATAGGGTACTTTTTATCCCGAATTCCTACAGGAACTCTGAAATTAACGCGGTTGAAACCGCAGGGCACAGTCTATAATTCCATATGAATGTAATTAAATTCCTATAAAAACCTTTCGCACTGCTGACCTTTCAAAAACTCGCGAAGTCTTTAAAGTTAGGCACCATTGGTAGAGCTTGTCTAAACTAAAATGACACGCCCCACTACTCAATAAGCCGTTTTAGATGTGCGTGACACTATGCGGCAAGTGGCAACGAAGGACGAAATATGTGTCGCATCGATATTTTAACGGTTGTGCGTGTGCGTATGCCCGATGGAGGGGCGCGTCATTTTGGCTTAGATAAGCCCTACCTAATTTCGAATAGGGGTGGGGCGTCAAAAATTAAATTGATTCAGTATTTATATGTAATAACTCTTTTATTAGAAAAATACCTACATATTGTGTCCAGCACATTTGAGCCGCACCTATAGGAAGCCTATCAGAAAACCTTTAATCGTCAAATATTAAAATAATATTTTAAGCAATTTCTTATCGCATTGAATATTTTAAAGATGACAAGTCACCTCCCTATTTTCAAGGTCAGCACCAAACGAAATATAAAAAATAAAAACAAATATGTGACAATTCAGGGTTGCGTTTTGAACATAATTATAGACCGGTGGTAATCTCCGCTTGTCAATTATTCCGTGATAGTAGGTAAATACCATACAGAAATAACATGTATGATAAATTTTCATAAACTGTTTCGGGTAAAATGAACTCTACCTACCTACTATCATAATTACATTGCACAAAAAAATTTCTTTATTTTGATAAAGAAACTTGCTAAAAAGATAGTCTACTAGACTATGTAGATCATTAAAGCCTTTCTCCTGTCAAATTTGGATTTCGCGATTACCGTGCTTGCAAATGGTAAATACTAATATTTGATATTGATTCTGCAGTGTCGGTTGCAACATAGAATCCACTTTAAAAACTTGGCCGTTTTTGGTGTTTTTTGATATCTTTAAATAGGTAGGTACCTACTGCAGAACTATCATCAAAAATAATATTTACCCTATTTTAGTCTTTTCGATGTATTTTTAAGATAATCTTAAAGTATGTTTTTTTACAGTGCGTGGCACTTTTCCGATCTCTGTAAGTCATGATGACAGAATACTTGTAAACCCAAAAGTAGTCAGCAGTCAGTAGTAAGATCATGGTTTGTAAGGGCCCATCTGGTCGCTAAACTCCAAAAAGTACATTGCTTCTTTCCATTTTTCGCTATTATCATTTCTTGAAGTAGGGAGAATGGAAAAATATTTGGTGGAGTTGAATAGTTTATGTATCCGTTTTGAAAGATCGATACACGATTTAAATAACTTCGCTCGATAGAAAAAATATCCAAACATAGCCAATTTTAACAAAGTTAACATTTAACATGCCCATTCATTTTATGACGAAAATTTATATAGAACATGATTTATTCATTTCACATTCATCTGTTTTTTTTTACATTTTTGAAAGCCCGTAGAAGCTAAACCCACCAGTGAATGAAAAAAACATCATATAACGTTATTTTGTTTCTACCTCCTAATCTTCAAAACCCAATAGGTTCCAACGACGCTATAATGAATCCCCATTTAGCATCATTATCTCCCGTACTATTAGCAACAGTTCGCGTCGGCGGCAACAGACGAGTGCGGGCACCCCGCAGTGGGCGGGGCTACCCGTCCACCGCTTCCTCTGCTTCACCCCCTCAAATACCTACAATTCGTGCAGGGATAGGGCCTTAAAGGCACTGAGCAAATAATCACTAACGGCCGCACTCAGAGTCGACTTTAATGATTACTTAGTTAAGTTTAGATTTTTAAAACAAAACTGCCGCAATCAGACATGTTTAATAAATTAATGTTAATTGGCATTTGATGAGATGTAACTTAATTAGTTAAATGCCATTTAACATTAATTTATTGAACTTCTCTGATTGCGGCAGTTTTGTTTTAAAAATCTATACTTAACTAAGTAATCATTAAAGTCGACTCTGAGTGCGGCGGTTAGTTTTACTTAAAGGTATGCGACAATATTTAGATAGGCTCATGGCTCCATTGTACTAAGCATTTTAAAATTAAATTTTAAATTATTCCGTTCAATGTTCCCAATATTGTTATTTCAATCGTATAGAAGCAAATATATATAGCAATATCCACATTTTTCTCAAAGGGACCTGTTGATAGCGCCACCATCTACGTAAAATTCCAAACATTTTTTAAAGTAATATCACTCCTAAAACAACAATATCATCAACATCCATGTTATATTACAAAAGAATTTGTTCAAAAAGCTATATGTTTAATCATAAAAATGTGTTTCATTTATTATTAATATGCTAGTTTCCTAAATTTTCTTTTTTAGTCCGTTTTGTAGATTATTAAAAAATATTGGACACGTATTTTTTTTTTTTATGTAACCAAAAAATAACGGAGATATATCAAGTCGAAATTTCACATGACGTCACGCCTCGCTACAGTTTGTTCGCACGTTATAGCGAGCTGTGACATCACGAGTCCACCACCCTAAACTTTAATGCGCTTTGTCTATGCATATTTCCATTATTTTAAAAAAGCAAAAAATACGTGTCTTTTATTTTTTTATTATCTAACTGACGGACTAAATAGAATTTTGATTTTTTTACCCAGGAAACTAGCCTATTCAATATATTCTGTTTCTATCACGAAATAAAAGACGGAGCCAATTTTTATGAGTGAAAAGCATAAGAGGTCTAGAAAGTGTTAATGGTATTAGTTTGTACAAATAAAGATATAATACTGACAACATATTTTAAGATAAACCAAACAAAATGATCCGTTACAGGTAGTTTGTTTTTAAATAGTACCTACTTACACACTTACTTTATAGAATATGCAAACTACCGGCGTCATTTTTTTTAACTCGAAAACTTAAAAGACAAAACAACACAGTTCAAAGAAAAAAGATTGAGTTTTCATTGTTCGTATCTAAGGGGTCATCCACAAAATATGTCACACTAATTTCGTGAATTTTAAATTGCTTCTAGTATAAAAAAACTCGTTCGAGCATACGTACCTGGGTACGTAGGTAGTCATTTTGTAATGCGAAATGAGAGATAGAGATCTTCGTTCACCGATCCTAGGTACTTATTGTAGTATCGTTAAGGGTGCGCTCTAGCATATGACGCAGCTCCCTTCCGATAGAGGCCGCGGACGGCGCCATAAAAGAGTTTTCTCAATTTACAGAGAATCACAAGGTTAAAAAATAGATTTTGATGATGGGTGCGAGAGGATGAGTGTTTAATACATCTTTGATTTAAAATTTTTATATGGCTTTACGCGCATTATTATCCTTTAACTACACGAAAATATCGAATAACCGGCCGAAACGTAGTCACACACACATGCAAATCGATTAATACTAGACGAATAAGATTCGTAATTTGGCCATTTCAACAAGAGTCTCGGTGGCGCTGTGGTGTAATGCGTCTCTTTTTGTAAACTATGAATCGTGAAAATCTTGTGTTCAAACCTTAGATTTATATTCCACTTTTTGTAACTATTTTGTCAAACTTATTTATACACACTTATTTATAAACGATTTATTTTTCGTTCTTTCTAGGATTTTAAACTGTAATGAAAAAAAAATCTAGGGTATAGAACAACAATATTTAAGACTAGCTGTACCCCGCGGTTTCACCCGCGCGAAAGGTTTTTATACAACAACTTTTTTTCCGACATCCGATTTCAATGAAACAAAGCCTATATATACATATGTAGCTCCAGGCTAAGCTTAATCTATCTGTGAAAACGACTTAAAATTATTTTAAACTTTTTTTTTAGTTGGTTACTCTTCTTTTATTTTGGTAAAAATATTTAACACTAGCTGTGCCCCGCGGTTTCACCCGCGGTAATTTTGGAGTTCTCGCGGGAATTCCGTGCATGCAAAATTTCATCCAACTCAGTTCAGCCGTTTTTGCGTGATTGAGTAACAAAGATCCACACTTTCACATCTATATAATAAAAATGAATCGTCAAATGTGTTGGTAAGCGCATAACTTACAAACGACTGCACCAAATTGGAAAATTGATTTTTTTTTGGAGTTCGTTATTGTCAGGACAAGGTTTATATAAAAGAATTTTGGAGTTCCTGCGGGAATTCCGAAATTCACGCGGGTGAATCTCCAAAACGGTTGGACCGATATTGACGGGATTCACTGCTAATTAGCTGTTGTTATAAGGAGTAAATTAGACTGCATTGGAGTTCCTGCGGGAATCCCGAAACTCACGCGGGTGAAACCGCGGGGCACAGCTAGTTTATAATACATATTAGTAGGATAACCTCACTATAAATGTGAAAGTAAGTTTGTTTGTTTGTTACGCTTTCACGCCTCAACAGCTCTGCGGATCATCATGAAACTTTGCACACACGTTGTCAGAGATACAGAGAAGGACAAAGGGGTACTTTTATCCCGAAATTCCCACGGGAACTTCTATCTTATTACTGGTGAAACCGCGGGGAACAGCTATAAAAATATACAGGTATTGGAAAAAAAACCAGGTCCCGTCTAATCAAAACTTCAAGTCCAGTCAAAATTTCAAGTCAATCCATCGCGATAGATCGTTTTCGAGTTTTGCGACTACTAACATGGGATACTTTGTCAAGTTGTTATCTATTATATCACTCAGGGATACTGTAGTTTCCTATGAGTAAAATATTTTTTTAAAACTGGTTCTTTACTACTTCATAATATTATTAGCTATACAATATAGAAATTATAGTGCGGGTTTTTCGGAGTTCCTGCGGGAGTTCCTGGATTAAAACTACCCTGTGTTCTTCTCTGTGCCCCTAATAACGTGTATGCAAAGTTTGTTAATAATCGGTTAGGTAATCAAGCCGTGAAAGCGTACCAAACAAACAAACAAACTCACATTTCTAATAATAGGTTTGTCTAGAAGTGTGAATAATACGTTCAGGCGCATTTCGTCCAATTCGCAAATGGTCCAATAATCTACAGAAAAAACAGTATAGATTTCAAATCGTAAACATTGCAATAAAAAATGACAGATAACAAAAAAAAAACATCATAGTATAACAGTGGGGGGCTGAGATTTGAACAGGGGCCTTACAAAACTACTACGTCTTCGCTACCCGTTGTTCTAGCCACTAAACCATTATCGCATAGATCCTCCTGTCGAAAAACTTCTATACATTCAGCCGTCGTGCGTCATTCTATTTCATATTGATCTTCTTTTATTTAGTTCGTCAGTGCGTTGGGAAGTTGACAATAATTATTATTATTATAAAAAGGGAAGATTTGATTGTTTGTTTGTTTGTTTTGTAGTTTGTTTGTTACGATTTAACTCAAAAACTACTGAATCGATTTAAAAATTTTTTCACCATTAGAATGCTACGTTATTCCTGAGTAACATAGGCTATATTTTTACCCGGAATTCCCACGGGAACTCTGAAATCTATATAAATAAAAATGAATCGCTCAATGTATTGCTAAGCGCGTAACTTCCAAACGACTGCACCAAACTGGGAAATTATTTCCTTTGTGTTCGTTATTGTCAGGACCAGGTTGGAGTTCCTGCGGAAGTTCCGGAACTCACGCGTGTGAATCTCCGAAAGGGTTGAACCGATTTGGACGGGACTTTCACTGCTAATTAACTAATGTTATAAGGTTTACATTGGACTACTTTGGAGTTCCTGCGGGAGTTCCGAAATTAACGCGGGTGAATCTCCGAAATGGTTGGACCAATTTTGACGAGACTCTCACTGCTAATTAGCTAATGTTATTAGGAGTAAATTAGGCTACTTCGGAGTTCCTGCGGGAATTCCGAAATTAACGCGGGTGAATCTCCGAAATGGTTAGATCAATTTTGACGGGACTTTCACAGCTAATTAGGTGATGTTATAAGGCGTAAATTAGATTACTTTGGAGTTCATGCGGGAATTCCGTAACTCACGCGGGTGAAACCACGCGGTATAGCTAGTAATCTATTTAGGTATTATCTATCCTTACTGATATTGATGACAACTTATGTGCCATCTCTCATTTGTACTGTATATTTATTATCATGTATCGGCACTGTAGGTCTGTAACATAGTAATACGAAATATTGTAAAAATTAAGATGTATATATGACTGTTTGTTGCCAAAACATAAATAAATATTATAAACGCGAAAGTGAGTTTGTTTGTTTGTTTGTTACGCTTTCACACCTCAACGACTCAACGGATCATCATGAAATTTTGTATACACGTTGTCTGGGGTACAGAGGACATAGGGTACTTTTTATCTCGGAATTCCCGCGGAAACTCCGAAATTAACGCGGGTCAAACTGTATGAAATTTTGTATACTACACGTGAAAAGTAGTTACTTAGGTAGAGAAACAAATATATAGTAGGTAGTAGATATTTTTATCTCGGAATACCTGCGGGATCTCCGAAATTACCAAGGGTGAAACCGCGATGAACAGCTAGCTATAATATATGAATAGGTATATATATAAAAAATTAATCCCTATTTCACTTGGTTACGTTACGGGCACAGCATCACGCGTGAACGGCTCGATCAATTTCGCTAATTCTTTTTTTATTATGTTTGTTATTGTAAGAAGAAGAATAAAGAAGTTTAGAGTTCCTGCGGGAATTCCGAAACTCACGCGAGTGCGAGCGAATCTCAGTCTCAGTTTGTAATAAATTATACTTAATGTACTAGTTGTGCCTTGCGGTTTCACCCGCGTTAATTTCAGAGTTCCCGCGGGAATTCCGGGATATAAAGTACCCTATGTGTTAATCTGATGTATAAGCTATATTATTGTAAAGTTTAATTTAAATCCATCCAGTAGTTTTTGCGTGAAAGATTAACAAACAACCATCCATCCATCTATATACATACTTACAAACTTTCGCGTTGATAATATTAGTAGGATTTTACTAGCAGTTGATCCTGCTGCGGGTTTGCCTGCATCAATTTTATTTATTGTATTTCTTTGACTTCAGTATCAAGGAGATAATGTATACTAGTATTATAAAGAGCAAAAGTTTATGAGTTTGTGGGTTTGTGAGTTTGTGACGTTTGTAGGGGATAATCTCTAGATCTACTCAACCGATTTTGAAAATTCTTTCACTTATAGGGAGCTATACAGTGATCCAGAGTGATACAGGGTACTTTTTATCCCGGAATTCCCGCGGGAACTCCAGAGTTTGTGAGGTTATAATCTCTGGATCTACTAAACCGATTTACAAAATTCTTTTATAGGAGTCTAAAGTGATCCTGAGTGACAAAGGGTACCTATTTTTTATCCCGGAATTCCCGCGAGTGCTCCGAAATTACCGTGGATGAAACCGCGGGGGTCAGCTTGTAAATAGCAATGAGTGAACCATTACATCATTTGGAAAAAAATACAATAGTAAAATCTATCTTATACAGGGTGTAACGGAGGGTATTTTTTTGTAAAATGGCATTCAGTATTAGATTATTGTCTGAAAAAAATAAACTTCCGAAAATTTGACCACGTGAGCACATAGATATCACGAAAACATGAAGTTTGAGTACCAACACGATGGGTCTGTAACTTGTAGTTTCCGAGATATAGCCTATCGAATATTTGATCACGTGATCACATAGATATGACGAAAACATGAAGTTTGAGTACCAACACGATGGGTCTGTAACTTGTAGTTTCCGAGATATAGGCTATCGAAAATTTGATCACGTGATCATATAGATATCACGAAAACATGAAGTTTGAGTACCAACACGATGGGTCTGTAACTTGTAGTTTCCGAAATACAGGCTATCGAAGATTTGATCACGTGATCACATAGATATCACGAAAACATGAAGTTTGAGTACCAACACGATGGGTCTGTAACTTGTAGTTTCCGAGATATTGGCTATCGAAAATTTGACCACGTGATCACATAGATATGACGAAAACATGAAGTTTGAGTACCAACACGATGGGTCTGTAACTTGTAGTTTCCGAGATATTGGCTATCGAAAATTTGACCACGTGATCACATAGATATGACGAAAACATGAAGTTTGAGTACCAACACGATGGGTCTGTAACTTGTAGTTTCCGAGATATAGCCTATCGAATATTTGATCACGTGATCACATAGATATGACGAAAACATGAAGTTTGAGTACCAACACGATGGGTCTGTAACTTGTAGTTTCCGAGATATTGGCTATCGAAAATTTGACCACGTGATCACATAGATATCACGAAAACATGAAGTTTGAGTACCAACACGATGGGTCTGTAACTCGTAGATTCCGAGATATTGGGTATCGAAAATTTGACTACGTGATCACATAGATATCACGAAAACATGAAGTTTGAGTACCAACACGATGGGTCTGTAACTTGTAGTTTCCGAGATATTGGCTATCGAAAATTTGACCACGTGATCACATAGATATCACGAAAACATGAAGTTTGAGTACCAACACGATGGGTCTGTAACTTGTAGTTTCCGAGATATTGGCTATCGAAAATTTGACCACGTGATCACATAGATATGACGAAAACATGAAGTTTGAGTACCAACACGATGGGTCTGTAACTTGTAGTTTCCGAGATATAGCCTATCGAATATTTGATCACGTGATCACATAGATATGACGAAAACATGAAGTTTGAGTACCAACACGATGGGTCTGTAACTTGTAGTTTCCGAGATATAGCCTATCGAATATTTGATCACGTGATCACATAGATATGACGAAAACATGAAGTTTGAGTACCAACACGATGGGTCTGTAACTTGTAGTTTCCGAGATATAGCCTATCGAAAATTTGACCACGTGATCACATAGATATCACGAAAACATAAAGTTTGAGTACCAACACGATGGGTCTGTAACTTGTAGTTTCCGAGATATAGCCTATCGAAAATTTGATCACGTGATCACATAGATATGACGAAAACATGAAGTTTGAGTACCAACACGATGGGTCTGTAACTTGTAGTTTCCGAGATATAGCCTATCGAATATTTGATCACGTGATCACATAGATATCACGAAAACATGAAGTTTGAGTACCAACACGATGGGTCTGTAACTTGTAGTTCCGAGATATAAGCTTTACAAAAAAAAAATTGAAGGTATGAAAAAATTGCATCACGTGGTCACATAAGACACAATAAAAATATTCTTTTCATTGCATCGGAGAATTTGGAGATAAACGCTGAATTTTATCACCCCGGGCCGTGGTGAGTTACAACCTTTCGAAAATATGGTCTCTCTCTTTTACTCATCGTGAAAACAAGAAAGAGATAGCAAGAATTTATTCAACACAAAAATGTAAAAATACTTGTACCCGTAAGTTATACCTCAGAACCAAAACGTCTTTTCCAACTTTCCACAAGTTATTTGTATTCGCTTCGGCTACTAATAGGTACCTACTACCTACTACATCAGTAATAGGTATATTTTCAAATACAATTCTAAATTATCTTGTTAGGTAAAATTGTCAAAACTCACGGCTCAACGCCGCGCCACCTTGTGATCTTTTTCGAATTCACTACAAACTACTGCATTCGGGGGACTTGTCAGTCTACAGCCAAACTACAGCTGTTTATAGACCGGGCCGCCATTTTCGTACACTTCTAGTGTATTCGTTCTCTCACACAAGCAAAGGTTCGACCGAAATTTAATTCATTTTGAAATGATTGTAATTATGTTATTTCTTCACTATATGCAAAGATTTTGGGCTGTGCGTTATCGTAACAAGTAGTAGTATTTTATTAAATGAAGTCTAATAAATAAAAACAGGCGGAATGCCTTTAATATAGCTACGGCAGTTTGTATGAAAACTAGACCTTTAGACCCACCTTAATAACAATAGAATAAACATCTTATTAACCATGGTTCATTTCTATTTTAGTTCCATTTCTATCAATATCCTTAAATAAACTTAAAAAATTTAGTACAAAACTTATAATTACAGTAACTACTTAACCTATCCATTTGCAATACTTATGCTTAAAATTATCTTAATAATCCTTGTCGTATAATTAACGTTATTATAACATTAACAACTAAATAACAAAATAACTGGATCTTAATATATGGTATGTTAATAGGTACACAGTATTTGTCCTTTTTATTACTACGAGGTGTAGGCAGAGAGACTTGAGAATCGATTAGTGTCTATTGTATCCTTACTAATATTATAAATGCGAAAGTGAGTTAGTTTGTTTGATGATACGCATTTACGCCTAGACGGCTCAACCGATCATCATCAAATTTTGCAAGCAAGTTGTCAGGGGTAGAGGGGTAAAGAGACGGACATAGTGGTGGAGAGACGGACATAGAGTACTTTTTATTCCGGAATTCCCGCGGGAACTCCAAAATTACCACTGGTGAAACCGCGGGGAACCGCTAGTATCAAATATTTTATAGAGGACATATTATATTTTACTGAGTGTCTATTTTATATCTAACTAACTGTTCCGCGCGGTTTCACCCGCGTTAATTTCGGAGTTTCCGCGGGAATTCCGGATTACAATTCCTATATTATTCAGGGATAAAAAATAAGAATATTATTTTAAATGGTGAAAGAATTTTTGAAATCGGTCCAGTGGTTTTTGAGTTAAATCGTAATAAACAAACAAACAAACAAAAAATCAAATCTTTCCTCTTTATAATATTAGTACAGATAATGTACAGAGAACATATTTGACGACATAACAGAAGGTTTCTTAAAATAATTATCTTAATTATTTATACTTCTGCCGAATAATAGCGGGGCAAGCCTCAACCACTTCAAAATATCACTGATTACTTCGTGTATGTACTATTAAATGCAGAGCTATGGTAGTAATAACAAAATTACACAGGTAAAAATCGCAGAAAACCTATGGACCATGTAATTTGCTGAGCACAGACTCTATATCCATATTTTTTAATGTGCTAGCAGGGTCGTATTCGGTTTCTTTTCTCACACGTTTTGAATCCCCTACAGAGTCTTCAGAGTTCGTTTCGCTCTGTAAACGTTTTCTTTTCAAATTATTATCTTTTTTTTCGGCTGACTCATCTAGAATCTGCTCTACTTCTAACACCACTTCAGTGACCGTTTGCTTATATACCGTTTTCCCTGGGCTATTACTTATATTAGATTTTAATGGTGTATCCAAACTAGTTAAAGTTGAATCGAATATATCATAACAATGTGCCTTAACGGACTCTTTCAACGGTGTATATAGTTTGTCATAGTTACATATTGTATTAACAGCATTTTCTGTCTCTCTATAATCTGAACTTCTCAAGTCTTCTGGTTCATGATGGTCAAATAACAACATAAACGACGTTGCCCTTAACCTGACCGAAACCGTGTCGTCTAAGACGACGTCCATTGAGAATTTGTCCTTCAACCTTACCGGTTCTCTCTCTGGTATAGAATCATAGTCGTCGTATTCAAAAGAAAGATAATTACAACTTAATTCGTTGCATTCGTGTACAGATAATTCAATTTCATCTTCCTCAATTAAAATTTGTTGATTATTTGCTGTGTCGCTATTCGATTCTGGTTCAATACTTAGTTCTCCAGTTATTTTAGAACTCATTTCACTGATCTCCAATTTGTTTGATACAGTTTCTTGAACCCGAGGCGTTGTGTCACACAAATCACGCTCAATTAATTTTGCAGACTCAATATCAAATGTTTTTAAACTTTCATCACATACTGTTTGGTCTCTAGGTGATTCATTCAAGTCTTTTGCGATATAATCTTTGATTTTAGATATATCATCACTTTCACTGACTGAAGTGTTTCTTGGTGTTCTCTTTAGTCTGGATTCTTCGGATCCATCATCTGACCATTGAAGAGGAAGTTGTTCGATATCTGACTCCTGTGTTTTTGTCTTTAATGTACTAGCAGATGTTTTATTCAACATTTTTCTTGAATCACATTCGGCAGATTTTTCAGTGGAACTTTCAGTGTTTACTGTCTTTGTACAATGAAGTTTTCTTGGAGTGGATGATTTTCTTCGTGACTTGGTCGGCGCGGCAATAACCACCGACGTCAGAAGAGTACTTTTACCCACAGGCCTTTTTTTAGTCTGTTGCTTAGCTGTATTTTGAGATAAACTTCTTTTATGTTTTTTTGCAGGCAAGACTTTCTTGGGTGTAAATCTCGGCTTGATTTTTAATAAGTCTTTCTTAGCTGGGGATCTATTATTTGTTGTAAAGCTATCACTTTTTTTGATTTTGTGATTTTTAATCTTATTATCCTGTTTTGGAATTGAGTCACTTCCGATTATACTTTTATGCGCATCACTGTGTTCGGCTTTATCACAATTAGAAGAAGTTTCTTCTCTATCATCAATATCAGGAGCTTTGGTTTTCACACAAGGACTGTTATAATACGACACGTTTTTAGTACACTGTCTAACAGGTCGACCTGATTTAACAGAACACAATTTGTCTTTGTCGTCTGTAATAGATTTAGTGAGTTTGGTTTTAACTGTTTTTTGTTTCTCTGTTTTTGAAGTTCCTTCAAATGTTTCTAAAATCGGTAAATAATCTTGATCATCTGGCTTGTAGTATGAACCACCACTGGAATAGTCAGTCGGACGCGAAGAATAGGATGAAGGCGTAGCCTGCCCACGTTTTGAAGATAAATTAGGACAGTCAAAAAATTGCGGTGTTGGTATGTTTAGAATTTTTATGTCAGTTACGGGTGAGTCTGAAGACAAGATTTCTGTGCCCAAGAATCTTGGTGTATCCATCTGAATATCGTAGAGGGCTTGTTTGTATGGGGTTTCTAGCAGATGTGAAATATTGAGCTTAGCGCCAATGACGTTTTGCAACTCAATTCTTTCAGCATCAGTAACATCTGGTTCTTTACTTTGAAGACTTTGGGCATCGTCTTTATTTTTAGATGATGAACCCCAATCATCTGCAGGTATTATATTTATTGTTGGCTTTACGACTTTTGTTACTGTTTCTTCAATGACTTTTGCTGATGATGCTACGTCTTTATAAGACTTTCGTCTTTTTTTCTTTATATTTTCTGGCGATACCTTTTTCCTATGGTTTGATTTCTTGTTACTTTTACCGTCACATTTTGACATTGTTTCTGAGTTACTTTTAGGCGTGTTTCTTTTGGAACTTTTATTTTTTTTCATACGATGTGGTGAATGTTTCGAAAAATCATTTATTTCATTTCCTCCCACATGTACACGTAAGTCAGAATCCCAATTTTTTAACTTGGTTGGTTTTTTTATAGTTTTCGTACTATTTTCTTTTAAGGATTTATTAATAATTTCACCGTTTTTATCAGCAGTCAAATCGAGGGTATTTTCAAAAGCTTTGGAAACTTGACCGTTGTTGGACTGTATTTGAGCATTTTTATTAATATCTGCTACATTGGCTTCACTATCATTATTATTGGAAACATGTTCATTGATTGTTTCATGTAAAATCCTTCGAGGGGTTGTAAAATCTAACACTCTCACGTGTGATGTCCGCCGAGGTG
This sequence comes from Zygaena filipendulae, assembly GCA_907165275.2. NCBI lineage: Eukaryota > Metazoa > Arthropoda > Insecta > Lepidoptera > Zygaenidae > Zygaena > Zygaena filipendulae. The sequence goes on from OU015657.1 coordinate 6,688,280, forward strand.
TTGATGAAGATTTTCTTATGGGTGGAAGGATTTGTGGCGTACCTGGGTTATGTGAGGCATCTTTTGGCAATGTTGTCATTTTTATATTATCAACAATTTTAACGAGATAAGGTTCAGTATCCAAGTTTGGTAAGTCTACAGATGCATTTTTTACTACATTATTTACTTTACTGCTGACAGGACTGTCTGTAATATCTATAGTTAAGGGGCCAAGAGTTGGAACTTGTGGATTAATGCAAGCAACTTTGCTAGTAGCTGAAGACTCTTGGGACCTTGCTACATAACTTGAATCATTTGGAACATGAGATGGAGCTGAAATAAAATAATTAAGGTTAACGTTTTAAATATGAAAAACAAAATGTTCATACCTTAATATGCAAGTCACATACAAACTATTTACCTGAAGTAGGAACAAGAATTATTGTTGGCATTGCCATAATTTCATCGTTACTATAGTTACAGGCGGGCACGGGCACAGGATTGGGTTTGTAGGCAGGAATTTCATTTATGAGAATATCTTGTGTTTGCATTAACGGTGTAGAAGTCGCATTTTTCAATACTGGATGCATTTTATAACTACAACCGGCCAAATCTCTCTCCATTCTTATATCCGACAGGATTGTTATTTTTTGTTCTACATTTTGAGGCTCTAACACACCAGTGGAACTTTCTTCGTGATTGTTTATCACATGTTTTACATTCGATACATTACTTCGTTTGGAGATCTTTTTAGTTTGAACTTTCTTTGTTTGTTTTGCTGTCTTTGTATTGATATTATCAGCCTTGGTATTTTGACTACTTATGTTTTCAACATTGGCATGGTCTCTGAAAAAAAAAAAAACAAAAATTAAACTGTTTTTTTTTATTTATTTACATTAATATCTTACACTCCAACATTTAAAGGAATTGTTTACATTAATTTGATTAAATATTATAATCTAGCTAATTTAATAACCAAAGCCACTGGGTTAGGACTAATTTGATTTACCACTTACTGCCTAACAATGGATGTACTTGAAGCAATTCCACTCATATTTTGCTCACCTGAACGTAAGAAAAAAATAAGTTATGATATACAATTTCAAATAAAGTACAAAGTATTTTAAAAATATAATACATATACAATGCATAAAAACTTTCTTTTGAGACACCTTTTCAGTAAGGATTTTTCACTCTAGTCACACGTCATAACCATGCATATAATAATGTTGTTAAACTGAATAGGTACTTACTAATATTATGAATGGGAGTTTTGATGGTTATGACTTAATCATACATTTATGCATGAGCGAATCAACAGATTTAGATAAAGTTTAGAAAACAGATAAATTAGCATATTATCTACTTTTTATTTGGGAACAAAGAGTAGCTGAATCTTGAAATTGACACGGGTGAAGCCACAGGGACAGCTTTAAGCTATAGCTCTTTGATGATCCATTTCTGATATAAACTTGATGAAATATCAACAAAAAATAACGGTGACTCATACCACTAACTGTTGGGAATTCCTGAAAACCAGTTGACATATTTTGGCACACAACAACTTGATTCCCGTTACTCATAACATCGACTAGATCGTCAATTGCAGCGCTTTTACAAGAGTCCACAACACTTGTTGCCCTAATCTGGAAAATTACAAGTATTACTAACTAGTTAACAAAAACAAGTATGACGACCAGATTAGGGTAAGTGGTCTTGGTTGGAATCCTGGTGGTGGTTGACTTTGTGTAATGAACATAAAGGGAAGGTTGTCTGGAAGAGATCGCTAGTAAAGCGATAAGACCGCCTTTTGTATGCCTTTAGTTATAAGTTTTTGTTAACACACTGTAACATTATTTTGGTGTACAATAAAGTGTATTCTATTCTATTCTATTCTATTCTATTCTATTCTATTCTATTCTATTCTATTCTATTCTATTCTATTCTATTCTATTCTATTCTATTCTATTCTATTCTATTCTATTCTATTCTATTCTATTCTATTCTATTCTATTCTATTCTATTCTATTCTATTCTATTCTATTCTATTCTATTCTATTCTATTCTATTCTATTCTATTCTATAAAGGGTAAAGTATATTCATAAATTTAAAAATTATTAATTTTAATAGGCTGGATTTTTTTTATTTGGTACCTACAAGGTCTGGCGCATGATCGCGCAGCTCGATACCTAATCGGTGACGCAGGCAGTTTGGTAACATCCTGTATATTTAGCATAATATTATGCTTTTACGATACATAGATGTGTAGAATTATGATAGTTTATTATTATAATAATATTATGCTTTTACGATACATTGACAATGTGTAGAATTATGATAGTTTATTATTTTTATATTTTTGTATTTATCAATTAATAATAAAATATGTATCTTAAGACGCGTATAGCCGTCAAACTAGCGCCGCTTACTAAAAAATATATATCATAAATCATTAACAAATATATTAATTTGTACATGGATTTGTAATTATTTTGATTTCCACCAACATCTCCTTATGTCACTAGTACTTCTATAAAATATTTATTGTTTTGCATTGCTTGTTGCTATTTACTTATTTGTTTGTTTGTATACTTTATTAAACAAAGTTTTTACAAATTGCTTAAATTTAAATAAGCAGGTAATTTATGCTCAAGGGCGGACTTATCCCGCGCTTATTTATTAGCTGTTTTGGCATGAAAGGGCCAGCATTTATAATAAGTAAAGATTATTATCAAAACAATTACCGGAGAATGGAGTTCTTCAGGAGTACAATTATCATTGTATGATAAAGTTTCAGAACATTGGGTTTCTGGCATTGTAGAACTTTTGCTTGACCTTCCATTTAATTGATCCAAATTAGAACATACATTTTTAGCACCTTTACCAACCGATTTATTTCTCCTTCCTTTTGCTGTAGTGTTTCCTAAAGAATATTTTTTTTTGTTAAACTCACTTCTTGTTATGTCAAACATTCCGGTAATTTAGATTATCTCACTAACCATAGTGAAAGTAATGCAAATTGTGTAATTGAATAGTATTACCTGGTAAGTCGCCCAGAGTGGTGGCTTCAACGAATTTCGAGGTACCTGTTGCCTTAGAACTGTTATCCTTAGAACTATGTATTAAATCCAGCTCTTTATACCTACAGTCACATGTGGGTAATCGGAATGACTTACACACATGACATAACGGTGGATTATTAGATACATCTTGTATAATCGAACTGAAAATTGGAAATTTATACATAAAATTAACATATTTAAAAAGAGAATAAATATGGAAACATGATACTAAAAATATGATATGATTTACAAACAAACAAAAAATCAAATCTTTTCCCTTTATAATATTAGTTTAGATGTGTTACAGTCAAGCTGTGATCTGTCTAATAGTCTAAGGCCTAAACATACTCTAGTATCACATAAAGAGCGCGAAATGCAGGTAGACGCATGAATAGATATAGTATAGAATGTGGTGTGAGGTGCACCAAACAGTCACAGCAATATGCGCTAGGAATGCGTTCACCAAATGTAGATTCACCCTTGCAATCATTTTGACTAGTAGGTACGTTGCTGGGCTATATTATGATTTAAAGGTATTAAAAAAAACAAACATAACACAATTAATCACACCTTTAACTATGAATTAATTGATAAACACAATGTGACCACATCCGGATCACAACTGTAACAACTCTTTTTATGAAAACTATTATAATTAGGTCAGAGAATGTTTTTGTATAAACTTAAATATACAAGAACATCCTTAAATACTATTTTAAAACATACCACTCCTATGCCACGTCTGTCTGTCTGTTCAAACTATAATAAACTCAAAAACTACTGAACAGATTTTCATGCAGTTTTCAACAATAGATAGTGATTCAAGAGTATTTTTTTGTGTAATACAATCAAAGTACCTACTAAGTATAAACTGCAGAAGCAATTCTTATGGATATGTAGGTATGTTTATTTTGATGGTTGTCATCAGCTAGTCAACAACAGATAACACTGCAAGCAACTTTTCCTGGTGGAAGTTGTCACCCATATTTATTACTATGTGAAGATTTATTATTAAATATAGATCTATCTACTTAGTTACATAGTATATTGATTATTATTTATATTTATTTACTAGCTGTTCCCTGCAGTTTCTATATCAAAAATGTACTCTATGTCCTTCTCTGTACCCCTGACAATGTGTATGCCAAATTTCATGATGATTGGTTGAGCCATTAAGGTATGAAAGTGTGACAGACAGAGTTACTTTTTTAATATTTATTGTAATATTAGCAGGGATGAGAATGAGCTACATGTCTAAAATACAGGCTCAAGTTGGAAGCTATTTATGTAGCTTACTCAGTAAAAAAATAATAATAATCACCTGTTTTCCCTCCTGTTAGCGTCATATGTTCTTAATTTGTTGAGATCAATGATGCTAACTAGAAACTTCACCATGTCAAACAAGTTACTACACAGGTACAACTGTTTTCTCAGTGAAAACGGTTTGCAGGTTTCGACTGAAATAATACCACTTCAATTAGAAAATTGCATGAAGACTAGTTGCAAGCTATTTATCATCAAATTACCACACAGTATAATGTCACCACTATGTCATAGTCATCAGAATCACCAGTTATTGCCTAATGGTCACCGGCTTGTAAATAATTTTACAGAAATAAAAAAAAAAATTAAGAGCATCCAAAGCAGTCATTATTTGTGCACCTTGCACTTATTAAAATAGTCCAAGTTGTTTTACTTCTCTTCAGAAGCTATTCTTTGGCCATTTCAATAAGAGAGTGATACAAGACTTGGTGATAAGTGACACACCAGCAATATTTACCGTTCATACTCACAATGAATTTACCATAATAGGCATGTTGCTAAAGTACCCTAGGTACCTATTTCCAATTAATGTTTATTGTAATGATGTAGATCTAGCTCTCCTAGCTAGCCACTGAGTAACCATTTTGATCCATTCATCAGTCCCTTTTATCATTTAAAATTGTAACAAAACAATACAAACCATATATTTTCACTGCTCGATACTCGGCCAGAATATTTCTAAGTGGTTTCATAATTACTCTGTCGTATTCGTTTGTCATGGCATCCAAGTATGGACTCGCGTAAAGGAATTCATCATAAACCGTCATAAGGTGCTCCTCCGCCAAATAGCCTAAAAACAAATTTCCATTTTTCGAGTTAGCTTCTTCATGAGACACCCATACCACTTTTTATGGAAACTGACGAACAAAACATCAACATTATCGACATTGCTAATTCCCGCCATACAAGTACTCACCGAGAACAAGCTTTGCTAAATCTTGAGGTGGAAAAGGTGGAATAGCCATTTTATTTGAGTGTCGAAATATTTTTTAAAAGTTGTTTCTCTTTATTTAGTATTTACTATTTACCATGAAATTTTATTTTGTTTGAGTAGGTAGGACAGTATGCTTTCAACTTTGTATTTTTCAATTTTGTAAAATAGGTATGTAAATATGTAATAGACTATACAGATATTTTTCTTTAATAATTTTACGGCCCTGGATACGCGCCCTTTGGAGCCTTTAGTACGTAGTGCTAGACGCACTATAAATTAAATACTAATGCCACAAATGAACTAGACTTGACTAATGCTCTTATTTTGTAAATGAAGTAATTAGTTTTAAAATGCAATGGGTTGCTTTCCAAGACAACTAAAACACTTAATGAATCCGAGACTATAAGAATGTCATAATAATCATTGATAGTGTTTGTAACATATAATAAAGCTTGTACTATGGCATAAGCTTCTGCAGTAAAGATGCTACAATCCTTATCTGTATTAAAACTTTTAGTAAACTCCCTTGTGGGTCAAAAAATAAGATGAAATAAGGCGTTCATCGGGAGGTTTTCGTTTTACTATACAACTTTCCACGGAGCGTATATAGTTCAACTATGAAGATTTGCTGCCAATAGTTCAGATATAGCATCGAAATGCATCTCAACAATGCATTTCGATGTAATTAACTTCAGAAGAAGAAATATACCACTAAATTGGCTATATGAACTAAGATTCCTTCTGCTTTCCCGAAAAAAATGGACTCAACATTTTGCATGTCAAATGTCAATGTCAATTGTCAGTTCAGTTCAGCAGAATCCGCACTTCAGTTTTGATTTCTGAATGTTCTGAACACTTTGGTTCTGAATGTTGAATGTATAGACATAAGTCTAGTTAATTTGTGTGTTCGACTCAGATTGTTCGTGAATACCGTAAATAGTTTGTGGTGAATTCATCCATAATTTTGTTGTATTTTTACATCTAACCTAAGGGATTGTTTAAATTTATAATAAAGCTCTTCTCTTGCATACGTTAAAACTGGGCACTCAACTTTCTAAAAGCTGTATTAAAAAACAGAAAATTACCTTTTTAAATTCTCATTCTCAACACATCAGTTTGAAAATGAGTAGTACCTCTACGCCTCTGTTTGCCTGTTCCCGTTGTTTCACAAGACATCCTTTTGAAGAACTATCACCAGGTGAACAATTATGCAAAGTAAGACCATTTTGTTTTTCCTTACGATAATTCATGTATTATCATGTTATTTTTCCTGACGTCAATCGTGACGCGAACTTGATTGTATTTCAGGAGTGTCGTGGATCTTTTCCTGTCGTGAAATGCACGTACTGCCGCTCGGAGTTTCAACAAACAAGGTCAGAGCCAGCTGCCAAACAGTGTAAACTGTGAACATTCTGTATTATCAGAAACAATATTTTTATTAATACTCATCCATAAGAATTCATAGTTGGTACCTATACTTATTTAAATGCCCAAGAAACTTTATAAGTAAATGTAAAAAAAAAATTACAACCTATTTTTGAATTCACATACTACTTTATTAACAATGTATTGTATGTTTTCAGCAAATCAAATACTTCATCTATTTGCAAAAAATGTGAGGCAAATGTCAGATCCTATGGTAAACCTACAGCATGTGAATACTGCAATATTATAGCTGCGTTTATTGGTAAGCATTATGGCTTAAGTGACATGAGTAATAAGTTTGGAAGTATAAACTGTAATGTTGATGGCACTAAAGTGTATTACTGCTGAAAAGAGTATTATTATTGATTGATTGACAGCCCCCTTAGCCAACAAGTGACAATCTATGGTTGTTATCCTGGTGTGTTTATTTGTGTAATGCTTATCCAGCTACCACAGCACAGAATATGTTTTAGGGCCACCAAGGTCAGATGTTGAGCAAAATATTTGTTGTAGTGTAATTAATTATCATTGTTTAAATATAAGTTTATGAATGCAACTAGCTGTTCCTTTTGGTTTCACCCCTCATTAATTTTAGAGTTCATGCTAGAATTCTCGAATAGAAAGTACTATTATTATTTCTGTATTTTTTCTGTACCCTTAACAACATGTATGCAGAATTTTATGACGATATGTTGAGTAGTTAAAGTAGTTAAAGGAGTAACAAAAAACCAAAACAAACTCACATTCACATTCATATTTATGATATTAGTTAGGATTACAACCAATCTTCTTTTATAATTTCTATTATTTTAGGTAACAAATGTCAGCGTTGTACCAACTCGGAGAGGAAATATGGTCCTGCAGTGACTTGTGAACAATGCAAGCAGCGTTGTGCATTTGATCGTCATGATGACAGCAAAAAGGTCAATAATGTAATGTTACAATTTGATTCTTTATGGTGATGGTTATAAAATATAGCCTAATGTATAGCCAAATAAATCACATACTGCCAATAACTTTTTTATTAAATAAAGTCAGTCAAGAGCAAGGCAGCCTCACATTTAAAGGAAGGACATATAAAGGAGTTGATTGATGAAATTATGGTACACTTAACTATTATGCTACATCACATGCTATATCACTAGTCACTACTCCATCAGTTGATAAGTTATCTCCTAATGTCCTAATGCCATTAATAATGATGTCAATAAATTAGCGCACTAAATGTTGGCTACATCTGTGCATGGCATCAATTATCGCGATAATTAACGCGTTAAGACGCAGGTGGAGCAATAGCATTACAATAAAACTTAAATCTAACAGGCCAGATATTTTGTGATAATTTTTTTGACAGTATTTAATATAATTTCCTCTCACAGCAATATAAGTTTTCAGAATCTGTATAATCAGTCAGGATTTGTATTGAAAGGGAATGTAGTACACAGTGGGATAAAAAAATGATAATTTTACTGTCATAATCAGGTTGATGGGAAGATGCTTTGCTGGTTATGCACTCAATCTCTGAAGCGAGCTCTAGCAAGGACAAAGCAGCATCTCTCCTCTGCTGACAAGCACAAACAACGAGCTCACAAGTGAGTATTTGTGACATGTAGAATAGAATACACTTTATTGTACACCAAAAACTTATAACTAAAGGCATACAAAAGATGGTCTTATCGCTTTACTAGCGATCTCTTCCAGACAACCTTTGGGTGGATAGGACAAATACAGAAAGAAGGATGGCCAAATCGTACTCGAGACGAAACATGTATGTCCATGTGTGTCCATATATGATATATGTATATATGAAAAAAATCCTTATTTTTTAAGATTTTAAAAAAAACAACATCTCTATAAGTAGCCACAAAAAAAGATATCAATTTATTTTTGTTTATGTAACTTCTACGACATCCATGTATGTGGTTTCAGAACACACCTTTTGACGATTCATTTCGCGTATGAAATGACTTAGTATTCAAAGACTATAATTACTTACGTTTTTCTGAATAGTTTTACTCGATAAATATGTAGGCATCAAATCAACAACTTTGTGTGTATTCTTGTCATTAAAAATAATTATGTAGGTTATTAGTAAGTATAAGCATTTTGATGTGGAGTGATTGTCATTGTTATTTTTTTTTATTGACAATTGACATGACACCCGGCAATCACGCACGCATCTCGCTTCACTTGCTGTTCTATTTTGGATTTCTTTTATCGTTTTGACCAGTTTTGACCTAGGCATTTTTTTACGGACTGATAACTACCAATTGTGACTATCGCTATCGCTAACTACATTATTTCTATGCTTATTTCTTTGCTAACTACACTTTTAGGTCGGGTAAAAGGTAGTTGTTGATTCTAACCTCAAATGTATTGTGGATTTAACGATGTTATTTTAAAAAATTGTGGCTATTTAGATATGATTTTTAAACGGGATGGTATTAACAACATAAAAACAAATCAATCTAACTATAGTTTATTTTGGGACATGAAAAATAAAAGTCAAGTCTAGCTCCTATAGAAATTTGGCCATTGTTCTTTTATTTATAAGTACTTATGTATAGAAGATTTTTCCGTTGTACCTATTTCTTCAACACTATTTTGTGTTCCTTTCATTATTATGTTTTCTTTGAGCCAAGACATAATTAAAAGAACTATTTACTTAATAATAATAATTTGGTTACTTTTATTTTTGCTATACATATTACATATTATACAGGATGGGGATGACAATTCGACAATAAATGAAAACACTGGTATTACTAATTTAAGTATAAGAGTACAATGAAACTATCAAATATGTCCTAATATCGAAATAGAAAAATAAATATTTTTTGAGCAAACTAAATAGGACAAAAATTGAAAAAATAAAAAAGAGAACACCATTTGTTAATAATGGTTCACTAACCCGGGATAAGAGCGGCAACAGTGCGCGCGCGTGGTCTCATCTGATTGGCGCCATGCACGATGAAAGTCGCTGCTAGTTGGCAACGTGGCATATTTGTTCCTTTACCTACGCGACGGAGGTTGTTTACCTATCCGTGATAACGACCGCCTCTCAATCATTAAAATGATTCTGAGTGCGGCCGATAGTTACCTCCCCACGAAAAAAAAAACAGGCTGAAGAAAATTTTTCAAAATGAGAAATTTCGATTTCGCGTGGGATTTCGATATCAGTACTTTTTTGATAGACGATAATTTCATTATACTCTTACATTTATAATTTTAATGGTTTTGCAATAACTTTAAAATTAACAAAATAATCGTCTGAACACACTTGGTCTTCACTCTGTATAAAATACGCAAATGGTGGAGACAAGCAAACTGAGAAGTTAGTTTTAAAATGAGGCTGGAGCAATTCATTATGATGCAATCCTATTTTATACTCATCTATTCCCGGTACAATTTTCTCTTAATTTGTTCTTCTAATAATAATAACAAATATAGGTATATTATATTACATGTAAATATTCCACTTGTATTCTGAAAATACTTGTTTATCTTATATTATTATACTAGCTGTCCCGCGCGGTTTCACCCGCGGGAATTGCGGATTACAATATAGCCTATGTTATTCAGGGATAATGTAGCTTTCTGATGGTGAAATATTTTTTGAAATCGGTCCAGTATTTTTGAGTTACATCGTAACAAAGAAACAAATAAAAAATCAAATCTTTCCTCATTATAATATTAGTATAGATATGTTGCTATTTATTGTGTGTAATAATGACATTAAATATTGTCTTTTTTATTGCTGGCGATGCACTTTTAGCTGGACATGGTAATTATGCTGTATCCTTAATATGACCAAACAAATGCGTAAAAGTTGAAAGTGTTTTTACTAGTGCCTAGTAAAATTATTATGATATGATTAGTTGATTGACATGATATGATTAGTTCACGGCATTCATGCCTTTTTTTAACTGACACAGTCGTCGAATGATCTGATCAGTATCAGACGTACACGTATCAGTCGTGTATCCAGAAGCTAAAATATTTACGTCTGAGCATCTGTTTTGGGTGCCTGAACTTTTATGGAACTGTACCTATGGCCAATTAAAATTATTTCCAAATTCTAGTTTTAATCCCTAGTTCCCTTCCCCTTACAAGTTATAACTAAACATCAAAATTTTTCTCATTAAAAATTTCCACTTATGTAATATGTATGTATGATAAGGAATACCAAATCGACTAAAAAAACATAATTGTCTGTTTCATCATTTACAATGACTTCTTAATTCAATTTGCTATTGGCCACCGGACTTTAGTGGCCTTTGCACACATTTGCTTTGCATTTAATCACCTCGAAATTCGAATCGTTTAGCTAAACAAGTTATTAAATGCTGAACTTTAAACTTACAGGTCGAATAAAAGCACTCAGAAAGAAAAGCGCAAGTCGGACATGATGAAATCAATGAACACAAACGATTCCTCAATTAATGAACAACCAATGGAGAAGAAATCCAAATTGAATCCCATGCAAGGTACATTCAACGGTTTCTTGGGTAAGAGATGGAAAAGTCAAAATTCCACAACTTTTATTTATTTTTTTCTTTGTTGCTTTTATAATTTCAAGTTTTTGTTTTGTTAAGTTTTGTTAATATACATTTTTTTAAACTCACGCATGCCACAGTAATTATTTTAGTTTGCTTGAATTTATCATTGTAAATACAATGTTTTGTAAGTTCGTTTTTATATAATCGCACAGGCGAATTGGACCCGAACAGTTCTGACCATGTGGTCGCCATGACGCAACTCAAGGAAACTATCGCCAGCCTACAGAAGAAGGTGCAACAGAAAGACATGGAATTACTCTCCAAGGATAAACTGGTATGAAATGTTCTCTGTTTCTATACATTTGAAGGGTACAGGGACAAAACATGTGATGTCACAAAGACAGTAAACTAAGAAAATTGCAAATTAAACTTTGAATCCGTGCAAACATTGCTCGCTATTGCACTGTATCAATATTTTTCAACAAAGATCGCCGTGACTAAGCATGTTACTGCACAGTGTTGTGACGTTTTGTTCTAAAAAAAAAACCTAAAAATGTGGCATACAACTCAGCCGAAACGTCAAAAACGTCAGGCAAAAAAGGTAATAAAAAACATCGCGTTCAAGTCCCGCGTAATTTTACATAATATAATGTGCTCAAAACGCGAAAATCTAAAAACTTTAATCACATGTTTTGTCCCTGTACCCTTCATTTGGGACCTGCCTTTCATTTTTTATACTGATTTGAGAAGTAAAGAGTAAAGAGGAGATTTTGTGTGTAAGAAATATAAACAAATTTTTAACAAAAAAATTAAAACCGACTTCCAAAAACACAAATCTAAAAAAGCTAAAATAAATAGCTAAAAATAACAAAATACCGATTTAATCCAAAAGACGAAAACACACGTAATATTATTATTGGTTAGTGCTACCACTGATCGGTTTGAATTCGGTGACAAGCCCGCTGGTGTCTGCCCACTTGAGTTGTTTTGCTCACGAAGAGCTGGTGGCAGGAGTCGACTTAGCCCATCTACCCCCTCCATATTTGGCTTGTCACCGACTTCATACCGATAAGTGGTAGCACAAACCAATCATAATATTACGAGTGTTTTCGTCTTTTGGATTAAATCGGTATTTTGTTATTTTTAGCTATTTATTTTAGCTTTTTTAGATTTGTGTTTTTGGAAGTCGGTTTTAATTTTTTTGTTAAAAATTTGTTTATTTCTTGCTTTTTAGTGAGTCGGTTTGTAATTTATCTAAGTTACAATAGCCTACTGTCAACTGCTCATAACCTTTTACAAAATATTGCTTTTCCCGATGCAGGGACGTTAATTTTTGAGGAGTTCTGCTGGTACACCACCATCAGTTCCACTTCACCATATACATTGTGATGAACATAAATTGTTTAGAAACCACATTTAAGTTAACGAATCGAAATCTGTGAAATACCTATTATTTAGTAGTTCCGATGACCATCTGCGGTCTTCATCATCAGTTCCACTTCTTCAAATTTTACTTTCCAAAAGCAAATAAACGATTTACTATAAAAAATACCCAAATCGCCATAGGTGTGCCTATAAATTTTGAAGAGTTCCCTCGATTTCTCCAAGATCCCACCATCAGATCCTGACTTGGTGACAATGTGACCAATTCGGAAGTATCCCCTTTCAAACAAAAAAAAACAATTTTCCAAATCGCTCTAACTAGAACCCCTGAAATACGTATTATTGTTAAGTAGTTCCGATGACCATCTGTGGTCTTCATCATCAGTTCCACTTCTTCAAATTTTGCTTTTCGAAAGCAAATGAACGATTTACTATAAAAAATACCCAAATCGCCATAGGTGTGCCTATAAATTTTGAAGAGTTCCCTCGATTTCTCCAAGATCCTACCATCAGATCCTGACTTGGTGACAATGTGACCAATTCGGAAGTATCCCCTTTCAAACAAAAAAACAATTTTCCAAATCGCTCTAACTAGAACCCCTGAAATACGTATTATTGTTAAGTAGTTCCGATGACCATCTGTGGTCTTCATCATCAATTCCACTTCTTCAAATTTTGCTTTTCAAATGCAAATGAACGATTTACTATAAAAAATACCCAAATCGCTATAGGTGTGCCTATAATTTTTGAAGAGTTCCCTCGATTTCTCCAAGATCCCATCATCAGATCCCGACTTGGTGGCAATGGGACCTAATTGGGAGTATACCCTTTCAAACAAAAAAAGAATTTTTGAAATCGGTCCAACCGTCTTCGAGTAATCGGTGAACATACATAAAAAAAAAAAAAACATACATACAATCGAACATAGAACCTCCTCCTTTTTGGAAGTCGGTTAAAAATGAATATAATGTTGGGCCATTATTCACTATGACCAACAACATTCCTTGCTCATAACGCGCGTCCCAAAAAACGCGATTCCAAACTCTCCACATGCCAAAATATCAGAAATTAATATTCTGTCATAAGACACAATATAAATGTTTTTTTTTTTAAGTTAAGCACTAGAGAAAGAAAATTTTTGTGGCGCATTAACGCGGCGTGTTATGGTCATAGTGAATAAGGGCCGAAGTTTATATTTAATTTAAATTTTGTATTATGGGATATATGGGTATAATAATAATCCTCTCCTCCTCGATTTAGAAACTTGGCACTAGGATTTGGAGTGCCTTAAACTTAAAATCTTATAGTACGGACCGCCAAGAGGGGATTTGTGGATTAGCTAAAGCGCGTCAGATGAACATAAGGGGGGTACCTTGCACCATGTTGAGTACCTCCACCAAATATAGGCCCTCTACACTGGTGGGTGCGTCTAGAATAACCGATCAGATTAGTAAAAAAAAATCGATAACTCGAAATACTCGAGCGCGTCAGATTAAGATATGGTGGGTTAATTACATGTTGAGAAGTGTGTATATGAATAATCTGACGATTTGAACGTGACGTAAGGGAGTTAGAGGATCACAAACTTGCAAAAAAAAACGCAACCTCGACATTCTCGAGCGCGGTTGATTTATTTTTTTATTTTGAAGTAAATAACTCAAGGATAGCGGGAAAAATATAATCTGCCGATTTTCATAAGCCGAAGAAACAAAAATCGTCTTTAAAGTTTAGAACGAGCAGCTGCAGTGAACCATTTACCTATTCATATCTCTGTCTTTCTTTCCCTTTTACTTTTTCTCTATCTCTCACTCTCTCGCACCGTTCTCACACTACTTTCCGTCGCCATAACGTCATCACGGCGCTAAACGTGTCCAATTATAACTTTTTTTGGTCGGTTAAAATACATTTTAAAATAAGTTAAGGTAAATATTACATCAAACTATAGGTTAACCTATAACCTTTTACTTTAATGTAATTTTTAACCGACTTCAAAAAAGTAGTGGTAAAGGTAGGTGTATTACTCCGCTCTGCGCCTCTCTCACCCTTTCACTTTTTGTGTATCTCTGACTCTCTCACACCATTTTCCCACGCTGCTATCCATCGCCATGACGCCATTTTACTTTACAGCTCATCACAAAACAACGCGTTCATGTTATTATATGTAAGATGTTCTGGCTTGTTTGTGCTTTAAAGTTAGTTTTGTGAATAATATTTTGTGAGCTTTTACATATTTCATAGAAATATAAAGTGTGTTTTTTGTGAACAAGAAATAGCTCATAAAGTATTAAACTTACGTCAGAAAGAAAAAAAATCTTAAAATAAATCATAATTTTTATTTCTAGCAGTCAGATTAATAATATCCCTCAAAATTATTGTCAGATTTTAAGCCAACATAGCTTGGACTGCAAGCTGAACCTTCTGTAAAATAATCTGACACGCTCGAGTATTTCAAAATTAAGATTTTTTTTTGCATTTTCAAAAATTCGCTACTACCTTGCGTCACCTCCAAATCGGCAGATTTTCGAAGGGGAGCATTTTTAGGGTTCACTTAACATCCCCATTGAATATCTGACACGCTGGAGTAAATTTTTTTTTTTTTCATTTTCTCCCCTTCCGGATAGCCACCCCCACCACGCAAATCGGCAGATGAATATATTTTTGATATCAGAGATACCTTGGAGTATTAAAACTACAATATCTGACGCGCTCGAGTATTTCCATTTTACTATTTTTTTTTACATTTTTGAAAGCCTGTAGAAACTAAACCCACCGGTGAATGAAAAAACATCATATAACCTTATTTTGTTTATATCTCCTAATCTTCAAAACCCAATAGGTCCCAACGACGCTCGAGTTAATCCCGAATTAGCATCGGTATCTCCCGTACTATTACTCTTTTATCATAACCAGCAGATTCAGGGCAATATTATGTGCCTTCAAAACAAGTGTAAAAGTTTAGATTTCATTGCACATTCACATGTCTTTTGAATACGTGTAACACAATATTTTTTACAGATCACAGAGTTAAAAGCACAACACCATAACACAACAACAGACCTTCGTAACGAAATGAAAAACAAGGACCGGCTTAGCGAGACCAAGTTCAATTTGATGAATACTAAAATACAGACATTGTTGAAAGAAGTGGCAACCCTCAGCAAGTCTGCTAGGAAGAACATTAAAAACACAAAGGCAGCCCTCGCCAGCACTGAGAACAGCGGCAGCGGCACTGATAGCCCCAGCACCAATTAGAACCGTCGCCGAGCTAATTTATTCGGTCTCTAGTAATATTACAAACATGGAAGGTATTTCCTATTATTTTTTTACTCTACAAATGATTTTATTTGTAGACTTTTTGATAACTTAATTAAGTATAAGTAGTTCTCAATTTTATGATTATAGTCGGTTAGTTAATTTGTGTGTCCCGACACTGGTGAGAACTGGTGTTGCCGTGCTCGTGTTTTATTAAGTAGGTACGTACTGTAAGATAGTAAATGAATAAGAATAAAAAAATAAATAAAAGATCAAAACGGGTCGGTCAAATGGCTTTTAAAAAAATCATAAAAATATTATTTACTTTATTAAAATTTAAAAAAAAAACTTTTTTTAACAAAAATTATTACTGAATGCGCGACATTACTTATAAAAAAAACTTACACCGAAATGTTGATTTAAAAAAGGTCAAGCTTTTTAAAACATTACTGTGACGAACTTTATTTCTGTGTACCTATTACTTTCTCTATAATTTTAGGAAGAAATAAGTGATTAAAATTAAAAAAAAAACACCTAAATGAAAATTAATTTTTGATGTTAGCATAGTCACAAGTGGTAAATACTACTTCGAGACTATTGATTCTCCTTGTGGACAAGCTTTTGGTTATCTACAATAATAACATGAAGAAGTGTAATAAAAAATTGTATGTTTGGATGTAGGAGGTAATCTCTAGAACTATTGAACCGGTTATAAAAACTTTCCCCTATAGGAAGCTATATAATCCCTGAGTCACAGGACATTTTTTGGACTCCGTGAGGAGTATCGAAATTCTCATGGACGTTCCACCGCGGGGAAACATGTATAGAACCATTGGTTTCTTTGATTAGTGTTGATAATATTAGTATTTATTTACAATATTTTATATTATGATAATTCCATATCACGTACCTGTTAGGTAACATTATATCATAAGTCATAACCATTTATATTTTAGTTTTATCAAAAGCAAATTGAACAAATAAGAAAGAAAAACTATAATTTTATTGTGTATAGGTGTTCAAAAACTACAGATAGGTATAAAAAGTAAAGTAGTGATAAACATGACCAAACTCACAATTACAGAAAAACTATTAGATACAACTAAGTACATACATATTTTACAAGTTCTATATTCTCAAACTATTTTCCTAACACCTACAAAAAATTGTAACTAGCTGCCCCCGCGGTTTCACTCGCGGTAATTTCGGAGTTTCTGCGGGAATTCCAGGATAAACTACGTAAACCTTTCTCTTGAATCACTCTAACTATTGGTGAAAACTGCATAAACTGCTTAAGTTTATCGCGAACAGACAGACGCAGCAGAGGACTTTGTTTTATAACATGTAAGAACACATTCGATGAAAAACCACGTTTGTTTGAAGAACCCTAGAACTTTATACAAATATTGCATTCTCCGAAAATCTGATCTATAAGGCTTTTTAAAGTGGGTATCTAGGGGGGTGGCAAAAACTAACTTTTATAATAATATTATGAAGGATGAAACTTTTCAGTTATTATAGTAATAGCTAAAACCATTGATGTAGTAAATCAATGGCTAAAACGAATCCATTCTCGACTGATGCTATTCTAATCCATGGGTGGATAAATACTATCGTTTAACTGTCTAGGAAGCTGCTAAGAACTTACCAATAGTAAACCTATAGGATATTTTTAGCGGATATCTAGATTATCTAGATTATCTAGATATATAGATATATCTAGGCTCTGTCATTAGTTTTCGTGTTTTAATGTTATTTTTATAAACCGATTTCTGTACCATAAATTAACACCTTACAATAAGTGTTAGGAAAATGAATAATTGAAATTGATTAAATTTAGTTTATGAAAAAAGGCGAACATATTATACGTTTGTTTTTACTGACAGGAAACACAAAATCTTATTTTTTTAAGTCAGTCACAAAATGTGAATTTGATTACGTAATGAGTATTAATTGTTGAACAATAAACTTTTACAGTGACGATTTTTCATATCATCAGGTATGTGGATTCAAAATTAAAAATTAGTTATATGCATTATATAAATTCAAATGAGGGACATATTTGAGCCCTCAATAATTTATGTTTTAAGAAAAACCATGTTAATTTACAAAAGAACGCCGTTATATTTGGAAGAATAAAATTTATTTAGAGTTTGTCGGCACAGCAGCGACAATGCAAAGGAGAAGAGCCTTGAAGTATCTACTCTTATAGACGAAGAGCTAAAGACAAAAATTTTACGTGATAAGGTAACTTCTCCAGGGTTAGTGGATCACGATGAATCCCGCCCATGCCACCTCAGTGTCATACGATGGCTCCTAATTTCAGTTAAGATTTATGCATTAAACCTACTTCTGCCAATTAAACATTTGACAGTACCTAAATTATCTAAACAAATTGACAGAAATGTAGGTACCTTATGATTTAAACATTATATGATAAAATAGCGCAAAAAGTGGCAACAGCTGCATGCTGCAACAAACATACGCTGCGCGTCATTTATAGTTTTTACGTTTTTCAATATTTTTATTTTCTTCTTTGACAATTCACAGAATGTTTTACATTACCTAACAAGTGCATGTGCAAATTGGCAGAAGTATCAGTATTTTTTTTTAATTTTGACAATCACTGCCAACCCTTTAAGCAGCACCTACGCTTCTGCAATTTTTTTTTCATTATGTTTAGATCACTCATCAAGTCATTATGTCAATCACACAGAATCCCATTTTTTTTTTCTTTTAAAATCCTTATACTTGATCTTCCACTCACGCTTTTAAACACTGATTTGACTCCTGTCAATCGAGCTTCCGCTTAATTTTACGATAATTCTAACATATTCTTCACGTTAAATTTTAGTCTCTGGCTCTTGGACTATGAGGCATGATCCGTTGGGGTGTTTGTATATTGCATGCTCAATGTTCATGAATAATTAAGTTACAATAAACGTCATGTGTTTTGAGCTAGTATTTGGGACGAAAGTTGTATACAGAATAACCCTCCGTCAATATATCCCTCAATAGAGCTAGAACCTTAACGGTTAGCGTGTCCTTCAAGTCTCCAAGTACATTACAATGTATAGTAAAATTAAGACTTACCTGTTGAATATTTTATAGAGAAGAACATTAACTTACTTTCACGATTATAGAGCAAGAAAAACAACGTATTATAAAAAAAAGATTTAAGTTAAACAATTTTTTATATACTTAATTGAATTTTCTATCAAAGTGTTAGCCGTAAGAATTTTAATTTGAAATTATTTCGATATTACATTAAGATCAATCAAAATAACCGTTTATTTAGTTACTTATTTATAACCAGAATATTATGTTAATGATGGATCCGTGTCTGTTTCCGTGTCTATTTTGTTGTAAATAATATTATACCTACCTACGCCAATATATTGTCGATTGCGGCGGTGGCGGCGCAAGACAACATATAAAGTAGGCCACAGCAGCTATCGGCGGCGCGAGCTGTGGCCTACTTCTTATGTTGTCTACCATTTGTTTTTGCCGCTGCCACCGCTGCCGCCACTAAGGCCAAGGGGTAAGAAGGTCTACCTACTCACTATACTCCTTGTGAAATTCAAACAGCGTCATTGAGTGAGTATTCACGTTTCTTTGGACTAATAGGGGTTCTTAAATTTATATTTCCACATAGAAAATTGTAATAAATTCAAGAGAATGTTGGTTTAGATACTCTCCTACACATTCAACTTATACATTATCTATACTTTTGGTGGTAAGTTTTCTCTGTAGTTTTCACGGTGCAAAATAATATACAGAATTCAAGGCTTGAACAAGTGGATAGTGTGCGTTTATGTATTTGTGACGTTACTGTATTTGACATGCTTAAAGTTAATAAATTATAAATAATAAAAAAATTACATAATTGAAATAGGAATTTCACGTAAATATTTTGTTCGATGTTATGCAAAACCGCGGCGGTTTGAATACCAAAGTTGTTGTTTAAGCATTAAGTAGGTAGTTACCATACTTTTATGATAAAAATTTAAATAAATTGTTATTAAAGCAAAACAAAATTACATTTTCATGAGAAAACTAAACGCGTGGACAGAAACCTATTCAATTATGTGAAATCCCTCGAAAATGCTGATATAATATTTTTTGTATCTTAATTGGAGCGAGTAGTTAATTTTGTGTGTACCTACTAGTGGCTAGAAGTAATGTTTGAAATGATTCGTGGAAAGATAATTTTTCCATTTTATTACCTATAGTATGTTACTTATATTTATATGAATGATTAATGTAAGCCGAAATGTAAATCAACTTTAATAAAGGATGGATACAAATTTTGAGTTCTATTAATCCAACATTATATTACTTTTTGAGCTCCATATGATATCTACCTAAGAGTCGACCGCCTTTCAAGATATCGTTTCGACTGGAAGTCTTCATTTGAAGAAGACAAACTAAACTGGGCACGCGCCTCGTGATGTTATATAGCCTTTATAGCCTTCCTCAATAAATGAACTATCCAATACAAAAAAAATTCAATTCGAACCAGTAGTTCCTGAGATTGGCGCGTTCAACCAAACAAACTCTTTAGCTTTATAGTATTATATAGGTATACCTAATATAGATATGTATGTCGTGGTCACATCTAAGAATTGGCCAATCCATGATGCAGCCGGCCATTTCATGAAATGATGGCATTTTTCGGTGGTAAGGTTTGTACTGCTGACCAAGCCAAATACAGATGGTCAATTATATTTTATTTATTATCATAATTCATAGATATCACCATATTTTGCTTTCATATAGTTCATGATGTGGCCACGACAGATATATTCTAAATAAAATACCTAAATTGGTGTCTGTTCAATAATAAATGCTGGCCTTTTCTCGGAAAATGCTTATGTAAGGGTACAATGTTTTATGCAAATTTTTACATTTAATTTTAACGTCATTGTTAACAACATTATTCATAACACATTTTCTGACAGTGAAGCTGATAATGCAAAGAAAACATGTTTTGTGCCCCGCCGCTTGAAACAACATATTCCTTCAAGAGCACGTTCAAGTTTCACGATTACATGTTCTGTCTATCCATCTGTCTCTTTGTTTCTAGAGTACGGCGTTGACACTTGAAAGTCATTACCCATATTTTGTAACTGTAATCAGTAATAGGTAACTGACGCACATGATGTTTTTCGATCAGGGCTAGCAAACGTGATTCGAGCTCTTTTTTTTTTGTTCATTAAATCTAATAATTGTATTGATCTAATAATATGGTCGTAACTTTAGAATTGTCCAGATACCTACAAAAAACGGCTATAATCATAACAATGGCTATTTTCTTTTAGAAGGCGCGGGCATCGTGAAGGCAACAAAATATTATACAAACCATACCAGACAACATTCAGACAATAATATATCATTGTTTACACCATAGCACTGCAACATTTCATCAATAATTCTGTCGCGATCTTATTTAAAAGATAAAAGATTTGATTTTTGTATGTTTGTTTGTAATCGATAAATTCAAATAGGTATACTACTCAACCGAGTTTATAAAATCTTTCACTTGAAGGAAGCTACATTATTACTGAGTGACACAATTTTTATCCCGGAATTCCCACGAGATTAACGCAAGTGAAACCGTGGGGGATCGACTAGTAGGTAGTAAATACAAAATGAAATCGCTATCCATAGTCCGGTCATTTTAGACAATTGAAATAAAGAAAATTCCGACAGAGCCAAATCTTCGTAGAGACCTTAGGTTTACCACAAGGAATAAAGTGTCAAAAGTCCCCATCAGTCCCATGTGAGCTTAGGGACTTATTGGGGGCCCAAGGTCAAAATTTTAGGTTTTTTGGATTTTTCTCAAAAACGGTAAGTTTTATCGAAAAAGTACCTTACAGCAAAGTTGTAGATCTTAAAATTCTCTATAAAAATGGTCCCTATGATTTTTTCTCTAAGACCCACTATTTCCCAGATATTGCGCTTGTAAGAATCATGTTCTACATAGTATGCACACATATGCCACGTATATACATATTTAGGTACTCAAGCAAGCAAAAATGCCTACTCGTGTCTCTTTTATGTATACATTATACTATTCTAAGAAAATTTACTCTAAAATGACCGCCGGTCCCTTACTGAATCCCCTCTACTTAAATAACATCTGGCCTTGAAAAACATTGCATAGATACGTACAGATATTTAACATTTGTAAAAAATACACGAAACAAAAAGCAAGTACAGCTATCTTGTCTTCCTCCAACATCGGCATCTGCTACTCAACATTTGTTTCGAGTATATTATCAAGTTCAGACATGGCAAGGCAATGAACTGAACCCTGAAGACTGGGGTTGGAAATTGGTAAATAATACTTTGGAAGCGATTCGAACTTTACTGCCCCCTGCTCCAGAAAAACTTCTTAACACTATTTTTTGCAATTGCAAGAAAGGTTGTAGTGCCAAATGTGGCTGTAAAAAAGTAGGGTTGGAGTGTTCTCCAGCGTGTACCAATTGCCAAGGTGTCTCTTGCTCAAATCTTCAATTAAATACAAGAGAGGAAGATTCATGTGATTTTGATGAAGAGACAACTGATTCATCTTCATTTGAACAATTTCTAAGCGTTCATCAACAGGAAGGAGAAGAAGAAGAACAAGAAGAAATTGAAGAAAACATGATTGTTGAAGTTGAATATGAAGAGTATGAGTCAGATCAAAGTAATAAAAAAAGTTAGAACGACAGTTAAACTCAGTAACCCATATCAATAATCTTCATACTATTAAATAATTATTTTTCCTGAAAATAATGTCATAAAGGTTCGTGGAATACCGGGGATACCACGTTAAAAAAAACGCGCCGAGTACACTACCTCACAAGTGGTGTGGAAATGTGTGCATATTATGTAGAACGTGATTCTTACAAGCGCAATATCTGGGAAATAGTGGGTCTTAGAGAAAAAATCATAGAGACCATTTTTATAGAGAATTTTATGATCTACAACTTTGCTGTAAGGTACTTTTTCGATAAAACTTACCGTTTTTGAGAAAAATCCAAAAAACCTAAAATTTTGACCTTGGGCCCCCAATAAGTCCCTAAGCTCACATGGGACTGATGGGGACTTTTGACACTTTATTCCTTGTGGTAAACCTAAGGTCTCTACGAAGATTTGGCTCTGTCGGAATTTTCTTTATTTGATCACTATTTTTATGTCTAAAATGACCGGACTACCACTTGTCTGCATTTTTATACGAAGAATCCGTCATACAAAATAACAATAGTTTTAAATGAGTAGGTAAACTCATTTTTGGCTGTTGTTGTCACTAACATACCGTAACAAAACGTTAGGCGAATTTCATCAGAAACCAAAAACAATATTTATCATTTTCTTTGTGAAAACCCTTGCTTGACTATTACATTATATTATACCTACTAACACATAATTAGTCATATGCCATGAGCTACGCAAACAGGTGTTGTTTGTTCTGATTTTATCATATAAATAAGGTAAATAAGTAGACAGTTTTTACATCATATTTCAAACAACTCTTCACCGGCTACAGTTCCAAGTTTAATACACTGCAGGCGCCTTTTTTAATTGCAATACACACTATGGAAATGTGGTTTGCCATTGTTTTGATTTTTTTCGGTCCTGGCAACTGTGAAGGTAAATACAACCTAAGTCTGTAGATTTACGACGGATTCTATTAATTTAAATTACCTAATCCTTTGCGATCTGATTTCAGTGCTCGACTTATCATGTGATCAAATACGTAATTTTGTCGATGGGCATAATTCTAGACGTATTAAAATTGCTAAGGGGGAACTCGAGGGGCAGCCGCCCGCCACCAATTTGAAATTTATGGTGAGTGTTAACATGTCCTTTTTTTATTTTATCAGATAAATTGTAATTATTCTGTATCTACTAGCTGTATTTCGTCCGAGTAGTTTCAGATTTCCCGATAGAATGGGCTATTTTCCGGCTGTTGAAATGTGTAGGGACTGTGCATGATATTCTAGTTTAACGATAAAAAAATATCTGATCATAGTTATTTGTACAATAGTTATTGTTTTTACGAAACTGTAAATTTAACAATCGAAGTCGTCGTTTAGTATTACTGCCTACTACCTACCTACTGCTGAAAACAACAAAAAAAACATTTCTGATGTTCATGATAATGATTATTTATTATATTTTGATTGCCTACCTAGTAGATTAAGATATTAGAATTATTATTATATGGTATTTTTTTTTAGATGTGGGATAACGAATTAGCAGCTAAGGCAGCCAGATGGGCATCGAATAATAAGTTTGCTCACAATCCAGACCATACAATTGGTAAGAATAGTAAGAACATAGTGTCTATTAAAATAAGCTTTACATATTGGATGGACAAACATAATATTGAATTAACCTAAACATCCCCAACTAGGAATTAGCAATTTTTATATCACTATCTCGTGTTACGGGTAATAACTCGAACATTATTTAAAATTTTCAGGCTCTAATCGGTTTCAAACGGGAGAGAATTTATTTTATATCTCAACTACAAACAAACAGGCGAACCTGAACATAAACGATGCGTTGGACGCTTGGTTCGGGGAACATAAGGCTTTTACGTTTGGTCCTTTAGACCCAGAAGACTTCTCATCGCCTCCGCAGATCGGACATTATACACAAGTATGTAACTGTGCTTATATAGTTAACATGAATAATAATATTGCTTTGCACAGTTCGGGGGCCTAACACTGCCTACGTATATAGCAGTATACCTGTATCTTAACCTTATATCGCTTTTTTAACATTAGAAGATTCGACATATCTGTAGGTACTTTGACACTGTTATGCAGATTAAGTCAGAAAATATCAATAATGCTACTGCTCTCCACCTGCGTTAACGTTAACGTTGATGTTAATGTCCAACTACACGTTAATTAAGGCATTGAAATACGTGTTGGCTACATTTAGTGTGCAATGTGCCGTTAAGCGTTAATTTCTAGTGAATTAACGCGTTTTTATTGTTCCCGCCAAAACAAAGTAAATACGGTCTTGCTCCGCGCATGCGCCATGCAGAATGAGAAGGCGTTAATGCAGCCAACACCGCTTAGTGCGCTAAATAACGCCCTAAAACCCTTTGATGTGTCCAAAAAACCGACACTCGAGCTATCGCTTAAAGTTTAACGTCATTAGTAATGCCGTTAGTAAGTTAACCCGTTGTTGTAAAATGTTGGCCACATCTACGTAATGCCTTATTTAGCGCACTAATTTACGCGTTAACACGCAGGTGGAGCAGTAGCATAAGTGAAATTTTTAGGAAGGAGTTAGCCCCCTTAGTACTATCTCTCTAGGCTAGACTGCTGCAAAAATCGCTCTGTATCTAGTAAATCTATAAAATAAATACTATTTTCCACTCGCTGCCGGTAACTAATAAACAAGATCAATATTTTTAGGATGTTTTCTTAGCTTTTGCTTGAATAAAGGTTCTATAATCTATTGCTGTTTTTATGCACACTTTTCTAGGGTTTCCCTCTAAAAAAAAAAAATCCAATACGGTATCACTTCGTTGTCCATTTGTCTGTCTGTCTATCTATCAAGTCCGTTTTTCGCAGAAAAGAGGCGTAGAGATATCAAGTTGAAATTAATATCAGATACCTACTCAGTTCTGCAATCTCTTGTAACTGTGTTAAAAACAAATTAAGGACAGCGCAATCAAAGAATACGGAAGTTTATGCCGCATATTTTGATACTCGCAAGCAAATCATAACCCATAGGGTATTATTTCCCGTTGACCTAGAATCACAAAGTTGGCAAGAAGCAATAACATAGCAGTAAAGGGAAAAATCCGAAAATCATGAAATTGTTATACATTACGAATTGGCCAGTTGGCCGGTTTTTATTTTTTATTAAATAATATTATTATAATGCTCACGCAACAAGCATCTTTGCAGATGGTGTGGGCGAACACTAAATACCTCGGCTGTGCCGTATCGAAGTACGGCGACGATTGGCTCACTTACCTAGTCGTGTGCAACTATGGACCTGGGTGAGTATAATCTCTAACAGCGGCACCGGAATTAGACGAAGGGCCTTGAGAAAAGCATTTCAAAAGTTTGAACGAAAAAAACTCACTTCTACTTGCTTGTTACATAGATTTTTAAATATTATTTTAGATTAAGATATATGAAATATGCAAGTTTCCTAAATTATAGTTTTTAGTCCGTCTTGTAGATTTATAAAATATATTGAACATTTTTTTTTATTTTTTACGGAATCAAAAAATAACGGAGAACATAAAAAAATAACGGAGTTCGGAGATACATGTAAGTGCCTGCGCACACTATGCGACATGTCGTTGCGACTCTGCGACTCTGCCGCCAAGTGTGCGGAGCTTTGAACAAAATACCTATATGAAAATTTTAAGCCGCAGCCTGTCGTCGCGTCTAGTCGTCGAGCTGTCGCTGTCGTGTGGCGCATAGTGTGCGCTGGCTCTATGTCGTCGTCACGTCGTGCTACAGTTTATAGCACGTTGTAACGTCATGCATCTCCGTTAATTTTTGATTATGTAAAAAAATTAAAAATACGTGTCCAATATTTTTTATTAATCTACAAGACGGACTTATTACAATTTTGATTTTCATACCCCGGAAACTACCCTATTGTAGAAAATTGAGCATTTATTAATGAATAATCAATCAACGCAATTTTTTCACTTAACCAAACTAAATTCCGAGAACTGAGACTTGAGAGAGTTGCTTGGACGCCCACCTGTAAACACATGCTTTTGAACTTTATTGCTATTGCAATAAGATTCAACGACTGTCAAAAGTGGTTACATATATATTTCTATTTACTGCAACTGAGCCTTAAATTACGAATATAGTGTGTATAGTGAAATACAGTCTCTAGAAGTTTATACGCACTTTTACGATAACCCGCAACAAAAATTGTTTTCCCCACGAGCCCAAAGATGTTTCACTTTAGAAAATCTCGACATGGACAACTTAAACTACCCAATGGATATCGCACACGCCAAGACAAAACGTGTATTATTACCTAAAGAAAATCGTGCTTATAATATGTTACTATACTATACTTCAACATAGCATAAGCACTATCGTCTCTAGAATGTCTACAATCCTCGCGACTAGGCGTTGTTTTTATTGAATGCCTACATGACTATTGGTACCTATGAAGATTATTAATTACTAGCTGTTCCCCGTTAATTTCAGAGATCCCACGGAAATTCCGGGATAAAAAGAAGCCTAAGGTATTCCTTATAACATCAGCTATCTGCCAGTGAATGTTCCGTTAAAATCAGTCTAGCCATTTCAGAGATTACTCGGAACAAACAGACAGACAGATAGAGAAAAAATTTAAAAATTGTTTTTTTGATGTAAGTACCGTATATACTTTCGTATGCATTTAGTGAAAATTCATTTTGAAATTACAAACAGACACTTCAATTTTATTTATAATTATGTCTACCTTAGAAGTTTATAGAACGCCATTGATGCTATTACTACTACTAGTTTCACACAATGTATTAATACTAAGGGGGTGTCCTAAACCTATGTGAGGTGTTATACGGGAGGGAGGGGGTCGAGCCGAACCTCACCCAATCTCACGGGCGGTGAGGGGTTCCTCGGCAGATATCACGTAATTTCTTTCCGGAAGAAATAGCGTAAAGTGTAAAAAAAAAATGTTTTTCCACTAAAATAATATATACTATCGCATTTTGAAATATCTCACGTGAGATAAGGGGATGGGGACATCTCACCAGAGGGAGAGGGGGGGGGGGGTCAAAAAATTGCCTAAATCACCTCACGGGAGATCAATTTTTGTAACCTGGCAAACTTTGATCTATTAATTCTAGTAGTATTATATAATATAAATATAATATAAATGCGAATGTGAATTTGTTTGTTGTGCTTTCACGCCTTAACTATTCAACCGATCATCATAGGATTTAGCATACGCGTTGTATTCATATGTTTAGCACTTCTATATTATGTTCAAATGTGGGCTCCCAAGCTAAAAGGTATCTACCAGCTCTCGGTATTTAGTTTCGGAGATATGAGCAGTTTTGTAAAGATCGGTGAAAAAATTGCGTCCGCGATTTTAATTAATTTTATTAATATTATTAATAAATGCTCAATTTTCTTCAATTTCATATAATATCTTAATCTACAATAATATATAAAAATCTATGTAACAAGCAAGTAGGTAGAAGTGTGTTTTTTTATTTCACACAAACTTTTAAAATGCGTTTTCAAATCAAGGTTTTTCAGCATTTTTTCAGTTTCAACTTCAAATGTCTGAAAAAAGAAAACTGTTAGTTTTTGAATATTTTTTTTCAATCCTTACTATCAATTGACTATTCTAAATACCGAGTCTAGTCTTAACTCAATACCCCACTACTGGTACTTTTTACGTGGACGCCCACATATTGTGAATGTGCATCAGACAAAAGCTACGGAACGAAATTCGTTCTTTGCAGTTGTCTTTCTTATTTTTGCAAAAAAATCGAGTGCTTAGACGCACGCCGCAGTGTATGTTTGTACGTGGTTTGGACTTTGGCGTGCTAATCCGAAACTAATATACGAATGCATATATTATTAGGTAGGTACCTACTGTTGATCGATAGTGGTGCACACGCAGCAACTTTTAACACAGCGCGAGCGGAGTCGCAGGATGTAGTCGGTTATTATAATTTTCCTAGGTAAGTAATTAATGTTCAAACTAAATATATTACAGCGGCAACTACCTGGGATCGCCTCCTTATAAAACAGCCGACAATGGTAATGGAGCACTGATATGCGACGACGATTGCAGCGACCCCTACGACGGGAATTGTTAAACTTACCTACGTACATTTCGTGCCAGCTTCTCAAATTTTTACATGAATTATAAATTATTTACATTCATTTGCACATTTTTTTTATTTATGCTGCCCGTTATGTCTAGTAAAATATAGTTTTTGCCACTATTTTGAGAATTTTCGACTTATTGACACCATGGACCAATTAAATCTAGTTTAATTGGTCCATCTTGACACGCTCCCTTATGTCATAGCCAAGTTTTGATATACTTTCATTGATTTACTTGGTGTGGTATATCAATGTATACTTTCATAAAATATTTTGAATTAATTGTAATTTGTACCTATACTGAAATATGTAGGTATAATTTTGAAAGTCTCAATCAATTCAGAAACCAATAGAATGATCATTTGTGTTTGCCTAATTTTTGTTACTTATCCATGTCTTCTACTTAGAATTCCTACTTTTTACCTAGATTTGATTATATACAATGTTAACACAGGTATAACTAAGAGAACTCGAATATATGCGTTTAATTTGTTCTAGTTTTCTTGTATAATATGTATATTTTAACTTTATCTTTTTAATAAATTTATAGTGATTAAAACGTACCTAGGTACAGTCGGAAACTAACGAAATTGAAAATTTTAATTGTAGGTACGTTCACTAACGTACCTTTTTTGACCCAGAGGAAATGCATCATGCATACCACCCCCGGGCCGGGGCGATGGTTATGTGGGACTCCGTCCTGAAAATGGCGACCTACCCACTAAAAACTCTGGGGTGCTCCTCCTCCGCGCCTAGCGCCGTGGCCACGGGAATCGCTCTCGCATGCTCCGCAGCCCCAACAGCGCCAGCCCGTTGCCGGGCTCCTCGAGGGGCACGAGTGCCCCTCAGAATGATGACGATGCGTCGGAACACGCGACGCATTGCCATCCTCCTCCCTTCTCGGGGACCTTGTGCAAAGGACGCCGGTCGGGACCATGACTGGCGCCCAAGGCCCCCTGCGACGGGTCAGGTCAGTGGCCCCGCCGCCCACCACATCGGCCGCAGAGGTTGGGGAGAATAGATTAGCACCCCACCGGGACTCCCCCTCCCCCGCAGCCCCACCTCGCCGCCACTCACCGGGGTGGCCCCGTCGAGGCCGCAGAGGAGAACCATCTCCACGGCCTCCAATCCTCAACCGTGGGGCAAGCAAAGCAGCCCGCCTCAGTCGCGCCGCCGCCTCGAGATATCTGTCTACCTCGAGTCTGAGTCTTTAGTAAGAGTGATGTAGCAAAAGCAATCGACCTTTTGAAAATAGATACTTATAAGTTTAAGTACCTATGTATTTACAAAAGTATTGCCCTTCGTATTTTCCTATTTGTTTAATATTTATTATGTTTTGTTTTGGAGCAATCAAGTAGACCGTATCACCACCATTTGTAATATAAATTTTACTTTGGAACAAGATGCCGCTGGCAGGGGCGGATCCAGGATTTGGTTGAGGGGGGGGCAATTTGGTTGCACCATGAAATTTTTTGAATTAACAGGATAGACAAAAAAGTCCATTAATAAAATTTAAGTGCTTCATATTGAGAGCATCTGAATTGAGCTTATGTATGTATTATATTATCTGTGTGTATGTTTCGCGATTTTTTAACCGACTTCCAAAAAGGAGAAGGTTACGCATTCGGCTGTATGTTTTTTTTTTTATATTACTCGAAGCTAGGGTTGAAACGATTTCGAAAATTCATTTTTTGTTTGAAAGCGTATACTCCCAATTAGGTCCTATTGCCACCAAGTGGGATCTGATGATGGGATCTTATGGTTTAAGAATCTTTATTATCCTCAAAAGATCTTGGGGAAATCGTGGGAACTCTTCAAAAATAATAGGCACACCTATAGCGATTTGGGTATATTTTATAATAAATCGTTCATTTGCTTTCGGAAAGCAAAATTTGAAGAAGTGGAACTGATCATGAAGACCACAAGTGTTCATCGGAACTACTCAACAATAATACGTATTTCACGGGTTTCGATTGGACCGATTTAGAAAATTGATTTTGTTGTTTGAAAGGGTATACTCCCAAGTTGGTCCCATTGTCACCAAATCGAGAACCTGATGATTGAATCATGGAGAAATCAAGAGAACTCTTCAAAAATTACAGACACACCTATAGCGATTTTTGTATTTTTTATAGTAAATCGTTTATTTGCTTTTGGAAAGCAAAATTTGAAGCAGTGAAACTGATGATGAAGACCACAGAAGGTCATCGGAACTAAAGGTATTTCACGAGTTCCGATTCGTTAACTTTAATATGGTTCCTAAATAATTTATGCTCGTCACAATGTATATGGTAAAGTGGAACTGATGATGACGTACCAGGAGCACTCCTCAACAATCAACGTCCCTGTCGTCCCGTCGGTAAAAGCAGTATTTTGTAAAAGGCGATGAGCAATTGATATTAGGCTATTGTAACTTAGATAAATTTACAAACGGACTCACTTGAAAGCAGGAAATAAACAAAATTTTAACAAAAAAATTAAAACCGACTTCCAACAACACAAAACTAAAAAGCTAAAAATAACAAAATATCGATTTTATCCAACAGACAAAAATACACGTAAGTTTATTTTTGGTAGTTATTACCATTAGTTATTATACCAGTACCAGTAGTTATTATTGGTTTATTCTACCACTTGACTACTATTATTATTTGAAGTCGGTGACAAGCCAAATATGGCGTAGGTACATGGGCTAAGTCCAGTCCCGCCACGAGTTCGTTGTGAGCTGAACAACCCAAGTGGGTAGACGTAAGCGGGCTTGGCACTGAATTTAAATCAAAAAGTGGTAGCACAAACCAACAATAGTATTACATGTATTTTTGTCTGATGGATTAAGTCGGTATTTTGTTATTTTTAGCTTTTTAGTTTTATGTTTTTCATATTAATAAAAAATGTGGTGTCGAAAACGATAGAGCTTAGGTAGGTATAGCGGTTTTTGAGTACGATTCTCTGTAAAATCAAAGTTTTTTTAGTATTTCATTATATTCAACTTGTACTTTCATGCATAAAATAATCTACATGGAAGCTACAACAGATAAAAGTAAAAAATGAAAAATTTACGTTCCAGCGAATCTGACCTGAATTAACAACTTTAAATTAAAATTTTGTAGGTTTGTATCTATAAAGTGATAGGAAAATAATGGGAAGTGTTATGGTTAATAGCGATTTTTTTACTAAACTGAGAAAAAATACCATCAGAGGTGCATATGTGATGTGATAAAAACGTGTTTCGTGATCAGAAGAACAAAGAACTACCTAACTACCTGACGTAGCTTCACGACCGACATAAAGCAATCTGAAACTTTCTTTGAAGTAAGTCGGTGATTTGGGATCCCTCAGCACTTTAAAGATGGTACAAAGAATATGTGTAGTGCGCCTGGCGAATATGTAAAGCACACACATTTTGCAGCCGCTCCAACTTATCGCGTTACTATGTCTAGTTGTTGTATACGTATGCTGTAAATCTTTGTGTTGTGTCAAATAAAGTTTTTTCAATTTCAATTTTCAATTTCAATTACTCTTCTGTCAGATTCATACAGCACACATCGGCGTAAACAAAAAGGAGAAGGTTACTCCTTGGATTAGTAAAATGAGGAGAAAATTTGGGAAATAACGCAGAAAACTCAGAGAAGTGAATAATTTTCGTCCATATGACGAGATACGGAAAAATAGGTACTATTGAAACAAAAAGATGTTTTTGACCATAGAAGATTTTAAAATTTACAGTCAACAGAAGAAAAATTTGATAAATTTTGGAAATTTGCCCAAAATTTTTTCCAAATCCGAATTCATCGCGCACCGCACGTGATAAAAGTCACCGACTATTTTTTGAGCACAGAGGTACAATATGACGGGGAATAAAAATCGAAATTCTATTAATTCCATTTAGTTCGTCAGTTA
Source organism: Zygaena filipendulae (assembly GCA_907165275.2). NCBI lineage: Eukaryota > Metazoa > Arthropoda > Insecta > Lepidoptera > Zygaenidae > Zygaena > Zygaena filipendulae. Next base: position 6,720,877 of record OU015657.1, read on the forward strand.
CATATAACATAATATAAATAAATAATATGGATAGATTTGCTTTGAACGTGGAAAAAGTAGAAGAGTTAGGTACCAACTAGTTTTGGGAAGTGAAATCACAATAGCTTACTTCCAAGTCTCAAGGATGTTGGATGAAGTTAAAGAAAAGGGATAGAGAAACTACATATATAAGGATAATTGTAAAAACATATATACAGCCAAACACAGAAACTTCTCCTTTTAAATGAGAAATATACCATAGGGCACGTAGTTTCAAAACAGAAAATTTGTTTTAACGAGAAAAAATTGACAGATTTTGTGTTTGTTTTACAATAATAAATACAAACTTCCATAGGGGTTCGTTACGAACTAATAATTTATAGAGTTTTAAAAATGAATATTTGTTCGTTCATTCAGGTTCATTCGTATATTTCTATTCAAATTACGATGAAACTTTGGTGAAAAGCCACAACCTTGCGAAGATTTTTCTAAGGTCTAATTAAAGTAGGTACCTATTTAGGTCTTGAGGGGGGGCAATTGCCCCCAGTGCCCCCCCCCTGGATCCGCCCCTGGCCGCTGGGTAAATAGGTATATCCATTCATTATAATAATATTGTTATTTAGTATTTTGTAATGTACCTAGTTATTTTCTTAATTCCGCTGGAATTTCGTTGTACTTATAATAAATAAGGTATGAATTAATGTAGCTTTACAATTTTATTACTATAGTAGTATTAGGTAGAATAGAATAGAATAGAATAGAATAGAATACACTTTATTGTACACCAAAATAATTAAATAGTTCATTATTTCCAAAGACTAATAAATTTAAATGTAGATAGGTGAAAATTAAGTAGTTACATGAGTATGTAACTAGCTTAGTACTTAGTCTACATAGATAAGTCATTGAATTATCTTGGCGATAATAAAGATATTATTTGTATTTGTACATAATATCTAATTCCTTCGATTAAAAAATTAATGAGTGATAACTACCTAGTTAATAGTGATACCATTATTATCTAGTCTTTAATGTTATAATTTGTGTTAGGTATACAAGACGAGAAATGGTAAGTTGTTTTTTTTTTTATAATAGAAAAATGAATAGAAAAAGCATAGAAATCTGAAAAATTACTACTATTTCCGTGATTTTATTCAATTTTGGCCACAAATTGACAACCGTTAACATATTATTGGATTACATATACCTATATTAGTTTATTTTTATTTTTTTTATGACATTATTTTTTACTTTTTGCTACAAGGTTTTTCTTTTTAATTTAATTTCATTTTATTTTTCATTTAATTAAGTTGAGTAATGTAATTGAATTTGCTAATTTGATTTTATTTTTTTATTCTATTGATTTGTATACCTATATTATTTTATTTTTTATGACATTATTTTTTTACTTTGCGACATGGTTTTTCTTTTATTTTAATTTGATTTTATTTTTTATTCAATTAATTTGAGTAATGTAATTTAACTTGCTAATTTGATTTGATTTTTTATTCAATTGATTTGTATAATGTAATTTAATTTGCCAATTTGATTCGATTATTTTTTATTTTATTTTTTGTTCAATTGATTTGTGTAATGAAATTTGATTTGGACGTTAAACTAATTATTCTCAAGTCATATAGAAATTGTTCAAAATATCATATATATAAGAATATTGTTTGTACGCCTCATTGGCAGAATGCAGATGTGCAAATCTAACATTAACACCTTATTATTTGCTGTATTCACAAACTTAAATAAATAAATAAATAAATAAATACCCACAGAGGTAGGTAGGTAGATGTTTGCAAACTAGGTAGGTACCTAGTTTGCAAACTGGTCGTTCCATTTGTATAGGTATCTAAATGGAACGACCGTATAACATAAATAATATGGGTTAAGAATTTATTGTATTCTTGTAAACGCAAGTCATCAAATACCGTTTTTGCTTATTATGGCCATTGGGGTAGGCAAAAGGGTTTACTAATAGATACATCAATGTTTTACTTTTTTTTCGTCAAAATATGCAAAAAATCCATACAATAAATTAGAAAATATAGTTAAAGCTGGCACTTTTGCCGAGGGATTTTGTAAGTTGTGATTAAGGAGTAATGAGTAAGAATTATCTAATGATATCATTTCCCTGTCAACGATTTCGCCCTGTTTGCATAACCACTTCATAACTATTCATTTCTTTTTTACTAGTGTTACCTATTTGTAATCAGAAACGTTTCAGGCCAGCATTTTAATCCTCTACAGATACGTTACGTTCTGTTAGCGTCAATATTGTCATCGGCATGGGGTGATCTGACGCCGTATGTGTTAGAGCCTCCGCTGCGAGTGGACCTGCAGCCGCCCGAGGAATACGCACGGCTGTCGTCGCGGAGCGTGGATACGCTGTGGCTCACTGTGCCCCTCGATCACTTCGATGCAAATAATCGAGACACGTTTCAGATGGTGTGTAATGTTACCCACAGGCCATAGACATATTTGAGAGTGCGCTAGCTTCACTTGTTGGTACCTATAGGTAGGTAGGTACCTACTGTAACTTTCCGTGGGCGGGAATGTTAACCTACGTATACCTAAAAGACTTCAGAATATAGATTTAATTTATTTCACACGGAAACCTTGTTACTATTTTTCCAAGTTTCCATTAATACAAGATTCTATCTAGATATGAATCTATTTAACCGACTTCCAAAAAGGAGGAGGTTCTATGTTCGATTGTATGTATGTTTTTTTTTTTTTATGTATGTTCACCGATTACTCGAAGACGGTTGAACCGATTTGGAAAATTCTTTTTTTGTTTGAAAGGGTTTACTCCCAATTAGGTCCCATTGCCACCAAGTCGGGATCTGATGATGGGATCTTGGAGAAATCGAGGGAACTCTTCAAAAATTATAGGCACACCTATAGCGATTTGGGTATTTTTGATAGTAAATCGTTTATTTGCTTTCGGAAAGCAAAATTTGAAGAAGTGGAACTGATGATGAAGACCACAGATAGTCATCGGAACTACTCAATAACGGGTATTTCACGGGTTCCGAATCGTTAACTTTAATATGGTTTCTAAACAATTTATGCCCGTCACAATGTATATGGTGAAGTGGAACTGATGGTGATGTACTAGGAGAACTCCTCAACAATTAACGTCCCTGCGTCGGGAATAGCAATATTTTGTAAAAGGTGATGAGCAGTTGACATTAGGCTATTGTAACTTAGAGAAATTACGAACTAAGTAAGTCACTTAAAAGCGAGAAATAAACAAAATTTTAACAAAAAAATTAAAACCGACTTCCAAAAACACAAAACTAAAAAACTAAAAATAACAAAATACCGATTTAATCCAAAAGACAAAAACACACGTAATATTATTATTGGTTTGTGCTACCACTGATCGGTATGAAGTCGGTGACAAGCCAAATATGGAGGGGGAAGATGGGCTAAGTCGACTCCCGCCACCAGCTCTTCGTGAGCAGAACAACCCAAGTGGGCAGACACCAGCGGGCTTGTCACCGAATTCAAACCGATTAGTGGTAGCACAAACCAATAATAATATTACGTGTGTTTTTGTCTTTTGGATTAAATCGGTATTTTGTTATTTTTAGCTTTTTATTTTTAGTTTTTTAGTTTTGTGTTTTTGGAAGTCGGTTTTAATTTTTTTGTTAAAATTTTGTTACATTCAAATATTAGATACTCAGTTCATAGTAGTAAATCAACGACTCAGTTCTACTAGTTGCACCTATTTCTAACCAGTTTGGACATGGAGGTTGACTCTACATAGCGTTCAACCTTAGGTAGGTACTTAGGCCTTGCTCCCACAGTGATATTTAAAAGCTGCGCATCTGCAACGCATTTGAGTATAGTATTATATTATCTGTGGTATTTGTATCTATGCTGCTAGGGTATTCGATACAAAACACTCGTAGGTACTGAAATGATACACTTGAGTATTGGTAATTTATTAGTGTGACTTTCATCAACATGACGTCTCAGACGAAATAATTTCGTCTGAGCATGACGTCTAGTGTATAGTCTACACTGTAGACGTTAACTACACCACACCCTTATCTACTTTACCTAGTAGGTAAGTAAAACTTACGATAGCTTACTTCGGCATCAGTAATTCGAAACAGTGCCCGCGAGATTTGCGACTCAAGTGAAGTTTTACAAATTTTATTATAATATGTACCTACCTATAACTTAGGTACATTTAATTTAATATCTACCTAATGTTAATTTCAAGGAAGTCTTAATAATGAGTATTAATACGACACGACATCTTTGCTGCTTCTTTGCTCGTTTGGAGTTATTAAAATGAAATGCAAAGGAACGTAGACCTTTTACACAGTCGAACGTAAGATCATCAAAAAGCGCTTGCAAGTTGCAACTCGATTTACTTATACCTCCCTAGATTAGTAGATTACCTACAGAAGTGAAAGCAAAGAGGTGTCTTAAAAACATTACCTACCTATACTTTTTTTATTTATTTATTTTTTATTTATTTATTGAACATACATACATACATTCAAATTCTCATTAAAATTCAACTCACAAAATTTTCAGCGTTACATGGAAAACGGTCAGTTTTTCGGCGGCGCCGGCTCTCCGATATTCATATTCGTGGGCGGCGAGTGGACGATCACCACCGGTTGGCTGCTCGGCGGGAACATGTTCGAAATGGCTCGCGAGAACAACGCCTACATGTTCTATACAGAGCACAGATACTACGGCGAAACCCTGCCCTATCAGTTAGTTCATTGTCGTCTGTATCGTAGTCCGTTTAAGCGCATATTAAACCTTGCAATTTCAGGGCACCAATTTAGGATGCTAAATCGGATACAATTTAGGGCCGGTGAGTGAGAGAGAGAGCGAGTGATCACATTCATACTACATTAAAATGAATGTACCCTAGAGTAGTCGATTTAGGGTTTAGATAGAGTACAAAAACCTATGTGGCATGTGCTGACTCCACAGAGAATACAAAATTCTAGGTAACAAGACGTGTCGGTTAGCGTGAGAATTAAGCTTGCATGATATAATAAGTCAGATTTGGTATTTTACAGACTATGTTGAAGGTATATTTTTAATTATATCTATCACTTTACGCCACATAATTGTGACTTGGGTAAAAACGGTCACTGGGTAGTTATCTAGACATGTAACGTTTTAATAGGGGGGGAGGGGGGGACGTTACGGCGATGCGAGAGAATCGAATTTACGAGATAATCCAGTTGGTGATATGTACTTTTATCCCTGAGTACAGATTCTCCGAGGGAGTTTCAATTCTGGTTTGTTAGTGCGTCGTAATTTTTGTATATTATGTCGTGCCAAATAAGAGTACCTAGTAGGTATTCTGAAATTATTGTGAATGAAACCGACAAACCTGGATGCACCGTCTTAATGTCCATACATTATTATGGTAATTATTGTCAATTTCAGAACATTCACGACAGAGAATCTGAAGTATTTGAGCGTGGAGCAAGCGTTAGCTGACCTAGCGTACTTCATTAAGTACGTGAAGGAACAGCCGCGATTCGCCGAGAGTAAAGTCGTATTGTACGGCGGTTCGTACGCGGGCAACATGGCGGTGTGGTTTAAAAAGTATTACCCCCACTTGGTTGTGGGTGTGGTCGCGTCCAGCGCACCCATCTTGGGGAAAGTGGATTTCAGTGGTGCGTAGAGTTCAAAGTACCTACATTTCATCATACAGATGATTTACTGAATCCCAAAAGAAGGTTCATGAAACCGATATAAAATGTTATATTTTCTATGATATGCCATATAATAAGAAATCGATAGTAGAGTACAGGCGCGGAACTGCGATCTGGTTGGGGGGGGATTTTTGGTTGCACCACGAAATTTTTAAAATTCACAGTGTAGATCCGCGCCTGGTAGAGTAAGTATTATGTAAAAATAGGGTATTATGTAATAAATTGTTTTAAAGCGTTTTGGAAATTTTAAAACATGATTGCTGGAGACATTCAATAAGGCGGGAAAAACCCATCCTAACCTAACAAGTCAATCCTGTCGTCACGACTTGCAAGTTTGTTTCAAATCACAGGTTACTTGGAGGTGGTGCACGATTCCTTACTGTCAGAGGGTGGAGAGCAGTGCATCGATGTCATTCGTCAAGGAGTTAATGATATAGTCACTGCGTTAGAGACAGATGAGGGAAGACAAACCATTTTCGAAAACTTTAGGTACGTTTGAATAATATACCTACAATATACTTATACTTTTTTCAAATACATACTTATAATTAAAGTGTGTTTGTTATTCCAAATTAACAGCTTTTCACTGAAAGCCTAAGAAACTATATAGGTAGGTACTCACATAAAAAAATCATTTCTTTTTAAATTTTGTCTGTCGGTCTGTCTGTCTTTTGTTCCGGCTAATCTCTGAAACGGCTGGATCGATTTTGACGGGACTTTCACTGGTAGATAGATGATGTTATAAGGAGTAACTTAGGCTATGTATTTTATAAAATTATAGTTCCTGCGGAATTCCGCAACTCACGTTGGTGAAACCGCGGGGCACAGCTAGAAATACATAATAGTAGGTAGGTACTAAACACTACTCAGACTCAGACTAAACAAATTATACAACATGTTAGTGAATTAACTGAAAACTTGATACACCCCATTTAAAAAAATAATCAATAATATGATTAAAATATATTTTATGTCGAAAAAATTTATATTTTAAAAGTTATTCAACATTAGTTTGGAGGTGATCTATCTACGAAATTCCACGCGCTAGGTTCGCGTTTACCGGTTCGATTTTTTTTGCTGCGGGCGGCGCGCGGCGTACGCGCCAAATATTGTATTATAAATAATTTAGACATGGGCTAACAAAAATGAAAAAATATAACCTATATTAAAACATAGTGCGATCGATTCGCTAGTTGATTCTGAGCAAACTACTTTCTAGTTTTCAGTTAATTCATTAACACGTTGTACCTATTATGTAAGCGTTATATCAGTTGTTCGATACCCAGAGCAGCTTAGTATATTATGGGAACGGCCGATGCTGGGTGATAATATCAATTTATCAAGGCATTATTTTTGTCTTCCTGTATCCAGATTGTGTAACCCCGTGGAGTACGACGACCCCTTAGAGCTGGCGTACTTCTTTGGCGCGATCACGTGGACATTCTCAGGTGCAGTGCAGAGCGCGCGCCCCGGGACATTGCAATTGCTCTGCTCTAATTTTATTGGCGATGTTTATGGTAAGACACAAGATATAAATTATACTGTTTAGTTCTAAAAACAATAGTTAATTCACCTATAAAAAATCTGTAAACATGATCTTTCTAGGTTCAACTCCTATGCAGAAAATAGGTGGATACCTAACCAGTGGTTTAGCTGCAACGTCCTGTCTCTCGGTTAGATATGCGAATTTAATCGCAATTTACAGTCAAAATAGTAATTGTAAGTACAGATGCTGAATATTGTTGTATTATAACTACCATGTTTCCTACAGTTTTACTAGGTTGTTTTTGGTATTCCCTTAGAAAATCACGTTTTTCCGGGATGAAAAAGCACCCTATGTCTCTCAAATATTTTTATGTTGTAATAACATGTGAATAAACCTCTGAACTCGATAGAAGGCAGCTTTTTGAATATGATGAAAATAGATAGCTGGTACTCGCGGTTTTACTCACGTCCCAGCTTAATCACGTCGATAAATCCTTACTTGGTGAGGCACAATAGTTTCGGCTGGGCGTCAGTGAGTATGCTTGTTTATTTATATAGAAGCGATGATAATGTTTAAAATGTGGTTTTAGTTTTCATGTGTTGTTTACTGAACTGCATTTAAATTTTCAGCTCGAGCGTGGTATTACCAAACTTGCACTGAGTACGGTTACTATCAAATAGCGCCAACCTCTGGCACCGTGTTCGACCCGTTCCAAGCGCATAACGTCGCTTTCTATGTGGACATTTGCAAGAGAGCTTTTGATGAGAGGTAAAAATAAATCTATAAGCTTTTCACGGCCAAATTATACTATTCTATTTATTTAATACACTTACATCCCCATTTTACTTTTTGGTGAGGTATTGTTGTTGTTGTTGGTAGCCCAACGTTAAATCCAACACCTTAAGATCACTTCATGAGTTCGACTTTTTTACAGACTTATACAATAAGAATGTTCTGTACTTTCCTATTATTTATTACTAGCTGTACCCCGCGGTAATTTCGGAGTTCCCGCGGGAATTACGGATTAAAAAGTACTCTATGTCCTTCTCTGTACCCCTGACCACGTGCATGCCAAATTTCATTCATATCCGTTCAGCCATTTTTGCGTGATTGAGTAACAAACATCCAAACATCCACACTTTCACATTTATAATATTAGTAGAATTATTACATAATATTTTTAATGTGTATATTATTTACCCTTTCTACGTATACGTAGGTATATCACAATTATGCAAAATTCCACGAAAAAAAGGATCATCTGTGTTTTAAGAATGTATATTATGTATGTTCAGATATATGTATAAATACGCCCAGACTGGAAAGTGGATCCCTAACTTCATCACAAAGTCCACCCCCACCGAGAATCGAACTCGGAACCTCTTGATTAGCTATTTTTGTACGTTGGCGATTTTTAAAGCATTATACGATCGAGTTTTAAGATTATTTTGCTGAATCTATTATTATAGGAATAACATTGGTTAGGTTTTAGTAACTACCTATATAAAGTATGGACGTTGGTACTTTTTTACACTAAAACACCTACGTTTATCTTCATTATTATTGTAGGTTCGATGAGGCGTTCGTGTACGCGGCTGTGGACCGTATCAACGAAATTTTCGGCGGTCTCGATCCGGACGTGAACAGAACGGTCAACATTCACGGCACCGTCGACCCGTGGCACGTGCTCGGCGTACACGACAGGGATTTGAAGGAAGGCTCGCCCACCTACACGGTGCCCAGGTAACACTTATTCATCTTTATATATTCTAAACTTTATTCTTCCTAAACAAGGTATAGTTTTGTGTTTCAATTACGAAGTTTCAGATAGTAATTATCTTAGATTCGAAGGAAGGCTCGTCTACGAATATGATGCTCATGTAAAAGTTATTTATCTATCTATGTCTGTCAACAAACGGATTTGAACTCCAAAGTTAAAAAAATCTTATATCATTAATGTATTTACAAAAAATTGGTAGTATAATTTATGTAGAATACGGTATACGGTATATTAATATTGCAACATAATTTTAAAAGTTTTAACTAAAAACCGCCAAAAGCAGTTTTTTTTTTTCACTTTTTGTTTACAATTTTAATATCTAGTTTAAATGCTGCAGAAATAATATTTTATCATCAAAAGTTAGTATTTACACTTTTACTATTCTACTGCCGAATCTTTTTTTCTCTAATAAAAATCTTATTTTTTTTAAAATGGTGACAACACTAGTTTACTTTTGTATATAATAATGCTTGGACATTATCACATATTGCCATCTGATCGCAAACTAAGCAGAGCTGATGTAACTCATATACGATTCTTTTTATAAACACACATTATGACGCAGACTCAGAGTGAACACCACAGTTGATCACATGTTTGCCCAGATGCAGGGATCGAACCCGCGACACCCGGCGTAGCAGTTAGTTGCACCACCAAAGGTCCGTTTGCGATGAAGATTAATTGACACATGAGAATATGTCACGACTCCCAATTGGCGCAGTAGGTCACCATGCCTACCCGCTAATCAAGAGGTGCCGGGTTCGATTCCCGGTGGGGATGGACTTTGTGTAATGAACACAGGGTTCCAGTTTCGTTTGGGCGTGTTTATATATCTATAGTATAATATGTATGTAATTCTATGTAGTATACACCACGTTTGCTTGGTTTCCACGACACAAGCTAATAATAGCTTACTGCCCAGTAGATCTGTGTCGTGTCTGTGTGTTGTGAAGTGGATTATTACTATTATGTATTATGTTTTGTTTACAGGGCGTCGCACTGTTTCGATTTACAAAATTGGTTGCCGACTAACACTATTAGAATGTCGCAAGCGCAGGTGGCGGCGCGCAGAATCGTGTCCCAGTGGCTCTCTTAGACGACAATAATATTTATAATTATTGAACCAATAACCTAACATTCTAATGAAAAGATTTTAATAAAAAATAAAAATCGTTATTTTTTATCCCCGAAATTGTAACGGGACCACACATTTTATTAGTTTCAAATTCCACAATCTGAAAAATTACCCACCAATGAATTGGAAAACTTTTTTACGGGTTAATGCAGAAAAATAGTTTTAAATCACAAATACTAACCGCCTTAAACAACAGTTGTAGTAACCCCCTATCTTTACGTTTGTCTATTTGAAATAGTATTAAACATAGAGGTTTGTAGTCCAGCTAATCAGTAGGGTTTACATAAAGGGGTACAATATTATTTTCTATTAAATACTTAGAAAATATGATAGCGCCTAATGGAACTACCGCCGGTAATATTTTACACTACGTGTTAAATGCACAGTGCACTACTGCTCGGGACGGGTCGGTGTGTTTTCAAAATGGCTCTTTTCCACTTTTATCCTTTTCAGAAACACAACACAAATTATGATGCACGGTGATTACATTTTAAATCAATGGCATGAAGGTATGTAATATGTAATCAGCTATCACCGCGCATCATCACATTTGCAGTGAACGAGAAAGAAACAAACGTGTTCGACGTCTCTTTCGCACTCCTTCATCTGTGACACGACCAAAGAAGTAGTCTACTCTACCATTCAAGAATAAAGATGCACTTACACCGTAAAAATTCGCAAACAAATAATTAATTATTAAAATATTCGATATACCTATTTTAGTGGCAGTTCATGAAATTGTCAGACAAAAAACATAGTCAAACAACATTATCAAGAAAATTCATTGAATAAGTGGATATTTAACTAACAATAAAGTTATTATTAATCCATGATATTAATATGAACTAGTTTGAACTGCCAAAAGAACTCTTTGAACTAACTCAAATTCAGATGTGTCGGCACAAGTTTTAAACCTACTTTAGTACTTTTCTAATCTAATGAATACTTAAATATTACACAGAATCTCTCAAACGCTATCTTTAGACCTATTGTGTGATGTGTTGGCCCAATAATGTCGTTGTTGAGATTCTAATAATGTAAAAACATGTAAGGTTGGCGACAAACTCTTCGCGTTCACGCTACAAAGAACTACACGTAAAATTACGTGTGCATAATATTAATTAATCAATATTGTACCGGTGGAAATATTTACAATGTACTAAAATTCATATCTGAAGTCATTCTACGAGCGCTTTTGGATTCTCCCACGAAAACCCTTCTCGGCCGAAGTGTCCGTAAGTACTTGTCCTCTGATAAATTGGCATTTTGAGGTCCAACTCTCTGAAAATAAACAAATATAAATATTTGATTAAGTTTTTTTTTCCATCTTATCATTCCTAATATATATAAATCACGTGTCACGTTGTTAGTCCGCGATGGACTCCGAAACTACTGAATCGATCGTGATGAAATGTCGTCACTATGTTGTATTTGGCCCAACTTAAAGATAGGATATTTTTTATCCTGGAACCCGGGGGGACTCCGAAATTAATGCGGGGAACAGCTAATCACCGTAAACTACTGTTAGTGCAGGGGTAAAAAGAAGGCCTTAGAGTACTTTTTCTCGGAATTCCCGCGGGAACTCCGAAATTACCGCGGATGAAATCGCGGGGGACAGCTAGTATATTTATATAACATGATTTAATATTATTTGAATTTCGCATCTGTCGCTAGAGTCTCACTTTGCCAAAAGGTGATACATTAGATAATAAGCAGTCTGCTTTTGTACCATTTGTGTAATTAAGTAAAATAACTTATTTATACGTAGATAATATTGCGCAAGTTGATGAAATCGGCTTAACGGGAAACGTGCGGAGTCGTCATGCAGTTACGTAAAACATACATAATATTAATGTTTATCGCACTCACTTGACAATCTTGCCGGGTCGCAGGTCAAAGTTCTTCTGCACGACGGCGAGCAGCTCCTGCTGGGTTTTGTGTGAGGTGCCGTAATCGAACACGGTGATAGACAGTGGTTCAGCGACCCCGATCGCGTAAGCCACCTACAACAAAACATTATTATGATATTAGGGACCAAAACCCACCCTTGCCCAAGCTGCGAAAAAAAATTTGCAATAAATACACCAAATAGCAAATATTATTCTATATATACTGCAATTACAAATTTGCAAATAATAATAATTCACGTCACACCACACAGATCTACTTGATCCCACACTAAGCTATAGGTAAGCTTGTGTCGTGGAAACCTAGCTAACGTGGTATGTACTATATTTATTACGACATATGATACTATAAATGTAATATTATATAAGTTAAGTAAGTGAACCCTGTGTTCACGAAGTCCACCCCTACCGTGAATCGAACCCGGAACCTCTTGATTAGCGGGTGGCCATGAGGCATGGTGACCTACTGCGCCGATCGGGTCGCCATTCGTTTATCTCGAAACTGTCTAAATTTAAAGGTAATAATGGACGAAGAAAAATAAGGGTGGGGCACCTGGACCATGCAGCGGCGGCAGAGGCCCGCCTTGACGAGCGACTTGGCGACCCAGCGCGCCGCGTACGCCGCCGACCGGTCCACCTTGGTGAAGTCCTTGCCCGAGAACGCGCCGCCGCCGTGCGCGCCCCACCCGCCGTACGTGTCCACGATGATCTTGCGCCCCGTCAGCCCGGCGTCCGACTGCACACGTACACACATTCACAAACAACACTATAACTCTACGTATTAATTACTTTACTACGTAAAAAAGCGACATTGTTTTTTATAGAATATCTGCAACACCAGAATTTCTTTTTATCAGAAGGCGTATTTCATTATGTTACAAACTAGCTGTTCCCCGCTGTTTCACCCGCGTTAGTTTTGGAGATCCCGCGGGTATTCAGAGATAAAAGTACCTACTTACTACCCTATATTTTTTTCTGTGCCTACCCTTGACAACGTGTATGCAGTATGCATAATTTAATGTAGTTTCTTCCCAGTTTATTTCGAAGTTCTTATTGGGAATTCCGGGATAAAAAGTAGCCTGTCCTTTTCTGTACCCCTGAAAACGTGTATGCAAAATTTCGTGGTGATCTGTTGAGCTGTTTAGCTGTGAAAGCGTAACAAACAAACAAACTCACATTCGTAAGGATATACAATCCATATATTTCTAAACTTTGTTTTGTTGCACTAAAGAGTGGTTTCCGTCCTCCCAGGGGGTCGCGACCCACACGGTGAAAAACACTGCTCTAAATAACAGGTTTTTCATTTAATTTTAAAAACGTGCCAAAAAATAATGTCCTGTACCTGTGGCCCGCCAATGATGAATTTGCCGCAAGGGTTGATGTGGATGACTGTCCGCTCGTCCAGATACTGAGCGGGTATAACTTCATTGATCACTTTTTCTTTGATCTCTTGCCGGAGGGTGTCCAAACTGATCTAAAACAAATAACACATACGTCAATTACGCTTCCGCAACATTTTTTTGTAATCAATGTCTCCCATAAAGTTTGGATGTAAGGGATAATCTCTGGAACTCTTTCACTGGATAGGAAGCTACGGCATCCTTGAGTGACAGTATAATTTAATCCCGACACAAAGAGCTCCCGAGGGGATCCCTATGATGTACCTATGTTATATAATATTATGTCAACGGGAATAGTAATTGTGTTTTATTTTTAACTATGTAGTAGATATAGAATTCCCAGCGAACATTTTCTACAGTAACTTATTAGGTACCGTGCAAAGTAAATGCAGTATTGTGACTCATATTACATGCTTTTATTAAGATAATTTAATTAAGTAAATTTAAGGCGAAATTAAGAACTCATTAGAGACAGCTACGGCTACGGCACTAATTGAAAAAATATTTTAATTATTATCACACTATGCATTTTGGTTATACTTAATGTAGTCACTATTGGCCCTCAACCAATGTTTGAGATAAGGTGGTCTCGAACTTCGTCCTTATGCGATATAACCACGATCTTAGTGTTATAAACTTTACAATCTTTACATCTGTAAAGGTTGTAAATACTGGGTGTAAGGTTGAACGACGGACTTATTCAAACTCTTGATAACTCATGCCGCTTGCGTGATGTTGTCATTGTTGAATATATTAACTAAACAAAATATAAAAAACTCATAAATGAGAGAGAAAATTATACCGTCCGTCACCAGTACAAATCTAACCTAACCAAGAATGTCGCATTATAATCTACCGAAAAATAATCCATTATAAAGCAGCATGTTACGGCTAACAATTTTTCGACAGTCTTGCGCGGTATTTACAATTTTAAGATATAGTAACATAATATGATTATAATTATATATTATAATAATATATTATATGACTATACGAGAAATCTCAAACCCATGCGACCCATGAAGCTGAATTTTGTCAGTAATGTAATTTCTGGAAAGTAAAAGTCAGCGGAGTTCCTGCGGGCCCCCCAAATTAACGCAGGTGATACCGTAGGGAACATCCATAAATCTCAATTACCCACATATTATATTGATTTTTCATGTTTAATCGTGCGCCTCGAAATAGATAAAGATGATACACAGAAACGTAACTAAATATTATTATTACAGCATATATCATCATTTAATAATATTGTGAATACGTGGTTTCATTATCACTTTCATATCTGCGGGTCAAATGTTAGGCGTGAACATTCCTGCTGACGACCGAAATTATTTTGATAGTGATAATTTTCAAATAACACGAGTGATGTTTTATTTAAGGGGCTCCATTCGGTCGTACTAGTGACTCACTAAAAATAATATCTTACATATTCAAATGGGCTAGTTGAGTAAATTTCAGTTTTTAGTCCGCTATTTCGCAATCTTCAAATTATAATAAATATTAGCTGTGCCCCGCGGTATCACCCGCGTGAGTTTCGGAGTTCCCGCGGGGATTCCGGGATGAAAAATAGATAGGAGCCGATTCTCAGACCTACTGAATATGCATATAAAATTTCATACAAATCGGTCGAGCCGTTTAGGAGTTAAATTACAAACACCGTGACACGAGAATTTTATATATTAAGATTGGACACGTACGTAGGTATACGTAATAGAAAAACAACGGCGATAGGTAGTCGATGTACGAAGATTTTTAAATACGACGTTATAGACGTCACGGGCCGCTCTACCAAACTTTAATGCGCTTTATCTATTCATTTTGAAATACAAAATAACGTGACAAACTTTTTTTAATATTATCTAATTGACATACTAAATAGATGTTGAACTTTCATACTCCGGACACATCCGGATACGATTTCGCACTATCTACTTCTTGTCAATTTTAAATGCTACAGAAGCACTTACAACTTCATCAAAAATAATAATTATATCCTTATTTTACAATACCATTAGTGTTTCGAGATGCTTGAACGTAAAGTGGCTCTTATTCCACCGCTTCTATGTAGGTTCATAATGCAGCTGAATAAACACCCGTGTTAAACACGTATCTGAAACGCGTACGCTTTAACTTTTCGGCTCCATTACACCTCCCAGTTTAATTACCAACTTAGCTCACTAGTATCATGATGTACCGCAAGAAACGCGCCTGTTACATTATTTTCTTGAATCTATATATTTCTCCATCGATATCTTAGAAGATATGATGGTTTTTTTTTCGAAACTTGACCCCTAACATTTGTACGTAATCAGGGACCAAACAGCACGCGACTTAACGAGATGACAATAACAACGTATTAGAGCGTTGTTCCACCAGCCATCATATGACATGACAAATTAGTCATGCGTTGTCAGTAGGAGTAAACGGTTTATACCAATATTATAGCTTTCGGAATCTTCACTGTGTGTTGCCGTATCGTGTGTAAAAAAGGTTATAATGTGCTATAAGATGTGGCTTGCTGTCTGGGAACGTTGCAATACACATTGAGCGTCACGTGTCGCACGCTAATGTTGCCTAATACAAGACTTTAAAACAAGACTTTTACTAACAATTATTATAGGGAGCTCTTAACACACATTATAATAAAGTCAATGATAAAATTTCAACCTTTACGATAAGCTGGGCAATTAGGTTCCTATAACTTATGATAATGAGCAAAACAATCATTATAATACATTTACATTCCAGCTAATAATGGTTATACATAGTAGTGTTACAAGTATGGCATATTGTTTATCTTTCCAGATCCGCGAAAATTAGTATTTAAAAAATACTGCATAAATACAAACAAGGTACTGATGTTTATCAGTACCTTGTTTGTATTATAATATAACCACTAAAATGAACAGACTTCTCAAAGTTAATAAAAAAATCAAATAATAAAATAGTTAATATTATTATATAAAATTAAGATGTTTTTAAAAATATATAGGTAACCATTTTTCAGTTTTTAGTCAGTCATAGAATTGATTTAACAAAAATTTATTGTATGCCAGTGTCACATCATTTTAATAAACAGTAATAAAACGTGACGTTATTAGCTAGTGTCTCAATTTGAACTTTCTTGACTTAAACCTACAGTTCAAATAATTATTTAAAAAAACTAGGTATAAATGTTAAAGTTTGTGAAGATGTTTGTCACTCAATGGACTGGAATGGATGGGCACAAAGGTGGAATTGAATATGTTTTGGATTAATACACAAGATTGGATCTTTTAATCCACGTATACTAAATATTCCCGAGGGAATAATATTATATATTATAATTTTAAACCGACAGCGTGCAGCTTGTTGCGCAGCTTCTTCTCTTCAGCCATAGTACTAGGAAGCTGTGAAGGGTGGATATTTTATGGGTGCTGTGTACTGTAAACTGTAATTTTATTGACGTCAATAAGAGCCACATTATGGGCCTAATTTGAATAAATGATTTGACTATTGGAATGCCAAAATTGACGCGGGCCAAAATGCGGCTAACCATTCGTCATCATTGGTAATTTGGTAATCTTACCTTCTCGGAGTGTTGGAGTGAGACCACAACAGTGTGCACCCTTTGCGGCACAGTGGCGCCCCCGGCAAACACGTACTCGCAAGTCACCTGAAACAAACGGATTCATCATCACTACAGTTTATTACTGCATGGCATTGCAATGCGTAGATTTCATTACATGCAAGCCTAAACAGAGACCCAATAATTAAGATATCTTCGATAACGCGTCAAGCTAATTTAAACCTTAATAATTAAAGATTAGCTCGAATCATCAAAGTGGGAGCACATGTTTATTTAAAGCTTATTGTTTAACGCGAGATTAAATTTCTTATGCCTGCACTACATTATCGCCGATGATCGTTGATCGTGTGATCGGCGATAATGTGGACACCTCAACGCGATCACAGGCGATTCCTTTTTATGCGTGCCTTAAAACCGACAATTCACGGGTCGCAGGCGATCATAGACGATGATCGGCGAGTACAGCCGAGTATGCCCTCTACACTATCGTGATCGCGTATAATCGTCTGTACTCAACTACTCAGTGATAATGTAGTGGAGCCAATATTTTCTTTTATATTGTAACAGCTAGCTGTTGCGATGCCTCTTTTTGGGATCGCATAAGTCTTAATTTATTCCTTGTTTCTTTGCAATTGCTTCACGGAAAGAGTTGTGATAAGTAAATCGTATGACTCCAGGGTGACGCACTCGCATTCACCCAAGGGAATGGTGTCGCGAGCAATAGATAGTATTGCTTAATTATACTACACTATTGTTTATAACAATCCTTATCTTGCACAAACAGTATCTTTTGAGAAAATGTAGGTCATACATAGGGTTGCATCATTATTTTTAAACTTGATATAATCAAGTGTAACTAATAGGTACCTACCAATTTGCTATAGACACGCATTTGATTCAAGGATCATTCAAAGATTAGAGTAGCCACGTGCAGTTTAAATATCGTTTTATTTTGTAACAATTCTTATCACCTACGTTAATTTTATTGCAAAAACCAAGTCATTATTGTGTGCGTCAAACTATAATGATATCCGTTTCGAATTTTGAAAATTTGTTTGTTCAATTAGTATTGAAAATTTGTTTGATACAATTTTTATAGCATTTCTCAATCTGCAATTCATTCAGTCTCAAATTTCTAATTTTGTTTTATTTTTCAGATATCGTCATGCATGTGAAATATCCCATATCTGTACTCATTATTACAATATTATAAAGCTGAAGTTTGTTTGTTTGGTTGTACGCGCTAATCTCAGGTACTGAACCGAATTGAAAAATATTTTTGTGTTGGATAGTCTGTTAATCCGGGAAGGCTATATAGCCTATATAACATCACGCCCATAGGGGCCGAACATCAATGAAAAACGTTGCAATACACGGAAAAAAATCTTCCTTTTGCGAGCGCGAGCGAGCGATTGCCTAAACGGTTAAAGCTAAGCAAAAAATATGTATAACAGAATTTTTCCCATTTAAAAGTTCTAAAAAAAGTCCACGACAGCATAATATGTTTATCCTTTGGTTGAAACACTATAAACCTTTTTTATGGTAATCAAATTTGTTCTAAAATAATGCTTTATTTACGAAGGTGTTTTAATAAAATATTATTCATATCCAAATAAATATGTTATTCAGTATTTGTATTTTGAACAAAATTGCCCTTGACCTCATTTCATTTAAAGTAATATACCAAGTAATAATGTTAAGTAATGAAATATATTTTGACGACCCGATTGACGCAGTAGATCACCATGTCTACCCGCTAATCAAGGGGTTCCGGGTTCGATTCCCGGTGGGGGTGGACTTTGTGTGATGAACACAGGATTCCATTTTCCAATCTGGGTGTGTTTATATATCTATAGTATAATATACTATATTATGTAATTCTATGTTGTACGTTTGCTTGGTTTCCACGACACAAGCTAATAATTGCTTACTGTGGGATCAAGTAGATCTGTGTGTTGTGAAGTGGATTATTATTATTATATTTTAGTAGGTTTTTTCTTCAAAGTGTGGGTGAAACCACGCACAGCTATCTATAGTAAAACAACAGTTGCAATCTTTCAAATTATTACAGTATGTTATTTGTTTATAAATGATATAAGTATTGAGATTTATACATATTGATACCTTATTATTTGTTTTATTTAAGAATGTTATTAAAAATATTTTTAAGGAAAATGTACTATTTATTATTATCAATGTCACAATAATACTAATAAAATCTTTTAATACCTGTATGTGAAAATTAGTAAACATTTCCAAATCATCATACACATAAAATCCTTGTCCTAAATGACTGATGGATCAACGCACAGCCTAAACCGCTGATCGTAGAGACCTGCAACTTAGAGGGTGTGTTCTTTGTACGACGTAGGCATCCGATAAGAGTGGATTTTCCAAAATGTTACCCCTAAGGGGGTGAAAAGGGGGACAAAGTTTGTATGGAACAATTCCGCGGGAACTCCGAAATTATCGCAGTTGAAAGCGCGCGGGACAGCTAGTCTCTGAATATAACTTTTGAGTTTTTAGAATTTTGAATCAAGATGGTCTCTGAATAACACTAATAGTCTCATACACAACACCCTACGTATAGCAACCTTATTTATACACAATCCATTGCAGTTTCATAATCCTTACTAATATTATAAATGCGGAAGTGAGTTTGTTTGTTTGTTTGTTTGATATGCTTTCACGTCTAAACGGCTCAACCGATCACCACGAAATTTTGCATACACGTTGTCAGGGGTACAGAGGACATAGACTACTTTTTATCCCGAAATTCGTACAGGAATTTCAAAATTAACGTGAAAGAAACTACATAAAATTTTGCACTACCTACACGTTGATAAGGGCAGGTAGGTACAGAAAAAAATATACGGTAGTAAGTACGTTTATCTCCGAGTACCCGCGGGACTTCCGAAACTAACGCGGGTGAAACCATGGGCAACAACTAGTATCAATATAAACATAAAGGTTCTGTACATTAAAAAATACATGTCAATTTGAGGCATGCAAAATGTATGGCTTATTTTTGTATTGGGTTTGTGCATTTATTTGAAGCATTTATTTAGCTTGTTTCCCAGGTCAGGAGATGAAACCAAAGCCATCATTTAGTATATGTATATTACATAGTTATACTACGAACTAGCTATACCCAGTCACACATCACTGTGGCTTTGTCTGGTATTAATAATTTATTAGAGGAGAAAAAAAAAATTGATTTAATAAAAAATCCCATTCCTGTGGGAACTTTGCTAAAAACTAAAAAGTATGTATAAACACTCTTGGGTAAAACATTAAAAATGCAATGACCTGTCAAAATTTCAAGTCAATCCATCAACTTCTTTTTGAGTTTCACAGCCACAACATTCTGTATTTTGATATTACAGATCATAATTTAAGAATATACCTGTGTCTTAGAATCTGGTCGAGCCCACCAAAACTCTCCATTTCGTCTCAGCTCTGCAATTTTCTGATTCAATCTGTGAGCCAACACCACTGTCAAGGGCATGCATTCTTCAGTTTCATCAGTTGCATATCCAAACATTAAACCCTGTAAATTGTTGATAAACAATAATTTTTATTTTTAATTCTAACGATCCTAATAACTTTTCAATAAAAATGCAGAATTGATCAATACAACAACAACATACAAAAATTATCCTAACAACACAATGGATCAAAGTAATAGGTAAACCACAAATTTAAGGTCATTTGTCAATTTTTTTTTTACCAAAATTATGTTTCATTAAATAGAACAAAGGATGTTTAAGTATATAATTAAGTGAGGAGAGGTTGCACTTCATCTTCACAGTCCTGAATGAAAAAATGATATCCATACAAACAACAAAATTAAACAAAACTTACTTGATCTCCAGCACCTACTTCCTCATCATTTCTATTTTCATGCACACCAGCAGCAATGTTTGGTGACTGCTGGTCCAAGGCAAGCATCACGCTGCAAGTCTTGTAGTCAAATCCTAGCCCCAACATGCACATATTAGCAGGCATACATTATCAAGATAAAAATATGCAAGTTAAAAGTTTCACCATGAATATTTATTGTATGTCACCAATATTATGACCATAACAATGATTGTTTTAATAGTTTAACCATGCAAAAATGATCCATAATCTGCTTATAAACCCTAAATTTTGAGTTCCATTATAGATATTATATTAATGATGAGAGATATTACTAAGATTAAAACCCCAAATTTTGTGCAGCAGGCTTTCTTGTAATTAATACCTGATCTCCTGCACCTATATCTATTTCCTTTTTGTCCATGTGAACCCCTCCAGCTATATCTGGACTCTGTTGTTCAATAGCCACTAACAAGTTCAGTGTACGCCAATCAAAACCTAGTATACATAATAAATACATGTATTAGTGCTGTCCTCGGCTTTTGTTTCACTACGCTTATACAGGTTCTATCTGGCTTGTAGCCAGTACATTTAGTTTTGTTTTAATAACATGACAGCCACTTAAAGCTTACCTTTGGAAGAATCGTCATAACCAATATGTTTTACTGTATCTCTAACAATTTTTTGGTAGTCAACATTTGCTTTTGAAGTGATTTCACCGCAAAGAAGTACCATTCCTGTCTTCGTTACGGTTTCTGTATAAGTAAAAAGTTAAATTAGATAATACAATACAAGAAGATAACAAAAGGAGAGGAATAAGTTATATGCTTACCGCATGCTACTTTAGCATCAGGATCCTGGGACAAATGAGCATCGAGTATAGCATCACTTATTTGGTCACACATTTTGTCTGCAATTAAAAAACATCATTTTTATTTTTTATTTATATTTTGAAATGTGTTTTAAAACCACGTGTGTCGTTTATTTTGACAAGGATTGGAGGTGTTTGGTGTACACATACACCATGATGTAACAAGTATTATTGTTACAAGACCGTGAATATAATTATCCTGTGCAACACTGAAGAATTTAAAGAATTCACTAAATTACAGTTCCACAACACGGACTAGCATATTTTACGCACATGCCTTTGAGGCAGCCATCTTTCGCAATGCAAATCCTGGAATAAAATTTAGTTTTCTAACCTGGATGTCCTTCGCCGACGGACTCCGACGTGAATAAAAACACTGATCCATCTTCCATATCATAACTGTGACCATTTGTTTTTGCATATCCATTCATTTTCGAGGTTTCCGGCATTCCGAATTAGAGTTAGCTCACTAAAATAACTTGAAGAGTTCTCTCGATTTAGCACTGTGGAAAAGAGAATCGGCGTTGACTTGCTCTGTTATATTTATATGTCTGGCAGAAGCCACAGATTAGATTCACAATCTGTTTCTACGGTTCAACTCCACACATCTGTGACTTACGAGTTACGTTTTTAAATATATAGCACGCAAGTTCGCAACACGATATTGTGTAACCTTGGGTCTAATATTATTTAAAAATTGTCCGTGAATTTAACTTATGTAAAAACCATCATTTATGACAAATAATACCCAATAATTATTTTTGTATATAAAATAAAAAATTCGTTGACATAAACCTTTAATTATTGGTTTTAAATTTAACTAATTAGCACTATTAGCAGGAATAGCAGCTACTATCTATGGCAGATTTATTTTTCGACAAGCTGTTAATTAATGATTTTCATAATTTTGAAGTACGTTTTGTAACATAAATTGTTCACTAAACGTCGCAACGAAACACCAATCACAGCCACGACTAAACCAATTAGGTAACTTCTTCTTCTTCTTAGTCGATTCCTCATGGCTGAGGGTCGTGACTACTTTGGACGACACGTTTCACCAGGGCTCTCCAGGCAGCCCTATTCTCCGCCTGGCGCATGGATGCCTGGATGTTGCACTTCGTGGCCTCCTTCACCGTGTCCGTCCATCGCGATGGCGATCTTCCGCGGCCCCTCTTGCCCTCCACGTGCCCGACAACAATCAATCGCTCCAGGCTGTCAGGTTCTCGTCTGGTCACGTGACCGAAGTACTGTAGGAGTCGCTTCATGCACACCGTAGAGAGTCTCGACTTGATGTTCAGCTCAGCCAGGATCGAAGCGTTGGTCCTTCTCGCAGTCCAGGGAATTCCCAACATTTTGCGCCAGCACCACATTTCAAACGCATCGATCCTGGACCGAATTCGAGCTTTTAGCGTCCACGTCTCCGAAGCGTACATAAATATGGAGAACACAAGTGCTTTCATCAGCCGTACTTTAGTATTTCGAGCGATTCCTCTGTTCCTCCATATTTTCTCCAAGCGCTTCATGGCGGCTTTTGCCATCTGAGCTCGCCTAATCACTTCAGCCTCGCAGTCACCATCATTGCGTATCATTGACCCGAGATAGACGAATTGAGTCACTGTGTCCAGGTCACGTAGTTCGAGCGTTCTTTTCATCTTTCCTGCCCTGTCAACAAACATCAGCTTCGTCTTGTCCCGGTTGATGCGAAGTCCGTATTCGCCACTCACAAGCTCGACCCGACGCAGTAATTCCGCCAGCTCACTTTCGTCAGTGCCCACGATAGTAGTGTCATCGGCGAATCGAAGGTTATTGATGAGGCGCCCTCCGATCTTAGGTAATTAGGTAACTAGGTCACTTTTATTTTTTTAGGATTTTAAGACGAAAATATACAAATGTGTCGTGTAACGCAACAGAAGCATAATATCGGTTTCATGCATTTAGTATGGTTAGAGACGTCATTATTTATTGTTGTGTTGTATTGTGACGCGTTTTGTTGTGGCGCCAGGCGCGCCTCTAACCATAGGTACAATGTATGAAACAGATAATATTATTAAGTCTCTGTTGTGCTCGCGACACAATTACACGACACGATAAATGAAGGTGCTCCCTCACCGGGAGCATTCGCGTGTAATGATACAGATTTGAGCATTACATCGGTGAAGGAGGAGAACCGAGCATTACAATGCGCACCTTGCATGTAATCATACAATGTGTAATATTATCTTGATACAACTTGTAACATCAATGCGCTCCACTTAATGGAATCAACTAAAAGCTAATGCTCAAAGTTGAATCTATATGTTACATTACACGCGAATGTTCGTCAGTCAGGAAGGTAGTATTATAATGTAATGCTTAGTCGTATCTATAATGTTACATGACACACGGTGAGGGAATACCTGAATACCTTAAAAGTATGTTTCCACCTTTACCCCTTTCAGGGAAGGCCAAAGAAACTAAGTGCATACAGTCAAGACATATTTTACTTTTTATGGAGTTTTTTACATTAAAGTTCGTTGGTAAGATACATTTCGTTTCATTAGGCTACGACCACACTACAAAGAGGTTTGCTTATTGCTAGGAGCCAAGTTACTCGCTGAGTGTCTAATCATAGTGAACAGACATATTGCATACTATCGCAGCTGGCCACATTGCATTGGCATCATATGGTAAGGCTAAGGCCACTTGCAACGCGACTAGCATGGTGACAAACTAGGCACTTACTTAAGCGAAGATCCTAGTGTGGCCTTAGCCTTACTGCAACTTTTAGAAGTACCTAACTTTATTGAGGTAACATAACTGTCAGTGTCACATGAAGCTGTCAACACGACAGTGACATCCTTAACACAAATTCATAATGCGCTGCGCTCAGAACGTAGATGGCTCCGTCTACGGCTCAGAACAATATAAGATAAGGCCTCGATAAGGCGTAATTTTGATCTAGTGACGTATTCTGGGTTTTGGCAGTAGGTACTAGGTAAGGTTAAAATTAGGAACTTTGAAACGTTCTAAATTACGTTCTATTTAATTAAATTAGGTATATTTTTTTCTTTATTTATTACTAGCTGTGCCTCGCGGTTTCACCCGCGGTAATTTCGGAGTCCCCGCGGAAATTCCGGGATAAAAAGTACCCTATGTCCTTCTCTGTGCCCCTGACAACGTGCATGCCAAATTTCATTCAAATCCGTTCAGCCACTTTTAAGTGATTGAGTAACAAACATCCAAACATCTAAACATTCACACCTCAGACGAAATTTTTATTTCGTCTGAGATTCACACTTACAAATTTATAATATTAGTAGGATTAAAATAGGCTGGGGAAAAAAATCATGCAATTTATACCCCATTTATATCAAATATTTGGGTCATCGTTGTATCAGATGGCGCTATATTCTACGTAAGAACGTAGAAAATCAAACACTCATTTTTCATTGCACAAAACACGGATAAAACGACGTTTTCTAAAAATGAAACCTAGATCTAACCTAACCTAGATCCGAACCGAACCTAGATCGATTAATCGCCCCCGAAACCCCCTGCATACCAAATTTCGTGAAAATCGTTGGAGCCGTTTCCGAGATTCAGATTATATTAGATATATACAAGAATTGCTCGTTTAAAGATAGTAGGTAGATTTTTTTTTATGTCATAGGGGGCCAACGGGCAAGTGGTACACCTGATGGTAAGTGATTACCGCCGCCCATAGACATCTGCAACACCAGAAGGCTTGCAGGTGCGTTGCTGACCTGGAATGGGGATGGGAACTGGCTTTCAAGTGGGGCTGCCGGAACACACCGTTAGGTGCTTGTCGACAGATTTGCAACTTGAAGGTGGTAGCTAGCCAGCCGGGCACTAGAGAGCGCCCTACCACCATGCTATGGTTTCCTCACGATGTTTTCCTTCACCGACAGCTCAAGCTCATTGTTAGGGTTTGAACCTACGCCTTGCGGCGTTTGATCCGAACGCACCAACCACTGAGCTATCATCGCTATCATCGCATCGATATTGATAGACACACGGGTCACGGACGGGTATGAGCCGTGCTCTCACTTTCGGCAGAGGACATGATTAATATTATGTCAACAGCGTCTCCTGTTGGTTAAATAGGTATTAGGTGCCTACCTAGTTTGTCATAGTTTTTGTAACATCCAAAGCCAAAGTAGGCATCGTAGCCTATCGTAGCAAAGCAAAAAAAAAATTCACAACGATACATGTAGGTAGGTACCTTATCAACTGAGGTTTGACAGCGCCGACGACTTTGTTTGCTCAGTTACCTATAATTTAATCTCTAGCCTCTGGGTCAACTCTAGGTGCTCACAACAATCAGAAAACTTTTGTTGCATAGATGATTGTGGTCATTTTTGTCATTGGGTCACTTTGCGCTACTTTTGATGTTGACTGTACCTGTACCAGAATAAAAAGTACCTACCTATTGTAGTTTACACTACAGATAATATAATATTATCTACTATGTTTATACTATCCACTAAGCAAGTGGGAGGGCCCATGCTCTTAATTACCCGACGACCCGATTGGCGCAGTAGGTCACCATATCTAACCCGCTTATCAAGAGGTTCCGGGTTCGATTCCCGGTGGGGGTGGACTTTGTGTGATGAACACAGGGACAGTATGGGCGTGTATGTATATATGTATATCTATAGTATAATATATATGTAATAATAACATGTATTAGGTATATACCACGTTTGCTTGGCTTAGTGTGGGATCAAGTAGAACTGTGTGTTGTGAAGTGGATTATTATTATTATTAATATTGGATGGGGTCACCAAGTAAATTATTACTGATGCTTTAGAGTTTAGAAAATAAAAAGCTATTCATTCATTACCTTTTACATTCTTTCATGAAACTTTTTACAAAACAAACCCTTGAATGAAAAGTGTTCTTTTACCACTGTTCTTTTAAGTTTTTTTTAACAGAGTGATTAGGTATCCCTATTACCTGCCTGTGCACGCGCATGCCACTATGACTGTAAAAAGTCAAATTTTACCAATAATTTCAGATGCGCGAGCTTCACCAAAACGCAAACCAGAAAACAAATCAAACAACTAAAAAGCAAATTAGAAAATGTTCTTTCCTCAGCATTGCACTAAATATCGTTACTAATTATTAATGCGAAAGTGAGTCTGTTTTTTTGTTACGCTTTCACGCCCGATCTAAATACCTACCTACTACCGATCATGAACCAATTAAACCGATCAAACCGATCTAAATCTGGTTTCACCGTTATAATTAACTATGTGATAAATAAATAAGTTAAATTTTGCATGCTAGTGCTACGCGTTTTCAGAGGCACCTATAGAGCAGGACATAGGGTACTTTTTATCTCGGAAGTCCGGCGGGAACTTCGAAATTAACGCGGGTAAAACCGCGGGGAACAGCTATAGCACAGATAATATAATACTATACTAGGCTATATTAATAATATAAATACGAATGTGAGTTTGTTTATTTGTTTGCTAGTTATACGCTTTCACGCCTTAACTGCTCAACCGATCGTCATGAAATTTTGCAAATACGTTGTTAAGGGGTACAGAAAGGACATAGAGTACCTACTTTTTGTCCCGCAATAGGCTATTTCACTGTTGTTGAAATGTTGATATTCAATAATTACACTCGAAAATATCTTGGATAAGCATAACATAAGCGACAAAATCAATAGATTTGATTAAAAAGTAAAATAGTTATAAACTGTTTAATTTTGACTACGTCTATCTCTTTCTAAAAAGAAGTTTTATATGGCGGTTGTAGGGCGTTACAAGTCGAGTGACGTCACTATAGGACTATTATAGCGCTTCCTTGTCTAACTTGAACTTATAAAGAGTCATATTTCTGAAAGTACAAAAGATATTTATAAAAGAATAATGAATGCTATTATACTACTAATACATAAATGTTAATAAAATAATAATAAAAAATAAACACTAAAATTCTCTATTCTCACGGGAACTCCGAAATTAGTACGGGTGAAACAGCTAGTTCACTTATAGGAAGAGACAGTGATCCTGAGTGTCATAGGGTACTTTTTATTCCAGAATTCCCGCGGGAACTCCGAATTGCACGCGGGTAAAACGACGGGGAACAGCAATCTCTGGATCTACTGAACCGATTTAAAAAATTCTTTCACTTATAGCTAAAGCTATTACATTATCTGTGCTTATAGGAAGCTAAAGTGATTTTGAGTGACATAGTGACATATGGTACTTTTTATCCCGGAATTCCCGCGAGAACTCCGAAATTACCGCGGGTGAAACCACGGGGATCGGCTAGTAATAAATAAATACCTATATTTAATAGAGATTACTGAATGAATCAAAGCGAAACACTCGCAGCGACCCGGTGATCCCGAACATCCCGCACTACGAGGCGCTGAAGCGTATATTCGCGCTGGAGGAAGTGGAGGTGAAACCTCACGGGCTTTTACTACTTTTTATCCTTGAATTAGAAACCACGGAGAACAACTGTAGTATTACATATTACTAAGCGAAAGTTCATCGAATAACTGAAAGATAAACATGAGATCCGCAA
Organism: Zygaena filipendulae; assembly: GCA_907165275.2. Lineage (NCBI taxonomy): Eukaryota > Metazoa > Arthropoda > Insecta > Lepidoptera > Zygaenidae > Zygaena > Zygaena filipendulae. Next base: position 6,749,121 of record OU015657.1, read on the forward strand.
AACTACTTGAACTATAAAGCTATTTTGCAGGTATACCTACCTACCTATTATGTATATAGGGACGTCAGATAAGAAAGGATTTTCCAGAGTTTCCGCAAGAACTCCTAAATTAACGTGAAATCGCAAGACAGCTAGTCTATAAAAACTAAACAAGACATCTTGAAAACTACATTACCTATAGGTATGAAGCTGAAAGTTGGCAGGTTAGGTTAGGTTAGATAGATAGTAATTTATGGAGAGTAGAAACTATTTCCAAATTAAAACCGGTGATATCAATCCGGTTTAAACCCGGTGCTTGAGTTTCAACCCAAACGCTTGGAAATGAATTATTTTTTTAATTTGTAATCCTATTTTATAAGTACCTAGTACCTAACTACCTGATTGTAGGTATCAATCATAAAAAAGACAACCCTGCTGAGTTTCTTGTCAGTTCTTCTCAGTAGAGCACGAGTTCCGAACTGACAGTAATTTCAGCTTAATTTTAAGAAACGCTTGCTGACGATAACTCAGACGAAATAAAACGTCTGAGGACGATAAGTAATAAACATATTTTGAATTTTAACTTGATAAAAGTCTGTAAACGCCCAGGCGTTATGCCCAAGCTCCGGGTTTAAACCTGTCTATTTATAGACATAACAGACATCTAGCTGCTGACTAATACTTGACTAGTTAAGGAAAGCGACCTAAACTATAGGCAGGGGCATTGATTTATTAAGGAAAGGTACCAAATACTAAAAAGAGAGGTAAAGTTTGTGAGTTTGTGACGTTCGTTGTAGGGGGTAGGTCAATATTGCCTACCCCAAGGAGGATATCCGGATCTACTGAACCGATTTTGAAAAAAAATCACATATAGGAAGCTACGGGAGTCGTGAGTGACATATAGGGTACCTAATACTTCTTATTCTGGAGCGGGGGAACAGCTAGTAGCTTATAATGTACCTAGATATCTACAATCTATACATACTCAAGGTATAGAATAATGGGTATAATATTATGTCGGTAGCTATCTGTGTAGCTATGTAACCTATATAAATAAATGTTAAGTCTCCCATGTCTAGTTACTAAAAGTGGTTGTGGTTATTAGGTAATATAAAAACACGTCAGTAGGTATAGGTAAGTAGTTTAACGTACATTTTGAACATAATATGAAGAAAAATTCTCTTTTCCTGGATATTTATTAATAGGGGTTAGCATGCTAATTTGTAGGCAGCGGAGCGTTAAAAACCTATGCAAATTACATTTTGTTAAAAGTTTAAATTTAGACTCAATTTAGACTTTTGTTTTATATTTGTTATTCACTAAAAAACCCGTTTTGTTTGAAAATAAGTTTTTACTTATCTAAACGTTTCACTAATGATGTTTTTTTCCACCACTTTCGAATCCAGTCACAAAATACCAAATTTTTCAAGTCTTGTTGTGAAAGGGCAATGATCCTTATTCCTTAATAATAAGTTATTAATTTTATAAAAATGCGTTCGGTGTTTTTTTTTATTATGGAAAAGGTACTTACTAGGATTAGAAACCACGCGCAAATCTCAACAAAACCCAGACATCGGTAGTTACATAAAATATATTTTAACTATTCTCTATGTTTTACTTAATAAAAGTCCAGACTAAAATGTCAACAAAACTAAATCTTCAATTTTTAAGTTATAAGTGGTTATCTATATCTGTAATAATAACACTTATTAAACACCACCACGCAGCTCTCTTCTTCTACTGAAGCTATTCATGTCGTCCCAGTTTATTTAAAGATAACTTAAAGTTAATTTACATACTACTGGGAGGTAGATATCAGACACTGGCACAAAACAACGTCACAAACTCACAACAAATAGATCTTAGTTCATTATTCTTTTCATTTTTTGTTTACCATAAAAAATCCTGCCACAATAGACAAAAATCAAGCCTGCAAGCATGTTTGCTTGTATCTACTTTTATGCTTAACAAACTTTTTAAATTTGAAAAGAAACTCCTTTGTCAATGTTTTTATAACTATGTACCTACGTCACTCGTAAAATACCTATCCGTTACTTATAAGTTTTTCGTAATCTATAACGACTCATACATACTAAATAGTAGGTAGGTACATACCTACTAATAAAACTGTAAATTTGGGCGTGTCTGTAAATTGGAAATAGAAAATATGTACACCCTCATATTTCGTCTGAGTGTACACCCTACCTAAACAACCCTAACAATGAAATTTAGTGTAGTATAAAAATACGTTAATAATAATAATACTTAGGCAACTATAGTTACCTACCTGCCTTAAATATTGTATTGGTTTGATTGGTAATAAAAATATTATTGTTGCGAACTTTTCATTGTTGAAATAACAAAACCTATTTAACTGACAACTAAAGTGAACTCACTAAGCATGTCATTTAAGTATTAATGTTTTTATTTTGAGTAAATTTTTATCAGGGTCCTAAGGCCAACACTGTGCACTGCAATGAGCTAAAAAAATACATCATGTTATTAACTTTTTGACCTTTATTCAGATCAGCCAACTGGTTCGAACTACCAGAAATGGAATTCGGAGGGCACGGTAGTGCCCCCGCCAAGTCGAGCGCGAAGCAAACACTGCCGTACCATTTTATTGTAATTCAATTATTTTATTACCTATACTAGCGGTTCCCCGCAATGTCACCCGTGATAATTTCGGGGTTCCCTCGGGAATTCCAGGATAAACTATACCTACCTATAAACCTTCCTCTGGATTTACTTACTTTATATCTATTGGTGAAAACCGCATGAAAATCCGTTCAGTAGTTTTTGAGATTATAGCGAACAGATAGACAGACAGTTAAAAATTTTAACAAAAAAATTAAAACCGACTTCCAAAAACACAAAAATTGCACTATCCTATAAACTAAAAATAACAAAATACCGATTTGATCCAAGAGACAAAAATACACGTATTAATATTATTATTGGTTTGTGCTATGCCTACGACTGATCGATTTGAATTCGGTGCCAAGCCCGCTTGTGTCTGCCCACTTGAGTTGTTTTGCTCACGACGGGAGTGGACTTACCCATTTTACCCATTCCATATTCGGTTTGTCACCGACTCCGATGACCATTTGTGGTCTTCATCATCAGTTCCACTTCTTTAAATATTGCTTTCCAAAAGCAAATAAACAAGTTACTATGAAAAATGCCCAAATCGCTATAAGTGTGCCTATAAATTTTGAAGAATTCCCTCGATTTCTCCAAGATCCCACCATCAGATCCTATCTTGGTGAGAATGGGACCAATTTGGGAGCATCCCCTTTAAAACAAAAAAACAATTTTCCAAATCGCTTCAATCGGAAGTTCAGAACCCGTGAAATACGTATTACAAACCAAATATGGAGTAGACGTGTAGATGGGCTAGGTCCACTCCCGCCACGAGCTCGTCGTGAGCAGAGCAACCCAAGTGGGCAGACACAAGCGGGCTTGGCACCGAATTCAAACCGATCAGTGGTAGCATTGGTAGCACAAACCAATAATAATATTACGTGTTTTTTGTCTTTTGGACCAAATCAGTATTTTGTTATTTTTAGTTTTGTGTTTTTGGAAGTGGGTTTTAATTTTTTTGTTATTTTTTTTTTAATTTAGTCGTAATTAAGTTCAATACACTAAAGATTTTGATTCTTCTTCTTCTTTTTTAATGATGGTGTCTATTAATAAAGGGTCTTTCAATAGGGACGGGTCGATGTTGGCAGCCTGTGGCGGCCATGTTGTTTTAACGTCGTCTTTCTAACCTATATTTTTTTATTCAGTTAGTAATGCCAAATCACCATGGCAAGTTACACGGTTGAGCAACACGTCCAAATGTTAAAAATGTATTACCAAAATGAGTGTTCGTTAGTGCAAACGTTACGTGCATTGCGCCCATTTTACGGCAGACGAGGTGGTCCTTCAAATTGAATTGTGAATTGGCCACCGAGATCCTGCGACTTATCACCTTTAGACTTTTTTTTGTGGGGTTTTCTTAAGTCGCAGGTCTATACCAATAAGCCACAATCGACCGATGCCCTTAAAGTCAACATAGCTCAGGCTATCGCTGAAATTCAACCCGAACTATGCGGCAGAGTTGTTGAACATTGGACAACTCGAATTCGTGCCACCGTGAGAAGCCGCGGCGGACATTTAAACGATGTGATTTTCCACACATAATGGCATATATAGCTCTTTCAAATAAAAAAAAAAAATCGTTAAAATCTCACACACGGCCTTTTTTATTTCATGTCAAAATCGACCCGTCCTTATTGAAAGACCCTTTATAATTTGCCAATGACAACGTTATTATTTGGTCTGAGCGCTAGGTACTGTAATAAAAATTTCTTCTACTTTAATTTTTTTTTTTTTTATTTGAAGCGTTGCGTTTTTTTTTATTATTTATTTACTCAGAAAAAAGAAAAAAAATTTTACGTCGGACACAAAAACCCAGCAGGGTTTATTTCGTGTCACATCTGGCATTAAATACAATACATATGTACTTACAGAAAGAAGATTAAATTATAGTCGATGCCGCACGATCATAGCAGCAACCCAAAGCACCTAACATAACATAGTATATTATAATAATATGTAAGTTACACCGCGCAACCAATGCACGTTGAAGTGAGAAGAGATGATCTGTCGTAGCGAATGCCCTTCTCCATCCATTTGAGCAGGATAGATAGCATTTAGTGAGACAATATTGCTACACATGTGGGTACTTATAAATCGCGCAGCATCGGCCCTCACATTATATTCATTTCTCATTAGCTCTGTTATACAGGATGTTACAATAAGTAGTGGCTCATTAATTAATTATTGTGGTAAAGGTTTTTGATACCATTAGGGAAAGTTTTTTTCGAAATGAAGAGCGGATGTCGCTTGGTAAGTCATTTAGAAGCTTAGGTATTCAATAATTGGCGGTTCTACTTCCATAATAATTTTGAAATTTGGGCTCTAAATATTTTTGGTCTGAGATGGCGCGAGTTTTTATTTTGTGGTCAATTTTATTTAGTTGGATCGGATTATTGTTACTATTATCTTCTTATTTATTATTGTTACTATTATTTATTTAGTTACTATGGATTATTGTTACTATGCTCTAACTTCTTCAATTATGGCGAAATGACAATGTTAGATTAAACCCGAAAGTTAAAACTTGGTTCTCTCGAAAACCAGTTTCCTGCCCAGGGTTCAAAATAGATGCTGAAAGGTGGCTGAAATAACGAAGAAACGTGTGTTCGGAACGGGTTTCACCTGTCAACAACCAAGTTTTTGGGTCAAAATGACGCGAGTACTCTATATGAAGTGCAGCTTCCATGGTTCTCTTCTTTGACGTCTGGCCATGTGATAAATACCTAGTAAGTACTTATTTTTAATCTGTGCCTAAAGAAAAGTTTAGGTATGTTGATCATTCTGTCGTCTAATGCTGTCGCCTTAAAAAGAATACAAAATCACTGCGTTTTAATCACAGAACAGAAAATCCCCTAATCCTGAAAGAAGGGACATAGTTTAGTATGAAAACAGATGAAAATCAGAGTCGCCAGGTGATTTTCGCATACAAAACTATTCACCACGCACTAAAATATTTATTAAAGTAAAGAAATATATCAAACGCTTTTTGGTTACGTTTTTACTTTGTCACTATTTTCAAAATTCACAGTTTTGGGAATATTATGGAAAATATACTTGGAATACTATAGTTAAAGAAGTTTTGGGCAAGTTAGAGCAAATGCTCTACCTTCCTTTGCAACCGTGGCGCGCCTATCCCACCTACAGTCATGTCCTCCCTAGTTAATTTATTTTTTCTGTGGTTTTATTAGTCTGTCAAGTAGCAGGTACTAAGTATTTGCGTTCTTATTTGTGCACACTAAATTCAAGTGTTCTTAAACTTAGTTTGAGATACCTACCTACCGGAAACTATTAAAGTATTAGTACTTTAAAGGCAACTCAATTATAACACAATCATGGATCTTATCTTAGACAATGGGGTGGGCAAGTGAAGCCTCGGTATTTCGACCCTTGATATTTTTTGTACCATCCCCATCCTGTGCTCCTCCCTCTACTTGCTGAAAACCTCGGCGGCGAAGGCTAGTGTGCAGTGCAGGGGTAAGAGCCTAAAGTCCTCTGGTTCAGGGTAAGCCGTCCCCAGAAGGTCCATACGTTTACTAGCCAAGGCATCGCACTCGCACATAAGATGTGCCATTGTTTCCACCTCTACGCCGCACTTTCTGCAGGATGAGTCGCTCGCAAGTTTCATTTTCGTGAGGTGTTCGTTTGTCCCGAAGTGTGACCTGTAAGCACACCACACCAGTGATTAGGCGGGCCTGATTGCGACTAAAGAGAAGTATATATTGCGTGATAGTTTCTCATCGATTTTGTCGCCGATAAAACGGTTGAAATGCCTAAGGCCCGTAGTCAATGACCACTCCTGTGATTGTCTTTTCCGGGCGTTATCGCGTATTTGCCTTTTTCACGGTATTGACAGAGATACCAATTCCCAACAAAGGGCTCCAGTTCAATGAAGGTTTTATCTGATCCTTTCCTTGCTAGTTTATCTGCAAGTTCATTGCCTTGTATACCTTGTATACATGGCCTAGAACCCACATTAATCTGACCTGGTTGTTGGCGCCCATTTTGTTCAAAACATGGACGCATTCAAGCACCAACTGACTCCTGACACCTGACAACTGACCAACTGACAACTGCCTTGACTCCACTCTACACGATGTTACAGCTTTTAGCACAACTTGGCTATCTGTGAGTATGTAGATGGATTTTCCTTTTATTTCGTTTTTGATGTTTTCTTTAACACAGCTTATTATGGCGTAAGTTTCTGCTTGCACGACTGTTGCAAAGCTTCCCATCCTCTGGGTAGATTTGTAGTGTACAGCATATACCCCCGCCCCTGTGCCCGTGTTCGTTTTTGAGCCATCTGTATACCAGATGAGGTTACCCATATCTGGTTTCCGTATACCTTTCTCATGGATCTGATCTGTGATTATACTATTCAAAAGAATTCTACGAAGATATGTAAAAGAAAATGTTGACGCAAAAGGATGAATAAATAAATTAAATGTTCTTACTACGTTTGTGTAAATAAATTCTTAAGAAATTGTTATTGAAATAGGTTATAACACAGCTAAAGTGATGCAAATTAGAACACGCTTTTCCAGCTATAGCTATACTGATTTATTCATTTATGTAAAAATTATTGAACGATTAATAATTTTGTAGGTTATAGTATTAGGTATATTATTATCTGTGGTTTTATATTATCTGTGGGCGTAAGTACCTAGGTGTACTCGTAGGTACTGCTGTTATACAGGAATATTTTTTATTCAGTGCGCAAACTTTTTCAAATTAAACTTAAAGGAGTTTTAATAAACACCTTTTTTTATTTTGATAAGTCTTAGCACAAATAACAAAAAAATTAAAACCGACTTCCAAAAACACAAAACTAAAAAACTAAAAATAAAAATCTAAAAATAACAACATACCGATTTAATTCAAAAGACAAAAACACACGTAATATTCTTATTGATTTATGCTAACACTAATCGGTTTGAATTCGGTGACAAGCCCGCTGGTGTCTGGCCACTTGGGTTGTCCTGCTCACGAAGAGCTGGTGGCGGGAGTCGACTTAGCCCATCTACCCCCTTCATATTTGGCTTGTCACCGACTTCATACCGATTAGTGGTAGCATAAATCAATAAGAATATTACGTGTATTTTTGTCTTTTGGATTAAATCGGTATGTTGTTATTTTTAGATTTTTATTTTTAGTTTTTTAGTTTTGTGTTTTTGGAAGTCGGTTTTAATTTTTTTGTTAAAAATTTGTTTATTTCTCGCTTTTAAGTGACTTAGTTCGTAATTTCTCTAAGTTACAATAGTCCAATGTCAACTGCTCATCACCTTTTACAAAATATGGCTTTTACCGACGCAGGGACGTTAATTTTTGAGGAGTTCTCCTTGTACATCATCATCAGTTCCACTTCACCATATACATTGTGATGAGCATAAATTGTTTAGAAACCATATTAAAGTTAACGAATCGGAATCTGTGAAATACCTATTATTTAGTCGTTCTGATTACCATCTGTGGTCTTCATCATCAGTTCCACTTCTTCAAATTTTACTTTCCGAAAGCAAATAAATGATTTACTATAAAAAATACAAAAATCGCTATAGGTGTACCTATAATTTTTGAAGAGTCCCCTCGATTACTCCAAGATCCCATCATCAGATCTCGACTTGGTGACAATGGAATCAATTTGGGAGTATCCCCTATCAAACAAAACACAAATTTTCGAAATCGCTGTAATCGGAACCCGTGAAATACGTATTATTGTTGAGTAGTTCCGATGACCATCTGTGGTCTTCATCATCAGTTCCACTTCTTCAAATTTTACTTTCCAGAAGCAAATGAACGATTTACTATAAAAAATACCCAAATCGCTATAGGTGTGCCTATAATTTTTGAAGAGTTCCCTCGATTTCTCCAAGATCCCATCATAAGATTCCGACTTGGTGCCAATGGGACCTAATTGGGAGTAAACCCTTTCAAACAAAAAAAGAATTTTCGAAATCGGTCCAACCGTCTTCGAGTAATCGGTGAACATACATAAAAAAAAAAAACATACATACATACAATCGAACATAGAACCTCCTCCTTTTTGGAAGTCGGTTAAAAAAGTAAAGTTATCGTGAACGAAAGATGTATACTTTGCAATTGATTTATTGACTACTCTATTCGCCGCCGCCACCGCTGCGCGCGAAGCGCTCGTTCGGCTAGGTAAATACGTGGGTTACAAATTACAATACACCGACAGCTGATCGAGGTCGTTCACCCCCGCTGCAATACCCCCGTGCGACCATTGATATTATTACGAATAGGTAGTGTCCATATTTTGCTAATTTATAGCCGGATAAAAAAATATAAAAAAATTTGAACAAATAATGGAAATGTGTTATATTACTGATATCGAACCACCAAATTTTTTTTGCGCATTGCTTAAAAAATATTCCTGTATATATTTTCAATAGGTAGATTAAGCACTTACTAGAAGAAATTGTAATTATACGAGGATTATTATTGTCTTTAAATTATTACTTATTAGCTGTTCCCCGCGATAATTTCAGAAATCCCGCGGGAATTCCGGGACAAAAAGTATCATAAGTCCGTTTCTATTCCCTTCCCTGTCCTGTCTTGTCCTTCTCTTCTCTGACAACGTGAAAGTATACAAAATTTCATGATGATCGGTTGAGCCACTGAGGCGTGAAAGCGTGACGAACAAACAAACAAACTCACTTTCGCATTTATAGTAAGGATTATTTTAACATTAAGGTGAGTGGGGGCAAGATGAAAAACGGGGTAACACAAAAAGTTGGCTATAATTCCAGATATAGAATTATTTTTGCAGTGCTGGCAAAATTGGTAAGATCTCTGTTTTGTTACGTAGCCCACGTCAGTCAGCACTTGCCGCTTTGAATGAGAGGTTTTGTGAAAAATGCAAAAAACCTTCGCTGTCCCTTTTCGCAAATTAAATGAGTGTTTTAATGTTACCCCGTGTTCTGTAGCTATACTCAAGAAGTAGGTACGAGGGTTTCATTGGAATATCTACTTATTATTTTTAATTCTTAAATGTGCTATTGAAACTAAATATGGCTATTTTACTTATTTTAGGATTTATTACAGCTTTCCGTCTTTCCCTATCAATATTTGACGGAGTAAGACAAATATATAAAAGTTTTGATTTTAACCCGTTTTCAAAAGTCATACTGATAGGCAGATGTTCTCAAACTTTGACTGATAAGATATTACTTAAGACTTTTTTGTACCATTTTTTTATGCAAAGATTAAATGAATTAATTTTATGCCTAAGCGATTACCTACTGTCTTTGAAATATTTACTTAGAATGACATTATTGTTTTGTTTCAGTCATATTAAAAACGTGTCAGCGTTACAGTTACTTTATGGTTTTTTACGTAGATACTACCGAATTGCATTTTGACAATTCAAAGTCACGTAATTACGCCCGGAAATCTATACTTACAACCTCGTACATGATGATGTGGCCAAAGCCTTAGAGACTTTTAAAAAGAAGGAACTTACATTACACGGCGCAACTAAATCCTAAATCCTTATGTCACATTGATTTTTGTTATGGTAGATTTATTTTCTGAGATGCAACAACGTTTCGAATTTATTTAGAATAAGCAAAAGGATTTATTAGATGGTGATGTTTTTTTTCTAGTATAACTTTAAGGAAAAGTTTGAGAACCTCTGTTTCAGTCTTACCCCGGCGGGGTAAGATTGAAATATGTAAAAAATATAATCGGTTTTATCTTCGTTATTTAATTATATCTTGACACTACAGGCAGTTCTGAGTTTTCAAGATACTTAAAACTATAGCCTAGTGACCATCGACAACATCTGATAGCAATTTGAACGGTATTAGAAACTATTTCGGTCTTTCCCCATCAACGTTTCATCTTCCCCCTGGTTTTTTTTTTGCGATAAAATATTTTTAATTATTTATTTTTCTGGTTTGGAACAGTTTTAACGGGATTTTATCGATATGATAGTAAAATTTAGTCTTTACACTTTACTCATTACTAATTTAATTTTAGTATTATTTAATATGTATCTACTGGTCAACAAGACTTCAAATACAACACTGCTCAATGCTCATCTCATCAAAAAAACGTCCGGTCTTCCCCCCACTCACCTTACCTACATTTCATCGAAAATTCCATACGAAGTAATGGTTCCTAACTACAAGTTACGAATGATTATGATATGATTATTATTTATTATTTATTATGATTATGACTAAACGAAATTTGTAACTGTCATAAATCATAACTCTTTCCTAATTCCGCAAACCGATTGCAATAAGACATGAGTGTTCGGCACCAAAAGAAGTAAACAGTGAATACTCCATAGTTTTTGCGTGATGTGCGTGCAAACATACGAACAGAAAAAAAAGAAATCCTTTTCACAGCATCTATATACACTTTTCGATCAAATGTGTTGAAAACTTTATAATAATAGATACAACATAATGTTACAGGCATTACTAATCAAGTATCTAGTTACCTTTGATCCACGTTTACCTACATGGTAACTAGATACTTATTTTTTAATTATAGCCGTTCATGTTATTTGCTGAACGACCTCTGAATAAATAAATCTAAATAAATCCCTACATCCCTACACAAATTATAAATACGAAAGTAACTTTGTTCGTCTGTCTGTTACGCTTTCACGCCTTGACGGCTCAACCGATCATCATGAAGTTTGTATACACGTTTTCAGGGGTACATAGGGTACTTTTTATCCCGAAATTCCCGCGGGAACTCCGAAATTAACGCGGGGGCAGTTCCAATCACCGAAACCAAACGATATAAGGTAGGGTTGCCACCCGTACTATATTATATAGTATCGTACTATATTATATGTATATTATAGAAAAATAATATAGTACGAAAAATACTATATTTTTATCCCCACACAGCACTTTTTTTGTGCACTTTGTGACTGCCGACTGGGCTAGAACGCACCCGTAGCGCAGCACGGGGAAGTTCAGAACGAAACGCATACGCGGCCACAAAACGTCAACTGTCAAACTAGCAATAATTAGTAGATGAATGCTGCCGGATACATAATGATTAAAAATAATAGATATGTACTATTTTTTCCCTGCATTTAGCAAAAGTACTATATTTTTGCATCTTTTCTCAGAAAAAAATATATTTCTTCCAAAAAAGGTGGCTGTTAAGTTGTATAATCTTATGTCCATGTCATCATTCAATGTACCTACGTCAATGACTGCTATCATAGAGCTTGTTGATATCTATGTTTCCGTCTCCTATGTCCTACGATTGCACTCGGATTAAATATTGTCAAGTCATGTCGTACTGCATTAAACGTAATTGAGAATTATATTATTGTCTTTAAAAATCAAACTAACAGTGGCAAACCTAATAGGAGCAAATTAGGCTACTTTGGAGTTCCTGTGAGAATCCCAAAACTCACGCAGGTGAAACCGTGGGGCGCAATATGAATACTAAATACACTTTAATAGATAAAGTATAGATATTACAAACACATCGTTTGAAAGTAAGCAGTTAAGTATACACATACTAACTTACCAGTTACCACACTAATTAACTATGTAATAATTATTCCAATCGTTTTCAATTTGGTGCGGTCCATGAGTTCTTAGCCTAACATAGGAAGAAAGCTCATATTACTATAAATTAACATATAAAATTATTATAAAAACTGCACGCACTCTCCTATCCGCTGACAATCCATGGAATCTCTTTTAGATGTCGGATCATAGAAAAAAACCATAGTTTCATCACCTGTTATAATTGATTGGATTGGACCTTTTTTGGTCCTCGCAGCAAAGCTCTAAAAATTGCTCACAACATCTAGCTACTTGACGCTGCTTTTGCACTGCGCTGAGAATTCTAGGCACCCACCTTACACTAATTTTGTCATATGCAAATGCTCATGGGATTCTAGACTGTGCTGCAAGTTCTTTTGTTATTGGGCGTCGGCCACTCAGAACAATTCCTTCCACTAGTTTAATGTTTTCTGGAGTAGTCACCGTCACAGAACCTCCCGCACGTGCGTAATGATTCTCGTCCCCAGCGAAACAACTTAGACCGAGTGTTTATTGTTGAAAATCAGGGACACAGTCACCGTAAACCTTCTTTCTTTGATTTGTGTTGGCGTTTAATCCTTCTTTAGTCAAATACTTTATAGGCAACAGTGTGAAACTCAATTTGAGACTTTTTTTAAAAACAACTTGCTTGAGTGGTCGTTCGAGCTCTATACAATTTTATTAAACGGATTGATGGCAAATTTACACTTTGTGGAGGTAAAGCTTTGCATAAAGATTTTTGCGAACTCTATTTACCTACCTACTAATATGAGGCGAACTCATGGACCGCACTATATTATGTATGTACCTACCCATCTTTGGTAAAGAAGTCAATGATGTATGGCAGCCATAATTTTAGTAAACATTTTGCAGAAGTTATTAAATGTTGTGATACATTACGTTAATTTGTGACGTTTGTAATATCTAACGATAGGTATTACGAAACTAGCAGATAAGTGATCCTAAGCACAGAAAAGCTGTCAGATTTTATAATAAGGTATATAGAAACTATGGCGTTTCCCGCGGTTTCACCTGCGTTAATTTCGGAGTCAAGAAGGAATTTCAGGCTAAAACCGTTTGTCCTTTTCTGTAGGTACCCCTGACAACGTGCATGCAAAATTTTATGATGATCAATTGAGTATAATTAAAGCGCGAAAAGTGAAAACGTAACAAACAAAATTTAAACTCGCATTCGCATTTACAATAAAAATAAATATGATAAAATTGCTAGATAAGCTGATAATAATGAATTAAATCACACCCAAAATTTCAAAAACTCTAATCAGAGGCAACACAAACAAAGGCGAATTTGACTAAAAAACTAAATCATAGCGAGTAGAACCCATACCACAAATATTACCTACCTATCACACGTTATCGCATTACGCATACCTACAGTCGGCAACTAAAGTTCACAGATAATATGAACTACTAGCTGTTCCCCGCAGTTTCACTCGCGTTAATTTCGGGATTATGCGGGAATTCTGGGGTTAAAAGTAACACAGTCCTTCTCTGTAGGTACCCCTGACTTTTATATGGCCAATTTCCTTGTTGGTCGATTGAGTAGGTAGTTTAGGCGTGTAAGCGTAACGAAGTACTATTTCTGACATTTCCAGGGTATGAAAATCAAAATTCTATTTTGTCCGTCTTGTAGATAAATAAATAATAGACCCGTATTTTTTGCTTTTTCAAATTATTAAAAAAATACTTAGATAAAACGCATTAAAGTTTAGGAGTGAGGGCTCTATACGTCATAACGTGCTAAACTGTAGCACGGCGTGACGTCACACGACATTTCAACTCAATGTAGGTACTGTGGAGCGTCTTGTGGTGCAGGGAAAGGTGGAAGGCACAAGACCGCGCGGGAGATCACCGATGCGCTGGACTGACCAGGTGAAGGCTGCCGCTGATAGCTCTCTCTACGAGTGCTCTAGAAAGGCAGCGGTTCGGGAGGAATGGCGACGGGTTGTCAAGCGTACTACCAATCCGGAACATCTGACCACGACCACTTTGTCAAGAGTGTAACAACTAAGAAGAAGTAGGTACTGTGTAATGTATCTCCGTTATTTTTTGATTACCTACGTAAAAAAATAAGAATACGTGTCCAATATTTTTTATTAATCTACAAGACGGACTAAAAATTAAAATTTTGTTGACAAGCCCATTGTAATCGTTATATTTCAATCAATATTTACAAAATCTTGACTACTTACCTAAACCTTCTTCATGAATTAGGTATTCTATCTATTGGTGAAAACTGCATAAATCCGATAGGTTAGTTTTTGAGTTTACCGCGAACAGACAGACACGCGCGAAGGAGTTTGTTTTATACTATGTGAGGATAAACACAAAATATCGGTACAATGTCGATAATATAATATTGCTCAATCATTCTTGTATATTACTTATTACGCATGTCACTAAAAAGTTTAGGTATATAAGGAGATAATATCTGGGTCACCGAGCTTCGCTCGTTGTGTATAGCGCCATCTGTTCTTCTTACGTAGAAAAATAAACACTCATTTATCATTGCCTGAAAACACGGATCCCAACAAAAACAGTTTCACTAATAAAACGCGCTCGCCCACGTTCATGAGCTATTAAAAAAAGTGAAAAATTGGACTTTACAAAAAGTTATAAAATAAAAAACTAAGTAGGTAACCGTTAATATTTTTTTAACAATCGAAAAAAAATTGTAGCAAATTTAACAATTAAATAAATATCTATCTATTTTTGATCGTACTTGGCGTGCGTCGCGTATCCCAATTTTTTTAAAATGTTTTGCAAATCACGTTTTTTACCCTTTAGATAATTAAAATCATTTCGACTGTCAGTTTGTGATCTTTATGGTCCTAAGTCATATTATCTATTTATTACTCTGAGATATTATGTTCCAAAAAAATTGCTTAATTTTGGTTATATCTACTCTAGTCGGACTCAAAATTTTCAATTAGGTACGAATTAAATCATTATAAATAATTAACGTACGATAAGAATTAATTAATATACGAATATATTTAAACAATCGATACATTCGGCTCGAATACATTCAAAAACTTGATTTAAATTTTTTTTTTTCTGAAATTGGCAGCCTTGTTATTCTTCTGTTGGCCAACTTCCTCAGAAGAATAACTTCAAGGAAAATCAAGGAAAATTAGTAGTTTTTGACGGGAATTAAAGATAGCGGTGCCTTGATTTCGAGTCGAAAATAAATTGTTAAAAGTGGGCTTTTGTAAATACGAAAGTGAGTTTGTTTGTTTGTTAGATACGCTTTCACGCCATAACGGCACAACGAATCATCAAATTTTGCATATACGTTGTCAGAGGTACAGACCAGAGAAGGACACAGGGTACTTTTTATCCCGGAATTCCCGCAGGAACTCGAAGTTTTCCGCGGGTAAAACCGCGGGGCACAGCTAGTTAGTCATAATAGAAAGTCTCCCGCTGCGTCTGTCTGTCTATCTGTCTGTTCGTCTGTTCGCGATAAACTCAAAAACTTCTAGACGGATTTTCCCAATTTTCGCGCTTTTCACCAATAGATGGACGCGATAAGCAATAACATGTTAACCCACAAAATTAAGTTATTGATTCAGAACAATTTATTGAGAGTTGGGGAACGTTTTTTAATTATGTGTTTGCCTTATTACACTGCTTAAATATGTAACTAAATATTGAACATAAAAAATGTTGAAACAAAATGGCGCTATACTTTTAAAACACGATTTACTCAAAATTTCTCCAGTGTGGGTTAACGCACTATTGCTTATCTATGTCCAGATAGAGTGATTCACGAGAAAAGGTTTAGGTTTATAATTTATCAAGGTTTTTTGAAAATTGGTTGAAATATAACGATAATTATTGTTGGCAGTATCGAAAAATGTACCTAATTTGTTGCGCTTTCACGCGTTAACAACTTAACTGATCACCACGAAATTTTGCTATCAAGAATACAGAGACATAGGGCACAGATAATATAATACTATACTACGGGAACTCCTAAATTACCGCGGGTGTAACCATGGGGAACACCAAGTGTAAGGATAAATAATTAATTAATTATCGAAGGTTCAAATACATCCTTAATTAAAAATTACAGTCTATATATGTATATTATATACTTTAGACTCTAGAGAGACTTTCTCTTTACGCTAATTTAAAAATCAATTATTTATTGTTATTATAATATCTAATTTTGTTATTTAGTAGTTTAATCAGGTCATTAATACTACCTACTAGCGGTGATTATGTAGGTATGTACCTACCTATATCCACATAAACATACATTAAAGAAAGACATAAAAATAAACTTATTTTTACTGTTCAATAAAAAGTCTGCTGTTATCACTCTTTAAAAAAAAATTAAAAAATTATCACCAGATAACAATTGATCGTATACAGAGATAATTTGTAAACATCGAACTGTCTTGTGCGGCACAATTAGTTCCTATGTCGACATGAGAATCCACTATATTGTGTTGGCGACAGTCAACAAAACGCTGTTTTGATTTGTCTCGTGCTGGAATTCATGACGTTGTTTGGTCAGCCAATCGGTTCTACTCCGATCCTTAACGCAGTGTTTTATCTATTTTGATTTTAAAATGTTTGATTTGTTATTCAAGAAATTGTGTATATCCTTATTAATATTATGTTTTACGCATGTGATTAGTGTTTATTAGTGAATCATGCTCGGAATAACTCGATTGCGTTTTTTATACGCTGTTTTGTGGATTGCTGTTTTTCGAGGGGCCATAGTAAGTGTTAACAGCACTGTAAAGTTCCATAAGAGTTGTGACTTGTGTGAACCTAATGTTTGCCAGCGAAGAGATAATGTACAGTTATTACCTAACACGAACTGTAGGGACCCTAATTAGCCTTGAAGATAACTAGGTATTGTACACTAGAGGTGAGGTGACCCACGTGAATTTCGGTATTTCCGCAGGAACGTAGCCTAAGTTACTTCTTATAACATCCCAGCTATGTACCAGTAGATAAAATTCTCGTCTTAACGATCCAACCGCTTCAAAGATCAGCCGGAACAAAGATTACAGACAAGCAAACACACAAAAGTTTATAAGTACCGTATAAATATACTTTTAGATGATCTCTGCTTTGCACGTCGTATATAAAGGTACGTCCTTCGTTTAACCTTTTAAGAATAAACTAGAAACGACAGAGGGTTTTAAATTTTTTGACGTAATTGACTATAAAAAATATAGTTATGACATTTGAGGGCGCAAGTTTCCGACGCGACGTGATTAAGGACGATATACAATGCATTTAAAGGTCAATCAACGTCTCTTTGCTTTGTATTGACGCTGACAATCAAATGGAATATAGTCATTCCCACCCCCATAATGGACGTATTTTTAATATTTTCTTTGTGATAACAATTATATCAGTGTTTTGTTTACTCATATTTTTACTAGCTGTTCTCTGCGGTTTCACCCGCGTTAATTTCAAAGTTACCGCAGGAATTCCGTGATAAAAGTACTTAATGCGCTTTTCGTACACCTGACAACGTGATATGCAAAATTTCATGATGATCGGTTGAGTAGATAAAGCGTGAAAAGAACTGTCAGACACATACTCAGAAAGTGTTACTTTTGCATTTATAAATACTAGTATAGATTAGTTCCATGTAAGCGTAAATTATCGAGGGTTTGTAATTGTATATGTCTCAATTCCAATATAAATCCTGTAGTTATAGGTACATCTATTACTTTTCCTCAAAGGTTGCAGCTTTATTTAACGAAATCCCAGCAAAACCATTGCTAGATGTCTGGCGACCGCGGCGGAGCAGGTTGGCGTCTATTTACACTCGTGATGACCTTTCATGTGAAAGGCCTGAATTCTATTATACATGCGAGGTAAGCTTTGTATATAATTTTTTAACACCCACTTTTGTCTCCAAGTTCTTAGTCTTCTATTAGATACCTAAGTCTTTTTTAATTACCTAAAAAGAATACATAGTATAAATACCTTACCTAATTATATTGCTTGGACATAGATATAATATGTAAAGTTTCTTAAATTCGAACCCAACTCATTTATATTGTTAACTAGCTGTGCGCCGCGGTTTTACCCGCTTGAACTTCAGAATTCCCGCAGGAAGTATTTATTTCTAAAATAAAAGTAGCCCAAGTTACTACTTAAAACATCAGCTATCTTCCGTAAAAAACCGTTAAAATAGGTCTAGCTATTTCAGAGATTAGCCAGAACAAACAGACAGAAAAAAAATTTGATTTTTTTTCTGAAAAGCTGTTAATTTAGAATGAAATCAAATGAATTAAATAAAATTAAATAAATGAAATAAAACAAATTTTCAATAAATTAAACTAGATTCAATTAATTAAACTAAAATTTTATCATTGGCCCACAGAGGTAAGGTAAGTTGGTCCTTTTACACTTTAGAATTTACCTACTCCGTTCTGGAGTCTAGACTCTAGCTAGAGTCTATAATCTAGACACACACTCTAGTCCACATCAAATCGTCGCTACAAAAATACCGCGTAGGTTGATAAAAATTTACCATGTTTTTATACCATTTTGTAGATTATTTATTTTTCCGTGCATCCAATGGGCTCACACTTGAGGCAATATCATCCAATAGGCTATTTAACTATTTTTTTATTCTTAGCCCGTCCTGTAGATTCATAAAAAATATTAAACACGTATTTTTTATTTTTTCACGTAAGCGAAAAATAAATGGAGATAGGTACGTTGAGTCGAAATGTCGCGTGACGTCACAAACGGGCGCAGTTTTTAGCTTCGTATGCGTTACGAGCCCCCACTCCCAAACTTGAATGCGCTTTATCCAGGTGTCCGTTTTTTCTTTGTTATCTGACTGACGGACTAAATAGTATTTAGAAAAAAAGTAGTCAAATAGCCTATTATATGCGGTTATTCAATTATAATAATTATATCAATATTTTTATCGTGCATGCATTGTACAGAATGAATAATTTAATGCAATTTTTTTGCCTCCCTGAAAACTAAGCAAAGACTTACGCGGTAGGTAAGTATTGTTGTATAAGCGACGAAATGCGAATTATTTGTAATGTTATCAACTATGTGTCGCTTGGTTTGTACGGTACAAGCTTATAGCGTAATGTATAGTGTAGGATCTAAATCTATTGTGTTGTGAAGTGGATTATTGTTATTAAATTACATTATTTTTTATTATTAAATTATTCATTCATTTATATATATCTTAAATTCAGGCTTTTTACAATGTAAATTTATAAAATAATAAATATCATAGAAAACTTAAACCTAAATTATTAAATTTTCAGGAACATCAAAACATGATTCCACCGGAAACAGTGGGAACATGCAACTACCGTAACCAAAACTTCCACGAGCAAGTATACCGGTGGGTGGCGGGTCGCGGATGCCTCCTCTACACGCCCGACTTTTTGTACGTCGGTGGTGCGAACCCAATAAAGTTGAGCGCCGGTTGCCTCTATGGAAACCAGCTTGCTCCTTGTTTAGAGATCGTTAGTAATCATTCATTTAGATGAAAACAGCGTGTATCACATATACTCGAGTTCGTTAGTTAACTGATGTAGGTATGTACCTACATAAGAAGTACCTACCTAATACAAACTAGGCGCCTAGGTAATATCTGTGATTATGCTATCGATGTTAGAATTATATAGAAAAATTAATTACAGAGTCGTATTGTACTTGGTTAGTACCAAATCCCCTTCCTACAACCATCAGTATAAAAGTCGTGTGACTCGCGACTGTGAAGCCTCCCTTCGGGGAGGCAGCAAGAGAAGGCCTAGTAGTAGAGTGGCGAACTGAGAAAATTCCTTCTCTAAACCGAATCTCGTCGGTATCTCTTATGTATACCTACAACAGGCATGGATGTGTTCAGGGCGTTGTGTAGATTACGAAACTGCTTGTTGTAATGTTTTTTAGTGGTGGAGGGGATAGCAGTGACGTCATAAACATGGCCGCCAACGGTTTTTGTTTTTGTTAATTACATCGCACCTATTAGGTCTATCTGATTGTGTGTGGTGTCATTTGAAAGCTTATTAAATGTTCTTTAATTTATTTCCCGACATCTAAAGCGTATCTATTATATTTAAAAAAATATTTGACAAAATATGATTTTTTTTAAGCGATTTAAAAAATATTCTCTTTTTACTGAGAAACCGCTACACTTACGGTAAATTTGTTTAATATAAAAATTAAGTAGAATTTTATCACCTATTTAAAAATGCCAGTTTCATTAAAATAGGACTTAAAACAACTGAGATATGTCTCATTTTGTGGCGCAAGGAGCAAGGTTTTGTATCGTAATCTTATAGAACTGCTGTTAGTTTGTCGCGCTAAAACTCGCAAATGGCTCGACCGAAGTGAATATTTCTTTTTTTTATTGGGTTTTTAACTACCAGGAGAAGGTTTGTGTTAAAGAAAATTGGGAGTTCCTGCGGGAATTCCGAAATTCACGGGGGTGAAACCATGGGGCACAGCTAATGTAATGTAATGTAAAAATATGTCACATAAATCTTACTATATCATGCTGTTAACCAAACGTGCTTTCTTCATAATGCTGCCCTAAATCCTCACTATTATAAATGCGAAAGTGAGTTTTTGTGTTTGTTTGTTTGTTACGCTTTCACGCCATAACGGCTCAACCAATAACCACGAAATTTTGCATACACGTTTTAAGGGGTACATTTTATTACGGAATTCCCCTGGGAACTCCGAAATTACCGCGAGTGAAACCGCTAACCGGGAGCAGATAGTAAATTATTAAATACCTACATATAAGTTGCGTGTGTGCTATGTCAAGACTGAACAGTCAAAACAATAAGTTAGGTACTGTTATAAAAATATAAGCCAAATCATCAAAAAATGGACGAAACCTGGACCTGAAAACAATTTTGAAAAATTAGTTAAGGGATTCGCCCACTGCTCTATTCAATACGAAATTCCGAACGGATGGCTTCGACAATGCACAAACTCAGTTTTAGCTTATTTTATACGAGAAGGGAGAAACACTGAGTTCTTTGGATTCTGGATTCTCTAAGCCCAAAACTGCAAAATTAATTGACGGTCAGGCGCTAATTCAAAATATACTCGTAGGTAAACCAAAAACTACTAAAAATTTTGATGATTTTGTGGAAATTTTTTTTAAGAACAATCGCAATCAAAACGAGATAAATGTGAAAACCGCATGTGCTTTTTGAACATACATAAAATCCGGGATAAGAGACAAGAGGAGTCCGTCTATTACTCCTGTGGAATATAAGATAACGGGCGCTACTACTCCTTTTCCAACGAAATGGGACTAGTGTCGGCAACCTGAAGCGAGCTTATTATTATATCAACCAGAGTACCAGGGGCGTAAAATTATCAGTTAACCATTATTTATCAGGATTATGACTATTTAGACATATCCTCTAGTTAGTTTTTGTCATAAATGTGTACGATCACGAGGCACAAATTATCGTATGTTAACGATAGTAATTATCGTACTGTTACGAATATCTTTATATTTTTCGGTCAATAAATTAAATCTTAATGAATTTCTTTCATAACATATTTCCGATCAAGCGGCAAAAGTTAGTAAAGTTAGTGAAGAAACAGAAACAATCTTCTAATGGTCACAAAACAACGCTTAGGGGATCCCGTAAACGTATGGGATGTCGGTGAAAACAGTAATTAGTGCTGGTTGTCGTACAGCAAAATGCGGCTGTATGTCAGGAAGGAACAGGAATGTTTGCAACTCCTTTTGGAGATGAGATTTGTTTCAATCAATACAATTTTTGTGTTCGAGATAGTTAAATAATGAATTTTAGCTTATTTTAACCCTATTATCATAATTGCCTGATACTAACAAATATTATATAAAATGCATGCCATGTCCTAAATGATTGACTGACGGATCAACGCAAAGCCTGAACCGCTGATAGTAGAGACCTGAAACTTGGAAGGTGTGTTCTTTTTACGACATAGGCATTCGATAACAAAGGATTTTTAAAAATTTGAACCCTAAGGGGACTAAAAGGGGTTGCAAAATTTGTATGAAACAATTCCGCGGGAATTTCGGAGTTCTCGCGGGTGCACTGTGACCACGTGGGACAGCTATTATTTTATAACAGTACTTATTGTTTTGATTGTTCACTATTAACACAGCACAATTGCAACTACAATTTATAATTTATTTAAGGCAGTACTATGAAGAAAGCACTTCTGGTTAACAGCATGAATTAGTAATATTTATGTGACGTAACTAGCTGTGCCCCACGGTTTCAGATTCGGAATTCCCGCAGGAACTCCCAATTTTCTTTAATACAAACCTTTTCCTGGTAGTTAAAAACCCAATAAAAAAGAAATATTCACGTCGGTCGAGCCATTTACGAGTTTTAGCGCGACAAACGCACAGCAGTTCTATAAGATTACGATACAAAACCTTGCTCCTTGCGCCACAAAATGAGACATATCTCAGTTGTTTTAAGTGCTATTTTAATGAAACTGGCATTTTTAAATAGGTGATAAAATTCTACTTAATTTTTATATTAAACAAATTTACCGTAAGTGTAGCGGTTTCTCAGTAAAAAGAGAATATTTTTGAAATCGCTTAAAAAAAAATCATATTTTGTCAAATATTTTTTTAAATATAATAGATACGCTTTAGATGTCCGGAAATAAATTAAAGAACATTTAATAAGCTTTCAAATGACACCACACACAAGCAAATAGACCTAATAGGTGCGATGTAATTAACAAAAACAAAAACCGTTGGCGGCCATGTTTATGACGTCACTGCTATCCCCTCCACCACTAAAAAACATTACAACAAGCAGTTTCGTAATCTACACAACGCCCTGAACACATCCATACCTGTTGTAGGTATACATAAGAGATACCGACGAGATTTTACAAAATCTGGTCTCCGCCGCTCTACTATAGGGATGCTACCCTTACTGCTCTCCTTTTGTATCAGGATACAGACGTGTGTGACTCGAGTGTGAATAAGTCAAATAAATACGTACCTATAATCTTTGTTCAAACTAAACTTTTCTTTCTCTCACAAACCAATTTCAATAATCGGCAAAATCAAGGGATGATTCGATATTTTATAAACGGCCGGCATTCCGTGTAATGTTTTATGCTTAGGATAAAAAATGCGTTGTGATGGCGCGCATCGGCAGTTGGTATTAACGTGTGGTACTAAGTATTCGACTGGGTTGTAATCATTGTTAAAAAACCAAAATAATCGACGCAAATACAAAACAGCTATGTTTTCTGTCCTAGGCGTTAAAAATACAAATTTCCGACCGTTTGTAAACGGACGAATTATTTAATTTACCTGCAACAGGCAATAGCCTTAACTCGCTAGTTAGCTAGGTACGTGCAAATTTATTTAATTCGACTCGCCAAAAAACGTGAATATTTGTGTCAATAATAGTATGTAACGTTATTTCTACGCTCTTTTGTAGGTAAAATATGCGTAACGATAATTTATATGTATTTGTATACTGACTAAAATGAAATACCTAGTCATACAAATAGTAATAGGAACGTAGATACGTTTATAAAATTGTATAATATAAAACATGTCTGCTAACTTTTATGGCACAAATGTTTAAACCTCGATTTACTAAACATTAAAATATAAAAACAGCTCCAATTTTAAGAATACCTATTGCAACTTATCAACGTTTAATCTAAACACGTTTTTCAAATTGCTCAGTTCAATATTTATTAACGTATTAGTTTACAAGTAACAATGCAAATTTTTGGGTCTTAAACTATTCTAACTATATAACTAAGTTTACATTATGGACCCCGGGGTAGTCAATTTTTGGTATTCATTGGAATATGGTTTTTCATTCGAGTTCCTGCATAGTAAATAAGTAAGCATGCAAATTTTTGGATCTTAAACTATTCTAACTATAGTTAGTCAGATAACAACTAATTTTACATTATGGACCCGGGGTAGTCCATTTTGGTATTCATTGGAATATGGTTTTTCATTCGAGTTCCTGTATGGTTTGAAATAAACAAAAATCGAAATTTATAATAGGTATATTTTAATCGGAGTAAGTCGCACGCAATCTTGCTCTTATGTTTTCTTTTTCTTAACTACTTAGGCTAAAGAAGACGGGACATGCGGGTGCTATCCATTCGACCCGGCTTTTGAAGAAGTCTCGCTTGTGGTCCGAGAGGCACTCCTGCCTTCGGCACACGGTCGCTGGGAGAAATGTTTCTATGCGGCCAGTGACTGTTGCTCTAGCTTTATGATCTCAAACAACGACACAAGTAAGCCAGTGTTATTATTTGTAAGTACCTACACGTAACACCACCGTTGCACGTTGGTGTTGTGGCAAGTAGAGCTACTCGCATGCTACGGCCAGGTGTCGCGGGTTCGGTCCTGCATCGGAGTAAAATGTAAAGAACCGTACAAGCTCTGCTTAGTTTGTTTTGGATTATCACATTGTGACACCTATATACTCTTAAAACTAAGCGGAAGTTTTATTAGAGGTACCAGGCAACTGATATTCCTTACATTCTTCTTCTTTATCCTCGCACTGTCCCGTTACACGGGGCCGGCGTTCCCAATCATTCGGCGCCATTTTTGCCGTTGGTGAGCGCCCTCCTCCTTCAGACCCAGCCTCCTCAGATCCCGCTGGACACTCGACATCCTAGTGGCTTTTGTGGTCTTCCTCGTCCCGTCCTGTTATTTGTAGCCATGGAATATTTCTTACATACCTACCTAGTACCTATACCCATTCTAAAACAATGTCCTCCGCCCGTCTGTCTGACTGTCTGTTCGCGATAAACTCAAAAACTACTGAACGGATTTTCATGCGGTTTTCACCAATAGATGATTTGTCAGGGTTTTAGTTCAAAAATATAGGGTACCTAGTACTTTAATCTTTAATCTCGGAATTAACGCAGGTGAAACCGCGGGAAACGGCTAGTAGAACGATAATTGTTGGAAGTGTTGCAAAAAGTGCTTTGTTACGCTTTCACGCGTTAACTACGGTACCGATCACCACGAAATTTTGCATATTTGTCAGAGGGTACAAATTAACCCGGAATTCCCGCGGGAACTCTGAAATCACTGCGGGTGGAACCGCGGAGAACAGCAGTCAATAGGAATTTTATATGTACCTACCTAAATGCGAACGTAGTACCTCTGTCTCTTGTTACCCTCCCCGTGTGAATTTATGGATAGTCGTCAAATAAAGATATTATGTTTATATAATTTTTCAGGTTCTGAGCAATGTCCGACAACGTTCGACGGCTGGACTTGTTGGCACGGTGCGCAGCCTGACTCAACGGCACAAGAAGTGTGCACAGAATTCGTCTATTCGGGTGAAGGGCCTTCTTGTAATCGTGAGTACATACATTGGCCATTAAAAATGATTATCTATCTATACTATAATAAAAAAGTAGAATCCGCGATTCTGTACATTGAATATTTTTACCTAAAATTGAGAGGGGTGATA
Organism: Zygaena filipendulae; assembly: GCA_907165275.2. Lineage (NCBI taxonomy): Eukaryota > Metazoa > Arthropoda > Insecta > Lepidoptera > Zygaenidae > Zygaena > Zygaena filipendulae. The sequence continues at coordinate 6,774,757 of OU015657.1, forward strand.
AAAGAAGAGTAACCAAGCACAAAAAAAATGTTTTTAAAATTTATTTCTGTCTGTCTGTCTGTTCACGATAATCTCCGCACCTACTGAATGGATTGTCATGCAGTTTTCATTAGTAGATTAAGCTAAGTCTGAAGCAACATATAGGCTTGTTTCATTCAAATCGGATGTCGGAGAAAGAAGTTGTTGCATAAAAACATCTCACGCGGGTGAAACCGCGGGGCACAGCTAGTCTATAAATAAATAATCTATACCATGGACCAATATAATTGGTTTAATTGTCTATACGCAACTGTTCAATACTATACTTAGGTACAGGAAGGTTTGTTGGTTTGTAGAGAGTTAGGTTAGATACCTACATAACTGTCTGGAATTACTGAACCGGTTATGAAAATTTTTACACTGAGAGGAAGTTGCAGGATAAGTAGGTACTTTTTAAAATGCAGCAAAGAGTTTACGAGGATGTCCCGAAATTAACGACAACGGGGGAATCACATGTAACGGCTATTTATTTAATGTACACTTTATGATGAGATCGAAATAACTTTGTCTCTATTCTAGATTACAGCAGTAAACAGTGCTACGCCAACAGCACATGGGCAATCCAGACGGATTACAGCCCGTGCAGCGTCACTCCCCGACTCTTGCGCAGATTCCGCTTCTACATTGCGGTGCTCGCATTCTCCGTAGCGTCCTGTTTGCCAGCGGTTTTTGTGTTCTTCTTCTACAAGAGACTACGAATAACGAGGGTGGCTCTCCACAGAAATTTACTCATCGCCATTATAGTGAGAAATATTTTGGTGATCATCAGCAGAAGTGTGGTGAGATTTTGTCAATACTTTATAACCTATACCATCCATTGAGTAGATACGTAAGAATCTAGAATCAGGACGGAGCACGAATTTTTTCGCTCTCGTCCTTTCGATATCCATACAAAAAAACGCTTTGACATTACGATGATATCGAAAAGACGAGAGCGAAAAAATTCGTGCTCCCCCTACTGGAATCTGCCCGTCAACGCACTGCATAAATTGCATTGTAATATTAAGTACCTTACACCTACCTACCTAATAACATTAATTTCATTTGTTTTTCTTCACATTGCTATATCAATAAAATATAAGGTAAGTTATCAATTATCATTTATTATAATAGTTACTTAAGTACCTAATTATAATCTTGATCTTGAACATATTTGAAATTTTGTCTTTTTTAATATACTTAGATTAGGTACCTACCTACCTAACTACTTACAATATCAGTCCCAAAAATGGAAAGGTACCTATTTATAATCGTAAATAGGTAGGCACGATTTTAACACACTTATAGTATAGGTATGTAGCTTAACTTTTAACTAAAAAACTTATATTGTAAATGCAAATGTGAATTTTGAATAGGTACATGTTGTCAGAAGTATATACAGAAAAGGACATAGGGCACTTTTGTCCCGAAATTCACGCGAGAACTTTGAAAATAACGCGGGTGCTGTTCCCCGCGGTTTCAGAGTATTTTCGGTATTTTCAGAGTTCCCGCGGGAATTCCTGGACAAAAAGTACCCTATGTCCTTCTCAGTAGGTACCCCTGACAACGTGTGTACAGAATTTCGTGATGATCGATTGAGCCGTTAAGCCGTGAAAGCGTAACAAACAAATAAACAAAATACGTAGATTAGCTGTGGTTGATATAATAATATGTAGATTAGATACTAGACTTTATTTTTTATTTTTTTAATTTTCCTCCAAGATCTATATAGATGAGCTGACGAACTCCGGCGAGACGGCGATGTCCCGGCACAGCGTCGGCTGCCGCACGCTCGCGGTGGCCGAGCGGGTGGCCGGGAACGCGGTGTTCGTGTGCATGCTTGTCGAGGGCGTCTTCCTGCACCGCCTCATTGTGGCCGTCTTCCGGCAGAAGATCAAAATCAAGTGGCTCTATGGAATCGGGGCTGGTTTGTGGATTTTGTTAATTTTGATTCTTTCACAATATGATGTAGATCGAGCTTAAAGCCGTTCAAGTATTACGTAGGTAAGCAGTTTTTTTTTTGTACCTAATTATTACCCCCCACTCCCTCCCCTTCATTAAAACATAAACCCTCAACTCGCCCGCCCTTTATGGATCTCCCCATACAATTTATTATTGATACAAGCATACTCGCAGTGTAGTTGAAACAATATATTGGGTGGGTATCTGCCATATATGTGTATTATAGATGTAAGATTTTGTGTCTTTTTTCGAGCATATTTGGTCCTCTTACCAGCTTATACTTGACCTGTTTACATATACTTGACTTGAAAGAGGAATATATTATGTAACTGCAGGATCACCTATATATAGGATAACATGAGTAGGTAGAGCTAGTTTTTAAATAGGTAGGTAACCTAATTGATTTCGTTGAAGTTTTTTTTTTTCTATATCGTAGTAATCGCCACAGTGCCGGTAATAGTGTGGGCTATAGTGATGGGGCTACACGACGACCATTCGTGCTGGCTCATATACACCATAGAGAACGTGCAGTGGATCCTAGACGCACCCAGGGTGGCTATACTTTTGATCAATACCGTTCTGTTTGGCGACGTCTTGAGAGTTCTCCTGACCAAGATCAGAAACACTGAGAATGCTAATCAGTTGTAAGTACCTAACTATATGCTTAGGTAATTACTTATATGTAATTAATACTGTTAAGATTCAAGATAGCCGACATTGCTTTGAACCAATTTGAAGCTTAATTTATGTCACGTTTGTTTTGAGCCTCGGTATGTCTACTGCGGTTATAGTTTGAAATTAATATTGCTATGTAAAACTGTGTTTTTACTTCAATATCACACAGAAAACGACTGCAACTATCACGAAGAATGCATCCGTTCACCGTTGACCGTCACGCTAACGGCGCTTGCAAAACATCAACAGCCTTTGGAAAAGTTGCAAATAGTATTAAAATAAAGATAGTGGAACATACAAATAAATAATCGTCTATATTTATTACATAAAAATGAATCCCTATTTCCCCTGGTCACGACATCACCCGTCAACTGCTCTACTCTAGTTCTACATAATTTTGGAACAATAAGCTGTATCTATGTAATTTTTGCACTTTCCAGGAGTACAGCAAAGGCAACTTTATTCCTGATGCCGATATTCGGAACTCAGTTCCTTTTGACAGCGTTCAGACCAAACACAGCAGATTGCACAGGCGAACAAATCTACTATTACATCACTTACTCCGTCGAAGGCCTACAGGGGTTTATCGTTGCACTGTTGTACTGTTATATGAATAAAGAGGTAAATATCATACTTTTATTAGAAATACCAGTTGTTTATCCGCGACTGCGCTCGCGTGGTGTTTGACGTTGTCAATAGCAGGTATGTTCACTGTATTGTAATGTATGTATGTAATATATTTATTCAGAAAAGGTTTTCACACTTTCATTGAGACCATGCCCCGCAAAACTGCTTACGCAGTTTGACTGCAGGTAACTCGCTTTATGTAAACATAGCTTATAAATTATTAAACTAGGATATCTTAAAACAGTTAATTTACGTAAGTAAATGGTTACAACGTGCTTAACAAGTGTTGTTATTATGTACATATTAGTTATCTACCAAAGATCATAACTCATTATTGCTTAGCGGGCCGAGCGTTCCAGCACATTCAAGAACATCCTGGAATATTTCAAGATGCTCCGGATGATTCTGAAACATTTCAGAATATTCCGGAAATATTTTATAGAATGTTTCAGAACTTCCATATTTTTAAACATTCGTTTTCTCACTCCTATCCACAAATCAAACACCTATAGCGGAAAACTAAAAGCTTCTTCGTACACGGTCGTGCAGGAGGTACACGGCTACCATTCCATATACCTAAGCCCCCCCATAAGAGTGCGGGTTATGTTGCGGAGTTTGAGCGGCGCGCAATGTGTACCTACTACTACTACAACTACTACACAAACTTTTACCTATAATTTACTAATCGATTTCTTTCATAGATAAGCAGATACCTATAATACGAAATTTTTTAATTAATAATTTTTCTGTTACTTTAGGTTCATTCACTAATAAAAGCGACATACAAGAAAACAGAAAGTGCGGTGATTTCCCGTGTCCGCGGTGATTCTCACTTCCGAGCTAGTCTTGGTCCGAACTCAGATAGAAGAATGACTTATAGCACAGATCTTCCCGCTGAACAGAATCACCAAAATGATCCCAAAGATGAATATTATGCAGCAGTAAGACCAAAGTTGCACGTTGCCGAAATAATATCCATACAGGCGAGTGAAAAATTGGCAGACATACTAGAGCCAGTTTACGAAACAATAGAGAATGGTTGCTACAACGAAGGTTACGATTCTTTAGATCGATCCGATGTTGATAATTATTCCGATTTCACACCGAATACGAATGATCAAGTCGATAATTATTATGGGTTCACAAAAGCTTCGAGTGTTTCATTCGATTGTCAAGACTGGATCCGGTGCGTTTCATCGCCATTGAGTAGCATTTCAACTGATGAAAATGATACCAAGAACGAAGAATCTGTAGAAAATAATACAGAGGATATTAACAAAGATAAGGATGAACATCATAGCCAAAATAAACGAGGTAATGAAGATTGTGTTCATATAGACGTTTCGGATCCATTACCTATTGAACTAGACGATGAAAATATGTTACACGAAATACTACAGTACATTGAAACTCAAGAAGCCGAGAATGTTTCATTAGATCCCGAAGTGCTGTCACCGAATAGAAAAGAAGATGACAAAATTGTATTTGTTGATGATTAATATTAGACTAAAACTAAGTAGGTACCTAAATTGTTGTTGTCAAGTATGTAAATAGATACAATCCATAGTTATTTGTCAAAAAATTTACATTTATGAAGTAATTAATCTTTAAATTGACACTTCATGTTTTATTTTGAAACCATAGTAGGTAGTAGGTAGGTACTACTATCGAAAATGAAATCCATATAGTGGTAATATCCCTTTTTTCAACCCTGTCTTCAAAACTAACCCCCGCAGTTACTAAATACCACCATACCATAATATAAGCCCCATTAGAGTGCGGCAAAGGGTTTCGGAGTTTTAGGGGTACACACAGACAAAACACACTGACTTTTTAACCGACTTCCAAAAAGGAGGAGGTTCTATGTTCGATTGTATGTATTTTTTTTTATGTATGTTTACCGATTACTCGAAGGCGGTTGGACCAATTTGGAAAATTATTTTTTGTTTGAAAGGGGATACTTCCAAATTGATTCCATTGTCACCAAGTCGAGATCTGATGATGGGATCTGGGAGTAATTGAGGGAACTCTTAAAAAAATATAGGTACACCTATAGCGATTTTTTATAGTAAATCGTGTATTTGCTTTCGGATAGAAAAATTTAAAGAAGTGGAACTGATGATGAAGACCACAGATGGTTATCGGAACTACTCAATAATAGGTATTTCACGGGTTCCGAATCGTTAACTTTAATATGGTTTCTAAACAATTTATGCTCGTCACAATGTATATGGTGAAGTGGAACTGTTGGTGATGTACTAGGAGAACTCCTCAATAATTAACGTCCCTGCGTCGGGAAAAGTAATATTTTGTAAAAGGCGATGAGCAGTTGACATTAGGGTATTGTAACATAGAGAAATTACGAACTATGTCACTTAAAAGCGAGAAATAAACAAAATTTTAACGAAAAAATTAAAACCGACGGTTTATAGCTTTTTATTTTTAGCTTTTTGGTTTTTGTAAGTACCTATATAAATAGATCACGCCGCCAAGTACCGTCACGTACACATCTGTTTTAAGCTACAAGCTACAATGAATTAGATCGAGAATGATCACTAGGTTAGTAGTACAAAAATTAAACTTAAAAACTAGTGTTAGGTAGTATAAAAATAGAAAAATAAAATTTGTAGGTATAGGACAAACCTGTGATAGTGTGATCACCACTGGGCCAGACTGCATCAGCCATCAAGTGAACTTAGTAAGACTGGCATGCAGTCCGGCCCAGTGCCGGACGAGCAGGCTGTCCGGGGAGGCTGTTGCGGCTGACGCGGCGCAGGGCGACGGCGCACCGCGCACGCAGCACGGCCTGGAAGCCATCCACGTGCGCGTCCGCAAATATTCCACTGCAAATAGATAGAACTAAATTTATGATCTACTATCCCTATTCTTCTTCCATTTTCAATTTGTTGTTTAATAGCTCCAAAATTTCAACATAATTAATGGAATAGTTTGAAAAGTCACGCCATAAAGTTAACTAGTCGATGCTTCCACGCGTTAATTTTTTCCTTCATTTATGAAATTATGTAACGAGGTCGAGCATACAACATAGCACAATAAGCTACTAGTCCATTAGATGGCTAAAACAATCAAAGAACACCTGTGTGGAAATAAAGTGAAATTAATATAGTAGGTAGCTATACTTTGTGAACTAAACACTCAATTGAGTCACGTTGACATCTGTCCTAGACTAGTTGCATATCAGCAACTTAACAGTTGTCACATAAGTCTAAACTCTATATTTACACAAGCTTTTAAAACTTACATGTATAAAAAGCTATAAATCAATTGATCCGTCAACCCATGCCAGATCTAGATCCTTTCGAATGGGCCGCTTACAAAAGCGAACGTGACCGGCGCGCGTGCGCAGTCGAATGCTTGATCTTTAACAACCACTTGCTCAAGCCTACAGATAAAACTTCATACTAACAGAAAATGCTTGTAAAATTGTTAGTGATGTTGATATTGTGCTGGGGGGTGTGTGGTTTTCCTGACGGAGCGCCAATCGACGCGTGCGTCAGAGACCGCCCTAATCAACCAAACCATGGCCAACATAGGACACAACCCTTGGCCACTCTGCCTTACAGAGTATCGGCGTCGTCTGCAGTGTACGGACCTAATACACCCATCACAGGTAGGATAAATAATAATTGTTTAAGTATGTAAATCCTGCTAATCTAGACATACAAGTAAAATTAAAGTGTCTGTTTGTAATTTCAAATTAACCACTTTTCACTAAATGCATACGAAAGTATATACGGTATAAACTTTCGTATGCATTATCGCGGGTGGAACCCGTGGGACAGCTAGTCTATTATATACATAGAGATATTACAGACACTAATAGGTCATAGAATCTATCTTTATATCCATCATATTAACTGATGATACCTATGAATCACAATAGGGATTTTGACTTCTTTTGAAAATCAAAATTCTAATTAATCCGTCAGTTAGAAATTAGAAAAACAATAGACTCGTATTTTTTGCTTTTTCAAATAAATTAAAATATACAGAGATAAAGTGCATTAAAGTTTAGGGTGAGGGGGTCGTGACGTCACTAACCGCTTAAACCGCCATACAAAGTCCTGTTAGTGACGTCACGCGAAATTTCAGCTCAATGTATCGCCGTTATTTTTTGGTTACGTGAAAAATAAAAAAATACGTGTCCAATATTTTTTTTTAATCTACAAGACGGGCTAAAAATAAATTAGTCAACACTCAACACCATTCATTCACACTAATAGATGCAAGTTTGTGTGTATACCTTCACGCTAAACGAGCTAGACGGATTGGAACACATTTATAAGCCTCGTATCGTTGTTAATACAGTTATTAGTTATATCTTGTTTACAAAGTTTTGTTTCGCGGATTATAATTGGCCATTTTACGCTCGTGTCGAGAACGCGCGTGTTGCCGCAATACTAGAGCCCATTGATTTACTACTAGCTAGAGTCACATAGGTACGTAGATCGCGTCCAGATGCTCTCGCGCGTAAAATGCATGCAACGCGTCTGACTCTCGACTCGCGCGTTCTCGACTCGCGCGTAAAAAGGGTCTAAACCAGAGGTTCCCATACTTTTTTTTCTCATAGACCACTGGATCGGTTTCAAAAATTGTTTTACCATTAGAATGCTAAATTTTACCTGAATAACATAATGTGACCAGGAATTCTCGCGGGATCTCCGAAATTACCGCAGGTAAAACTGCGGGGAAAAGCTAGTAAATAATAATATAATAAATCATTTATTTGAAGGAGTCACAAAAATAAACGGGGAGGTATTTTTTTTTTAATCCACTTCACAACACACAGATCTAAGCACTTGATCCCACACTAAGCTATAAGCTTGTGTCGTGGAAACCAAGCAAACGTGGTTGTTTGATATAATTTCCATAATATTCCAATCAAATCTTTAGTTTCGCCATGCTCTGATTTATTATTTTAGATTTAATGGAAATATAGTAATTAATTATAATATTATTAATGTACCTACTATGTATTAATGAACCTATTAATAATATTATGTTTATCGGAAAATTTGTCTTAAAATTCGTCATCTTATTTGTAGGTAATTCATATCATTTAATATGCAAATCTTTAAAAAATGCAACAATCAATCTGTACAATGTGTAAGTTAAATTTTACATCCAATACAAAATTATTTATTCTTTATTTTAAATAGATATTCTATTCTATTCTATGCCTACCTACCTACACTACACAATCACTAAGTAGATAAATGTTGTTAGTTGTGACTTGTGACCTTCCAGTGTTGCATCTAATGCAATCACATTGATGCTCAAAGACTCAGGCCAACTAAATCAATTAATAGGTAGGTAAGTTATGTACCTACGTCTACCTAATTGCTCAAATAGGTAATCTATAATTTTAAAAATTTTGTCATATTTTCAATATTTTTAAGAGAGGTTCTAGTTGTCCACTGTACAGATAGATAGTAGCTACCTAATATTGTTATTTAGTTAGTTTGAACGAGCAATCGGCAATGATTAATAAAATACTTATTATTGTAAGTCACAAGCTATTTCAGCCCCACAGTTTCACTCGCGTTAATTTCGGAGTGCCCGCGGGAATTCCGGGATAAAAAGTACCTACCTACTCTATATCCCCTCTGTTTGTCTGTTTGTCTGTCTGTTTTTGTACCCCTGATCCCTGTATGCAAAATTTCATGAGTCGTTTTAATGATTAGGTAGTTAGGTAGGTACTTACTTAATTTTAAGTAAAGATTTTTTTAAAGAAAATTGCCGCAATCAGACGTTCGTTAAATTAATGTTAGTTGCCATTTAACTAAATTTAACTCAATGAGTCAAATGCCAATTAACATTAATTTAATGTACTGATTGCGGCTATTTTGTTTTAAAAATCTTTAGGTAATCATTAAAACGACTGAGTGCGGCCGTAAGACTCGAAAAGTAAGAAACAAAAAAAAATCACATTCGCATTTATATTATACGGTTTTAAGAATTGGATAATACGATTTTTAGGTATGGGATACATTTTTTTGCGCGGTTAACTAGGTACTACCCAGATACACCTCCATAGTGAGGAATGAGGAATACCTACAATCTACATACCTACCTATTTAGAAAGTTTCTTAAAACTAAAAGCTCTAAAACACCGTAGGTTTACATAATACCTACCGTTGGATTACCTACATTCATTGAGTAGTTTCATTGATAAAATGTCATTCTATAAAGTCGGTGCCCGGTGGACGGTTCTTATTATTGAATAAGAGTTCCGAGTTCGATTAGGTACAACTTACGTATACGAGACAAAAGTGGTAGATAGTAGGTGGAAGTAGGTCACACTTAATTTCGTATTGAGTCGTTCAACTGGTTATTGAATCATGTTGAGTGACAGAACATTAATCCTACAAAGGAACCGAGTTCAACACTCCTACTTTTGTACTAACGACGCCGATTTTGTAAGAGGGCCCGCAAAAAAATCCGTGATTTCGTATACCTACCCAACTCCCAAGTAACAAATTTTGCGACTAAAGCTACAAGCGTACCTATATTGTATGTTTGTATGACTCTTGAATCTTGAATGATTTAAAAATATATTGGCCGCGTCTATATCGGAATTTACGCCGGAAATCATGGATGAAAGTAGGTACCTTATATGTTTTTCTGTATCCCTGACATTAATATGATTGTAGGTATCCAAAATTTCATGTTGATCGATTGGGTAGTTTAATAAACATTTATAATTTTAGGATAACATCGGTTTTCTGGTAGGTATAGGTAGTATCGCAGGCTACACATGGCTCGGAACACAAGTGGTGCTGTGCTATGGTGGACACTAATAATAATATGTTTCACTCTTAGTAACCATCGAAGGAGCAGAGCCGTTCAAGGGCTTCTTCATCCAAGCCCGCTCGGTAGATTTCAATCAATGGCTGGGCTCGTGGGAGCAAGCACCCAACACCACCGTCCATCCAGAATGCTCGGCGATTACACACGCCGACCCCAGAGAAAAGATCCGAGCCACCCTCTTGTGGAGAGCCCCGCCAAATGGACAAGGCAGGGTTTATTTCACGTGAGTTCATAGGTACCTCCTGATGTTTAGTGTACACAGGTATAGGTGGGTATCAGACTGTAAGTACAGCCTTTTGTACCTACATTATTGGGTACTAGCTGTTCCCCGTGGTTTCACCCGCGGTAATATCAGAGTTCCAGCATAATTCCGGGATAAAAAGTACCCTATATCCTTCTAGCTGTACCTACCATTGACTAATATATACAAAATTTCATGATGATTGGTTGAGCCATTAAGGCGTGAAAGCGTAACAGACAGACAGACAAACAGACCGACAGACAGACCGATAGACAGAGTTACTTTCACATATATAATATTAGTATGGATAATAAAAATTGTCGTGAAGTAAAATGCAAAGACAAAGGTCTAAGACGAATTTTGCGCCTATCTGGCGAAGCTAAAGAACGAAAATTGTGTAAAGAAAGAAAACGAGTGCTCCTCTAGATATAAGCACTATATATATTATTATTTTCGTCTTTGTTCAACAAACATGAAAGTACCAAAGACTTGATAAGTAGGTACCTACATAGGTAGGTATGATTTCAATTAACATACAAAATGTACGCTATTATGATATTAGAGTCTGGCTGGTAGAAGGGTTATCGGCCCCTTGTACGTTACTCAAGCATGTACCATAGGTATATTATAATCTATTTAAACCTCATATGTGTACGTACCTTCAATAAGCTCCTTTCACTTCAACATTTTACTGCAATGGAAATTGTGCAATACTCTGATATACGAAGGAACATGTTGTGTGATCGCAATAAACGTTTAACTTAGTGACCTTGAGATAATATTGTTGGAAAGCGTCGATCGACATAAAAATTAAGTAATGAACTCTACGAAAAAATGTTGTATCTAGATTCCAGAGTTTTCGACCGACATTTATGGAGGTCATACCAAAAATAACCACTTAACTGATCATTTTAATGAGGATCGATCGTTGTTACTACTAATAAAACAGTACTCTTGCTATACTATAGCAAGTAATACTTAGCCAAGTATCCCCATGGCATCTTTTTTGTAGTGGGTGGTTAAATTTTTTTTTAAAAGACACCATCGCTCAGTTCTTCAGTAACACGATTGTCTATAATAAATTTATAAACTGCCAATATCAACAGATTTCGAACAAGTTGTTATTTTTCAATGAGAGAAATTACTGTTACCCTTGGGAACTCTGTGATATTCAGGAATCAAAAGTATAGGTATTCTACATTTTATACCGCGAATAGCTAACTTGTACCCATTGCGTGGACTATTGCCTACACCCTCAGAGGCAGCGTAGGCCTACGTGCCAGCTTTGGGACATCGAAAAGGCTGGTTATGCTATAATCTGTTAATAGAAGCTGAATATGCCATGCTGAGTATGCCAAGTATCATTAAAATCTGTGCTGTTTTTCTGAACATTCGCACCTGTGATAAATTTTTTTGCAATAATATTCATAGTTACATTTTATGGACTGTTCTTGATGAGTGTTCAAACATAGATTTGTTTTTGTTTGGCAGAGGCACAGTTCTGAAGAACTACGGCACCTTCTGGGCAAATCTCATTGCAGAGACGCCAGAAGACCCTTCTCAACTTCAGCTCCTTGGTTGAAACAAGACTGACTTTTTGTAGCTACCCAAGTTACAAACTATCGATCACGTACAAACTAATTTTAAGTGAGTCCTTCATCATCTCAAAGGATCGTACTCTACCATTGATATGCAATGTAAAAATCCAAGATACACAATTTGTGAAGCAAAAAAAATAATGGTAAATAAAATAGAAATTGAGTTAAAAGACAGCATCGCATTGTTTTCGTATTCAGGCTTTTTGAACTTTTGATCTGTAATTTTTTTCGGCTACGATGCCGTTTTATGTGCTATTATTTTGTAAGCAACTGTGCATTTTAGGTTTTTTGTTTATTAAGATACTCTAAATAGTATATTGAAAGCTAGGAAAATAGTATCGTCTGATATGCTATGTAATTCCAGTTTATTTAGTTTAGCTTTGTTCAGAATGTTTTGTTATACTTAACAAACTAAATTAAATCTTTATCTTTGATAATATTTTCGAGTACAAACAAGTTGAGTTTTGGGTTCTAGATTAAAAAACGTTGGTATAGTTAAGTATATAAATATATTATTAGTTATGTAAGTAAAAATAAATGCATTACATACCATATACTTGATATTTCTTTTGAAGCAGAGAAGCTCGTATTACAATTTAAAAAAAATATTTTAATGTCACAATGAAACTTCACAACTGTTTCAAACGTAAAATAATCATGTTATCACATTATTAATTTTTTTTTAAGTTAATTAACAGTATAAAACAACTTTTGAGATACTAATGACAGCGTGCAATAAAGCATAATTTAGGATCAACCTAAATTCTTTTGAATATCACAAATCACAAACCTGCTTCCTACGAAACAGACTACATTGTGTTACACAATTATAGGTTATACCGCGTTGTTAAGAAGGTGTTTTTTGCTTTAGCACTGGTCGCTTTATATTCATGAGATCGCATAATTCGTTACGAATAGGCCGAAGTTCACTGACGTCTTTTTCCCAATCGGTTTCGGCGAGGATACTCATCACCTGAAATCAAAATACGATGTTGTACTACAGGTTTGAATAATTTATGAATTCTCTAGTAAACTAAAAGTAAACATATTATTGTTTACTTTTGCGCTGCTAGACATAGAAAGTCAATAAAAGATTATTTTTTAGAATTTTCGTGTCATTTGTACCTAATGATTTTGATCAGCAATCAACAAAAACCAACTGCATGATCTGTTCTGCAATGAAACGCTGATGATATTTTATTGGCTAATCGATACCAAGTACCCCGACATACTAGGTTAGGTTTGTACTGTAGTCTGTAGACCACAACGTGCGATTCGAGCGAGCGTAGCGAGCGGGCCACGGCAGCGGCCGACGACGCGCCAAATATCTGTGTATACTGTATATGCCTGTGTATATGAGTTTTCGCGGGAATTCCGGCTTAAAATATAGCCTACTCAGGGATAATGTAGCATTCTAATGAATGAATTTTTGAAATCAGTCCAGTAGTTTTGCCGTTAGATAGCAACAAACCAACAAACAAAAAACGAAATCTTTCCTCTTTGTAATATTAGTATAGAGTATCCGATCGTATCGGACAGCACTGTGAGCTGCCTGCCACTGTCCGCTACGACCGCACAGCAGGCACCTGGTCGAGGTTCTCCGGCGGCACCCAGCACACGTCCCCGTAGAGCGTGAGCGCCTCGTAGAGCCGGGCGGCGGCGCAGCGGCGCACGTAGCGGTCCGCGTAGCACAGGTAGATCACCAGCTGGCCCAGCGTCTTGCTGCACACCACGCCGCCGACCTGCGCGCGGGAAACGCTCATATTGCACACGATTTGACCAAGGAGTATGTTCGGTTATTACTGAGAGCACTGGCCCAGTGCTCTTACTGAGGAGAAATTTGTTCCGTTATAACTGACAGTATACTGCCGCAGTATCCTAGGGTAGGAGGTATGACATCATAATCGTCGCCATCTTTATACTGTGAGCACTGGCGTTTTCGAGGTACGGTGATTTCAGTGGTTTTTATAACGTGATCAACCTCGGAACAATGATTGTTCAACCGCGTAGGTAAGTAGCCAATGAGTGGTTGACAGCGTGACAATATGACAATAACATGGATGACGGTGTATACGCATTCTAGTATTGGAACGCGTTCCGTTAGCTATACTGAGCTATACAGTTACCAATATAGCTCAATATAGCTAACTATAAAGGAACGGTTTAGAAGTATACGTCATACCTTAGTGCTCTAAGTAATAACGGAATACATCCTTGACAAATTATGTACGATCCCAGGAAGACCACGAAAAATAGGAGTTACTTATACTTTGTATGCCAGAACAATGCAGATTTGATGTATCAGATTGTAAAGACTTCCAAAAATGAGGAGGTTCTATGTTCGATTGTATGTATGTTTTTTTAAACAGATATTCATTATCACATTAACTGTCTCTGGAAAATATTTAATGTTTTCAAATTGCCATTTTTTTCTTATAATTAACTAGCTTTCCCAGAGGTTTCACCAGCGGTAATTTCGGAGTTCCCGCAGGAATTCCAAGATAAACTATACGTACAAAACTTCCTCTTGAATCCTCTATCTAATAAAAAAACCGCATCAAAATCCGTTGCGTAATTTTAAAGATCTAGGCATACATAGACAGACAGACAGCGGGAAGCGACTTTGTTTTATACTATTTAGTGAAGAATGAAACGTGCCAAGTCAAAAACTAACCAAAAAAAATTTAAGCCAACACACTAAATACAATAAAAACATAATTATTATTTTCGGGTCGGTACCCACTGGCCCCCTAATATTCGTCCCCCGGAATAAAAGTTGTAGATTCGGCCCCTGTATAGGTAGGTGCCTATTGGTCCCCCGGTAGGAGACCAGTCAATAATTAAAAAAAAATATTTATTTTTATGGTACCGACTCGTCCCCTGGACCAAAAGTTATAGATTCTGTACCTTTTCAGGTGCCTATTAGTTCCCTGATAGAAAAATAGCCATATTTTTTGCAATAAAAAGCGTTGATATAGTACATTCGTGAACAAAATATTATTGTTGATAAAGATGTTGATATTTGGTTTATTGTTTGTAAATGTGATTGATGTGCACAATATTTAATTTGTTAATAATCTTTATAGGTAGGCACATAGGTTTTAAAAGTACAAAAACCGAATCGTTTGTTTCCTAGAAGACTGATTCTCAATAATAATTATTTATAAATTAGTTATCTGTGGTATAAAATAAATATGATATTTACATAGTTATAATAGTACTAGTTGTGCCCCGCGGTTTCACCCGCGTTAATTTCAGAGTTCCCGCGGGAATTCCGAGATAAAAAGTACCCTATGTGTTAATCTAATGTATAAGCTATATTATTGTAAAGTTTCATCTAAATCCATCCAGTAGTTTTTGCGTGAAAGAGTAACAAACATCCATCCATCCATCCATCCATACATACTTACAAACTTTCGCGTTTGTAATATTAGTAGGATATTTTAATATTTTTACCTTTAGTGCGCGAATATACCACAACCAAAGAAGCCGAAAGACAATATCTGAATTAGTAGAATGAATAGGAAATAAGATTTTAAAATAAATTATAGATCAGGGGACTAGTGGCAACCTTAAACATTTGAGGGGACGAGTGCGCACAGGGTGCGAATTTCAGGGGACCAGTGGGTCCGCTTCCTTATTTTCTATATGCGATGATCGGAACTTTACCTGCTATCTTGCTAAAGTGATTCATGCATTACCTGAATTAACTGGCATAAAACGTTGATGGAATCCAATAATTTATAGATATTCTTCCCTCCTCTCAGTTCTAATTGCACATATTTCAATACATCCATTGCAAATGTACATTCTGGGTCTTCTAGTATGGGTGATATGGAACCTGTTTGGACACAAAAAGACACTAAACACAAAAAGTATTTCTTAAATAGGCGGTTAGTAACTAAAATGGTAAAAGGAAAATAACTATGAGGAAAAAGAATGAAAAATTGATTTTAAAAATTGTAAAGTTAATTTTTTCTCCACAATATCTGTCTGTTAGTGGCCTGGTGTTGATTTTATTAAAAAAAAATTCATGAACACTCATAAAAAATAAAAAATACGGACGGAATCTCTTTTTTCAAGTCGACTGAAAAATTAAACAAAACCTTCATATTTTATTTTACACTAGCTGTGCCCCGCTGTTTCACCCGCGTGAGTTTCAGAAAACCCACAGAAACTATTTTTTTCTAAAATGAAAGTAGCCTAAGTTACTCCTTATAACATCAGCTTCTGCCAGTGAAAGTTCCATTAAAATCGGGCCAGCCATTTCAGAGATTAGCTGGAACAAACAGACAGACAGACAAACAAAAATATAAAAAAATGATTTTTGGTTTATGTAAGCACCGTGTAATACTTTCATATGCATTTAGTGAAAAGTTGTTAAGTAATATCGAATTACAAACACACTCCGATTTTATTTATTTATGTACTTATAGATTGTTACATACCCGAGCTCATCAGTCTGTCTAGAAAGTTGAACATGGGCCCCGTGATTCGTTTCACGTGCAAATTATCCGCAAACACTTGTATAATTGTATCGCAGATGGACTTCAACAAGGGCTTGTCGTTGTGCAATGAATTCAAATACGCGTACAGCGACTGCGTAGTGTGTTTCACCTGCGTGGAGAAATATTAATTACAATGTAACAAATTACCTAGGTAATAGTTAAAAACTTAACATAATTTTTTTTATTTATTTATTCAATCAGAGCAAAATGAATATAGTGTATTAGTAAATTACAAATTAACTGGCACCTTTTTATGTGGACGCCCACATATAAATGCACAAAATAAATATAAAACACGAATATGTGTTTAGACTATAGCTTAGGTTGGAGCCAACATATAGGCTTGTTTCATTTAAATCGGATGTCGGGAAAAAAGTTGTTATAACGGTTGGGAACGCCAATACGACAGTAAATGAAAACACTGGCAGTTTAATGAAACTAAAAAAAGAGTTTAATGAAACTATCAAATAATCTTTAATATCGAAATCCCGCGCGAAATTGAAATTTCCTATTTGTAAAAATTTTTTTCATCCTGTATTTTTTTCCTAGGTAACTAAGTTATCACGGATATAGGTAATCAACCTCAGGGGACAGCTCTATACATATAATAAAATTGTAACAGGTCGATGTCTGTACATGGGAGATAAATAAGAAAAAGTAAATTTAGGCGACTCTATGAGTGATATAGAAGCCGAAAATACCGTTTTTAGAATTTTTGTCTGTCTGTCTGTCTGTATGTTTGTATTCGAGCTACGCAAAAACTGCTGCACCAAATTGAATGCGGTTTTTTTGTTGTATTGCTAATGGTCTAACTTAGATAAGCATGTATCGATTTTTTCGAAATTCCATCTAGAACGCGGGATATTAAAAAAAATACTGGTCATCCTACTGATATTATAAATGTAAAGTGTGGAAGTTTGTTACTCAATCACGCAAAAACAGCTGAACGGATTTGGATGAAATTTGGCATGCACGTTGTCAGGCGTACAGAGGAGGACATAAGGTACTTTTTATCCCGGAATTCCCGCGGGAACTCCGAAATTACCACGGGTGAAACCGCGGGGCACAGCTAGTAATTAAATGATGATTAATGAAATCGCGCGATGTGAATGTAGGTGCAAAAGGTGTGTCACCAGGCTCTCGGTGAGCTCCCCGGCGCTGACGACGAGCCCCTTGAGCACGCTGTAGCGGTACGCGTCCAGGCCGAGCAGCCGCACGAACCGCGGCATGGTGTGCCCGGGGAACAGCCACAGCACGGCGCCGCCCAGCTCGCCGGCAGCCCCCCGCGCGGCGCCCGCCTCCGCCTCCTCCGGCGGGAATATACGCTTCAGCGCCTCGTGGTGCGGGATGTTCGGGATCACCGGGTCGCTGCGAGTGTTGCGCTTTCATTCAATATCCATCTATACTTTTCTTTCTTTCTTCTTCTTATTAGCTTTCGCATATAATACATTTGGCCAGTTTCAAGTAAAGTAAGTTATTTAAATGCACAATAGCGTTTAGCATCGTTGTACGGTTTGAACTTGTAGGCCATGGTACTAAATAGACTACAAGAACTTTCTCGCTCTTGGAGGAAACCGAAGAAATCAGCTCGAAATGTCAATAATCTTCTTGAACACACAAAAAACCGTCACCGTGAAAATTATTGTCCAATACAACCTTATAACACAACAAAACCACTTTTTACCATTGTTTATCGACATGAAAATAAATGACCGAACCGCCATCTTTGATGGCCGCCAAAAAACTGCCTATATATACTTCTTCTTCTTTATCTTTCTTTCGCAAGAAAGATTAATTATCTGTTCGCAATAAACTCAAAACGGAATACTGAACGGACTACTGAACGGATTTTCATGCGGTTTTCACCAATAGATAGAGTGATTCATGAAGGTTTATAGGTATAGTTGGTATAGTTTATCCTGGAATTTCCGCGGGATCGGGCTAGTAATATTACAAAGCGACACTGGTTTTCATCTGTTTTCATACTAAACTAAGTTGATGTCCTTCTATCTGTTATTTTCTGTTCTGTGGATAGAATTGTCCCCGCAGGGAGTGAAGGGAGTGGACCAACTTGTATATGAAGGCGGTGAATATCCGTCCGGCGTGCGCGCGCGTGCGGTCGATCTTCTCGACGGCCTGCTGCGCCACGCCGCACACGGCGGCGCGCAGCGCGCCCGCCGGCACCGGCTGCGGCGCCTCCGCCGCGCACTGCCGGCAGATGGCCAGCAGCCCTGCGCGCAACATACACACGGGCCATGCTCCGATATTACTGAAAGCGCTGGCTCAGTGCTCTCACTGAGGAGAAACTCGTTCCGTTATAACTGACAGTATACTGCCGCGGCATCCTAGGGTAGGCAGTATGACGTCATAACCGTCGCCGTTTATGTACTGTGAGAACTGGCGTTTTCCAGGTAAGGTGCTCTCAGTGGTTTGATCGCGGAATTGATTGATTCCGTTACAAAAAGTAACCTGTGTCTTTTCCTAACAACGTTTATGCAAAATTTCATGAAAATCAGCGTAACGAACAAACAAACAAACTCACTTTCGCATTCAGTACCATACTAGCTGTTCCCCGCGGTTTCGCCCGCGTTAATTTCGGAGTTCCCTCGGGAATTCCGGGATAAAAAGTTCTCATGTCCTTCTCTGTACCCCTGACAACGTGTATACAAAATTTCATGATCCGTTGAGCCGTTGAGGCGTGAAAGCGTAACGAACAAACTCACATTCGCGCTTATAGTATTAGTTGGGACAACAGTGAGGATGGTTAGAGTGCTATGCGCGTCCCCGCTCCCCACTGACCGGTCATGCTGGCCTCGCGCACCCAGGCGCCGACGTCGCCGCGCGCGTCCACCGTGTACTCGGCGAGGCAGGCGAGCAGCGCGCCCAGCGCCGCGGGCAGGTGCCGCCGCGCGCCGCGCGCCGCGCCCTGCGCCAAGCACACCTGCGGGCGCCGCGTCGCGTCGCGCGCTCGTCAAATATTATGTACGTCTATACTAATATAAAAGAGGAAACATTTCGTTTTTTGTTTGTTACGATTTAACTCAAAAACTACTGGACCGATTTCAAAAATTCTTTCACCATTAGAAAGCTACATTATCCCTGAATAACATAGGCTATATTGTAATCCTGCTTCCTGCATCCTGCTTGTTGTGGAAACCACGAAAACGTGGTATACCTATCAGTGGCGAAGAGTGAAATATTGAGAGGGGGAAGCCGGAAATCTACTTTAATTTCAACTTATTCAACTACTAGCTGTTCCCCGCGGTTTCACCCGCGATAAGTTCAGAGTTCCCGCGGGAATTCCGGTATAAAAAATCCTTCCCTGTACCCCTCACAACGTTCTCAATTACGGTAGAGAGAGTTGTTGCGTCTGAAGGGAAGCCGGTGGGAATCGGCTTCTATGGTACCTTCGCCACTGATACCTATACTACATTTAAACACATATATTATTCTATTTTGAAAACAGTCGTTTATCAACGATTAGCTGTTCCCCGTGGTAATTTCGGAGTTTCCGCGGGTATTCTGGGTTACCATAATATATCCTATGTTACTCAGGAGTGATGTACCCTTCTAAGAATTTTTGAATTCGGTCCAGTAGTTTTTAATTTAAATCGTAACAACAAAATATCAAATCTTTCTTCTTTATAATATTAATTTAGATATGTACCGCATTTCTATGTTTTTTATCACCAAAAATAAAACAAAGAAGCACAATATTCAATATCGTTAAATCATTGATTTTTATGGGAAAGCAAATATTAAACATTTTTTACACTTGTGACCTAGAGAGCTATCTTTTTATGTGTAGATCACGTTTGGGACCGAAGATTGTGCTACGATAAAACATCGCTTCATAAAACAATGTGTTATCGATGTTTGGGTTTCAACATCGATGTCAAATGTTAATGAAAGATATATGTATAATATCGATGTTTGAATAGATCGACGTATCGTTTGCATCCCTAGTGTAGCCACACCTGCGTGAGCCCCGCCACCGCGTCGCGCCGCGCCTCCGCCCACTGCTGCGTCGCCTCCGTGATCCTGGTGCACTCCATCAGCGCCTCCATCACCGTGTCCACGCACTCGCTCACCACGAACGTGGGCAGGGAGCCTGCGAGCGCACCGCGTACCGACATAATAGAGAGCTCGATCCGATCGATAAGTTTGTACGAGCTATAAGCTAGACACTAATTATCCTACATCCAACTTTTTTTTTTATATCATAGGGGGCAAATGGGCAAGTGGTACACCTGATGGTAAGTGATTATCACTGCCCATGGACATCTGCAACACCAGAAGGCATGCAGGTGCGTCGCCGACCTGGAATGGAGATAGGAACTGGCTTTCAAGTGGGGCTGCCGGAACACACCGTTAGGTGCTAGTATAAACCGAATCATCGTCAAGAGTTCAATTTGGACGTTTCAAATAAAGACACAGGAGGTCAGTGAAGAGTATTTTTAATTTTTTGTGTGATTAAATCCCTAAATAGGTGAAAAGAGTGAAACTCAGGTGAATCTACGGGAGAAAACACTTCCACATAACTTTTTTTAGTCGAAATATGTATACACAAAATATATATATTTAATGTTCTATAACGGAGGCTTTACATTATTTATTAATTTCTAAATACATAGTCAATTCTCTCTGGAGGGTTTCTGGGTTCTATGATACAAGTTCGCTTAGTTTAGAACCCAGGTCACCAACTCATTCCTAACCTGCCTCTGAAAGTGTATGTGCCATCATTGTACATTATGGTAGTTAAAGGGTTCCTAAGCTATAACGCTTTACATATTTTTCATTTTCATTTTCAAAAAAAATTAACACTCACCAACGGCCCTGGCGTACCCCATTCTAAGCACGAGTCCATTGGCCCCGGCGTTCTTCAGCTGCTCGCAGTATTTCTCCACCAGCTGCAGCCGTTTCTCCTTGGCCGTCATATCCCCATACATCAGCGAGTCGTCGCGCAAGTACTGGTCGAACACGAGAGGCAGCGCTTCGATCGCCTTCTCCCGTATCACTTGCACCTCGTGAGCGAGACACTCCTCGATTAGATCGAGCCATTCATCTGAAAAATTATAATATTATGACTTATTTTCGTAGTAATTTCAGAGTTCCCGAGGGAATTATAGAATAAATTATACCTTCCTCTTGAATCACTCTATCTATTGGTGAAAACTGCATGATAATCCGTTCAGTAGTTTTTGAGTTTATCAAGAATAAACAGACAAACGCGGCGGAGGACTTTGTTTTATAATTATGTAGTGATTAGTGTTGATATAATATATCGATAACTTTTTATTAAACACCGTAAAAAGAAAAAGAAACAAAAACAATGTCACTGCAGATTGTAACAATACGTATAGGTAGATCAGTAACTGACAGTACCGGTTTTATCCATATTTTTTATGAGTGTAGGGCACTTTATTTCCGCTGCCTCATGTACCTTTAGTAAACCATTAGAAAAACCAGTGAACTTGTTTGACTTTAATCCTCTGTAATCGAGTGAGCACCCTCTGAACTCTGCCACCCCTAGACCGCGGCCTATACGGCCTATTGACAAATCCAGGAGTGGCAAGTGATTAGTGTGCACATAGTGCATACAGCATACCGATGATGTCGTCGCCGTGGTAGGGCGCGGCGGCGCTGGCCAGCAGCGCCACGGCGTGGCAGCACGCCTGGCGCATCAGCTCGCCGCCCAGCCCGCGCAGCAGCTGGCGCCCGCGCAGCCGCCGCACCACGCCGCGCACCTGCGCCGTCGCCGCGCTCGTCACCAGCGACGACGCCGCGCTGCCTGCCAGCCCACACAACCAAAAATAACAGATAAAAAATGAAAAAAATGAAATGAAATAAACTTTATTCGTTACGACAACCATTAGAATAACAGAAAGAAGCACAACCAGCGTGTCGCAACAAAAAGGCAACCAGCTCAGCATAAGTCGGGAACCGGGGGGCCCGACGCTGATCTTCTGCTGGTGCCGCATGTGGATTGTGGCGTTGCGGATGTGAGCGAAGAGAGAAAAACTTAATTATATTTTTATATTAATTTAATACGTAGATCATCTCAAACCATGATAGGCAATTACTAAAGACAAAAATAAATCGCAAAATATGTACATAAATTATATAATAATATTACATAAATAAAATAACAACGTCGATATAATGTATAATAATAATGTATAATACCACATAATACCTATTATAAACAAAACTGTATAAAATTTTATTAATTAATTAAAACTTGTGTATCAACACCATGTTACTTTTTTGTTTTGGTTAAATAAATAAATAAAAAAGAAATATATAATATAGCCACACCACATAGAAGGGACATCAACTTAGTTTAGTATCAAAACAGATGAAAACCAGTGTCGCCGTGTGGTTTTAGCACGTATTTCACATTTTTAAATTGTGAAAAGTAATGTGAAAGCATTAAAAACCAACTTACACTCGCATTTATAATATTAGAATGCTTAGTTATTAAATCAGAAAGGTTTTTTGTAAACAATTTTACATACCATCCGGCAACTGAATTTGAGACAGGGCGTAAATAGCCTCGCCGATGCCGAGTATAGCTCCATGCCTCACATTCAAATCGACCGACTCAGTTTTTTCTATGAGCTTTGGCAGCACCACAGTCGCCACGTATTCTGGCAGCTAAAATATTTATTAATTTTATTACCACCTTATTACATTCTTTATATGCACATAAAGTTATATACACATACTTCAGACATCTTAATATATATAAATCACGTGTCACGTTGTTTGTCCGCGAAGGACTCCGAAACTACTGAAGGGTAGTTTTGATAAAATTTTGTAACCATTTATAATATGGTCCAACTTAAAAGATAGGGTAGTTTTTATCCCGGAATTCCCGCGGGAACTCCGAAATCACCGTGGATGAAATCGCGGGGGACAGCTAGTTATTTATATAAAATGAACACTTTTATTGTGGATATATGTTTTGAGGAATTTGTCAACTAAAATAACAAAACATACATAAATACACAAATTATAAAAAAATATAAATTAACCTAATACTAATAATACTATGAAAGCTAAACTAAAAATGACAGAATAAGAATTATGTCATTATATCAGGTTCTGAATTGGAATTCATTTTATATTTTTAAGTCATTCAACCAGCTGTCTAATCATGGACGTCGGTTGTTGACAGGTGAAAGCCGTAGGTACGGAACACGCGCGTCTTCGTTACCTTTCAGCATTTATTTTGAACCCTGGGCAGGAAACTGGTTTTCAAGAGAACCATGTTTTAACTTGGGGTTTAACTTAACATTGTTATTATTTTACCAGTAACATTGTCACTGGCAAATTATAACAATAAATGCCATTATTAAAGAAAAAGAAGAAGAATCATGGACGTCAATCTCAAATTTCTACTAAATAAGCAGCTTATTTAACCTCATTTTCGTCAACTATGGCACCTATCGCGATTTATCGCATTTAATGTGGCCAATGACATTTTTTGTCGTTAAAATAACCTCTTCTCCTAATAAATACAATAATAATTAAAAATAAAAAATGCATGTTATTAAAACATCTGTACATATAAATAAAATTGAAGTGTCTGTTTGTAATTCGAAATTAACAGCTTTTCACTAAATGAATGAAAATATATGGTGATATGAAAGTATCCTACTTATATAAAAAAAAAACAATTTGTTAAATTTTTCTCTGTCTGCTTGTTGCAGCTAAACTCTGAAACGGCTGGACCGATTTTAACGGTACTTTCACTAGCAGATAGCTAATGTTATAAGGAGTGACTTGGGCTACTTTTATTTTAGAAAAAAAGGACCTGCGGGAATTCCGAAACTCACGCGGGTGAAACCGCGGGGCACAGCTAGTATTTTACTTGAAAAATATAAATTAAATTGAGCACAACCTTAGGTGTCAGCTTGTTGAGCGCTTTAGCCGCCAGTTCTCTGATGGCGCAGTCCCAGTGTTCGAGTTTCAAATCCACCAGGTGGTCGATGAGCGGCTGCGTGTACTCGGGGTAGGCGGCGACCGTGGGCGCGACCGCCAGGTAGGCGTGGGCGCGCGGGCCCACCGACTGGAAGTCCGCGGCGGTGAGCACGTCGATGCCGTGCGGGAACATGCCGTGCCGGCCGACGTTCTCTTGGAACGCCGCCGATGCCGCGCGGCGGCAGTTGATCTGTGCCGAATCGATTTCATTCATTACAGTCATGTTCTATTACGTGTTAACTCTGAGCGACCTTGAATCGATGGACTAGTCGCACCGTCAGTGTCCACGTTTCGGCTCCGTAGGTCATCAAGGGTAGGAATCCCTGGTTATGGACTTTTGTCTTTAGATTTTGAGGTATACGCGACGAGAAGATCATCAAATTAAATTTGGGTTAATGTTAACCTCATTGAGTTTCATATATCCATTTATTTTGGTACTTTCGGGTTTCAAAGCCCACCTGATATTCGCTCGCGAGTCGCGACCTATAGTCCTTTGGGAACCATTGCTCTACACCTTTGACCGAAGAGAACCAGTCCCGCAGTAGGTACGTACCTCCCTGTCGAAGCACGCGGTGGCGATGAGCGCGTTGGCGAGCAGCGCGGCGTGCGGGCGCAGCGCGGGCGCGTCGTACGCCCTGGCCAGCGCCCACGCGGCGTGGCAGGCGGAGTCGCAGGCGGCGCGCGTGCCGCCGCTGGCGCGCGGCTCGTCGCGGCGCAGCGCGCTCACGACGCCCGCCACCGCGCCCGTCAGCTGCGCCGGGGACACCAGCCCGCGACGACCTGGGTGACGGTATTTCATTTTATTACAACCTGTCCCCCGCGGCTTTTTACATTAATTTTTTAGTTTCCGCGGGAATTCCGGGATAAGAAGTACCCTATAGCGTGTATACAAAATTTCGTGGTGATCGGTTGAGTCGTCGTTACCAACGTATGAAAGCGTAGGAAACAAAGTACTTTTTACAGCAAACGTTATATTTCAATGGGCATGTTGACTAATTTTTTTTAGCCTGTCTTGTAGATTAATAAAACATATTGAACACGTATTTTTTCTTTTTTTACGTAATCAAAAAAATAACGGCGATATATTGAGTTGAAATTTCGCGTGACGTCAATATCCGGACAGTTTGTATGGCGGTTTTAGCGGTCAGTGACGTCACGACCCCCTCACCCTAAACTTTGATGCGCTTTATCTCTGTAATATTTTAATTTATTTGAAAAAGCAAAAAATACGTGTTGTTTTTTTATTTACTGACGGACTAATTAGAATTTCGATTTTCAAAAGTAGTCAACATCCCCATTAATTTACCCAAACCTTGACAAATTATAAATACCTGAACTTTCCTAATGAATCACTCTATCTATTGGTGAAAACCGCACGTAAATCCGTTCAGTGGTTGTGGAGTTTATCGCGAACAGACAGACATTGTTTTATAATAATGATATTGTGTTGATGTAAAGAAGATCACCAAGTTCGGCGAGCGCCATGCAGCCGCCGTGCCAGGCGGTGTCGCGCTCGCGCGGCGCGAACAGCTGCAGCACGGAGTGGCACACCTCGGCGGCGGCGGCGGCCGGCAGGCGCGCGCCCACGCGGCCCAGCCCCTTCGCCGCCGACCACCGCACCACCGTGTCGTCGTCGCGCAGCGAACACAGCAGCAGCTCCACCACGTCTTCCACCTGATGCCAATATTCATTGTCCAACACCACACTACTCTACCCACGCCCATCTTAGGGTCTATAACTATTTCTATATTCTATACATACATATTATCTATACACACATACCCAGATAATACATATCTATACATATTATACAATTGTACATACATATACATATTAGAATTGAAGTGTCTGCAGCATTCCACTGAATTCATATAAAAGTGTTATACGTTACTTACATAAAAAAATCTATTTTTTAATTTTTGTCTGTTTGCCGGTCTGTCTGTCTGTCTGTATTTGTTCCGGCTAATCTCTGAAACAGCTGGACCGATTTTAACGGGACTTTTACTGCCAGATAACTGATGTAAGGAGTAGTAACTTAGGCTAGTGCGTCCGAAGCATTAAGATACGACAGGACGCGAATATTCGCTGTATCGCATTGAAGCATAAGGCTCTACTACTACACAAGTTTATTACGAAAAATATAGAACATTTAAAGGTAATAATGATACCTCTTGCGGTATATCCTGGTCGTCGTCATCGGGCGGCGAGGCGAGCCGCTCGGTGTCTCCCGCCGCAGCCGCCCCGCCGAGCGTCACGGCCAGCGAGCGCGAGCCGCGCGTGTACCGCCACGTCGCGACGCGCGGCCGCAGGAATGTTAGCCCTGACAATGAGAGAAAACCTAAAATATTTTATATTTATAAATGTCCTTTCCTGCTACACTGCCTACATTTAGGAGCTCAACAAATATGGATACACATAAGCAACAGCAGCCATATGTAGTAATAAATATACCATGTTGCTTGATTTCCACAACTTAGTGTGGGATCAAGTAGATCTGTGTCGTGAAATGGATTATTTTTATTATATTATTAGTATAGCAACACCACTGTTAGCAATACTACAAAAGATACCTTTAAATTATAGAGTACAGTAACATCTCACCTATTCTCTGTACAATTTTAACACCATACTTTCTAACTAGCATAGCTTTGTGATGCTCATAGTTCTGCTTGGTTACCCATTCCAGCAACTTAGGTGCATATGGAAGTAAATCTTCTCTCTTTCCATGCTTCAACACAGCTGCTACAGCAGCTAGAACCCCATAATGAATACTGTTTTCTTCTTGCAAGTTGGAATGTAATTCACAAGCCCAGTCAAAGAATGCCCCCATATACATTTCTTTGACATCAGATCTGAAATCATGTTTGCATAGTAAAGTTGCTGCAAGTTTACTGTTCATATTTTTTTAAGTAAGTATGATATTATGTTAGGCTGCACAAACTTATCATAGATGAATAACAAATTATTGTGTTAATGTTGAATTATAAAATTACCAAGTAACAGAAGCAATATTGGCCTACCTAACTAAAAATTTAGATGCTAAGTAAGCACTAGCTTCCGCGCAAGAATCTTTACACAAAGCATAAGTCTTGCATATGCTGAAAATCCTTTCCATAACTGTCAGCTTCTTTGAATTATCTGAATCTGTGAATGTACAATTACAAAACATTAGTACCTATATTCATACTACTGTGATATTATTTGTTTTATTTTTATATATTTTTTAAATATTATTATATATTTTATATATATTTTTAATTTTTATATATTTTTTGGTATTTTATAGTACTTTACAATATGCCCTTACTCTAATATGTATGGCATGCAATCTAGCTCTCTGTTGTGAATGTATTTTATATTTTATTTTCGGTTTTAAACTGTTTTGTGTACTAAATAAATAAATGTAAGATTTTCATATTATTGTATTTTTGGAAGTTTTTTAGAAGCAAAATATCAAAAATTACTAAGCCTTAAAATATCACAATATTTACAACAGCACAATTATATTACCTGGTTGACCTGGAGCAAAACCATCCAGACGGCTCATATGAAATGGTATAATGACAACAATAGACAGCCACAGGAGCAAGACAAATCTGCTGCGCCAAGTCTCTTTGTCTTTTGGATCTTGAGATTCCAAAAAAGTTAATAATGTCAAGAGATCTGAAACCTAATTGATTACATCCATGTATTAGTTTAATAGGTACATGTGGCAGGATTACATAAAGCTAATAATTTAAGCGAGGCAATTGGAAATGACCCTAAAATTTTATTATTTTACCTCATGCGGAAGATGCCTTACAACCACTTTATATCCTCTCACTCTTATGATCTGATACATGTAATCAAATGTGGCGTGTTTTAATTCTAACGGAGAATCCTTGTCCTTTATCAGGTGCAAAAACTTGGAGAGAATTTTATCCAAATGAGGATCAAGCAGGTGAGGTTGCTCATAATACTGTTTCAAAATATTGTACAATTTGTCATACTCCACTTCGAATGTTGGGGAGTTGTAGATATTTTTCACATTGTCGATCATATTCATCACTTCTTCAACCTCTGAGAAATTTTCTAGTGCACATCCCAGCCCTATGTTCTCACATTCATCATCGCGAGTCATTTCCGCATCAACTCCAACCATTATGATCACCGTAAAAAAAAATATTAGGTACTTAGATTTATTTCTCTTCAGTGAAATAGCAGAACTCTTACATCAATCGAAGATTTGGAATTACCAAAGAGTAATATAATTATAATAATCACTACAATGAAAACAAGTCACTAGGAAAAATACTTTTTTTTTTATTTCTTTTTGGACTCAACACTGAGTGTTATTTGCCTTGCCACTATTAATACTTGAAGAGTCCCTGTATTGTATTGTACAGCACCGGAAAAGGCGACACCGGAATGCATGACACGAGATTGTACGACACCGGAATGTACTTCGTGCTCCGTTTGGTAGTATTGAATACAATGCAATGCAGGTATTTTTTAGTAATTACCTACTGTCTCAAAAATGACGGAAATTCAATTAACTAGGCAAAGTTTAATATTTACTAATGTAACCGCCGCACTCAGAGTCGACTTTAATGGTTACTTAGTTAAGTGTAGATTTTTAAAACAAAATTGCCGCAATCAGACAAGTTTAATAAATTAATGTTTATTGGCATTTAAATAATTAAGTTACATCTCATTAAATGCCAATTAACATTAATTTACTGAACGTCTCTGATTGCGGCAATTTTGTTTTAAAAATCTATACTTAACTAAGTAAGCATTAAAGTCGACTCTGAGTGCGGCGGTTATTATTATTAATGACTTTAATGAATGGTTACAACTTGTTATATTCTTTTTTTACATAATATATTGAGATGTCGCGGTCGTACGCCATCTAAAAAATCTAAAAATCTAAAAAATAATCAAATTAAATAATATGTCATCTTATTGTGTAGCTATGGAGGGTAGAAGTAAGGAGAACCGTCTCGTATGGGGGATTAGTTGAAAAAGTGTCCAGCGGTAAACAGCAAATTATTGTTCGAACACTCACCGAAATGGCGCTAGTGTAGGAGGTGAATATAATATGAACTTAGCATAACTGCTAAGTGACAGAGTGAGTAAACAGAGTGAAGTGTGCTGAGTGGAAAAATTAAAAAAAAAAGGCGCTGTAACAAACCAGGAATTCATCTTTCCTTTTTTAATTTAGTATCCTACTCTAATAGTTTGTGGCGCTCTTTTTAAAATTCTTCCACTTGCTACTATGGCACTACCTTAATTTGCTCCCTTTCAACGGACACTTTTTAATACACTGAGATGGTCCTCCTTACTTTTACCCTCCATAGTACGAACCTAACCTAATCAAGAATGTCGGGGTACCTACACTACCTTGTAATCAGTTCATGGTGTGAGTGGTGTGACCCCGACAGTAATGTTCTCATTTCCTACTTTTTACTAATTTCAATGAACAGATTGACGTGGTGACACTAGTGCCTACTATAGGACGTAACTAGTAGGTGACGTAAATCAGGCGCAGTTAACCGCTAGCCAGTCGCTTCCCGTTAACCAGTTAATACAGTCATGTTTCCTTTCTTTGCTTTTCTTTTCGTAACCTTTATAATCTGTACCATCTGTATAGGGCACATACCCCGTGGAAATAGTAATAATTATAAGGTGGAAACTAGGTGACCCGGTTTAGTGTAGTGTATAAGTTTAGTTTAGTGTAGTGTTATAAGTCTGTACAGTAAAATATATAGAGTGGTCCGTTGTTTGATTATCCTCGACCTAACCGTGTTATGTAGACTATATAATACGGTTAGGTCGAGGTAATAACGTAACGGGCATAAACACTAATATAAAACCTAATGTCATGTTTTCTTTTAAGTCGTTCCTTATTTCAGGGAATAGGCTAGTTGACAAAATTTGGAAATTAGTTTAAAACTATAGCTTAGCATTTATTTTACCCCAAAAATATGTTATTTTAAGAAAAAATAGGTCTTTTATATTAGTATTTTGGGTTTTTAGAAATGAACTTGAAATTAACCGCGAAATAGGCCAAGACTGTCATGGCGTCTTGAATGACGTCACGTCTCACAAAACAGCCGTGTTTGTTTATGACAGTCAATTGTGTTTTTTAATAAATAACGAATTACTCGTATTATAAATACTGTATAGTGCCCTAATGTAAAAGTACAATGATAAAAACGCCAAAAAATTATTCATATACGTTCCGAACAATAAACAAATACGAAAAAAAGTGATTAAAAATGGCAAGGAGGCAAGATGCTCTTACTTTATCAACTGCTTCCACAATTTATTTCTGTGAAGATCATTTTGATGTAAGTAACTTGATGTATCTATTTATAAATATACAGTAAAGGATATTAATTTGGCAAAATCTACCATAATATACCATACATCTATACATATAAAATGCTTTTTCCAGAATGACTGGTGGATCAACGCACAGCCTAAACCGTTGATCGTAGAGACTTGAGAGGGTGTGTTCTTTTTAAGACGTAGGCATCCGATAAGAAAGGATTTTTGAAAATTTAACCCCTAAGGGGATGAAAAGGGGTTGCAAAGTTTGTGAAACAATTCCTCGGGAACTTCGAAATTATCGCGGGTGAAACCACGCGGGACAGCTAGTAACCTATAAAATGTTATGACTTGAATAGGGTTTTATGATTTATTTGAATTAAATTAATTTTCGTTTTATAAAATGTAATACATAATTCATACTCTTCTTATTTTTTTAGTTGCCAAACGATATGATTAATTATAATTAAATAAGACATTGTGTTTTCTTCACATAATACTTACATAGAAGTTTTAACGTTGCAGAATTCCGATAGACAAAAGCCGGTGTTCATTATGACGATGTTCATTGCAAAAAATTGCCAAGCATAAAGGCGTCAATTTTGGGCAAATTATTGCTGTTTGCTTTGTTAAATCCTGATTCCATCGCAAATTATACCTATCTCTTAAGATTAAACTAAAAACGAACTGTATTAATTTAACAATAATTGCTGAAAACTCGAAATTTATACGAAAATGACAGGTGCAACATAGTGTTTCGCGCTCGTTCCCAGGGGCGTGACGTCACGCTTCCAGGCGCTTCTCTGATTGGTGTTTAATGTCGCGTGATTAAACGCCTCATTTTGTCGATTTTATTTTCCGAAAATATTATTAATCTTTTATTATTTTAATTGAAAAGTTGTTTTTTTGTTAACTTATTAACATGGTTAATCATTAGAAATTCAAAGCCATCCCATTTATTCTTAGTGGAAACAAGCCTATTCTAGCATTATGTTATGGCAACACTATTATTGTGCGATTGTAACAACTATAGTGGTGAGAATAAAAGTATTAACTAAAGGAATTCGTTTCTTTAGACTAATAATCATCACCAAAATATCTAACATAAAATATTTATGCCCTATTTGACAATAACTTGACCCAGTGTTTAGGTAAGTAACGTAAATGAGCACAAAGAAACGAGGCGTGATTTCATCGACCAATAGGAGCGGTGTCACCGATTCCGGTGCTGTACATTCTGGTCTCATACAATCCAGTGTCGCACATTCCAGTGCTGTACCTCAGACCAAATAAAAACTAAAGACGAAACGCGTAGAACAAACAAGTGAAGCCAAGAAAAAGACACCATCGCCGTGCACGTACACAGAAACACGCACACACTTACAAGAAAAAGACACCATAAATCTAAGTAAACTTTGCAAATCCATACACTTTCCTAATCACCATATGCATACGCAACTGCTTCACTTCGTTGTTCGAGGCGTGTTGTTGTTCCGTCTTTAGTTTTTATTTGGTCTGAGTGCTGTACCTACATTCAGGTGTCGTACAAACGTCGTACAATATCGTGTTGTGCATTCCTGGTTCGCCTTGGAAGAAATCTGCCAAATATATGAATCTTTGATCACTCAGTGTTGGCAACTTTTTTTTTTCTTTTCTTTTTGAACTCAACACTGAGTGTGTTGGCAACTTGGCAACAAGCGAGCTTATTATCGTACCACGGAAAAAAGTATCGTACTTAATGTCTGCACTACATTATCGCCGATGATCGTTGATCGTGTGATCGTGTGATCGGCGATAATGTGGACACCTCAACACAATCACAGGCGATTCCCTTGGATGCGTGCCCAAAAACCGACAATTCACGGGTCCCAGACGATCATAGACGATGATCGGCGAGTACAGCCGAGTATTCCCTCTACACTATCGTGATCGCGTATAATCGTCTGTACTCAGCGATAATGTAGTAGAGGCATAACAGTATTATGACTATTTAGAGTTTAGACATAAGTCTAGTTTAGGTTGTTGACTCAGAAGAATAACTTATTCTTCTGAGGTTGTTGACGAATGAAAGCTGTAGTGTACCGAAAACACGCATGTCACGTTTGTCTTCGTTATTTCAGTCACTTTTCAGCATCTATTTTGGACCCTGAGCAGGAAACTGGATTTCAAGGTAGTATCTCTAAGTAGCGCGCACCCAACGAACGAATCGCGCTCTAGCTGTTTCACTTGGTTAGTTCATTTACCGCCAGCCCAAACACGTGTTAGGGAGAATTCAACCCGAGTTAGAGAGAATTCAACTCGAATTAATTCGAATTAAGCACAACTTGAGTTAGTATTTCGAGTTGACACGTAGAGGGATAAGACGATACCACTGAGGTATCGATGCTTTTACTCGATACAGTTTCGGTCTCAGAAGAATAACTTATTCTTCTATATCTTAATACTGGTATAATATCAATATGCGTACTTTACGATACCTACTTGATACGTAGTTTCAAAGTATCGATACAAAAAGTACTCGGTATCGGAAGGAATATATCGAGTAAGTATATTTTGTATTTTTACATTACTAGTATCGTTTTATCAGCCTAACTTGCCAGTTGCCAATAATCAGGCATAATCGGCATAATCTCTCTCTCTTCTTTATCCTATTCTTACATCTTTCGTGAATCTTGATTTTATTATTTTTATTTTCTTTGGAAATAAAATTGGAAACCTTTTGGCTGTAAATGATTTAAATAAAAATTTTAACTTGTGGTTTCACAATGAACGGCCGTAAGTTTATATCAGAACATTCGACAAAAGTTAGTATTAAAAATTACAAACAAAATCTGTAAAATCATTATTACAGAGGGAAGGGACCCTGCGAAGCGCAAGGTGAAGCCGGTGGAACCGCAATCTTTATTGGATTTTGATCTTGGCGAGGGCGAGAGCTCCGACGATTCGGACTTCCGCATCGAAGACCATCCCGAGGAGAGTGATGATTATTCCATAAACTCTGACGATGAGAAAAGTATGTGATTATGAAAATGGGCCCGTATTTAATATTAATTTCAGCATGTTTGTATAGCTTTGACATTTAATATCATATTAGCATAGTTACATAGTACCTAGTTCTTAATGAACTGTTATTTATTAGTAAGTTTCACAATTTCTATTACAATACAATATGGTCTTGTCTTTTGAATTATTTTTAAATCCTCATAGACTATAAGTTATGTTGTAAATTTATACATAATTTAAACACGCGTAAAGTATACGTAACATCTATATTTAATTAATAGTAACTTTAACGTTGCAGAAAAAGAAGGCAAAAGTGATAGTTCTGATGATGGATCTGGATCTGATATTGATGATGAGTTCAAAAATTCAACCAATAAACTTGGCAAAGAAACATCTGTTTCTGACCTGCTGGAGAGAGCAAAACAACAAGATTTTAAGGTAAACTCATAGATAAAAAACATCACAGATGAAAAAAGTTCAATCAGCCCATTATTATTATCTGTTTTCATCGATTAAACTTTAATGTTTAGTAATTTTTTTTTGTCAGTTTCCGGGTGACTTAGCAAATGTACTGATATGTGCCGGCTGTCTTGGCTCAAGGAGTGATGACTTCAATGAAATTGTTGAATGTGATGGTTGTGGTGTCACTGTTCATGAAGGTATCTAGACTGTTAGTCTTGTAAAGTTTTAGTTTTTGCACCTTATGGCCTATTGTTTATTGTTTACCTGTGTTCAGGTTGCTATGGAGTGTCAGATGTGACAAGCGAGTCTAGTACTGTAAGTTCGGCTTCCACTGAGCCTTGGTTTTGTGAGGCTTGCAAAGCAGGTGTCACTGACCCCAACTGTGAACTCTGCCCCAACAAAGGTGAACTTGTGAAAAATTTTACTAATTTTACTAAAGGAATATATTAAATGGTTTCCTTAAAATACTATTGACATTTATGACTTTTCAGGTGGAATATTCAAAGAGACAGAAGTGGGAGCTTGGGTACATCTAGTATGTGCTCTTTATGTGCCTGGGGTAGCATTTTCAGAGGTAAGAAAAACTATACCACATTAGATTTTTTCCACATTTTTTGTGATACAAAATATAAGTTTTTGTGTTTGTAAAGTTTAGATGTAGGGAATAATCACCTTTTCTAAAAGTTCTTGCACTGAAAGAAAGCTACAGTAGCCCCTTTTTATATCTTGTCAAAGAGTTCCTGCAAGAATACAGAGATTCATATGGTTGTTGTAACCGTAAGAATACATTCCCATCCCCATCCCCATTCCAGGTCGGCAACGCACCTGCAAGCCTTCTGCTGTTGCAGATATCTATGGGTGGTGGTAATCACTTACCATCAGGTGTACCACTTGCCTGTTTGCCCCCTATGACATAAATAAAAAAAAAAGAAGAACACTTATAGTTGTTGGAATAGGAGATAAAGTACTCTCATCATGATATAAAAGACTTCTGTAGAAACGCACATGGTGACACACGTGAGACCTTGGGGACTATCTATTTGACATAGGTGATAATTATGTGTGTGTGTGTATGTGTTGTGATATGTAGGTGGAGCGTTTGTCCGGCGTGACGTTGTTCGAGATGGCGTACTCGCGGTGGGGCGCGCGCTCGTGCGCCCTGTGCGACGACGCGACGCTCGCGCGCACCGGTGTGTGCGTCGGCTGCGATGCCGGACTCTGTAAGACGTTCTTCCACGTCACATGGTGAGCACTAAAGAGTTTACAAAACATATAGAAAGGGCAGTATACTATGTTTTAAGAAACCAGTATCGCCGATTGATTTATTACACAAAGCATAATTCATCATGTCAAAAGCTAAATTACTGACACTTATTAACTTAGATCAAAACCCAAGTTTTTTGTTCTATAATACCACATGGAAACTTGATTGTGTTCTATGGACATTTTATTTTTTACATATTCATCAATAATTGTTTTCATCCGCTGATACTGATACATACCTAAGTATAATTGTGTAAATCACATTTACGATATTTATGAAACACGAAAATGTAGTGATTAGTCGCCTAACAATAGTAGGATTCTCTTTTTTTAGGGGAGTTTACATCTCATTCGTCTCCAATATTTTATTGGAAACTTTCTATGTCAACCCTTGAGAAACGATATTGCTGGCTTGAACCACTATTAAATAAAAGAGTTTGTAAAAATGGATGCTTATCCTAATAAAATTAAAAGTGATTGAGAATGGATGTTTTTCTTTCTCTTACTACATAGCGGTCAGCGGGAAGGTTTGCTGGCGGAGGCGCACTCTGAGGAAGTTGAACAAGCAGACCCGTTTTACGCGCACTGCAGGCTCCATTCGGATAAGACATTAGTCAAGAAGCGCAAGAGAAATTGGCTTGCTTTGCAGTTGAGAACAGAAAAAAGGTTATTACACTCTTAATTTGAGTTTAATTGTCTAAAATTTAATAAATGTCGTGCGGTTTCTTGTTTGAGTTATTTTTGTGAACAATTCGCCATCTTTATTCCCATTATAAATTTTACTTTTAATTTAATCTAGGAGCATGGAATTGAAGAACAACCTAAGCACAGTAGCACAGTTACGAATTCAACGCAAACTGGTCAAGTACAGGAGGAAATATTTACAACAAAAAGAGAACAGGAATCCACCTTGGGGTAATTTTTTTTTCACTGTTTTTTATTTTTATTGTACTATAATTACAGGTTTTAACAATATTGGTATTTCAGTGCCAACTCAAAAGATGGCGCGTATGCTGTATAGTAGTGCGTCTGCGATGAGAAAGTTCAAACGCAAAGCGGAATGTATGGGCATAGACACCCATGCCCTTGAATTCCAAGATGCACAGGTAGATATTAAACTATTCCTTAACTTTACTGTTTTATTTATAAGCGTATAAACTACATATTTCAATAAAATTTTGCGCGTATGTACATGGTAGGTACATCAAAAACTTCCAGAAAGGAGTATGTACAAGAGTCGTATGAGTGAAGCCGTTAAACAATTCTACAATCGTTTCAATTGGGTTTTGAACAGACTTTTTGTTTTGATATATTATTTTTGACTCCACTGACCGTGACACGCCTATACGAACCTGAAGACGTGTGATCTCACAGCGTATAATTTTATTTCTCACTAGCTGTTCATCGCGGTTCTACCCATGGTAATTCCGGGTTACAATATAGCCTATGTTACTCAGCGGTAATGTAGCATTCTAATGGTGAATGACTTTTTGAAATCTGTCCAGTAGTTTTTGAGTTAAATCGTAAAAAACAAACAAACTAAAAATCTAATTTCCCCTTTATATTATTAGTTTAGACTAGCTCTGACGCGGTTTCACCCGCGTGACACAGTAACCGTGGTTGCCTCGTGTCCCCCAGATGGCGGCGCTGAAGGACGTGTCCCGGCGCTGGCACGTGGCGCCCGCGTTCTCGGTGGAGTTCGTCGGGTACTACCTGGAGCGCAACTCGCGCGTCACGTCGCTGCGCCGCTCGCTGGAGCGGCTCACCGCGGAGAACGAGCGGCTGCTGGCGGACGAGGAGAAGCTGAGGACGGATTACGACGAGGTGACCGATACAGGCGCCGCGCTGGAGCGACGCGACGCGACACACCTTGATATATAGTGATGTTTCTAATTAGGGGGCTAGTTGACTAAAATGTTTTTTTGTTTGGTTTGTAGATTAATAAACGTATTTTTCATTTTTTCCTTAATCAAAAAGTATCGGCGATACATTGAGTTGAAATTTCACGTGACGTCACTATCCGGTGCAGTCAGTATGGGGGCTTAAAGCGGTTAATGACGTCATGACGAGCCCCCACCCTAAACTTTAGTCGTCAACATCCCCGAGCGCTTTTGGTGGTACCTACCTATAGTGAAGGGCAAAATACATTCGGCCGCAGGCGTCGAATGCTAACGCGGAGGCGTTGGCGCTGATGCAGAGCAACCGCGTGGCGCTGCTGAAGATATACGAGGCGCTGGCGGCGGTGCGCGGCGCCGGCGCCGGCGCGCCCGCGTGGCTGGCGGAGCGGCCGCTGCTGGCGCCGGCGCCGCCGCCGCGCTCCACGCCCAAGATCACCCCGCTGCATCTGCAGAAACGGTACGCTCGCCGGACGCCGACACATCCACATACCGCCACCAGAACAACACCGCCGCCAAATGTCACATGTTTGGCTTTTTATTTATTTATTTACTAGCTGTCCCCCGCGGTTTCACCTGCGGTAATTTCGGAGTTCCCGCGAGAATTCCAGGATGAAAAGTACCCTATGTCACTTAGGCTCACTGTAGCTTCTTATAAGTGAAAGAATCTTCAAAATCTTTTCCGTAGATTCAGAAATTACCCCCTGCAACGTCACAAACTCACAAACTTTACCTCTTTATAATATTTGTAGGCTGAAAGTGATGATGATAAATGATGATTCAACCAAAAAACTACAATCATTACAGGCACATATCCTAATGTGATTGTGGTTACAGTTAGATATACCTAGCACGACATTAAAGAGACAATCCTTTGTGAAAGTAACTCTATCTCAATCGATCATTATGAAATTTTGAATACATGTTGTCAGGGGTAGTGGGAAGGACATAGGCTACTTTTTATCCCGGAATTTTAGACTTACAACCATGATATTAATCTTCTTTATAAATAAAATTGAATGTTTGTATGTTTGTCCTCTATGCGTTTCTAAACCATTGATCCGATTGTGATGAAACGTTGGCGGGTCGTTCTGCCTGCGTCCGCAAAGTTTCCTGATATAAAGAGATCCTGCGGGAAGTCCGAAACTCACGCGGGTGAATCTCCGGAACGGTTGGACCAGTTTTGACAGGACTTTCTGCTAAAAAAACAGTATTTACTCGCTTTTACATTTGTGTCCAGAGTCCATTCATATCATATAGATTAATATATTTATGATTTTTTGTAACGAATGAAAAAATGAAAAGTTTGCTCGTGATTGAGTCACAGACATCCAAATTTTTACATCTATGTATAATAAACAGTAGTAGGTTTTTTTTGTGTTCTGTTACTTTAATTTAAATTTTTCAATATTGAGTAAATAGATAATATGTACAG
This sequence comes from Zygaena filipendulae, assembly GCA_907165275.2. NCBI lineage: Eukaryota > Metazoa > Arthropoda > Insecta > Lepidoptera > Zygaenidae > Zygaena > Zygaena filipendulae. Next base: position 6,813,573 of record OU015657.1, read on the forward strand.
ATACGCGGATCCCACTGTTTTATATTAATATAAGTATATACAGGCTATCCTCGTTTACCTCATCCACCAATTAAGATATATAGTAAATTATAATTTTTAGGACATGTATAGCTTTAATTTTGTTTAATTTACAACTACGTGCACGAACAATTAAATCTCGATCCAGTGTAGTACTTCAATAGAGCTTTTTAATGCTAATTGGATGAGTTGAAACTGAAATTGTATAAGCTTTACATTAATGTAAATCTCACTGTAGCGAGGTTTAACTGTTGTCGCGTATGAATAAATAAACAATTGTGACTGTAAATAAATCTCAATGAAATGTGTGATTGGTGTGTGAATATAATGGAATAACAAAGAGCACTTGGTACTTGTAAGTAGGTCGGCCAGCATGTCAATGACTGTGCCCACCGCGGCCGCACTTAAGATGGGCGTTGGTTTTCCTCTTAGCGACAATCCGGACGCTCGCCACGGGAAAGTGCTTTCCACATCGTTTGAAGGTGAGTTATTTATATTTCTTTTTTCAAATTAAATCAGACATCGAAATCATTAGGGGGCAGATGAATTTTTTCGCTTACAACTGCATAATTTGGTTTAGTACAAAACTGAAAGCATTTACGAGGAGACGCCATAGGCGCAATGTGCCAAACAAAGAAGTACCGACATAAGTTTTAGCGGTAAATGAGGTTAGGTAAGTCAGACATTGTTTTGCGTCATTGGTTACTAAGAAAATACACACACAAGTGACTTAAGTGACTCTTGGTTGGTGGTGACGTGAGTATGAGCCGTGCTCCGTACTTTTGGTAGACGGGATTGTTCGTCTATGGCGTCTCCTTTTGGTTGAATAGGTAGTAGGTACTCATAACATTGTATATTCATTATCATAATAGCTGTCCCACCGTGTGAAATAGATTTCCTCGGGAATTTATTGTTTTACTGAGACAAGCTACTTGCATGCTAGATTTCAATCAAATCCGTTCAGTAGTTTTTACGTGATGCGCTTTCAAATAAACCGAGAAACAGATACGAGTCTAAAACGGTGGAAGTGTTTTCCTATAACGATTCCGCTATATATTTTTTGATATTTCTCACACGCTAAGTAGTTTCTGTAATTTATTATCAAACGTATAGATTGTAATATCTACCTTATAACCAGCCCAGTGACACCCTATACAAATGAAACGATTCAAGTAGTAGTACGTACACGTGTTGTGCGCGTGTGTGTATCGTAAGGTTGATAGCGAGCTGACAGTACCTAACTGTCTATCAGTGAATAATTTTCACATGTAGATTCTACATATTATTGTGTCAAACTTTCCTAGGAATTTGCAAGATACTTTCGCGGGGTGTGAGAGGAGACATGAAATTGGTGGGAGGCGGAGTGTCGCTTCTTTATAATATAATCTCTATTCTTAGCTTAGATACGAGTAGATGTGTGTTAGTGAGGTGCGATATGACTGTGTGTGTGCGTGGTCGTGCGCAGCGGGCGGCGCGCGGGGCGTGGCGTCGCGCGCGTGCGCCGCGTGCGGCCGCAGCAGCGAGCGGCACCTGATGGCGGCGTGCGACACGTGCCGCCAGCACTACCACCTGCACTGCCTCAACCCGCCGCTGCAGCGGCCGCCCAAGAAGAGCAAGCTGTACGGATGGTGAGGCGCTGTATTATGATACCACTGATACCAGTAGGTATACACGACCTACCCACTTACCCACCAACCCACTAACTTAACTTTGAAAATACAGTACGGCATAAAAACTTTACTGTAATGAACTGTAATTGAACTGTAATTTACTAACAATAGATTAAGCAATCATGTTACTAACAAAACAGTCTAGTTGGTCTAATGAATGTATGAATAAAAATAATAATAAAATGTGTTATCGGTAGTTATTAGGTATTCAGGTGCATTTCGATGTTACGTCAATAAGTTTCAACGGAATTTGTTACAAATGGCCACTTCCGGTGATCTGAATACCTACTTACATATATTTTTTAAATATATTCGGTGAAAGCCTTAACACATTATTGACTGTAAAACTTTAGGGATTACGAGAACATACGAAATAATAATTACCTAAAAATAAAAAAAGTTTTTAAAGATAAATAAAATTCGGTGCATACTTTTTTATTTCTCAAAAAAAGCTAGTATTTTTAGTTTCACTTACGTGAATATAAGTTGTACGTGTAGGTACGTACCTTTATTTTAGAGCCTTTATTAAAAAAAAAACTTTTGCGTTACTCCAATAATTCCAATTATGTTTCTGCAGGCAATGCTCGGAGTGCGACAAGTCTTCGGACTCGGAGCCCGACGTGCTGGAGAAGAAAGTGCCGCGTCGCTCGCGCATCCGCTACAGCAAGGACGGCGCGATAATCGCGACCCCGGCCAGCCCGCCGTCCGCGCCCACCTCGCCGCCGCTCAAACACAAACCGCACAGAGACAAACACGCGAAAATCGCCTCTAACACCACCGCAGCAGTGAACGTATCACCGATAAAAGTGACAATCAAACCATTCGAGTTCAGCAGCGAGAACGAGAGCAGCGAACTGAAGTTGAGAAAGGAGAAAAAGATAAAGAAGGCCAAACAGAAAGACGCCGCCCCCAATGTCGCTTCCGATGGCGATTCGCTGTCGAAAAAACTTCACAAGCGAAGTTTCACGTCGCCCGCTTTGACGAATACGCCGTTGATGTCGATAACGCCTCTGGTCGCGGACAGCCCCAACGACTCACACAACGAAAACTCGAACGCGTCCGCAAACGTCGCCGCAACGGAGAAACGGGAAGAAACGAGCTTCCTGTCGCAAAACTCGTCTTTCTCGTCGCTGCTCAACGAGAGCAAGGAGAGAGACAGCAAAGCTATCGAAAGCTCTATAGAGAATACGCTCGCGAACCTGTCTTCGGATATCGCCACCTACAAAGCCAACAGAAAGAGACGGAAGGAGAAGCACCGGTCGCGATACTCGCCGGATCTTTTGCGCTCGCCATCAAAGTCTCACAAACACAAAAGGAAGAAGAAAATGCAAGATATGGAAAACCCCGAAATGCCGCATCCGAGAATCACTATCAAGGTACCTAAGTGTTTTTTTCACATCTCATGCTCGTAAAGTTCTAGTTTATGTTGCGTACAAGAACTAAAACAGCTTTTTTTCTCTCGCGAATGAAACATATTGTTGCCATGACAACCGTTCGATCGCCATTTTGCTTTAGTGATAGTTGTTTTTTATTTTACTCATCCAAAAATTGATATTTATTTATAATATCACTGTTTTATTTCCTCGCAAATGTGAAAGCAGTTAGTATGACTGTGAATAAATTATAGTTAATAATAATAATAATAAGTTTATTGGTACCAAAAACATACATCAAGAAAACAGTTTTGATTTACATTTCAACAAGTCCATGGCAAATGCTCTGATGTCTAAACTAGGTCTAGCCTGTATTATAGGCACTTTTAAATATTATGTCAACTCAAAAACAAACAAAAATGACAAATATGAATTTATCTAGTAGGTACATTAACATAAGTGATTCGAATTTTCAATAATTAACTTAAATTTATTTAAGATAGATAGGTAATAGTTACTAAGGCTCACATAATTATTATTATGATGCAGTTAATGACTGATTGTTTCCGCGAACAGATTAAGCCGATCCCTAAACCTGACGGATCTTTGGACACTCAGATGTTCTACGTGCCCACGGACAGCAATGACGGCCCGCCTCCAGCTGTCATGAGAAAACTGTCAAAGGTTATCTTTTAATGGTCCATATACTACAATATAATAAAACTATAGCTTTGGCATGTCTGTAAATTAGCAAACGAATGTACTGAAAAACTTATACTATGAGTATTTTCCGGTATTACTGATAGCACTGTACGTTATGACGTCAATTTAGTATAATGCGAAGCCGTTCCCTATGTCATTGTCACGTCACGCTGTCGACCACTCACTGACAACTGACCTATGCGATTGACCAGTCATTGGTCCGAGGATGATCACGTGATCAAACTATTGAGAGCACTTTACCTCGAAAACGCCAGTGCTCACTGTACAAAAATGGCGACGATTATGATGTCAGACTGCCAACCATAGGATACTGCGGCAGTATACTGTCCGCTAAAACGGAATGAATTTCTCCTTTCTGCGAGCACTGGGTCAGTGCTATCCGTAATAATGGAACATACCCTATATTCAATCCCTTGTTAATAAGGTGTCAAATTGATGCAGTAGACAAAATATAAAAGGCGTGTATAAATTTTGATTATTTTTTATTCTCTAGCATACTGAACCGGAAGTTAGCAGGACCTCAATAACTGAGCAAGAATTAGACCAAAAAACAACCGGACCGTCATTGGTGAGCTTGCTTTAGCCATACTAACTTAACTTTTTCTAAATCGGCCTTCTTGTTTCAATGTTTTGTACATGATTGGTAAACTCGTGTTTGTTTATTATCACAAAAGCCCGCCCCAAATCAGGATATTCAAGATGAACCAATAGTTGCATCCAGACCTAAGGTATGAACCTCCATTTGTTTTGCATAATCTAGCTTTTGTCCGTATAGTGGTATGTTTTGTACCTATAGCAAACTTTTACTAACATTGTCCAACTGTGAAGAAACTTATGTGTTTTGAAAGCTCCACTTTGTTTCTAGAAAGCTAATGTTCAAATGTGTTATCGCAAACCTCATAAAACACAATCATTGCGTTTACTTTGAGTTTAGCTGCCTTGAAGGTCCATGAAGTACATCCTATGTTAGGCTCACACTAAGATTTAGAATACAGTATTATATTATATTACGACCTGTTTCCCACGGTTTCAACTCCGTTAGAGTTCTCGCAAGAAATCCGCAACAAATGGGACTCTATGTCCTTTTCTGGATTCCTGACAGCGTGTACCTATGATGACCGTTTAACACTACATAATCATAAAACTAAGTCCTCCGCCATGTCTGTCTGTCTACTCGCGATAAACTTATACTGAACGGATAAAAACTGGTTGAATTGAAAGTTACGTATCATAGCATTAAATTTGGCATACCTACTACACTGTTGTCAGGGGTACAGAGAAGGACATAGGGTACTTTTTGTCTCGGGATTCCCGCAGGATCTCCGAAGTTAACGCGGGTGAAACCGCTACAGGGTATTATTGTGATTGATGTGTGTCATGTGGCATCGCGCAGAGTTCGCGGGGCGCGCGCGCGCGGCGCAGCGGCGGCGGCGCGGGCGAGGCCGGGGGCGCGGGCGCGGGCGGGGTGGCGGGCGGGGCGGCGGGCGGGGCGGAGCCCGCGCAGTGCCACGTGTGCGCGCAGCCCGGCGACAACACCAACTTAGTCAGGTCAGTCTGCAGTCACGTCACCGCCCGAGGGCACAGTAAATAATTAAATATTATGTTCATGTTGTTCTATTTCAACATGTCCGCTCTGCCCCGGTTGCAGTAGTGACGTGTGCCGATGAGCGCATTTGTGTGTGTGAACATCATTGCAATAGAAACTGAGCGCTCCCAACGTTACGTTATTGTCGGTTGTCATGGGGATGGTGTTACGCCCACTAAAACAATGCACATGTGCACATCTCAAAAAAAAATCATAGCCAAACGGACTTTGTGAAATAGCTAAAGCAGCATGGAAACTAGGCCAAATGGGCTAGTATTTAGTAAACTAAATTATAGTTTTTACTCCGCCGTGTAGATAAATAAAAAATATTGGACACGTATTTTTTAATTTTTCACGTAATCAAAAAATAACGGAGATACATAAGTCTAAATGACGCATGAAGTCACGACGTGCTACATACAGTACATACGATGTTATGACGTCACGAGCCCCTACTAAACTTTCGATGCGCTGTATCTAAGTAGGTATTTATTTCATTATTTTGAAAAACCAAAATATACGTGTCTATTTTTTTTTTATTTTCTAACTGACGGACTAGACAGAATTTTGATTTTCATACCCCGGTAACAAGCCTATTGTTGAGATATATATCTACAGTCCGTGTATAAGTATATCCTACCATTGGGGCGCTAGGGTTGTCTTTCGTGGTTTTTTCCGTAATATGTATGAAAATTAAAAAGGTTTTTGTATAGTTACCGCTGTTGGCACAGTAGTTAGATTTTTCTGATAACTTACACACTTACACTAATTAAATAATAACAGCATGTCTATCAGAAACAGAGATTCGGCAAAACTGTGAAGGACTGCAAAGAACTAGACTCCGGCGTTAGTATCCTATGTTGAAGGGTTATCGCGCATTGTTTTTAAATACAAACTCTGACGCTGGGTCAGTGACCCACAGCAAGTATCATAAATATCGGCTATTATATTGCTCGTGTAATATTATATTAGTAACGATAAATAATCTATATTAATCTTATAAGTCAGGAACTACTGGTCCGATTTGAAAAAATCTTCGGTGTTAGATAGCCCATTTATCGAGGAAGGCTATCGGCTATATATCATCACGCCACGACCAATAGGAGTGGAGCAGCAATGAAAAAAGTTGCAATAAACGGGAAAAAATATTCCTTTTGAGAGCTTCCGTTGCGTATGCTGCGCGCTGCGTAAACGGTTAAAGCTTCGCAAAAAATTATGTATGACAGAATTGTTTCCCTTTAAATAGCCAAACTTATTTATTTTATTTATGTATTTAAAGAACTTTATTGCACTTTATCGGTCAAAAGGCAGACTTAATGCCTAAAGCATTCTCTGCCAGTCAACCTTTTGGCTAGGTGATAGTTTAGAGGCTATAGTTTAGCGGTAATTTGTTATAAAATAATGCATTATTTGCGAAGGTGTTATTATAATAATACTTATCCAAATAAATACGTTATTCATCACAACTATAAAACAAAATTGCTCTTTGCAGTATTCGATTTCAATGAATATCTGAGAATATATCGCAGTTTTAAATAACATCGCAGCAAAATAATGATCAAGTACTGCGCGCGCATTTATGATAACGTGTGCTAGGCCGGCGGGCAGTCATGAGGGGGAGGGACGGTGGCCCCAGTTAGCTCTGCTAATTATACCATGCCGCGCGACTTAGGTGATGTTATATGGAGTTAATTAGGCTATTTTGGAGTTCCTGCGGGAATGCACAGCTAGTGTACTATAAAACCCTAGTTTATTAGTCTATAGTCAATAATTTCCAACAGGTGTGACGAATGCCTCAAGCGATATCACTTTGCGTGCCTCGAGCCCCCGCTGCAGAAGAACCCCAAGAAGCGGGGCTACTCGTGGCACTGCGCCGACTGCGACCCCACTGTGAGTTGTCTCCATGCACTAAAAAACTTTTTGAAACACTCATTTTTCATTGCCTAAAAACACGGACAATACGACGTTTTCTAAAAACGCTAGATCGATTAATCGCCCCCGAAAACCCCCCGCATACTAAATTTCCTGAAAACAGTTGGAGCCGTTTCCGAGATTTTGATTATATACATATTATACTAGCTGTCCCGCGCGGTTTCACCCGCGATAACTTCGAAGTTCCCGCGGAATTGTTCCATACAAACTTTGCAACCCCTTTTCATCCCCTCGAGGGTTGAATTTTCTTATCGGATGCCTACGTCATACAAAGAACACCCTCCAAGTTTCAGGTCTCTACGATCAGCGGTTTAGGCTGTGCGTTGATCCATCAGTCATTTAGGACAAAGTATTTTATATATATAGATATATACCCACGAATCGGCGTCGTGTCGCACCACCATGGAATTAAACTAGCGTTCGATAATGGTCAAATTATACGTACGAGTAAAAGTTTGCAAAGGCTATTAATTTATTAATATTTTCGTTTAAAATGTCCTGCATGTTTCAGGTGTTTCTATACCAATATTATAGAAAGAAAACTTTGTTTGTTTGCAGGAGTAATAACTGAAACTACTGTACCGATTTTAAAAATTCTGCATTCAAATAATGACTTCAATAAAAAAAATTGAGTTTAAATCTATTACTAATATTATAAAGAGCAAAAGTTTGTGAGTTTGTGACGTTGTAGGGGGTAATCTCTGGATGGGAACTCCGAATTTCCCGCGGGTAAAACTACGGGGGAACAGCTATCTCTGGATCTACTCAACCGATTTTAAAAATTCTTTCACTTATACATAGAAAGCTACAGTGATCTTGAGTAACATAAGGTACTTTTTAACCCGGAATTCCCGTGGGAACTTCTGAGTTGGTGGGTTCGCGTGTTTGTGAGATTGTAGGAGGAAATCTCTGGATCTATCTACTAAACCGATTTTAAAAATTCTTTCACTTATAAAAAGCTACAGTGATCCTGAATGACAGAGGGTACTTTTTATCCCGAGATTCCCACGGGAACTCCGAAATTACCACGAGTGAAACCGCGGGGGTCAGCTAGTAGCCTATAAAGCGGTACTCTGAAACGCTCTGGTTTTATTACGTACTAGTTGTACCCCGCAGTTTCACCCGCGGCAATTTCAGAGTTTCCGGAGGAATTCCAGGATAAACTATAGTAGGTATAAACCTTCCTCTTGAACCATTCTTTCTATTGGCGACATAAAATCCGTTCAGTACTTTTTGGGTTTATTGCGAAAAGTGACGTGAGTTTATCGTGAACAGCGACTTCATGTAGTGATGTTTTATAATATTATAATACTAGTTGCGCCCCGCGGTTTTACCCGCGTAAAACGTTTTTATATACTTAACAACTTTTTTTCCCGACATCGATTTAAATGAAACAAAGCCTATATGTAGCTGCAGACTAAGCTTAATCTACCTGTGAAACCGCATGACAATCCGTTTAGTAGATTCGGAGATTATCGCGAACAGACAGACAGATAGAAAAGAATTTTAAAAACCTTTTTTTACGGTTGGTTACTCTTCTTTTATAGCTCCATGTCAATTTTTGTTAAAAATATTCAATGTACAGAATCGCGGATTCTACTCTTTTATTATAGTATAGATTATGTAGTGAAGTCAATTAATAAAAAAAGTGTAATGATGTGATTTTTTGGTATTCTTTTCAGGACGCAGAAGAAAACAATTGAACAATTTTAAAATATATACTTCGGTGTATCGCTTTCTCTGTCAGAATTCAAACAAAGTATTTATTTATGTCTTCTAGTTCTTGTGTGATACTGATAGTTCAGTAATCGGGACTTCACAGATGTTTGGTTTTTTATTGATAAAAGTTTTATCAATTAACCGTTTTTGTTTTAATCTATACGTATATTGACACTAGCGTGCGTAGATGTGTATTTTGAAGTAGGTACGTATTGTATTATTATTATTATTTTGAATACGAATAGCCAATAGGTATTATACTTATTGTTATTTACTTAGATTATGCAAAGAAATATTTTTCAATTCAATATTTAATAGGAACCTGACCAAATTGTGAAAGTCGAACTCTACTATACCAAATTTCATACATTGGTTTTTAGTTTATGAAATAAATTGAGCTTAAGTAGGTGGCATTCATTTTCTCATTTTATTACACCTAGTATTCAATGTGCTATAATATCTGTAACATTTGATGTACCTATATTATGTGAATAAAGTTCTAAAAAAAAAGATAGCAAAGAGCTCGTTTCATTGAAAACCTTGACATTCACCTTGTTATGGAAAGATTGACTTCTCAAGTTTTGTAGAAAACGTGATGCGAACTGACAAGTAGTACTTAGGAGGTGGCGCCGTTTGACTTGCCCGAAAACTCGTCTTTGTTCTACTCTTCGAGTGGAGCCGGGGGAGGCGATTGAACATTGTTCTAAAATTTGCCACTCGTCGCTCGGGGCACGTTTTGAGAATTGTAAGGGCTCTATAAATAACGAATTAACTTTTTGTTTTAATTTAGGTACTAGTCTTTGATGTTTGGAAATAGATTGAATTTTTTCAATCACCTTTAGATATCTGTGCATACCGACTAGCATAAATTAGATATTTATATGTAAATATGGTAAATACCTATTTAATTTATGCTTTAACCCTTTATAACTTAACAACATATATTTTCTTAAATAAGTACTTGTTTTTATGGTAGGTATATAAATAAAAATACACGTATTTTTTTGTTTCGCATTTTTATTATTAATTATGTAGAAAAACATGATAAAAGGGAGTGTGACACATTATGTTACACTGTACTACATTATTCCTCTAACATGTATGGAATGCCTTGTAAAAATGGTTTGTTTATTGTAGCATAATGTTTTCACAAATACACCGTGATACACCGACACAGTTAGGGTACTTCGAAAACACCCAATTTCTTCATCTCTCAAACTTCGCGAAGTCATCCTCACAAGGAAACAAGTAAAGTTAATGTACCTACTGCACTCTAGGTACCTACGCTATCACTCAATGTATAAAACCGACTTCCAAAAACACAAAACTAAAAAACTAAAAATAAAAAGCTAAAACTAACAAAATACCGATTTAATCCAAAAGACAAAAACACCCGTAATATTATTATTGGTTTGTGCTACCACTGATCGGTTTGAATTCGGTGACAAGCCCGCTGGTGTCTGCCCACTTGGGTTGTTCTGCTCACGAAGAGCTGGTGGCGGGAGTCGACTTATCCCATCTTTGACTTGTCACCGACTTCATACCGATCAGTGGTAGCACAAACCAATAATAATATTACGTGTGTTTTTGTCTTTTGGATTAAATCGGTATTTTGTTAGTTTTAGCTTTTTATTTTTAGTTTTTTAGTTTTGTGTTTTTGGAAGTCGGTTTTAATTTTTTTGTTAAAATTTTGTTTATTTCTCGCTTTTAAGTGACTTAGTTCGTAATTTCTCTAAGTTACAATAGCCTTATGTCAACTGCTCATCACCTTTTACAAAATATTGCTTTTCCCGACGCAGGGACGTTAATTGTTGAGGAGTTCTCCTAGTACATCACCATCAGTTCCACTTCACCATATACATTGTGACGGGCATAAATTGTTTAGAAATCATATTAAAGTAAACGATTCGGAACCCGTAAAATACCCATTATTGAGTAGTTCCGATGACCATCTGTGGTCTTCATCATCAGTTCCACTTCTTCAAATTTTGCTTTCCAAAAGCAAAGAAACGATTTACTATAAAAAATACAAAAATTGCTATAGGTGTACCCATAATTTTTGAAGAGTTCCCTCGATTACTCCAAGATCCCATCATCAGATCTCGACTTGGTGACAATGGAATCAATTTAGGAGTATCCCCTTTCAAACAAAAAAACAATTTTCGAAATCGCTTCAATCGGAACCCGTGAAATACGTATTGTTTTTGAGTTGTTCCGATTACCATCTGTGGTCTTCATCATCAGTTCCACTTCTTCAAATTTTGCTTTCCGAAAGCAAATGAACGATTTACTATCAAAAATACCCAAATCGCTATAGGTGTGCCTATAATTTTTGAAGAGTTCCCTCGATTTCTCCAAGATCCCATCATCAGATCCCGACTTGGTGGCAATGGGATCTAATTGGGAGTAAACCCTTTCAAACAAAAAAAGAATTTTTCAAATCGGTCCAACCGTCTTCGAGTAATCGGTGAACATACATAAAAAAAAAAAATAAAAAAAAAACATACATACAATCGAACATAGAACCTCCTCCTTTTTGGAAGTCGGTTAAAAATGTTGCAGAAATGTTACAAACTATAATTCGATAATAACTCATGAGTTACCATATATTAGGCATTGCTACTGTCAAAATAATAGACTTACCTAATAAATAACACAGATATCCAATTTGTTTAGTTTTTTATATTTTCATGTATTTTGAAAATTTCACTTACAAACGAATGTGGTCAAGTGAATAACGATCTAATTTTGACGTCATGTAACGCCATCTAGTTCACAACTATTGCAACAAAATGCATAGACGGGTATGTTACCGACGCGATACATTGACTTGAAAAGAAATAAATTGCGTATTGGAATTTCTCTGGAATTATTTGGTTTGTTACAGTAATGTTACACAGTGATATAAAGGCTTAAGATACTCGTGAATATTTTTAAATGAGGTTTTCAGTTCGACTTGTAGACCTATGTAATTACTAATGGGGATGTGGACTACTTTTGAAAATCAAAATTCTAATTAGTCCGTCAGTTAGAAAATAAAAAAACAATAGACACGTATTTTTTGGTTTTTTCAAATAAATTAAAATATACAGAGATAAAGCGCATTAAAGTTTAGAGTGAGGGGGTCGTGACGTCACTAACCGCTAAAACCGCCATACAAACTGTCAGAATAGTGACGTCACGCGAAATTTAAACTCAATATATCGCCGTTATTTTTTGATTACGTAAAAAAAGAAAAAATACGTGTCCAATATTTTTTAATTATCTACAAGACGGATTAAAAAATAAAAATTAGTCAACATGCCCATTATGTATGTATGTTTCTCCGCGATTATCTCGCGTTTGGCTGAATCGATTTAGATGAGGCACAGATAATATAATACTATTGGGCTATCCAGGTAAGTACAGATTTGTTACATTCTGGAGAAGGTTTTGGTATATAATTTTTATAAATCGGTTCAGTACACTAAGTAATTAAGTTATCTATTATTAAGTATTTCTTATGTAAAATAAACCGAAACTATAACGTAAAATGAATTATACCTATCACTAAAAAACTAATAAAAGTAGGGTACTTAGTAAGGTTCTTGTTCGACTTAATGCATGTAGATATATTTTAACTGCTCATTACTGAAATCATAATTAATCTATGTAGCACGGATATAAAATATACCTACCTACTACTTTACTTTCTTTTAAGTAAGGTCTATAAAAAATCCAAAGCAAAGTAAAATAATCTAATTTTACCTAATTAATAAAAATACTCACTCGTATAATAGTATATACTTAACAGCTAAACCTTATTTGATCGTCAAATGAACGCTAGAAAGTTTTCGTGATTTTGTGAACCATCGGCCCGAGTGGCGTCTTGATTTTCTCCGGGGCAGACCTGCAGTGACTCGTCGGCTGAACCGGAGCGACCGCTTCCTTCCGTTATTAAATTTATCGCTCGCTTTCCTAGTCTGCCAAGTGCCAACCTCTTATAATTTTTTGGTTGGTTCAGAGTCGTCACATAACTACATAATGATTTTTCTCTTTTCGCTTTTGTAAATGAGTAGATAATAATAACTCAAGCATGTAAGAAAGCGAGAAAAAAGTTAAGTATATGTAGTGTTGCCATATCCAAATCCTTGAAACGAGGACCAGCGGACTAAACCCTGACTATTGGGACATTTGGGGAATATACCCCGGACGCAATTAAAAATGCGGGGATTTAATGTTTAAACATTTTTTTATTTAGTAAAGTAAACCTGATTTTTATGTGTGCTAGGGCTACATAATTTAGCAATCCAATGATGTCCTAGGCACTAGGCAGGCACTAGCTGGGCTAGGTACAATGCTGGTATATTTATCACTATTGCCAATTTTGCTTAAAATTTCTCCTTGTCTAAATACCTAAGTAGTCATAAAACTACACAGTTGTACTTTTTAAAATTATAGTTCATAAGAATAATGCTTGAGACAGTTTTCATTGCCAACCTGTTCATCGGTCCAGCATGGTGGATTCCATCAAATGAACTATTTGTCCTCCCCGGACTACCCTGGACACACAAGAAAAACCTGACCCTGTCCGGGAAAATCTGGATTGATGTCAACCCTATTGAGAACCCTATCTATATGACAATTATGAGATGTTCATATTACGTAAAATTAGCTTAATTTATTATTATTATTTATTTATTTATTTAATCCTTTATTGCACATAAAATAACAATGATACAGTAACTAAAGAAAAAGGAGAAAGCAAATGGTTATTAATTATTAATTATTAATTAATCGCATAGTTGCGATCTCTTCCAGACAACCAATTATGCGAAAGAACCAAAACGGGTGGTTGGGTAAAGCATTTCAAACATTATACTACCTATACATATCATATACCATAATAAATATATACTATGTACCTACTATACAAATACATCAACTGCACAATACATGACAATACTTAAATATATAAAATCATTACATACCCACTACCTATACTCATGCAGCACATACACATACTTACTTACACATACTTAATTGTTACGGTTTTTTGTTCAACTATTTTTTTAAAATTTTTCTTTTGTGTAAGTATGGGTACTTACTTACTTACCTACTTAATCATCAACCTCCTTATCTCTTCTCCCGCCAATATTTACCTCAAATCCTTTCGATTTTTCAAAGGTTTACAGGAAGAAATCCCCTCGCGGGATAAGTCCGCCTTTGGGCATAAACTAGCTGTTTATTTTAATTTTTAGCAATTTGTAAAGTAAAAATTTTGTTTATGTTCAATAAAGTATACAGACAAACAAACAGAATAGGTATTGGCAAATAAAAAATGAAATCAAATAGACCTACTAAAAAAAAATCACTCAGCAATGCGATTGCGTTGTCATTATTAACTACGAAAACTTCGTCAAGTTAATAGCGATCAAATGACCGTGTCCAAGAGTCCTTTTTTACCAACGCGAACGGTCCGTGTCGGATCGCCGCTTGGTTACCTACTGCCGCTGACTCATCACATATAAAATGAATTTAATGACGGTTTTTCGTCAAACTAAAAAAAAGATAATTTTCATCTGCGCCAGTGTTTTTCACGAAAAATCTCACAACAAAATGTTATGTAGGTAGATACCTACGTATATTCTTTTTTGCCTATTTTCGTATACTCAACGACTATAATAGGTACCTACTTTGATCGAACCTACTTTAAATTTACAAAAAATTTTGCGTTTAAGTATTGGTATATTGGTAGGTTTACGCTGAAATTTTAATCGTTCTACACAATATGAAGTTCATACAGTCAATGTAGGTATCTCATAATAATTCACATTACAAAACATCTAACCACGTAGTGATTACTTTCTCTCTGCATGTAACCATGCATGCATGCTAAGATGTACTTATATTATATCCATAATGTTGCCTACATGTAAAAAATTAAAAAGGGGAAAAAACAGGCGTGGTCCGAAGATAATGTATTCACTATTCAGTATTGATGTAATATATACCCAGCTGTATGAACTGAGCGAGTCGGGGAGGGAGTTCCACAGGCGTATACTTTCAACAGTGAAGGATTTTTCGAAAAACCGTGATTTATGGAAAGGGACAGCAAACATAGTACCTATTTAGATACTTGGTTACCCAAGGATTCTTCTTCTTCAATTATGAAAATCTATCGCGATTTAGGTATCGCATTTAATTCTGCCAATGTACTAAGTAATTATGGCGAAACTCCAATGACAGTATTAGATTGTTTCCTAAGATAAAACACGATTCTCTCTCGAAAACTAGCTTCTTTCTTGGAAAACAAAATGGCTGCTGAACGGTGGTGAAAACATCGAATAAATAACGCGACAGGAGTCCACTCGCTACGACATCCACCGGTCAACAAATTGGATAAGGATTAATATCATGTTTATAAAAACACTCTTTTTCTGTCACCAGTCACCACGTTTTTTAGAAAATACGTAACATTAAGAAAAAAGGGAACAATACCAATAGTAGGTAAAAAGGTTATAGCGGAATGCTACAATATGTACAAAAACCGCCCCACTCCACGCAAAACAGCAGAATTGACTCTCTGACCAGAAGACTTAAGAATTAATAAGAATACGTGCTGTTTTATGTTTATTTAGGTACCTACTAGAATATGTACTCAACCTCGCTCTAGCATCAATTATATTATATTATTATTATTATTATATTATTATTATTATATTATAAAAGTGCTGACCCTGTTAGTCGATACCTATTCTAAAAGTTTGAAAAGTAGAGTGGGTAGAATTGGTATAGACGCAGAATAACAATAGATACGTATCTCAGAGGTTATTTACGAATAAAAGCAATAAAAGGCAAAAATATTTTTGTGAAGCAATGATTCCTATTCACTTCAAAAGTAGTATTTATGAAAAAATCGGCTCGGATAACTATGTGTTATGCACTTATGCCTTTATAAACTTTGATATGACCCACCCAGTTGGTCTGTCTGTGTAAATTGAAAGCTAATCAAAAGTTTGAAGTTTGATAAACAATTTTTTTCTCTGGCAGTTAGTCAAGGAAGATACTTAGCTACTGGTACCTACCGGATACCTATCATGTCTGAGACTTATATTAGGTAAAACTAAACCGGTCAAGTGCACGCACAATAACTTACAATTCAAAGTTAAAACTGAAGTTACATTTTTTATTTTATTTTGATTTTTATACTTTGTCATTATGCGCATTAGAGAATTTCTTAATTTTATTTTAAATATAAAATTAAGACAGAAATTTCGTTCATCTGTTTTTTAGTTGTAATTCTTTCAAGTGCAGACCGGGACTACTCGGACTTCCCCTATATGTAAAATTTCATGATGATCGGTTGAGCCGTTAAGGCGTGAAAACGTAACAAACAAATGAACTCACTTTCACATTTACAATACTAAAAATTTCTTTTTTCTTTTTAAGAAAGAACCAAGAATTTAAGACAACCGATTTCTAATAAATTAGGTACTAGGTATTAAGATACTACATACCTACCCATGAATATGTACTTACTGACATATTTAAATCTAATGCATACCTATAGATATAAATAAACCGGTAGGTTCGTTCTTATACCTACCTAAATAAACAATAATATTATATTCTGTATGTATGTCATGAGAGCATGGGTATTGTTGAACATGTTCGCGAGGACGCCAGGCTGTGACAAAACTTTTGACAAGTTTGGGATAATATGGTTCTGTTTGTTGCTACCTATTCCTAACGAAGCTCGAAGGCAGACCTTCGAGACTCGGGTACTGAGAGTATCAAAGTATGACTGTTAATAAAATTATACCCGTCTAGTAATTTATGTTATACTAGCTGTTCCCCGCGGTTTCACTTGGGTTAATTTCGGAGTTCTCGTGGGAATTCCGAATAATAATGTATGCCAAATTTAATAACAAACAAACTCACATTCGCATTTATATTATTATTAGGAAGAATCTTGCTTCCTTTAAAGGTTATCTACTTACATAATATAATAAAATTGCATGTCCTGATTGATTGACTGACTGATTCATCCAAATGGCTCAAGTCATTGGGTTTATAAAATGTAGTGTACAAAGATTCCCTTTAAAATGTACACCAACACTTAAAAAATAAAAATTACCTATATAATTTTAATTTATTTAGGTAAAGAAAATGTATTTATTGCAAGATTTTGCGGCTTATCAAATATTATGTCAATTTTTGTTGATTGCTAGGTGTCAAAACGTGTACCTATATTGTAATCGCAAAACCGATTGAAACCGGATAAATGATAGCAACAAAAGTTACAAAATACTTAGTGCTGCTAATATAACATATTTTGATTTAGGACGTCGCGTCGCTTTCCTTCATTATCCACCCTGTACTATACAGGTGGATAACGATACCCTGTATAGTACTTCGATTTTCTAAAATTTAATATAAGTAATAAGTTTTCAAATCAATAAATAATTTGCAAAAACAAAGCAACGTTGTTTAGGATCATACTTGAACAAAAATTTTCATTCACTCGAATCTCCCCATTTTCAAACATTCACAAAAGTTTAGGTGCTAACCTCAGTGCTAACAATCTAAAATTTAGATTAATTTTAATTCCTTAAAGTAAGATTTAGATTCTAAATCTTACTTTAAGGAATTAAAGATTGTCGCAATCAATAATTTCAGTAAGTAGGTATAGGTAGGTACTAGACGTATTACGAGCATGGTTTAACAAGTAGGTACTTAACAGTATCTATCTAATATATAAAGGTAGGTATTGCAAAGTTTTATGTAGGTAATTTCCATGTAGGTAACATTGGCGAGCCCTTTTGCAGTGACGCGGATGGTTCGAAAAATCGAGCAGCGACCGCTGACATGGGTTTTGTGTTGACTGTCAACTGTCGAGATAATATTATGTATTATTCTACAAAACTTTTGAAATATTTAGCCTTTTTGGATATGTGGGCTTTTTGTATCAACTATCACAACTTTTCTAGAAAATTTTAATCTCGTTGTCAGAACCTATTTCTCATTAAGTAGATTTTGAGAACGGTTTTTAATACTTAACTACAAAAAAATACAATGCCTACAGTATGGTAATATTGACAATGTTTAACTTGACTGGATTTATTAATTCAGGCTGGCTGGGGAAGTGACGCCTTAAAGTTTATGTCAAGAGTTTAAGGTAAACTATACCTACGCAGCAATGAAAAGCGTTCAACTCGCTTCTACATCAATGCAAAAACTTTTTGATGGAAAACATTGCGTTTGCACGATATCCTGCGAGGAAGTAGGTACGTACCTACCTCGTACCATCTACTTTGTGACAATCCTTCTTAGCACCGTAACGGTGACGACGCTGACGCGTCGAGATAATATCAATTACGAGAAAATGTCAAATGAAAAAGTTGAGGAACCGATCCGAAGTTGTATGGATTACGTAGGTAAATCGAACTTTCATTGAAACCGTCTTGTAAGTTTGTTTAGCTGGTGATTCTCATGAAATCATGAAATTCAATTTTAATAAAACTACAAAAAAATGTCTTATCTAATAATTATTTTTGGTGAATTTTATAGTATTTCTGTTATTTAATTTGGATAGTAAAAAAAAAGTGGTTTTTAAGAGATCTACGGGGTTATAAAAAAATTTAAAGTGAGGGAATTGAACTTCTAAAAATTATAACAATAAAAAGTATGTTTTCACAGAAAATGTTGTTATTCAGGTAAGTAATATTTATTTCCAAAGTTATACACTTTATCTACAAAAGCAGCTTCCTCCAAAAGCACCGGAAAGCGAGGCTATTTGAAAGATTCGAACGCCTCTATAGTAAAATATAGCCCCAAAACTCGATCCATGCGCTATCGAAATTATCTATTATTTCAGCTAAACTTATCTTAATAAAATTCTAATCTGCATGTCTTCAACATTTATAAAGCGCAGCGAGACCTCTCTAAAAATAAAATACTGCAAGCGTGTAACCCGCTACAATACGTACCTTTGAACTAGATAAGTTCTTTCCCGCAGCACGACACCACGAGTCGAGTCTTAATAAGATTTTAATAATTAATGAACGCTCGCTTCACTGCGGTGACAAAGTTTCGAGTGACACCGAGCCACCAAGGCCGACCCGAGGTGATGCAGCAAGTAGCAACTGGCGCAGCAGCGGCAATACGGCAACGGTATGTATCATGGATAGTGTAAATTATAAATAATAAGTATGAAATTATAATTTAAACTATATTATGTGAGTTCCATTACGTTTAAAATCTTTATAATTATGTATAATATAAAAGCGAAAGTTCACTGACTGACTAAACACGACACATACGTGACCTTATGGAAGGATTTCACGGAGTTCCCACCGGAAATCCCAAATTAACGCAGGTGAAACAGCAGGCAATGACTATATTAATATCAGCCTTTTTAACTAAATGTCGATGTGATTATCTGTGTATTGTGCTCATAAATCATAATATACCTACCTACCTATATCAATGGCTATAATGTATCAGCAAACCTTGATTAATATTATATAAGAGATTATTATAAATATTATTACCACTATACCATATAATATACCATAAAAATAAAATTAACGTCCGTTACCTAAAGGTTAGACCTATAACTAGGTGCTAATAGCGTAATTTAATACTAAGAGTTATATTAGATAATAATATTACCTATAGCTTGTTCATCACTACGATATCATTGTATCTACTATAGGCACCTAATTAGTAATTAGTTTACAGAATCCAAAATAAGCGAAGGTAAGTTACTTGTAAATACATAGGTATCAACTTACCTGATTAACTAGGTATCATAGAAGTTATTCTTGTGATCCAAGATGCAGCTTCAACTGGCTTTAAATTTTAACTTTATTTTCCACGTGTTGTGTTTCTTTCCTGCAAGGTTTCACTCTCGTTTCACACTTTTTACCCATTACCTAAGGGTAAAATTACCGAAAACCCCATGTTTCTTTATTAAAAAAAGAAGAGCCTAAATATTGATTTCTAAGAACTGGAAAACTTTACTTTAAAACTGACGATAAGTACTTCTATATAAACTTTCATCCCCCTTTTCACTTTCTTTTGGATTTCCTAGAAACCTTTCTTAGTAGCTGAGTTGCCTACATTTTAAAAGAAGTCTTGTGATGAATTTTGTAGCCTAAATAGACTCGGCTGGACGTTGATTACTTCTCTGCTGTGAGAAAGGTTCTTTTTATATTATATACCTACCTAAAGATTATATTATATTGCTGTTATTTACTACTTTGTTACCTACCTATATACTTGTACTAAAAATGTGAAAACATTTCCGCGTAGCAGTCAAACATCTCACGGGTAGGTACCTAATATAACTTGTAGTTTGTAGTACTTATTATAGCTATCTATGCTAATATTGTAATAGTACATTGTTATCTAAGGGGTGAAAGTAACTCATTTAGTGCCGAGACGGGGTTTGGCGCCCGAGCGTAGCGAGGGCGCCAATAGTTCGAGGCACTAAATAAGTTACTTTCTCCCGAGGGCAACACTGTGCTTTTCATTACGAATGCAAGGAAAGTCAAAATAAAAATAGGAATTAGCTAAAGAAAAAATGAGTGAAAAACGGATAGTCGCTTGACACTTTCCCACCTATTTCTTTTTCTTTGGCCGGCTAGCTATTCAGCCAGTATTTTTTATTTACATTGTGGCGACCTAAAAAAATATTTTCTTTAATTATTAAGTATTAATTAAAGATAATAAAAAAATATAAATAGGAATTAGCTTAAGAAAAAGTGAGTGAATTTTATTTTAATCAATACCTACTTAAACTTTACGTTATTTCAATTTTACATCGCGCTGGCTGTATAGAAAGTTGAAACATGGTTCAATAGAAATGTGAAAATAGACCTAGTTTTTTTTTAATAATTTGACAGTTGTCAGTTGAAAGCGATTCTCCCTAGGGCTGAAAAGGGCTACTTTCAACCCGCTTCTCAGGCAACTTCAGACCTACTTTCCGAGCATGAGTAATGAAAATATAATTTTTGTGAAATTTTGATGAAAACTTAATTTTTAATTAGGTCTAGTTAATCTACTTTTACCATCATTAAGTTAAAGTCATGACTGTCAACTTTCGATAGGTATTATAGATTATGACATTATATTATTATGATTATGATATTATTATATGATTATGATCATGATATTATACAGTCGTTATAGATTTTCGATGGAATTTTTCAAACGCGAAACGTAACAATTTGAAAAGTCGATAACTACTAATAGGTTTAGATAAAAGATGACTATCATGACGGGGCATAAAAGATTCAGCCAAATGTATGTCGGACTCGGTCATTTTTAATTTACCATTTTTAATTTTTAGGGTTCCGTATCTCAAATGGAATAAAAACGGAACCCTTATTGTTGTAGGAATGTTATGAATTTTAATGATTTTCAGGTTCATAAGTACATATCTTATTAACAAAATTTAAAAAAAACGTTCTTTTTTATTTGGAGCGAAATTTTTCTTCTTCTTTCTTTGAGAATCGACAGTGACATTACAATTTTTTTTGTTCGTTTAACGCATTAGACTACGTTACACGTTCCGTTATCTATAAGTTAAAAAACTTCAACACACTCCCGGGGGAGGTGTGAAACACTTATTTCTAGGGTTCATATTCAAGTATTCATTACATAATGCACTGTGACCAGTAGGTACATTGAACAAAAATTTGTTTGCTATACTTTATGAGATCTATGTTTTACGAATCATCTGCATGATAATATAGCAAAAGTCATACAATGTTTTCTAAATCATTGAACCTATAGGTAATTTTAATTGTATCTTGAGTTATCATAACATTGCTATTACGGGTCAAAACTAGAACAATCGGCAAATTAATGGTACCTTCATAAAGTTAGTCTAAAAATCATAATACATATTTATACACTATCCAGTATCCATATCTGACGCGCTCAAGTATTTCCGTGAGATTGTTTTTTTAAGCCTGTTGAAGATTAACCGGTGAAAAAGAAAACATCATAGAACCTTATTTTCTTTCTACCTCCTAATCTTCAAAACCCAGTAAGTCCCAACGACGACGCTCGCGAGTAAATCCTCATTTAGTGCCTATCGTCGGCGTCCTTAATATTATTATTGATAGTGTCATCTCTCCTCGTCTTACCTACAGTCGCCACTGAAAATCAGCACCGTGGGACTCATGTGGGACTAGTTTCACAGCATATTATGCTGAGTGGCAGCCATTTTAATCTTCATACTTAGTTTAAGTTATACCTCTGTATTTTTTTTTTAATATCAATTAAACTTTATTCTGTGGGTGTATTAATGTGGCGTGCCTTTGGGAAGGCGTACGTCCAGCAGTGGATTGCAATAGGCTGATTGATTGAAACTTTATTCTATTCGAAATAATTCCGTTTCCTAACAAGATTATTCACTTTGTATTAGTGTGGAGGGGTCAGGAGAGTGCAACTTTGCAGTTTGTACAAGCACATAAACAAAATATCAACAAGTAGGCGTGCCTACGCAGCTACGTGGCCTGGGACTGTATTTAAAGTCTAGCAAAATTTGTTGCAAACATTTACAGGGCTGAAAGTATACATTATAACAAACAGGATAAACGAAAAACTAACAAGTTTGGTAGTTTTACAGAATATGAGGAAAATAATTTCATTAAAAAACATTACAACTATACATTTACAAGGTGTACTATACACGTAGCTCACTAATACGTATACAAGGCACGCGCCATGCACACAGCGAGCGATGCATCAGTTGGTCAGCTTAATTGAGGTTATTGATCTTAAGATACCGGCGCGCGGCAATGTGTGTGTAAAGCAATTGAGTGGCGCACGCCTTCCCAGGTTTTCTTTTTGACTGATGACTTATGTTCGAAAAAATATTATTATATTTTTTTTTTAACTTTTTTATTTTATGAAACTGTTTATAACGGTGTATACTTTCAAGTTTCAACTCTGTAAATATTTGCAGCTAATTTTGCCAGACCTTATATACTACTCAATTACTGTTTTGTTATTAAGTAGATTTTTGTCAATATAGAAATCACACGTCGCACACAGTCTACCGCTTCGACAGTATTACCTATGTAGGTAGGTATATAATTAAGGGGATCTAATCCGTCACGCTAGCGCCTGGCGTTACAAACATTAAACTTCATTCAACTTTTCTACTTTGTTCTTAGATTCACAGTTCCATATAAATGTTATTACAATAGTAGCGTCGATAGATAAAAACTAATATAAAGTCAAAATATTTATCTATCTTGTCAAAAATCTATCTATATAATATCTATCTTGTCAAAAATAAATTATCACCATGATTTATTTATCTTATCAATATCACAAAAATATTCTGTTAGGTACGATACGATACGAACGATAAGGAAAACCAGTTTCAATGAGGTACAATAAAAAAGCGAAATCTCGAATTAAATCATGGGTCACGCTTATATGTTTCGGCTCTATCTAATCGTAAGTAATATTGTAGATTGAATAACTTTTTCTTGTTATACCTAATCATGTTGTTTTTAAAGTTCCAGGGGTGCAGCTACCGCCGTATCAGCCGTATCAATGATACGGGGCCCCCGGGCTACAGAGGCTCCTAACGTGTGTTAGCAATATCGTCTTCAGCTATAGATGATCTAATAAATCAATTTGCCAAAAAAGCAAGAAAAGTGGGTATTTAATTTGAATTATTTGGCTAGCTTATTTTATAGGAGGAAGCGATAAGTTAAAATCAATAAAATATATTTATTTTAATTTAATGCAAGAATTTTTGTGAGAAATCTTTACCCTTCATTTGGGCCCTCAACTAATTTTGATATAAGTCCCTCCAAGACATGCTACGCCACTGTAGAGTAGAGTTCTGAAACCATTCTACAATAGCCTTTTAATATCGACATAATATTATCTATCCGTTCGTGTGTTCGTATTCGTATATCACAGCCATTTTACTTGAAGATTATTAGAATGATTTTTCTATGAGCCGCTGTACTATGGTGTAGTGAAATTAGGCGAAATTAACAGTAGGTATTTGGGGTGTACACTCAGTATAATATTATAAGTATTATCTGTCTCTAAGGTTTTCACCGTGATTTATCATTGTTATTTATTTATTTATATATTTAGGAACTTAGGTACTTATTAGTAACATGTAATTTTGTGTACCTAATTAGTGCACGAATTATCGAGGTTTTCAATACAAATACTGTATATTCGTATTCGTATAATCTATAGTCTGTACTAATATTATAAAGAGGAAAGATTTGATTTCTTGTTTATTACGATTTAAGTCAAAAACTACTGGACAGATTTCAAAAATTCTTTCACCATTAGAAAGCTACATTACCCCTGAGTAACATAGGCTACTCTCCGAAATTAACGAGGGTGAAATCGCGCGGGACAGTTAGTGTAGAATATTTTGCTATTCGTCTATATCAAACTTGTTCGATTTTTGAACTAAATCTCACGTTAACTTTTATCGTCATTCTCCTTGCTTTTATCTGAGAGTTAAAAATTTGACCGATATAATGATTCCGTCTTCGGTGGCGAACGGCGAGCGAGAGAAAGGAAACCGCTAGCGGTACCTACAGCGGATGTTACTTCTACGTGGAGAATTGTCTGCTAACAAGACGAAATTTCCTGTAGAAATTGTGCCTTGTGTTGTCTGTTGGTAGATGTTGTCTTGTGATTCAATATCTACATTCGTTTTTAAGCAAATGATTTTATAATT
This sequence comes from Zygaena filipendulae, assembly GCA_907165275.2. Lineage (NCBI taxonomy): Eukaryota > Metazoa > Arthropoda > Insecta > Lepidoptera > Zygaenidae > Zygaena > Zygaena filipendulae. The sequence continues at coordinate 6,838,317 of OU015657.1, forward strand.
ATATTAATAAAATACTCATATCTAACGTTTTTCTAATTCCGTATATTCAGTAGTCATTGTTTTATGTTAGTAGGTCGTTCAGTTGCCTCTAAGACTAACAATAGTAGGGTTTTGTGATGGCTTGCAAAATATTTGTTTTACTTATACGTTACTTACATATTATTTATAAATATTGTTATTCTCGTATCTTATATTTTTATAATAAAATGTTAGGTTAGTAGGTAAGTAATTTTTATCTTGTTTTCGCAGTTGAGAGTCGACACCATTTGGTACTCGATAGTTGCCACATTGGCAGAGAACTCAATGTTTATCAAACAGTGTTACACTATTTTATTCTAAAAGGAAACGCCAAATCGACATCGTTAAACGTTATTTGCTCGATATCTCTGGCAATAACGTAAGGTATTAACTTGTAACGAAGTATATATTTACTCAGTTAGTCCAATCTTTGGTTCATTACGTACCTACTTACTGCCATTGTTAAGTAGTTTCATCAAAGTGAGACAATGTTATCTAATAGAGGAGTGATATTTATTTACTTGTGCTTAATATATTTAAATATTAATATAAAAGGAGAAGAGTGCATTTACGATGATAGAGGGTTATGTAAGTATTTTATTATGTATCTTCAGATATCTTATAATTCAAACTTTTTTGGCCACGATGGGAATACAAGTCAACATGGGAATATGTAAACAGTTTTTACAGACATTGAATCCTATTTTAGAAATAGAAATAGATTAGATAGTAATTGAGTTCAAGGACTGCATGACAAAAGTACACACATAAGTGATATGTTTCTGCTGCTGGCTGTACCTATAAATTACTATAGTATATACTTACCAACTTACGAGTACCCAGTTTCGTTTGATATGCGGTTGGTAATCGGTTGGGCGTCGGTTCGAGTCATGGTTTCTCAAGAATTTTTTTATAAATAAGTAGATAAGTAAGATAAGCACGTACACACTGATAAATGCACCATTATGTGCAATATATCCCTGTACGGTTTGATAAATGGTATATTTATTATCAAGAACATTATTGTCAAGCAATCGAGGGCAAAACTATCTCGGAAGAAAGCAAGGAATGAACGACTGCCTACCTATTAAAAAGCTAAAAATAACAAAATAGCGATTTAATCCAAAAGACAAAAATACACGTAATATTATTATTGGTCTGTACTACTATACTGCTTGACACTCGATTCGTTTGATGTTGGTGACAAGCCCGCTTGTGTCTGTCTGCCCACTTGGGTTGTTTTGCTGACGACGAGTTACCCCACGCTCATCTGAGCGTGAGCGTGTGGCAAGCGTGTAGGGGTGTGTGACCCACTTCCTATTAGGCCTGTCACGGTGTCACCGACGTATATTATGTCTATGACGTATCTATATTTTGTCTCAGATTAAATCGATATTTTGGTGTAAGTGCATTTTTGTGTTTTTGGAAGGCGGTTTTAATTTTTTTGCTAAAATTTTGTTTATTTCTCGCGTTTAAGTGAGTCGGTTTGTAATTTATCTAAGTTACAATAGCTTGATATGGTTTCACTTTTTCCCTTATAATTTACCTAATTAGGTGAGAAAGTGCGAGGGCGAGGGCAAGGGCGAACTTTTCATTTAATTGAACATGTTTGCTGGAGACATTCTCTATCAATAATAATGGATGGATGGGTGTTATTTTTTTTGATTTTATTCTATTTTCAAAAATTTTAAATGTAGTTTGTTTTCTAATGAAAATAAAGGAATTTTCCGTTCGTTTAAAATTTACTGTCTCGAGTATTTAAAGTAGATAACGCATTGAAATTTCCACTCGTAATATTACGCATTTTTTCATCAATGCTTTTCATCCAGGTATAGAGACGTGCCCTCCGGATACATTTTCATACACCCCGAACTGCGAAATGGACACAATGTCGCAACGCACCTGTCGCCAGCCGGTCGCTCGCTCCATCGGACAATATTGCGACTACTCACGCTGCGACTGCCACGCTCCCAAACTGTGGGACGAGGCGGCGAAGAAGTGCGTCCTCCCTAGCAATTGCTCCGACCAATCGGAGATTAAAGACGACAGGATTTAAAAATGTTAAACGTCAGATTTTATCTACCGACAATTTTGTTATTCAATAAATTTGAATTTTTAATTGCTTACGTTGTATGAATTCATCAACAACCCGACTGGCGTAGTAGGTCACCATGCCTGCCCGCTAACCAAAAGTTTCCGGGTTCGATTCCCGGTGGGGGTGCACTTTGTGTGATGAACACAGGGTTCCACTTTCCAGTCTGGGTGTGTTTATATATCTATAGTATAATATATATATAGTAATACTTTGTAGTATAATAACACGTTTGTTTGGTTTCCATGACACAAGTTAATAATAGGTTAGGTGGATTATTATTATTATTACCTAATATATCTACAAATAAATAATAAAAACCGGTCAAGTGCGTGTCATTCTTCGCACATTTAGGGTTCCCTACCAAATGTAAAATATAAGAGCTGTCTGTGCGTGCAGTAGCAGAGGCAGAATAATGAGGAGCATCGCATCTGTGTTTAATCGCAAAAATAAAGTTGGTTTTAACAAAGAAAATTAAAGAATTTTTAAAGAAAAATATCGAGTTATCAATACGCTGGTATTTGTTGGTAAAATATACGTAATAATTAACATTATTATCTACTTACCAAATTTTAAGTTCATAGGTCAATGTTGTAAAAAAAAGCTGACTTAATTGACGACTTCTCATGCCTTTGTTTTCAAATGTTGTTGAAAATAAAAATACAGCTTTTACCTACTTCGGGTGCGGACCCCTAAAGGTAGTCCTAAACCTATAAAGTTTGTAAATTGTGGAGAGTGGGTGTAGGGGGTAATCCAATTTTTTTTTAAATTATTTCACTGATAGCTACAGTTGACATAACATACATTTATCCTGGAAGTTGGAATAAAGAATACCTGCGGGAACAGTTAGTTACATTTATAGGTATATATAGGTATTTATAGGTATATTTTTTTTTCACAATACACCTAACACTAACAATTTTAAAAACAGATTGGACAAATATTCAAAAAAATAAAAGATCCCCACTATATTATAAATGCGAAAGTAACTCTGTCTGTCTGTCTCTCTGTTAGGTAGGCTCAACCGATTATATGTGCGGGGTCCTCGAAATTTCCGCGGGGAACAGCTAGTAACAAATAATAATGGATAACTGGATACAGGCACCTATCAGTTGCCTCAACTGCCTGCCTTAATCCTACTAATATTATAAATGTGAAAGTGTGGATGTTTGGATGTTTGTTACTCAATTAAGGAAAAAACCGGTGAACGGATTTGGATGAAATGATTGAGTGACAATGCGTGATTGAGTAACAAACATCCAAACATCCACACTTTCACATTTATAATATTAGTAGGATAAAGTAAGTTTACCTACAAATTTGTAAGAAACCCTCAGTGCGCGAGTTCTTGCACTTGGCCGGTGTTTTTAAAATGCTACAATATGCTTATAAATACGCTTATACAAATTATCTTGAAGTAGGTTATGACGCGTACTGTAATTGACAAACATATCTAACTACTCATAGTTCTATTATATCTCATACCTCCATAAAACGTTATTAGAAAATGTATGGGAGGTGTAAAATACAAATTCTGAACACAATATGTGGCCATTTTTTAATGTCTTTCTATTAATTTTATACAGCGATGCAGATTCCGTATCACTTTAAACTTTTACAATATCTTTAAATACTTCGTCGCCTGGAGCCACAACGTTTCCATCCTGTATATTGTATAAGTATACCTAATATGTACCATACAAGGCATAACAAGGAACAATGTGTACAGTACCTACTAAAAAGATAAAATTAATTGATTGCTCTCAATGCACTTAATAGGTACTTGTGTTAGTCTGAATATTGAGGGTCAATAACTAATAGGTACCTACTACCTACTTATCTGATCGCGTGGCATATTATGTGAGTTTGCCACGTTTAAAACAGAGGGCATAAAACACGTTTATAAATTTATAATCTTCTTATAGGTTGTATAATAGTAATTTTAAATGTTGTTTTATGGAAAATAATTTTATTATCATAGCAATAGGTAATATTATTACTTTGATAAAAGTAAATTATGATTTGTTAACCTTTGATACTTGAATGTTTACACGATGTTAACTCAATTATTGGTGTAATGTGTATTATCATGTTCAAAAAGTATAAAATGTTAGGCAAGTAAATTCTACTAGTGGTCCGGCAGTCCACGCTGAATCTTCGCGAGTAGGTTCGGTTCGACGAGACGCCCAAGATTTTCCTGTAAAAATTCTCTAAACAGGTAGCTATAACCCCGCAGCAGTTGAAAAACTGCATTTTGATTTGGTGGGGTGTCGAAATTGATTGTTAAGATAATTGGATAATAATCTCAGAAAAACACTTGTACAACAACCGTACCCACGAAGATTCAGCCGGTTATTAGTCGCCGAAAAAACAAGACGTGGGCTGCCAGACTATTAAGTAAATTTGTAACAACCATAATAAATATTACGACCTACAGTCTAAAAACTATTATACCTACCAATATGATTGTTTAATCTACACTCATACGGTTAATCTTTAGATAATTAATACCTACTTTCAAAACCGTTAGTTATCACCAGTTATGAAACAGTAATGAGTTCCATAACGAAAAGTACCTACATTATCATGTACATGCACTGGTACATTACTAGTATATAATAATATGTTTACATGATACACCGTGTGGGTTTTACCTAAACCCATTTTAATACTTATATAGGATTTAGGTAATAATGAATAAGTATTTAAGTATACATAATTAGGGATAAAACACTAGTTTGATAATAAATTTAAATGCGTGTATTAGAAAAACTAAAAAACACGCTTTAAAAACCCTTGTCAAGACCGATCAAACGAACCATATCTCGATGGGGTCCATGTCAACAGTATTACAGTCATTGCTAGCTCTCGTTGTCGTTTCATGTCTATTATTGTTTATAATATTACACACGCTGCTGTTCGCCAGTTCTGTTAGCTTGAACTTGGCTTGACACGCTACCGCGTGTCTAGATTTATGGCTTTGAATTTTCACATGCGCTTAAATAAAATTAAAAATTAATATCCCACCTTCCTGGCTTCACGTTTCTATTTTATCCTTGTACTAGCTGTCCCCCGCGGTTTCACCCGCGATAATTTCAGAGTTCCCGCGGGAATTTCAGGATAAACTATACCTTAAACCTTCCTCTTCAATCCCTTTAATAAGTATATAGATTGGTGAAAACCGCATGAAATTCCGTTCAGTAGTTTATCGCGAACAGGCAGACAGACAGACGCGGTGGAGGATTTTGTTTTAATAATTTAGCCAAGGACGTATTTATATTCTTGTTATCATTATTGATATATTAAATTTAAATTTTATTGATTGCGTGTGTTGTCTATAATAGATCAATATACCAAATACACTTAAAGTATCTCATGCACACATTGTATTTGTAGTAGATATATAATATATTGTAGCCAGCGTTTGTGATTATTTTCTCTTTGTGTTTGACTTTCTAATGTCGTTGCATGATGCAGCGAGGAAGAAATAAAGCACCATTTGTCATATAGTTCGTGTGGAATGTAGTTAATTTGAGGTTAAATAAACATAGTAATTAACTAAATATTTATTAATAATTTAAAAAGATGTTTATGTATAACCGATTATTATTGCTAGAAATTCTTTGGCCAGCACTATTCTTATTTTGTTCTGCCGATAACTTGTTTGAAACATACTTCGAATCAAAGGAAACACAACAAAACAAATGCCCAAGTCTATTATCGTGTTCTTCATGCGTATCGGTAAGTTCGTGCACGTGGTGTGTGACAAAGAGCATGTGTACCCGGTCGTCTTGTGGCAACGACAATGTTATTTACCCTAAAAACTCTCAAGGACTTATGACCGGCGACGAATTTTGCTCCAGAATTGTTCAGCCGGAGGGACCATTAATCTTCAAAAGCGGAAAAAGGGAGATAATAGAATTGAAGACAACACAAATGCATATCTATATGGCTTTCACTCCGTGGAAATGCAAGATAGATTTGAACGGTAAAGTAATGATCGTGAATGCAATACTTGTTGTGGACAAGGTGTATTGTCAAGCGGTGACTTTGAACAATGAGTCAGATTCGCCGTGTGTGGATGGTAACATCACTCTACTCTGGGAATATAGCAAGTCTCTTGATGGAAAATTGCCGATAAGGGTGTGTCGTTGTGATTTGGACTCCAGTTGTGTTGCCTGTAAATAATATAAGAGTAATCTTTTAAATATAAAATTGTCATGAGAAATTGCGAAATTTATTTCCTGAAGTAACTAAATAAGTAGATAACCATATTAAATTTTTAAGTACCTAGCTAAAAATCGATACTTAACTAAGTAATCATTAAAGTCAACTCTGAGTGCGGCGATAAGAGTTTTAATAATTTAAAACTATATGCGATTCTAGTCTAGTAAGTATATGTTATACCTCTATATGGAAATAGATTCTAGAGTCCTTATAAGATATGTAAACCTTTTGGAATAAAAAATCCAAGAACTAAGCGGATACACAAAAAAAAGATGCGGATGGCGAATTGTAATTTACAAACTACCATACTACCTATCTACTGTTTATGAAGCATAGATATTGAATTGAAATTATAAAAAACACAAAACTAAAAATCTAAAAATAAAAAGCAATAAATAACAAAATACCGATTTAATCCAAAAGAAAAAAACACACGTAATATTATTATTGGTTCGTGCTACCACAGATCGGCTTGAATTCGGTAACAAGCCCGCTGGTATCTGTCCACTTGGGCTGTTCTGCTCACGAAGCTGGTGGCGGGAGTCGACTTAGCCCATCTACCCCCTCCATATTTTTGGCTTGTCACCGACTTCATACCGATCAGTGGTAGCACAAACCAATAATAATATTACGTGTGTTTTTTTTCTTTTGGATTAAATCGGTATTTTGTTATTTATTGTTTTTTATTTTTAGATTTTTAGTTTAGTGTTTTTGGAAGTTGCTTTTAATATTTTCTCATTTCTCACTTATTTCTCACTTTTAAGTGACTTAATTCGTTATTTCTCTAAGTTACAATAGCCTAATGTGAACTGCTCATCACCTTTTACAATATATTGCTTTTCCCGATGCAGGGACGTTAATTGTTGAGGAGTTCTCCTGGTACATACTTCAACATCAGTTCCACTTCACAATATACATTGTAACGAACATAAATTGTTTAGAAACCACATTAAAGTTAACGAATCAGAATCTGTGAAATACCTATTATTTAGGAGTTCCGATGACCATCTGTGGTCTTCATCATCAGTTCCACTTCTTAAAATTATGCTTTCCAGAAGCAAATGAACGATTTACTATAAAAAATACCCAAATCTATAATTATATATCTATACTATAATTTTTGAAGAGTTCCCTCGATTTCTCCAAGATTCCATCATCAGATTCCGACTTGCTGGCAATAGGACCTAATTGGGAGTAAACCCTTTCAAACAAAAAAGAATTTTCGAAATCGGTCCAACCGTCTTCGAGTAGGTAATCGGTGAACACACATTTAAAAAAAAAAAACATACATACATCAATCGAACATAGAACTTCTTCCTTTTTGGAAGTCGGTTAATAATAATCTATGAATATTAGGTATCTAATTTGAATAAGAGGTATATACTATATCGTAGTAGTACTAAGCTCCAGACGTCAGCGCACTTCTAAATAACGTCAATAACATAAAAACGAAGCTGCAGGCAATTATTAGTTTTTCCTAAGCTAGGTAGGTATATAAATTCTTAGGAAAAACTAATAATAATTGCTAGGTATACAAATTCTCGGTGTCGTTGATAAGAGTATAAAGGCTTGACATACGTACTACATGTTAGTTTAATAAAGAGTTTGCAAGATTGTCATCAAATAAACTGTCTGTGGCAATGAGATTATTTTTTTCAAAAATTACGCTAGGGAAACCAGTAATTTAAACGATAAGTGAACTCGCTTTTCCGATTAACAAGTGTCAAGCACAAGTTCTCCTAGCTCTCGAGAACGATTATAGAACTCACTTTCCGTTGTGCACAACACTCGGCGAACTATAGATTAATTGCCCTTATTTTCGGCGGGTTTTTCCACTATATACCTAAATACCGGTTCCCCGCGGTTTCACCCGCGATAATTTCGGAGTTCCCGCAGGATTTCCAGATTACAATATAACCTATGTTACTCAGGGATAATGTAGCTTTCTAATTGTGGAAGAATTTTGAATCGGTCCAGTAGTTTTTGAGTTAAATAGTAACTAACAAACAAACAAACAAAATCTCTAATCTTTCCTCTTTATAATATTTTTAGTATAGATTAGCGTTGATATAATTATATCCTTTAGAGTAACTATAAAGTAACCTATTTCTACACTTGAGACCCTTACTAGCACCTATCTATTCCACATCTATTCTATTTTTTTTATATAATGTTACGTGCTAGGGTTCTTTATTTGGAGTTTAACACTAACTTTACAAAAACACTAGGTCTAGGGTGCCTAGGTCTAGGTATCACAGCTTGAAACACTAAACGACTGATCTCGAAGTCCAATAGTCTCGCCAAGGTCGCAGGTAGTCGCAGGTATCGCTCAAGATTCACTCGTAGTTATCGCTTCGAAAGCTCAAACTGAACTGCCCGTCCGGTTTGGTTGCGCCGTTTATATACCCAACCGAACGGGGCTCTAGAATGTTCGAGTCCGATGTGTTTTACTAGCCACTCGGCCGAACGTTTCTAGAATAGAACTTCTATCGAATTCGCTACTCCAATGTGTTTGCTTTACATTGCGTGTTTTGTATGCATTGCGCGTTTTGCATACATTGCGCGCTATCAATCTAGCTCGACCGCGACACTGCCCCCTTCTTAGAGATGCTCGTCCCGAGCGTCACTATTGCTGCCTTGATAACGTGCTAAGCGGTCGATGTGCACTATTTTGAAAGCTCCCCTTGGTTGACGTTGAATCCGGTACGTCACGTCATTCATCCGGTTAACAACCTTGTACGGACCTTCCCATCGAGTCTGTAATTTCGGAGATTTTCCTTTTCGACGGATAGGATTGTGTAGCCATACAAGTGATCCCTCCTCAAAACCACTTGTATTCGCCCTCCGGTCATATCTCGTCTTCATGTTCTCGCTTGACTGCAAACCATGCTCCCGAACCAAAGCATAGACGTCTTGCATCTTCTCCCGTAGATCGGAGACGTAGTCCTGCATCGATTGGGGGTCATCTGGAGGTCCGCCTGTCAGTAGATCCACTGGTAGCCGTAGTTCTCTACCGAAATTCACATACGCTGGGGTCGCCTTCGTGCTCTCATGCTCAGATGTTCTGTAGGCGAGTAGGAACAGCGGTATGAATTTGTCCCAATCCCTCTGGTGTTTATCAACCAGTTTCGCCAAATTCCTCTCTAGCGTCTGGTTAAACCTCTCCACCATGCCGTCGGACTGAGGGTGATATGGCGTGGTCCTCGTCTTGTGCATTCCCAAGATTTTGCACATTTCCTGGAATAGCTGGGATTCGAAGTTCCTTCCTTGATCCGAGTGAATTTCCAAGGGTATACCGAATCGACATATCACTTCCTCAACCAACTTGGAGGCTACTGTCGTGGCTTCCTGATTAGGTATGGCGAACACTTCCGGCCACTTGGTGAAATAATCCATGACGACCAAGAAGTACTTGTTCCCTGACTCGGTCACTGGAAAAGGTCCAGCCACGTCAACAGCAATTCTTTCCCAGGGCGCACCAACATTATAGAGTTGGAGGTTTCCGCGGGTCCTAGTTGACGGACCTTTGACTGCAGCACAAGTGGTACATTTGCGGCACCATTCCTGCACATCCTCTCGACAATGAAGCCAGTAGAATCTTTCCCTCACTTTTGTTAATGTTCTCTTCACGCCAAGATGTCCACCTGAAACCCCATCATGTATTTCACGAAGAACATCTTTCACCCTGGTCCTTGGAACAACTAACTGAAGGTGGAACTCTCTGCCGTTAGGTTTCTCCCATTTTCGGTAAAGCATTCCGTTCTGCAGAACAAAGCTGTCCCATTGGGCCCAATAGGCTTTAGTGATAGGGCTAGTGGGTGCGACCTCAACCCATTTTGGTTTGTCCGCACTACGTTTTTTCCAAGCCACGATGAGTCGAACGTCTTCATCATCCTCCTGAGCTTCTCTCATGGTCTCATCTTGCCGGAGGGCTCGTTCTCGTAAGCTTAACGGTCAGTTCCTTCGACTCCTGTTTGACACAATGCTTACAATCTTCCGGGCATGGTCTTCTTGAGAGGGCGTCAGCGTTGCCATGGGCCTTCCCACTACGCACCTGTGCGATGACCGTTGCTGGGGCTTTTTTCACACCAGCCAGTACCTGTCCTTTAGTCCTGGCTGTCACACCTTTTCCCTGATTCCCGACAGGGGACAGAGTCTCCTGCCTCTTTGTCAGGTCATCAACTTGTTTCTGCAGCTTAAGGATTTTTTCTGTCACCTCGTTCTTCTTTGGGCAGGAGAACTGCATGTGGCCTCGTTCACCGCATTTGTAGCACATGAATCCAGTCTTCTTTAGGGGGGCCTTAATTGCTTTAACTTCCTCAGTGACTTCTCGCAGCTTATGTGCACGCACATCACGCCGTACTGCCTCAACTTCCAATGCATGTGCTAGGGCATCCTTTAGCGAGGCATGATGACGAAGCCCCACTGCAGCCCTTATCTCCATGTCGCGGATGCCATCGACGAAGGCTTGCAGAATGTTTGCGTCTACCATCTTCGTGTCAGCCGTCGGATGTGCCTTGCGGACAAGCTTCTCAATCTCTAGTGCCCACTGCTGTAGTCCTTCTCCTGGACGCTGCACTCTATCGCGTATCTGGGCCCGGAACACGTGTTCAAGGTGGCGCTCCCCATATCTGGACTCGAGGGCCTCCATCAGTTCCTTAAAACCACTTCCTGACCTAGGCAGTGCCTCCAAAACAGACAACGCTGAGCCCCTGAGCGCCACAGTGAGAGCTGTCAGGCTCTGCTCATCCGTCCACCCATTAGCAGTAGCGACGGTCTGGAACTGCTGCCGGTACGCGGGCCAAGACGTAGTTCCGTCGTAAGGTGGCACCTTAACTCTTGGTCCCTGGACTACGGCGACGGCTCCACTTGATGTGATTCCTTCAGTTTTAAGACGCAGTACTTCTTTTTGTAGTCCAGAGAAACCAGTCTCCAGTCCCGTGACCCGCTCCTCTACCGAATCGACGTCTTCACGGAGTTGCTTCACCACATTGCTGACCTTACCAACGGCCGCCAAAACCGTGTGAAGATTTTGCTGTTGTTCTTCACGATTTTGTTGTTGCTCTTCACGTATGACGTGAAGTAGTTTGGCGCGCTCCCTTTGATCTTCACGCATCTGGTGCATGCCCTTATTAATGCTCTCGACCATCGCCACCAAGCTCCGTATATCCAGAGTTGGTACGTCCGCTGCTCGTGCAGTAGTTGTAGTCCGGCCATGGCCGGTGGGCGTGGCCAGGTGGGCGGAGTCAGTGGGCGGGGCTTCGACGATGGGCGTGGTCCAGAGGGCGGGGCTTAGGGTAGGCGTGGCCACGTGGGTGGAGCCAGGAGGCGTGACCACTTGACCGGTGGGCGGGGCCTCGGTGGCGGGTGGTACCGAATGGGCGGGACCAGTGGGCGTGGTCAGGTCGGTGGGCGGGGCCTCCACAGTGAGTGGAGGGTGGTGGGCGGGGCGAGTGGGCGGGGCCCGATGGCCAGTGGGTGTGGCCTGGCGGGCTGCAGGCGTAGCCCCCGCAGCACGTTGTGCCCTCGTCCTGACGCCTTCCTCGGCGATGTCTTCCCTCGGAGTTAGTGGCATCTCCAAATTTCACTTCCGACACCAAATTGTTACGTGCTAGGGTTCTTTATTTGGAGTTTAACACTAACTTTACAAAAACACTAGGTCTAGGGTGCCTAGGTCTAGGTATCACAGCTTGAAACACTAAACGACTGATCTCGAAGTCCAATAGTCTCGCCAAGGTCGCAGGTAGTCGCAGGTATCGCTCAAGATTCACTCGTAGTTATCGCTTCGAAAGCTCAAACTGAACTGCCCGTCCGGTTTGGTTGCGCCGTTTACTTATATACCCAACCGAACGGGGCTCTAGAATGTTCGAGTCCGATGTGTTTTACTAGCCACTCGGCCGAACGTTTCTAGAATAGAACTTCTATCGAATTCGCTACTCCAATGTGTTTGCTTTACATTGCGTGTTTTGTATGCATTGCGCGTTTTGCATACATTGCGCGCTATCAATCTAGCTCGACCGCGACAATAATAAAAGAGTAGAGTCCGTGTGTGTGTTCACGCTAATCTTTGGAACTACTGAAAGGATTATCATGCTATGTTGAGTGTTTATTGCTAGATTAAGCTTAGCTTGGCTACATTATAGTCTTTGTTCCATTAAAATCATATGTCGGGATAAAAAGAAATACGTTTCACGGGGGTAAAACCACGGGGCATAACTAGTAGAAAAATGGGTGTCCACTGTCCAATATTTTATTTATAATCTACATGACCGACTAAAAACAAAAAATTTAGTCAACTATAGCCAATTTAGAGACAAAATCTTTACTCACATTATTTTTAGTTAATCGCTTTGATTAATCCAATTTAGATACCTATGCATCTATGCATACTAAATTCCTTTACCTACATTAGGCTGTAAAGTGCTTTTTGATTTATTTGTTATTTTCTCATTTTAAGAATTCCCAAAGGAATATCGTAATTTACAAGGGTTAACCACCATTAAAATACACAATAAATCCTTGTATTTATAAGTAATAATAATAATTTCCTTTTATTTCAACCAACTACGGATCAGTTTTGTTAGTAACATCATTTCTTATCAACTATTGTTAGTAATACAAATTAAATTATACTTACTCACTTGTTCCTGTATTGATGTTTTGTAAATCTACACCAACCTACAATAGGTAAGTAGGTATATTCAACTATGACTACCAAGGTATCTACCTACGTGGCTACGTAGTTCAAAATTGATTTTTACTAATCATATCATTATCGCTCTCCACTCCATTAAAAACGTTGACTATTTTCATTTTCTCATGTGCCTAGTTACGATTCGATTGTAAAATGTTATCTCATGTAATGAATAAGATCATTATCTAAAAAAGCAATTTGGAAAATTTGTAAACATATTACGTGTATTTTTTTCATTCGGATTAAATCGGTATTAGTTTTTTTTTTACTTTTTAGTTTAGTGCAATTTTATGTTTTTTGAAGTCGTTTATAATTTTTTTGTTCAAATTTTGTTTATATGTATTATAGGTACCTAGTATGTTGATAGATACTTAAATAATATACCTACTTACCATAGATCTAACATTTTCTTGTGATTCTTAGGAAATAAAACCTGAGTGACAAAAATTAAACTCATATTTTCTTTTGATTCTTTGGAAATAAAACTCGTAACAACGTTAAAAATTATTTATTAATAGTGATATTTTATATTAATTTGACTTAAATTGTACTCTATGTATTATCTAAAACACAAGTCACAACCAATAATTCCTATGAATTGTTCTCACTATTTACTTTATCTAAAGTCTAAAGTCTAAACTCTAACTTAACTTTAATTTCATACCTAACTTCTTTTTTCTCTGTGGTACTTTAAAATAAAACTGAACTGGAACTAAAATGTTTTTTGTGGCTATACTATCTACAGTCAACACTGGGTTGGAACAAGTATCTTTCTACATCTAAAAATTAGTTTTTTTTTAGATTGAGACGAAAATCGATGAAGTCTTCAATAAGTATTTCGTTAAACTTTACACCCTATAAACAAAATACTGCAACACAACAACGTTGACACTAATATTCAAACTTAAGGGGGCTAAATTACAAATAATAAATAAGTTAATTTGAGTAAATCAAACCTATATAGTAAATTTATATAGATAAATATTTAATACGAAGTGTCTAGTAGTTCACTAAACAGATTATTTATTAGTCGTCCACGGCCTACTAAACTACATACATGAATTCACAAAGCGGTTGTCAATATAATAGATTGTTAACTGTCAAAAGAACATACTGCTTACAATTTAATGCATTTAACGCATTATTTTTTGGTAGATATTATAAGTATGGTTAGGTTAAGTTTGTACCTACTGCTGCTGCAGCTGAGCAAGGGCCGTATCTACTTTTGAATCACTCGAATTACACACGGAATTAACGCGTGAATGCTTAAAAAATGTATGAAAATTCGCACGTGAATTCGCGATTACAGGTGTGAAATTAATTCGAGCGTTTTACAAATACGGCCCCAAGTCGCGCGAGTCGAGCGAGCGTAGCGAGCGCGCTGCGGCAGCGGCCGGCGCGTGGCACTGCGCCAAAAACAGTGTTACGGTTCAAGATCTTTTGACAATTTATAATCTTGCGAGATAGATTATAATCTAACGGTATTTACATTTACAATTTTACAGTGACATAATCAATTTATTTTTAAACAAAAACTATTATTTATAATGACTAAAAAGGATTTTCATTCGGCGTGCAAATCTCGTAACAGAACAGAACATTAGGAAAGATCAACACATTTTGCGTTAAGTCGTCTGTTTAGATGGATGACTAGCCATAGCCTATTTAATAATGTCCCTGTACATAATTGTAATTACATAATACTATTAGGTAATAGTAATTGTTGTCTATGTTACGGCTAAACGTAGAAATGTAGTTATCTCGTATAGTTAATTGGGAAGTTCGTGCATCCCTAGTCTAACGTTAGGTACGCACCTAATGTTATAATACTAGGGATGCACGAATTTCCCATTAAAAAAATTTAAATTATTTTATTTAGTCATTCTTTTCTCTCTTCATAGACATAACACTATACAATGGGGCTGCTAGAGTAGCACCACAGAGGGGTCCAACCCAGTACACCCAGTGAGCTCGCCAATTATTAGCCCATAACGCTGGTCCGAACGTTCTGGCTGGGTTCATACCAGCACCGGTAAGAGGTCCTCCAGTCAATGACAAGGCAGTCACAGCGAGACCGAATTTCACGGGTACAGAGTCTTGTTTGCTTTCATTCACTGGATCCCAACATGCACAGCAAAGCAGAGCGAGTATAGTTGTCAATAGTATTTCAATAGCAAACGCTTGCAACGCGTTAATATTTTGGTGTGGAAGTGTAAGACATATATTATCTTCCGTCAAATTAACCGGGGATAGCGCCATCAACATACCGTAGCCCAAAATAGATCCGGTGCATTGAGCTATGACGTATATCACTCCGAGGGGTATTGATGTAATTCCCTTGTAGACGGCGAGTAGAGTCACAGCTGGGTTCATGTGTGCACCAGAGAGGTGACCGAATATTTGCACGTTGGTTTGGACCATGAGACCAAATCCTAGCGGCGAATATAAAGGCGGATTTGGATCGAACCCGTCAATCGGTATACATGACATACAACCGAACAGTAACAAAAGAAACGTTGACACAATTTCCGCTAAAACTGCCATCCAATTTGAAGCACAAAACTCATATATTTGACGGCCAAGTGATTTTGCCGGGACATATTTGACATCTTTGGTACCAATAACGTCGACGAGCGTTGGAACTTCTGTTTGTTCAGTCATCTTGATTAAAGATTTTGTACGTCGCCGTCTACCGTAATTAACACTTGCAACAATACAGAAGTTTTAATGTTAACTTTAATAGTTAATTTTATCTGTGGTTTGTAACGTTATTATGAAAAGTGTTATTATATTTTATGTTTGCACTGGAAATAAATATATTGTTATGTATTAAAGTTATAGTTTGGACAAATGACACACACGACTACTCTGTGACTGGCTTTAAATAAAAATGTTGCTGTAGGCCATGTGCTCACACAGTGTAGCCGTATTCATGTGGAATATAATTCCCTTATCTGTTAATGGTAGAACACAACTAATTATTATCATAACAACATTGACTCAACTATCGAAACTAATTTATTGCTATAAGAACATTAAAACCGTCACTTGTAAATTGTGCTTAGCGAAAAACTTAATCGCATAAGGGCGAGATTTGAATGTGTTATCTTTTAAGCCAAATCTTAAGATAATTTCGCGGAGACGATAGAGTTGTCGGCTATTGATATATTATGTGTTCTTGTATCTGACTTTTCCGTTATTTTTCCTAGCAAACAAAAAAAAATATGTGTACAACAGACCACAGATAATATAACGACCGCATCAAAGATACCGGTTTATGTACTAATACCTAAACTCGATATGGAATCACCTTGACTATGTTGAAAACCGGTTTAAATAATTTTAGCAAAAAACTATACGTATCTACGTAATATATTTTAATGAGCTTTTAAAGTTGGCTGCCTCTTAAAATGTATCCAGAGCTGTTTAGCTCTGTCATCCTTATTACTATTGGGTATAAATGCGAAAGTGAGGCCCAGACAGCGTGTATGCAAAATTTCATGATGAACGATTGAGCCCTTAATGCGTGAAAGTGTAACAAACAAACTAACAAACTCAGTTCCACATCTACATATTATATACCTACATATAAATAAAATTGAAGTGTCTGTTTATAATTCCAAATTTATAAATCTTCGATACCAATGCAGGTCTTACCAAGACATTTAATCCACTTGACCACCATCTACAAAATCATCCACAACTCTCTCGACACATCAGTTCTCTCATCTATATTCATTAACGTCCCGACAAAAATTTACAGACAAAACAAGAAATATCTTACCTTTCACATCCCAACTTGTAATACCTTGAGGCAGCGCAACAACCCTGTAACTCGTATGTGCCAATTATATAATGACATTAGTGCCAAAACTTCATCTAATATAGATTAATTTCACAAATTTACCGCTTTTCGCTCTTCACTTTCAAAATTGTAAACTACCTTCAACCTGTATTTTTTCTCTTTTAATCTTCTCTCTCTCAACGTCCCATAAATTTGCCTTATGGATCAGCATTGTTTAAGGGTATTTAATTAGTTTAAGTGCATGTCAAACTGTAGTTGTGTATTGTTCTATTAATGTTAAATACTTGTTAATGTTGAAATAAAGAAAATAAAAAAATAAAATTAACAGCATTTCTCTTATATGAAAGTATATAAGTACGGTACTTACATTAAAAAAAAAAATCTAAATTTTTCTATGCCTGTCTGTCTGTCTGTTTGTTCCGGATAATCTCTGAAACGGCTGGACCGATTTTAACGGAATATTCACTGGGAGATGTGATGTTATAAGGAGTAACTTAGGCTACTTTTATCCCGGAATTCCCGCGGGATCTCTGAAATTAACGCGGGTGAAACCGCGGGACACAGCTAGTTTATAATATTATATATAGTAAGGATTCTTAAGTAAATCAAATATATTCTTACGTATATAAGATATACTACACTCATGAATAAACTTGGATAATTTCTTTGTAAATCTTTAAAAGGTCCATGCCATTGACGATAAACCTAGCGGACGGCCTGATTAATTACAATCTGAGATGCGTGCGGGACTGGATCGTCATTAATATGTTACACCATTCTTTTGTCTATTCCGCTATCTCTTATTGATTAGCCGACGAAGATAAAGAATACCTTTTCAAAATGTTAATCATAATTCCAAATTACCTATTAATGTGATCTGTGCTTATTGTGGAAATTTTTTTAGTAGAAAGAAACTACCTAGGCACTTGACCGGTTTTAAAAGGAATTACTGATCGAAGCCAATTCTCGATGCCACTTTCGTTTCGATCGTCGAAAGTAGTTAAAAAGTTAAATTATAATAATGGAAATCTGTGTAATATTCCTATTTGGTTGTGATAAAATTTTAGTGGTTTTTT
Organism: Zygaena filipendulae; assembly: GCA_907165275.2. Taxonomy (NCBI): domain Eukaryota; kingdom Metazoa; phylum Arthropoda; class Insecta; order Lepidoptera; family Zygaenidae; genus Zygaena; species Zygaena filipendulae. Next base: position 6,856,229 of record OU015657.1, read on the forward strand.
ATGCACTTATGCATGTACCGGGGAAGGTTTAAATATAGGTAGGTAAGACAAAAGAGGCGTAAATTATTTTTATCATCAACGTTTGTTGTTGTTGTTGAATGAACTATGGTTTATTGATCATTGTTATCAATAAATTTATTATTTCTATAATGATAATAATACTTATATCCTTAGTTTAACTGTCTGCCTGTTTGTAAACTATACAGGTTGAACGAGCAACTTATTCAATCCCTCTTAATGCATGCTTACATATAACTAAAACAATAGACATAAATGAATAAAAACAAACAGAAAACCTTAAATTAAAACATTTACGTAGTTTTCAGACCTTTACATTAAATTGAATAATAATTGAGGTCGATCCGTCATCGTGTCGGTAACTGGCGCGCTCAATTTTTTTTGTAACACTTTTTTATATTTTTTTTTACAAATTTTAGATGAAAATTAGATACTGAACACCCTCTTTTAAGACGCCCCTCGTTACCTTACACTCTGTATTTATATTGATTATTATAACACTGATCACTATATTGATTTCCGAAAGATGAAGTTGAGGACTTTGTTTTTTGAAACAGATACCTAACTCTGTGTTGTGCATCGAAAAATTACAAGTCATTACAAGTTCCTAATTGATTACGTAGAGCAAAAACTTCGTGGGTGCGAATTCTGAGCACTACTTTGAAAGTTGTTTGTGGTCAGGAGTTTCCAATATTTTTAACATAAATTTATTTTTCAACGTCTTTTAATAAGAAAATAATTTAGTTCGAAACTAGCGGAAACTTCACCGCGATTTTGTTAGACAAATACGAATACTCGAATTAGGGTAAGGTTTGCTTTAGACGTACTGCCGCTTAAGTCGTACTCCACTTGGGTATTCTCCAAGGTATGAATATCAAAATTCTAATTAGTCCGTCAGTTAGAAAATAAAAAAATAATAGACACGTATTTTTTGCTTTTTCAATTTAATGAATATGAACATAGATAAAGCGCATTAAAGTTTAGGGTGGGGGGCTCGTGACGTCAATATTCATTATAAGCGCCATACAAACCGCACAGAATTGTGACGTCACGCGAAATTTCAACTCAATGTATCTCTGTTATTTTTTGAGTACGTAAAAAAAGAAAAAATACGTGTCCAATATTTTTTACCAATCTACACGACGGACTAAAAAAAATTTTTTTGTCAAGTAGCCAATTAGCTGTGCCCTACGGTTTCACCCTCGTGAGTTTTGTAATTCCAGCAGGAACATTTTTTCTAAAATAAAACTAGCCTTAGTCACTTTTTATAACATCAGCTATCTGTCAGGGAACGTCCCGTTGGAATTGGTCCAGCCGTTTCAAAGATTATCCGAAACCAACTGACAGACAGACAAACAGACAGACAGAGAAAAATTTTTTTTTTTTATTTTTTATAAATGTACATACTTACTTTCATGTATTTAGTGAAAAGCAGTTTATTTGGAATTACAAACAGATACTTCAATTTTATTTACATACTAGCTGTGCCCCGCGGTTTCACCCACGGTAATTTTGGAGTTCTCGTGGGAATTCCGGGATAAAAAGTACCCTATGTCCTTCTCTGTACCCCTGACAACGTGCAGGCCAAATTTCATCCAAAGCCGTTGAGCCGTTTTTGCGTTATGGAATAAACGTATACGAGGATAAGAGCTCTAAAGCGCATTTTCATCCGACTTGCTTCAAATTTATTGTCACTGCTCAGCTCCTATGTGTCTTAGCGTTATGTTATATAGCCTATAATCTGCCCAGGAGTATGGACTACAATCGTACCAACTTTGGTTAAAATCTCTTCAGTAGTTTTTGACCCATGCGTGCACATATAGACAGACAGACAGACAGACAAATAATTTACTGATTGCATTTTTAGCATCAGTATCGATCACCATTCATCCTCCAATATTAATTTTGAATATAGTATATTCAATGTACAGAATTGACCTCTCTACAGTTTTATTATAAGTATATACTATATAGATACAATCATTTACGCAGGTTATACCTAATACGCAGAACGATGGGATATCGTATTTTCGGTAAGTAGAAGTGTTTATTGTCTTCTTTTTGTTGTGGACACCATGGATATCGCATTCAATACAAACTTCCTAGGAACAGATCGTCCGAAGTATGCATATATATTAACCTAGGTAGGACATTTTAGCTATATGCAACACGATGTATTCCAGCTAAAATTCAGCTTATAGCGAGTGATACTTCAGTTGTGAGCACAGTGTCACTCTAGTGCCCAACGCAGTGTTATCAGTGCCCAGCGCACTGATAAAAACCTCGCGACCCAGAACGTCGTACGCGCCGCCTATTTCGTGGACTTACAGGTTTTTATCGTAGAATAAAGCACGACTTCGGCCTTGACTAGACCACGCCTCTGCAGACGATTAGTTTGTAAAAACAACTTTAATTTGTCTGCGTAAGGTTGATTTTGCAAAAATATTGTTAATAGTATAACTATAACTAGGTACTTATGTAGAATTGTCAAGTGTTTGGGGACGATTCCGATTTACGAGTATTACTTTTGTTTGAGACTGTGCATCTAGGGTTTTTAATATATCAATGTTTCCCATACATTTTGTTTTGAAAATGAATTGTAGCGTAGTAATGAAAAGTGTTATATTTAGAGAAAATACTGCCTGCCAAGAACGATCTCGGCAAAAAAAAGATGATTAGGTATGTTTGGAAAACTTCTATAGCGGCAGCGTTAAAACAGCAATTTCAAATTCTTTATCAAAGTTATAGTACGGGCGCCCAAGAGGGGATTTGTGGATTTGCTAAAGCGCGTTAGATGAACATAAGGGGAGTACCTTGCACCATGTTGAGTACCTCCACCAAATATAGGCCCTCTACACTGGTGGGTGCGTCTAGAATAACCGATCAGATTAGTAAAAAAAATCGTAACTCAAGGATAGCGGGAAAAATATAATCTGCCGATTTTCATAAGCCGAAGAAACAAAAATCGTCTTTTTAGGACGAGCAGCTGCAGTGAATCATATACCTATTCATGTCTCTGTCTTTCTTTCCCTTTCACTTTTTCTCTATCTCTCAATCTCTCGCACTGTCTTCACTCTACTTTCCGTCACCATAACGTCATCACAGCATATCACGGCGCTAAACGTGTCGAGTTATTATTATTTTTTTGGTAGGTTAAAATACATATTAAAATAAGTTAAGGTAAGTATTACATCAAACTATAGGTTAAAGTAAAAAGTAGCTGTTAAGGTAGTTAGGTGTATTACTCCGCTCCGCGCCACTCTCTCCCTTTCACTTTTTGTCTATCTCTGACTCTCTCGCACCATTCCTACGCTGCTGTCCATCGCTCATGACGCCATTTTACTTCACAGCTCATCACAAAACAACGGGTTCATGTTATTATATGTAAGACGCTCAGCGCTCTGGCTTGTTTGTGCTTTAAAGTTTGTGAGCTTTTACATATTTCATGGAAATATGAAGTGTTTTTTTTTTTGTAAACAATAAATAGCTCAAAAAGTTATTAAACTTACGTCAGAAATAAAAAAAAAAACTTAAAAATAAATCATAATTTTTGTTTCTAGCAGTCAGCGGTCCCAACGACGCGCGACGCTCGAGTTAATCCCGAATTAGCATCGGTATCTCCCGTACTATTACGTGTAACTATCTAACTTGGCCCCATAGAGCTAAAACGTAGTGATTATTTGCTCAGTGCATAGAGCCTTTTGATCCTTGTCGGAGATAGGATTGATTAAGCTAATAAAAATTATTTTGAAAAATCGCCGATTTCTCGCCGACTTTTTTTTCAAACTTTGTAAATGCCTCCTCCCAAGACCATAATCGCGCGTGGAAAATAACGTAAATTTACTCGTAGATGGCTTAGATTTTATTTGATTTGAATTTTGCGCGTTTTGCTGTTACGCGGTATACCCATTTATAAATTGCTCTTACGCGGTTTCGTACGCGCAGCCACGATAAGCTGCTACCTTACTATCTCTATTTAAGATAAGTCACGAAGAGTCTTGAGCTAAATGCTGTTATAAAAATTATTTTATTTAATTCATAGGTATATTTCTTTTTGTATATAACGAAGGTTCCCTTGAAATCCTTGTAATACTTGACCTAACTTTTCTTTAGGTATAAACTTTGTAATGAAAATAAAATATTCGACGCTCCAGAACTTTTCGCTCAATTTTCCTTAAATATTTGCTTCGAACATCTAAATTTTCTATTAGGGGAGCGAGGGGCTTGTTGTAACAGTTTTCATTAAAACTAATATATCTTGAAATGTATTGATTAAATTTCTACTAAATAAAGATGGATGAATACTGTAACTCTTCCTCTACCAAATCAAGTAAAAATAATACCATAACTATTGGTCATTATTTTACAATCAATTATTTTCTAGAAGAAGTGCGGTGTTACAACTTACCTCGTGCTTGGGGCAAGTTGTAACATCTACCGGGGCAAGTAGTAACGACAAAAAAAAACGACAATAATACCTCTAATCATTTATTCTTTGTTTTTTTTTTTAAATTGACATCTTTCTAAAGTAAGTATTACGTAATTCTTATCTTTGGAGAAGTCGTTGATATATTTCAAAGAATGAATTAACGTTAGTCTTATTGAAAGACGTCGCTCGACTTAAAGACGTCGCTTCTGGTGTCCTTAGAGATAAATGTGAATTTCTGCGCATAAAATTTTGGAACCAGTCAGTACCAGCCATGTTATTTTGATGCCAAGAAGGAGGAATGTTTTTAGCACTAAGCTGCACACCGCATTGGTAAGCTAGTTTCCTTACTTCTATAGGAAGTAGTCCAAAATATATATTGGCGCACTTGAGTAGGTACGAAGCTATCTTATCTTCCTCTTCTGCAGTAAATACTTGTCTAGGCTTAACATAACCAACTCTTAATCTTTCATTATTCTTCTTTTTCTTTATGTATCTATAAAGAGAGACGTGACATAATCCGAAAGTCTGACTAGCTTTCCGAATACTGCATTTGTTTTCTAAAACTTCAGCTGCCGCTAACTCGTACACATCTTGGCTTTGTGTTGCCCGCTCTGACTTTCTTTTATACACTCTCATTCTAAAACAAAAGCAAAAGTAGGTATCTACATCATAACTTGGGGCATGTTGTAACACGTTACAACAAGCCCCGGGATTTTGTTACAACTAACCCTATGGTATGATTTTCAACATTTATCAAGATAACTATTTAAACAATTTAGCAATCATAAAAACTGTTACACACTATCAGAGATACATAAATTTTAATGGAAATAAGATATAGAAAATTTGAAATTAGTCGATATTAAATACGCAAACCGAAATTTTACGACAGTACAATTTTATATTACCTGGCAGAAATGAAGCACGTGCACACTTCCGCTCACTGCGCCGGCCGGCGGGACATTGGCTATGGCAACATGATGCGGCGCGGTTTATAGGTTAAATCGAGTCAAAGAAATACGTTAATAGCGTTTAAGATCCTAGTGAAAAGGGCCTGTTACTACTTACCCCTGTTACAACAAGCCCCTCGCTCCCCTATACAATAAAAAAACTATAGATCCTCAATAATGTCCAATTATTATTATATATTATTATTATTATTATTAAATTTGAAAGCTAATAAATCACCTAAAAGCCGATGTGATTAGTTTACCTACTTATTTTGTTACTTTAATTTAACTTCTCGTACCTATACTTTTTAGGTTTTAAGGCCCTTAAAGGAGTAGAATTAGCGTCACCTGTTACGAAATATCATAATTTTCTAATTTCATTTCTACTATTCTACTATAATATTTTTTATAACTCGCTTCTTGGTTATTTGTAGTCTTCGTCTGTTACTGTGATGATATTTGATGCGATATTTAATACTGCACATTACGTTGACGGTCATTTATAAACTAAATAATCACGTTATATTTTTTTTACATCAATGTTGACGGTCAGTAAACAAAGAAATACTGTAAATTAAAGAAAACCGTGGTAGACAAAATCAATACTTTATTTTTAGCTGATAAAGGTAATTCCTGAACCCGCACCATGACTTCAAACTTCTTTTTTATTTTATGAACATGTTTATAATGGTGTATACCTCTACTACTACTTTCAACCCTGTAAATGTTTGCAACAAATTTTGCCACACCTTATAGTATGTGTATAAGTAATATTATACATACATATAATGTAAGTTTCTTGTTATTTATTAGGATGTGACTTTAAGTAACAATTTTTTATTTAAAATATAAATTTCCCGTCCGATTTCAGTTAAAATATTTATCGAGTTTCGCCATAGATCTCATAGATCATCTAAGTGGTAACCCATTGAACTTGCATAATGAACTGATGTTTTGATTCTGATGACTATACAGCTGTGAACGCCTACAAAACGGCCATTTTGGCGACCCCAACCAACCCCAACTTCCGAATGGAATGGTTGCTTCAATGATTTGTTCCATCCTCAGAAGGATAACTATTGTTCTGAGGTTCCATCGTATGGAAAAATATGTCAAATTTCGCGGAGAATACTTCGAAAAGCAATAAATACATTTTTAAATAGTAATGTTGTGTCACTTCCTTGATTCCCGAAATTTTCAGTGCCGCCCTCGTACCTAATTTTTTATTCAGTGGTCTTTTTTATAACAATGATGTTTCAAAGGATTAAAAAAAAAATTGTTTGATGTAATACGCTATTTTCTTTGTAGCAGAGAAGTAAACATTATTACTCTGTGTGGCTAAATTAAAAAGTTTTGACAGAAAAGAATAACGCCACGTGTCTGTTCACTTAATTGGTTTATCTGGTCAAATTCATTTTTCGCATCTAAGCATCGACCGACCTAGATGCGTAGCGTACCTAGACACAGCTGTGTATACGTACAGCAACAGATCCAATTACATGGAAAATAAAAAATAAGTCAACAGAGACGACGTCGCGCTTGTTTACACCAAAAGCTGGCAAACTCACGGTAATAGGAAACTCGGAGTGGCTCTACAACTTTTATTTCAAAATGATGAATTAATTGACATACTAAACTACAGATTTTACCTTTAATAAAAAGGACTTAATTCGATCTATGTACTTAGGTGTAATTTTAAGTACCATCGAGATTCGGTTCTGTTAATTCTTTTTAGTAAGTTAAAGTGTTATACCTAAGAACATATCCATTTCTATACTATACATGTATACTGTATCTGTGTTCTTCGGGGTTAGTATATGCCTGGAGTAGGTCTGAACTTTACTATTACTTATATCTGCAATCCAGTGAATTAATTTAGTGATCACTTCATTGGAATAATAACAGACTAGTAAATATTATATTTGCTCTTTTTACTATGTCCTTTCTTCTTGTTTGTTTAACAGATATGTATTGGTATTTTTGGAGCAATAAAGTATTATTTGAATTGGAATTGATATCTTCTTTGTTCTGATCAGTCAAATACTATGATGTTAATAGACAGTTATAGCATGGTAGGTAATATTAAACTTTGGATAATCACGATCTAGTAGGCATCTTTGTCTATTGACGTCAAAAGATCTATATTTATGGGTCAACATAACAACAAATTATGATACCCTCCTTTATAATACCCTCCTTTAGTAGGTTTATACAGTAGTTACTTAAAAAAAAAACAATTTTCAAAAAAATCTCTATCTATCTGTCTGTCTGTTTCTTCCGGCTAATCTCTGAAACGGTTGGACAGATTTTAAAGGGATTTTTACTGGCAGATAGCTGATGTCATAAGAAGTAACTTAGGCTACGTTTATTTTAGAAAAATTTTCCCGCGGGAATTCCGAAACTCACGCGGGTGAAACCGTGGGGCACAGCTAATCTTTAATAAAACTGTAGTAATGAAATAGTAAGCTTTCATTCATTATAATTACATATCTTCATAGTACCTACTCTATTAATACTAGGTGGGCCAAAAGAAGTCATCCGATGTTGTTTGGCTTTCATTTTTTTTCTAAATGAAAAACTTCGATTCTGTTTTTTGATTATGTTTATTAACCTTTAGAATTTTAGTGGTCGAGTCGAGAAGATGATATCGGCCAAATGGGCGCCGCCACAATTGATTGCTATACGGGCTCGTTGCTCGTTTTATGGCATTTTTCATCACTTCGGCGAGAACTTCGGGCGACAGATTCTCGCACTCGTATCGAATGTTGTCCTTGAGAGCTTCCAGGGTCTCAGGCTTGTTCACATAAACACGGGACTTCAAAAACCCCATAAAAAAAGTCTGGAACGGTTAAATCGGGCGATCTTGCGGGCCAGTGCAAATCGCCAAAACGAGAGATGAGGCGACCCGGGAACGCCGCCTTCAGAATATCGGTTGTGGCTCGCGCGTGTGTGCCGTTGCCGTTGCTCCGTCACTGTCATTAGTCGCTATGAATCCTGGCCTTAGCTCAAGTAGAAGCATTCGACGATTCGAATATTCCCGTCTATGTACACTATTCTATTCAAAAGCAGCCTGTGTAACCTGGGGGGATTTATTATCAAACGGCAGACGCGCCTGAATAGACGGTCGGAGTGTTGCTTTAGAAATCTAGACATGCATACTTGCGTAGGCAATTATGGCGCTATAAGGATATTATGTTACTATTTTAAAGATTTTGCTAATTTACGTTGAAAATTATGTATTAGTATTAAATCCAAAAACAAACAATTCGACAAATTTACATCGTTTTCGGATGAATGGTGGAACGCATAGACAGATGAGGGCAGTGGTCAGTGTTTGGGGCAGTGGGTGCAAAGACCAAAGCACTTTATTTTAATAAAAAATTCAATAAAAATACATAGTATATCAACTTTTAGAAAGAAATTTCTAGAAAGGAAAACTCACATAAAAATCTGCTTAAAAATGTAAGTATTATATAGTTCAGCAAATCTCATAAGTAAAATTTTAAGGGCATCACCCTCAAACTTTGAGATTGCTGGCTTGGAGGAAGCTAGGAACGCTTTCTTAATTGCATGCCCAGGTCAAAATTTTCCAGTTTGTCCAAATTCACAGAGGAGCTGGGACGACATAATTTGCAAATTGACATATGATACTCTTTTGAGCAGTAGTACAGGTTCGACGCGTGCTAGGCTTTTGGCCGTGGGTGCGCATGAAGCCGGCTACTGGCTCCACGCGTACCCTTCGTCAAGAACAGGAACTTTTCTTGAGCCTGACACGCTCCGAATCGCAACCTGTCTACGGCTTGGGGTCCCGGTCTGCGCTCCTCATAAATGTCCCTGTGGCAGTGATGTCGACAAGCTAGGACATCACGGACTGTCATGCCAAAAAAGTGCAGGCCGCTTCTCGAGACATGCCGCACTTAACGATATCATACGCCGGTCCCTTGCCACCGTCAACGTGCCAAGTCTACTTGAGCCGACTGGCATTGCAAGAGACGATGGCAAGAGACCGGACGGTATGAGTTTGATTCCATGGAAGATGGGGCGGGTGCTAGTATGGGATGCAACCTGTTCAGACACGCTGGCCCCTTCCCATCTACATGGAACCAACAACAGAGCTGGTGCGGCCTGCGAAGCGGCTGAAAATACTAAAGCACGCAAATACAGGGGTCTAGGCCCTGAATATGATTTTGTGCCATTCGGTGTCGAGACCCTTGGTCCGTGGGGTCCTAGCGCTATAAGGCTTTTTAAGGAAATAGCAAAAAGGTTAGTCGACATCACAGGAGACCGAAGAGCTGGCAGCTACCTCGCACAAAGAATTAGCCTAGCTATTCAAAGGGGGAACGCTGCCAGTATCTTCGGAACCTTGCCTAAAGGGACTCCTTTTAATAATATATTTTAGATTAATTTATTTTAGGTTATGTTAAGTTTAGATTAATAATTATTACTTAAATCAAAATACATATATAAAAAAAAAAAAAATTAAAAAGTATTATATTTGAAACTGACATCGTTGGTATATACTATATGATACTGTAAAAACTCAACTTTGGTTGAAAACGTATGCGGTATGAGGAAAACGCAAAAGTTTTGGTGCAAACTCGGTACTGGTTACTAGCTAGCGTAACAGCAAATTACGCAGGTGAGTTGACTTTAGCAAAAGTTACAAATAAGATATTATTGCAACGTGTGTGTTAATTTAGGCACGACGGTGTTACTGTAAGCGATCGGAAAAAAGTTTACCTAGGTATACATATGTACATATTCATGCGTTTAAACTGAAAATCGTTTATATTACCTAAACAAGAGCAATACAAGAGTAAACATGGATGCTAAAACTTGAAAATGTTTTATTGTGTTTAGAAAACAAACAATAAACTTTGTTTTTGACCTTTTGCTAAAATGAAAAATAAAACATGGTTATTCAGGATACCTATAGATATAGGTATTTAATAATATTTTTTCATAGGTATACTACCAGATATTAAACTCGTATTCATAATGAAAAATATAGAATATTCAAAACCAGCAATCAATTTCATACGGTTCTTTGCAAGAAGTATCAGAACAGGAAAGATATTCTTTTTTCATAGCAACAGAATACGGCACTTGTCCAAATATATTTCCGCTGAAAATAAAAACATCGTATTTTTACAACGACATCTGACATCATGAGCTTTTGTTAATTGAATTCTAAAATCTATAACATGCTTTATATTTATAGGTAGAGCTTGTCTAAGCTAAAATGACACGCCTTCCATCTGGCATACGCACACGCACAGCCGTTAAAATATCGATACGACACATATTAAATCAATCTGGTCTTGCCATTCGTCCTCAGTTGCCGCATAGTGTCGCCGCACTCACACTATTATCAAGACAATAATTATGATCTCGTACATTTAAAACTGCTAATTAAGTAGTGGGGCGCGTCATATTAGTTTAGACAACTATACCTATAAACTTCAACGTTGTACTGTAGAGTACTAAATACTAATAGTCTCCATACGTTTTAAAGGAATTTAATTTAAAAATACTTTTCAACAATAGCTATATATCTTCATCACAGTAGGTATACTTACGGTGGGCCGTAGTTACAAACGTATAGGGTGCTGGTGACGTCCTTTATTTTAGTCTGCGAAATACCACAACCCACATAATTGGAATCCGCCCAAACCATCTGCAATTCAAAATACGTATGTTTCACAAAGTGACTTCCATTCCCTAAACTCAAACCTCTAAATCTCAATATTCCTGAGGGTAAATAGCCACCTAAATGGTATTTTCTTTTTGAATATTTATTATAAGCTAATAAGTTAATGTTATTTGTTACACACTAGAAGTTAGTTAGTAAGTAGAAGGCTTAAGAGACAGTTTACCTTTTTACCTACATCTGATCGCTATCCAGATAGCGCAAAAGATTAAAATGTTTTTTTATAGGTATCTATTGATAATTAATGATAATATATTATATGAACTTAGGGGGTTAATTGTTGTTACGAAATGATTTTGTATTTAGAATTTTATTTAAAAAATTAACACCTTTTGTTTAGGTTTGACGTATAATGACGTGTTGAATTAAAATATCTCCAACTGGCTGCACCGTCTTTCTTTAAAGTCCCATATAGTTTTTAACAATTGTAGTTCTATGAAGACTCTTAAATTCAAATAATCCAAAACGTAACAAATACTTACGTGAAAACCACATCAAAATCAGTTCAGTCAAACGCTAGATAATCGTGCACAAACATACATATAGGTCAAACTGAGAACCTCCTATTTTGAAGTCGGTAAGAATACTTATACTGTTTTATGTTTGCGGAACATTTTATGGAAGTTACCTGGGTGTAGTGTGATATAAGTTTGGTTGTGTTGAGTGAAAAGGGTCCAAAATTATAATCCAAGTGTTCGTTGAACCAAAAGTTCAAGGCATCGTCAATTTGGGGCACCACAACCACTTCCAAGTTCGATATGAAAGTGGATAAATACAAATTTTCTCCAGTTAACTGCCATCTTTTTGAATCTGCATAAATCATTATCACAGATTAATATAATATGTACTTCATTATTTAGTATATTATTTACCATAATTATTTGCGTAATTGAGTTTTGTTTGTAAAACTCCGTTACATAGTCGTATACCTACATCGTGTTAATGAATTAACTGAAAACTAGAAAGTAGTTTGCTCAGAATCAACCAGCGAATCGATCGCGCTATGTTTTAATACAGGTTATATTTTTCACTTTATTAGCCCATGTCTAAATTATTTATAATACCTACAATATTTGGCGCGTACGCCGCCCGCAACAAAAAAATTCGAACCGGCAGGTGCGGGCGAGATAAGTTCACCTTCAAACTAAAGTTGAATAACTTTTAAAGTATCTATTAATTTTTTCAATATAAAATATATATATATATATATATATTTCAATCATATTGTTGTTTATTTTTTTAAATGGGGTCAGGTTTTCAGGTAATTCATTAACACGTTGTATAAAGAAGCTTTATTTGGTTTAAATTAACTTACTTATACTTTTATCTGGATTATGGACTAATAAACCTTTTTCAGCCCACTGTGATGCCTTTTCAGCAAGTTCTTTGTCCCAAAGCTACAACATTTAGGTATTTTATATTAAAACAAGTAAGATAAAGCTTAATTTACCTTCAAGCAAATGACAAACCTACAAACAAACTACGTAGCAATTATACACATTACACATACCTACATGCACAGCAATAAACCTGGTTAGGTATAGATAACTAGCTGTTCCCCGCGGTTTCACCCTCGCAAATTTCGGAGTTCCCGTCGAAATTACAAGAAATTAAAAGTGTGACAACGTGTATGCAAAATTTCATGATGATCGATCGATTAGGATAGTTAAGATTTCACAGACAATTCTTTATAAAATACGTAAAGCATTATTTAGCAAAATAAAGCAAAATTATAACAACTTCTATAAACCAACCATGAGCATCATATTTGTAGCGGGAGGTTGATTCAACACCGACCCCTGTGCAACCCATTGCCGGCGGATATTGTGTCCCTCGACGAAGTTGCGGATTTGAGCACATGTCAGGTTCAACTCTATTTGAATCAGAATAAGAAAATCTTACATTGTGCCTTTGATTATAATGAATGTTCACGCTACATTTCCTAGAAAGTTTGCAAGTTTCAGTTTCTAAACCTAAAATTCGTAGCAAACGATTAATTTTCTCTCGCTTTTTAATTTTCTTTGACCAAGAATATTTATCTATTTATTTAGCTTGGGTTTGCAAATAATTATTTCGAGGAAAAAAATATAGGGTACTAACGGCCGCACTCAGAGTCGACTTTAATGATTACTTAATTAAGTATAGATGTTTAAAACAAAACTGATGCAATCAGAGACGTTCAGTAAATTAATGTTAATTGGCATTTAACGAGATGTAACTCAATTAATTAAATGCCAATTAACATTAATTTATTAAACTTGTCTGATTGCGGCAGTTTTGTTTTAAAAATGAAATGAAATGAAATAAACTTTATTTGTTACGACAACAGTTAATATATGAAATAACATAAACAAGCACAACCAGCGTGTCGCAACAAATAGGCAACCAGCTCAGCATAAGTCGGGAACCGGGGGGCCCGACGCTGATCTTCCGCTGGTGCCGCATGTGGCGTCACGGATGTGAGCGAAGAAAGAAAACTTAAATTATACTTTTATATTAATTTCATACTTAGGAATCTCGAACCATAATAGGCAATGACTGATGACAAAAATAAATCACAAAATATGTACATAAATTACATTATAATATTACATAGATTAAATAACTTTGTCGATATAATGTATGATAAAAGTGTATAATACCAAATAATAAAATCTATACTTAATTAAGTAATCATTAAAGTCGACTCTGAGTGCGGCCGTAAGTATTCCAAATTCGAATTTAATTTCACTATTAAGTAGCCGAAAAGGATCATTGGGCAGAATCGGCACTGAAGTTTAATCAACTTTGATTTTTTCATTCTGAGTAGCTAACCAAAATTAAGGATTTCATGATAATATTGTGTTGAAAAACTTACTTGTATTGTGTATGCATTTAATTAATATTAGGACGAAAATTAATGTAGCTGCAGTACTCTGTGTAAGCTTCATTGGTGTACTGGTATTAAAAGAATAAAATAAAAAAAATCAAATATTAAAACGAGCTACAATAGCAAATGCTTTCACAGTAATGAAAATCTATCAATAGTGCTTAATATATAAAGTACTAACCTTATTTATTATGGCTCATTATTTGATGAATACCTAATGATCCAACTGGACAAACATCACAATCATTTTAAATTTCAGAATACCTATGTGCCTAAGTAGGCAGTGCACTATGTAGTATGAATACAATACTGTTACTTATTATTCAGTCATAATAGACTTGTGTCGCACAAATATCGCAATTTTCGATGTTTTTCTATAATTTCATACTTCATCTATCATCTTTTGTCGTCTTTTAATATCATATGCTGAAACAAACTATACTTATCTACATATTAATGGCACAAGGTATGTAGGTATATTAGTGTTCGATAGGGTTTGCGCGTAACCGGAAGCAGGGGGTCCGTGAGCTTCCGACAGCTTCTTTCCGGTTGAAAGCACTTCCGGAGGCTAACAACATTTGCCCCAAACACATATTTCCGATTCATCAGATTTTAAACGCATATAGGTACTGTCTAGTGAATATGTCGTGGCCACATGCATTTCATGAATTTACAAGAAGTGTAATTTTTTCTGTCTGTTTGTACCGGCTAATCTCTGAAACGGCTGGATCGATTTTAAGGGGACTTTCACTGGCAGATAGCTGATGTTATAAGGAGTAACTTAGGGTACTTTTATTTCAAAAAAATAGTAGTTCCTGCGGGAATTCCGATACCCACGCGGGTGAAATCGTGGGGCACAGCTAGTTTTAAAATAATGTTAATAACTAGCTAGTTAATTTTGGAGATCCGGCGGGAATCCCGAGATAAAAATTACCTTATGTCCTTTTTTGTACCCCTGACAACGTAGGTATGCAAAATTTCATGATGATTGGTTGAGCCGTTAAGCCGTGAAAGCGTTTATAATATTAGTAGGGATTAGCAGGAATAATGCTTTGACATTATTACATGGCGACACCTGGACCTGGTACCAAATTAAACAGAGCATGTACTATGGGTTTTATAAATACTAATTTTATAAATATAGTTATCCAGTAGCCACTTCTCCCCGCATCCAGGGGGGTGACGTGAAGTGAATCCGTGCAATGGTTGTGTTCTCAGAGGGCCTCAGGCTATGCTATGCTCGTGACTTGGCTCGTTTTGTTTGTATACTGACTCCTAACAGGCATCCAATACCGAAGACCTACGAGATACCGCTCAATAACAATGTTGCGAAATGTATTACTTAAACGGTCTAATTAATCTGAGATTTAATTAAAATTACCGGCCATTCCCCTTGATTTCACCCGCGTTACTTTCAGTTTTGCCTCGGGAGCTCCGTATTATTCATAAAACGTTTCCAGAAGAAGTTTTGTAAAATATAGTAAAAACAACAACAAAATTCGTTGTGTTGTATAAAGATCTAAGCTTACACACAAACAGACCGACGCAAAGAGCAATTTTGATTGTTTCTGAATAGGTACTATGTATTTAAGAAGAGCTTAATCAAATACAAAATATGTCAATGACTCCCTAACGGTAGGCACCTACCTCAGAACAACCTACTATCTCGATACAAACTTTCACTATTAAATTTATAGAAATCCTTTTTCTGTGTTAGACTTTTATAATGAATACTAATTATTATTCCTGTATTTTTTCCCACGTAGAATTTCGACTCCAAACTATGAGTAAGTTATTATGCCTATATTAATTCTTCGGCAACCGAATTCTTGTACTTACTGTATAGACACTGTAGCTAAAATAAGTACGATGATTCTTTTGGTGCGTCGATGCAAATCGCGGTCGCGTCGTCGCGGTTTGTAGAGCGACTGTATAGAGCTTCTCCTATTTATGGCGTGAAGATAAATCGCGCTTGTATAAAACTTTTTCTTGTACGTAACAGCTCACATTTATTTTGTGAATGATTTAAGAGGTCGTATTGTGTATTGCAGTCTGTGGAAGAAGTGTAGCTCTTTTAATATTTTTCGACCTTTACATGTTTCATCGGAGTCCTTTGTGCCACTTTGAGCGCCGCTACGTATTTGAATAATATAATAAGTTAGTCCTGACTTATCTTTATGTAAACTGCCTGAAATATTATAATGACTGTTTATCTTTGTTTAACATGTATTGTACCTAAGCTTTGGAAATTCAGAAATTCTACGAACGAAAGTTTCTAACAACAGTTTATATAAACAGCTGCTTTAAAAAGGTTATTTATTTGATAATATTATAGCTATTGCCCGCAATCCGTTCGCGGTGGTATTTTGAAGTGGGCTAGCGCACTATCGCAGATAATATTAATAATGTTTGCACATTATGACTCAGCGCCACCTGGTTCCAAACTATAAGGAGAGTTATACTTTTTGAAAGAATCATGATAAATGCAAATATGTATTTATCACGTCTGCTCATATTCGGGAAGGTATCCTTACTAAATAAATGCGAAAGTTTATATGTATGGATGGATGTTTGTTACTCTTTCATGCAAAAACTACTGATTGGATTTAAATGAAACTTTACAATAATATAGCTTATACATCAGATTAACACATAGGGTACTTTTATCCCGGAATTCCCTCGGGAACTCTGAAATTAACGCGGGTGAAATTTAATTAATCATTGCATAGTACACGTTGTCAGGGGTACCTACAGAGAAGGACATAGGGTACCTTTATCCCGGAATTCCCGCCGGAACTCTGAAATTACTGCGGGTGAAACCGCGGGGCACAGCTAGTAATAGCATAATTATTCCATATAGGTAATCTATTATATTTATGTAATAATTAAATTACAATAGAAAACAATAACAATAGGTACATACTTAATTTATTAATATTGTCATAGTTTTAACGTGATTCGCGTTCAAGTTAGGTACGTGATACGATTTAAGGTTTTGATTTTCGGAATGTCACTGGAGACTAGATAAGTAAGTATATTAAAATGTTTCGAGCGTTAATATTCTGTAATACAGGGAGTAGGTTTTGTGTGGGGTTTAGATTAAGGTTATTTAAGCGCGAGCTTGGCGAAACCTGCAAGTCGTAAAGAAGCCACAAGAGACGATGAAACACGGGTGGGTATGTGGAGCTTAATTTTACTTTTCACTTAGATATAATGTAGACGATTTAATTTAGGACTGTATTTTGAATATTTAATTATTATTTTAAATTAAAAACAATATATTGTTTTGCTTTGCTACGTACGTTGCAGTTTTTCATTTAGTAGTAGTAGTAGTACCTAGTAGTTTTTCATTTTTCATTTAAATTTTTGGTAGAGGTTGGTACCTATATAATATAGGTAGGTACTTACATAAAGGTATATCTAGTAATAGATTTTCAAGATAAATAACCGAATAATTTACTTTATCACTTTGTCACTGCAACTTGTTGATATACCTACCTAACATATTTGTAAAATAAAAGTATAAATATAACTTTTTTCTAAATATATAGAAATTATGTATTCTAAACAGTCAGACTCAGAGTAAACTTAAATGATAATCATATTTTTTCCTGGACCCGGGGATCGAACCCGAGACACCTGTGTAGCACTTGGGTTCACCAACCGCTAGACCGGCGGTGCTTTTCATTTGGTTTTTATTATGAACTAAAGATTCAGACCGCACTCACGTCACAAACGAGGTTTGTGTTCTGCTAATGGCATGCCGCGCAACGCCGCGCTCGTTATCCATCAAGGGGATTACCTCCGAGCAGCCGTCTGTCGACGCTCGATCCTTATGGGATTTAGAGCCACTCCACCGTCTCCCTCCTCGACCTTTGTGTCCCGTTCAGCTATTGTCTCTAAAAGGATTCACATCGGCCCACACTTTTTAAGGTTGTGTAGACTGTAGTTGAATGGCAAAAACTGAACCTTTATTTTCTTCATGTCCGTCTATATTTGAGGTATTTCGTAGTTTATCTAAGATGTTTGCAAGAAAGGTGCATTCTACGAATATGCAGTGGTATTTAATTGTGCTAATACTAACAAATAAATAACGAGCAGCCCTCCATACCTAGCTAAACTACCTGATCCCTATGGTTTCACTTGGATTAATTTTGGAGTTCCCATGAAAATTTTAGAATTTAAGTACTCTATGACAGTCAAGGGTACGGTATAGCTTTCTATAAGAGAAATAGTTTTTAAAATCGGTTTATGAAGGTGTTTTTGAGTTTATACATTTCAAACAAACATACAAACAATTAAATCATTTATTTATATAATATTAGCATAGATACCTTTATCTATACTGCCTGGACTAATATTATAAAGAGATGGAAAAGTAAACATTCATTAGGGTAGCTCTTGAAAATTGGCTTGCATCAGATATTATGTCGTATAGGTTTTGGAATACCTACGAATATCTTCATCATTGTTCATCATCATCTTCAACTTTGAGTTTTAAAGGTGAGCATTCTTACCCACTACGGTAGGTGCAACTACTCACTTTTCATGGTCTGACACCCAGAACAAAAAACTTATATAAGGTATTGACATATTTTGTACAAATATCAACACAATCAGGTCGTGTGTCTCAAATCAAACCAATCTAACTCGTAGCTATGACCAGTGGCTCCTGGTCGGAGGCCATTCAGAGGCGGTCATTTTTGGAATGGATATAATAGGTTAGGGAAAAAAAACGAAAATCGATTGGGTATAATAGTATCTTATGTATAAGGGGTAAGTAAACTCTTTAAATTTCTCATTTTTAACTTTCCCTGCAAGATACAAAGAATACCACTTATATTAATGATGTTCCAATCAAGAACTTAATTAACCAAATATTTGGTTTAATATTTGGTCACAATTACACATATTGTCATATTGGTTATAATAATTGAACTTCTACCATGACATTTCACTGTATGTAAATTTTAAATACTCACAGTACCTAATAATATTTTAAACTAATTCTATCTATAATTGGTTAAAATTTTATTGCAACAGTAAATCCTATAACTACATTGATAATAATAATAGTTCACTTAAACTGATTTTGCAGTAAAACTTTGGCTTCTTAAAGTAGATTATATTACCTACTCTGAAATGTTCTCAACACAATATAATCTGAACTATGAAAGGGTAAGATCTACTGCCAAATAAACTATTGTAGTTAATTTATTTTAGAGACATTTCTCATATAAAAAAAAAATGTTCGATTAAAAAGTAGCCCTGATTATGTCTAAAATCACTATTTTTCATATCTATTATAATTTATAATATAAATAAATTTGATTAGATTTATCATTAGATACAATTAAGTGTGATAATTTTTCAGTCGCATTCAAGTAAGAGCTAAATTATAATAATAATTTATAAACTAGGTATAATAACTTACACACACTATGTACACCCGCTGACTTAAGAAAACAGAAAAAAGTCACGACTCGCGATGCACTTTGATTTAAGCACATTTAATAGTTATTGATCATACTTTATTTCTCCATTCGTAAATTAAATATCTTAAAATTATTGATCTCTTTTAGCTAAGTTTCCTTTCATAATTTCAAGGGATACTGATAGAAGTATATTCAAAAGTAGTTAAGATATATAAGAAAATTTCTTTCAAAATTGCATAAACAATTCTACACATAACTATATAAAATTTATTATTACAATATTTCAATAATTTTATTTACGATCATTAACAGTTTTTTTCATACGATAGTAATAGTTTAAATGTTTGCAATATCAGCCAAAATAGAGTAACGTTCGAAAGTTTTTATATTAACAATCAATAAGTACCATCGAAAATTTTATGGCATGTCAATCTAGATCTAGTATATACAGGTTGTTACAGAAAGGTGTAGTCATATTTCAAGATTGTGATCTAGTAATTTTTTACAATATGTTGACCGTGATATTTAAACCAAAAACCTAACTTTATAAATACACAAATAAAAGAAAAAATATTTTTAACGACTACTTCCGCAACAAAACAAACATGCCACATCTGTAGGTAGGTCATAAATCGGTTACAGGTGACGGATTCAAGATAGTTTAGTGCAATTTATCACCGTTTAGGTTTTTTTACAGACAAGTTAATAAAGAGAAATCTTGCTTTTATTTTGCTCACTTACTAGCTTGCTTTATTTCATCGTACTGGTTCCATTACTTATGTCGAATCATTGCAGATGATAACGTGAACACAATCGTCAAATATGACTACATCTTTCTGTAGCAACCTGTATTATAAATATTAAATTTATCTTTAAATATGAATACAATACTATGGAATGTAAAGATAATTAAATAAGTGTACATAATACATAATCAATAATATGATAGTTTTGAGGACTTTTGGATGTCAATTTTTTTCTTTTTTAAATTAAGTAAATACTCCCAAAAAAGGCACACTGGATTAAGCTTAGATAGAGAAAACAAATGTCTATCTAGATCGATAGGAGTTGCAATTTCGTTTAATTTATGTATCGTAAATAGTATATTTCATTACAAGTGCGGAAAGGCTGTCATTGCAAAGAGTTCCGACAAATGTCGACCCGAGCCGAGGCGCAGCCGAAGGTGAGGGTTGACAGTCGGAACTCTTTGCAATGACGGTTCCGCACGTGTACTGAACAACTATTTTTAATACAGTTGCGAAAAAAATGAAGAAACTTAGTAAAATAATAAAAACACAAACTCAACTAAGTTCCAACTGTGATCAAGAGATGGCGCTAGTCGTATTAGTAATACGAAACCTACGTTGCGCAATACAAAAAGTGTGTCAAAGTCGTTTCGCCATTTTTGACAGTTGGGAAAGAGAACGCACGAGTTCGGAAAAGGTAAAGAAAAAGCTCGAGTATGTAATAGCCCACTTCCCGAACGCTATACGTCCCTGCAATATGCCACTTTTTGAGCAACTGTATTAAAAAAATATTATAATATTGTAGATTCGGTTAGCTTTGTACGAGCTTATAGGTACTGTTAAGCGAAGAATCGATTGAGCAGGCACCTCACTAATTCGTATTCGTGTTGTGGGTCCCATCCCTATCTGCCAGTGTCATGTGGAATCCCTACTCCCTACCGGCGCGTGCTCAGTAATTTTATTGTGTCTGTAAAAACTTCATATTGTAATAAATCCATAATAAGGAGACTTTTGTGTGTTTAATAAATTTCAGAAGTGCGATTATACTCACGACTACAAAACATAATTATATTCTATACTATCAATCAAATAAAAACGTATAATACCTAGTGCACGGAATGGCCGAACGCTAACTAACATTTGCGGTTGAAATATTAACACATCCCTGTGTTATTTGAAAAAAAAAAGGATTATTTTCATTGTTTGTGTGTGTTATTGTGTGTATGTGGCGTAGGTATAATACGTCTATTGTTTTAATTATAAGTTATAACTTTCTGATAAAAAGTGTTTAAAAAAAAAAAAAAAAAAAAACTGACAGTAACATACAGTTGTTGAAGATTCCTGTGACCAGGTCAAGGTCACAACAGGCCTTGGGGGATTATTCCTTAGGTTCTGGAATGTGCTGTGCATGATCTCATACATCTTCTCTGTTTTCAAATGTGTTTCAACAAACTGGTGAGCTGTACCTTTTCTAGTTGTTGTAAATTGGAACTTTACCATCCTTGATCCTTGGGAACTGAATTTTAATGGTGTGTGAACTGTCACTAGTGTAAATATAGACTTGTTAATGACAATATTTGTGTGTATGTGTGTATATCCAATATTTCATGAACAATTTTGGTTTTGTTACTGAACCTTCTTTTGTTCTTTTATTATTTGTGGACTTGTATAAGTGGATTTGTATATTACAGAACTTTTAATCTGATTTGAATATTTCATAATTGTGTATACTTAAACTGTGTACTTACTTTATAATCAGGACTGTGAATTTTAATACTTTATTATGGGTCGGTCAAAACATAAGAAGCGGTCTCATAGTAGCTCTAGCTCATCTTCTTCCTCTGAATGTGCAAGGAAGAAGTTTAAGAAGGATCTAAAGGATAGGGATAGACGTATAAATGCTTTAGAAGAGGTAATAAACGAATTAAGGAAGAAAAATAATTATCACACCGAGCAAACAACACCACCACATTTGGCATCTGCTTCTGGTAATGTTGTGCGTTATGTTGGACGTAATGACTTTATACCAGAATTCAATCCACAGACTTCATCTGTGTCTGTAGAACATTGGATTCGGAATTTGGAGAGTACAGCAAAAATGCATGGTTGGGATGAGCGTACACTCATTTGTAATTGCACATCAAAGTTGAGTGGGTATGCTAAAGGTTGGTATGAACAGCAAGCTTCTTATGAGATCACCTGGACTGAGTGGAAAGAGAAGCTTATAAAAGCATTTCCATTCACCAAAAATAAGTTATCGCAGATAAGAGAATTAGTGAACAAAGTTAGATTAGCAAGCGAAGACCCAATAGGATTTTATTATCATAAACTGGGCATTGGCATGTCATGTCAATTGAGTGACGAAGTCATCACTGAGGCTGTCATTGGCACTCTTGGTGATAAACTGTTAGAAATTGGTGCAAAGTCAGCCGGATGCCAGGATACAAGTTCTCTGCTCCGATATTTGGCTAGTATCAACACATCAGATACTGCTGTGGAACAAGATAAGCCAGCTACAACTTTAAAGAGGGAGAGTTCTAATAGGAATATGAAATGTTTCTCATGTGGAAAACTGGGCCATAAAGCAGACAGGTGCCGGAAAAGTAGAGATAAATTACCTAAAACTAAAGAAAACAAGAAATGTTCATTTTGTGACAGAGTTGGTCACATAGAATCAGAATGCTATAAAAAGAAAAACCGGAATAAACATTGCACATTCTGTAATATTGATGGACATAATATAGAGGAGTGTAGGAAAAATTCTAAGACGGGCCCGCAGAACAGACTAGTGAGGAAAATAAAAACTGTATGCAGCGAATCCTCTGATAAAAAATATTTTAAAAATGTACTTATTAATGGTATTTCTGCTAACGCTTACCTGGATTTCGGCAGCTCTTGTAACACCATGACCCGAAGTTTTTATGAGAACCAGGACTTATCACTAACACCTAATGATGATGTTGTCATAAAAGGGTATGGTGATGCATTGATCACGCCACTAGGATCCGTCACAGCTTCTCTTGTGGTGGATGGTGTTGAAAAGGAAAACCATTTCTATATTGTCCCTGACAAGATTCAAAATGTGGATGTCTTAATAGGACAGACATTCACAGAATCGCCAAATCTGGTTGTTGTAAAAACCCCAACTGAATTAAACATCTATGAAAACGAAATAGCTTTTCAATTTACCAAATTATGTGACACCCTTCAAAAAATCCGCCTGTATCCTCAGACAGATATGGCCATTATCCCTGGAATAAATAAAGTCCCAGTGCGATTAGACCCTGTTGTCAGTGGGCTAATGAACATCAAACAAAGTGAACAACGGAAACCACTCTGTGAAAAAGATATTCTCGATAATAATGTTGAGTCAGTCGATGGTCACACCATTATAAGGTTAATTAATAAGACTAATACAATCTTACAACTAAAAGAAGATGACTGTATTGCAAGAGCAGCTTTACTAAACCGAAACCCGGAAATAGAAAACGAAATAAGGATGGGTCAACATTTAGATGAAAATGAAAAGACTTGTTTAAATCATCTATTGAGTAAATATGACCATTGCTTTTCTGGGAATGGCATGGAACTTGGCAGCTGTAGTGTAGAAATGAATATAAAATTAACAGAAGACAAGGTGATTAATTACAAACCTTACAGAATGTCATTTCACGAGAGAGATATCGTAAGAAGTATTGTAGAAGAGCTTCTTAAGGCTGGTATTATTGAAACATCTAAATCTCCTTTTGCTAGCCCAGTTGTATTAGTGAAGAAGAAAGATGGTGGAAACAGGTTATGTGTGGATTACAGAGCACTCAATAAAATTACAGAGAAGGAGCGCTATCCCTTACCAGTAATACAGGACTTGCTAGACAGACTGGTGGGGCAGTCAGTATTCTGCTGTTTGGATTTGGCTAACGGGTACCACCAAATCAAGATTGCTGAAAACTCTAGACCTCTTACAGGGTTTGTGACGCCTGATGGCCACTATCAGTACAGGATGATGAGTTTTGGACTTTGTAACGCTCCCGCAGTATTCCAACGAGCTATGAATGAAATACTGGAACCAGTAATTCACTCTTGTGCTGAAGTTTACATTGATGATGTCATCCTATGGGGAAAAAACACAGAAGAGTGTCTCGCTAACCTTGACACGGTGCTGAGCTTGGTTGGGAAGGCAGGCGTTAAATTGAAGAAAAGTAAGTGTTCATTCCTTACTGAAAGCGTTGAATATTTAGGCCATTTAATTTCAAATGGGGAAATTAGGCCCTCAACCCATAAGATAACGGCCGTATCGAATTTTAAAACACCAACAAATGTTCACGAATTGCGTCAGTTTCTTGGTCTTGCGAGTTATTTCCGCAAGTTCATAAAGGGGTTTGCGACCATCGCCCGACCGCTTACCTCACTTACTAAAAAGACAGCTGAATGGCATTGGGGGCCTCAACAAGAACGAGCTGCACAAACCTTAAAGGACGTACTCACCCAAGATCCTGTCCTCGTAATTTACCATCCAGATAGAGAGACTCAAGTTCACACAGACGCATCGAAGGTTGGACTCGGTGCGGTTCTTCTTCAAAACCAACCAAATGGCGATGTGTCAGTTGTCGCTTATGCAAGTAGGCAGACTACAGCCGCAGAAGGGAAATACCACAGTTTTGAACTAGAGGCGCTGGCCGTGGTATTTGCAATTCAGCGATTCAAGGTATACCTTTCCGGCATCAAGTTTCGAGTTCTAACTGATTGTTCAGCATTACGCATGGCTTGGCTGAAGAGGGATTTGTCTCCACGGATTGCTCGGTGGTGGCTCGATCTACAGGAGTATGATTTTGAGGTAGAGCATCGACCGGGGACTACCATGTCGCATGTCGACGCCCTTAGCAGAAACCCTGTATTAGTACAGCATATAGAAGAGAAGGATTTAATTAATGCATTACAAGAAGGAGATGAAGAAATTCAATCGTTGATTCTGAATTTGAAACTGGAACAAGAAGCGGATAAGAAAAAGAAAGATGGTCTGGCAAAGGTTTTTAACGTTATTGATGGGAAACTGTGCCGATTAGTGGAAAATGATTATAAGCCTGTCTTGCCTAAAAGTGCAAGGTTTCACATCTTAAAGATCTACCACGACGACAATGGTCATTTAGGATCTGAAAAGTGTCTGGAAGCCATACAAGCTAAGTACTGGTTCCCTAAAATGAGGAAAACCGTCGAAAAGTATGTGGCCAGTTGCATCGGGTGTCAGTTCACTAAGAAGCCTACTGGTAAACAACCCGGACTCCTTCATCCAATTCCAAAGGTGGCCACACCATTCCACACCGTGCATGTGGATCACTTGGGACCGTTTTGTAAAAGCAATGGAAAGGCTTATATTTTTGCCGCCGTGGATGGCTTCACTAAATTTGTATGGTTAGAGGCAGTCGCTAGTACCAACGCAAAGGGGGTTATCGCTGCATTGACTAGGTTCAGTCAAGTTTTCGGCTACCCAGAACGTATTATCAGTGACAGAGGCACTGCCTTCACCGGCAAGGAATTTCAACGATATTGTGAAGGTCATGGTATCAAACATGTTCTTAATGCTGTGGCTTCCCCACGTGCCAATGGACAGGTTGAACGTCTAAATCGAACGATCCTTAACTCATTGACCGCTCACATGGGCGAGGAGCAGAAGGGCTGGGATGCGTACCTGCCGAAAGTGCAACTGGGAATAAATTCGTCAGTCAGTCAGGGAACAGGCAAGTCGCCCTTAGAATTGTTGTGTGGTTTAAGGCCCCGGTTAGCCAAAGATTTACGAGGGGCAGTTCACAGCGGAAATATTGAAGTTTTGCGAGATGAGGCGACACAAACGATCGAAGCAAGGGCCGTAAAAATGAAGACACGTTATGACAAAGGCCGGCGTCCTGGTCCATTAATATCAGTTGGTCAGCTTGTGATGGTTGAGCGGAAAATCTTAAGACCTGGTCTGTCAAGTGGAAAATTAGTGGCGAGATATGCCGGGCCTTACAAGGTAACGGCTGTTTTACCGAATGATCGTTATGAGGTGACATCACCTGCTAAGGGCAAGCGATCGTATAAAAATATCGTTGCTCTTGATAAGTTAAAGGTTTGGCGCCCCAGATGCGGGAGTACTTCATCAGGCGAAGATTAATTGCCCAAATTTCGCTCTCATTTCACAAAGCGAATTACACGCTTGCCTATGGGGCCTACATAGCATTTGGTTGTGCTTGCTTGCGGAGCCACACAGCACTAATAGATTATTAATTACTCCGTGTAAACCTACGCTTGCCTTCGGGGCCTACATAGCGTTTATAAAGTGCTTGCTTCCGGAGCCTTCAGCACTATAGTAACCACGATCTTACGCTTGCCTTCGGGGCCTACATAGCGTTTATAAAGTGCTTGCTTCCGGAGCCTTCAGCACTATAGTAACCACGATCTTACGCTTGCCTTCGGGGCCTACATAGCGTTT
The DNA here is from genome assembly GCA_907165275.2 of Zygaena filipendulae. NCBI lineage: Eukaryota > Metazoa > Arthropoda > Insecta > Lepidoptera > Zygaenidae > Zygaena > Zygaena filipendulae. The sequence continues at coordinate 6,882,852 of OU015657.1, forward strand.
ATAAAGTGCTTGCTTCCGGAGCCTTCAGCACTATAGTAACCACGATCTTACGCTTGCCTTCGGGGCCTACACAGCGTTTATAAAGTACTTGCTTCCGGAGCCTCCAGTACTGTAGTATGATCTTACGCTTGCTTCCGGAGCCTACGAAGCGCATGATCCTGTTCTATGAACGCTGCCTAAGGAGCCCCATCACCTTGTTAGTGTTTGCCTTTGGGGCCTAAAGGACATTCTACTGCCTGAAGATATGCGCCTCTAAAGAAGAAAAGGAGCCGGGTGTGCGTGGGCATCTACATCGCGCCCCGTGGACCATTCTCTCCTTCGGAGGCCGAAGGAAAGCAGGATGGCCGAACTGTTAAGCGAAGAATCGATTGAGCAGGCACCTCACTAATTCGTATTCGTGTTGTGGGTCCCATCCCTATCTGCCAGTGTCATGTGGAATCCCTACTCCCTACCGGCGCGTGCTCAGTAATTTTATTGTGTCTGTAAAAACTTCATATTGTAATAAATCCATAATAAGGAGACTTTTGTGTGTTTAATAGTACGAACTACTTGCTAGTTCATACTATACAGAATTATTTTTAATTAAGCAGTACCTATGTTTACCCTGGTATTTAATAGATAATCTAGTAAAAATATGTAAATTTGTTCTTGTCATTTCTCAAATTATGTAAATACTAAATGATACCTACTTATCATCAGTGTTTAAAATTTTACGCTCTAATATTTAAAACAATAAACTGAAATGTTTTGGCAGTGTTACAGTGTGTGTGACGCATAAACTGATCCGTAATTTAAAAAGGTTGATTTCTTTTCTTTCAAAGTTAAATTATATTTACGGAACTAAAATACCTTCTCTCGGTAACTTATGCATGCAATCGTTTATCAGATACTAATACGAAATTGACTTTGCTTAGGTATTATAATCATCAAACATTTTCTCACTCGGCTGAAAATATAGTATATTTCATTATAAGTGCGGAAAGGCTGTCATTGCAAAGAGTTCCGACACATGTCTACCCGAGCCGAGGCGCAGCCGAAGGTGAGGGTTGACAGTCGGAACTCTTTGCAATGACGGTTCCGCACGTGTACTGAACAACTATTTTTAATACAGTTGCGAAAAAATTAAGCAATTTAATAAAATATCAAAAACACAATAAACTCAACTAAGTTCCAACTGTGATCAAGAGATGGCGCTAGTCGTATTACTTACGTTTCGCAATGCAAAAAGTGTGTCAAAGTCGTGTCGCCATTTTTGACAGTTGGCAAAGAGAACGCACGAGTTCGGGAAAGGTAAACAAAAAGCTCGAGTATGTAATAGCCCATATCCCGAACGCTAAACGTCCCTGCAATACGCCACTTTTTGAGCAACTGTATTAAAAAATTAATTTCGATAACCCCTCCGTACTAACCTAATATTTATTTATAATCTCACCGTAGACTTGGTCTCGGAAAAAACCAAATTATAAAATATACACACTTATTTTAATAATGACACGAATCGATATAGGTAACTCAATTCTCCAGGAATCTGGCGAAAACAAATGAGATTAACAGTAGGAAAGTAGTGTGGGCGACTCGCAGCCGATCCGCGGTGCCTGTGGCTCGGATGTCGCTCTCCAGCACGAACGGCTCGTCGATGACGTGGATGATGCCGTTCGTGCACTCCACGTCGGGCCTGAACACGTGGATCCAGCGCCCGTTCCATTCCACGTAATAATCTAATAACAATAAGACAAGATAAACTTTACCGGTGCTGCCTGCTACGCCGAGTGTCGGTTCGATCCCCGCATCAGTGGTACAGTAGAGCACGACCTTTTTCACTCTTGTCTCTCGATATCGGCCTAATGTCAAAGGCCAAAGCGCATTTTTGTATAGAAAATGAACAACGCTGAATAGATGGCATTGTTCATTTTCCATACTTAAATACACTCTACTGTTTATTAATATGTACTTTTCATAGTCATATTATTATGGTTTTACAAAAAAATATATAAGTACTAGCTGTCCCCCGCGATTTCATCCGCGGTAATTTCGGAGTTCCCGCGGAGGTTGCGGGAAAAAAGTACTCTATGTCCTTCAGTTCCCGAGGGAATTCCGGGATAAAAACTATCCTATCTTTTAAGTTGGACCATATTATAAATGGTTACAAAATTTTATCAAAATCCGTTCAGTAGTTTCGGAGTCCATCGCGGACAAACAACGTGACACGTGATTTATATATATTACTAGCTGTCCCCCGCGATTTCATCCGCGGTAATTTCGGAGTTCCCGCGGAGGTTGCGGAAAAAAGTACACTATGTCCTTCAGTTCCCGAGGGAATTCCGGGATAAAAACTATCCTATCTTTTAAGTTGGACCATATTATAAATGGTTGCAAAATTTTATCAAAATCCGTTCAGTAGTTTCGGAGTCCATCGCGGACAAACAACGTGACACGTGATTTATATATATTAGATTACTAGCTGTCCCCCGCGATTTCATCCGCGGTAATTTCGGAGTCGGTGTTCCCGCGGGAATTCCGGGATAAAAACTATCCTATCTTTTAAGTTGGACCATATTATAAACGGTTTCAAAATTGTATCAAAATCCGTTCAGTAGTTTCGGAGTCCATCGCGGACAAACAACGTGACACGTGATTTATATATATTAGACTAGCTGTCCCCCGCGATTTCATCCGCGGTAATTTCGGAGTTCCCGCGGGAATTTCGGGAAAAGTACTCTACGTCCTTGGAGTTCCCGCGGGAATTCCGGGATAAAAACTATCCTATCTTTTAAGTTGGACCATTTTATGAATGGTTACAAAATTTTATCAAAATCCGTTCAGTAGTTTCGGAGTCCATCGCGGACAAACAACGTGACATGTGATTTATATATATTAGATTACTTAGACTAGCTGTCCCCCGCGATTTCATCCGCGGTAATTTCGGAGTTCCCGCGGAGGTTGCGGGAAAAAAGTACTCTATATCCTTCAGTTCCCGGGGGAATTCCGGGATAAAAACTATCCTATCTTTTAAGTTGGACCATATTATAAATGATTGCAAAATTTTATCAAAATCCGTTCAGTAGTTTCGGAGTCCATCGCGGACAAACAACGTGACACGTGATTTATATATATTAGATTATATTTGTCTAATAGGTACCCATAGTACAAGCTTTGCTTATAGTTTGGGACCAGGTAGTGCTGTATGATAATGTGCAAGTATTATTATTACTATTTAATGGACTAACAGCCGCACTCAGAGTCGACTTTAATGATTACTTAGTTAAGTATAGATTTTTAAAACAAAACTGCCGCAATCAGAGACTTTCGGTAAATTAATGTTAGTTGGCATTTAATGAGATATAACTTAATTAGTTAAATGCCAATTAACATTAATTTATTAAACTTGTATGATTGCGGCAGTTTTGTTTTAAAAATCTATACTTAACTAAGTAATCATTAAAGTCGACTCTGAGTGCGGCGGTAAGGTTAAAGTTTTCGATTTTTAAGCCAAATTCCGAACGCGCATACGGTGGTAGGTACTTAGGTCTCGCGTACATTACCAAAATGTGATCCTGAGACCTTCGCTGAGTCCCCAGACGATGACTTCTTTCCGTAGGTAATGGGAAATTTATGTTAGATATCTGCCTAATACCATACATAATTATAAACAACAGTAACTAGCTCTTCACCCGCGTCAATATCAGAGTAGCATGTCAGGGTAGAAGTACTCTACCTATTTCCTTTTTCTCTACCCCTGAAAATGTCTGTACAAAATTTAGTGACGATTGGTTAGGTATAGTTAGGGCGTGGAATCGTAAAAAATAAACTCTCATTCGCATTAGGATCATAAAAAAGCAGAATAAGCTTACTCTTATCCGATTCTTTGACGCGCAGCTTGAGTGGGTCGCGCGAAGTCGGCAGGACAAACGGATGGGTTTCATTTGCGAGCAACTTCAGATCGGATACGGTGTAAGAGCGGCCCGATCGGATGACGTGCCTCTCCAATATTTGCTTTGTCTGAAATAATTAAACAATTATAGGACCTACCATAGCGACGACTGAAAGGCAATTTGATCTAAGTGACACTAAATGAAAGTTGACAGCGAATTTACGTCGTAGTTTCGGAAAAAATAAAATAATAAACTACTGAGTAAATTTCAGTACCTACCTACAGTTAATACAGTATTTTTATAAGTAAATTGAGCGGTTTTTTATGTTATTTTTATTCCAAAATATTGTATACTAGCTGTGCCCCACGGTTTCACCCACGGTAATTTCGGAGTTCCCGCGGGAATTCCGGGATAAAAAGTACCCTATGTCCTTCTCTGTACCCCTGACAACGTGAATACCAAATTTCATCCAAATCCGTTCAGCAGTTTTTGCGTGATTGAGTAAACGTATGCGAGGATAAGAGCTCGAAAGCGCATTTTCATCCGACTTGCTTCAAATTTATCGTCACTGCTCAGCTCCTATGTGTCTTAGCGTTATGTTATATAGCCTATAACCTGCCCAGGAGAATGGACTACAATCGTACCAAGTTTGGTTAAAACCCGTTCAGTAGTTTTTGACCCATGCGTGTACATACAGACAGACAGACAGACAAAAAATTTACTGATTGCATTTTGGCATCATCATCATCGATCACCATTCATCCTCCAATATTAATTTTGAATATATATTTAATGTACAGAATTGACCTCTCTACAGTTTTATTATAAGTATAGATTTAACTTAGTAGGTATCACAAAAAATTTCGCTAAGGTCAGTTGACCTTTCAACCATCGATATCATGATTGATTGATTGAGGTTATTCCAACTCGCGTAAAACTTACGTAGTAGCCGAAGTCTTCTCTAAACAAAGCCTTAAAAGCAGAAGGGTGTCGGAGCTGGAACTTGAGCCAGGCGTGATCGCGAGGAACGAAGTACGTGTACCGGTGCTCCATATCATTCAACTGGTGATTGAACATTTGGCGCTTGCCGAGGTTGTATGTGATACTGCAATAAAATAAATGATTTCATTATACATACCTACCATAATGGATCTAAATGACCAAAATTGATTAGATAGTTTTGTTTTTAAAAATTAAAGAAAAGATTAGCGAACAACGAGACTTCCACAAGAGTGTATCTCTATTCGATTGCAATGTTAATACCTTTATTTTTTACTAGCTGTTCCTCGCGGTTTCACCTGTGGTAATTTTAGAGTTACCGCGGGAATTCCGGGATAAAAAGTACCCTATGTCCTTCTCTGTATCCCTGACAATGTGCATACAAAATTTCATAATGATCGGTTGCACCGTTAAGGGGTGAAAGAGTTACAAACAAACAAACAAACTAAAACTTAACACTAGTCATTCAATATAAGAAATACTGTCAATTATGTATCCCTAAACATTCTCACTAACAATAAGTAATCAAGTGAAATCAAGTAACCTTACCTATACCTTATAGAGCTATAAACAAATAAAAAAGAAACCTCAGATAGCAAAATAGAAGAGAAGATGTTGATTAACCGCCGCACTCAGAGTCGACTTTAATGATTACTTAGTTAAGTATAGATTTTTAAAACAAAACTGCCGCAATCAGACAAGTTTAATAAATTAATGTTAATTGGCATTTACTAATTAAGTTACATCTTGTTAAATGCCAATTAACATTAACTTATTAAACTTGTCTGATTGCGGCAGTTTTGTTTTAAAAATCTATACTTAACTAAGTAATCATTATAGTCGACTCTGAGTGCGGCCGTATGTGTAATAATATATTTACTTGAGCATAGGGTCAGTTTTTAATTTGTCAAAAACTGTTGTGTACGGAACTCCCAGTACTCTGTCTATGATGTGCACGAAGCCGTTGGTCGCAGCTATATTCGGCAGAGTGACGGACGCGTTCACTCCTCCACCTTCTACAGTCAAGGTCTGGTTGTTTCCTTTCGTCAGCACATTAAAATAGAGATATTTGCGAGGCGACGCCGTCGGGGCTTGATATATCTAAAAGAAAACACACAGCCTAGTATTACAACAATCATTGTACACAGACATCATATAACGAACACAGAATTCATTCACAACAACTACTGGAATGACACCTATATAGATGTAGTAGATATCTATATAACATCTACGCTAGATAAATCTGAAATAGCTTTTCGTGGTTAATGTTTTTGCTCGAATATATGAGTTTGGGAGGCACTGAAGTACAGCATTACTAATATTAAAGGAGATAAAAGTTGTTTTCAAAGCTTGTAAGCCCTGAGGATTAGCTACGGAGTAAACTGGATCTACATTATAATGAACATACTCATGACGTCCCAGACGTAACTTTGAAGGTTACAAGTCATACTATTATAAAAATAGATAACTCTACATTAATATTAGTAATGTTTTTAATTGATGATGATTAGATTTGTTGTCACGACATCCTTGATGCTGAGCAGGCGACAGGAGGGTCCATTCATGCCATGCGCAAATGATTTTAAGTTACACTAAAAGGTCTGTAAGTATATGGCAGTACTGGAAACAATGAGAGGACATAGTTCAATACAATATACATGACACCGTTTAATAAAAACATCAGTCAACGTACATTTCCTGGGAGCTAGTCCAGAAAGCAGCATCGTAACCAGAAATAATATTATCGAGAACAATAATAAAATTAAAAGATTTCGTTCGTTTAGATTGTAACATTATACGTAGGTATAACATAATTCTTACTAAAACAAATTTAAAAACTATTGAATGTAACTATAGACATAAAATTGAGTTAAGAGTTCTTATTTTTCTTTTTTAAGTTAAATTCGCTCATATACATATTTTTTCTTTTCTATATATTGTTTTATTTGCTTTTGGTGCGAAAAAGAATACGTATACCTAATGAATGAAAGAATGTCGAATGTGCGATATATTTTGGATTTAGAAAATGACTGACAAAAGGGCAAACGCCGACGCAAATTCTGATAGTCACTACACAAAAGTATACTTTTGTTAAATATTCGTGTTAGAAACATAATTATTGTCGTTAGGGATACTAATTTTCCTAGCTATAGGTACCTACCGATTGTATGAAACGAAATTTCAAATTTGGACACGTTCCTGAAAAGTTATATAGCGACCCGGAATGACGCAAATGGACATGCTTCTCCATGAATTAAGAGATCCAAGGCTCTACTCCTGGAGGTGGGGGAACTTTATGTGGTGGATACAGAGTTCCACTTTCCAAAGGATTAGTTCGAGATCTAGTAGATCTGCATGTGTTGTGAAATATTATTATTATTGTTCGAGTGAATACCTTCAAAAACATGTTCACCTTACTTAAAGGTATATTATAATAATAATTATGGCACGTGTAAATTATTATACAATTTTCCAACTCGCAGTGTAGATTTATTCCCTATATATCTCTATAAATAGGCATCTACAAAGTAATGTCTCACAAATAAGTATTTAAGAAAATATAATATGATATAAAGCAAACATATTTACCTGGTTCATGTTATTATGAATAATGGCATCCATTGACAACCTCTCACGCACCAAATGTAAATTTAATATATCCTTGAGCCTCTGATGGTTTCTGAGAATAAAAATAAGTGCTTATTTGTAATTCTGGATGAATTTTCAAGTTCATTGAAGCGGAATATCAAAGCGAGAATTTAATTTCTGAATGTTACAGAGGTAAGAGTGGTAGGGCCTTGTTAATTAATTTCCAGTACCTACCTAACTTATTTCTTATTAATATTGGATAGGGAATGGGGGGATGTACCGTGATCGAGATCTCGAATGGTCTTTATTTAAGACTTTGTGTAGTAAGTCTTTATGTAGGTACTAACTTCAAGATTCCCTGAGGATTTATTTTTTGAACTGGCAGAAGAAACCTAAGTCTGGGCAGTAGATTCCCTGTGAAGCATGCACAAACAGCCCCGTTAACATTTTATTATATTACTAGTCTGCAGCTGTTCACACTCCACCCCTCCAGTTTAAAAAGACCGAGTAAGTCGTATATATTTTTGTATACCTACGTTAGCACGTATACGAATAGGTATACGTGCTTTTGTGGTATCACCTAAGATACCCCGATCCACGCACATTGGTGTTGCGCTTTAAATGTAAACATAATTTTAAATAGAATTCTCTGCACATAGTTTAATACACTCTATGTACTTCAGCCGTCACATACCCGTCCACCCTGTAGTGTACATAGCATAGTTTCCCTGGTTTCGACGATACAAGTTAATAGAATATTAAGGGTATATATCTTGCCTGATGATATTTTGAACACTGTGCTCGTTCCACGCTTCGTTGGATGGCGCAAACAGCGTTATGTCCTTAGCCAGGGTCAGCTCGTTCAGAAACTGGTTGTTAGCACCCAAGTCCATTATCACCTCGTAGAACTTGCACAAGGGGCCGTCCTCTTTCTCCTGTACATCAAAAACAATCCATCGTGAGTACGTCTAGAAATTAAAAAATAAAATAAAAATATATCACACAAAACTCATCATTTAAAATTCTATAGCGATGGAAATATTGTACGATGAGACCGAATACAAGTGATCCTTTATTTTAAATTACTAAGTAATTCTCTGATCATAAGAGTAACGGAATAATGTAGTTATAGAGCTGCTTTACATTCAAAATAGCCATAGCGTAATCTAAGTATTGAACATGACGTTTTTAACAGTAGATACAATTAGATATACTTTACCTCCTCAATTTGACAAGAAAACAAAAAAAAACAGATTATACACTTGAATTCAAACTAATTTTATTTGATACACGATTATTCAATAAATAAATCCCTACTTGTTAATACAATATCCGACACGATTCAATTTAACGCTCAATCTGCTGAATCAATTATTTTGAGAAGCAATAGATTGCAAAAATGCCTGGACACGTGAAATGAAATCAAAATTTAAAACATTATTTGTTAAAAAAGGTAATAAAGTAAATAATTATCAGAGATTGGTGTCTCCTTTTAGTAACCAATTGTTGTGTTGGGAGGCTCCGCCATTCCTTGTCAAAGGGTAACAATCAAATAATTATGTTTGCAGTATTACACATTGGTAAAACAATTAGATTTACAGATTGAGTTTAAAATTCAATTCTTTTTAATCATTTTTTATCATCATTCATTTGATTATTATTTATCATTAAATAACTGCCATTTATCTTATTGTTAATTTTATTTAAGAACAATAATGTTCTTTAGTAAAACGTTTACAAGTATAGGATAGATTCTTTAAAAGCACAAGGTGGAATAGACGGTTAACTATTGTTTCAAAAGTGGGTTCAAAAATTCATGCAAACTCAAATACTTACGATGCCCTATGGTTGCGAATTTCATGCAGGATCCATGGCGTAGCCAGACGCATAAACATGTACAAAAGATAATAAAGTGATGAGATCAGAAAAACATATAAAATATATAAGTACAAATAACGATAAATACAGTATTTAATATAATTGTTGAAATATAAATGCTCATCATATAAACAAGATAGACGAAAAAACTGTAGATGGAAAATAATAATAAAGATAAATAGAAAATAACAGTGGATATTGTAATAGTAGGTATACCTGATCGTATTATTATCATGCTTACGACCTAATAAATATCGCTGTGAAAAATGTAAATAAAGAACTTCGTATAAAAATTATAAGATAAGTAGGTACATATTAGGTAATCAGTTGTGCTCTAATATAGGTATAAAAGAAATTGTGTAATAAAATATAAGTGATTAATTTTTAGGAGAAAAAAATTAAGTACATTTCTTTGTTATCAATTAATATTTTAGTTACAAAGATTTAAGTAAAATAGGATGACGTTTACAAAGATGCTCATTAAAATGGACATGACACACACTAGAACGAGTTGCAACATTTTACCTTCATTGCCTGGTTTCCCATCAAATGTAGCGAAAAGTTATGACATTCAAACTTTTAACAGCGTTACGGAGGTTTTCAATATACAATTAAAAACGTGTATTCCAGTAAAGAGAGAGTGGCTTTTAGAGGGTAGGGATGGAAATTATTGAAACTATAAAAGAAAAAATAGCTAAATTGGAGTAAAAACAAATAGTACCTACCTGTACTTTTATGATACTGGTCAAATGATTCAACCATAAAGACTTTATCGTTTTAAATAGAGGAGGAGACACAAGGAGAAAAAATTTATTCAAGAAACCGAATAATAGACTTTTCTCTAAGACTTTTCGACTTTTTTAGAATGCCTTGATAAGGCGATTTTTCGAAAAATGAATGAGGTTTTTACTGTCTTCAAAATCGACGATATATTTTATTATAATTTACATTATTATCAATTTGTTATACCTAGTTCCGAGGCTCCCCATTCTTACTCTTCTTAATGATATAAACTTCATATTTTTACTATCCCCGAACAGAGGGTTAAAGATTTTTTTTAATATTTGCTTGCTAACTCAAAATATTAATGTAAATAAATATTGCGGTAAAATATTCATTCAAATTTACCTTGAGAAAATCGATGACAGAAGTATCGACTACCATAAGTGGTCGCTGTATTAGATGCACTACACCATTTTTCACGGGGATATTCGCCCTCACGATATCGGCCAGTACTACTCCTCTACTGTGCTTGGCGTCACCAGCCACCGTGTTAGACTTGACGTATGCTGCACCAAATATTTATTTGTACAATATCTATTAAATCGTTCAAGAGAAATATTGCTAACCACGAAATTTCGAAAACTACGCTATCTGTGGAGCTAAGATTTAGCAAGTAGGTTAGGTTTAATGAGGAAAAGACGTCTTCTAAAAAGTATTTTCAATATTGAGTTCCCGAGGGACTCCCGAAATTCGCGAAGGGTACTTATATCATATTAAGCATAGATCAATATATTCTTGCATAGTAAATATACCTATGTAGTCGTAGTATTTTATTAGAAAATTAAATTGTTATACAAATTCTTTTACGAAAATACTTAGCTTCTCATATACTTGACTACCATGGAATTCACCTTATTAATAAAAAGAAATCAGTTTATTACGGCATTTTACTTACTAATTGAGTTTTAATAAGTTTATAATATACGACTGGCTGTCCTCGCGGTTTCACCTGTTGTAATTTCGGAGTTCCATCGGGAATTCCTTCTCTGGACTTCTGACAATGTTTATACAAAATTTAATGGTGATCGGTCCAGTCAAGGGTCCAGAGAAGGAAATGAGGTACTTGTTATCTCCGAATTCCAGCGGGAACTCCGAAATTGCCGCGGGTGAAACCGCGGGGAACAGCTAGTATATAATAAGGATGGCTTTTATTAGTTCATCTTCTATTATCCTTTATATACTTCTACTACTATTTAACTGTACATTTGGCAAAACTGTACATGTGACGCATATCAAGCGAAAACTACTGTCCAGCAGTGGACGTCTTTTGGCTGATATGATGATGATGATGTTTTGTAGGTCATACTCACTTAATTTCTCATTCCCATTAAAGGCGATGCTGAAAGATATGATGACTTTCACGTTGTCACCGAAGGCCAACGTTTCGAACTCTTCAGTGTCTTTGGTCGCCTCTGTGAAGAGGACGTGGTGAGGGATCACGTGACCATCGATAACCTTAGCGTCTATTAAATCGGACCTCGTCGTGGGCTGAAAGCAAATACAGTTTAATACAATGAATTTCAGTAAAAAATGCGTAAGATTTGTTACGTCCAATGGGCTTGTCAACCAAATTTGAGTTTTTAGTCCGTCTTGTAAATTAATAAAAAATATTGGACACGTATTTTTTTAATTTTTTACGTACCGAATGAAAAAATAACGGAGATACATTAAGTCGAAATCGCGTGACGTCACGCCGTGCTACAGTTTATAGCACGTTATGACGTCCCGAGCCCCCGCTCCTAAACTTTAATGCGTTTTATCTTCGTATTTTCTGAATAATTTGAAAAAGCAAGAAATACGTGTCTATTATTTTATTATTGTCTAACTGACGGACTAAATAGGATTTTAGTTTTCATGACCCGGAAACTACCCTAAAGAGATATCTACCTTAAAACCATCATCAACAGGAATGAAGAAAGTATGCCTCCCGTCTCCGTTAAGCACCTCTTTCTTTTGTAACTGATTCACTTTTTGCCGGAACGATCTTGAAATAATACAGCAATACAGTTACGAGATGAAATGAAAATATTAATTATAGAACAATGAAGCGTTGAGAAATGGCATCGGTAATTTATAAACGGTCCTACGTTTGCTTTCTCTGTTAGAAGAGATTGCATAACTATGTATGTATATACGGCTATACCTTTGCATAGGTAAAAACAGTAACTTAGTAACAGAAATTCTACTCTTTCACTGTAATTGAAACACGCGAGCACAATTTATGTCTACGTACGGTTAAGTCTGGTAAGCAAACAAATTGCAATGAATTCAGCTCTAAAACTAATTAGTGCCGGAAAAACATTCGTATTTCATCTACGAAATTCTTATTACAGTATTTAAGACTTACTTCACTTGTTTTTATTATTTAGAGTTTATTTTATATAAATAGTATAATAATAAATAAAAAGTCTATGTACAAAAATAGTAACTTTTTTTGTGCCACTTTCTCGATTTGTTGTTTAATAGTGTTATATTTACCGTAGTCTATGTTGTCCTATATCGTAGACATCTGAATGTTCCAAAAACTGGTATGCATTCGGACTGTATACAGGAGAGTTACTGGAGGTTGGGTCCAATGGCTGAAGCGGTTGCAGCACCGCGTCTATTACGTGTAGAACCTACAAGTATGTTCGCAAATTCTTGTATACGATTACCTATACTAGGTATATACGATGAGATATGTCTAAAAACATTTGGACGACCGGATTGGTGCAGTGGTCCCACCATCACCATGCCTTTCCGCTAACCAAGAGGTTCCGAGTTCGATTCCTGGTGAAAGTACACTTTGTTTGTTGAACACTGGGATCAATTTTTCAGTTTGGGCGTATTTTTATATATATAGTACAGTATATGTATTAGACTCAGGGTAAACACAAAATATATTCATCACACAAATGTTATGTTTGCCGATACATGTGGCGTAGCAGTTGGTTTAGCTGACTACTACACCAACGGTATATGTAAGTATAATAAATAGTATATTTCATTATAAGTGCGGAAAGCCTGTCATTGCAAAGAGTTCCGACAAATGTCTACCCGAGCCGAGGCGCAGCCGAAGGTGAGGGTTGACAGTCGGAACTAGTTGCAATGACGGTTCCGCACGTGTACTGAACAACTATTTTTAATACAGTTACGAAAAAATTAAGCAATTTAATAAAATATCAAAAATACAACAAACTCAACTAAGTTCCAACTGTGATCAAGAGATGGCGCTAGTCGTATTAGTAATGCGAAACCTACGTTTCGCAATGCAAAAAGTGTGTCAAAGTCGTGTCGCCATTTTTGACAGTTGGCAAAGAGAACGCACGAGTTCGGGAAAGGTAAACAAAAAGCTCGAGTATGTAATAGCCCACATCCCGAACGCTAAACGTCCCTGCAATACGCCACTTTTTGAGCAACTGTATTAAAAAGTGTTTTTTTTAGCTTTACAAGAAAAAAAAAACACTTCTTACATTACAAAACATATAAATGCTACAACTAGTTGGCTGCTTTGCCATCGGAAACACCATCAGCATTAGTATCTCACCTGTCTTTTCCCGTTCCTGTTGACGGCTTGGTAGGACTTTGAGATGTAAACTTTAGCGTTGTTGACGAAAATTTCATCGTGCATGGTGTCGCGGCGCCGTGTCACCCAGAGCGGCGGGTTGCCGTCCAGCTCGGACGATATCGCATAGTCGAGGTTAGTGAGAGTCGTCGCCAGATTAGCTGGAACACATGTCTTCATTGTAAAAATGGACAACTCACGAGTATTAAAATGGGCCTTTTAAAATATTTATAGTTTATTATACGTACATATTATATGTATATAATGTTAAGTATAATATGTATGATGGTATAATATATAATAAGTATATCAAGTTTGCTTGGTTTTCAAGACCCACGCAAACGTGATATATATTATACTATTATATTATTAAGTAGATCTGTGTCTTGTGAAGTGTTGTCATTCTGAATAAATAATATAGGGTACTTTTTATCCCAGAATTCCCGCGGGAACTCCGAAATTACTGCGAGCGAAACCGCGGGGGACAGCTAGTTTATTTATATATAGCTGTGCCCCGTGGTTTCACCCACGTGAGTTTCGAAATTCCCGCAGGAACTCTTTACAGTTGTCTAACCTGTCATTGGCACCTTTTTGAGAAATTCTTATTGGTTAATTGTATTTTAATGTGCTGTATGGTGATTAACACATCTCTCTCCCGCTACTACCTCCGACTCCGACATCGCCTTTGGCTCCGGCTCCGATTTCGGTACCGATGCTGTCAAACCCAATTAACATCCTTAAAATGTATAGGTATGAATAGGTACTTACTTATGTGATATAGTACTAGTGAGTCGTCCACTTTTCCATTGTATTTCTGAAACGCTTCGTTCGTCGGTGCGAACAACGTCATCTGTCGATAGTGCAGACTCGTATTCGCCACCACATTTCGCTCCAACAGCGCCAGAAACTGACGACAAAAGAAATTACAATTAAAAAAAATCGAATAAGAAATTCAGATCAAATAAAATTATTTTAGTACCTCGTTATTGTCAGGGGCGGATCCAGGATTTGGTTGAGGGGGGGGCAATTTGGTTGCACCATGAAATTTTTTGAATTAACAGGATAGACAAAAAAGTCCATTAATAAAATTTAAGTGCTTCATATTGAGAGCATCTGAATTGAGCTTATGTATGTATTATATTATCTGTGTGTATGTTTCGCGATTTTTTAACCGACTTCCAAAAAGGAGAAGGTTACGCATTCGGCTGTATGTTTTTTTTTTTATATTACTCGAAGCTAGGGTTGAAACGATTTCGAAAATTCATTTTTTGTTTGAAAGCGTATACTCCCAATTAGGTCCTATTGCCACCAAGTGGGATCTGATGATGGGATCTTATGGTTTAAGAATCTTTATTATCCTCAAAAGATCTTGGGGAAATCGTGGGAACTCTTCAAAAATAATAGGCACACCTATAGCGATTTGGGTATATTTTATAATAAATCGTTCATTTGCTTTCGGAAAGCAAAATTTGAAGAAGTGGAACTGATCATGAAGACCACAAGTGTTCATCGGAACTACTCAACAATAATACGTATTTCACGGGTTTCGATTGGACCGATTTAGAAAATTGATTTTGTTGTTTGAAAGGGTATACTCCCAAGTTGGTCCCATTGTCACCAAATCGAGAACCTGATGATTGAATCATGGAGAAATCAAGAGAACTCTTCAAAAATTACAGACACACCTATAGCGATTTTTGTATTTTTTATAGTAAATCGTTTATTTGCTTTTGGAAAGCAAAATTTGAAGCAGTGAAACTGATGATGAAGACCACAGAAGGTCATCGGAACTAAAGGTATTTCACGAGTTCCGATTCGTTAACTTTAATATGGTTCCTAAATAATTTATGCTCGTCACAATGTATATGGTAAAGTGGAACTGATGATGACGTACCAGGAGCACTCCTCAACAATCAACGTCCCTGTCGTCCCGTCGGTAAAAGCAGTATTTTGTAAAAGGCGATGAGCAATTGATATTAGGCTATTGTAACTTAGATAAATTTACAAACGGACTCACTTGAAAGCAGGAAATAAACAAAATTTTAACAAAAAAATTAAAACCGACTTCCAACAACACAAAACTAAAAAGCTAAAAATAACAAAATATCGATTTTATCCAACAGACAAAAATACACGTAAGTTTATTTTTGGTAGTTATTACCATTAGTTATTATACCAGTACCAGTAGTTATTATTGGTTTATTCTACCACTTGACTACTATTATTATTTGAAGTCGGTGACAAGCCAAATATGGCGTAGGTACATGGGCTAAGTCCAGTCCCGCCACGAGTTCGTTGTGAGCTGAACAACCCAAGTGGGTAGACGTAAGCGGGCTTGGCACTGAATTTAAATCAAAAAGTGGTAGCACAAACCAACAATAGTATTACATGTATTTTTGTCTGATGGATTAAGTCGGTATTTTGTTATTTTTAGCTTTTTAGTTTTATGTTTTTCATATTAATAAAAAATGTGGTGTCGAAAACGATAGAGCTTAGGTAGGTATAGCGGTTTTTGAGTACGATTCTCTGTAAAATCAAAGTTTTTTTAGTATTTCATTATATTCAACTTGTACTTTCATGCATAAAATAATCTACATGGAAGCTACAACAGATAAAAGTAAAAAATGAAAAATTTACGTTCCAGCGAATCTGACCTGAATTAACAACTTTAAATTAAAATTTTGTAGGTTTGTATCTATAAAGTGATAGGAAAATAATGGGAAGTGTTATGGTTAATAGCGATTTTTTTACTAAACTGAGAAAAAATACCATCAGAGGTGCATATGTGATGTGATAAAAACGTGTTTCGTGATCAGAAGAACAAAGAACTACCTAACTACCTGACGTAGCTTCACGACCGACATAAAGCAATCTGAAACTTTCTTTGAAGTAAGTCGGTGATTTGGGATCCCTCAGCACTTTAAAGATGGTACAAAGAATATGTGTAGTGCGCCTGGCGAATATGTAAAGCACACACATTTTGCAGCCGCTCCAACTTATCGCGTTACTATGTCTAGTTGTTGTATACGTATGCTGTAAATCTTTGTGTTGTGTCAAATAAAGTTTTTTCAATTTCAATTTTCAATTTCAATTACTCTTCTGTCAGATTCATACAGCACACATCGGCGTAAACAAAAAGGAGAAGGTTACTCCTTGGATTAGTAAAATGAGGAGAAAATTTGGGAAATAACGCAGAAAACTCAGAGAAGTGAATAATTTTCGTCCATATGACGAGATACGGAAAAATAGGTACTATTGAAACAAAAAGATGTTTTTGACCATAGAAGATTTTAAAATTTACAGTCAACAGAAGAAAAATTTGATAAATTTTGGAAATTTGCCCAAAATTTTTTCCAAATCCGAATTCATCGCGCACCGCACGTGATAAAAGTCACCGACTATTTTTTGAGCACAGAGGTACAATATGACGGGGAATAAAAATCGAAATTCTATTAATTCCATTTAGTTCGTCAGTTACATATAACATAATATAAATAAATAATATGGATAGATTTGCTTTGAACGTGGAAAAAGTAGAAGAGTTAGGTACCAACTAGTTTTGGGAAGTGAAATCACAATAGCTTACTTCCAAGTCTCAAGGATGTTGGATGAAGTTAAAGAAAAGGGATAGAGAAACTACATATATAAGGATAATTGTAAAAACATATATACAGCCAAACACAGAAACTTCTCCTTTTAAATGAGAAATATACCATAGGGCACGTAGTTTCAAAACAGAAAATTTGTTTTAACGAGAAAAAATTGACAGATTTTGTGTTTGTTTTACAATAATAAATACAAACTTCCATAGGGGTTCGTTACGAACTAATAATTTATAGAGTTTTAAAAATGAATATTTGTTCGTTCATTCAGGTTCATTCGTATATTTCTATTCAAATTACGATGAAACTTTGGTGAAAAGCCACAACCTTGCGAAGATTTTTCTAAGGTCTAATTAAAGTAGGTACCTATTTAGGTCTTGAGGGGGGGCAATTGCCCCCAGTGCCCCCCCCCTGGATCCGCCCCTGGTTATTGTGACTTGTGATTATAATATTATCTTTGATTAATTATAAGGTACACATCCTGAGTGAATTTGATAAAAATGCCTACAAAGATAGTAAATACATAAATAATAACAAGGAAAACCCGCGATGAAGAGCGAGTCTCATGCGTGTACAACAATGGGTTCCCTTGAGGCACGACAGTGTTTTGTAGCGACTTTCTTTAGTTGCTTATAGTAAGTTTTATTGCGGACTTTGACGGTAAGTGTAAGTGAAATAGGTAAGGAAATATTTTTTGCCACGCTACTGCAGGTACATAAAGACTGGGATTAGCAACTTTACGTGTGCGATGGCGAAACTTATGTTTTCTAGTCCTGTTATATAACTACTAAGTAAGAAATAAAATACAGAGGTAGGTAGGTAAAAAAAACTTCCTTAGAACTGAATTATTTTCGTTATTATAGGGAGAATTTTATTAAATCTAGTCGATCCCTCATGATCCCGAATAATGGATTTAGGAATACCTACTGTAGCTTCATATAAGTAGCCGCCTTTGAGTTTATCAAGTCAAATCAAATATTCTTTATTGTCACCAGAAACAGAAATTAAAATATATGATGAGGAATACAGGCAACAAAGGGCTTAAAAGCAATTTCTTCCAGGCAACCTATACCTAGAAACATATAACTAGAAGAAAAAAAGGTAGGCACTAAAGAAAATCCAGGATAACAAACAATACCTAAAAAAATCATGTAATACTCTGCCCTTTTTTTTTTCCAAATTTTATTACGTCGCGAATTTTTTGTTATAACTTTCGCATGCAGTCTTCACTATTTTTTTCGACATCGCCCCCATTAGATTTGAAGCGTATAATAAACTAATAATTTTGATACAAGTGACGTCAAAGTGAGAATGTGAAATTGGTTTTGCCGACGGGATCCGCGTACAAGCCAGGCGAGGGTACAGGTGACGCGATAACACGGGACGTGGAGGAATAATACATCGGACTCACAAAGGGACCACCCCTTTACCCCTTTACCCCTTTACCCCTTTACCCGACGTCTCACTATGTTGTTGTCACTTTATCGCGCTGGAAAACTAATGTAGAGCGATGTGTGTAGAGCTACATCGCGGCGACTTGATGTTTTATATTATTTTCTTTCTTTGCTATAAATGTGAAGTTACGAAGAAATTTTGCGTTATTCAATTTCGTTACATAAAATGAATTTTTGTCCTTTTTACTTTCGAATTCGGATACTTAGTTATTAAGTTGAAGTTTTAATAAATGTATAAAGACTCTGAGTGTGGCAGTACTAAGCCACCGATCCAACTACATATATAATATTCGGCGCAAACATGCTCCCCCTTTGAGAATCCGTAGGATTTCCGAAACGAAGAGGTAGGGTTCATCTAAGCCCTATTAAATTATTATATAATTGTAATATACAAATGCGAAACATGAATCCTATATACATATTACATACATGCAGGATGGCTGACTAGAATTATAATAAACAAACGCAACGCGCTTAGCGTTTTACACATTAAAATTTTATTTAAAAAATTTATAGACTAAAATTGAGATGTGATCCCCCATAATACAAGTGAGTTGGGAGAACACAGAGCTTAACCATTGGTCTCATGTACGTCCTGGTGGAAGTGCGTATTAAAGTAACGCGAGCTACACCGTCTTTTCCCGGATAGATTTCCTCGATAATAACTAGAATTACGTGATAATCCGATTTTTTTTAATTACTCATTTATATAAATATTTGTAATATATTCTAAGTTTTGGAAACCTGAGAGATGGCTTTATTGAATCAATGAATTTAGATCAATTAAGCTTACAATAATTAGACTTTAGTCATCTTAAATGTATAGGTACATACATGCATTATGATTATACGAATGGCCCTTATCTTAAACATATTATCACGTGCCCTCTATTTTATTAGAACGAAGTTTTTTATTATTGAAACGCACATCCTACACCTGCCAAGTACCATAGCAGTCACGTAACCACGTATTATAAATTATTTGCAGGAATATTACACGTGGGATGAACATCGAGTATGTTTACTGACGGCTAATGAATAATAAAATCACGTGGAAGATACAATTAATTTTCGCCGTACAGAGTTAAATGAAGCCTGGGGCTCCGACCAATTATAAAGAGATTTCTTTTTTTCTATTGGAGTTTATCTACTAGTAGGTATCACGTCAAATACAGGCGGGTATTATATTAGGATGACAAATTGTTGTGTCGATATAGGGCGTAATGTATAAATGTACAATGTAAGTAGGTGCATATAGCACTTCAAGCCCAGCAAACTTTTTCTCTGCATTAATGAGTCAGTCGCAATTAAACATTAGATACGAAACTACGTATTTCTTTGCAACCAAACACCCTAGCACTTGCAGTGATAGAAAATAGACCTTAATACAACCAACACAAATATTAATAATGCTTCGGCATGAAACATAGATTATTGGATTCTTCTAACAATTTTTGCTCCTAGCAGCCTTTTGCCAGGTAATTTTTGTTTATTTTCGTGCAATAAAGTATATTATATTCCGGGATCTTATACCAATCCTAAACCCTTGTGCTTGTATCTTTTATCTTTACAATGCTAAGAAATTTGGATAGTGATAAAGTTATCAAGTTATCAATGAATAAAAACATAATGCGCAGCTAATGATTGAGCAACCTTATTCATTATGACCAAAAACATTCCTTGCGCGCGCCCCCAAAACACAATCCCAAACGCTCCATGCAGATGCAAAAAATATTAGAAATTAATATACATACAAAATATTAGAAATTAATATTTTGTATGCCATAAGAAACATTGTAAATGTATTATTTTGAAGTGAAACTACTTTTAGCACAGGGAAAAAACAATTTTCGTTGCGCGTTATCTTAACGCGGCGACCGGCGTGTTATGGTTATAGTGAATACGGGCCTAAGTTTGCCGCAATGATTACACGATGCGATCGTGCAAATCTCTGAACGCGTCGTCCAGAACCCCAGAGTCATTTTAAATTCATGCAACTGACGCTCATTAGTAATGTTTATCGTTCATTGTTCATTCTCTCTCCTATACGTATCTACCTAAATAGTTCCATGAATACATTTATCCTTTCATTGTAATGAACGTTTCAATGATTTTCATTTTCAGTGCAGAGATTTGGAAGGATTATTGTTTGCAGTAAGATTTATTGATTAAAATAACTGTCAGGTGACCCAATTGAACAGTAATAAAGAGTAGGCGACAGTTTGTTCACCGCAAAAAGTGGGTAAAATTTTCCTGTAAATGAATTTTTTTCAGCGTTTGTTTCAATTATATTCTTATCAGCGAGTGGTCGGTGCGGAAGGGCGTGCCGTGAAGCTCCGTGTTCGAAAATACTTATTGTACCTAGATACGTAAATATTGTGGTAGTTATAGATAACATCGGTAATTATGGAATGTGTCTATATTATTATATACAACGTGTTAATGAATTAACTGAAAACCTGATACACCCCATTTAAAAAAATAAACAATAATATGATTAAAATATATTTTATGCCGAAAAAAATTATACTTTAAAAGTTATTCAACATCAGTTAGGAGGTGACCTATCTACGAAATTCTAAGCGCTACGCCCGCGCCTACCGATTCGAATGATTTTGCTGCGGGTGGCGTACGCGCCTAATATTGTATTATAAATAATTTAGACATGGGCTGGTAAAAATTAAAAAAATATAACCTATATTGAAACATAGTGCGATCGTTTCGCATGTCGATTCTGAGCAAACTACTTTCTAGTTTTCAGTTTAGGTATTCATTAACACGTTGTATATACAAATCTATACATATAAATAAAATTGAAGTGTCTGTTTGTAATTCCAAATTAACAGCTTTTTACTAAATGCATATGAAAGTATATACGGTACCTCCAAAAAAAACTATTGTTAAAAATTTGTTTGTCTGTCTATCTGCCTGCTTGTTCCGGCTAATCTCTGAAACGGCTGGACCGATTTTAACGGGACTTTCAGTGGCAGATAACTGATGTTAAAAGAAGTAACTAAAGAAGAAAATAGTTCTTGCGGGAACTCCGATGCTTACGCGGGTGAAACCGCAGGGCGCAGCTAGTTTAACATAACTGTATGAGCTATAATTGATTGATATTTCCAAAGAAACAAAATTTTATAATCTTAGAACTTGTGTAAAAAAAAATACATTTGGTATGTATACATGAATAGTACTACCTACTCCACGGTTAATTATTTATGAAGGGAAAAAGTGGGTATTTCGGCAACAACAGATATTTCATGATAGTTCGTTACCCTATCGTTGGGAGGCGTCGACGCGACGGCGCCACGGGACGCGCCTTCGAAGGTGGCTGACCAGATCTGGCTTATGCGGATATTGCCCTATTAACTATTTACGCTATGTGAAGGGAGATATGTATGTAGATCAAAATGTTGCCACTGGCTAAAGCAGAAAATTAAGAAGAAATGGGGTTGAAAAAATTAGCTAGAAAAAAAGTCACACGAGAAAGAAGACATAAAACCCAGTTATCTTTAACATTTAGATGCAATTATTTCAAGAGGATTATGTTTGTATTCGAAATCGAAAGCAAACAGCGCTGCTGCTGTGTTTACAGGGTTGATGTTATACAGATAGACAGATGAATGAATGATATTTGCCATGTATTAGGTATCTATACTATATACGTAGTTCGAGTGTATAATCAGGAACTGCCATTGGAAGTCTTAAATATACTATTACTAGCTGGGTCCGCGGAGTTTCACCCGCGTTAATTTCGGAAATCCCGTGGGAATTCCAAAAAAAATTACCCAGGCCTATATTTTCTGTACGTACGTAGCTCTGAAAATGAGTTTAATGCAAAATTTCAGTTAATTTCAAAGTTCCAAGATAAAAAGCACCCTAGGTCCATCACTGCTTACAATAATGATTTAAAGAATCGTAAGTTATGAGTTACTTTCCTTGTCAATGATGTCAATTATTCGTTACTGACAATTTCCAACACCTTGATAGAGCAACGCATCATAAAAAGTATAACAACGTATAATCCTGATACGGGGCTCGCTCTTGTTTAAGCTTGCCAATTTTCAAGCACACTATATAATTTACCACAGTGAAAACAGTGCTAACAGGCAGCTAATAATGCGTGCTCTCTGTACCCATAAATTTGAGTTTCCTTACGATGCCGTGGAGCGATAGCTTAGTTGCCACGTTGTAAAATGGCAAGCCCTTCTAATTAGGGAGGGTAATAATAGCAGCACACTTGCGGCATATGATCATCAATGGTAGGTACCACAAGTGCCTACACTTAGAACAATGGGCTCTAATAAGGAACCGTCGCTTTATTTCTATCATCACCGCCTATACTTTGGCAAAGGTTGGAAATTTTAGCGTGAGCTCTGACTACCTCTTTGATTTTTTTGATCGTTTGATTTAAAATGTTTTTTGCTGTGGCTGTTTTCTATAAAATAACGAAAGTCGGTCAATAAGCGAGTAAGCCTCGCACATAAGGATTCGAAACTAAGACAATGTTTCGTTCTCGCAATAAACTGACACTTGCATAGCAGTTTTCCTGTAACCTATGGCTTAAAATCTAATGACACGAATAATATTGTTATATTATATTATAGGTTGTTGGCGAGGAAGGGCTCATCTTAGTTTTAATTATAATTGTATACCTACCTATGTTGACAGCATTGGGTACCTAATGTAAAATATGTTCACTAATTTTTAGCAATATAAAATAAACAGAGAGCAGCCGCGTTTATATGCTTTCACATAAGCTTTAACGGGCTGCGAGTTGAAGCAAGTATTCTGAAAATTCTACTGACACATGAGTATTCAGGTTCAGGTTAAAAAGCTTTTAATACAAATATGTTTTGCTAATACGCTTCGAGGAAAAGGAAGTTATGCCAAAATGTTATGAAAATTTTCATAATATTAATAATTCTATAAAGATAATTTATTATCATATTTAACATGTTTGTATGAATAGTAATTAGATATTTACTCGTATTTTATTGAATTAATAATTTTATTTGTACTTACTTACTGATTTTAATTAGGTAGATACCTACTTCATCTTCACTTTACTTCTAGTTACTATGTCTGATATTAAATTTTTCACTATTATTAATAAATTTATTAGCTGACCCCCGTGGTTTCACCCGCGGCAATTTTGGAGTTCCCGCGGGAATTCTGGGATAAAAAGTACCCTATGTCACTATATGTCACTCAAAATCACTTTAACTTCTTATAAGTGAATGAATTTTCAAAATTGTTTCAGTAGATCCAGAAATTAAAACCTCACAAACTCCGGAGTTCCCGAGTATATAAAGGAGGGATATAAAGTATCCTATGTCCCTCAGGATCACTGTAGCTTCCTATATATACATATACCTATATGTAGCTTCATATAATAATTTTCAAAATCGGTTCAGTACTAGATCCAGCGATCACCCCCTACACTCATAAACTCACAATCTCCGGAGTCCCCGCGGGAATTGTAGAATGAAAGTACCCTATGACACTCAAGATCACTGTAGCTTCCTATAAGTAAAAGAATTTTCAAAATCGGTTCAGTAGATCCAGAGATTACCTCCCTACAATGTCACAAACTCACAAACTTTTGCTCTTTATAGATAATATTAGTATAGATATGCCTATTTTTGTATTGGCCAATAATATGACTTTTAAAAACAAAGGAAACTGGTTGGACAGGCTCTCGTGTGCCTGGGCATACATTTGAGAGGAATCTACATAAAAACGAATTGCTTAGTGTTTATAAACATTTTTCAATTAGAAAAAAAAGTCCGTAAAATTAGACTTTTTTTAAAAAGTAATTTAATTATAGATCATATTATGTATATAACTAAGACAACAAATAGAAATGATCTTGTCTGTTCGACAAGAGCGTACCCGGGGTAAGTTTTAAAAAAAATAAAAGTTTCTTATTAAAAATGGTTGTGACTCGTGAAGTGGTTTAAGCCTAAGATGCGTTTATACATTCAACAGTGCGCTCACGATTTGCGGAGATAGAGCACGTTTCTCACGATGAGTGCCGCGTACGCATTGCGCTACGAAACGGTTTTTCTCCCTCACATTCACCAGCCGCGTTCAGGCACTGATGAAGCTAAAGTTGCGTGGAAAAAATACCCACACCGCCGCTGAGCTGAATCGTCAAGAAAAAAAAAAAACAATAGTAAAAAGTATGCCTAAAGATCATAGACAATGGGAGGGACTGGACACCCTATTAGTAAAAAGCCATAGACCTTTCAAATAAACATCATTAACATTTATTATGCTTTGATTTCTTAGAATCCATTTTTACAAGTATCTACTTTGCCCGGGTACGATCATGTCGTACATATTGTAAATCAGGACGAAGTTATTTTTGTCACTATCAATTTTCAAATATTTAAATAATAATAATATTAGTTTTAATAAACATTAACGCTTTATAAATATATTTTTGTTAACAAAGAGGTTGTACAAAGAATTACACCTACTTGATAAGGAAAGTAGTCAGGTCTCAGAATTTTTTTGTAGAAAAGCTCTTAATAACCCTTCTTTATCCGTTATGCTAATTAAAACGTTCCATTTTAGGTACCTTAAGTCGACTCGTAAATGAAGAGTAGTTAAACCAACCGACATTTTATACAAGGTGTAAGGTTAAATGAGGGATTTATTGAAGGGTATTCATTCAGTATCCGGTTCGCGTCTCAAGTTTAAAAAAATTATAATAATAGAATTCTTATAGTAATATTATACTCACCTGTAAATATTTGTATCATAAATCACCACTAAAATAATAACTATGTTAAAACATCATTAACGTAAACATTAAAAATTTTTAAGTTTTTGATTGGTGTTATATCGATAATTATTGTCGATATAAACAAATAAATCCGAGTGAAAAAATTATCAAAATGGCGCCGAATACTAGCGCGAGTTCGTTTACGAAGAGGATAGGCAAAGGTCGCGTGTTCTACAGCAGTAGGCAAAAAAGTTTTAAAATCTGTTCAGCATTTCCACTTAATTCAAACATACCTTTTTATAAGTGGACATAGATAAGCAATAATGTGTTTTGAATAAATCGTGTTTTAAAATTATATCGTTATTTTATTTCAGCATTTTTTTATGTTTAAATGTTTTTTAGTATTTAAACAATGTAATAAGGTAAAAACATACTTAAAAAACGCTCTATAACTCTCAATAAAGCGTTTTGAATCAATAACTTAATATTGTGGGTTAACATGTTATTGCTTATCTGCGTCCAAGTGTATTTATCTTGAGCGTTTTGGATTTAGAACTCCATCTCAAACCTCTTTTATGACGTTACGTTTATCGGCGATAATATAAAAAATCAAAATGATAGGTAGGTACGTACTTCTCACCCTGGCACTGGTAGTAGGTAGGTATGTGTGAAATTGTTTATTTAAATTCTGATTAAACATGTTGTCATTGTTGTCGGGAGAGTTAAAATACAAAGAATAACATTGTTACACCCTAATCTCGATCAGCAACCGTTTAACGGATCGGACACAATGATGGCGGCTAAAGTGTTAATCTGATTTAGCACATTGTGTGTACACAGCAGGAGGCAAATGTACTTACTACGACGTTTTTAGAGGCAAGGGTCGACTGCTGCTTATTGGGGTGACTTAAATATTTTTGACTAGTGAATACGAGTGTGAAATTCCTATGTCTCAGTATTATTATTATTACTGAAATTTGGGATCAGTGAACTTTATATTAAGTGAGTCCGCGATAATTTCAAAGATTACCTATTTATCTAGAAAATGTCTAAATTTCTATTTTGGAAATAAATGTGTTTGGTTCTTGGTGTGGTAACGAATAATAAAAATATAGATGGAAAAAAAGCAATTTATCGTTATAGATAGCGCGTTTTTATTTATTTAAAAACGTATTATAGTAATAAAAAGAGACAGATTTAATGCATAGGCCGTTCTCTCCGGTCGACTTTTGGCAAAAAATATTATTAATCATAAATTGAATTTGAATAAATACTTGAAAAACAAAGGGAGAAAGATAGAGATTAAAAAGAGATGAAAAACTAATTAATATCAGATTAATATAAGATAAGGTTTTCGTTGTTACTTTTAAATAGGTACCTACTTAATAAAAATCTCCGATTGTACGTTACCTTTAATTTAAAAACCTTACTAAACAATAGAAAATTATACCTACTATTGTTTTTATTACCTTTTAACAATTTGTAAAGAAGATATTAAAATGCATGAAATATTTCGTTTAATCTTGTATAATAATAATTATGTATTTTAGTTTTTTCCTTTAATTTTGATTGGTGATTTTTAATTTCTTATTTTAATATCTACTGTTTTTGATTATATTATAATTTTAATGATTTTTCGGAAAACTAATCTAAACATCTCATTGTACCATGTTCTTGCGAATAAATCATTTTGAATTTGAATTAGGATGACTGATAACGAGACTGCGTCATCTTGGAATTTTATTCGTCTAATCACTTCTCTCCTACGTTAATTTTTGCAAATTAGTTTTATTAGATTAATTTGTAAAACGCAAATTGTTGCTCATGAAGTAGCTTAGTTCAAATATTAATTTTACAAAGGAGTAGGTATTGTAGACCCCCATTTGCCTTTAGGGAGCTGTTAATCAGATTAAAATGTATCTTTGAAGAGGAAAAGGGATGTGTTTACAAAAGGTTACGTTAGCTAAAGCATGTTATGAAATTTCATATAACTTACACATTATACAGGTAAACACTAAGTTAGGATAATTATGCATCTTTTATTAAGTAGCTAAGTTATGTAGATATATATAGATTTATTATATTTAGCTAAACGAAAAAAATTTTTCAGAATTATACAAGATACCTATTAAAAATAGAACAGACTTCACTTCATTTAAATTCAAATTCCAAATTCAAATTGATGATGTGCTACAGAAAAATTATAGCAGCAATAGGAAGGCCGCACTCGGAGTCGTTTTAATGATTACTTAAAAAAATTCAAAATAAGACTGCACATGTTAATTGGCATTTAACTAAATTAATTTAATTAGTTGAATGCCAATGCATGAAATGATCGCGAACCATTAGGTACCTGTAACCAGTTTGCAGCGTCTTTAGTGCATGCTATAAATATACATTTTGTTATTGCGGAAGTAGTGGATATAAAATATTTGATATTATTTAAATTGGTTGTCAAATGAAGTAGTTAAGGAATTCAATACTAATGTTAAATGGTTAAACTCGTGTGCAGTTACCAGACCGTAATCTACAAATATGACTAAATGTTTACCCTGATCGAACCCGCAACCCCTAAAATAGCAAGGTGCTGTGTTGTGAGAACTTACATGTTTATATTTAAAAGTATTATTTTTTAGGTATATCATAGCCGCAGAAACAATTAGGTAGGTACTCTAAACGCGATTTTCCTTCTTAAATATGCCGGTTGGAATTTTTGAATGAAGGAATGCCAATTACGTACATAATTAATGAGAGGGAAAGTAGAAGAACTGTTCCAGTTTGTTAAGCCTTATTGACGGTACGTAAACTGCGGCCTCGATGTTCCTCTGTCAATTATTTTAATTGGAAAAAAACCTTTATATTCGGATACCTGATATTAATTATTGGTATAATTTTTTTTTTACCAGTGAGAGACCACTAAGTACTAGAGCGGGCAACTAGTAGTCTGCTACTTAAAATAATCTCCATTTTTTGTTTAAAATATACTCGCAGAAAATTTCCGATGTCTAGATATAGGACAAACACAATGTAGTTGTACAATAAATTTTATAGTTTCTTAAATGCCTTATAACTGGCAACATTTTCGATACTGAATAAAATACGGGAACTATAGGTATAGCACACTAGGTACTTGAATAACAGTAATATCATAAATTTGAAAGTTGGTAAGTTTGTGCGTAAATTATGTTTGTTACTCCTTCATGCTAAAACCCCTGAACATATTTGGATAGAATGTGTTGAAACTTTTCATGCCGAAGTCCTCAAGGGATCCCCAAAATACACGCGGGCGAAGCCGCGGGGAAAAGCTTGTGCATAATACCTTAAAATTTAGGTACTATCAAACGCAGGCACGTATACAAAATACGTTTATCTCAAGAGTTACTCCACTTTTTCACCGATCAATCACAGCACACATAGATACGAAAAAAACTAGCATATAAGAAATGTGTGGAAATAAACGTGCCAATAGCTCCACTAACCCCGAATTGCCCCGTGAAATGAGAACAGATACGACGGGCATCTCTCGGAACTGTCCGAACGATGTATCTATCAAATATGTAGGCTTTCCGGTACACGCTTACATATTTGAGCTTCCGAATTCAAATAAAACATGTTTTACCCGAGTCTCAATAAATTAAATAACAACTTTAGGTATATATTATACCAGTCTTTCTCAAAGTGGACGATAACGCCCCCTTGTGGGCGTTGGAGACCTAGAGGGGGGCCTCAAGGGGCCCAGAGAAAAATGGGGGACGTTGGCGTGGTTTAGGGGGCGATGGTTGATTTGTAATTTCATTTACTTTATATTTTAAAATTCACTAAAACGAAAACCTATCTACTACTCAATATCAAATAATTAGTTATTAGTTAGCTGCTTACTAAAAAGAACATATTACCGAACGTGGCAGCGACTTACGACTGTTTTTGAGTAAAACCAAACCTGATTTCAACAAACTTGTTAAAAATCATCAAATCCGTCCATCTCATTAGATTAGTTTTGAAACTAAAATTGATTACCTATCTATATTGTTTTTTTTAATTTGATAAAAATATATTCTTAATATTATAAAATGCGTTTTAATTGCTATCACTGGTAAAAATGTCTAGTTTAGAATGTAAGTATAAACACCAGCACCGACTAATATAGCAAATTATAACTAAATTATATAAGTAATGAAATTGTTTTTTTTTTTTAAGTTTTAGGAGTGTATAAAAATTGGGGGCGCTAAGAAATAATTAATTTTCAAAGGGGGCGGTAAAAGAAATAAGTTTGAGAATCTCTGTATTATACGATCCTTCGTATGACATTGATCATGATATTATAATGCTTTCTGCATAGGTGTATTACATACATATAGGAGCTTCTATGCATGGGCGGGTCTGCTCAAATATATTAATATCGAAATAAATAAGTCATTGATGTAATACGTATAGATATTGAAACTGACTCTTACGTCAAATGTCGCGGGTTCGATCTCAAGTCAATAAATATTTATGTGACGCACATTTGATTTACCTGGCGAAATGTCAAATACGTATCGCCATAAACACAAGAAATTGAATCATTTGATTTACCTACCCTGAGTCTGGGTGATTAGTAGGTAGGTATGCATAAATTAGTATAGGTATTTACAAAATGAGCCGTCGTGGGACGTCTGGCAGATACAGTGAAACATTGAAATAATGAACATAATTGGATAGCTTATAAAAGGAAATTAATATAGCACAAAAATATAATATTCGGATTTTTTTTAAAGAAAAACATGATTGTTTATTTAGCATAATTTTATATCAATTTACTACAAAAATTAAATGGAGACAAATCACACTTTTCACTCTTCATTAGTGACTTCAGTCGCAAAGTCAATTGCGCACGGCGACGCGTCGCTATATGCTACAAATTAAGGTCCATTTATATCAACAGACATTGAGCGTGCCCGACACGTCCCGTGTCAGACACGTGCCAAGAAAAAAATGTGCGAAAAAACCAACAAACACCGTTTATTTCCGAATCACACTGCTCGACATATTGTATTGTAGTCACAGACACGTACAGAAATGAACCGCGAGACAAAATATTCATTCCGTGAATACTGAATACTGGCCCGTGTCTGTTCGCGTCTGCGCGGCCACGTTACGATATCTAGGAGAATGTTATTTTGTCTGCGACGGAACGTGTCTGGCACGCT
This sequence comes from Zygaena filipendulae, assembly GCA_907165275.2. Lineage (NCBI taxonomy): Eukaryota > Metazoa > Arthropoda > Insecta > Lepidoptera > Zygaenidae > Zygaena > Zygaena filipendulae. Next base: position 6,913,498 of record OU015657.1, read on the forward strand.
CAATGTCTGTAGATATAAATATACCTTTACACTATCACATTGCGTGGCGACGCGTGCCGTGCCAATGCGTCTTCGCCACGGCAACAGCCGGTCTGACCATCCATATTAAAGGTTTCACATCAAAAGATAATTAATTTAACAAGCATAACAAGCTTCAAGCTCTGCTTATTTTGAGAGCAGGTGGACGCTGTGTGATAATGTCCTAGCATTATTAAATTTTATTGAAGAATCTTTTTAGAGACGTTCATTAAGTATTGTGATCTTAATTAATATTATCTAAGAAAAGAATCAGAAGGCCCATCAATTAACGACACGACCTAGGTACGTATGACCAAAACTCCGTTAGATATTATTGTTTGTATACGCTCTTTCCGGAAATGCGAATCGATCGAAAGTTGGCGCCATATCGTCGCGTCACTATGGGGGCTTTGGCACCGACGGGGGATGCTGGCAGAGAGACAAACACTAAATGAGGTCGTCGACCCATAAAGATAATAAACTATGTATTTGCTTACGAAAACTAATTGGCAAAAAAAGAAGAACTTAACTATAGAGATTATTTATTTATATTACCTATTAAAAATAAAAGCTTTTAAAAAATTTAATATAACGCAAAAATTAGTAGATTTATAGAATGAAAATTTTCAGAATTAATATTAAAATCAATGTTTTTTTACTAATGTGCAGGATTACGATAAAACTTTGTCAACTTATTGCTGCCACTTGTGCAAAGGTTATAGGCATAGAAAATTAGGAGTTCTAGTGGGAATACAAAGTCATCCTGCGGAGCTAGGATGCGCAACACGATATGTTTATCGAACGAAAGATAAAATTGTCGACACGACAAATATTTGTGGGCGTCCAAGCAAAAAATTGCATTAATGAACTATTGAGTTAAACTAGATTCGGTTAAACATTTTTTGCTGCCATGTTACCACTGGTAGACAAAACGATATATATGTCGACGAGAATCGATAAAATGGCTCGATAATATTTTATCGTGTTGCGCATCTTAGCTCCGCTGGTGAACCTCTATTTGGCATCTCTGGAACTATACTGATTACTGAACCGTTTTTACAAGTTACACATACAATTTTTTTAACATTATACCTAAATCGCAGTGGTTATTTCCTTATTGCATGCACTAAATTTTAAAATTAAAATTTCAATATTACAAAAATTCATTTTATAAATTTCAGCATAGATAGTGGGAGTAATTTACCAGCTCACGGCAACAAAACGGTTAGACATCCCCTAGCGGTGTGTGGGATTACTGTTGATTAAATTTGCACGAACAATCGTCCCCAGCTTTGTCTGACTGATTACTCTTCTGAATGGAATTTTCAATTTAGACATACACTTTATTCTGTTATGTTTTTAATAATCGCATATTATCGTCGACAGCTTGATTGACATGTTACGATACAAATAATACCTCTAAGTATTAGCTGACTTTACTATTATGCTGTAGCAACTGTTATTTTACGTGACAACCATATAGCAGTAGAAAGGAATATTTTAGTATCTAGACATTATAAACTGCAAGTTAAAGACACTGAACATAAAATAAAATAAAATAAAAAACTTTTTGCATATAACCAACAATGTAGCATAATCAACCATGACGTGTTCATTTGTGTTGTGTTTCTCCTCTTGCTCAAATAAATCTTTCTTATCTTATTTTGTATTCTCACTCGAACGGCCGCACTCAGTGTCGTTTTAATGATTCCTTAATTTTAAAACAAAGCTGCTTCACTCAGAGACGTTCATTAAATTAATGTTAATTGGCACTCAACTAAACTTACATTAATTATTTATATGTCAATTAACATTAATTGAATGAACGTCTCTGAGTGCGGCAGTTTTGTTTTGGAAATCTTTACTTAAAATTAAGTAATTGTCAAAAAGAATTTGAGTACGGCCGCAAGAGTAATAAATTGATTACGTTTGAATAAAGGTCACAAAAAATTAGGTACGTAATAGAAATCCGAATGTCAGCCACTAAATGTCATTCAGACGATGCTAAGTGGTAGATGTCAGACTCAGATTTATAACCAACGTAGGGTACCCATAAGAACAATGGAGCCCGCATTGGAGCGGATAACGGGTAAAGTGCCGACTCGCTCCCTATCCACTAAAGCGAAAAAATGCACTGCAAAGACTGAATTAAATCTAGGATTTATAAAAAATATTATTTATGGGAAAACTAACAGAAGAGAAAATGAGAGAGCCTTTAATGGTAGAATTTAATAAAAAAAGGGAAGAATATATAGGTCTTACTTCTTAACTGACTTGGAAGGATCTGTGTCTCTATAGTAATTAGTAGGTACATAACTAGGTATGTTTGAACCTATACGATAATTTTAAATACTACATGATCAAAAAATGCAAATATAGAAATAAAAAAAGATACGAGGGTACCTATAGTAGGTATATGTGGAATGATACCGTGGGAGACAGCTCGTTATATGTATACTATATATAGATACGAGTATAGTAAGGTACAGTTTCTATTCTGCATAAATAAAGCGAATGAATAAAAGCACTTCGGGATCGGAAAATAGATTTCATGGCGCAGAATATTGATACGCTCCGTCTAGTGCGTGACTTGTGACTACATTGAATTTCGCAATCTATCTGTTGTATCAATGGTTGTCCCATCGAAATCGAAAACGAAATTGTCCCAGCTCAAGATAATCGTGTTTTAGCTCCGAGAAATATTTTGCGGTTTACAGTTTTAAAAGTATACTAAAAGTACTACCTACTATTAAAAGTACCTATACTACTAGTGCAACATGACGCTCACAATGTGGGAAAGTCCATAATAAAGAAGAAATTGTAATGCCAAAAGTTACCTATACGAGATCGAAATAATAGTAGGGACTTATTTATTAACACGCTTATTTTAGTTTTATGAGCATCCAGAGAAAATATAATTATAAAAGTAGGTATAAGGTAGAGTTTAAAAAATGTCTTGAATATTGAAAAGTTTGTTAAACGAAAGTGCTCCCTGTTTGAGAAATAAAGTATATTCCCGATAACTTATTTGAATATTGTTATCACTATCCAAAAATTAATATATAAGTGTACCTATAATAATATACGTATACCTAAATACTGATAACTCTTTGGTTTAACTCTAGGCCACGAATACTGAGAACTAATAACTCTACGTATATAGGTCACGAAGCACATTCTAATGAAAATTATTTTTTAGGCTGATTTCGATTTTGATTTGAGTTCAAATTAAGATCGTATTTGGAATCGTGTTTATATCAAAAGATGACGTTTGATAAGTCAATAAAAAATAATTGTTTTCGTGGATAAATAATTTAATGAAATCGAGAAATTTGACAAATAAACACGATAGAGACGCGATCTCAAAGCTTAAAAAGTAGCAAAATTTGATTCGAGTTCGATTTGATCCTAACGCGATTGCGTCAAGAGTAGGACCCTTTCTCGATAGCATCAAGAATGAGGCGGCTGGTCAATACGAAATGCATAATAATGAATGAATTTATATCATTTGTTATTAAACGTTGAGTCCTTGATTTATTCATATATGCCATTGCAAATCAATTTCGGCGATGATATATGTAATATATAACTATTGTTTCATTATAAACAGTCTTTATTTAAATTTAATTAAAATACATTTTGATTGACCCGAAATAATGAAAAAACAATTTACTTAGTTTAGTGAAATCGAAACTAAAACCTCTAATCATTGATAAAGTTAAGATATATATATTATAGGTATATATATATCAGCTTGATCCGGTTTTGATTTACTAAATCGTGATTTTTATTCAGCCCCAGAAATAAATCCTTCACCTACCTAATAAATCATTGACCTACTAAAAAAACCTTTTTGTTTTCAAAGATGTTTAGAGGGATGATAGACCGGAAAACTCTTACTAAATCGCTAATGACTTAACAAGTATAGGTATAGTAGGTATTCATAAAGTACATAATAATTAAATACATCGACCAGACCCGACGACTAACAATGAGACCACCAGCTATGAGTTTCCTGCGTGTGACCCTTTGATTTGCCGACGGCGGCGCACGCGGTGGTTCGAACATTCGAGCTCGAGCATCAAACGAGCAGTTCTATTCACTAAGCGCCACGAAAGGACGTCAGCGCCCATTGTTTTACATAGATAACTGATAAGCTATAACAAAACTTGAAGACCTGCCATTTTTATAAATTTAGTTGTGACTCGTGAGTTGTGACTTGTGACTTATAATAAGTAGGTACTTACCTACTTGTTTGCAGGTATTGATCAACCTAGGATCGTTCCCGGCCGAGACGCGTCGCGAGTAGGTATTTGCAAAAATTCTATCTGTTTCATGCCGCTCTTCCTCCCTCCTGGCGTCAACGACACAAACACAACATGCGCAAATTCTCACGCACACACACACAATCTGAACTAAAATATTTAGGTAGGTAAGTGGTATTCTTATGTTTTTAAAAACCAATTTCAATTATAATATGACTGATCTGTACGTAAAAATAGGTATATGCCAAAACAACGTTTGCCGGGTCAGCTAGTAGGTATTACCTATATAATAACGAATCCCTATGTTTCCCTTGGTTACGGTTACGGTATCACGCGGCTGTACTAATTTCGTTAATTCTTTTGTCATGTTGTTATAGTAAGTAGAAGCACAGATAATATAATACTACTAGCTGTGCCACGCGGTATCACCCGCGTGGGTTCGGAGTTCCCGCGGGGATTCCGGGATGAAAAATAGTAGCCGATTCTCAGACCTACTGAATATGCAGATAAAATTTCATAAAAATCGGTCGAGCCGTTTCAGAGGAGTATGGAAACTAACACTGTGACGACGAGAATTTTATATAGAAGAAGATACGTAGAAGGTTCTTATGAAACAAGTTTGGAGTTCCTGGTTTCGGGGATTCACCCGTGAGTTTCCGAAACTCACGCGGGTGAATCCCCGAAACGGTGGGACCGAATATAGGGCTTTCGCTGCCAATTAGCTGATGTTATCCTACTAATATTATAAATGTGAAAGTGTGGATGTTTGGATGTTTAAATGTTTGGATGTTTGTTACTCAATTACGCAAAACGACAACGGATTTGGATGAAATTTGGCATGCTTGTAGCCTCTGACATGGAAAAGAACATAGGCTACCTTTTATCCCGGAATTCCCGCAGGATCTCTGAAATTAACGCGGATAAAAAAGAATTAATTATTGCATACTACACGTTGCCAGAGCTACAGAAAAGGACATAGGGTACTTTTTATCACGGAATTCCCGTGGGATCTCCAACATTAACGCGGATGAAACCGCGGGGCATAGCTAGTAAGAAATAAATTAGGCTACATTGGAGTTCCTATACTGGAATTGCGAAACTCACGCCGGTGAAACCGCGGGGCACAGCTAGTAGATAATAACATACATTTGTATAATGTAACATAAATAGGTACGAAGTTGTACTGTAATAATAAAATTAATATCTGAATAAAGCTGCGGATTTGTTTATCGATACCCAAATGTTCAGAACGGATGCCGTCCATTCACAATTGGACGAAGTAAATCGGACGAGAGAGAAGTCGCGAAATTGCCATCATTCACTGTAGCAGCGCGCCGCTGTTTATGACAAACATTTCGGATTTGGCATCCTCGCATCGTTTGATAAAACAGTATTGAAAATGAGTTTTGCATAAAAATAATACCTACCGTTTCAAAATAAAACTCCTTTTTTTTGCACACACAAGATTTTGTGTCAGTCAACAATCATACCACAGCACCAAATATAGTATCTAACTACCTAATAACTATTACAATGAGTTTGTCAACAAAATTTTAATGTTGAGTCCATCTTGTAGATCAATAAAAAATATTGGGCACGTATTTTTTTATTTTTTACGTGATCAAATAATAACGGAGATACATTAAGTTGAAATGACGCGTGACGTCACGCTGTGCTACAGTTTATAGCACGTTGTGACGTCAAGAGCACCCACTCCAAAATTTTAATGCGTTTTTTCTTAGTATTTTTTCAATAATTTGAAAAAGCAAAAAAATACGGGTCTATTATTTTTTATTATTTACAAAACGAATTAAATAGAATTTTGATTTTCATACCCCGGATACAAGCCTATTCTCTGATATGTTTAAAAACGATTAGGTCTTTTGTGTGTGATAAGACCTTGCAAAAAATTTGTACATAAGTACCCTGAAAATAATTTCTCATACCTATTATCTATAAGTAGGTAAATACACGTTAATACACTTGCCAAGTTAAGCCTAAAAAAATTCTTTAACATCAAACTTTTCTCGAATCAACCAAGTATGCAAGGGATCGTATAGCTTCATTTTGAATTTTTTGTTACAAAATGTTTATAGTTACATTTACTTATCTGTATATTATGTCAAAATGTATGAATATGAATGAAATAAATAACCCCAAAATTTTCTAGATTTACCTTTATTAACTTTACTAACTGTGTTACTCTGCACCTCAGAAGCGATAAATTGCTCATCTGTTACTAGTTCAAGACCTCGATAGTGACATGTTTGTTTTGTTGCGAAATATTCCATCAAAACATTTTTAAATTGCTTAAAATTGTCGAGCTATACTAAAAACTACTAGAACTAAAATTACTAGTCTCAAATTATTACAAGCGACTATCAGGATGCAATCTGCAAATAAGATACTTTCTTTGTGTAACATTCTGTATACCTGTATAACCTGCCCGGTAGAGTTTTACTTAAAAGTGTTTGACACCTTTGTGCCTTGTGTCCAGTTGAGAAAGAGTAAATAGAACTTCCAATTCACATCACGTAAGCAGTAGTTTTATTGTATAATAGAATTTACACCACCTAACTGAAAAAATTACTTCACCGACGATGTTAAATGTTCTTTATTCTAAAATCTCTTACGAAACAAGTGTCAAACTTTCATAATGATCGTAATTAGTTACGAATTATTAAGTACTAATTTCTTATTACTTAGCACACACTTAATGTCAAGCAATACAAAATTAACATTTGTATACAATTTTAAAACTATTACCCTTTACCAACAGAGTGTGTCTGTGTATGTTGGCTTAAAAATACGAATGAAAATCGATGTGTAAGAGAGGCAATAGAGTGGATTAATGGGTTTAAAAAAATATGTCAAGGCTACTCCCCAATTTATTAGAGGTATCTAAGTTAGTGGTTGAACACGGTAGAGATACAAAGGTATTATACCTATTAGGAGTAAGTGGCGTTTGAATTTGAATGAAATAATATAGAATCTTTTGTAATTGACAATGAAAAATAAATATATTTATCAAAAATTATACAAAAGTCTTCTATATTACCTTTACAAGCATTTGTTAACGTTTCCGCTCCCGGAACGTTACATTATCTACCTATTTGAACTTTTGGTACCTATCCGCCTATTGGTAATTTTCTTACACAGTACCTACTTTTGTGAGTTTGTTGCGGTTTCACGCCTTAACTACTTAACAGATCATCATAAAACGTTGTCAGGGGTACAAAAAGAACATAGGTACTTTCATCCCGGAATCCCTAATTAACGCAAGCGAAATCACGGGGAACATCTACCGGGAACATATTATATCGTGTAATAGATGATGATGATGACTTTGATTAATGTGAACGTTCGAACGTTATTTATTTCTGCTTCAGCAACAGTAAACGAAAGTCTTATAGCTATACAAGGCTGCGGTCAGCACGGTACGGAAGCCATAGAAGAGAGTGAAGCATTTCGCCCTTACCCGACCGGGACGAAACCCTTGGGCGGCTTCTCTTTAAACTACCTGCTTTTTACGTTGTTATAGGTACGAATTATCTATCTATAGCGTTACTTCAGTAATTTACCTTGTCAACGTAAAAAATATCTCACTGAACCGAGCGCATTTCAACCCTTATTCCAAGAACGACATTATATTAAAGACAGACGTTGAATGAATATTCAAAGAGGAAAAGTTCGTAGCAATCTCAATGATACTTATGAAATTTTTGTCTAAAGAATTTTTTTACGGGGAAAATGTAAGAAATTTGAAAAAGTCGTTTCAGCTTCTGATATACATATAAAACAAAAAAAAAAAACGAGTTGAAATATTTAAGATGTGACTGTGTAAGGACTGGTCATCCCCTCAACTACAGCCTGAACTATTGTAATACAGGTTTTAATTTTTAAGTATTACCAACCTATACCTAGCTGAGCCTTAAAAAAACTTCACAAGATGATATCAATAACAGCTATACCTAACTTGATTCAATTTGATGCGTACAGACGGACGGACGGACAGACGGACAGCAAAGTTTTAGTAATAGGGTCCCGTTTTACCCATTGGGTATACGGAACCCTAAAAAAACCTTTGAGAAATAACATATAATTATGATTTTGCTACATATTGTCAAAGATAAAGGTTGTATTATATCCGAGCATCGATTAAGCCCGCAGTTCTAATTATCTCGTACAATACGTCCTAGTCCCGGACCGAACTAGTGTTCACTAGCGTGTAAGTAGGTAAGTACGCAACGTCAAACAAACACGCATAACAAAGGCATGTTACGCAACACCATTTGTACACCCTGAACACGAAATAAAAACCGAGATTACAACGCTTACCGATAGAAATCAATTCACTTTTACAAATAATTCCGACGGATTAGGAGTTTTTGTCGACTAGTTGCGGCGCTGCTATGTAGTTTAATACAATCAGATAGTCGGAATGAACGGTGACTATGCGAGTGATTTATAACCCCAACATCTGCCTCGATCGTGAGGTCCGATTAGTTTTTGGTACATACAAAGTATTATGTAGTGAGTATGCGCATTACAATTTCGGATTATATTTTCAACAAATATAATATTCCAAATACGGTTTTTTTACTGTTCATTTTTTATCATACTAATACCTAATCAATAACTTTTGCAATTATTAGAAACACATACGTATTAAATTTTTGTAGTAATTGATTTTCTGAGTGATCAAAATTTTTTTATCGTGATCCTAATGTGACTAAGTACCAATATAGGTAGTTAGGTAGATACCTACTTAGGTACTTAGATTAAGGTTACTACCAATTTTTTTTTTCACTAATACTTATAGGTATTAAAAATTGTATGTAAAAGTAGATAACAATAAAATAAGATTACTAATTCTGAATTTATACGTAGTATAAACTTAGGTTATAAACATACATATATTTATGTAATAATAATAAAGTGATATTGTAATTAAAGCTACGAGCCAGTGCCTGTGAGCATCTGTTTTGAGTAACAATATATCCACACTAAAAGCTGTACTCTCCTCGGTGCAAGCAGTTCATTTACATTGCAAATACCCTAATCGACCTGAGTTAAGTTGATTTTGCAACATGAATAGAAGAGGCGGCGTCCCGAGGGCAGCTACTTTAAAATTTATACTTTATTTAAAACGGCTGCCTTCCGATTTCTGGGTACATATAGGTTGAATAAACAAACGTTAAGACTTAAAAGATTATAAAACAAAGTATTTTTTAATTTAATAACGAATTCATGATTATAATATGACAAAAACCGTGAACCAAGGCATACAATATTCAAACGGATAGTAGAATTAAGTATGTTTTAAGCAGCAGGTAAAGTGTAGTATTTATATCTTTGAAAAATTCTTGAAGACTTCACAAAGAAAGTCTATGATGTTTTTTTTTTGGGCGTAGCACCAGATAGAAATGCTAAATCTTTTGAGAGTTCGAGCAATGTTGTTGGAGCTCTTGCACTTTTTGTATATTAACTTCGGTCCCCTATCAATGTATCAGGCACGTAACAAACAATAAATAAACAAGCATCGACTCATTGTGGAACTTTCGCCAGATAACGGTTCATAAAGTTTCATTGTTGAGCGGCCTTACCAGCAATAAATTAATGACGATGACAGGTTAAATGAGCTGTGTAAGTTTTAAAATCTATTCATGGGGTGGGATGACAATTTGTAACTGGTAACTGGTAATAAATAATTTCTAATTTGTAAATGGAATATCTGTTGAAGATCACAAATATGACACTAAAAAATAAAATATAATGCGTTTTAGTTGGGTAATCCCGGAAGTTTGGTAATTACTAGGTAAAATGAATAATATCAATTATATCAATTTTCATGAAATTTTTCCAAGAAAATTGGATAGGTAAGTAGGTATAGCTAAAAAAAATATCACAAAATATTGTCGCGTTTAATAGCCACTATCGGTTCACGTAACTACCAGATAATACCTAAATTTTTTATAAAATATTTTCATGCCAAAATGCATGCAACCACAAAATAAAATAAAATTAAACCTAGTACCTACTGGATGCAGTCAAAAGGGATCCGCAAGACGAATTTTGTAAAAGATGAATAGTAATCTAACGAGAACAAACTAATATAGGTAGGAAATATAATAATTAGACTGTAGTTAATTATGTTACATGTGCTTTCGCATTCATTTTTGTCGCACACCTTTATCGATTTGAATACAAACATTCAGGTATATTGAACTTAACATTCTATACTGAACCGGTATGCGCTTCATGAACTAACCTTTCAAGCGCTTTGTCGAAATGCCACATAAAGCTTATGAATGTGATGCCACTTACTAATGCCAATATTAATTTATTGCTATGTCTGCAAAGAGTCAAAAATATGGTTAAAATGGAGTTAAAAGGTACACTTTGGACCTATTTGGAAGTCGGTAGGTACCATTAGTTTTGAGGTTAAGAATGATCCTAAACTAAGCTTTTAATATCCGGTATCAAACAAACTAGTGGGTACCAATATATTTTATTAAATATGACGATACATAAAAAAAAAACAAAAATCAGGGAAAACACAAATGTTCATCACATAAAATATTTACCCTTAACCGGGGATCGAACCCGCGACAGTTGGTGCAGAAATCACGTTCGCTAATCACTACACCAACAGTGCTGTCCAAATCCAAATAATATTAAATCATAAGCTGCAAAGTAACAAGATTTTAACATAATTAAGATTCATCGTTCGTATAGGTAATATTATATTAGTTAGATACCATATAACTGTCATATTATATAATTATCAAGGAATCATAATTAAACTGTGAACCTAATTTTAACACACACACACACTTACGAACTTAAGAAGCATCTGAAACTAACTTTCTAAACTTAACTTACTCTAATGACATTCTTGGCCCTTAGTAATGTCAGGTACCTATACCCGCACCTGCGTGCTTCCGACACGTGACAGGGACGGGTAATACGCCCTACTCAACGCTAAGCGAACATTATTATTGGATTCCATTCGCACTGATGTGTACAACAAACCACACTGCTGTTAAGTAGGTATAAAACGAGCCTCTGACTAAAACAATTTTCCACCTTTATACTGACAACAAATTAAGTATAGGTAAAACAGTCGAATTCTCCTTTTTATTTCAGCTTTTTCTTTTTTTTTCTTTTTTTTTTTCTTGTAGTTTCACAGAAATTATCTCATCGTCCCACAGCAATTTAATTAGATTAGAGTTGGCAGGACCTATTTAATTTTAAATTATTTAAAAAATGAATAGCAAATAAACAGAAATAGGTAAGTACACCAGTCATTTCTTCAGCAACACTAGGTGCTTAAAAACAAAGAAAGAATTTTTCAAATCGGCCAAACGTCTTCAAGTAATCGGTGAACATACCTACCTACCTACATAAAAAAACATACATAACAGCCGAATGCAGAACCTCCTCCTTTTTGGAAGTCGGTTAAAAACTAACCGCCGCGCCGAAACAGTTAAGATGATTACGCGGTTTTTTCCACACTTACATAATATCAAAATATGTATTTGTATGTAAAATTTGGACATCGAACTGGAGCCGAGTCTACGTAGTAGGTAGTCTACGTACAGCGTAATAACGCAGCTTAAAGTTATCTACACTCCTAACATAATGTACCTACTAGAAATACTTGATATAGGTATTAATGCAATGGAAATAAAAGAGCTTTTTAAGCATTTGGAATTTTCTAACTTGATTTGCTTTAAGCTAGAATGTAGTTTATTGGAGTTTATTTCTTTCCCACAGAATGTTGAATTGATTTTTGCAACAAATGTACTGATTGTGCTAATCGGCATTCAAGTGACCTTCTGAAAATAAGTTTTAAAGTAGTTGGATAATAATTCGACTTATAGCGAGGTATTGGGATGAGAGAAGAATAAATAATGTTTTAACGGACATACTCAACGTACCTACTCATACATCAACGACACATGTCACACTCACCATCGTTCGATGCCCGCATCGTACGGCATGATTGAATTCTTAAACAATGATAGGTATCATATTATTAGAACTTATCTCCGACGGGATACGACGAGAAATAGACGGGATAATTTATATTTCGGTGGTCAATGGTAACAGGAGATGATGGTTAATAACACAAATCTATACGAAGGAATAACTTATTAGCTCGTTCACATTATTTAGCTTGCAATTTGCGACTCACTGTGAGCCATCAGATGTTCAATATGAATTATAAACCAATGATCTACGAAAGCGACCAAGCAGTGAAAACATACCTTTCCATGATAATCAAAATATCACAGGAAGTCCACAAGCCACATGGCTGTCCGAAAGTCAAAGAAATTCCATTTGACGGGAAAAGACGGCAATCGGCAATTGCGTAGTGTAAATATTTTATGATGCTCCTGACATTTTTATATGAGGCTTAAGGATACAATAAACTATTCAATATATCAATGATCTACAAGGAATTAAAAGTGATAGAAAGAGAAGAGAGCAGACAGGGGACAGTTGAGAATAGGGGACTGAGAGGAAGACGAATATAAAATTAGGAATGTTAATGGGAATGTAAAATCACTTGAAACTGTGTTACAGTAAAGCATTTATATAATTATACAGATACAGAAAGGTAACATTCAAAATTAGTGAACATTCTTAATTGTCATACAATAAACTTTGCTACGTATAATTATAATCGCCCGATATGTGTTCCTCAATATCCTTAAGTTAATATTAAATCAGTAAAAGAATCACAAAATATTGGTCGATGTGGTTTCTGAGAATCTATACATAGTATATAAAATGCTTTGTCCTGAATGACTGACTGACGGATCAACGCACAGTATTAACTGCTGATCCTCCCGCTGACCTGAAACTTGGAGGGTGTATTCTTTGTATAACTTAGGCATCCGATAAGAAAAGATTTTTGAAAATTCAACCCCTAAGGGGGTGAAAAGGGGTTACGAAGTTTGTATGAAACATTTCCGCGAGAACCCCGAAATTATCGCGGGTGAAACCACGCAGGTGAGCTAGTTATACCTATTTAGAAACGTTTTTTGGAAGAATATTTAAAATGACACCAAATTCTTCCCTGGGAAGTTGACCCCACAAGACAGTTCAAGTTTGAAAACCACTATTCTTTTGATGGTGTGGTCGCCGCGCCTCTCCAGTAATCACGAGTTTCTGTTTTACTTCTCCGTTGTCGGTGGGGTGAATTTTGTGTGATAAATACAGGGTTCCATTTCCAATCTGGGAGTTTTTTAAGAATCTATGGTCTGACATTGTACAATGTACGTTATAATAATGATATGCCACGTTGGCTTGGTTTCTACGACACAAGCTTATCGACGTGTTGTCATTATTATTCTGCAAGTTTGTCACGAATTTTACCCACCTACTTACTTTAATAGCCTCTGTTACACAGACTTATAATATACATACCTAATACGTTTTCTGGATATACGCGGAAAAATATCACGGAGAGAAATCAATCAGACCGAAGAGGTTTCGGTCACCCTTCATTGCCCGAAGTATATGTTGGCGACACAATATCAGTGACCAGCAGGCACAGTGACCGACCCCGCACGGTGTCTATAATGTTTAAACTACAGGAAAGTACTTATACTGACCAAATATGGTGTACAACTGAACACCGGTAGCAGAAATACTGCTGACCAATCTTCGGTGGGGAACTTTTCGGTCGTGAACTTTACCGAACAAGCCCCTATTATCCTCTCAGGGTATAAAAAAACGTTTATAAAATACTTTAGGTTTGTCGTCGGATTGTTTCACGAAAATGCAGATGAAATAATGAATTCTTGGTAAGGTAATCCAATATCCATCATGTGTAGTAACCTTCAGAGAGACGGCTTAAATGTTATTAAATCGCCCGTTGATTGACGAAGGGAGCTGTTGTCCATGATAATTAACGTCTTAACGGAAGCGAGCAAGATAGCGTTCCGCGCCCGTAAATAACAAGTGTGTACCTCCTTATGTCCATCTAAAAAACAATCACGACAACTATAGAAAATCACAATAATATTAATAAAGCCTAAAAAATTACGTCATCCCCTTTCTTTTCTTTTTATTTATTTGACACTAATGGGAATTTTGGTCCCATTAGTGTCAAATAAATTTATTTCTTCTTTTTCTTCCAATCTAATATCACAATTATCTTTTTTTTAATTACGAATGATTTACTTACTTATTTATACCTACTGTATTTTTGCAAATGTTGTACCTATATAGAAACGCAAATGTTCATAGCAAAATTGTTGTTTACTTTGATGTGGGAATCGAACCCGTGTCACTTGACGTATAGCAGTCAGGGAAATCAAGCAAATGGTGAAAATATCTCCGGCCTAGTGAAAGAAAACAGTTGACTTAACAATTTATTCAATTATGTCTACATTCTATAGCAACATACGTGACATCGCTAAAATGCTTTAAACTATAGCGTCAGGACAAGAAAAAACTATAATCGGATAAGATGCGTTTTAAGATTTTCTATTGAAAAATATGGCCTCCTGTGGTATTAATGTGCTCTAACACACTGTATTTTTCCAACGTATCCTAAAATGCACAATAAGTAGGTACGCAACCAACGTCTACGTTATATTCCCGGTGGGGATAACAATCCTAGAGTATCCTATAGTTACTCTGAGCATATAGTATTATAACCCTTATTCTTGCTCTTTATATTCCTACTTGTATTTTGATGACAATGTTCAAACTAATAAATTATCTTTACCTATTTACATGAGTACCTATGAGATGAATGGTTTGGCACAGATATAATAAGTTAGTGAATAATTCGCTTATGAGAAGCCTATGTAACTATTAATTAAAGCTGAGATATGTACTCATAAGAAGATCATACATCGGTATGTCACATGTTTACTGAATCACCGAACTATACCTACCGGCCTAGTTTGTGGCTAAAAACTATTAGGCAGGCAATAAATACTTGTATACTATTGTATTTTATTTGTAACTAGCTGTACCCAACTTATTGTATTGCAATGATAAAGGAGGCGAGATAAACCAAAAAAGAATAATTTTTAACGTCAGTTTAAATACATGTGTAGTGTCAGAAGAGGTCATCTGATGATATAATAGGTACCGTACAAATTAATAAAGAATGTATTCAGCCTATAAGCTATCGGAACCCATGGGTGTATGAATACAAAGAATAAAGAATGTGAGTGGGGCGAAATGTATCAGGATCTACAATTACTGATAGTCTATAAACTCTGCCCACACACCCGCAAGACATGCGTCATAATATTATTTTTATTTTACACTAGCTGTCCCCCACGATTTCACCAGCGATAATTTCGGAGTTCCCGGGGGAATTCCAGGATAAACTATACGTATAAACGTTCCTTATAAATCCCTTTATCTATTGGTGAAAAACGAATAAAATTCATTCAGTATTAGTAATTTGAGTTTATCGCGAACAGACGGACAAACCGACGCGGTGGAGGACTTTGTTGTATAATATGTGAGGATATTAACTTGTGCCTACATTAAGGAATATTCAAGTAAAGACGAAAGAGTTTCAAAGAGTTTCCAAATAAAGAAGAAGGGCAAACCTTTTAATGTAGGTGGCTCTTAGCTAAAAGTTAATCTCGGAACATGGTCACTAACTTTATCCGACATTTGAAACCCCATCAACCCAAAATATTCAGGAGCCAATATAATACGTATACCTATATTATTAACTTCCTAACAAAATGCTAAAGGTAGAAGACGGGTTTTCACGGGATTTAAGTCCACAGCGCTATAGTGCGATGGGATGGGATCGAACGCAAGCCGCGACGTCAAATTCACTAAGTCCAATCTTGACCCAAGGGAAATGTGCAGTGTAGCAATATATTGATAAAACCAATATTCTACATAGTCCCGTAATATTTCTTTGTTCTATTCAATTTACCTGCGTAACTAAAATATATACATAATACTAGCTGTCCCCCACGATTTCATCCGCGGTAATTTCAGAGTTCTCGCGGGAATACCGGGAAAAAAGTAATTACTCTACCGCCTTCTTTGTACCCCTGCACTGATAATTGCTAATTATATATATATATATTCCCCGGGAACTCCGGATCCCGCGGAAATATATAAAAAATTCGTCGAGGTACACAATCAAAGGTAAGCATGCACCAAATTATTAAAATGAGTAAAATTAGACATAGACATTTATTATACTTTAGTACCATTAAGTCTTCAGTTAGCTCCAAAATGAACTACAAAACTCTACAAAATTCTTAAGTACCGTAACTCACCAACTTAACAAACAGTTGAGTTACATACGTACCTACATACATAATTGTTTTTGGTAACATTACTCTTGTCTCTTACAAATAGTGCTGGATTTTCGTTGCCGACTTTGCCTATTCTTTGAATGAATAACGCTTAAACTAGTCCAGATGTGTAAGCAAATTTAAAACAATAAAAGAGGTCGTTCAGTGGCCCCAGTTTGACTGTGATCGTCATACGGATGCATCCGTTTACTCGTCTTAATTATCCCTCTACATCTCTTATGACACCGTGGCACTTTCTAAGAGTACTTACTTTTTTACTTTTATCTCAGTATCAGTTAACTTTCAACCTTCTTGTAATGTTCATAACAAATGCCTTTTGGGTTCATAATTTACTAACTACATATTGTTCGGCCACTGCCTAGTATCCAGTCGAGTTGTAGGTGATTGCTCTACACAGCTCGTGTTTTGATGGAATTATCATATAAGGTGGTTTTGTTTTTGTGGTGGTTTAAATTTTATCAATGTCATATGTATTTAGGTCATATTTTTTACTCATAAAAAAGTTACTGCAATACTAATAAATATACCTATAATATTTTCTCTCTGTAGTTTAATTATCATGATAAGCAGCCTGGATAATTTAATTGATCATTCTGATTAAAGTTAATGGATCATTAAATGGTTTTGATGGAAAGTACAATAATAAGTTCTTTTATACAGTCTTCAAACACGACAAACTAAGCAGTCAATGTTGTATACGATACAACTTTAAACTGCATGCAGTATAGGTACAAATACAATGCTGTTGATGCTATAGGGACCCTAGGAAGCATTCTCACGGCAGCCAAGCATACGTGATAGGTATTTTAAGTGTTTAGATGGCTCAGTGTCCATGTGCCATTTCACTGAAGTGATGCATACAAATGTTAAATGATTCGAAGATTGTCAGATTCCGCGTGACTCATGCTTTGGCGTAGAGTGCTGTTGCGTTACTCATACAAAGAAAGGGTCTTGCCTCTTGCTTTTTATCCTTTACCAAATAACTTAACGATAAAATACGGATGCTTTACAGTCATTGTGAATATTAATTTTACAATCGACGTAAATCTGCTCTTTAAACAAAAATGCGAGAGTAGGTAATAGCCAAAAACTAACTAAGTAATAGTTATTGAATGTATTATATTTGTACGTGTACCTATACATACTGACTAGTTTTGTTAATTTGCTTCTTTTTAGGGTTCCGTGCCTCAAAAGGAAAAAAACAGATCCCTTTTCACTTTTTTGTCCGTTCATCTGTCTGTCTGTCTGTTAAGACCCTTCATTATCTAGAACGCGTGGAAGTATCGAGTTGAAATTAAAACCATACTCAGATCTACAGTTCCTTATAGCTGTCAAACTTCTATGTTAAAGTGAAAAAAAGTGCTGTTTATGCCGCAAAATACGTATATTTCGACACTCTCAAGGGAAACAAAATTCATAGGGACTTTCCGTTGACCTAAAACTATGAAATTAGGCAAGTAATATCGTCCTATACTATAAGCACAGGCAAAAATCGGAAAAATGTACATTTTTATTTAAATTTTAAAAATATAGTCTTTATGGTATATACCTATGAATACCTACCTATACCTATAAATTTGTACGGAACCCTCGGTGGGCGTGTCCGACTCGCAGTTGCCCGGTTTTTTATTTTTTAGTAGATATTGAAGCCAAGTTCGTTAAATTGCAAAAAAACACCTTTACATTAAAAATTATCATTATTAACTTAGAATACCTACCTTACCGAATGGCTGTATCTTATTTTAATGAATGAAATAATAACAAACAACAGTAACTTCTGTTGCGTATAGTAGTTGTGGCGTAACCTTTGATTATAAATATTTTATATCCGTAATATAATCTTTGATATTATATTATTATGCCATAGATATTCACAGACTCACAGTACCAACATATTAAATATTGGTTTAAATTAAAAAAGATGTAGTGATTTTAAATTTGTGTGTTTGACACAATCAATTAAAAAACAAGTCTTCTTGAGACCTCAGACGAAATAACGTTTGAGCTTGAGACCTGTTTAGTGTTTAAAATCAAGGTAGGCGTTTCTCCTATTAGACGTTAGGCATTAGGCGTACACAATAAAATTAAGCAGAAAAGAAACAAATACCGTCTACCAATCGAGAAACGAATTATTTTTCCTTGTTTTGTTTCTCATCGAAAAAGTCGCATTTAAAATACCTGTGAAAGTTCCGCGTCCTCTTGAAGTTTCTCCGCTATGGTGATCTTATCGGCAACTACGATACTCGACCACATCACTAACAACATCACAAGTTGTAGTTTACCCATTGTAACTGTCACTGGAAATTTTATTGGAGAGCACTCGCGAAAAACATGGATATTTATCGACGAGAACTGTTGTTATCCGCGATATAGCGACACAGCGCGCGGAGTGCCGTAGAGTATGGTGCGAGGGATACTGACGCACAACGCAGTCGTGGACTGTTCCCCTCTTCCTCTGGCGCACGGCAGACCCGTTACACAGCTACGCCGCTAGGCAATGAGCAACAGACAAGCACTGCTCCTTCCAGTTGGACTTGTACCTATACCGCATGGTCCGTAGACCGTTGATGATTTAAAACAACAGGTCCAACAACAGTGTTCTCAATTTTAACCATCAATGAAATTATTGAACTTGTATAATAATGTTGTAATTGGATTTGGAACCCAACAAAAAGTAGGTAGGTGCTACGTACGCTTTGTGACGTTTATGCTTAATCGAATTTGTAACTAACTAACTTAATAATAGATAGTATTTAATATTAGGTTAAGGGTTAAGGTTGATGACATACACCTACGAAATTAAAGTATTCAGACATTTAGAGAATATGACATATTGCTCTTTTATTCTCATGTTTTACTATTAGGTATTTAGATAGACCATCGACAAATAGTAATTTTCTTACATGGAAGTTTCGCTAATCATCCTTATTGTTGCTCAATAAACGTATTGCGCTGTTAAACGTAGGTGTACACCGTTGATTTGGAAGCACAACCCTTTCGGGGTTGCATAAAAACAAGTCGACTAAAGCACAAAAAGGTATAAACTTACCTCATTCGACGAGGATTATCGCGAACTCGCAATCCGATTTTTTTATTACCCAACTTAAATTACAAGATTTAACGATAAACTATAGGAGTTGCGTACAGTCGAATACTTTAAATTAATTATTGTAATTATTGAAAGAAATAAAGATTATTATTATTATTATTATTACAACAATATAATTATAACAATACTAGCTGCGCCCTGCGGTTTCAACCGCGGTAATTTTGAAGTTCCCGGTAATTTTGGAGTTCCCGCGGGAATCCCAGGATAAAAAGTACCCTATGTCCTTCTCTGTACCCCTGACAACTTGCATGCCAAATTTCATCCAAATCCGTTCAGCCGTTTTTGCGTGATTGAGTAAGAAACATCCAAACATCTAAACATTAAAAAATTCACACTTTCACATTTATAATATTAGTAGGATTATCTTATACTTAAACTAGCTGTCCCCCTAGGTAGTTTCGCAGTTCCTGCGGGAATTCCAGGATAAACTATACGTATAAATCTTTCTCTTGTTCACTCTATCTATTAAAAAAAACCTCATCAAAATAGTTTTAAAGATCTAAGCATACATAGGGACGGGCAGACAGCGGGAAGTGACTTTGTTTTATACTATGTACCTAATAATCTGTCAGGTAAGATTTTTCTAAAGTATATCTTCATTTACCTGTACAGGAATAAACTTCCAAGGAAAAATTCGCAAGTAGGTATGTAGAGTCGCTATAAGATATTTTACTTGCCATAGGATGCCGAAGTGTAATGTAGAGTTAAAAAATGTTAAATGAGCAGTATTAAATGATTAAATTTACGTTATCTTACTATTATTTAACTTGATTGAATAAATTTATCCCACTTTAGTGGATATATCTTCAGGTTATAAAGGAATAAGCTCCCATTATATCGGGAATTTAGAGTCACAATGTAGAGTCACTGTGTGGACTTTTTACTTGACGATTGCTGCCTCATGTCTTTCAACGCTCGATCGGAATGATAATTCATCCGCGCATCAGCACAGAATACGGCGTGCAACAAAAAAAAAAAACAAACGCCCATTATAAATTTTTACCTAGTTCGAGCTCACGACGCGCGACGTGACGGGAACTGATTATGAGCTATTGTATCCGCTCTTTGAGATCTTTCAAAAATACGTTTTTATTTATCTCTAGAAGTATCAAAATCTTGTACACAAAATATTTATACAAAATACTAGTTGATCCCCCACGGCTTAAATCGCTTTAATTTCGGAGTTATGTGGGGATTCCGACAAATATGTACCCTATGTCACACTGTAGCTTCCTACAATTGAAACAATCTTAAAATCGGCTATGTAGTGTCCTCCACAAACATACAAAAATAAAATATCTTTTCTTTTTATAATATTAGTACCTATAGATACTTAATACAGCAAAGTTAAATAAAGGTGATGATATTCTATCATACTCACAACGGGATCGGAACTAAGTTATTAATTACGTGAATGTTAAATTAAATTTGAATTCGTTTATGATCCAAATCTTAATTTTAACAAAATTATCACACCTGAGTGTTTCTCGAAGAAAGTATTCATTCCACGGTATGAACTTAAATCATTAAACAAAGTCATAAATTTAAACATTTAACTACGACTGAGATTCAATAATAAAGATAAATTCAAACAAAGGAATCGGTATATAGCACACCGCAGTAGCTGCACAATAAGTATATAAATAAAGGCAATACAATTTACTGTAATAAGTATATAGGTAGGTACTAAAAATAAAATTGTATTTCAAAATTTATAGATTAAATACTAATACATACATTTATTTTCAAAGTAGGTAGGTATCTACAAAATAAAAGAAATGTCTGGAACGTGCTTGCAACATCTTGCAACAACGGCTCAACTTCAAAGGAGAAAAATTATTGATAAAACAATTTTAGTACTAAGACTAAGATTGAAGACTATATAAAAATATGATAGAATAAAGAGATAAGCAATTATATATACAATATAATATCATAAAAGTTTAGACTTGGTGTGTCTCTGCATTAAAAATTTGTTTAAAAATATGTGTAGGGAGGTATTGGAGCGTCAATAGAATCCATGTCGATATTTTTTTTCCTATTTATTTGAAAGTGCATCACCTAAACCTACTGAACAGGTAAAAAAAACTAGGTAAAAGGAAACTTAAGTTTTGACTTATGTTTTTTTTATTATTTTTAGTTTTTTATTTTTTTTTTACCGGAAAAAACCGCATGACAGACAGACGCGGTTAAGGACTTTGTTTTTTCATGTTTAGTTTATTTTTTTATTTCGTACTATCAGTGTTTACAAAATTAAATGTTACAGAGGATAGCACAATCGTCAATTTTTGAGATAAAAATATAATCATATTAGTAGGTACATAAAAGTAACAGAATAAAACAAAATATCAAAGAAATTAACATGAATATTAAAAAATAACAATAAATTACCCATTTTATATAATTTTTATATAGTGTAGGTAGGTGGTGATTTTGATCTGGTTCGTATTAACTAGCTATCCCAGCTGAAGGTCCTATGGAAATTCCAAAATTCATGCGGCTGAAACCGAGGGGCAAGCTATTTTGAAGTAATAAATGATAATTATACCTTACCTATCTACTTTTAAATTTATTTTGGTAAAGAGTAAACATAATTTTCGCCTCTGCACCCAATTCAAAATGGCCATGACATAAAAAAAAAAATATTTAAAGATGGAGATAAGCTTTTAGCTTACAAACATAATTGAAAATTAAACGAGCTAGATAAAACTTAACAGCTGTCGACTTGGGAGCGGAAAACTCTTTAGATAGGTAGATAACTCTTTATTGTACCTACACCAAACAAAAGAAGTTTTTACAAATTTTCTTAAATTTAACTTTTAAATTTAAATTAAGGTATACAAAAGACTGTATGGTATTTTAGGTATAGGATATAAGCTGAGTTGACTGTTTTTCTGTAAGTTTATTTTTCTACATCAGCATTAAAATTTTATCAAAGTAAGTATGTATGTATTGATTAGGTAAGTACTATGGTTTGAGAATTGCCTCATTTTAAAATACTGAAACAAATATAGGTATGATATACTGTTTAAAATTTCAGTACCGAAATAAAATCCTGGGCCCTTATTCACTATGACCAACAATATTCCTTGCCCGGGACGCGCGTCCCAAAACCGCAATCCCAAACGTTCCAGATGGCAAAATATTAGAAATTATTTTTCTGTATGCCAAAAAAACATTGTAAATGTATTTTTTTGGAGTGAAACTTCTTTGATTAGATGCGAGAGAAAGACAATTTTTGTGGCACGTTATCTTAACGCGCCATGTTATGGTCATAGTGGATAAGGACCCTGTTTTCCTATGTTAAGTATATTATGGACATAATATAATCTAGCAATAAAATCACTAATTTTTTTATACAAAGTGGAGACGACAATACGACAATAAATGAAAACACCAGCAGTACTAATATATTAGAGTATAATGAAATTAACAAATAAGTCTTAAAATCGAAATAGAAAAAATATTTTTTTCGAACAAACTAAATAGGAATAAAATTGAAAAATAAATGAACACCATTTATTAGTATTGGTTCACTAACCTGTGATAAGTGCGGCAACAACGCGCGCGCCGTTCGCGCGGTGTCATCTGACGAAATACCTACATTCCGCGCCATGCACGCTAAATAAAACCAATCACACACAGAATCATACTAATAAGTACCTAATTGTTTAAAAAATATTATTCACAAATCATAATCACTTCGTTTAATCACTATGTGGGAGGCACCATAATTAAATTAAATTTTTAGATTTTCAATATGTCCGCCATCAACCTGAATGCACAAATTACAACGTCTTATGATGTTATTCCTAACTCTTGTTAAGAGATCCCCATTAGCAGCCATGTCCTTTAATTTATCGAAAAACCTAATTATTCTATTTTTTATGTCAGTTGATACGTCTGTTGCATAAACGTAATTTTTTACATAACCCCACAGAAAAAAGTCTAATGGAGTGAGATCCGGTGACCTTGCTGGCCATCGCGATGGTCCATAAAGCCAATCCATTATTCTCCGAACATTTGAGACAAACGGTTTCTGGCAGACACCACAGAGTGTGCCGGGGCTCCATCTAACTGGTACCACATCTGGCGGAATCGAAATCTGGTCCGTATACTCGGCAACAGGTCCTTCAAGAAGTTCTAAAAACTTTCCTGTGTATGCCAGCCCATACGTTTACAGCAAATCTGTACAGGTGCGAAGTCTCCCGTATGGATTCACGCGGCTCCAGTACCGTAGATTTTGTCTGTTCCATAAACCATTCCTAGTGAACGCACTTTCGTCAGTCCTCATCACGTTGTAATTGAAGTTTGAGTCGTCTGAATGTTTTTGTAACAACCAGCGACAAAAGGCTTCTCTAACAAGCTTGTCTCTCGGTAACAACGCTTGAACTTTCTTGTACTTATAAGACTCTTATCAGTGTACTCCGAAGCTGTGTAAGAGTATCTAGGCATTGTGAAAACACTAAGTAGGTATTTAAGTGTCTAATTTACATTATTCACTTAAAAATTAGGAATACGATATTCTAAGTTAATCACAATTTACAATGCAAACTAAAACAACCGGCGGATAAACTCGTGCGCTTTAAAACAAACACTATGCGCGCGCGTGCGACGTCACAGGACAACGGCGATCCACTGACCTACATTTCTTAGATATGAGAAACATAATTAAAAATTGTTTACATTTCAATAAATAGGTACCTAATCATATTTCACAGGCGGCGCGAAGCGAGCCGGCACTCGGCAGCCGTAGGTATCTATCGACAACAAACCGAAAGAAATGGTCGAGCGCGATATACTCGCCCACTAAGGATTCCGTATAAGCATAATAATTAATAGTACCTACTTATTGGTAATATTTATTTTTCATGGCAGATTCTACAATAACACGCAATCTGTGAAAATTACAGCTAGACATTTCTTACCGTCACAGAGTTAGAAATTTATTTTTCATGGCGGATTTTACAATAATACACGATCTGTGAAAATTACAGCTAGACATTAATTCTTTCCGTCACCGAGTTAAAAACTTGTGATAGATGGATAAATAGACAAGCTATAGCTATAAATCTAATAAATAAGCATATTTTTGTAGAAAAATTACAATAGTTTTAAATGCAAAAAGGCCTTAGCTACTGAACCCTGAAAACCCGAGAATTTCGACCGCTTCGATTTCTTTCGCACTTAGGTATTTAGATACCTAGTTTTTGGTTGACACAAGTGCGTAAGTTGATAAATGAAGTAAGTACTTATTATGTGGAAGCAATATTTCATCTTATGACTCGAACATAAAGTACAATATGCATTAATCGACATCGGAAAATAGTAATATTTGGCGAAAATTTTTGAAGTAGCCAACTGGCAACGTGGCGTATTTGTATCGATACGGAGGTTGTTAACCTATGCGTGATAACTTCGTTACCTGGGACCCAATTCTCGCCTCCTTCGAAAAAATCTCGAACTCGAGATTGCTGTTCGATCCCTATGTCGACCACAAAATCTCGATACTCGAACCTGTTTCTTCGTATCTCCTATTCTCAACACAAATCGAACTAGACTTCGAGTTTATAGTGTAAAATGTTGCCAGTAAAAGCTTATTCGAAAGCCGTATCCATTCCATTCTACATGATTCATCTGGAGCTAAAAAGGCAGCAGCTTTTTAAAGTTTTTAAATAGTGTGCATCGTTTTATATCAAGAACTAACATATTTTACAATATATTTGTACCAAAAAAAAGAAAAGTTCTTACTTTTATCACTTTTACAACATCACTTTAATTTTGTTTAAATTAGTTTGCGTAGTACGGATCGTGATGCATAATATTAGTTTTTGTTTTTACCCGTTTTTGGGGAAGGCAAAGGGATCGTAGTTCATACAGCCTGAATTGGCTGTATAGAATACGATTCCCTTGTTTTTTTTTCTGAAGTTATATTTACATCCAATTGGGTTGCTGATATGCATTTCGATGCTTAATCGGAACTTTAAGCTATGAAGTTGCAGTTAATTACCACCATAACACTTAATACGGAGTATATTTACTAATACATAATAAACTTCTAAAACTGTAACATATGACTTGGCTGTATGGCTCAACGTCCCTTGCCTGTCCCAGATGGGGATAGATAAAAAACAACAACAACTTCTGAAACTGTCACGCACGACACCGCTATTGGACATTTATGAAGATTCGAATTCGAAATTTACGTCTCGACCGCTTCCGACCAGTCGAAGCAGTTCGAACGGCTTTCATTCGAGAAATGTCGAAGTCGACATGTCGAGAATTGCTCAACTTGACTTCATCTCGATTTAATGTTCGAATTCGAACTTTATCTCGAGTCCGAGTCTACTTCGAATGTGCGAGAATTGCCCCCCTGTTAGGAAAAAATACAGGATGATGAAATTTTTATAAATGAGAAATTGTGTCCAGCGGCTAAACTAATGAATATTTTTGATTGAATTTTTGTATGCAGATTACGAACATTGTTACATATACGGATTTTAATTTATTGTCGTATTGTCGTCTCCACTTTGTATATATTAGGTACTAGTTCTCCGCGACTTCGCTCGCGTGGATTACGGAATTCTCTCAGGAAACATCATAAATGTTAATCCAGAACATATTCTCTCTATATACCTATATCTGTTGCCATACAAATCCGTTCGGTATTATATAAAATTAAGTTGATAACTAACATTTAAATATCTTCAGGAACACTCAGTTAACACTTAACTGTTTATAAGACATGTAAGTATTGTAAGAATAAGTCATGTTTTAATGGGCAAAAAATTAAACGTACTTGGCATAATAAGTAGCTACCTATATTATTTACCTAATAATATCTGTCATACATAAACCTATATTTATAAATTTCATATCAATCAAGCGAGAGGATTTGGAACGAGCCCTATATACGATATTCATGGAAAAAATATTTTTGTTGTTTCGCGTTGCGTGGTATTTATTGGTTATTTCGCTGCATTCACATTGGCGTAAGGTGAAAAATTGATCCATTGTTAATTACTTTTCATGTTATATAATAGTTCTTGTGGTAACAAAACGACCAAGCCACATATTAAGACTAAGGTGTAGAGTTTGTGAGTTTGTTAGACCTTGTACAGTTAGGGCGTGTAGAGTTAAAAGCTTCGCTCTACAAGAGATCTGATAACTTTTTGAAAGTGCTAGTATGGTCTCGTCTTAGCAACATTTTACATCAAAATATTTTTGATGGGATTTCATTTCTTTTTGTAAGTCAAAATTGCGGATGTCTCATACAAACTTCCATCCCCAAGTTTAAAGGGTTTGGGGGATAAAAGTTACAAGTTTTATAATTTTTTTGTTGTTTGTGCACTAATACTTCCAAATGCTTACCTTCCAAATTTCAGCTTTCTAAGATATTAGGATATACCCTAAGAATTTTAATGATCTGAGTCAGTGACGAAATCTTAGTTTTTTAGATATCAATAAAATCTAAAGTATGAGAGCTATGCAATTAAAACTTTATATCCTACTAATATTATAAATGTGAGTGTCCATGGATGTTTGTTACTCAATCACGCAAAAACGGCTGAACGGATTTGAATGAAATTTGGCATGCACGTTGTCAGGGGTACAGAGAAGGACATAGGAAACTTTTTATCCCGGAGTTCCCGCGGGAACTCCGAAATAACCGCGGGTGAAACCGCAGGGCACAGCTAGTATTTAATAAATCTGCTATGGATAACATTTCTCGAGGATTTTGTTTATTAATTTATTTATTTGTTTATCTGATATAATTCGAACCTAAGTTATAAGGGTTAAAAAACGACGAAGCGCTTCGAGAAAAGGTAGGAAGTGCTCTTGCGCTTCGCTTGGCTCGTCTTGGCGATAACACCTTTTTCGTGAACCGACAACGCGGATGATAAAAGACATGGTTTTATAGTTAGGTAATATTTATCACTCGAGTATGAAAACACCATCATATGTCATTGTGTCTACATGATTCACGTAAAGGTATTCAGAAAAATTGTTTCTTTTTTAGATTCCATGTCTTTTGGTTTTATAGTTAGGTAATATTTATCACTCGAGTGTGAAAACACCATCACATGTCATTGTGTCTACATGATTCACGTAAAGGTGTTCTATGTCACAATTCAAAATAAACCACGGCTTTGGTCTGCATTGGTGTCACTTTGAACTTAGTTAACGTGTATAATTAAAGTGTATACCTACAGTAGAACTTGCCTTGTATCAATTTGCCTACATTGGCAAAGGTTGGCAAATTGATAGATATACAAGGCAAGCCGAGGTTCTCGCAGCCAACACCTATTGCATGCTATTATATAGAGCGGTCCGTTATTCATGTACTTATCCCAATTAATTTCCATTATATGGTAAACAAGATTCGCAAATAAGCTATATCTTTCTTTTCGTGTTTTACGGGACTGGAAAAAACTTATGCACGTATTTTTAATTTTATTACACTACAACGTGGATTTATTTCACAACTTGTACATCTACTCGCGTACCGTTCATTATTTTTAATTAGGCGAGATAAATAATTAACTTCTCCTTATTATTGCGTATAACGAGCTGTAGGCATCACTTTTAGTCATGTGACCCCGAAAGAGCTGACCAATTTACCTTTTTAATACACGTAATGATCAAAGAGCTGACGACAAAAGACCGCGTCGAAAGCCGACGAGCCTCTGCACGAATTACGTTATTTCAGGACGGCCCATCTATCGAGCGTGTTTTTTGTAAACGCTTCGTTGAACTTCGTATTTAAACTATATAGTCGTGCCAGTGACTTCATTTGCGTCCTTGTAGATTTTCCCTCAAAATAATAATTAAACTGACAAATTTAGTCAGTGTTTTTACCCGTGAATCCGGGTCCACATTATTTTTGGAGTTCCCATGAGAATTCCAAGAAAAAGTAGGTACCTACCCTATAGGTATGTTTTTCTGTACCCCTGAAATGTATGCGAAATTTCATGATGATTGGTCATAGTTTTTTATTTATTTTTTTCTTATTATTGAGAAATCATACAGTGATACAGATGGATAAAAGTATATATAACACATAGATATTCACAGCAATAAGACGATTTACAGATTTCTTTCTAATTCTATACATATAAAATGCTTTGTCTTGAATAACTAATGGATCAATGCACAGCCTAAACCGCTGATCGTATAGAGACCTGAAACTTGGAGGGTGTTATTCTTTGTATGACGTAGGCATCCAATAAGAAAGGATTTTTGAATATTCAACCCCTAAGGGGATGATAAGGGGTTGCACAGTTTGAATGGAACAATACCGCGGGAACTTCGAAATTTTCGCGTGTGAAACAGCGCGGGGCAGCTAGTATATTATAAGTATTGAAGCGGTAAGGAAGGAAGTTGAAAGATACATATGTACATATGAGCTTAACATTAGATATTTAATTGAAGATTGTATAAAAATAAGTAGGTACCTAACTAATGTTATAATATAAAAATTAACGCGCAAATAGTTATGTACTATGTGTTTGTCAGCTGTGTGCACTTACCTACTAAGCTGTCTGTGTGTAGCGGTGTCGTTTATTGACAAAGGAATAATACAATTTAAGAAAGAAAGAATAGATACCAAATAAAGGCCTTTATGGAAAAGTCTAAAACACAAGCAGAATGTGCATCATGTGTTAAGGCGTAAATTTGTAACAAACAATCAAATAAACAAACTCACATTCGCATTTATAATATTAGGATTTTAAGTTTCTTGTGGTGATTTGTATATTATATATTATAAATAATATAAGTCCTTGTTGAAATTCCAAAAAAATAGTAATAAAAAAAAATTAAATGATGAATACCTAATAATAGTAATCTTTAAGAGTGATTTCCTTGTTTATTAGAATTTATAATGGGTAGACTACTAACTATACCTACTACTTTCCTGGAAGTTACTTATTAAGTAGTCTATATCTTAATTTCAATCTCAATCAAAGTGAGTATCAATG
Source organism: Zygaena filipendulae (assembly GCA_907165275.2). Lineage (NCBI taxonomy): Eukaryota > Metazoa > Arthropoda > Insecta > Lepidoptera > Zygaenidae > Zygaena > Zygaena filipendulae. The sequence goes on from OU015657.1 coordinate 6,943,193, forward strand.
GCATTTGTACTTTTTGAGTTGAATCATCTAAGGTACAGACATATTTACGAAACACTGCGTTTTTGCCATGCCTTGAAAACATAATAAACGTGAGAGCAAAGAAACAACGAAAAGACACTTTTTTATTCATTTTTATTGATTCACTACGCATATAAATTTTAATAAACATTTATTACAGTTCAAATAATGCTCATATCGTATCAAGTGAAACGTGAAAAGTCCGCACGTGCGTTTTGAAAGTACTTGAACCCTGAATCGAAGTAGGTAAAAAGGTTCTTCAATTCAAGCGTATACCTACACTATAAGTACCTACTTATTTTAATTGGTAAAACCGTAGTTATTTACTCTGAGGTAAAACGATCTTTCAATGACCTCAATAGTTTTCATACCATCGACTGCAGGATGTGGGGTCGGGTTCACATACCTACTACATTATCTATCCCTACTAATATTATAAAGAGGACAGATTTGATTTTTTGTTTGTTTGTTTGTTACGATTTTACTCAAAAACTACTGAACTGATTTCATAAACTCTTTCACTACTAAGAATGCTACATTATCCCTTAGTAACATAGGCTATATTGTGACCGATTCGTATGTGTCCGTCCATTGTCCCGTCTAACCCTATATCGAAAAAAGAGTTATTTATTTATTCACCAACAAATTTGCAAAGAAAAACAAACAGAACAGCCTCAAGACTTTTTTGTATGAAATATATAAAACCACGATTTGCATGAGAAATGAAACATCTGGCTTTGTGTTCGTTTTATATTTAGCGTAAATGTCGAAACTTGGTAGGAACTTTTCTCTGAAGAGCGCACCTTTTATACTTTCCGAAAGTTGAAACATAAATATAATATTGTACACAGAATCTATACATAATTATATAATTATGTACCTATCATAGATCATAATAATCTCAAAATGTAAAGTTAAAACAAATATACAGTATCATCATCATAATATGACGCCTTCGAAATCCTCATAAGGAGCTAGTGCGCACAGAAGCCTCAACGTCCTGCCTCAGTCTTTTATTTCATAGTGGGTACCTAAATTTATAGCTAAGACCCGTCCTGTCTTAATTTCAATAAATTTACTAGAATCTACTAGAAAAAATACTTTTCATTACTCATACTCGGAAAGTAGGTCTGAAGTTGCCTGAGAAGCGGGTTGAAAGTAACCCTTTTCAGCCCTAGGGAGAATCGCTTTCAACTGACAACTGTCAAATTCTTAAAAAAAAACTAGGTCTATTTTCACATTTCTATTGAACCATGTTTCAGCTTTCTATACAGCCAGCGCGATGTAAAATTGAAATAACGTAAAGTTTAAGTAGGTATTAATTAAAATAAAATTCACTCACGTTTTCTTAAGCTAATTCCTATTTATATTTTTTTTATTTTCTTTAATTAATACTTAATAATTAAAGAAAATATTTTTTTTAGGTCGCCACAATGCAATAAAAAATACTGGCTGAATATCTAGCCGGCCAAAGAAAAAGAAATAGGTGGGAAAGTGTCAAGCGACTATCCGATCTTCACTCATTTTTTCTTTAGCTAATTCCTATTTTTATTTTGACTTTCCTTGCATTCGTAATGAAAAGCACAGTGTTACCCTCGGGAGAAAGTAACTTATTTAGTGCCTCGAACTATTGGCGCCCTCGCTACGCTCGGGCGCCAAACCCCGTCTCGGCACTAAATGAGTTACTTTCACCCCTTGGATAACAATGTACTATTCCTTAATGTTTTCCTCAATTTTACTAATTACCAGGCAACGTTTCAAATTTTTCTTTCTTTTTAAAAACCTCTTCTGACTAGTGCGGACATCTATCCATCTATATATATATAAATGAAATTGAAGTGTCTGTTTGTAATTCCAAATTAACAGCTTTTCATTAAATACATACATATACGTATGAAACTACGGTACTTACATGTAATTATTTTTTTCTGTCCGTCTGTCTGTCGTCATTTTTTGTCTGTTCCGGCTAATCTCTGAAACGGCTGGACGGATCTTAACGGGACTCACTGACTGATCGCTCAGATAGCTGATGTTATAAGGAGTAACTTAGGCTACTTTTATTTGAGAGGGGCGGGAATTCCGAAACTCACGCGCGTGAAACTGCGGGGCACAGTTATAGTTTAAAAATATAAATTTGACAAATCGGTCTTTTCTCAAGTGAAGCGCTTACCAACGAGCGATTAATTACTTTTATTTTATTTTAATATATATAAATCACGTGTCACGTTGTTTGTCCGCGACGGAGTCCCGAAACTACTGAATGGATTTTGATAAAATTTATAATATGGTCCAACTTAAAAGATAGGATAGTTTTTATCCTGGAATTCCCGCGGGAACTCCGGAACTAATGCGGGGAACAGCTAATCACCGTAAACTACTGTCGGGGTACAAAGAAGGACCTAGAGTACTTTTTCTCGTAACCTCCGCGGGAACTCCGAAATTACCGCGGATGAAATCACGGGGGACAGCTAGTTTTATATAAAAGATAGGTGAGCTTTTGTTCCCCGCAATTATTAAATTTTTTACCCCTTGAGGTGTTTTTCCAAAAAAGACTTTTTTAATGCTTGTCTACATTGTGTTTTAAAATCAGTTTCGATTTATTGTTAAAATTTGATTTATTAATTTAATGCTTGAAAATCAATGCAAATATTGTCATAACATCTGTAAATGAAAAGTTAGCGTGTAGGCAAATAAGCAAAGTAGGTAAGGAAAATGTATTTCGGTAACTTTGTCGACTCATATCAGACATGGATCACGTATCATGCGTCACATTTGATGTTACTTTCATCTGAAACACGAGCGTATTAAAATGTACAGTCGGCATAAAAAAAAACTGAACACTTGAAGGCTGTTGAACCTTAATAGCAACAATTAATCACGTTTGACTGTAAAAAGTAATACTTATTAAGCTTTTGCGGGTCGTATAATTAGCATCAAAAATAATAATTAAATACTTTTGTCAGTTGTTGAACTTTATTATTATACTATGGCAATAACATTTTAACATTTAACGACGTGGGATTACATATTTCCGATATGACAATGTAAATAAATATTGACATATTATCGGAAATATGTAGGTAATCACTTTAGTCGCACGTGCTCAAAACGCTTTATTTTTTATTATTACATGTTGGTAAAATATAGCCCACTGAATAAAATTTTACACTTCAGGTACAATGTACAAAACATACAGCACAAATAAAAAATCTACAAAATTGTAACAACATTGGCATTTAGACATATAAATAAAATAGAAGTGTCTGTAATTCCAAATTAACGTTTCACTAAATGCATATGAAAGTATATAATATACGGTATACTTAGCACATAAAAAAACAATTTTTAAATTTTTTCTGTCTGTCTGTCTATTTGTTCCGGATAATCTCTAAAACGGCGGAACCGATTTTAACGGGACTTTCAGACGGGCCTGGCAGATAGCTGACGTTATAAGAAGTAACTAAGACTATACTTTTATTTTAGAAAAAAATATTTCCTGAGGGAATTCTGAAACACGCGGGTGAAACTGCGGGGCACAGAATAGAACTAACTGAAAAAATCTCCGTCAAATATTATTATATAGCCTAATGTTTTTAAAACCAAAAGTTAAGTCAGCAAGTAAGCTGCAGAGGGGGCACCGAGCCGAATACATACCAAATGGTCTATGAATTAAATATATGTAGGTATAAGGTACCAACGTAATTTTGTCATTAAAGTTTTCCCCAAAATCTCCTATAGTTTACAAAAATTAGTTTTTATAGAATAGCTTATAATAATGTTAATAATTATGTTTTCAGCTTTTTTTTTAAATTTAATATAGTTAAATAATATCAATAGTAAGTTTCGAAACACCAAAATAAAGGTAGCTTGATGTATCACGATTTGAAGATTTACTTAGGTACTTGTTATCTTCTTATAAAAACGAGAAAATTATTCGCTATGTAAAAGTGGTCGCGTCTTGGTACTTTCTATCCTTGCTTCTATCTGACTACTAACATTGTATACAATAACACAGCGCTGAAATTGCTGCTTCAGAGATTTATTGCTGTAATATACAGGACGAGAGTGATAATATCTTTGCTTCCGTATACGGTATACCAAATCGGATTTGTATACGAAACGTTACCTATGAAAAAAAAAGAGAAAATATGATAGACTGTTGTGAGAAGTACTAACTAGCGCTATTAAATTCATATACTTACAATATTATCAAACTGCCTAGAATCTATATGATTGATGGATCGTTAACATTTTATTGATTTGATTTGATTTAGACGATCCGATTGCCGTAGTAGATCACCGTCTGCCCGCTAATCAGGAGGTTCCGGATTCGAGTCCTGGTGGGGGTGCACTTTGTGTGATGAACACAGGGTTCCAATCTGGGTGTGTTTATATATCTCTCGTAGATATAATATAATATATTATGTAGTATATATATATATACCAGTTTTGCTCGATTTCCCCTACATAAGCTTTAATTAATAATAGCTTACTGTGAGATAAAGTACCTAGATCTGTGTGTTGTGAAGTGAATTATTATTATATTTGAATATTATAAAATATATAGGTACTAGGTTAGGAACACGTGGTATACGTATTTATATACATGTTTGGTCAATAAAAGCAATATTAATAGTAGTATTCATATATACCTACCTACTAATATATTTTTTGTATTTAGACTAGAAAAAGTGCAATTATAGTTTCTGTGGGATGAGGTATTTATTATGAGTATAGGTACCTACCTACCTACCTACAACTATTCATAAAAGTAGTAATCATTAAACTGCTATTACGTATTTCCAAGCAATTTTATTTTAAACTTGGAACTGCAAGTCTTCTTTTTTAAATATGGATTTGAATAAAGAAAAATCTTTAAACACAAGTGGAACTTGTTCATTACATAACATTACAGAAAACTTTGTTAGATTGAATACAAAAGGTCGAATGGTTTCGAATAGAAATAAACCCTGTGGTGCTACTTTTAAAGTTGTTAAACTAATTAAAAGTTTAACACCTCTTGTCGGCATCGTTTTCAGGCGGGTACTGTGGCCCGCTCACAAATTAGCTTTAAGTTTTCATGCGCCCACAGCCAAAGTTCCCCACTCTAGAGTCTATAGCGTCGTCGTAGGTAGTGTCTTGTTGCCGAAATGATGTCACCAGTGCCCTTGGGGCCTGAGCCCACGTTATTATTGTACTTTACAACCTCAAGTAGTAAATGAGAAAATACCCTTTTCCATTTTATTAAAATCTAATTCCAACCGTTAAACTTAACAACACTTGAAATTTGACATGGCAATGGGGAACAATTAGTTTAGCGCGTTGAGAGTAAAATTTTTTTAAGCAATAGAAGGGACGTGCACTGCACTGCACTGCAAAAGATGTCCTTACTTATCTTCTTATGGACTTTCTTATGCAGGTACGTATAGATACGCATACGTTTGGTTTATGGCTAAGATACTTATAAAAATCTTTTCTTTGATACAGACATGTACCTACCTATGACATGTAGGTATGTATTGTATATTATGACCTACGTAATTACGTAAATATAAACAAAATATAATGCTTGGAAGTTGGACGTTATTATGTACACTGAGCCACCTTTACCAAAACAAGCAATGTTTGTACTATGGGTACCATAGAAGGTACTACCGATATAATACTTAATTCTTTTTTTAAATACCAACGACTCAGACTCGAGGTAAACACAAACGTACACCACATAAAAGATTACCCTGATGCGGACATCGAACTCGCGACACCTGGCGTAATAGTGAGGTGCTTACCACTGCACTAACGGTACTGTCAAATACGTATTGATAATGGTGATTTTTTAAATTCTTTTATCTCTTGATCGATAACAATCGATCATAATAAATCAACGAGCGAGTGAGCGCTATATTTCAAGTCTTCACTTAACGCTAAAATGCTCTCCAAGAAATATACGATATACGTTCTTAAAGATGACACAGCTTTATGAACACAATATTCATATACAAGTAACAAGGCGCGATCTTCAAAGTGAAACCATGTTCTCATCGCCTAGCCACATGGCCCGCAAATAGCCAATTTGATTTTACTACTTTATCAATACCTACATACACTTTAGATTTTTGTATTTTACAGTTTACTAGCTATTTTCCGGCTAGTTCGAAAGTGAAAGCTTATTTCTTGAAACGGTGTTATTTTGACTTTGTTTTGAGTCAAATGACGCGTGTATCTACATTTCATATTCACGACATTGACCACTCGGATATATTTGACTATTTAAAATAATAAAAAAATACTAGTGGCTATGCAAGTATCTAATGATGTAACTTATTGAAGTAAACAGCGATTTATCACAATAAGCATTTACAAAGTATGATGTAGAATTCGTTGTGCATCACGAATCATAAAACCGGCTGGGTCGTGCGGAATGTAGCTGAAATAATGCGAAATCTAACGAGCACTCCGCATAGTGGCGCGTGACCTGACTTCAGCGTAGTCGGCGATGTGCTTTACACTGTGATAGGGCGGGCGGCGCGCGGCGGGGACGCGGACGGGGCGCTAAGGACATCCGCCGCGGATATGTGGCGTATAATTATTATTATCTGAGTATTACACATTATATCATCGCGTCGCGTGAATTCAGAGCAGAGACGTAGCAAATCCTCTCGTCCTATTTCATCGTAGGTACTTATCTACTGCTTAATAAGATGGATGTGTTTCGAATGTTATAGTATACAGACATTATGTAATAACAATAATAACAATTAAGACGAGAGACGAGAAATACAAGAGACATGCTAGAGAGAGTGGGTCGAGTGATTAATTGAAAACAACATGAGTTTTCATTTGTCTTTTATATTATAGTAGCTGGTGCCCGCGGTTTCACCCGCGTGAATTTTCGACCCTTGCAGTGACAGTAATGACGTTAGATTTTCTCACTGTTTTAAAACGTAGTGGTTATATACTCTTTAGTCTCAAAGAAAATATAATCTCTAAAGAGGTTTTATTATGTTCTATATGCAATATTATATCGAAGCTTTCGACCATTGCATTGCGCTGAAGTGTTTAAATGATGATAACTATTTTGCCCTACGTCCTATCTTGATGAAACAAAGCCTATATGTTGCTCCAGACTAAGCTTAATTTTCTACTGAAAACAGCATGACAATCCGTTCAGTAGATGTGGAGATTATCGCGAACCGACAGACAGACAGACAGACAGACAGAACAGAATTTTAAAAACTTTTTGTTTGGGCTTGGCTACTCTTCTTTTATCACCTCTCTAAATTTTAGTTAAAAATATTCAATGTACAGAATCGCGGACTCTACTCTTTTATTATAGTATACATAGATGTATTGTAGCTGTATTTGTATAGTCGAGAGTTTTCTCGTGTGGTCTTGTCTTAGATATTCGCACCGGGTATATAACACACTTAATTTTTTTATATCGTTTTTTGAGTCTCAAGTCTAAATTTGTATTTGTAGTTTATGAGTTTTATAGTTTCGGACAGACCTATACAAATAAATTAGTTAAGTTAGGTGTAAAATTTAGTAACCGAGATACGGTTATTAGTAATAATCAATTTTTTTATCGACTTCCCAAAAAGGATGAGGTTCTCAATTCGTCTGAATGTTTTTTTTTGTTTTTATAATTATTTGTATCGATTATATCATTAATTCAACGTTTGTCTAAAAGACCCCACGAAATATGTTCAGCGAGTATTTGCATCCCTGATAAGTGTTACTATATGTATGTAGTTGTAATATTCGAAAGACAATGTATTGTAATTTTAAAAATATTTAGTTATTTTCCCATGCATTAAGTATTGTTTACTGTAGTAGTTAATCTACATTAAGCAATGTCTGCAGCAATTTTTTTATAAAGTGGTTATTAATTCGTGACCCTACATAATGAGTCGACATAAAATGTAAACGCAAGCAGACGCATGCCATGGCATGGGTGAATGATAGGAATGAAATATATATTTAACTTTGAAATGATAGATCAAAAAGCATGACTTCTCGTATGTTTTATGTGAGATATTTCATCCTCCCGAATCAAGGCGAGGGTGGATATTTAAGACGAAGATAAAATTGGTTTAATACAAAAGTTATTCGCTCCGAATTTCACTTTGACTTCTGGGGAATAAAATGGTGTTATCCTTACTAATATTATAAATGCGATAGTGAGTTTGTTTGGTTGTTTGTTACGCTTTCGAGCTTAAACGGCTCAGCGGATCGTCATGTTTTGCATACACGTTGTCAGAAGTACAGAAAAGGAAATAGGGTACTTTTTATCCCAAAATTCCCGCGGAATCTTCGAAATTGCCGCGGGTGAAACTTTGTTTTGTTCACGACGAGAAAAAACCACGTTTCACCTATAGCGGGCTTGGCATCCAATTTCAAAGCAATAATAATATTTTTTTTTCTTTCGAATAAAATAAGTATTTTGGATTTTTTTAACTAGTTAGTGTAGTTTTTTAATTCGGATTAATTTTTTAATCAAAACTTTGTTTTGATTGTAACTTGCGCGTATTTAAAACAAATGGTCAATCCTGATCATAATGTCAAATACACATAACAAGAACTGTTGTTTAACAGAAAAGTAATGAACAGACGTGGATATGCATTTTTCACCCATGTGAATGTAGCGAAATGGCCACATATTTTGACTAAGGTGACTACACCTACAGTTTGTGAAGTTAGGACTTGTAAAGTTAGGGCCGTTCAGGCGCATTTCGTCCAATTCGCAAATGGTCCAATCCTCCAATGGCGTGTAGAGTTAGAAGCTTGCCTCTACATGAGATCTGATAACTTTTTGACTGTGCGAGTCATAATATGGTCTCGTCTTGGCAACATTGAATATGAAAATAATTTTGGTGAGATCATTATTATAGCAGCAAATTGAAGTGGCCTATAAATAAATCCATCTTCTTTCCGAAAAGTTACCAAACTGCAAAATTAGCTAATATGATTCTATTGCTTTTTTTACTATTTAAGTACCTACTTATTTAAGTACTTGGAGTAGTTCCCAGTCGTGGTTAGCAAGTATCAACTTGGCTTATTCTTTTAAAATTTCTTTTCAGATACCTAGTATATTTTTAATTGTTCTGGTATAACAGGATGTAGACTAATTGTTATACCCATAAAGAGAAAACATTAACTAGAAAGGTAATGTAGACGGGGAAGACGCGCCACGCGGTTGCGAAGGAAGTTAGAGTAAATGGTCCATTTTTTCCAAAACTTCCTTTTCATCATTTCTTCCATGGCATCCTAGCATGTCTATTTTACACAATATTTCCAAAACTGTGAATTTTGAGAATAAAGTAAAAACGTAACGAAATGGCGTTTAACACATTTCTTTACTTGAATGTCTTTGTGCAAGTTGAATCACCGACACTAGAGGTAGGTAATTTGTTTTCATACTAAATTGAGTTGATGCTGGCCGTTCTGTCTGTTCTTTGGTTGTACCTCACCGTAGAGTGTTCGGTGAAAGAAGCGGACAGTTTGATGGATTTGCTCCGTAGGGTGGGCGCGGGTTCGTCGCGGTAGTCTCAGCTGACTCATTTGGGGGCATTGCCACGCCTTCACCCCGGTCCAGAAGAGGTCTGACCTTAATCTGTTCTTTATTGGTTTCTTTTAAACTAGCGCGAGTTCGAGCAGAATGACTCTGCATTGCAAGCCTAAATCAGAAATTTTTACTCTACATACAAATATTTAGTACCTACTACCTGTATGAGATTATTATTTGGTTCTTAAGCGTTTTGTACTAAGTAGATTATAATGAAATGAATAATAAATAAATAAATAATATTAGTAACCATTTCCCTTCGCTTTTTGAGGATTTCCTCGATAACACTTTAATAATGGCCAAAAGACGTCCTATATATGTTAGTCTAGATTCTAGAATATATTGTTTAATTTAGTAGCTGATTCCCACGATTATATCTACTCACGTAAACGGGATACCTATACTCATATTTTTATAGTAGGTATATAAACCTGCAAAATACAAACATGTATCAAAGTTTTATGACAATCTGACCGTTAGTTTTTAAATAGGGGTGATTTTTCAATCCTCAACTGAGATTAGGTTACTAATTAGCCTCGGAAATTACTAAATGATTATGCGCACCAATTTACTTATATAAAGCATAGCTATGAGCAGATTATTGTTTCAATCAAAACAGGATTCTGTACAATATATAATAGGATTACCAGGATATTTCATCGTCAGTTCTGTGATACAATATGTGCTAGTATCTATACAGTTGGGAAGGGATAGAAAGCCAATCTATTATCTATTAGCCATCTATTATTAAGATAATATAATCACCAGGCTTTTGAGATATAGAAAAAGAGGCATGGACCATGGTAGGTACATTAGATGAAAAATAAAGTCATTTGCAAAAGCTGATCAAGAAAACACAAATTCGTTTTTGCATAGAAGATACAAAGATGGTTTTAAACGCAACTGTAGGCGAGAATTATCCGTATCCAATCGAAATTAGAGCTCAATTACAAATATGCGCATCTTTAAGTGGTGTTGTTGCCTAAAAACAATGTAGCTGACTTGGTCTACCGCGATTTGTAAGAACAGCGATATGTAAAAGTGCTCGTAGCTCGGTCCCTCTTTTCACCTAACCTGTATAAAATAATTATGTTGTTATACAAAAAAAAATGTAGGCAGAAAGGAAATATATCTATTCTCTTCTTCTTTATAAATAAAAATGAATGTTCGTATGTCTGTCCTCTATGCGTTTCGAAACTCAATAAAAATGAATTGTTGTTCATTTGTCTCGCTAAAACTCGAGAATGGCTAGACTTTGGTAAATTTTTATCTTGAAATATTTGTGGAAGTTCTCACTCTCACGCGGGTGAACCCGCGGGGCACAGCTAGTATTAAAATAGAAGTAAGTACATATATATTCTAAATGATATAGGATGGTGATGATTATTATCATAATAAAGAGCATTCATCGTAAAACACATCGTTTTACGCCTAAACTCTATATGACTAGGTATACGTAGCTATAATATAAGTATTTAGTTAATAATAATTTTATTTATTTGGATAGTGTTTTGTAACAGCGTGTTTGTGTGTCTTATAACAGCTATCAAAAGCTCACAAACGGCAAACATGGTACAGTAACGATTTGACATTATTATAGGGTTTTCCTAAAAGATATACAGATCATCATTTAGGATTTAGGAAACAAAAAAAGGGACACGAATAAAATAAATACAGAGGGAATAAAAGAGAAATGCGGCAAAGCGGCTGGCTCAAAAGGATAAAGGTTATTTTGTGTCATTTGTTGCTGAATAGAAGCCATTCGTAAATATATTTTTTTAACAGAGAGGCTGAAATATTTAGACACAAATTAGTAATGCAAAATATGCAGAGGGCTCTACTCTCAGGGACCCTTCTCTTAACTCTCTCGGTCGAATACTTAATGAGAAAAAAGTTTTTTAATGCTCAGCTACATAGTTTCGCTGGAATCGGTTTGATACAACCTAGTTTTCGTTTAAGAATATGGATTTCAAGCATTAATATAACAGTAATTAATATATATACTTACGGACTGCAGTGATATGTAAATGATGAAAACTCGCTTCCACAACCTGTACTTATTAGCTCACTTACCTAATACCTACCTTCCTTAATCTATATTACGTTTTGTTCTGGTTCAATTTTTACTCAGCAAAAAAGGCTTAAATTTCTAATTGTTATTCAGCACTTTCTACTTCTTTATCTCTGTTTAGCAATTTACTAATGGAAAATGTACAGGATTAAGGTTGCTATTTAATTTGATTCTGCTCGCATGAGAACTATTCTGAAATATATACAGGACAGGAGGGGACAAGCTTTTCGCTTCCGGCTTCGTCCGTAGAAATTTTGTATCTACATACTATCTCGACAACACAGTGCCACATATCGGGCCCAAATTTAAATGTATAAATATTTCACTAAAATCGATACAGCGGCCGTTTAGGAGGAACGCAATGACAAACACACATAAAGAAAAAATATACTATAGGTAGGTACATAAAGATCATTATAAAGTGGGAATTGTTATGTAGTCATGTAAAAAGTACAGGTAAAATTGATCAATCGTATTTGCAAGTAATCAACGTAGGTACCTACTGTTTTTGTTAAAGTTATGATCTTCAATTCTGAAGGCCGATCACGCTATTTTGGAACGAATTTATCAACTTTATACATATTTGATTTTCGTTCAATTTTGATCAGACGTTAACTAATATTAGGTATCTTCCAAATGAGAACTAACGCTAAAATATAATCAGAACAATATTAAATGTGCTTATCGTAATATTTTGGTTAAGTTTTTGCTCTGGTAATTTTCTTCCCAAATGTGGTTCGACCTTTTTGAAGTATAATAAGGAAATACAATCTCACTATATCTATTGTTCAATCTAACTGGTAGTGGTATGAATATTGTTTTCTTATCTAATTGAATAAATTCATTTTTTTCCTTATCATTTTCTATTAGAAAAGTAAGCCTATCGGTTTTTTTTTCATTCAAGCTTCATTTCTATTCTGAATACTGATTTAAAATAGCTAGGTATTTCATTTTTATGAGCGTTTCTCTTTTACTCGTTTTACTCTTTCATTGCATTATGACTTCAGTGAAGAAGTATTATACATATTAAATTTACCTACTTAAATAACGAATGGTAAATGTATCGATCACAAAATAAATATAGAAGGTACATCAACTCAGTTTAGTATGAAAAGAAATGAAAACCGGTGTCGCCGGATGTTTTCTTTTAGAAAACTAGGCCGGGTGATTTTCGCACACAAAACTATTAATCACGCCCAAAAAATAAGGTACGAAATGTATTAAACGCAATTTTTGTCGATTTTAATTAGGTAGTTAAGGTTTTCAAAATTCTCAGTTTTAAAAATATTGTGAAAAATGTGCTTGAGATACAAGGAAAAGAAATTTTGGAAAATTTAGAGCATTTGCCCAAACTTTTGCGAGCGTGGCGCGCCTGCCCTCTCTAGTAAATATATTATTTTGTCTCTAGTATCGATCATACCATAAATATTTTGAAAGGTTAAATTTTTACGTTACTAAAGGTTCCCCGTGGTTTCACCTGCGTTTCTCCCTTTTTCACTGTTTTTTAGGGGTTGGATTTTTAAAAATCGTTAAAAACGACAAAAATCAAATAGAAACAAAGTAGTAGGTATCTAGGTACATTTCATTATAAGTATGGGAAATCCGTTATTACGACGAGTTTCGAGTAAATTAACTACCTACTTGCGTAAAAAATGAAGTAAAATAATAAAAACAAATAACTTACATAAAAATTTATGAAAATGGTCCCGTAAAAGCACTAAAGTGCAATCGTCAACTTCCCACATGCTAAACAGCTACTTCATACGTAATATTTTTCAACAACTTACATAGGTAAATATAATAATTTTTCACTTTACCTCGTAAATGTTTGTACCTACCGACTTCTAGATAGGTTGTCCTAACTATCGGTAGGTACTAAGTATATCACGATCATTGTAGATACGTGTAGTGACTAGAAAAATTACAGAGATATTATTAACTAGCTGTGCCCCGCGGTTTCACCCGCGTGAAACGTTTTTATATAACAACTTTTTTTCCCGACATCCGATTTAAATGAAACAAAGCCTATAGTAGCTCCAGGCTAAGCCTAATCTACCTGTGAAAACCGCATGATAATCCGTTCGGTAGATTCAGAGATTATCGCAAACAGACAGACAGAGAGAAAAGAAATTTCAAAAGTTTTTTTTTTCTGGTTGGTTACTCTTCATTTATCGCCCCCTGTCAATTTTTGTTAAAAATATTCATTGTACAGAATCGCGGGTTCTGCTCTTTTATTATAGTAGATATATAGAGATATTATTAAATAAATTTAAAAAAAGTTAACATTGAGTTTGGTAGATGTATCAATTTAATTTTATGCGCAACGTGTGCATTATGTTCAATATTTTGCGTATTTTGACGATTATTATCTGAGGGAATGCAATAGTTTTTTTAATTTATTTCCTTATTAAAATATAGTGGTGGTGTTTTAAATGATGGGTAAATATTTTCTAAATTTCCTTTTAAATGAAATATCTTTGAAGATAATTATGATGTTTGACTTCATATAAGGCCCTTAAATTACTTTAGCGATCTTCATGTAGATATGTATAGCTACTAATATATGCCTACTTATTAAATAACAAAGATTTTTCTCCCAACAATATGTCGGAATAATATCTTAATGGCCACTTAAGGTTAGTTCCACTTTGTGCAGTCGCGTCGCCGTTAACTTGTGGCAGTAGTACCTAACCTAGACCAAGCGTGCCGCTTTTGCTTAACGTTTAACCGTGGTTTAACCAGACACTTTAATATGCAGTTAAACTTAACCACAGTGGATAGAGTGTACTAGGATTTTATAAATATTTACTTGAAAGATAGATAGGAACTTATACAAGTTTAAACAAATGAAATCGTACATGTAATATTAATTTGTATTCTTAGATTTTCTCGGTGATTTTTTTTCATCTGCTTTGTAAGTTCTAACGTTGAAATATTTTTTAATAATAATAAAAAATCTATATTTTTGTAACACTGTCCATCTGTCTGTCTATTTTAGCTTTCTTTCTTGGTTGTACCTTCAACTTCACCTTTGCAACTGTTCGCCTACCGTAGGTAAGCAGGTACTTACCTCATTAAAATCTTTAATTGATGCATTCGAATTAAAATAGAAATTATCTGTGAGTATATCTCCATCGTAATTATTTATAATTACGTAACTAGTCACTCCCCGCAGTTTCATCCGCGTTAATTGTAAGATTTACTCGGGAACTCTTTTATCCTACAATTTTTAAGAAATTCTATAAATGACTGTTAGGTAAAACCGCATTAAAATCTGTTGCAATTATGCGGCCACATTTGATATTACCTACCTATCGATATGAACAAACAAACTAATACACATTAGGTCTACTTTCTAAAGGTTTTTTACATATCTACTTTAATATGAGTAGTTACAAAGTCGTAACAAGCATAATATTATATAATAAAAATACATTAGGTACAGCACTAATGATTCGATTTCATTACGAAATTAGAATCTTATAGTAACATAGATAGAACTTTTTTGTTTGATACAGTTGATCTATATCCTAAAGTAAGTACACCTACATAAACATTAAGAATATTTTACACTAGTGGGTCATAGAACGCCGCGGCGTGTGACGGCAGAACTCGACAATTTGTAACGATACGTTTGAAATTTGATATTTGAAATCCTTAACGTAATGTTTTGCGTTTCCATCGCCGCGGTTGGCGATTCTACACGTTTCCATATATTCTTTAGTGGTGGCGGGCTAAAATGATTTTTTTTTGTTCAGTAATGGTCGGAAATGAACACAACTCATACTACGTTACGTTTTGCCGTCCCATCAGTTGGAACAACGTTCAACCATAACGTATTCGCCACGAAGCCACCAAACTAGCGCAGATCCAGCCACGATTATGATTTATTTTTCAGCCGAGATTATGGGCACGTTCGGCAAGCATATAGGTACAACCCAAATGCATTGATTATAAAAAAAAAAAACAATGAACCGTGCGTGTTTTTGAACGCGATTATTATATGATTTCAAGTTGTAATAGTGTCATTATAATCGGTTTAGTAATTTAGATATTGTGAAATGCAAAAAAAAAAAATTTCGAATGACCGTGCCCACAACCTATTTCAGGGTCTGGACTTGTGCCTGGCTACCAACCGTAGAGTAGCAGAGTAATCTATGAAGTGTAAAAGGCCCTAAATATTGCCTCCAAGCTATAATAGTATGGGAGCCCATTTTTGGAGTTACGAAAGCGCGTCAGATTACATAGAATAAGAGGATACCTTGCACCATGTTGAGTACCTCCACCAAATATAATATAAAAATATAAGCCCTCTACACAAAGTCGTGCGTCTAGGATAATTAATCGATCAGAATATCAAAAAGAATTGATAGCTAGAAATACTCGGGCACGTCAGATTAAAATAAAGTGGGTTATTACTTACATGCTGAAAAGTGTGCATAGGAATAATCTGACGATTTGAAAATCACGTAAGGAAATTAGGGGTTCACAAACTTGCAAAAAAAGGGCCATCTTGATATTCTCGAGCGCGGTTGATTTTTTTTATTCTAAAGTAAATAACTCAAGGATAGCGGGAAAAATATAATTTGCTGATTTCTACAAGCCAAAGAAACAAAAATCATCCATAAAGTTTAGAACGAGCAGCTGCAGTGAAACATTATATTCCTCACTCAGCCTTTTTTTCCCTTTCACTTTTTCTCTATCTCTCTCTCGCACCGTCCTCACAGTATTTTCCGTCGCCATGAATTCATCACAGCATATCACGGCACTAAACGTGTTAATAAATTGTGTGTAAATTGATAACCTCCTTTTTGAAATTCGGTTAAAATGTATACTAAAATAAGTATAGGTAAGTATTACATTGAACTATAGGTAGTACACCTTTCACGACAGCGTAATTTTTAACCGACTTCCAAAAAGTAGTGGTGAAGGTAGGTAACTTTTTTGCATAAAAGTACGTATTGAACCAACTAACTGATCCGTTCAAACTCAATGCCAAGCCCACCGTTTAGGTTATTTTGGATTATATCAGTTGCTTCGTATTTTCTCATTTTGGTGTAGTGCATTTTTGTGTTTTTGAAGTTGAATTGTTTTTTTTTTTTTTGTAGGAACATTTGTATGGTACTGTGAATCTAGGTACCACGTAATTTTTAAAGTTTTTAGATTTTCGCGTTTTGGCTGACTGCCTGTGACCACGGCGTGATGCAACTCAGCCGAAACGTCAGGCAAAAAAGGTAATAAAAAACATCGCGTTCAAGTCCCGCGTAATTTACATAATATAATGTACCACGTAATTTGTTTTTTTACCTCAGTGACTGTTTTACTATTGTTTCTGAAGATATTATAATAAGTAGATAGATTTCTTTTCATGGTTTTTTCCGTGTATTTTATCTGTCACATTCAGTAGTTTAAAAAAAATGGTAACTATAAAAAAAAATTAATTAATTAATTAATAATAAATTATAATTACCCAAATAATCGTCAGATTATTGGTCAGGGCGACTAAGACCTCGAACTGAACCGACTGCATAAAAATCTAACGTGCTCACGTATTTCAAAATAGCGATTTATTTATTGTATCTTTAAAAAACCGCCACGAACTTGCGTTAAGTCCGAATCGTCAGTATTTTGAATGGGACCTTCTTTTGGGTTCATTTGATATTCACTCTGAAAATTTGACGCGCTCAAGTAACATTTTTTTTCTTAATTTTTGACCCTTCTATACGGCGACGCCCACAATGTAAACCGGCAAATTTAAATATCTTCATCATCAGGGACACATCATCAGAGAGCATATACACTATCAATATCTGACGCGCTCGAGTAGTACCATGTGTGGTTTTTTTACATTTTTGAAATCCTGTAGAAGCTAAATTGAAAGTGAAAGAAAAATCATCAATAACTTTATTTCTACTTCCTAATCTTTAAAACCCAACAGATCCCAAAGACGCTCGAGTAAATCCCCATTTAGCATTGTCGGCTCCCCTACTATAATATACATTAATATACATGGGTGTAGCAATGACACAGCCACGCAGCCCAAGAAATTCGAATACCGTTTCGTCCGTCAAGTGTAAATATTTTAACGAGTACAGTCCTGAGAATACACTTTGCTGTTAGAATAATTCATTGCATCAGCCAGACCTTCAATTTTATTGCACGAGTCCCATTTACCTTTCAAGTTGAAAAATGTCGTTTTCATTAAAATTCAAAAGAAAAATAACCAAGTAAGTAGGTAAATTGCTACTGTGTCATCATATCGGTAATCAAGTCATTTATTGCTATATGTCATATAGGTTAAGGTTTAAGGTTTATGTCAAAAAGTAGGCGGACGTGAGTTTTTGTGTAATATTATTTTATTTTCCTCACTTTTTCTTTAAATTTTATTTTCCTCACTTTATTCATCTATATATGCATCATACCAGGAGGACCACGTATAATTAAATAATTTAGGCAACGCTCTTGGATCTCTAAACAGTGGCACCTTCCTGGGCAAAACTCTTTTCATTTCTTCCTGCAATCTCAACTTTAATCTCCTTAGTTCATCCGGATAAACATTTGACAAATCTCTTGACTCACACGGATCTTCCTTGATATTAAATAAACACCATTGATCTGTAATAAAAAAAACAACAGATGTATTAGAACAGCGACTGGCGCATATTGCAAAACGTTAGAGAGGTGTTTCAGAACATCTTTTGCTTGTATACTAATTACCCACAAATCACGACTTAATTATTGCAACAGGCTCTACCCTTTAATTTGACTTGCAGTCATTTTTAACAGTATTAGAATTTATCAATCTACTGTAATCACTATATTCAAAGGTTGTCTGGAAGGGATCGCTGGTAAAGCGATAAGTCTGCCTTTTGTATGGCATTCGGTGTACAATAAACAACAGTATTCAATTGTATTCTTTTATTTAATATTCTATTTATTAATTTAACAATTAATGCACACAAGGACAACATAAAAAAAAAGAAAGTATAAAAGTAATCATGTGCAAGGGTACAAATGGTACAATCTGGTATTTTATCGTTCACGGAAAAAGATTTTGCAATGTGATAGTTACATAGGATAATATAATATAGGTTATAAAAGAGACCTTGATAATTTTCGCAACTTAACCTAGCATTAAAATTAAAACGCATTTTTTTTTAAACGCAATGTTACCTTTTTGTGTGATGCAAATATTTTTTTGTTCTTGTGCACAAGTAATTCTCTGTTTATTTCGCAAGTCATCAATTTTATATATTTGGTTGCTGAACGGTTTATCAATGTCATTAAGAATTGAATAAACTTTACTTCTTTCTAAAGCACGTATGTATTCCGGTGGATTACCAATGATACCCCTTAATTCACCTCCTTGATAAGTACCGTAATTTGCTTCTATGGTACCGGTTAATAGCTTATAATCTCCAGACGTTACTGTTGCAAAACCAGTATAGTCATCTATTTCGAAAAATTCATCACGTCCTGAATTTTTATCTGAAGTTATACGATCCCAGAGATCAATACCATCTAAATTTTGTGGTACTTCGCCACCAGCAGCGTCTAGTAATGTGGGTAGCCAATCTGCGACATGGAAGTAACCTTTCCACAAATTATTGGTGCTATTAATTATTGGACTCCACAAAATTCCAGGCACTCTCACACCTCCCTCAAATGGAGACATCTTTATTCCTCTGAGGGGCCAATTAGAAGCATAATTCACCGAACTTCCAGAAGTCATGCCTCCATTGTCAGATGTGAATATTATTATGGTATTGTCTAATATGCCTTTATCTAAGAGCGTTTTCGTTATATCGCCAACGCTGTCATCTAATTTTTGTACCATTGCTGTAAAAGGTATTTAAATGAGATATTCATCAATCAATCATTTTATCGTAGTGGTATATGCTCAGTGATTTTATCTTACAGATTAATTTTACCAATACATAAGCAGAAGTTCTCAAAAGGTATGTTTCTAAAAAGGAATCCTATTTCTGATTCCACTGAAAGATGCTTTTAAACATTAGAATAACCGGTTGGCAACCTGCGTCTGTCAACGGATTTCAGAAACTGACTAATCGATCATCTTTTTTTACAAACCCATATTTATAAGACTTGGTATTTACACAATCAGTTACATATTATGTACATATAAGACATCAAAATAGACCTGCATAAATTCTCCGTTCTGGTAACTCAACATGTCTCATTGCTCGGACTGTTTCTGAAGGCGCTTGCAATAAAGCGCCATCGTTACCCGAGTGGGGCGCATTGTGCGCCACTACCAAAAATAACGGTTTTGAAACATCGTGATTCTTAATAACTGTAAACAATAATAATGCTTTGACATTATCACACAGCGCTACCTGATCCCAAACGAAGCAGAGCTTTTAATATGTGTAGTGGGTAGGTACTAGACATCAACTGATATGATACTTATAACTTGTATATTAAGTAACATTTTTTTTAAGTCTTAGGGGGCAAACGGTCAGGTGGCACAATAGACTAGATCAATATTAGGTATATGTTAACGAAAAATTGAATATTTATTATTTACTTGATTTAGTTTCGTCGTTATACAAATCTGTTATGTAACCCTCAGCGTCCCATGCTGGTGTAAGATTTCTTTGCAAATCGAACCCTGATACTTTTCCCAAATTAGGCCACTGGAAATGAAAATAAAAACTTTTAAATTATAGAGAACTAGGAAAATTTTATCTGACTTACCTATATCGAGAAAAAAAGAGGTTCTAACCGTTTCTTCGGCAACGTATTCGTAATAGTCGATAAATCCACCTAAATGACCATAATAACTATCAAAACCACGGAAAGTAGGCCAATAATCCTTACTATAGTGTCCCACATGCCATTTTCCGACCAAGTGCGTTGCATATCCTAATTCTTTTAAATACTGTGGGAGAATTTTTTCACTTAGAGGAAGACCTCTTTCTTCGCCGTTAGTTAAAGGGTATCCTTGCATTCCTGAAATACTTGATGGGTAAGTTTAAGGTATTTTTATAATATAATTATGTACTTATGTAACGGTACCTACATTTGAAAGTGATTAATTTTTCTCATTAACAGAAGTTTGTTTTATTACTCGTCGCCTCCATGAAAATGAATCCAAATGAATTTACATAAAATAGAAGCTCTGCTTGGCAAGCTACGTCGACTTTTTTTAGATAAAAGTCAATTCAGTATTAACCTAACCTAGCATCTCGGTTTGCTCAGCATGTTATTTATGAAGACTACCAGTATTATAGCAAAGTTAAAAATTAATTACTTTTACTGACTTCATTGGTGATTATTAATAGTGGGTACCTACCCGGCAATTATCAACCATCCCCGCATTTATCATATTGATCGTAAACATTCCAATATGCAGGTAAAATATATAGATATTATTAAGTCTTAGTATTGAATGTTTTCTGCACTTTACTGTTTTACATGTTGGAATTATATACAAAAATTAATTACAGAGTCGTATTGTACTCGGCTAGTAGTACCAATTCCCCTTCCTACAACCATAAGTATAAAAGTCGTGTGATGTAGCCAATGCCTCCCTTACTACTCTCCTTTTGTATCAGGATATAGACGTGTGTAACTCAAGTGTGAATGAGCAAATAAATACGTATAATCTTTGTTCAGTCTAAACGTTTTCTTTCTTTCACATAACCAATTTCAATAGGTTATGGGCCCAGTCTAACGTGATAAGTTAAAGTTATTCTGCGTTTTTTGTTTCTATATCTTTGGTTTAATCAGTGAAGTAATTTTATGGAATTTACAATCTAAAATTCTAAAGTAAAGCATAATATATTAAACCGAGAAAAGTATATAGTGTCTGGAAGTTAAGAATATACGTAAACGAAATAGACGTTATAAAAGTGATTGACGAAGACCCGGCCCGGCTGTGTAATGTGAAAAATGGTAGAAAAATATAATCGAATTGCCAAAAGTATTAAATGTTGAAAATAAAATTGATAACAACAAAAGAAGAAAAATCGAAAGTGCGAAACCTAAATCGTATCACTATAAAAATTACTATTGTAAAAATAAATATTCGAAGAGACCCAATTTGGTTAAATGTTTTCATTGTGAGCACAAAGGGCACTTGAAAAATGATTGTAAAATGATTGTTATCGTTACCAAAAGTCAGTTCAGAAAACCAACACAGCAAGAACTGTTGAAGCTGTAGAGATGACTCAAACACCATCTACTATAAATTATTTTTGGGATTTGCCTTTATGATCGATAATTAAGAAAATGTTGGTAACGAAAATAAAATATCCTTTTATGGAATTCCGGCGCATCGGATCACACTACTAACAGGGACGGTTGATTCAATAATTTTACGTTTTTGAATCCTCCTTTAAAAAAAAAAATTTTCAGTTGCCAAATTAAGTCATTTATTTCATTTCAGTTACAAAAAGAGGCTCTATAAAGGTTACCAACAATTTGGGCATTGAAGATATTTTGGAAGGTGTACTTTACTGTCCTGAAGTTCTATAAAGGTTACCAGCAATTTGGGCATTGAAGATATTTTGAAAGGTGTACTTTATTGTCCTGAAGTTCCATATAACTTGCTTTTGGTTTCTAAGATGCAAAAGGCAAGGTATTATAAAATTATAATCAAGGAACGTGAATATGTAAAGAAGGTAAAACCGTAATAAAGGGTGAGTCTAGAAATAATTTAATTTTCTGGTCTTGTAATGATAAATAATTTATGTGAAGCCTTCATAATATATTGGAAACAGTCGCGATTATCCTTTAATCTTGCTAAAGATAAAAGTTAAATAACTCGACCACTTTATGTTGTGCACTCAGACGTTTGCGGTCCTATCACTTTTATCTACCGTTGACAATAAAAACGTTAAAACGTTAAACGTTAACATTATTGTGTTATTTACTTGTTGACTTATAAATCAGACGTGTTCTCGACTTTTTAAGGATTTTGTTACTAAAAGCGAGGTGAAACTTAGTTTAAAATTAGTCTGATCTGTGATATCGGTGGGGAATATTTATCTACCGAAATGAAAGACGTAAACAAAAGGGCATTGCATATTATTTATCAGTTCCTAGAACAGAACGATGTTTAAGAGCGAAAGGTACGAACTATTATTGATAAAGCCCGGTCGATGTTAAGTGGTGTCAAGTTAAACTTAAACAAAAAAATTTGGGGCGAGACTGTTTTAATAGCGGTGCATTTAATTAATATGACACCTACTAAAGCTTTGAAACAAATTCAAACACCAAATTTGAGTTGTGGCACACCTAATAAAAAAAACCTCAATTAAAGTATTCAAAGGTTTTTGGTTCGACTGTGTAAGTTCACAACAAAACCAATAATAATAAATTCGATGATAAGTCATGGTAAGGAATATTGGTGGGTTATGAACCAAACAGTTATAAAGTTTGGAATGAAAACTGCGAAAAGTTTGTAACTGTCAGGGAAGTTAGTGTTAAAGAAACTAACTGGTCTCCAGGCCTCTGGGAGGTGCTGAAAGGAATAGTGATGAATATTCCTATGACAAAACTGATATTATAGACGGACGGTCAAAATCAGTGTCTTTAAAGTTTTTAACTGACAGATTAAAATCAGATACATAGTTCGAAATCTGATGAGCGTAAACTCGCTAATAAAATTCGCAAAGGTAGTTTTTTGAACAATACCTATACAAGTTTCGAACGATACACAATCTTAGTGAATACATGGTGGCAACATAATAAACCTACTGTGATTTCAATAAGAGTCATTATTCAATGCATACAGTTGTTAATATTCAATGAAACGTTAACCGCTATTTTTTTTTATGCCATGCAATATAAGTCTTTAATTCCATTGCCTAAGACTTAATAGATTGTCGTTACAAGATTGAAAGTAACGATACCTACCTCTAATAGTGACGTAGAATCTCAAAGTTCTGTTATGCACATTGAGTTACTATAATATTAGTTCAATGGTTATGCCAAACATAAACAAAATTATTTTAACGGTTTAAGGATGAGTGACAGGCTTAAAAACCGCTCTACTATTTCTTACTATGAAGGCGACGATGATTACATAATGTGTGTGCAAACTATTTTGTCTGAAATTCCAACTTTTTTTGATGAAATAAAAACTAGATGTGATAAATCTCAGTGGGAAGTTGCAATTAAAGACGAATTGGATTCACTTTCAGTAAATAACACGTGGACATTAGTGCCACGACCACAGAATAAAAACATCGTAGATTGTAAGTGGATATTCTCTATCAATAATCAGACTCGACGAGTTTGGAAAACCTTGAATAAAGCGCGTTTAGTTGCTCGAATATCAAGAATATCTAACGGATTACAATGAGACTTTTGCACCGTTGGCTAAAATTGATAGTTTTAGATTTTTAATTAGTTTTGCAAATCAGTAGAATTTATTAGTTCATCACATTGACGTAAACCTGCATTTAAAGGAATTTAAAGGAATTTAATTTAAAGGAACATTATAGAAATTCCTAAAGGTGTAAACTATAAAAACAATTATGTCTCTAAATAAAATAAAGCGCTGTATAAGCGCTCTATTCTATTCTATTCTATAAAGCGCTGTATGGTTTTGTTTTTAAATTTAATAAAGCGCTGTATGTTTAAAGCAGGCAGCTAGATGCTGGTTCGAAATCTTTTAACAGTCATTGAAAGATGAGGCTTTCAAAACTCATCAGTAGATAGATGTTTATATGTACTTAATAATGGGCATATAAATACAAATGTCTATGTAATACTGTATGTCGATCACATAGTTTTGGTGTGTGGTATAATTCAAATTTTAAATGAGTTTAAAGTTATTTAATGAATTAATTCAAAATGTTGGCTCTTAAAGAAATGAAGCTATTTCTTGGTATCAAAGTTACTAGATACAATGTTAAGATAACATTAGTTTAAAACTCATGCATAAATACAGTGTTAAATAAGTTTAATATGAGTGACTGTTATCCAGTTAGTAATCCCCTGGAAAATAAGTTAAATTATGAAGCTTTGGATTTAAATGAAAAATATGATGCCCCTTGTAGAAATTTCTTGGGATGTTTGATGTATGTCATGTTATGTATACAACCAGACCTAAGCACAAGTGTAAATATATTGAGTAGGTATACTCGTAAAAAAATAATAAGGAATTGTGGCTCTGTCTGAAAAGAGTACTTAGATATTTGAAGAGTACAAATAATTTAAAGTTGACGTACAAATGATGTGATTTGATTTGATGTGATGTTATGTAAATACCATACTCTTATGTAGGTATGTAACCCCAATCAGAGGGTGGGTGGAAGTAATACAAGTGATAGAAAAAGTACCACTGGGTATTTATTTAAACTGTTTGATAAGTGTTCATTTTTACTTGGAATACAAAGAAACAAGTGTCAGTAGCAGCCTCTTCGACTGAGGCGGAGTATATGGCATTATTCGAAGCTGTTAGATAAGCTTTGTGGTTAAAATCTCTAGCACTCAGTATTAATATTAATATCACAAAACCTATTATTATTTTTGAAGATAATAACGGCTGTTTAAGTATTGCAAATAACCCAATCAATCACAAGAGATCAAAACACATAGATATAAAATATAATTTTTCTAAGGAACAAATTGAGAAAAAGATAATAAAATTGTGTTATATTCCCACAGGTAAACAGTTGACAGATGGACTAACTAAACCTTTAGCAGCTGCTTCTCTCCAAGCCATGAGAGCTGATATGGGCTTGGAATAACATTATTATTTGTTCCAAAATATTTGTTTGTTTATAAAATGTTTTTTTATTAACATGATCTGATTAGGTTTTTCTGGGTTTTCCCTAATCCTGCGCAGCGAATGCTGGATCATGGTATATTGTTATTCCCCAGAGTACACTATGAAGTTACATGCGTGCTATTTTGTGTTTATTGAATTGTATAAATATCCTTGTTATATGATATTGGCATTTGGCATACTTAAATTAATTTTTGAGGGGGCGTGTTGGAATTATATACAAAAATTAATTACAGAGTCGTATTGTACTCGGCTAGTAGTACCAATTCCCCTTCCTACAACCATAAGTATAAAAGTCGTGTGATGTAGCCAATGCCTCCCTTACTACTCTCCTTTTGTATCAGGATATAGACGTGTGTAACTCAAGTGTGAATGAGCAAATAAATACGTATAATCTTTGTTCAGTCTAAACGTTTCCTTTCTTTCACATAACCAATTTCAATATTACATCCCACATTAAGTAATCTTACCTGACCTAACCCGAAAAAACAAGTGTTTTCTCGGGTTAGGTTAAGTTGGGTAAGATAAGACAAGTGTCTGACAAAGTTATTTAAAAGTGGCTGAACACGATTAAGTTTTATGATTAAGTTTTATTTCTCTCTCTGACTCTCTAATGAACCTTTTGAGCCAATTTACCTAACGCATCGCGAATAAGAACGTTACGTTGTACCTTTGTAGAGGTGTTTTAGTAACAACTACAAGCCTGTCTTGTTTTAGTAAAATTTAATAAATAAATAACAAATTAATTCAAAATAACGGGTAAACCTTAACTGTTTGTAAACACTGATGTTGATGTTGAGGTAAAGGTATTCGTATACCTATTGTCATTTACTCACCTACCTATAGTATGTGCATATTTTCCGGTGAGAAAAGCTGATCTTGAAGGAGTGCATATGCAATGGCTGTAACTCCGCTCTAAAGTAATTCCAGTATACGCTAACAAATCAATGTTAGGGGTTAATATCTGATCAGAGCCATGGAAGCTGACGTCATCCCATCCCTAAATTAAATATTTTACATTTGAATTTATGATTCGAGATGCATTTAGATATCAAGAAACGTTTCATAAATTGAACTCTGATAACATGACGCCTTTATCACCGCGATAAAGAGATTTCGATTCTTTTGAAGTTTTAATATGGAGTAAAAGTCAGAATATTTATTAAATCACTCACCAAATCGTCGGCAATAATAAAAACAATATTGGGTCGTAATAGTTTATCTTCTGTATAAACTAGTATAAGCAAACTTAACAAATGGATAATTAAAATTTGTGTAAATAATACATTAATCAGAGTCCTCATTCTGCAAACAGACAAAATTATACATTATACTTATTATGAATAAAACGATCATTGTTGTTCTAAGTGTACTTACCTACTTAGAAATCTCCTATTGACAAATTGATCTTCTTATATACCTAGTCATAATTTAAAATAAATTTATATCGTGTTGCTAATTGTAAGTTAGATTATTATTTCAATATGGTTTAAAATTATTGTAGCGTATTGATCTACGGATTTTTCACTTTCACTATTACATAAATTTTCTATTTATTTAATGATTTCACCGAGGGAAGCTCTTACCCAAACTATATCACTTATTCCGTGGACTGCAA
The DNA here is from genome assembly GCA_907165275.2 of Zygaena filipendulae. Taxonomy (NCBI): domain Eukaryota; kingdom Metazoa; phylum Arthropoda; class Insecta; order Lepidoptera; family Zygaenidae; genus Zygaena; species Zygaena filipendulae. Next base: position 6,970,227 of record OU015657.1, read on the forward strand.
GTGTAAAACTGAACATTTTAACGCTTCAATCTGTCAATATTTTTAAAATAACAGGACTAACGAGTACCTACTGTTATTTTAAAAATACTTTTTATTGCTGTATCAGATAACGGATTTATCAATATGCGTATACATAAGTATGTCACAAAATCTTTGTGTGGACCTATCTAGATACTTTTACGTTTCTGTGTGGTAAACGGTAATGAAAACATTAAAAATGATTAACCACTTAGGTACAACTGACAGAATTAATCTTCTTTCTAGTTAAGCCATAATTTTGGTTCATTCATCGAGTTTTTTTACGTCATAAGTTATAACTATATTGAGTTCTCTCTATATTTACTCTTTCCACAAAAATAACTATCTACTTGAAAGAGAGTTCTTGAAGATTCTTATGTATAATTATGAAGTCATTTCACGATTGGCCATCTAATTAGTATTTTACTTTTTATACGCACTATGTGCTCAGCACCCACAATATTGAAAGGTGAGAACTCCCTATATTTAAATTAATATTTAAAATTTGAAAGTAAGTACCTACTAATAGCAAAATTTTAAATTATACTAAAACAATAATACACTTCGTTTTTCCACAAATATTTCACAGCTGTTTAATTATAAAGTCGACTTAAGTAGATAACATGGATCACTGAATCCGCTAAAAAAACTTTAGCAGATTTATTTTAAAGTCACATTGAACTCCATAATTAGCTACATGCTACCACAACTTTTTATCTCATTGTAAAAAGTATAACAAAACGGTGACACAACAGTCAATAGATTTGGTTTTATGTACCTATAATGTTTATTTTATTGCGCGTTACAAATACGAGTAAGCACTACGTAACATTAAAACGTCTAAAATATACTTCTTAAGACACATAAGAAATTTGTGATTCCATTAGTGGTATTACAACTAACTGCGGTTGCAAAAGTATTATTATTTTTTCTGGTACTATTAGTCATTATGTTTCCATTTGCAGTTTCATAATGATTCGATCTTAATGGTATTTGGTAGATGTCAACCTCATCGTCATCGACATCTTCTACTTCACGTATCCAGGGCATCCAAGTATAATTAAAATTGGCTGGATCTGATTCAGCGCTCAAGGCAAGTGGACCTCTTTTTAGTTGCATCGCCCAAAGAGCCCGTAGTCTACTTGTCAAAAGAGCAGCAATTTTATTAGCACGTCGCCACAAATCGTGACTCTCTGTAGGGTCTCTTCGTAAGTTAAACAGACAACCACGAGCTGAAAAAAGTTTGCTACAATGAAGAAACTTATACATAATTTTTAATCATAAGCTAAACTAGCTGTTTTCAACCGCAAGTTCACCTGCATTTCACCCAATTATCTACTAGCAATTCTGAAACAAATGCTTGTTTTTTTTATATTTTGACTTTATAACTTTCACCCCACTTTTTGCCCCTTTAAGTAGGTAATGAGTTTCCAAAAACTTTGTTTTCCTATATTATAAAGGGCAGCCTCATGCACTGGTTTATTGACCTAGACCTAGCTGTTCAGGCTATACCTTTATAAACAAATAAGTAATTTCGACAATCAGGACATGTAGGTAATTAAATACAGGATACATATATTATGTAGATAAAGAAAGATCTTACTTGGAGAGGGTACACATGGTGTTGTATCTTTAACTGTATCTAACTGCTCTATAGTAGCGGCATTCCTCATCGCTTCGACTTGCTCAAAGTCTAAGTATATTCCCATAGATTCAAATATATTTGAAACCTCACTCGATCGCAAAGTAGAAAAATATTCCGGAGGGTCTGCCTTATTTACCAAAAACTCTGCACCGTAATAGTCATTTCTAAGTCCTGTGACATTTCCCACCACTATTTTGTAATCTCCAGCTCTAAATGCAGCGTAGACATTAGTGGGACTGTCTTCAACTGCAAGCAAGACCTCTTTACGATGAGATTCTCCGTCTTGAACGATAGAATCCCATTGGTTAACACCATCGATAGCTTTATCGACATTTCCACCAGCAGATGCCAGAAGAGTTGGTAGCCAATCCGTTATATGCATAAGACCTTCCCAAACTCTAGGTCTCAATGTCGAGTGCCAAATAAAAGCCGGAACTCTCACTCCTCCCTCCCAAGGTGTATTCTTCTTGCCTCTGAAAGGTAAATTAACGCCCCAATTCCGAAGATCTCCAACTGTTGGCGCTCCATTGTCCGACACAAACACAATAATAGTTTCGTCCAAAATTTGTTTTTCATCAAGAGCTTTTATTAAACGACCAACACTGCGATCTATGTGAGACACGATCTCTGTAAATACCAAATCGAACATAATTTTAAGAGTGGAGAGGATTTTTAGGTAAAATTTCCTGTAATTAAGTGGATTTACATATAACTTTAGAGATGTAGCATTTTCTGTTCTCATCATTATACAAAATGCCAACCATTTGTAAACGAGGTAAACAATTTGGTTAACTACAGATATATGTAGGTAGGTATGTACCTAGATCTAGATCTTACCAGCATAAAGTCGTCTATCGGACTCTGCGATGTGTCGGTGTCTGACGGAAGTGTACAGTGGTGGCTGCAGGGCGCCGCCTGGGTTGCCAGCATGCGGCGCGTTGTGAGTGACGTGCAGGAACAGTGGGTGAGACATGTTGTGATTGTGGATTACTGAAAATCGATAAATCAAAGAAGATAAATGAAAATAAAAATAAAGGGTTCGTAACCTATACCTACCATAATATACAATGATGGACACATCACATTATAGAGTTTCAGGTGCAGGATAGGAATGATTTGATGACCTGGGTTCTAAACTAAGCGAACTTGTATCATAGAACCCAGGGACCCTCCACTCAATTTTATACGTAGGTACCTACCTACATATGCAGCACTAACCAAACCATAACATAAATTAAATTCTAATTAAATAGCTAAAGTTAAATCAAATCAAGCTTAAATGAAAAAGTAAAAAATCACTCAAACTGTTACAAAGAGGACCCATGAGACAGATTCAATAATAATTGGTCAATCAAGATGTTTACAGGCCAGTTAACTTAAGCCACAGATAATATAATACCATACTCTTAAGCTCAATACCTACATTAATAACAAGACAATATTAAATATCAATACAATGATGTGAATGAATATGATTTATGATTTATGATTGTGTAGTAGAATTTAAAGTTTCGTGAGACATATTATAAAATATATTAGAAAACACTAGTACCTACGTCACACACGTGGTTGCACGTTAAGGACCACCCAGGGGATCATCGAAGGGTGACATTGTGTGACAAGGGGTGGGAGGCTTCGATCAACAATACCAATTTGTGGTTGGTGGTGGTAGTGGTTGTTGATAGGTGGGAGGGGCCCTAATTTTCGTGACGTCACATTTCAAAATCTTATATGTATAATATCTAAGTGTTAATAATACCAAAATACCAATATTTCCAACTCTATCTGTATTTTGTTAAATAAATAAATAAAAAAATTGTTTGGCAGAACTGCTGTTTTAATAGGGTACTTGCATGAATTTTTTTTTCAGTCTATTTTACAGTACACAATTTAACAATTTCTTATTATAAATTTCCTGCAAGTACCTTATTTAATAATTTTTAGATGTGAAATTGCAAAATATGTAACGTCACACTGGGGGGGGGGGGACCTCACAAATGTGAACAACTGTGACAAGGACGGGGGACTAAATTAGTGTGACCCCTAATATATGTCAGGCAGTTTCCGATGACTGCAGATCATGAGTAGGTAAGTCGCTATAGATACATATATAAGTGGTATAATATACGCTCCAAATATGTTTAGCAAAAGCCAGGCGACTACGTGGTATTACGATTTGCCGCACTGTTTAAACCTTAGTGGATTTCGGTATCGCTTTATGTTATAGCTAGTAAAATTTTTTATCTTCGTCTTTCTGGATAGCGTTTTGTCACTTTTTGCATACTAACTACTTATCTACATACATGTTATATTGATATTAAAATAACCATGTGGTGTGAGTAATGAAGAAGAAACATTACTTTCATCCATAGATGGCGAAACCAAATCGCGAAACTACCTACAATCATGAGGTATTTTGCGCTCCCCAATACCAGAAGCGAAAGCAACTCTGTGAATAGTCTTTTCATTCAGAAAATTGTATACTCACTCTGTACAGCTCTGTCCGTTAGCGCATCAACAATGTATCGTTGCTCCAAGTTCTGAGGTATTTCGTTATCGAAGAGATCCAAACCGAACATCTTTCGCCCATCTGGCCACTATGATAACAGAACACATCATAAAACTTTCCGAAACGTTCAATGAAAAGAAGCGATATTTTCCATCTAGTATTTTGAAAAGTTAGACTTAGAACCACTTACATCTTCGATTTTATTATAAGTGTAATAATCTATGTAACCACCCCTCATGCCGTAATGCGAGTCATATCCGCGGGCAGTTGGCAAGAATTCCTCTCTGGACATGCCAACATGCCATTTCCCAACCAAATGTGTGCCGTATCCTAACTCCTTCAGATATGAAGGCAAAAGTCGCTCTGTTAGCGGGATCCCTCGATCCTCGGAATTGTATAACGGTGATCCATGCATGCCTTAAAAACAACGTTTAATAAGCTTCACATAACATATAGATAGGTACCTCCCTAGTCCCTTATAAAAGATAACATTATCAGAGACTACATTTTAAGCTTGATAACAAACTAGGTTTTGCGCTTTGTTCAGTTTGCATAATGTTTCTGTGTGCATCTCCTCATTTCATGAGAGATTATGAGCAAAAAAACCATATTTTAAGTAAGATTATAAACAATTAAAGGCAATTTTCAAAACAAGGCAGCTCTAATCTGGGCGTTAGTTGGTTTTTGTATGATTCTCGTACAACATAAAACACAGATAGAGATATTTAAAAAAACCATCGTTTCTGATTCTGCTATAGAGAAGCAAAACGAACGAACGAACGAACAAATAAAGTTTTGTATGAGTTGGTTCGAGAACAATTATTAATTATTTAACTAGGTACTTGATGTTCACCTGCATATCTTTGGGTTTTTTTCGGTAACTCTCCTCTACGAGTAGGTATAATGTATTTATACTTATTAGGTATTAGATAAAAATAACACAAATATTGTCCCAGTCAGCAGACGTCCCTATGCATAAAGACGAGATACAGTTATAGTAAGTCGACGTCTTTATGCCATAGTAAATACTGACAACGTCTTGATTCAATATAAGTTCCATAACTATACAACAGAGACGCCGCAGTATGGGTAGCCTCACCCTGTACTTACTATTGCCTTGCATCATACAGGGTGTATGAACGGCTTTGTCAAACCTCTGTATTATAACTAATATATCCTCATTCTGTTATTTCTAGGGCACTTTTAAATACGAAGCGAGTGGAACCACGGGCACAGCTAGTTAAAAAAACTGTACTTAAATACCTACCTATTCTTAGAAACGGATGATTTGTTTTATCGTTGATCATAATCGAATCAAATACATGCTCATTAGGTACTCGTATAAATGATACGGTACGAGTAATAGGTAGATAACACTTTATATTATTAACCATGCATTTTAAAATAATACACGCTTTGCACCATGAAAATTGGTTTTAGATGTGCAATAAAAAGTCAAACAAGTCGATTAACCCTACATAATTTTACGTATATCCTACTTAATTTTAACGATTCCGCAACGGTCCGCCCAAAGCCGGACGAGAGTTTGGATACTGATGCTTATTTAAGTTCGGTCAGACGTTAACCAATATTATCTTCCAATTGAGTTGAAGCGTTAATGTTAAAATAAAAGCTAATCAGCGCGGTACAAATTGTGCATAACGTAATAAACGTATTTTGGCTATAGTTTTGTTTTAGTGAATTTTTATAGGGCGATCCACGATCAGTCTCTAGTAGGCCTTTTTTGTAGGGTTATACGGGGGGCAACTCACCCAATCTCATAGGATATTTCCCGGTTAGAAGCGCAGTGCGTGCGGGCGTACATATCGCTTCACTGTAATACTGTTGCAGTATTACGCCTTGGTAGGCTAAGGCATCAATGTTAGGTGTCAAGATCTGGTTGGAGCCATGAAACGATACGTCGTTCCAACCCTTTAAATAGAAATTTTTATTACTATCACCGTTGATGTGCCATCAAGTCACACTAGCAACTTTTGCTAAAAAAATCCAGCATCCAGCATACCTAATATTCCAATTAAAAAGAAGGCGATAGGAGTGTAAAATTAATAAATATTAATAAAATATTTATACAATTTTTTTTAATACCGCTACAGGATTAACTTGACAACAAAAATGTAATGACAAAATCCTTATTAATATTATAAGTGCGAAAGTAAGCTAACGGCTAGTGTGACCGTTTGGAGCGCCAAATACGCTATTTTTAGCTGTTGCAGTACAAAAATATTTAATTTTATCCACATTTCACCCTTTTTAACCGACTTCCAAAAAGGAGGAGGTTCTGCATTCGGCTGTAGGTATGTATGTTTTTCGCTTTAGGGATTGAACTGGCAAAATTACTGAGCAGTTTCTTTACATATAGGTACCTACTCGCTTTGTTTAATAATCCTCTAATATTATAAATGTGAAAGTGTGGATGTTTGGATGTTTAGATGTTTGTATGTTTTTTACTCAATCATGCAAAAACGGCTGAACGGATTTGGATGAAATTCGTCATACACGTTGTCAGGGGTACAGAGAAGAACATAGGGTACTCTTTATCCTGGAATTCCCGCGGGAACTCCGAAATTATCGCGGGTGAAACCGCGGGGCACAGCTAGTATTATATACTTAATAGATTACTGAGAATTAAATAATATTTAATTTAAGTGTGAGCGTTGTCTATTCCTATATCAGTTGTCTAATGTCTATAACAGATGACGTTGCTGTGTGTGGTAACGTCTGGTTGCGAATAGTGGTTGCAAAAATAGCCGTAAGGAAAATTACATTAATTTAGAAAAACCTATAAAGAGAATATACTCGTACTCTTACCATATCATCTACCATTATAAATAATATATTAGGTTTGTCATAAAATGGATTGGCTCGAACTAAACTCATCACTAGAAACCAGCACCACCTGAAAGTAAAATATTTATTTCAGATATCTACATATCGCTTATTTTTAACAGTAGGTACCTTTATGTTAGTTCGCACCTACAATAGCATAATTTGCTCATTGAGCGTAGAAATATAGATATTTATAACCCTTAAAAGCGCATATTTTGTTATTTTTCATTACTCATACTCGGAAAGTAGGTCTGAAGTTGCCTGAGAAGCGGGTTGAAAGTAAACCTTTTCAGCCCTAGGGAGAATCGCTTTCAACTGACAACTGTCAAATTATTAAAAAAAAAACTAGGTCTATTTTCACATTTCTATTGAACCATGTTTCAACTTTCTATACAGCCAGCGCGATGTAAAATTGAAATAACGTAAAGTTTAAGTAGGTATTAATTAAAATAAAATTCACTCACTTTTTCTTAAGCTAATTCCTATTTATATTTTTTTATTTTCTTTAATTAATACTTAATAATTAAAGATAATATTTTTTTTAGGTCGCCACAATGTAAATAAAAAATACTGGCTGAATAGCTAGCCGGCCAAAGAAAAAGAAATAGGTGGGAAAGTGTCAAGCGACTATCCGATCTTCACTTATTTTTTCTTTAGCTAATTCCTATTTTTATTTTGACTTTCCTTGCATTCGTAATGAAAAGCACAGTGTTACCCTCGGGAGAAAGACTTATTTAGTCCCTCGATCTATTAACGCCCTCGCTACGCTCGGGCGCCAAACCCCGTCTCGGGACTAAATAAGTTACTTTCACCCCTAGGATAACAATGTACTATTTCATCCGATTTCTTTTACCGGATGGTAATTAAGAATCTATACATATGTATAAAATGCTTTATCCTGACTGAATGAGTGACTGACGGATCACCGCACAGCCTAAACCGCTGATCGTAGAGACCTGAAACTTGAAGGATGTATTCTTTGTATGACGTAGGCATCCGAAAAGGAAGGATTTATGAAAATTCTACCCCTAAGGCGGTGAAAAGGGGGGAAAAGTTTGTATAGAACAATTCGCGGGAACTCCGAAATTATCGCGGGTGAAACCGCGCGGGGCAGCTAGTATTTAAGGTATTAAAATTTTATATGAGTCACATGAACCTATACCATAAACTACCAATCGTGGATGATTGAGTATCTTGCTTATAGCCTTATTGCCAATTTTTCTTTTTACTGTAAGTGTTAATGTTTACTATGTTGGTGTAACTTTTAAATAAATAAATAAATAAATAGCCTTACAGAGTGCCTTACAGACAGTTAGGATATAAATTATAGATCACTGAACTTTTAACATTTTCTTTGATTTTAACTGTCCAGGTATCGCTTTGCAGATAGAAGCTCACATTCATGTAAAAGTCAATAAAAAAAAATTATTTGGACTTGGACAATATTAAATCAGTTACTCATCTTGTTGGTTAGGTATTAAATATTGTTACATACATAATATGTTATGAGGTAGTAGGTACCTAATTGCTATTTAGACATTCCTGTTGCAAGTAGGTACTACCCTTATTAAGTCTAGCTGTGCCCCGCGGTTTCACCCGCATGGAAGGTTTTTTATACAACAACTTTTTTTCCCGACATCCGATTTCAATGAAACAAAGTCTATATGTAGCTCCAGGCTAAGCTTAATCTACCTGTGAAAACCGCATGACAATCGGTTCAGTAGATGCGGAGATTATCGCGAACAGACACACAGACAGACAGACAGAGAAGAATTTTAAAAACTTTTTTTTAATTTTAATTAATTTTTCTCAATTTTAGGTGAAAATATTCAATTTACAGAATCGCGGATTCTACTCTTTTATTATAGTATAGATAGATTCCGTTTAACTTCTTTTGTTATGGAACATTGTTAATTTAACAATGCATACCAAGCCAATTTTTCAACCGTAAATTAAATTTTTACAATATGAAATCCACTAAAATTTTTATCTTTCTTTCTTCTTAATTGAACTAAAATAAACCATAATTATTATTATACTAGCTGTGCCCCGCGGTTTTACCCGCATGAGTTTTGAAATCTTCGCAGGAACTCTATACTCCTTTTATAGGAACCTTCTCCTTGCAATAACAAACGCAAGAAAAAAAGAATTACCGAAATTGGTCCAGCCGTTCACGCGTGATGCCGTGACCAAGGGAAATAGGGATTCATTTATTTAAAATACTAGCTGTCACCCGTGGTTTCACCTGCAGTAATGTTGGATTTTCCCGTTGGAATTTCGGGATAATAGTACGCTATGTCACTCAGGATAATGTATAGCTTCCTATAAGTGAAAGAATTTTCAAAATCAGTTGAGTAGGTATAGACTACCCCCTACAACGTAACAAACTCACAATTCACAAACTATACCTCTTTATAATATTATTAGTTCTGACTTAACAAAAGCACAATTAGGCAAACAATTTTTTTTTGTATATTCATCAGCTTATATAGTTGTCCACTGCTGGACACAGGCCTCTTGTATATTTATAAATAAATAAATAAATTTATTGTTTAATTAACAAGCTTTCAAAACAATTTCATGCAGCCGGTGCATATTGTGATTGTAAACTTTTCTTACCTCGCTCGCATTTTTACTGTTTTTCCTTCTTCCTTTATTTTTCCTTAATCACAGGTTTGCATCGTAATTTAAGTACCTGTCATGTTATCTTTGTATGTTTTTTTTATTTTTTTTTTTTTATTCTTGTAAAAAAATAATAGATAAGACAATAGGTCTACTTATTACCTACTCTACAAAATTCACAAAAAAAAACTATCTTGACGATTACGATGCGATGTCTAACTTTTTGGACCACTGCCGCTTTTAATTGTGTGCACCGTCCTGGGCGAGTGCTCAGCGGAAACAAATCTGCAAAGTCGACCGAGCGGAGGCTGTGTGTGTCCGTTACACTATTGAAGGGTCTCAATGGAGTTCTGAACTTCGGTGTAAAACCTTGAAGCTTGACAAGTGCCGAGTAAATAAGCAACAGAAAACACGCTGATATTATTTAGTGTTTTTTTTTTCGACAAGGACAGAATGGAGGTGATTTTCGTTTAGAGTCAAACTGTGTTACTAAGTTCGAAATGGCTTTAATTTTATTTTATTTCTAATATTTTTAATGTTATTTGTATCATAATATTGTACTTGCATTTAATTAATTTATTACCTACTAGCTGTGCCCCGCGGTTACACCCGCGGTAATTTCGGAGTTCCGCGGGAATTCCGGGATAAAAAGTATTCTATGTCCTTCTCTGTACCCCTGACAACGTGCATGCCAAATTTCATCCAAATCCGTTAAGCCGTTTTTGCGTGATTGAGTAACAAACATCCAAACATCCAAACATCCACACTTTCACATTTATAATATTAGTAGGATAATAATAAATAACATCTTAATAACAACTTATCAACATCTTAATAACAACTTTAATTTCTCTATGACGATGGGTACCTATCTGTATGAAATAGGTCTTGGGAGTATCATGAACTTCAAAGTAATTAATACTGAAGTGTAAGTTACCTTACACGTTGCAAATTAAAGGAAGTTATACTGCGACGTTGCATCCTCGAGATTTATTAGAGATGTTTTACTATGTAGTCCATTCTTCAATGTACTAGCATCGCACACAATTATTTAGAGCTATAAAGGAGAATCAAAAATAAAAAGATATTCAATTGACTACTGTGTACCCCTCCTCCCCGCCCCACCCGGCGTAGCGCCTGCGTTGCCGCACGCCGCCGTGCCAGCTCATTCGTTTTTTGTGTGCCGGCATCGCCACTACTAAATAGGTTTTTTGTAATCTTGAGCTAAAATACTTTTTATTCTACCTACAAAAAATAATAAAATAATGTGAAGTTAAAGGTTAACTATGGGTAAACGTACAAACAAAGAGAAAGAAGCGAATATCTCAAAACGACTACAACGCATTGAGCTTTACCTTCGTCGGTCCCTGTGCATCAGACATGCGATGGTAAGTCGTTGTTTACTCACCTTTAGGGGTCACATTATTATAATTCAATTAATAAACAAATAAATGGAAAGCTTTGATTATATGCATTCATCGTAAAATTACCCACCTTTGTGTGTTCTTGAACCATCGTTTTAACGAGTATAGCCATAATAAAAGCACAGCTAATGTAACATTGCTAGCATACCCACTTTTTATTTCAATTTATGCTTTATTATGCTTTTATTTACGTATGCTTGCTTCTATTTACGTGCCTGTTATTTATGTACTGCTATTATTTACGTGATCATGGTTGATAACAAGATACTCTGACGAAAGAATGGAATATGGCTATTTTTCCTGATGCAATCATGGCTAAGCTATACTACTTGACGTGTTCATGATAGATAGCTTCATCCGTCTCGTGTCGTAACGTGATTACGCCCAAAGACGTTAAAATATTCGAGTGCCTCAACAGCTTGTGCACTACATTTCCAGGATCGTGTCGACTCTAAGCTATACTACTTGACGTGTTCATGATAGATAGCTTCATCCGTCTCGCGTCGTAACGTGCTTACGCCCAAAGACGTTAAAATATTCGAGTGCCTCAATAGCTTGTGCACTACATTTCCAGGATCGTGTCGACTCTAAGCTATACTACTTGACGTGTTCATGATAGATATCTTCATCCGTCTCGCGTCGTAACGTGCTTACGCCCAAAGACGTTAAAATATTCGAGTGCCTCAACAGCTTGTGCACTACATTTCCAGGATCGTGTCGACTCTAAGCTATACTACTTGACGTGTTCATGATAGATAGCTTCATCCGTCTCGCGTCGTAACGTGCTTACGCCCAAAGACGTTAAAATATTCGAGTGCCTCAACAGCTTGTGCACTACATTTCCAGGATCGTGTCGACTCTAAGCTATACTACTTGACGTGTTCATGATAGATAGCTTCATCTGTCTCGTGTAGTAACGTGATTACGCCCAAAGACGTTAAAATATTTGAGTGCCTCAACAGTTTGTGCACTATATTACCAGGCTCTTGCGATCGAAATGAGCACCGCTTAAAGTCCAGATCACCCTTAAAGTACCTTCCAAGGTCAACTTCATGTCGCGGTGATTAAACAAGTGCACCCTTACACGAACGATCTGGTTCGAGATTTCTTTCCATAGAAGAGAATTGGGCCTTCGGAGATGAAAACCGAAGTGAACAGCGAAAGGTTCACTCCCTGAAATAACTCAGAAGGAGATGACAGTGCTACTAGCAACTGAACAACCAGACGCAAGCACTAGTATGGTAATTGAGGATACCTTACCTCGAAAAATCCTAAAATCCCTTGGTGATCAAAGAAGTGTTTGGCCATTCCCGACAAAATCTCTAAACGTTGGGGATGGCTTCTAGTAGACGGCCTTACATAAGAAGAAAAACAGGATTTGCTATATAAAAGACAAAAAATTCATTATTATACGTAACGAACGTATAACGTCAGTAACGACCAAACCATACAAACCGTAATAACTGAGGTAGTATCCCACGCAGGTAGATTATATCGTCTACATCTACTAAAAAGCAATTCGTGTATATATATATACATTAGCTGTGTCCCGCGGTTTCAACCGCGTTAATTTAAGAAAAATTCTTTACTTATGCAAAATATATTCCATAACTACATGATTTTTGCGTAACTTTAACCGTTCAAGTAACGTAACGGAATATTTTTTCCGTTCTTTGTAACATTTTTCATTGCTGCTCCGCTCTTATTGATCTTAGCGGGATCATATTATGTATTTGTATAGCTTTTCTCGATAAATGGGCTATCTAACACTGAAAAAATGTTTCAAATGGGACCAGTAGTTGCTGAGATTGGCGCGTTCAAACACACAAACAAACTCTTCAGTTTTATAATAATTATTAGTATGGAATCTGTGGTATAGATACATATTATACTTATAATCTGAATCTCGGACGCGACTCCAAAGATTTTCATGAAATTTAGTATGCAGGGTTGTTTTATCTGTGTTTTCAGGCAATGAAAAATGAGTGTTTGGTACTGCTTTTTCTACTTAACGACAGATAGCACTACGAGCGAAGCTCGGTCACCTAGATATTTTTAGTATGAGTGGCAATCAAATGATTTAGTCGTTTTAGATGTAGTTGTTATATACCTAATTATGTAAGGAGCTTTAAAATTCCTTTTGATCGCACTGTATTCCAGTTTACGGTCCCCGAATATAACACCTTAAGCTCTACTAAAAGTTACCACCTAAATATTGCAATATCTAAACAGTCATTGCAGTGCAGTTTTGACAATTTTTCAACACTCAAAAGTTCACTTTATTCTTAACTAGCTGTCCCGCGCGGTTTCAACCGTGATGGTTTTGGAGTTCCCGCGGCAATTCCGGATTAAAATATAGCCTATGTTACTCAAGAATAATGTAGCTTTCTAATGGTGAAAGAATTTTTGAAATCGGTCCAGTAGTTTTTGAGTTAAATCGTAACAAACAAACCAAAAATCAAATCTTTCCTCTTTATAATATTAGTATAGACTAGCTGTTCCCTGCGGTTTCACCCGCGTTGGTTTCACAGACCTCGCGGGAATTCCGGAATAAAGGGTGCCCTGTGTGTTATTCTGATGTATAAGCTATGTTAATGTGAATTTCATTATAATCCATTCAGTGGTATTTGCGTGAAAGAGTTGCAAACACACACTCTCGCTTTTTTAATATTGGTAAGAATTTCAAATGAGTTAACGAGAGTTAACGAGTTTATCAAGTCAAATCAGTTCAAAATGGAAGACCTACGGACTATTACGATACTTGTGTTTTAAAAACCGCTTAAGGCGACCATAGACCTAAAAGAAGCATATTTTTTGGTTTTCAAACAGAAAAATACTGCCATTAGACAAACAATCCAAGCTGTTGGAGAGAGTTTTAAACAGTTTTAAAATCATGCCAGGCAGGTACTTCCCTTGAATCAGTTTTTTCATGGTGGATTAATAATAAAATATTAGGCATTCAAAAAACAAAACTCGTAAGAACCGTTAACACTTTGGAAATATTCTCCGCTGCCTCTCCAACAGGTTGGGGTGTACCTATCGTGCATCGGTGAACATCGGTTTATGGTCTAATGTGCTTTGCAAAGTTTCCGACAGATCAGGAGACGCGAGGGAAGACTTCTTTTGATCTTCACGTCGCGTCGTACATAAATTTAGGAAACAACCGCGAAGCCGATGTGGAGTCTTGACATAGTATATTGACTGATATTTTATTTATTTACAGTAAATGTACTTTTTTTCCGTTCAAAATTTTTTAAAGGTGTTAAAAAACCTTTGTCGGATACCGAGTGGAGTTTGACTCATTCAGTCTTTAAATTGATCATCGATATTAATTTTGCTTTGCTTCCAAAGCCAAAGAAAAGCCCACTTTATTTATCTCGGCATATCTACAGACGTTTTAACGCACTCATGGTAGATTGGAGTATCTAGTACTTCCGTTACGATTTTTTTTTTTCCCTCTCTTCTCTCTCTTCAAATGCTTAAGAAAATTAAAAAAAAAAAAAAAAAATAAGCTACCGATAGAGCATCAGGCACAATGATAGTTCTAAACCGGCCAAGTAAACCTTGGTTACGCCTCTTCCTGAAATAATATTGATTGCTTTATCGCTGATATACCTATATCTTTAAATTTTTCAATATAACAAATTGTACCCAAAAGAGAGCCTTCCGCTCGAAAAACTAACCAAGAAACGAATAGCTCTACTTGCGTTGTCGACTGCACAACGTGCAGAGACGCTGTCCTTGATCTGCTTAACCAACTGAAAGTCAATACCTCTAATGAAAAAAAAAAAAAAAAAAAAACTTACTAAATACAGAAAATTATTGACCACGAAACGACCTATTCACAATGCTTTAACTCACAATGCCTTAACTTTATCCCACTGTATCCCATAAATGAGGATAGACTCTTTGCAGAAGCAGCTTACAATAATGACTCTGATTAATAAACATTTATATAAATACAAGATAAACAAAATATATAAATATTTTGTAAAATTATGGGGTAGCAAACTGGCAATTAGTTCCAACCTAGAGGGCGCCAAATGTTTGTTACACAAGATCTGTCAATCTACATAGAAACTGAGTGTATTTTTGTTGTTTTCACTAGTTAATTAAATTATGGGACGCTGTTGTAGCTTTTGATTGTGAGGAAATAGGTGTACACCAATTCCCAAGTGGTTTAACATTAAGGAAAGAGTGATAAATAAATCAAGGGATTTTTTGAGGTTATGTAGGAAACATTTTAAAGAAACTGATTGTGAGACCACGTCTAGAACATACATATACATCACGAAACTAATTTAAAGACTTAACAAAGCTAAAGTGCTTAGAAATTCAAAAAGCCAATAATCAGTTGTTTTAAAAGTGTTTTGACAGGTAACAAACACACAGCGCCCTCTGCTTAAAAGCTTTGCGTTTTCTTCCCGATTCGTACAAGTCTAATTATATTTTTTCTCTACTCGTGTTCGCTGATTTAACTTGGTTTATCATCGTTCTTCTTTCCCTATCTTTTACCTATTTCATGGTGAGCGCTAAACATCTACATAGTAAAACATCTCTAATAAATCTCGAGGATGCAACGTCGCAGTATAATTGATGGTTAAACAAACTTACCTAGTGATGTTTGACCATAATTATACGAGACGTTGCATCCGAAGAGATTTATTACCCTCCCTGCCCATAGGTTTCGTTAAAAACTTATACATCTATAAGTATTAACGTTACCCCATGCCATGAAATAGGTGCTCTGAAAAAATGAGCTGGCACGGCGGCGTGCGGCAACGCAGGCGCTACGCCGGGTGGGGCGGGGAGGAGGGGTACACAGTAGTCAATTGAATATCTTTTTATTTTTGATTCTCCTTTATAGCTCTAAATAATTGTGTGCGATGCTAGTACATTGAAGAATGGACTACATAGTAAAACATCTCTAATAAATCTCTTCGGATGCAACGTCTCGTATAATTATGGTCAAACATCACTAGGTAAGTTTGTTTAACCATCAATTATATAGCAGCGCTAAAATAAGGTAAGTAGCTGATACGAAGAATAAGTAGGTATTTACGTATAAACCATAGTATTAGGGTAACGCAAATACTCAGACCAAATAAAAACTAAAGACGAAACGCGTAGAACAAACAAGTGAAGCCAGGAAAAAGACACCATCGCCGTGCACGTACACAGAAACACGCACACGCTTACAAGAAAAAGTCACCATAAATCCTAAGTAAAATTTTGCAAATCCATACACTTTCCTATTTCCACATGCATACGCTTCCGGCTTCACTTCGTTGTTCTAGACGTTCCTTCTTTAGTTTTTACTTGGTCTGAGCGCAAATTTAGTTAATTGTTTTTGTGTAGCAAATAAAGTTCTTCTTAAATTCTCATTTGTATATACAAACTCGCCTCAATTCTAATACTAAAAGATCGTGGATCTATTTTTAGTGACGATTGAGGTGTTGCTTCTTATTTAAAAAAATCTATAAGGTTTAAAACTTTATTAGAAAGGAAAACGTTACCGAAACGTTAAACAATTTTAGTAGATATAGGGTAACCTAACCTAACCTAATTAATGAAAAATTCTGAAATGTATAAATTTTAAAAACGTGACCTAATACGAAAGTATCAACTACGTACCAGTCATGATGTTTTTAGATTTAAATATTTCTGTAAAAATAATAACAAAAAAATTATGCAAAAATAAAATTGGCTTTAAAATTCTGCGACAAACGTTAATATAAGGTCCAGTTCCATCTAGCAATATGTAATAATTATGTGAAAAGCGGATGTACTATTTACAGCACCGTTGGTGTACCTAGTGGTAATTAAGTAAAACTGCTGTCACCGGATGTGCCTAAAGATTTATGTGATGACTAATGAACATTACCTTAATTGTTTAAATGTTTACCTACTCTGAGTCTGGGTACTTAGTAGATAGAAAGTATAGAATACAATGAGGATAAATACCAGTTTTGCTTAGTTTGGGAACAGGTGGCGTTGTATGATATAATTAGTAAGTAAGCATGGTTATTTACTAGCTTTAATTTCGGAGATCCCGCGGGAATCCCGGGATAAAAGGTACCCTATGTGTTATTCTGACGATTATATATGCTATATTATTGTAAAGTTTCATTAAATCCATTCAGTAGTTTTCCATACATTACTAACGTAAATTTTCGCGATTATTATTAGTACCTAAACATATTTTTTAAGTGATGTCGGTTTAATTCAGCTAAAGCTGGAGGTGCTAAAACATCAATGTATATGATATTCAGATTTTTTTGAGTAAATTTATCAATATGACTGATATATTGATTAATATATCTATACAAATATTATAAAGAGGCAGGATTTGTTTTTTGTTTGTTTGTTACTATTTAAACATAAGTCTTAGTCCATGTAGTTGAATGACTGTGAGATTTTGTAACCATAAAATAGATTCTGAGTGAATCCTGAAATCCGCGTGAAACGTTTCTTTAGCAACAATAAGTTACCAATAATATACATCACCTTTATATTTTAATTGTTAACCATTTGCCGTTGTCATTCACCTAATTGAATTACAGTCATACACGTAACGCAAGCTGTAACAAACGTTCAGTAAACGCTATAGTTGGTGCATTGATATGAACCTTGACCTACTGCATTATGTTCTTATTCGCCACAATGCGATTATATTTGAGTAACGGTAGTAAATTGACAATAAATCTGATATAAGATACAATTAGATTTAAAGTAAGTAGACACTAAAAGACTTTTAATAAACTGTGCACAATTTATTTTCAAATTGCAAAACCAGGATTGTTTGTGTTTTAATATGTATATGTATATGTATTGTAGAGAATACATTAGCCAATGGTAAACTTGTAATTGAATCCAGTTTTCCCTATTCTTTAGAATTTACTTATTAAAGTCTACCTAAGATGCTCAGGTCTGAGCTAAGATGTAAGATAGTAGGTATAGCTTTAATTTTTTTTATTGTAGTACTAGCTGCTCCCCGCGGTAATTTCGTAGTTCCCACGGGAATTCCGTGATATCTAGATGGACTAAGTCGACTCCCGCCACCAGCTCTTCGTGAGCAGGACAACCCAAGTGGGCTAGTCACCGAATTCAAACCGATTAGTGGTAGCACAAACCAATAATAATATTACGTGTGTTTTTTTCTTTTGGATTAAATCGGTATGTTGTTATTCTTAGCTTTTTATTTTTAGATTTTTAGTTTTGTGATTTTGGAAGTCGGTTTTAATTTTTTTGTTAAAATTTTGTTTACAATGAAGACATGTGTTCCAGCTAATCTGGCGACGACTCTCACTAACCTCGACTTACTGCTCACTTATTTACAATTTCATAAAATACCTTAATCTACAATAACATGTAAAATAAAGCTTATTTTTTGAATATTTTTTCAATCTTTACTATCAATTGATTATTCTAGATACCGAATCTAGTCTTAACTCAATACCCCACTATTGGACCTTTTTGCTTGGACGCCCACAAATATTTGTCGTATCGACAATTTTATCTTTCGTTCGATAAATACATATATCGTGGCGCGCATCCTAGCGCTACTGGGCCCTTATTCACTATGACCATAACATGCCGCGCTAGGATAAGACGCCGCAAAAACTGTCTTTCCCTCGTAATCAAAGAAGTTTTACTGCAAAAAAATACATACAACGTTTCTTATAGCATAAAGAATAATAATTTCTAGTATCTTGGCACCTAGAACGTTTGGAAATGCGTTTTTGGGACGCGCGATATGGGCTAGGTGTTGTTGGTCATAGTGAATAAGTGCCCAGGCGTAAAATTAAGGAAAATTACCTAGCAGTTTGTTCTAGGCGTTAGTGAGTCAGTCACTCAGGATATTATGTAGGTACAATGTATAGACGACCTTTACATAAATTATGGAATATAACTGGTAGGTAACCAATTACTTACACAACATACAAAAATTGTGAAATTACTCCATTGTCTATGCCGCATTATCTTGCTTTGCGTGACTCGTGATCGTAATTACGTCGCGGCGGCAAGATGCGTACAACTACCTATATATATGATTTTAGTATTAGGTTTTAATAGGTACATAGAATGTCATTGATTAGGTATCTACCGGTATGTATATTCAAAACTCAAAAGGGTTGCTTATTGGTTGGTCTAAGTTTATATTCCGTTACCGCTCGTATCTAGTAGGTAATCACGTACATCTAGGTAGGTATATGCACTAAATTATGCATAGTAGGTAACCAACAATCCGGTAAGTATATCTTTTCATAAATACAACGTCTAAATGAATTAACTGAAAACCTGATACACCCCATTTAAAAAAATAAACAATAATATGATGAAAATATATTTTATGTCGAAAAAATTTATACATAAAAGTTATTCACCATTAGTTTGGAGGTGACCTATCTACGAAACTTCAAGCGCTACGCCCGCGCCTACCGGTTCGAATTTTTTTGCTGCGGGCGGCGTTCGCGCCAAATATTGTACAATTTAGACATGGGCTGATAAAAATGAAAAAATGTAACCTATGTATATTAAAACATAATGCGATCGATTCGCTAGTAGATTCTGAGCAAACTACTTTTTAGTTTTCAGTTAATTCATTAACACGTTGTATAAATTACGCGTCACGTTGTTTGTCCGCGAATCCGCGATGGACTCCTAATCTACTGAATCGATCATGATGAAATTTGGTTACTATGTTGTAATTTGACCCAACTTAAAAGATAGGATAGTTTTTTTTCCGGAATTCCCGCGGGACCTCCGGAATTAATGCGGGAACAGCTAATCACCGTAAACTACTGTCAGGGGTACAAAGAAGGACATAGAGTACTTTTTTCCCGGAATTCACGCGGGACCTCCGAAATTACCGATGAAATCGCGGGGGAAAGCTAGTGTATTTATATTTATGTAATTCAAATATTCTTATACTTATTATTTCAGTATAGTTGGATAGATAATCAACCCGGCTTAAACTCGGTGCTTGGGTTTAAACCCGATTTAAACCTTGATGTTTAAGTCCGTAAACTCCTGTTCGTTTATGAGCTTTTATGGGGCTTAAAGTCTAAACCCAAGCTAAAAGGTATCCAATACGGATTTCAATAACTGAACCCCACGGTTTTACTAAGTAGCCGCATGTTAGATGGGTACATGCGCAGCGCACGTAGATACCTACTAACATGCGCGCTACCATAGAAAAATAATGCTTTTTCTACGTGTATTGTGTATACATACTATAATATCTAGGTAGGTACCAGCGAAACGGAGAACCTTCATTTTTGAAAATGGTTAAAAAAATTAACTATTTAGGCACTATACCTACCCATCCCAACACGACGCGCTTGGAGGGACAACTTGCCTTGTCTATTCTAAATAGCTGTGCCCCGCGATTTCACCCGCGTGAAACGTTTTTTATATAACAATTTTTTTTCCCGACATACGATTTAAATAAAAAAAGCCTAGACTAAATTTAATCTATCTGTAAAAACCGCAATCCGTTGAGTAGATTTAGAGAGACAGACAGACAGACGGAGATCGCGAACAAACAAACAGACAGGCACAAAAGAATTTTAAAAACTTTTTTGTGGTTGGTTACTCTTCTTCTGTCGCCCCCTGTCAATTTTTGTTAAAAATATTCAATGAACAGATCCACGGATTCTACTATTTTATTATAGTATAATTTATAAAAGATATAGATATCTACTATTGAGGACTTTTTTGTAGATCTTTTGAAGACCATCATCTTTGTAATACATACTTTTGGTGTATGATCAACGAATGCGAAAGCGCATTTTCGTCCGACTTGCTTCAAATTTATCGTCACTGCTCAGCTCCTATGTGTCTTGGACTACAATCGTACCAAGTTTGGTTAAAATCCCTTCAGTAGTTTTTGATCCATGCATGCACATACAGACAGACAGACAGACAAAAAAATTACTGATTGCATTTTTGTCGTCAGTATCGATCACCATTCATCCTACAATATTACTTTTGAATATATTATTATATTCAATGTACAGAATTGACCTCTCTACAGTTTTATTATAAGTATAGATAGAGATAGATAACGTCTTTGCTACAGAGTATCTACCTACACTTATTGTTATTATCGTATTTACCTAATATTATAACTAAAGCCTAAATGTAAGGTCAAGGTTTACCTTCATTTAAACAGTTACTTTACAATAACAACAGCAGTTCTATTTTGTGCCTATTGAACCGAAACGTGATTGACCTCATAAGCACGTGCTTGATAAAATAAGATAAAAAAATGTTAATGGGGGTAGGTACGTCAATAGTTCAATCTAGTTAACTCTCATTTTTTTTCATTTGTTTAACAAAAAGGGTAACGCCACGAAGGACAGCTGTTATCCTCCGTGTAATGGGTGATATAAACCAATCTTACAATTGACAACATTTCAATTTTTTTTTCTTTATGTTTTTTCAGGCTATTTAAATAGTATTTAGAAAACCAGGAGACACGTATTTTTTTCTTTTCCAGAAAGTTATTCAAAAAATTATTTGAAATGTTGAAAATTTAAAAAATTCATGTTAGGATGAACATATACATTTCCTTTGCCCAATTTAACATAGCAAAAAAAATCGAGACTAACATAATAACATTGACAATTTATTTTTTAATTTAGGTATATACGATGAGCGCAAAGGTATTTACGCCCTACATCCTAACTTTGGACCTCACGAAGTTTTTGTTGAATATTTCGTTAAATAACTAATAAAAAAGTTCTAAAAAATGTGTACGGTACGGTGATATTTTTCAATAAATATCTCGAAATGGTTTTCGATTTCAAGTCTCATTTCAAGTCATTGATTTACTACTAGACGTAGATTCAACATTGACGTTAAAGAAATGGGACGTAAAAGGAGTGCACGGATAGTAACGCGTGCACTCTTTTCCCAGTTCACAGATAACTATAGTCCCAGTTCCCACAGTGTATGCACAAACTACTTTCACTTACCGCGTCGGTCGGTTGACAATGTTGACATGAGTGGTTGACAGCGTGACATGACAATGACATGGATGACGGTATACTAGACTGCGTTCCGTTTTAAACATTAAGTATTAGCAGTTATTCTTCTGAGATTAGCAGTAAGTATTGCTGAAGTCGTAGACGGCCGTCTACGTGCTTAGTAAAGCCATAGATAATATAATACTATACTAGGTAAAGCTAACTTAGGAACGGTTCCGCACTCAGGTTCCGCAGTATACTGCAGTGACGTCATACCTTACAGTTTTCTCATGTACGCTCCACATTCACGCGATAATCTTGCGAGAGCCGAGAACGCAAGAAAACCACGAAGAACGTGAATGTGGAGCCGATTTTCGCCGCTGTTTCTCATGGTTTTCTCACGTTCATGCGAGAATGTGGAGCGGGCATCAGTCTTCTCAGAACAGAACATACCTACCATAAAGAATAAAGATGATAGATTTTCAGTTTTCACTTTCGCAAACATGGAAGAATTGGCTAAGGCCTTATGAAGAAATTAATTGAAGAAAATAAATATCTGAAATGGCTGCATGGACTAAGTTTCCTTTGCCTTCCTCGAAAGGGGTAAACTTTACAAAAAAAAAATTTTCACTTTCGCTTCTTGACTTTTAGACTTTTCCAGTTTTCCCACAGTGGTTTTCTTTAGACATAAGTCTAATTAATTTGTGAGTGGTTTGCACCAGGCCAGCGACACTCCCTTGAAGCAAAAGTTACTATGGATTTATGCGCAAACTTTTTTACCAACTTTGGAATACTTAACCAAATTTCTATGACCGCGTCATACATTGCATTGGTATGGTTGGCACAAAATGCTTTCATAGATCGGATCAGCGATTAGTATGGAAGTGCCCACTCAGTATATATAAGCGTTATATAAGTTACTCTATGGCCCACTAACAGTATGTTCTCTTATTCGTCTGTGGGCCCACTCTTTAAAACGTAGTGTAGTGATACGGTAGTGATTATTTGCTCAGTGGTTTGCACTTTTTAACTTTTACTGGTTTTTTCAGTGTTGAATGAATGTTGATTCCAAAGATCATAATAATCACTACGTGGTTGATTCTTTAGACATAAGTCTAGCTCTAGTTAATTTGTGATGTTGATATAACAACAATATCCAATCTTTTTTTCTTATTTACTGAAGAAAGTAAATAATGGTAGACGTTTTAGAAACTCTTATCAAAGCTTCAAACAGAGCCGCTGCGATTGCGAGATCTTGTTGTTTTGATTCAAATGAATCCCTGCTAGTGGCAGAGAAGGGCGATAGAGAGGCTAATGCTCGTTTCGATAAGGATTTTAAAACGATCGCAGATGTTTTAGCGCAAGAATCGGCCAGAGCATTAATAGCCGAGAGATTTCCTGAACTTGGTATGCACGTTAAAGGCGAAGAATGTGCTGAAATTGATGGAGTGTGCATTAAACTTCTCGGGTCTCCTGATAAAACAGCTCAACTACTACAGTCGCTGGTGCCGCCGGTCGTAGCCAAGCGATTAGCTGAGGCTGCTCATTCTGATCCTGAGTGTGATAATAAATCTCTCAACATACCATCAGATATGCCACCTATAAACCCTGCTGATTTGGGTATTTGGATTGATCCCATAGGTGCCTACTATTTTAATACTAAGTCATTGTAAGCTATCATGCATTAAAAGGTATTTATTTTGTCCCCTGTAAAGCCTACTTGTGAAATCTTACATCACAATCACAAGAGAGTAAGAGTAAAAACATATCTTATAGTTTCCAGTAAAGCATACTTTACATTTAGAAAAGCTAGTACCTACCAATATTGATTGTATATTTTCCATTATTAATTTCACAGATGCAACAGCAGAGTTTATTGCTGGTGTCTGTGGTGATGCAGGACCTGAGTCTGGGTTGCCATGTGTCACTGTGCTTATTGGGGCTTATCTCAGGTCCACAGGTGAACCTGTTGTTGGAGTTATTAACCAGCCATTCTATGATGAGTAAGTTGAATGGGATGTTTATATTAACAAACAATTGTTAAATCAAACATCAAATCCTCATTTGCAAGAAGTACCTCACATCTCCAAAAACAGTGATTTTAACAAATTATATTAACTACACACAAAAATATTTTATTTATCCAAATAGTTAAGTAATAAAAATAAATTATTGTAATAATAAAGTTCAGTAATGCATAGTATTTTCTTTTATCTCAAACTTAAAAACCTAGTTTAATTTCCAAAAGTTTCATTCATTTTTAATTGTGAAGTCCTTGTGGCGAATGAGCGAAATTGTTAAAATAAAAATTTGTTTTAATAAACAATTTAACATTATGGAACATCAAATACCCAACAGTATCCTTACTTTCATGCAAGTGAATCTGGGCAACAACAAGTTAGGAAATAATATTATACTAATCAATCTTTCATTACAGCAAAAAAGATCACATCGTTTGGGGTTTTTGCTACGGAGAAACAAAAAAATGGGGTGGAAGTAATAATCTTAATAAAGCCAATGATAACAACAAAATCATACTAATGAGTAGTACTGAGGTACCTAAAATCATAGACAAGCTGAAAGCTTCAGGATGGAATATGAAATCTCTGCCTGGAGCTGGCCATAAACTTATGAAAGTTGCTCTTGGTATGTAGTATAAGTTATTGGCATTTTATAAAAAGAAAAATCTTAGATTTTATGGCTCATATTTTTTATTTTATCATTCTTGAAATACCTAAAAAGTTTGTGGTGAATTCAGGTGATGCAGCAGCATACATCGTGTCAAAAGGAACAACTTACCGCTGGGACACTTGTGCACCACATGCCATACTTAAAGCTCAAGGTGGCAATGTGCTCTGCTACACTACACATAACAATATCACCTATAATGAAGAACATACTGATATACAAAAATACTGCAATTCTGATGGAATTATTGCTTATAATAAATCCAGTGTCTTTGAAGATATCAGGGAAATTCTTAAGAATCCTTTTTAGTCTACTGAATAAACCTCTCACTTTCTAGTCTGTGTTATCAACCCAGTAGTGCACATCTATGACAATGACAATTTCTCCCTAATTCGATTGAATATGATCTCAAGTTCTCAAATAGGTTTAATTAACTAAAGTATTTGGAATTATTTCTGTAGATATAATCTTACGATTGACTGATAAAACTATTTTCCAGTTAATTAAAAATTTTATTATTATATTTCATTCCTTACATAAGTACTTAATACTTTACTATATAGTGTACTTTTGAGTCATTTATTTGACAAAGTTTTTCTAGGTGATTTAATAAATCCACCAAGTGTCCTTTCTATGCAATTAGAAAACCTAGTCATTAATTATTTAATAATCAACAAATTGTTTAATAAAATAGGTACTATTCAAAAACTTTTTTTGTTTTTTTGTTTAAATTTTACCATTTAATAAACTGCTGAACCTAAAGCCTGATTATTACTCTTCTCGTCTCTTCTTCTTTTTCTTCTTATCTTTTTTATCTTTCTTAACTTTTTTGTCCTTCTTTCTTTTCTTCACCACGACTTCTGCGTTCACCACATTTTCTGATTCCTATAATAAATAATTCCCTCTAGATACTTGTAACAAATACACTAGGGTCACACAACTGGCAAACTAATCCTTACTGTTATATGTGGAAGTGAGTTTGTTTGTTACGCTTTCACGCCTTAACGGCTCATCCGATTATGAGCATACACGCTTTCAGAGGCACAGAAAAGGAAAGGATACTTTTTAACCCAGAATTTGCGGGAACTCCAAAATTGTCGCGGGTGAAACCGCGAGGAACAGCCGGCCCTTACTAATAAATGCGAAGGGAGTTTTTTTGTTTGTTACGCTTTCACGGCTAAACGGCTCAACCGATCACCACGAAATTTTGCATACACGTCAGGGGTACAGAGGAGATAGGCCGTTTGTCTACCGCCGCCGTCACCGTCACGTCAACGAGAACGAGATGACGGCGCCGAAGTAGCGACTAGCGATACATGAGATTACTATAGCCGTGTGTCCACCGCACGCCCGTCACTCATGTATCGCTACTTCGGCGCTGTCATCTCGTTCTCGTTGACGTGACGGTGACGGCGGCGGTGGACAAACGGCCATAGGCTACTTTTCACGCTCTAACTCCGAAATTAACGCGGAAGAAACTATATAAAATTTTCCATACTACCTACACGTCAAGGGTAGGTACAGAAAAAAATATAAATACTTTTATCTCGGAATACCCGCGGGATCTCCGAAACTAACGCGGGTGAAACCGCGGGGAACAGTTCGTAATAAATAATCCTTACTATTGTAAAAGTCAAAGTGAGTTTGGTACGCGTTCACGCCTTAACGGCTCAACTGATCACCATGAAATTTTGCATGCAGTATGTTGCTAGGAGTACAGAGGACATATCTAAGTCTCGGAATTCCCGCGGGAATTCCGAAATTAACGCGGGTGAAACCGCGGGGAGCAGCTAGAATTCCATATTTTTAATAAATCTTCCTTTGACTATTTCCTAGCTGTCCCTCGCAGTTTCGCCCGCGTTAATTTTGGAGTACCCGCGGGAATTGTAGGATAAAATATAGATATAAACCTTCCTCATGAATCACTATCTATTGGTGAAAACCGTATGAAAATTGCGTAGTTTTAAAGATCTAAGCATACATAGGGACAGACAGCGTGTAGCGACTTTGTTTTATACTATGTAGTGATTAGAGAATCAAGAGCGTGTTCAATTTAAGCAATCAAAGCACATAAAAGTTGTCTAGTTTGTTACACAAATGTGAAGAATTAAAAATACCTTTTTTATTGAATTTACTGGTATTTGTGCAACAGGGGCACATCCTTCTGTCCTTATAGCAGCTGTAACTTCATCCACCTTTGACATATCAGCATTGGGCACCTTGTACTGCTCAACATGGTCCACTCGAATGGTTCTACCTAAAATCTAAATTTATGATTTCTAACAGATTACACACCTTTAAAAGGGTTCAAACACATATTTGTAGTTTGTAATGAAAAGCAAAGAAAGCTAATAAAACATGTAATTTTTAGCACTGGAGGTAAAAAGTCTTTTTACAATGGAATGACTTGTATTTGTAGATCGGGCCGGTTTCTGATGACAACACAATGTGGTGGGAATCACATTAAACAATGCCATCCTAGCTCTAGAAAGCCAATAACTGATAATGTGGTCAAAAAAACAGTCCAGCAATTATAGTTATTGCCAATAACACTGCAAGTCTCAGGCTATATCTTCTTAATATATATAAATCACGTGTCACGTTGTTTGTCCGCGATGGACTCCGAAACTACTGAACGGAAACTACTGAAAATTTTGTAACCATTTATAATACTTATGGTCTAACTTAAAAGATTAGGATAGTTTTTATCCCGGAATTCCCGCGGGAACTCCGGCACTAATGCGGGGAACAGCTAATCACCGTAAACTATACTGTCGGGGTACAAAGGACATAGAGTACTTTTTTCCCGCAACCTCCGCGGGAACTCCGAAATTACCGCAGATGAAATCGCGAGGGACAGCTAGTATTATAATACTAAAGAACTCAGAACTGCACATGAATTGTTTTCTCGTATGATCCCCAATAAGTATTGAAATCTAGTAACTACCGATATAGGCATCAATAGGATACTTGCATGAAATTTATAATAAGAAATTGTGTCAATATTTCAAAAATAGAGCCTTAGAAAAGCGTTATCGTGAAAGATTTACTAAAAAATTTTCAATAGTTTCCAAAATATTCAACTTTTAATTTTGTGAAACGGAACGTTGCAACGAAACACCAATCACAGCCAAGCTTGACACATGACGTCACTTTTATTTTTTTAGAAAACATTTACCTCTTTCAGAGAAGGCAAAAGAAACTAAGTGCATACAGTCAACGCATATTTTCCATTTTCTGAAGTTTTTTACTTTAAAATGCATCGGTAGGATGCATTTCGATTCTTCACTGGAACTTTTGGAAGTAAATCGACACAGTTCTACCTTAATTTCGCTTTTAGATATTGAAGTTATCTGTCTGTCAGTGACACATGATTCTGTCAATACGACAGTGACATTTCTATCACAGATTTATAAGGCGTAATTTTGAACTAGTGACGTCATTCCGCGTTTCGGCGGTAAGGTCTAAAGTAGGAACTTTGAAACGCTCTATTTAATTAATTTATGCATAATTTTTTTTTCTTTTTCCTGCTTTGTTTAAGTAGGCCATATATTTTTTAAATAGACTGAAAAAATAAAATTCATGCAAGTACCCTATTCCATACATATAGCCTTCTAGCATACGAAGAGGAAGATTGGGACAATTACATGTAAGTTAAAGCCATTTACAAAAAAAGGCTAAAGATATTGGAAGACAGCCACGTGACGTAACTTCTGTGAAGGCATTACCACTAATGACAAAGCAAACCGGGCCGCGTGAGGAAGATCCTATCGAGCCAATCTAATCATGGTCTAGGATCTCTCCGCAAACCAAATAACACCTATACCAAATCGCATGAGACGAAACAGGTATTGTTGCAAACCGATTTCCCTGATTGCAATATCGAGTATAGACGTAGAAACGAAAGAATCAGCTGTGCTGGTAATCTGTTCAATAGATTATCACACACGATAAAACAAAATGGGCCATCAACATCTTCCACCCATTCAAGATGGAAGGCATGGACGGTATTTTCCCGGCTTTGCTACAATGGGGAAGAGAGAAGCTGGTCTAGGTACTGACCTTATTGCTGCGCGCATGTCTAGCTTATGGATATGTACCATTGCAATGGCGCGAACTCAAGGTTATCTTCATAACAAAACCAGGTAAAAGTGACTATATTGACGCAAAATCCTTTAGACCGATCAGCCTCACATCCTTCCTGATTAAGACCCTAGAGCGGATGTGTGACAGAGAACTGAGGCACAAGGCATTCAAAAACTTTTACCACTGCACCGAAACCAACACGCGCACAGTTCAGATAAATCAAAAAAATCGGCGCTACATTTGGTGGTACCCAAAATTGAGGGAGCCATTCAACATAAAACAATCTGTCTAGGCACCTTCATAGATATTGAGGGAGCCTTTAACAGAATCAACTTCTTCAGCATCAGTGCGCCAACACTGTAATGGCGCAATGGATCGAAAACATACTCAGTGAGATAAGGTACGCAAAGAATGGGACACAGGAAGCGATAGCGCTGAAGGGGGGCTGCCCCCAAGGACTTTCGCCCCTCCCGTGGAATATGGTGGTAAACGATCTTATCACCACCCTCAATGCCAATTACTTTTATACAATTGGGTACGCTGATGATCTCAAGATCTTAGAGACGGGTAACTTCGCTAGCACAGTCTGCGACATAACACAGGCGACGCTTAGATTCATGAAATATTAGTGTACAGATTATATATAAACTGTCGGTAAATCCGAGGAAAACAGAACTCGTAATGTTTACTAATAAGCGAGACCTGGACAAATTCAATTTGCCTAGACTGTTTACAGCAGAACTACAGTTATCAACTGAGGTCAAGTACTTGGGAGTTGGGACTTGACAACAAGTTGAACTGGAGTAATCATATAGAGCGTACACTAAACAAAGCCAGCATTGTATTTTGGCAGTGTCGTAGTATGATTAAATGGGGATTATTCCTCAAGATTACCTCATGGCTTTACACAACGGTATTGAGACCAACGATCAGCTACGGTGCAGTAACCTGGTGGTCACGCACCGAACTAACCACAACTGTTAATAAACTGCAGCGCTTTCAAAAATTGGCATGCATGTCGACAACAGGCTGCATGAGGACAATTCCGACAGCAGCTCTGGAAATGATGCTGGGTCTTCCTCCGCTACAACGCTTCATTCAGCCGGAGGCAGCTATCTTGGCAGCTCGCCTGAGGTCCCTCAAACTTTGGAGGAACATCGGAGTTCCCTATATGAAAATCCTCGATAGAGCCACATAAGATATACCGCTCATTAGCGCAGTGAACGATAGGATTCCGATACAACATGCCTTCGACAAGAAATTCAAGATTCAGCTCTCTGAGGAACGCAATGAAAGCCCTAATCTCAAGGAGCTTAGATTCTTCACGGATGGCTCCAAAACTAACACAGACACCAGCTCCGGAACTTTCTCGGAGGACCTGAATATTAGAATATCGATGCCATTAGGTGCCAACAACACTGTCCTTTAAGCTGTGTGTGGGCATTATTTTGGCAGCAAAGGCAATTGCAACAATAAAGATCGAGAATCACTCGATACGCATCCTTTCAGATAGTATGTCAGTACTGCAGGCTTTCAGTAATTACACAATTACCTCAAGTCTTATACACGGGTGTCACCAAACATTGACAGAGGTATGTAACAACAATAATAACATCACACAGGAACTGAACAGCAGCATGACCGTATCTGGTCAAAGCTCAGTGACTGCAGACAGGCGAAAGCAGTATTACCCAAAACGGGCGCCCGTCTCTCTCGCAGTCTCCTGCGGTTGAGCAGAACCTATCTCCATATGGTGACAGGTTCTCTCACAGGCCATGGCCCAAACACAACAAACATTTGTATAACATAAATGTTACAGACAGCCCCCTTTGCAGAGCTTGCATGGAGGCGGACGATACTGCTGCTCATGTGCTACTTGAATGTGAAGAAGTGGCATTATACAGGGCTAAGTACCTAGGAACACCAAGGTCGCTCCCGGAAGCCCTTGGTGACATTAGGAAGTTGATAGGCTTCCTTAAGGAGCTGGGTTGGCATGAATAGTAATATTCCCACCACACGCAAAATAGGCGCTCAGACGTCGAGTTGCGGAAACCAGCCCGCTAACAAATAACAAAAATAACCTTCTAGGCGGTCTAGCATCCAATCTGCAAACCTTATCAGGGAACTGTATGCAAAAATCGTTCATGTGCAGACAGGTTTTTAAAGGACACAAATTACTACAGTAAATTTTTTATTGTTTATTTTAAATGGTGTTCAATAAAGAGTTTATTATTATTACTATTGTCAGTCAATCGTGATATCAAAATTTTTTAACAAAATCAGTAAAATTACTTTTTTTTTTAATAATTGTAATAGGTATAAAAATGTATTACATATAAATAATCTGTTCGAAAATTATTTTCTTACCAAGTGTCACTAGTTTAATGATGACAGATGATTTAAGAAAATTTTCTGCAGTAATTAATACAATTTTATGGGTATATTATGTACCTTGATTCCATTTAAATTATCTACAGCCAAAATTGTTGACCTCTGGTCTTCATAACATATAAAGGCAAAGCCTCTAGATCTGCCAGTTGCTTTGTCTCTTACTAAATTTATATTTACTATTTCTCCATACCTAAAAACAATCATTATTAAGAAATTTAAAATCTGCCACAATTATTATATAGAATGTCTTTGAACTGCCCTCTTGGCCAAATTGACATTCTACAAAAATTATATTGTCATTGTTCTACAATAATTGTTTGTAATGAGACGGCTATATGCCATTTGTTATGATACCTGCTTCATTTCTATTTATTTTTATTAAAAAAAAAACTGTTCTTTTTTTGTAGACATATAGACATACAGACAAATAGAAATTTGTCTTTTTTTTAATTCAAAATTGTTGAATTTATTATATTTTACTATAATTCTGATTTTCTAACATATCTGAAAAAGAAACCAACGAAAGAAACACTGGAGCCTGGCAAAATGTCAAATACGCATCGCCATAAACACGAGAAATTGAATTAACGTAAAAATATTATCTTACCTAATAAATTATTTTACTGTTCCAAAAACTCTATTCATTAACTACTAGCTGTTTCCCACGGTTTCACCCGCGGTAATCTTGGAGTTCCCGCGGGAATTCTGGGATAAAAAGTACCCTATGTCCTCCGGTGTACCCCTGACAACGTGTATGCAAAATTTCATGATAATCGGTTGAGCCATTAAGGAGTGAAAGCATAACAAACAAATAAACAAACTCCCTTTCGCATTTATAATATTAGTAAGGATAAGAATTTGAGCTAGCCGGGGCCCGGAGGTACATTTACCCCTCCCCAATGTACAAGCCCTACATGTTGACACATAGAAAACTAAGTAACGAATTGTCACATTTAGTTTCATGTTACATTATACATGTTACTGTTACATTATATGTAGGTATAGATGAATAATACATACACTGATTATTTTTTCTTGTTAACAAAGAAAGATATAAATATGTAGGGAATAGAGATAGGAACACAGGACTATAATAAGCAATTGCACCAACATAGTTATAGATAATACAGCATACCAGATATCCGTAGGGAACACGGAGCAGTGCCTGGGACTTGCGACCCAGGTGTAGGTTTAATGGGGCCCCTTTACAATAAATGAACGCTCACCTCCACTGCCCGTGCTCCCGACTTAAGCAAACCTCTGGAAACAACTAGATGACACAGCACACGTAATCACTATTAGATTGATAAGACACTGATACGACACTATAACTGCACTGAACCGAACACAAAGTAACAATGAATCGTGGCTTACGCATACCCGCGTTTTATATCAAGTTCTAACAAAGACGAGTCGGGCAATGGAGTGGAGCGGGGGAATGAACGTACTACAACCGCTATTAGTCGGCGGGAAACGTTATTGATAACGAAACTACCCTCTCGCCGACACGGCCATACTGACATGCGCACGTCCTCGGGCGCTGAAATCACAGGAAGAAATCCGAGATAGAAAACTAATATGAACGCTCGTTCATCCTGACATAATATCACACTCTCAACATCACTCAAAAACACTCGTACAATCTAGCTTTCGAAACACTCAAAAACTCTTTGTAACTAGTTATTCGAAACACTCAAAAACACTGGCACAATTTAACTATTAGAAAATGATATCTAAGTAAAACTGGATTGAATCGTGCTAGTCCGAAGTAGTAGCTGCAGACACATTCTATTTTCCGGGCTATGCTAGACCGGACGCATTTTTTTGTCCCTGTAGCCACCACACATTTTTTCAGCACAAAATTCAATCACCAGTTTTTTTTTTTTTTGTTTGTTTGTTTGTCTTTCTGAGTTCTCTAACTACTGAGTAACTTTCAACTTTCATCATATCTCGCCGACACGCCATCCTCGCTATCACAAACTGACCTTAACAATACCAGAACATAGCAACCGCTGATTTCGGGAATAGTCATACTCGCAATTTAATAAAAAACGTAACTTGACAGAATCCCTAAACTACCTTATCAGAATACCGTATACTCAGCGACGTTTATGATCTTACCTTGCGATTAGAAAAACGATTCATTCTAGAACCATCTTAATTATCTAGAATTCACGCTCAGACAAAACCTGAATAACGACTGCTGGGTACGTGGGTAGTTATCAAATCATTACTAGTACAACTTGAAATTTTAGAATTCACACGCATCGAAATTCTAATTTCTATAATTAACTACTGTGGGTAGATTACAAGTATCTCTCTTAGACAAAGGATCAAAGTTGAAACTCGCAAGATTTCAACTCCGTGGTTGGAAAACCAGTAGTAAGTAATGATCACGGCGTTTTAAATTGAGGAATACCACTTAACACTGTACACATCACATCGCGAAACAGTTTGGTAGGTACATGACAACAATTCATGGACAATGGTATCGAAACCTTTGAAATGAAATCACAAAATCACATTTCTCACTTAAAGAGGTAATGACAATGCTCCTACAAAGACGACTATCGCAACGTTGTCCGGATTTATGTAAAACATAATACTTGACCGAGAGAAACCGCACGTAGAAACCTCAATGGCAGAAATGTGGACGCAAGTAATATCCCACTTCTGATGTAGGGAATAGAGATAGGAACACAGGACTATAATAAGCAATTGCACCAACATAGTTATAGATAATACAGCATACCAGATATCCGTAGGGAACATGGAGCAGTGCCTGGGACTTGCGACCCAGGTGTAGGTTTAATGGGGCCTCTTTACAATACATGAACGCTTAAGCAAACCTCTGGAAACAACTAGATGACACAGCACACGTAATCACTATTAGATTGATACGACACTGATACGACACTATAACTGCACTGAACCGAACACAAAGTAACAATGAATCGTGGCTTACGCATACCCGCGTTTTATATCAAGTTCTAACAAAGACGAGTCGGGCAATGGAGTGGAGCGGGGGAATGAACGTACTACAACCGCTATTAGTCGGCGGGAAACGTTATTGATAACGAAACTACCCTCTCGCCGACAAATATAATAAACAATAGTTTTTTTACAAATGAAACTTACTGTGAAAATACGCAAATAACATCCCCCTCCGTGAGATCGTAAGGTAAACCGCCGATAAATATCCAAGCACTGTCTTTATATTGATCATGCCAGGAACTCTTTGAATTATTCGATAACTCCCGTTCACTTAGTTTGAGAACATTTTTGACATTGCTAAAAACAAAATGAAATCGCCGTAGTGATTACCTTCTCTCTGGAAATCGCATAAATATCGACTAATACGCAATGATTAATTAAAATATTCTCTTTGCATTTACTTAACCTCACAATCTAAGTAGATAAATGTTTTTATTAACTTACGTCATGGGATTCATATTAATTTAGGTTTGTTGAATTTTGATTAAATATATTTTATTATTTATTTTGATACTTAAATATTAAATAATAATTAATATGCACAACAATTGCATATTTTTAAATGCTTGTCTTGTCTTGTTTATATCACAAATTAACTAGACGTTTATATACACCGGGTCCGGTCCGGAATACCGGAATGCACGACCCGAGATTGTATGACACCGGAATGCACGATCTACGATAATGTACGCGACGCCGGATTTCGAATCGGTCATGAAATACTGTGGTGGAGTCCCTGTATTGTACAGCACCGGAAAAGGTAGTATAATTATCTCTAAGTAGTTTGTGACCGGAATACACGACACGAGATTGTACAAAACCAGAATATACAGCACCGGAATTGGCGACACCGGATTTCATGGCCTAGCCGGCTTCCTGCTCCGTTTAGTAGTATTCAATACAATGCAGGTAGTTTTTAGTAATTACTCAAAATAGTCTCAAAATATGGCGGAAATTCAATTAACAAGTCCAAGTTTAATATTTACTAACGTAATTATTATTTATCACTTTAATGAATTGTTACAACTTGTTATGTTCTTTTTTTTTACATAATATATCAAGATGTCGTGGCCATATCTAAGAATTAATCAAATAAATGTCACCTTACTTTGTCTTTAGCGTATCGGTGGCACGCTCGCTATGCTCCTGTACTTTTTATTTATTTCAAGAAACAGATTGTGGTGACATCATCGCCACACTAGTACCTACAGTAGGATAGGTGACATAATTTAGGCGCAGCTAACCACTCGCCAGTCGCTTTCCGTTCGCCAGTTAATACAGTCGTGGTTCCTTTCTCTTCCTTTCTTTTCGTAAACTTTATAATCTGTACAAGCTGTATAGAGCACCTAGCTCGTGGTAATATAAATTATAAGGTGCAAACTAGGTGACCAGGTTTAATATAGTGTACTCTAAGTATATACAGTAAAATATATAATAATAATAATAATTCTTTTATTTGTAAAAATATGGTACATAAGAGGTGTTATATTAAAAATCCATTCAACATATAGAGTAGTCCATTGTTTGATTATCCTGCCTATAGACTATAATACGTAGTTAAGTCGAGGTAATAAAGTAACGGGTATAAGCGCTAAAAAGAAACTTAATAATCATCACCAAAAAATCTAACATAAAATATTTGTGCCCTATTAGACAATAACTTGACCCAGTGTTTAGGTAAGTAACGTAAACAAGCACAAAAAAAGGAGGCGTGATGTCATCGACCAATAGGAGCGGTGTCACCAATTTCGGTGCTGTACATTCCGGTCTCGTACAATCTAGTGTTGCGCATTCCAGTGCTGTACATTCTGATGTCCTAAAATATCGTGTTATGCATTCCTGGCAGGGCTGCCAGGAATGCATACATAAGTCTAGTTAATTTGTGAGGGCTGCCAGCAAATAAATCACGGCTATACGGTTTAGTCGCTATACATAACCATTTTGGAAATCGATTTTTCTTCATAATTTCATAAAACATCATAAAAATATCATACTGACCTGTGCTTCAATGAAGTTTCATTTTTGATAACACTAATGAAATCTAACAGGATAATCAATTACCTTTACGTATACTGGTCACATTCAAATAATCGCATTTCTTAGTTTTGCAGTTTTTGCAATATTTAATAATATTTAATCAAGAACTATAACCACACACACCACAGTTTGTCAAATTGGCAACTTCTTATCTCAATCTCTGTTCATCCTATACAGATTACAGATTATGCGAACTTCGAAAAAAAGCAAGAGGCGAATTCCGTTGCATTTCATGCATATTAGAAATATGGAATGTTCGTGGATACAATGAACCAGAACCGTCCGATTATACATAATATTTTGTATCCAAATATACGGTCTGGCACCACTACCTACCATAAGTTCTACGGTCAACTACGGTCTAGTCCAGAGAGAAGGTAATCACTACGTTTTAGTCTAGTCCACAGAGTACTTTTATGTCTAGTCTACACTCTACGTCATCTACGTGTCAGTGTCACTGTCACTAGTCACTGTGCTAGCTAGTCACGGTCGTCGGTCGGTCAGTTGTTCTTTGGAATCGGGAATCAGAAATCAGAATAAAATTTCAAATTTCAATTGACTTGACCGATCATGGCTACTCCTCCAACTGAAAATCAGGAAAATAATTTTGATCAGGTAATTTCAGTATTATGATGCACTTAGTCTATAGATTATATTAATTACCTAGGAAGTATTATTAATACCCATCAAAAACAAACTTGTAAAAAATCCAAGTCTCGCAACTCAGTTCTTCTACATTAAAAAGTTGTGAGATCAATGTAATACCAAGTCGGTTAATTTATTCAGTGCCTACTTAAGGGTCCTTCTGTCTAAAGTTATCATGTTATAAGCTAATCTAATAACATTTTATAGTGACCATATCAAATTTAAAAATCTTTTATGTTTTAGATAGATTGATTGGCTTGGCGATCACGTGAAAACACAATATATCTCACATGTAATACATAATTATGGTTCTAAACAATCTAATTTAATTATAATATGTATTACTTGTGAGATACATTGTGTTTTCATGTGATCGCCAAGCCAATCAATCTATTTAAAACATAAAAGATTTTTAAATTTGATATGGTCACTATAAAATGTTATTAGATTAGCTTATAACATGATAACTTTAGACAGAAGGACCCTTAAGTAGGCACTGAATAAATTAACCGACTTGGTATTACATTGATCTCACAACTTTTTAATGTAGAAGAACTGAGTTGCGAGACTTGGATTTTTTACAAGTTTGTTTTTGATGGGATCTCATTTCTTTTTGTAAATGGTCTTCCTCCTTTGAGCAATTTAGTCTATTTTAATAACTTGAAAGATTTTTTCTTGCTTTTTCATTCCGTTGACCATTGTACCTTTGAACATAATTATGTCTAGGTAACTATGTATCTACACTTTATATCTAGGTAGGTAACTAGCTACACTTATTATTATTATTTATTAATATCTGGGCAACCGAGCTTCGCTCGGCTTAAATAGCTGTTCCCCGCGGTTTAACCCACGTTAATTTCGGAGATCCCGCGGGTATTCTGAGATAAAAGTACTTACTACCCTATGACCTTTCCTGTACCCTTGACAACGTGTAGTATGCAATAATTAATTCACCCGCGTTGATATCAGAGTTCGCGCGGGAATTCCAGAAATGAATCCTAGCTAGATCGATTTATGGCCCCCGAAATCCCCTGTATACAAAATTTCATGAAAATCGTTGGAGCATTCAGATTAGGGTAATTTTATCTCGGAATTCCCGAAGGATCTCCGAAATTAACGCTGGTGAAATCTCATGACATTTTGCATGCACGTTGTCAGGGGTAAAGAAAACCTAGGGATATAGGGTACTAACTACTTTGCATTTCTGAATTCCCGCGGGATCTCCGAAATTATCGCGGGTGAAACCGCAGGGAACAGCTAGTCTCATATATTTATATGGGATTACAAAGTTATTTGTGCAGTTGGTACATATAACTGCATATATAACTTTGTAATTCCATACATTTATATGGGATTACAAAGTTATTTGTGCAGTTGGTACATATAACTGCATATGTAACTTTGTAATTCCATACATTTATATGGGATTACAAAGTTATTTATGCAGTTGGTGTATCTAGAAAACTGTACCGAAATTGCAAAATATTTCAATTTTTCCTTGATTTATACAATAAACACTAATTGTATTCTAAATTTCAAACTTCTATGTCTGCTAGAAGTGCCTTAGAGTTTTGATGATCGGTCAGTGAGTGAGTGAGTGACCTACAAAATTAAGAAACTTTGACTAGTTATAATTCTTAAACTACTGGTTCAAATCGAATGAAATTTAAATTATACCGTCTTTATACAATACCTGCTTGTTTACTAAAAATTCAGGCTTCTAGTTTTATCCACAACGAAGTTATAGGGGGTCGAAAATGGCCTGAATTGCTTCGAGAAAAGGATAGTACGGCCGTGCCGCTTTTGTTGCTCGACTTGGCGGGGGCACTGCCGTGCCCCCAGATCATTAGACAATATTATAGGTTACTTAGTTTTTAACTTTTTAATCTATTTTTTAGTTAGAGGATGAAGATCCTGAACAGCAACCCGGTTCCTTGTCTGCTGGTCGTAAGAGGCTTTTTAGTAAAGAGTTA
The DNA here is from genome assembly GCA_907165275.2 of Zygaena filipendulae. Classification (NCBI taxonomy): domain Eukaryota; kingdom Metazoa; phylum Arthropoda; class Insecta; order Lepidoptera; family Zygaenidae; genus Zygaena; species Zygaena filipendulae. The sequence goes on from OU015657.1 coordinate 7,009,079, forward strand.
AGATGCATGATGTACGGCTTTGGTGATGATAAAAACCCTTATACTGAAAGTGTCGACTTCCTAGAAGATCTTGTCATAGAATTTATAACAGAAACTACTCACAGGTGAGTTTAGGAACAATAAATAGGTCTTGTACAATTGATAACTTGATTTAAATGTAAAATAAAACTATTGTGTACCTAGTCAAAAATCTTGACCACATTGAATAAAATATTAGTACCTACCTAGTAGCTATACAAATTTACAAAACGATGTGCTAAAAGTGAAAATTATTTCAAAACTTTGGTGTTTACTCTGTTGTTAAACTTCTAAATCTATACTTATAATAAAACTGTAGAGAGGTCAATTCTGTACATTGAATATATATTCAAAATTAATATTGGAGGATGAATGGTGATCGATACTGATGCCAAAAATGCAATCAGTAAATTTTTTGTCTGTCTGTCTGTCTGTACGTGCACGCATGAGTCAAAAACTTACTGAAGAGATTTTAACCAAACTTGGTACGATTGTAGTCCATACTTCGGGGCAGGTTATAGGCTATATAACATAACGTTAAGACACATAGGAGCTGAGCAGTGACGATAAATTTGAAGCAAGTCAGATGAAAATCTGCTTTTGCATACATTTACTCAATCACGCAAAAACGGCTGATCTCATTTGGATGAAATTTGGCATGCACGTTGTCAGGGGTACAGAGTAGGACATAGGGTACTTTTATCCCGGAATTCCCGCGGGAACTCCGAAATTACCGTGGGTGAAACTGCAGGGCACAGCTAGTCCTAAATAATAATATAAATGTGAATTTGTTTGTTATGTTTTTCTGCATTAACTACTCAACATAAAATTATGAAATTTTGCATACCTACATAATATATACCTACAAGGAAATAATGTACCTCACCCTTAAACTTGAAAAGTACTGTTCTCAAGGGACAGAAAATTGACAAATATCTTCTTTAACTAATTAGGTACATACAATACAAACAAACGCAATGTTGCAATTATATACTTACCTAGACTCAAATTAGCATGTTATCTCATGCCTTCTGTGGTAGATAATTAAATAGGGACCACCCAAATATAAGCAGCGATCAGACGACAAGGTATTCAGTATCCGATATTTAGGGTGGGTGTGGCCCCTTGCAAAGGTGCGAGCAATTACACTACTCTAAGTACCGGGACCCTAACTCTCTGTGTACAGTCCAGTGTTGCTATAGCTGGTGAATTTTCACCACATTTTGGTGATTTGATGAAAAACTTTTAGAATATAATATTGTGATTTTCTATGTATATGTAAGAAATAGTGATATAGGAACACGGGAACTATAATAGGCAATTGCACCAACATAGTTATAGATAATACAGCATACCAGATATCCGTAGGGAACACGGGGCAGTGCCTGGGACTTGCGACCCAGGTGTAGGTTTAATGGGGCCCCTTTACAATGCATGAACGCTCACCTCCACTGCCCGTGCTCCCGACTTAAGCAAACCTCTGGAAAGTATTAGATGACACAGCACACGTAACGCATACCCGCGTTTTTTATCAAGTTCTAACAAAGACGAGTCGGGCAATGGAGTGGAGCGGGGGAACGAACGTACTACAACCGCTATTAGAGCGTTTTCACACTATCCGATCCGATATCGCTGTCGGACGCCGACACGATATCGGGGCAAGCAAAATGTATGAAATATGTACCTGTCTTTCATATTGTCCGGCCCGATATCGGATATCGGAGCCGACACCGATACGCTGGCGGCACCATCGGACGCCCGTGAGCCGTCGGACGATAATGTTTGTATGTGTGCTGTACGTGTATCTAAATTGTCTCTGTGTGCGTAGAGCCTGATGCGCGGCGGCCATTTTGAGCTTCTTTACTAGTTTGGTTGTCAGATACAGCAAATGAAGTTTTCTATTATAGTCTGCCATGATGACCTGCCCGCACTAAGCTATGGAGCAAATGGCCGTATCGGAACGATTTTGTCGGAAATATGTGAAAATAGCACATGGTGTCGGCTATCGGATGTCGGCTATCGTCGTCCGACACCGATATCGGATCGGATAATGTGAAAACGCTCTTAGTCGGCGGAAAACGTTATTGATAACGAAACTACCCTCTCGCCGACATATATGTATTTCTAATAAGTATGAGATTTTAACCATACATTTTTTACATATGTTATGTTTTGCTTTCCTTGGAAATGAACTGATTCGAAGTATTTTTTCTTGAGAAAAAAATGAAAAAACACATGATAAGTATATTTTATTGTCCAAGAGCAAACCATAAATAAAAAAATCACAAGTCAAGAAATCAAACATTAATCATAATTCCTACCTATACCAACCTTTAGTTAGCAGAAAATAAAGAAATTAGTAAAACAAATAATAAGATACCTATTCCCAACTAGCTGTGCCCCGCGGCTACCCGCGTGAATAGTTTTTATGTAGCAACTTTTTTTGCGTATATGTAGCTCCAGGTTAAGCTTTATCTACTTGTGAAAACCGCATGACACTCCGTTCGGTAGATTCGGAGATTATCGCGAACAGACAGACAGACAGAAAAGAATTAAAAACTTTTTTTGTAGATGGTTACTCTTCGTTTATCGCCCCTGTCAATATTTCTTGATAATGTTCAATGTACAGAATCGTGGATTCTACTCTTTTATTATATTATAGATAACAGTATTTTCAATTTCAGTAGTTAATAGATTTTTTAGATAATCTTTGGACTCATAAGAAACTAGAAATGAATTAGAAAGAAAATAATAAAGATAATAATAATCTTATCTTATGTACTTATTAGATAAAGAGATATACCTAGAAAATAACAGTTTTTGAAATATTCTGCAATTTTTTTACCAAATTGGCAAAAGTTATAACAATTATTATGATTATAACACTAATAACATTCGATTTGGTAAAATTTCACCAGCTATGGCAACACTGAGCACCCTAACTGCCCTAAGTCGAATCACACTACCCGATTTAGAGAGCACAGCCACCGGGTCCCGTCGGTCACCCTAATTAGGGACCCTAACTCTCTAAATCCGATCTCAGTCTCACCACCCTAAATCAGAGTTAGGCTCCCTAAATACCGTGTAGTCTGATCACTCCAATACATTGTTTTATTTATATATTGCTTAGCTTAGGACTTAGCTACCTTGGAAATGTGTTGCAACTATAGCTGATGATAAACAATCTTCACAATAAAAAATTTTTCTCACATTCAATAATAATCAATTTAAAATCAAAATATAAAAATGTTAAGAAATTATAAGAAATTACAAATTACATACAATGTCATAAAATTCATCAGTAATAAATATATCAATATTCAACAATGAAAATATTAAAATAAACCATGCCAATATTAAAAAAGACATCGAAAAATAATAATAATAAGAAATACAAACAAAAATAAATAATAGCAGCATTGTAAAAGAACTATAAAAACACTATCTACCTAACTGTTAACTGTTTAACTGTTAGTTTTGATTATTTATTGTAATTCTTTTAGGAGGTTTTATTTATGTAGATCTTTTGTTTATACAATTGCACTGCTAGATGTCTTAAATAAAAATCTTTATCTACAATTTATTTATATTTAAAATTTTCAGAGCAATGGAAGTAGGAAGAACCGGGCGAGTACAGGTAGAGGACATAATATTTTTAGTCCGAAAAGATCCTCGCAAATATGCACGTATAAAAGATCTGTTAACAATGAATGAGGAACTAAAGAAAGCTAGAAAAGCTTTTGATGAAGTTAAATATGTTGGTGAGTGAAATGCTAATCTTTATTATTGAATGTGCCTAAGTCTAAGTAGGTTTAAATTTCCAAAATCTACATTTTGTATTGAATTTCTAATATAATATTATTAATAAATTCTTTCAAAATTAAACATAATAATTATGTAATGCATTCAAATGTAATCAAAGTTTTGTAAATCTTAATTTCATCAAAGCCTATTTTATATCCAAATCATTATAACTTATTAATGTAATCCAAAAATGTTTTATGAAATTATAGAAGATCAACAATAGCATTGATGACCAAAAAGCAGACAAATGCTCTAAAGCTGATGCAAGTAACATACTTACAATTACTTATTTACCTGCTTAGAAATGCATGTGATATTTGTTGTTAATGTTGTTTGTAGAACTAACTATTTTGACTATGTTGTATATCACCTAACTGCCGCACTCAGAGTTGTTATAATGATTACTTATGTTTATCTATGGGCCCATGTTGCCTGATAACAAAACAATAAATAAAAAAAAAGAAGTAAAGACTAACATTACATTCGTTCATTATTTACATTCGTAAAACAAAATTGCCGCTATCAGAGATGCTCATTAAATTAATGTTAATTGGTATTAATTGACTAATAAGGTAAATTTAGTTAAATGCCAATTAACATTAATATTTTAATGAACGTCTCTGATTGTGGCAATTTTGTTTTTAAAATCTACTTAAAAATTCAAATTAAGTAATCAAACAACTTTGAGTCGAGTCGTAAGACTATCATACACTAATCCAACGGTTCTCAAACTTATTTCTTCCCCCTTTGAAAATCAATTATTTCTCCCCCAATTCTCCCCAATTTTTTATACACTCCTAAAACTAAAAAAAAAAAAAACACAATTTCATTACCTCAATTAATTTATTTATAGTGTGCAATATTAGCTGACATTCTAAACTAGACATTTTTACTGTGATAGCAATCAAAAGAATTTATTGTAATCAAATTAAAAGAAACAATAGGTAATAAATACAAACTAATTATTCGATATTGAGTAATAGGTAGATTTTAATTTTAGTGAATTTTAAAATATGAAGTACATAAATGAAATCACAAATCAACCATCGGCCCCTAAACCACGCCAATGCCCCATTTTTATCTGGGCCCCTTAACGCCCCCCTGTAGGTCTCCAACGCCCACGGGGCGTTATTGTCCACTTTGAGAAAGACTGCTCTAATCCTTCATTTGTTTTTCTTTAGAGTACTTATATTGTCTTGGGTCATCAGTATACTATTATTGTTTTGAAATGTTGAAACTGTAATCAGCCGATAATATTTTTTGCTAATACCGCCAAATCAATATTTCTACCTATCAGTCCTTATTTATTTGTACTTGTTATAAAAACAGTTTGTTTCATCAACTTCAGGGGCCCTACCACTACTTCCTTTTATAGTATTTTTACTATTTTTTTACCTTAGTCCTTATTTTGTAAATTATTTTGATGCAGGTACGTTTAAATATCACTGCCATGGTGGGGCCCCTTGTTTCTGAATATATAATGTAGGTATGGTGGAAGAGTGCAAAGATTAGAAAAAGTGTAGGTGTCACTATCTTTCATGGATCCATTTACACTTGTGATACCAGTTCATTCTAAATTGCCATTTAAACAATTTATACATGCAGTACAGGGAACCCAACCCTCTCTTCAATTATGATCGTTGATAAATTCAAGAAAATTTGCTGAATTTCGGTGCTTTTAGGAATACTTAAATATATAAAAACATTAGAAAACGAAAACGTATTGTGTGTAAAGATTGATAAACAGGTTGTTAATGTTCTATTTTTGCAAAGGTTTTTGGTGTTCCTGTAACTGAGAGAAAACCCTTCCTTATATTTTAAATATGAAGTTAGGTAATAATATTAATTTGTGGATGTTAACTGCTAACCTTAATGGTAGGTTCACACGCGTGCGTTCAACTCTACATTCAACGTGCACATTCACATTCACGAGCGTGTAAACGGTACGCCCGAGCCCGTGAACGCGCCTGTGAACGTGAATGCCGCGAATCGGGCAAGTGTCGGTTTTTTGGCAAAGTTCAAAGGATGAATGTGCGGGCGCCCGGTGACTGTTTACACGCGCGCGGGCAGTCAGTCTGTCCCGCGCTTTCGCGACGAGTGGATCTTCATTCAACGTTGCTAAGAAAGTCGCTACGATCGGATATTACAACATGGCGGGATGGTCAAACGTTAATTTTGTTTCTTTTTCCAATAAAAATAAGTTAAGCCAAAGGATATGGCAGCAACAACACCGAGATCCTCGCTGCTCGCCATTCTGGCACTGACTGACACGACGGCGTGCGTGTAAACAGCTTGAATGTCCGCCGGCCCGGGACGGGCTGCATGCCGCGCAGCCCGCCAGGCAGCCCGCCGGGCTGCACGGCGCGCGTGTGACCGTAGCATAACACGAAGAAACACGGTCCCGAATAAGCAGAGCTTAGGGATTGGGTAGGTACAGTCAGCGGCAGAAAAACTTTTGGCAGTAATTGAGTATTATTTCAATAGTAATAAAGTTCAAAGATAGACCCAAGTGTTTACATATTCCTGCTGCTGACTGTACCAGACAACTGAAATAACTTGTATGCTTTTTTATAAACTAATAATTATGTGATATTAATTATGATAGATATTAAACACCCAGACAGGGTAAAAACACAAATGTTCATTACAATCATACAAGATATGGGGGCCGTAGGTACCCGTGACACCTAGCATATCTGGTTCACTAATCACTTCACCAATGTTGCTGTCCTACGGCCGCACTCAGAGTCGACTTTAATGATTACTTAGTTAAGTATAGATTTTTAAAACAAAACTGCCGCAATCAGAGACGTTCAGTAAATTAATGTTAATTGGCATTTAATGAGATTTAACTTAATTAGTTAAATGCCAATTAACATTAATTTATTAAACTTGTCTGATTGCGGCAGTTTTGCTTTAAAAATCTATACTTAACTAAGTAATCATTAAAGTCGACTCTGAGTGCGGCGGTTAGTACATAATTATCTATGTAGGTATATAAAAATGAATCCCTATTTCCCTTGGTCACGGGGTCACGCGTGAACGGCTTGACCAATTTCGCTAATGGGCATGATGACAAGGTATAAATATCAAAATCCTTTTTAGTCCATCAGATAAATAGTAAAAAAATAATAGACACGTATTTTATACTTTTCAAACTATTGAAATAATACCTATATGTATAATTGGATTTGCATTGTGGCATGTAATGTACTTACTAGGCTTATATAGAATATTTTATAATGTAAATCTGTTGGCAAACCAATATAGTATATTTCATTATAAGTGCGGAAAGCCTGTCATTGCAAAGAGTTCCGACAAATGTCTACCCGAGCCGAGGCGCAGCCGAAGGTGAGGGTTGACAGTCGGAACTAGTTGCAATGACGGTTCCGCACGTGTACTGAACAACTATTTTTAATACAGTTGCGAAAAAAATGAAGATATTTAATAAAATATCAAAAACACAACAAACTCAACTAAGTTCCAACTGTGATCAAGAGATGGCGCTAGTCGTATTAGTAATGCGAAACCTACGTTTCGCAATGCAAAAAAGTGTGTCAAAGTCGTGTCGCCATTTGACAGTTGGCAAAGAGAACGCACGAGTTCGGGAAAGGTAAACAAAAAGCTCGAGTATGTAATAGCCCACATCCCGAACGCTAAACGTCCCTGCAATACGCCACTTTTTGAGCAACTGTATTAAAAAATAAATAAATACCTAAGTTAAAACGTAAGTTTAGTGGTGGGAGGTAGCGACGTCATAATTAAGCATAAAAGTATTGACAGACGTTCCAATTTGGTTGGATCCAACCAAATTACCGCCGTCGTGCCAGCCATTCCGACATTGCTACAGTACAGACGTACTCACGGTTGACCATCCAACCGTCATTTGCCTATGCACTGAAGAAGTGTACTGACGTCATGCCGCCTGCTCTTTCTAAACACGCCAGTGGCGAAGGGTGAAATATTGAAAGAGGTAACCCGGAATAAAAAAAATGCTACCTAATCCGGGCGCGGATGCGCAGTCTTGAGTCCTTACCGAAAATCTGTGATTGGCATCCTGGCTTCAGTCTTGTATCTAGGTAGATGACAGCTAATGTATCTTTAGTCCACTTTGATTATACGTGTAAAAACTCAGGTATTGAAACAGTATCTTGCAACGCAGGTATACCTAATGCAAATCTACTTTAAATACCTACTTAATTTCTACATAGTAAAATATCTACTTACCGGCGGAATACCTACCTAATTACAACGTATCTACGTCTACGTACTAACTGCTTTCACTATCACTACAAACAACACAAATAAACAAAGTCCAACTACAATACAATACTAATCACTATTTTACACCAAGAAATAAATTGTAATAGATGAAACTAACTAATAAATTCAAATACAAATTTAAGCATGTATGCAATGATGGTGAATAATGCAGGTGCATTATGCAATTACCTACATACGTCAAATTGTCTGTCGTGTCAACAATCAAAACAAATATCCGAGTCATTACGAATTTCTACGAGCGATAGCGATGCAAGCATGTAGACGGAGAATGGAAGCATGTATTCCTCCATCTCGCTCACGCGCACGCATTTCCTAACATTGTACCTATCAGTATAACTCGATTTTCGTCGGCTTGCCAGAGTTCTACTAGGGTTTGAAATGACCTTGAGATGTGACGTCATTCTTGACGTTTATTTGTAAAGAAGTTTAACTGCCAAAAAGCCGATCGTGCCTGCGAGTTACTAGCAAGTAGTAACACGTTGTTAAACGTTGAAAAGCAAGTATTGTTGACTTAATGTGTAGGTGTTTTGTAATGTTTTATTTTTTTTATTTAATGTTTCTCTACTTTTAAAATGGTGAAAGCGTTTTGTAATGATTGTCTTCTTTTAAAATAAAATTACTGAGTATGCCATTTCTCAATTACGGTAGAGAGAGTAGTTACGTTCCAAGCTTTTGAAAGGAAGCCGGTGGGAATCGGGTTATATGGTATCTTCGCCACTGAAACACGCGATAGCCGCTATTGTTGTGGCAGCTACCTTACAGCCTCCAAAAGAGTTGAAAAGAATGGGCAAAATTCTATTAAGGGAACGTGAAACATTTAGTCACATGAAACTACTTAACGCTTTAGATCAAGAATATTTCCGCATATATCTACGCATGAATCAAGAAACATTCGCTGAATTGATGAATTTAGTTATGTCGCGTTCAGAGTTTTGCTCCATTGTCGTCGCGTCGTACTTATTTATGATAATATTACCTGTATTTGTTTTTACCTACTTTTCTTCAGCGCTCGGCGGCGTTTCGAATGCGACTGAGACACATCGGTTGGACCATTTGCCTCCATACGTACCAATTTGGTTGGACGGTTGGCTTGTTGGGTGCGCCGGCGAGCCGACCACGTCCAACCCGTATTAATAATAATTATGTTGGACCGACTACCCTATACACTTTCCGATTTGGTCGTGATCGGGCGGTTGGTGCCAACCAAATTGGAACGTCTGTTACTAGTTTAAACTGTAGACCTACCTAGGTGTGACGTCACACGGAATTTCAACTTAATGTATGTATCGCCGTTATTTTTGATTACGTATAAAAAAAGGAAAAATACGTGTCCAATATTTTTTATTGATCTACAAGACGGACTCAAAATTTCAATTTTGTCGTCATACCCATTCTTGTTTTGTTGTGTTTATTATTGTACGAAGAAGGAGAATATGAAAGAAGTTTGGAGTTTCTGCGGGAATTCCGAAACTCACGCGAGATACAGCTAGAAATAGATATTTTCACCTCCTTAAAAATGTCTGTAACCGCAACAAACCGCTAGTGTTTCTTTAGGACAATGATCTGGGCCCTTATTCACTATGACCAACAACATTCCTTGCCCATAACGCGCGTCCCAAAAACGCATTTCCAAACGTTCTAGATGCCAAGATATTAGAAATTATTATTCTTAGTGCCAAAAGAAACGTAAATGTATTTTTTTTGCAGTAAAACTTCTTTGATTACGAGGGAAAGACAGTTTTTGCGGCGTTTTATCTTAGCGCGGCGTGTTATGGTCATAGTGAATAAGGGCCCAGCACGTCAGAAATGACTAAGCATATCATATTATAGTAATAAATAATAATTATAGGGTGATGATTTTTCGCTTCCATTCCATTCTCGTTTCGGGAATATTTAAATATATTATGAGATAAATAAATGTTTTGTTTGAGTAAAACTTTGTCATCTTAATCAATCTTAATGAGTACATTGCACTGACTGTTTTACTTGACTTGTATAATAACTCTGGGTTTCTGGTGTTTAATTATAAACAAATGGAATAAGAAAGTTTTAACAATTCGTGGTATTTGTATAATATTATGTTTTAATAAATAATGAGAAAAAATATAGTTAACCATAAAAGTGTTATATTTATGCATAATTATTTATTTATTTTTCCAGAATGAGAACCATCGTCAGAATAAAAGTAATGTGAGTAGGTATTCAGTTTTTGGTGTGAATGGTTTTGCAATAAAATTTTATTCATGCGTTTTTACATACATTTTTCTATTTCCAGGATTGAGCAAAGTACACCAGCTGTAAGTGTACCTATGAATCTCAGGATTTTGTGTAGGTACCTACTTAGTTACCTACAAGGAATATAGGTAATGGTGATATTCGGATCTCCACATTGCTGTGCTATAATGCTAATGAAATAGCTATATGCTATATGAAAAAAGTTTATTGTTTAAACACTGGAGCTGTTCAGAGAAGGATACCTACGCTACGTCATATTATGATGTTTACATTTTCATTACCTTGCCTGGAAATAAAATATGTTGGTGCTAAAATGCAGGTGTGTCATTTTTGTGATCCTGTGTAAATAGCTACCTAGGGCCCATATTTTTATGAACGCTACACATACTGCTAACGCCGTAAATTTTAGTATTTTTTGTAGTAGTTCACTCACTAGTTCTAGTGAATTGTGGTTGTATCATATTTTGTACTACCAGTTGGACTACTCAGTAGGTACCTATTAATTTTTGATACAGAGCGAAGTTTTTTCCCTATTTTTTTTCGATTCCATGAGCGTGACACAATAGGTTTACGTTTACCTATCTTGTAACTCGTTCACTTATTTTTGGTAGTATATACGTCCGTGAGTCACGAGTGTGTTTAATTTTAGGTTTGTAGATAAATTACAGTATTGGTTTGGGTGCTTGGCTGCTAGCTCATGCTCGCAGTTTACTGTTTCACCTGAATTTTGAAATGTTTGATTACCCTCGATATAACTAAGTTCAAGTTTCATTCAAATTCGTTTAATATTTTTTGATGCGCGTGGAACATTAATTTATCTAAGTACATATTAAAACTGGACTGTTTTTATTCAGTGTCTATGCTTTCTTGCATTGATAAGATTTAATCTCCTTGGTGATTTATCTAAATCTAATCTTGAGTTACTTAATCTTCCTTTCATAAATTCTAGTGTACATTTACGTTATATTTGAAGTTTAATAGGTACATTTCTAACGTCTTCTTTTACACACGTGTGACGTGACCATTTATTTTCCATGGAGATTTATAGTGTGCTCAAAAACCAGGGTTGGAAAAAAAAGTTTTTTTTTTATATTTTATAAAACAAACAGTTCGAAATTATTTATTTAAACTAGTGTTTTTTTTTAACTTTAATTTACCTTTAATCGCTTAATAAACTTTACAATTTGTCAGACACCAATCTAGGAAATCGGAAGGTGTAATCGAAGTTTCTAAGTTGGTTCCAATTTAGGATTAGTGAGTGAGAAAGAGAGCGAGTGATCAAACTACATTAAAATGTACCCTAGAGTAGTTGATTTAGGGTACAATTTAGTGTAGTGTGATTACTCGCTCTCTCTCTCTCTCTCTCTCACTCACTGATTCTAAATTGTATCCGATTTAGATTCCTAAATTGGAAGTCAAGTTGGAAGTAATGTAATAAGCCCATTAGGGATCAATTTCAAATCAAATAAAATAATCCATTTATAAACTATTTCCTAATTCACCTTAGTAAAAATTAAAAAAACGATAAATATTTACTTTTTGTTGCATATCTATCTCAGTATCTCTAATGTAATTATTGAAAATTATAATTATTATTAATCAATACAAAACACTTTACATACTCCTGTATGTAGTGTAGTAGGTAGGTAGAGAGCTTGAGAGAGCGGGGAATACCCACCAATCCAGTGAATTGCTTTTTTTCGATGGCCGACATAGGGACTTTCCCTGTGGGATAAAACTCTGGCGGGGAGTTACCTATTGCAGTGTGCAGTGTATTCAAAAGAACATGTTTTAATTTCAATTCCAAATAAATTTTTCCTTATCTTAATTTAAATTAATAATTTCAATAAAAATGCAACAAAGCCTCAACTTGTAAATTTATTTTAAGCTATTTAGAGTCCTACATATTTATTCGATTTGCAATTATTGGTAGTTTAAGCCCTCGTTTTTTTCTTCATGTTTTAAACATTGTTTAAAACTTGTTTTAATCTGTGTTTTAAAAACTTAATAAAAAACAGTTTTATTTCAAACTGTTTTAAATACTGTTTTAAACACGTGTTTTAAAACAACTTGTTTAAATCATGCCAACCCTGTCAAAACCCCTCTTGATAAGCAGTCTATAAGAATGTAAGTTTATGATTTATAATAATAAAATTAAAGACATTAATAGGTAGTGTTTAATTATAGTATAATTTATTTGTGCACAAAAACGATTGAAGATATTTATAAAATAATAACACAAAATACAGGTAACATGGAAATAACGCATAAATATAATATAATAGCTAATAACAGCATTTTAATATTAACAACCTTCAAAATGGTTCAAAAGGTTTCAATAGTGGATATGTACCAAATTTGCGATGACAGTAAATATTTTTTTTCAAAATTGACTTACACCATTATAAATACGTCCTATTAAAAGTTTCAAGTTCGAAACTTGGGATAATTTTCAGGTGATTTAATCCTTTTTGGAAAAGATCCAGTTACAAACCTTTATATTTTTTACATTTACGGGTGTTCGGAAGATGGTTTTTTCAAGAGGTCGAAGTACGTCTTACCTGATGCAGATGCTATCTTGATATTATTTTCAAAGTTTTCAAATTACAATATCCAAAGAAAAATTACTACATGCAAAAACAAGACTAGTCAGACGAAAGATCGACCTCTGAAAAACTGAATAATTGATATCTACACAGTACGACTGTACAAAATTTTATATGATAAAATAGTTTTTCCACTACAATCGACTAGACCTTACTGTTCAAAAACAGCTAAATGTCTACACTTTGGTTTTTGATTCGTCTTACAACAGATTATTATAATATTTATTTCAAAATAACTTATATTAGGCCATTTGTGGCAGTGTCATTATTTATCAAAAAATTAAAATAAGTAGTAATAAATCGAAACTTATCCATAGTTACATTAGTAAATATAAATACATGCCTAATATACAGATATGGAATGATTAAAAAACGTTAATATTGATATTATGTATTAGGCAACGATAAGTATAATAAAAGCTTTGGTAACTAAATTAGGGTGATTATAAAAGTACATTGATAACATAAGTTAGGTATAACATAATCAAAATCGAAGTGACGCATTTATTTTTATAATAAAGAACTAAGATCAAAACACGACAATAAGTTTTTTCGTTTTCCCGAACTAGTAGTGGCGTATTAAATACAAAATCAGATATTCAATATTAATTAGTGGTACTGGTACCTTATTCAGCATGTGTAGGAAGATACAACAAAGACTATTATTACCATACCATATTATCTTATATTACTTTCAATAATAGGTGTGCTATTACCATTAGTTAAGGAAGCACTGACGGCCCTAACCTTTGGGGTAAAGCGAGATAGTCTTTCAGAAGTTTCAGAGCCCTTTAGTCGGCGTTTGCCCTTTACATAAATTGTATAAATGATTCAAATTAACAATTAACTTATTGGAAACGCCTACATTTTTGGTGCTCGGTGAACGGTCACTCTACCCCTGGACCGGCGCTGTAAGGAAGTCCCGAATTGATGCAATAGTTAACTAGTAACGACAAAATATTTGAATGAAGATGATCAGTACAAGGGTTGTCCGTGGTGAATCAAATCTCCATTATGATAAAAAACAAACTTAAAAAAAAACACAAAAATGCAGTAAGTGCACTAAAAAGGGCAAAAACAACAAAAAAGGACATTTAATCCAATACATAAGAATGTACGTATGCCTATATCTTCCTCTGTACTCCTCACAACGTGAATGCAAAATTTCATGATGATCGGTTGAGTAGCGAAAGCGCAACAAAGTATACCTTTTCCGACACTTCCAACAATACTTCAACCAGTTTACACAAAACCTTGACAAATTATATACTTAAACCTACCTCATGAATCACTCGTATCTACTAGTGAAAACTCCATGACGATCCGTTGTCGTTTTTGAATTTATCTCAAACAGACAGACGCGGCGGAGGACTTTGTTTTATAGTATGTAGTGATGGTAGGTATGTCCTAACTCCTACCTAGATGTCAAGCCAAGTAGGTACATATAGGTGGCTAAGTTTCAGCGCGTGTGAACGTAGCGAGGGTCTCGTGCGCAAAACCACCCAAACGGGCAAACAATAGCGGACTTGGCACAGAGCAGCCGTAACGTAACACACCATCGATAACATTAATATTACGTGCATTTTTATCTTTTGGATCAAATCTGTATTTTATTTTTCGCTTTGAAGTGTACTACAATTTTTGTTTTTTTTTTTTTTTTTAAGTCGTTTTTTGTTGAAGTTCAGTACTTCACCATCAGTTATTTGATAGCAACAAAAGATACATGAAATAGGCTATTTGACTGATTTATTTTTATAAATTCTCTTTAGTTCGTCGGTTGGATAGTAAAAAAATAAGACAACACGTATTTTTTGCTTTTTTAAATTAATGAAAATATACGTGGATAAAGCGCATTAAAGTTTAGGAGTGAGGGTCTACCTGTTTGTGACTTCACGCGACATTTCGACTCAACGTATTTCTGTTATTTTTTGCCTACGCAAAAAAATAAAATATACGTGTTTAATATTTTTTATGAATTCACAGGACGGACTAAAAACAAAAATTTAGTCAAATAGCTTATAGCCCTGCACTTCATCATATTATGTCACGAGCATTAATTGCTTAGCAACCTTATTAAAGTAATCGAATCTTAGCACCAATGAGGAATTATCTGGTGGCCATCTGTGGTCTTCATTATCAATGCCACCTTATAAAATGGTGCTTTCCAGGAGCATGCACGAGTTACTACTATAAAAATACAATTGCTATAGGTATGCCTATAATATTCATATTTCTTCAGGATTCCATCATCAGATTTTGACCTGGTGACAATGGGACCTTTTCGAAAATAGCTCTTTAAAAAAAAAAGAATTTCCAAATCGGTTAATAAATTACTGAGTTCTGAGGTGATAAACAAGAAAAATCCACCGAATTGAGAACCTCCTTTTTGAACTCTGTTAAAAAGTAATAAGATTCATATATACCTAAGAACTTTGTATAAATAGTACATCTAACAGCTATTTCTAAGGCAAGTTTTCCTGTATACACTACACGTAACTGTTCTAATTGCGTATTTTACTCATTACAGAATGTCGAGATCTATCTATATCAGTAATAAGTAATATATTGCTATCGTGAAGACATCATATGGGTCCCAATTAATTTATAATACATACCTACGATACTGTAACAATACAGACCTACCAGTGTTGCAACAAAATGGTTTAAATTCGTGTCTTAATAGGCGTGATTCCAAATTTAACTACATGACTATATCCAAAATTTAAGCAATTCAATGTTAGTAGGTGTTCCTAACGCATTAGTTGCAAGGCATTAGTTGTTATAAAAATGTATGTGATTTCAATATTAAACAAACCGCTATTCAATAGCTCTCTTTATATAAATATATTAAAGTTCTAGAGTAATAATTATATAGTTACAGAAAAGTTATAAGTTATAATAATTTTATGTAAATTTCGAATTTAGGCGTTTTATTAATTATATTTAAAGATGAACGCAATAATGTACAATCACTCATTATTTTAATGCACCATTATTTATCACTTATCTGATTCATATTTGATGTTAATATCGCCACATGAGAAAATGTAAGGTGGTATAAGGTGCAAGACCCTTTACGATCTTAAAAGTCGCGATAATTGGCTATAGGAAGCGAAAAATCCAGCTGAGCAGATTTGCAGTATTCTCACTGTTCAAAAATTTTTGTATGTCATAGGGGGCAAAAGGGCAGGTGGCACACCTGATGGTAAGTGAATACCGCAGTCCCTGGACATGGGGCATGCAGGTACGTTGTCGAACTGGAATGGGGACTGGCTTTCAAGTGGGGTCGCCGGAACACACCGTTAAGTGCTTGGCGACAGATTTTCAACTTGAAGGTGGTAGCTAGCCATTCGGGCACTACAAAGTAGAGCCTATTTCACTAGTGTTATAAAGCGCAAACAGAAAATAAGAGATTGGTGCATTTCAAACATAACTATTCGTAAAGGGTGCACTTTTTCATAAAGAGCATTTCTCAAAATGGTTTTTTTTTTTCAATTTTGGATATGCAAAAAACAAGTTTCAAAATAAAAGTTTTTTGCTTTTTTGTACTAGAAGTTGTACTTTTAACTATTAAATTTATTTTGTTGTAATTAATTTCTTAATTTTTATTTTTATACTCGCATAACTCACATCTTATCAAATTTTGCAAGTTGCTCGTTTGAGAAGTGTGTTATGGAATCAAATCTTTCTGTTTTGTTTATAAGTACCTAATATACTAATTTTTCCGTGACATAACTAAACGTTCTGCTTGATTTGCGCTGACCCTCATCTGGTTAGCGCAACTTTATAATTTCGCCTTTTTGGCAGGTCGGTTTAGTGGTTAGTGCCTTTCACTAATAATTACGACATGAACCGCGAGGCGAGCTGTAAGAAAAACGTAATAAAGAAGTTAATCGGATGTAGCGCTTTTCACGAGTCTTCTTACGAACAGCCGGCGCAGCACCACGCGGTATTTTTCTCAGCCGGCAGCAGAGGCGAAGATGTCCATCTGAAAAATAGAAGACTTTTTATAGGGTGTTTGCGCGTACACCGTTGGTTCAGCGGCAAAAATATATAAATAAAACAAAAGAAATTTTTATTCACTAGCACACGTTAGAGTTTTTGTACAGAATGGTATAATATATTTGGTGCGGCAAAAAGGAAATGGGACTCAAGCGAATCCGCTGATTTTCAGTCCCCAACCTCTTAAAACTACTATTATCTACCTTAAAAGACAAACTAAGATGAGAGTTTCGTTGTCAGGATTAGGTACGTAGGTACGGTAAATATTTATTTGTATTATATATCTTAGGAATATAGATATCACTGTTGCGCCGTAAACGTAGAACGAGGGAAAGATAATTTTGTGGCGCGTGTCGGAACGCGTAGTGAATAAGGGCGCTGTGACTTGTGTCAAATGTCCAAACGCGGGAATTCCGGGATAAGAGTGCCCATTTCGTTTTCTGTAACCCTGGAAAATTTAATGAACCTATACAACGTATTAATGAATTTACTGAAAACCTGATACACCCCATTTAAAAAAATAAACGATAATGATTAAAATATATTTTATGTTGAAAAAATTTATACTTTAAAAGTTATTCAACATTAGTTTTGGAGGTGACCTACCTACGAAATTCCAAGCGCTACACCCGCGCCTACCGGTTCGAATTTTTTTGCCGCGGGCGGCGTACGCGACAAATATTGTATTATAAATAATGTAGACATGGGCTAGTAAAAATGAAAAAAATATAACCTATATTAGAACATAGAGCGAGCGATTCGCTAGTCGATTCTGAGCAAACTAATTTCTAATTTTCAGTTAATTCATTAACACGTTGTATATAACCCGCGTTAATTTCGGAGTTCCTGCAGGAATTCGGGATAAAAAGTATCTTTTTTTTTTCTTTTTTGTATTGTTTATAACCTGTACATGCACAATTTCATGATGATCGATTGAGCCGTTGTTACTCTTAAGGGTGTGATAGCGTAACAAATAATAAACAAACGCACTTTCTCATTAAATTTATGGGATTGAACTATTTATATTAATTGTTGTTTTACCGCTTAGTCGGTGGGCGGCGGCATGGCGGCGACGACGGCCTTCATGACAGCGGCGGCGGCGAGCGCGGCGTGCGGCTGCCACTCCTTGCCGCGGGTGCCGTCGCGGTAGTCCGAGATGCCTGCCGCGACGCAAAACACACGGCTTAAGGTCCGTTTATAATCTACAGACGTTGAGCGTGCCAGACAAGATAATATTCTCCTATACAGTGCGTGCGCATCAACGTATTCACATCTATCGTAACACGGCCGCGCAGACGCAGACAGAGACAGACACGGGCCAGACAGTATTCGCGTAAAGAATATTTTGTCTCGCGGTTCATTTCTGTATTTGTCTATGGCTACATGCCGAGCAGGGTTAATAGAGTATCGGAACCGTGCAGACGTCTTTTGTAAATATGGTGTCTTTTGATTTCTGCCCACATTTCTGGCACGTGTCTGAACGTGTCTGGGACGCTAAATGTCTGTAGATATAAATGGACCTTTAGGGTCAGGCCCTGATTAGGCGAAACATTGATCGAGAACTCTTTCCATGCCACCGTATTCAGTGATCAATAATTTAGGTAAAATAATGGTTCGAGTGATGATTATTTTAAATAGGTTCCTTTATGAAACCTGTTATTTTCAGGTATAAAAGGTAAACAAATTTGTTGGCGTCTCGTTGCGAAAACGAACACATTTTGTACCAAAAAAATTTAGTACGGTTATTTATTCAGTGACTACTAGAAACTACTTCGCAAAATCTATGCTGAATCTTAGACACTATATACAGGCGATTCACGCCCACTTGAAAAAATTTGATACCTTGGATTATTATCACAAGTCGATACTTCGTATTTCATACGAAAATTGCTACATTCAATAACACCTACCTCTAATGGAGACGAAGCAGTCTTTCCTGTTGCCGACGACACTGTCGAGCACGGCGTCCAGCTCGCAGTCGTAGGCGCGTGCGCGGGAGTGCGCGGCGAACGCGGCGCGCGCCTCGCCCGCGCACGACACGCCGCGCCCGCCCGCCACCGGCGCGCAGTGCACGCGCACGCCGCCCGCCGCCCAGCCGTCACTGCGTCACACACAACACCGTGTACCCGGCCCCCTAGTGCGCGGCGTGTCGTGCGCGCGCCTCGCCCGCGCACGACACGCCGCGCCCGCCCGCCACCGGCGCGCAGTGCACGCGCACGCCGCCCGCCGCCCAGCCGTCACTGCGTCACACACAACACCGTGTACCCGGCCCCCTAGTGCGCGGCGTGTCGTGCGCGCGCCTCGCCCGCGCACGACACGCCGCGCCCGCCCGCCACCGGCGCGCAGTGCACGCGCACGCCGCCCGCCGCCCAGCCGTCACTGCGTCACACACAACACCGTGTACCCGGCCCCCTAGTGCGCGGCGTGTCGTGCGCGCGCCTCGCCCGCGCACGACACGCCGCGCCCGCCCGCCACCGGCGCGCAGTGCACGCGCACGCCGCCCGCCGCCCAGCCGTCACTGCGTCACACACAACACCGTGTACCCGGCCCCCTAGTGCGCGGCGTGTCGTGCGCGCGCCTCGCCCGCGCACGACACGCCGCGCCCGCCCGCCACCGGCGCGCAGTGCACGCGCACGCCGCCCGCCGCCCAGCCGTCACTGCGTCACACACAACACCGTGTACCCGGCCCCCTAGTGCGCGGCGTGTCGTGCGCGCGCCTCGCCCGCGCACGACACGCCGCGCCCGCCCGCCACCGGCGCGCAGTGCACGCGCACGCCGCCCGCCGCCCAGCCGTCACTGCGTCACACACAACACCGTGTACCCGGCCCCCTAGTGCGCGGCGTGTCGTGCGCGCGCCTCGCCCGCGCACGACACGCCGCGCCCGCCCGCCACCGGCGCGCAGTGCACGCGCACGCCGCCCGCCGCCCAGCCGTCACTGCGTCACACACAACACCGTGTACCCGGCCCCCTAGTGCGCGGCGTGTCGTGCGCGCGCCTCGCCCGCGCACGACACGCCGCGCCCGCCCGCCACCGGCGCGCAGTGCACGCGCACGCCGCCCGCCGCCCAGCCGTCACTGCGTCACACACAACACCGTGTACCCGGCCCCCTAGTGCGCGGCGTGTCGTGCGCGCGCCTCGCCCGCGCACGACACGCCGCGCCCGCCCGCCACCGGCGCGCAGTGCACGCGCACGCCGCCCGCCGCCCAGCCGTCACTGCGTCACACACAACACCGTGTACCCGGCCCCCTAGTGCGCGGCGTGTCGTGCGCGCGCCTCGCCCGCGCACGACACGCCGCGCCCGCCCGCCACCGGCGCGCAGTGCACGCGCACGCCGCCCGCCGCCCAGCCGTCACTGCGTCACACACAACACCGTGTACCCGGCCCCCTAGTGCGCGGCGTGTCGTGCGCGCGCCTCGCCCGCGCACGACACGCCGCGCCCGCCCGCCACCGGCGCGCAGTGCACGCGCACGCCGCCCGCCGCCCAGCCGTCACTGCGTCACACACAACACCGTGTACCCGGCCCCCTAGTGCGCGGCGTGTCGCGCGCGCCTCGCCCGCGCACGACACGCCGCGCCCGCCCGCCACCGGCGCGCAGTGCACGCGCACGCCGCCCGCCGCCCAGCCGTCACTGCGTCACACACAACACCGTGTACCCGGCCCCCTAGTGCGCGGCGTGTCGTGCGCGCGCCTCGCCCGCGCACGACACGCCGCGCCTGTGCCCAACACGCCGCACATCTGCACGACAACCGCGCCCAATACGCCTCGTCCGCGCCATGCTCACGCGAAGGCTCATATAGGCGACTCAATGAAAACTTGTGGTTTCAACTGAAAGAGACTAGGTCATTAGCGAGATGCACGTACATCTGATCTCCGTGCGGTGCGGGGTGCGAGACCTCGATGTAGGCGCCCTCGCCCACCTCCACGCACAGCCGGTCGCTGGCGCCCTCCGGCGCGTCCCACCGGCCAGGCACGCCTCGCAGACGTTGCAAACCTAAATATTCAATTCAACATAAATTAGCACGAAATCGAACCGCAAAGGTCGATTGATAGGTTGAAAGTCTTTGTTTCTACAGTGTTCAAAAACGAGAACGAGAAAAAAATAATATTTGGCCTTCTCACTAAAATCGCTCCACTTGAGTGTTATACATATTTTTCCTATTATTTAATTTGTACACTCAATACGGTTACTCTTTCAATTCTTGGTCTGAACAAACCCTAGCTGCCGTCGAGGCGCCAGACGCACGGCTATCTGTCGTGATTACTCACCTTCGGCGACGTACGTGTCTACGGCTTGCGATGACTGCGCGAGGCCTATGGCGAGGTCTTGCAGCAAGTAATTGGGGGGTTTGTACGGCTTCACCTCGTAATCCCAACCGCCTTTGGCATTCCGCTCTGCCTTCTCGCAGAATATGTACACATATCTGATAAGGGCACATTGTTGACAAAATTTTAAATTGAATACGGTTTGTTAATGCTAAATTTATGAACCTACATTTGAGAAAATAAACGGCATGAGTTACCAGCTGTAATAGTATGTGGTTCATTAAATATACCTACGTATGTGATTCGTCAAGTATGTTAAGGTACATGTAAATCGTATGTTATAAAAGAATAAACCGATTGATTTACTGATATTAGCGGACAGCTCATACCCGTAGGTCTAGAAACTAGAAATTGTCAAAGTGCGGGGAACAGCTAATTTAAATAATATGAACTTCTTCATAAATAACCTAAGAGAAAATGATCAATCTTTTAAATTACATTATGTCGGGTCAGCGACGTATAGCAATTGTTAAATTGGCAATTGGCATTTGACTCATGACGCTATTAATGTCGATTGGTGTCGACAGACAGACGCACCAACCACTCAGTAAGGACGATTCACACTATGACGTGCGCTGGTTAGCGTTCTTCATGACACATTTAACAAAGCGGTAAAGGAAAATGAAGTGTATGTACAGTAAATTAGAGTTCATATTTAAAGAAGTTACTTCCATAGCTACTAATACTAGCTTCACCTGCGTGAATTTCGCGACTCCTTCGGAAACTCCGGAAAGTATCCGTTGTCACTCAAAAATAATATAACTTCCTATAAATGAAAGAAATTGTAAAATCGGCTAGGTCGTTTTTGAGTTTATCCTAATAGTTTTTTTTAAATCGGCTAAGTCGTTTTCATGTTTATCCATTACAAATAAACAAACACACAAAATCTGAAACATTTTTTCTGTATAGGGAAATTTGCGATGAGATATTACATAGGTATACTCACTTATCGGGCAGGTCCGTCGCCGGCGTGGAGACCACCACGTCGCCCAGACGCACGTGCTTGGAGTAGTCCGTGTAGTGAGGGACTCCGCCGCCCACGCCCACCAGGAACACGAACTCCACCTGCCAGTTTAGCATTGAGGCCCCACACTACTATATTATATCTAATACATAAAAATCTTGTGTCATAGTGTTTGTTATTGAACTCCTCCTCCACAGATTTTTATAATTTTTTTATACTTATATATTTGTTAGGGCTGAGGATAGGTCGTAGGCTATTTTTTTATCCCTAGGTGATATGGGTAGCCCTTTCTAGACTTTTTTTTAATTTCTTGTACGAAATTTCACTTTGGAGTTCATGCGGAAATTCCGAAACTCGCGCGGGTGAAACCGCGTGGCACAGTTAGTATTTTTATAAAACAAATCACGTGTGTCTACAGTGCGCGATAAACTCAAAAACTACTGAATAGATTTTCATGCGGTTATCGTCAATAGATAGGGTGATTCATGAGGAAGGTTTAGGTATATAATTTGGCAAGGTTTTTTGTAAATAAGTGCATGAAATTTTGCATAGTAGGTAGGTACAGGTTGGCAGACGTTTAGAGAAGGACATTTTCCGCGGGAACTTCGAAATTAACGCAAGTGAAATCACGGGCAACAGCTAGTACAGTCATAAAACTAGCGCCAGCGTCACCTATAAAAAAATATCTTCTAAACACGATTTTCTATGCTGTTCTTGTGTAATAAGAAATACCTACTGAATGAGTCGATCAACCATTAAACGTGATGTTGAATAATTGATAGTTGCAAACTTTGAAAACCTATTTAGTATTCCCGATCCGTAGAAGCAGTGTTTTCACATTATCTCTTTCCTATACAAGAGTAGTACTTAAGTAGGTACCCATAGTATTAAGTTCTGCTTAGTTTGGGCCCAAATGGCGGTGTATGACAAAGTCCGAGCATTAGGTATGGTTTTAGTCTAAAAATTGGTTGGTTGGTTTCGTAAACTGGGATGGGATGGAAAGAGAATAATTCAGATTGAGAAAAATGATGAGAACACCACGAGCGGAGCCGCTGGCAACAGTTAGAAATATCATATTATATACGCATTCAATACGAGCTTTTCGTTCCACGCATATTATGTGTGTGCACTAAACTGCGAAATAGAACCAAGTCAAGGACGGTATACCAAAATCAGATGCCACCAATACTCCAATGTATCGATACGGAAATAGCTATGTTTATAATTATTACATCTGTTCATATAATTTGTAAGATTCAGGTTATCTCATGTAATTGGGTATTCTCCAAGGTTTGAATATCAAAATTCTAATTAGTCCGTCAGTTAGAAAATAAAAAAATAATAGACACGTATTTTTTGCTTTTTCAATTGAATGAAAATGAACATAGATAAAGCGCATTAAAGTTTAGGGTGGGGGGCTCGTGACGTCAAAATTCATTATAAGCGCCATACAAACCGCATTGAATTGTGACGTCACGCGAAATTTCAACTCAATGTATCTCTGTTATTTTTTGAGTACGTAAAAAAAGAAAAAATACGTGTCCAATATTTTTTACTAATCTACACGACGGACAAAAAAAAAAATTTTTGTCAAGTAGCCAATTACTGAACAAGTTGAGGAAATTCTAATAATATAAAAAAAAACTCATAATTCCTTGTTGTGCATATCTCGAATAAGGAAAATCACGCGGGATAAATCATGTGCAACAGCTAGTGTAGGAATAAAACCGAAAAATTTGGTATTAGTACCTAGGTTTAGATATTAGGCATAAAAAATCTTAATCACTTTCTCATCTCGTCTAATCTTTATTCCATGGCTTCGTACATCTTTCGAAAAACTTGTTAAATATAGAGGTACTTAATATTGCAAGAATATGATTAAATGTCCAAAGGTCGCCGTCAGAAACCGGTACGAATCTGAAGGCGACATTTAACCATTATCCTTTTAAATGTTTCTATGTATAGCAATGATTATTCTACATTAAAATTATTTCATATTAAGTTATCTAATTGTTATTAAATAAGTTATTAAATAACAACATTACGGGATGCTTTAAATAACTAATTAAATACAAGTAATATTTTCAGAAATAAAAGGAATAAATTAAAGGCAATAAGCGCGAACCCTTGTATAAAATATTATTCCCACCTCACCCTTGTATCAAAATAAGATATATAATATTAAAAAGGTTAAAATAAATAAATATTATCACAGTTGTCTTGCTTATGTTCTGACTAAAACATTTAAATTCTGCAAGCATAGATTTTGTTGTAATAAAATTATTTTATTTCACAGAAAAAGGAGACAATATGATGATTTGAAATTGAAAGCGGTTAGATTAATTAGTAGGCACATTATTGTTATAATACTAGCTGGTGCCCACGGTTTCACTGGCATTAGTGTAGTTTTACCAATCAATTTTATCAATAAATTTTATCCCTCGGGAACAATACTTTTAATCATATGTACCCTATGTGTAACTTTCTTTCTATATCCTTTTCTGTATCCCTGACAAGTTTTACGTGAAACTTCATGATCGTGAATTGCATTAATTACAATATTAGTTAAGATTAACGAAAGAGTTAAGTAAGTGTTAAGTAAGGATATAAGATGTACATACTGACCTTCTGGAAGATGCCGAGTAGTCTAGTGGTGGTGTTCCCAGCAGCCGTCATCGCTTCCCGAGTGCGACCCACGGAGGGTAGCTTGGTGGTGACGACGCGGTGGGCCCCGATAGTGCCCAATGTGTACACGTTTGATTCACCTGCATCATCACAGGGATCATAAATATGCAATCAATGTAAACTGATCATATGTGGACCAGATGGAGCGATCAAGTGAAAGGCCCACCCTCGACTAAGTTCTGCTCGGTTGTCAGAGAGATAATGGACAGGCACCGCTGGAGGCAGATCGTGAGACGCATCGCGGCACCAGCATCCTCAATCAACGATGACCACGATCCTCAGTCATGAGGGAGCGACCAGAGAGAGAGAGATGGAAGCAAATTTACAATAACTCACGTAGGTTTGGTTTTTACATATTAAAGGTAATTGCGTATTATGGGTAATTGGAGTATGTAGGTCCAGGTATAAAACAAGATGACTAATAATAAAAAAATTAAACCGGTCATGTACTAGCAAGCTCGTTGATTTGGGGTTTCATACTGTGTATACGATTTTTTTCCCCAATTATAATATTAATAAGTCGTGAAAACCTGCAGTTTTCTTGTCATTCATGGCTTGATATCTACCTACAATTAAAATCTGTTATTATCTACTACTACTAGAGTATTAAAATGATTTTTTTTATTTTTTAAAGTTTTTTCAAGCCGTTTCTCTGTAACTAAATATTGCGAAAATGCTCCAAATCCGAGAAGTCCAATCCCATCGAGAAACGAACCCAGGATTTTAGTAACGTAGACGAAGTATAATATTTTGATATCTTGTCTTTACTCAAACCGATTACGGTGAAACAACTTAAGAATTATGTATGTGCATGTACATTATTATTATTCATTTGTTACCTTTTTCGATACATTTTATCCCTAAGCATCGTAAGTACCTAAATACTACCATAATTACGAAGGAAGGAACTATATAACAATGGTGTAACGCATGAATTATGTTATTAAACGGGTATCGCTCAATAGAAATTAGTGTCAATTTGGTACATAGTCCTTTTAGGACAACCAATTGTATCACTATGTGTACATCTTTTCCATTGAAACGATCTAAGCAGGTTGTGAAATCAAACGGCATGCGTACTATGGCTTTAACAGCAATTTTGTTAATATTTTGTGCCAATAAAAGTGAAGCGAAAAATATTCATTACAATATGGATAAAAACGCGAAAAAGTAAGTACCTAGGTACCTACCAATCAATATACCTATAATAAAACAATTCAGATTAGAGAGATTTTTTTTATAAGCATTTAGTCAAATAAATAAACAAATAAAAGAGGTAATTATTTATATACATTCTTTAAATACATTAGATATTCTGAAAGTAATTTATACCTGTATTCTATTGTAAATAGCAAAAAGTTTTTTTGTTAATTTTTATCGACAAAAGTAGATAGTAGGAACGTTAACAAGGATGGGCAGCTGCCCCCCCCCCCCCCCCCCCCCTTTGGTACGCCCATGAGTATGTTAGTAACGATTTTGTGGGTCAACGCACTCATAGCACTTCTCTCTAATACCTACTTCTATCTACTTTTTTGGTCACGTTGATAATAAGACGTAATATTTTAGCGGGCAAGCAAGTAGGTATAGGTATAACTTCGTACCTATGTACGTGCATACCTAATAAGTACAGGCAACTTTTTAAACCCTGGCAAGTACAATTTCTTAAGGATTTTTTTTCTCTGTGATTTATAAATAAATTTTATAAATTAACACTTTCATTAATTGCCTGGAAGCATGAGTTATTCCGCAAAGCTTAAATAATAATTATGTCCCTTGTTAAACTTTACATAGTGTATAAAAAAAAATTCGAAAATATTTTTATCCGTACGGAGCTGAGTAATAACAATTAACAATGATACATAAACACTTTTATATTTATATTAGGATACTAAGAGTAGCTTGTGCCCCAAGGTTTCAACTCCGATAAAATAAGACAACTATTTTTATTATTTTTTTTGTTATAAGTAGGTACTTTTACACTTTCACACAAATTTAGTAAAAAGCTTTTATCTCGACAATACAGACACTTGTATTTTATTTGTATGTATAGTTATAGATAATATGAATGAATCCTCAATTTATTGTACTTAGCGACTAGCGAGTGACAATGGGATTTTATCCACAGTCAGAGTTTGTAGTGACAAGTGAGCATATTCTTCGCTGTAGTCATTCATACACACTTTTTTTCACATCAATTGTTGTAGCCGTATTTATTTATTTTAAATATTATCAAATTATTGTCAATTAAAAATTATAGTGCTAAAGAAAAATACGAGGACCACGCAATGAAAACACATAATATACCTGGAAAGTATTCAAACAAACTGGACGACGGCTTAGTGTGAGTACCTTTCTTCTTGTTATACGTACCAGCTTTTAGTTATCTATACACTAATATCATAAAGCTGAAGAGCATTTTTGTTTGCTTAAACGCGCTAATCTCAGGAACTACTGGTCCGTTTTGAAAAATTCTTTTAGTGTTAGATAGCTCATTTATCGAGGAAGGCTATCGGGTGTTATCATCACCAATAGGAGCGGAGCAGCAATGAAAAATGTTACAAAAAACGGGGAAAAATATTCCTTTTAAAAGCTTCCATTGCGTAACTACGCTGTGTAAATGGTTAAAGTTTCGCAAAAATGATGTACGCCGGATATACATAATGATTAAAAATAAATATGTACTATTTTGAAACAAACGGTCTCAAATAGAGGTACCTAGAGGTACCTCTATAGGTAATAGAGGTACCTAGAGGTAAATAGAAGTACCTAGTAATGATTAATAATTCTACCAGTGCCACTCATAACATGACCGTATCGCCAAAAACAACAAATTGGAATTGGATTGGGTTCACATTTTGTGGTTTTCGTTTTGACACTAAACTACTAGTCATGCGCATGCCCAGCCGTTAATTATTTTGGGGGAGTCACCAAGTAAATTATTTCACTATTGAAACTTTTTACAAACCAAATTCAACAGTGCTTGGTTTGTAAAAAGGTGCGCGCTTGAATGAAAGTGTTGTTTTAACTACTTTTCTTTCAAGCTTCTTTGTGCTGAGTGCTTGTTTACTCGGACCGTCTTTGGGGGGTTCGTCGTCTGTGCACGCGCATGCTACTCTAGCTGTGCCCGCAATTTCACTCGCGTTAGTTTCGCAATACCCGCAGGAAGTCTTAATTTCCTTTAATACAAACCTTGTTCTGACATTTAAGAACACAACAAAAAATAAACAAATGAGTCGTGCCATTTTGGAGTTTTCGCGAGACTAACACACAGCAATTTATTTTTATATGTAGGTACATATTATATGGACCTTTCCATAAATTTTGACCAAATTTCTTGTGACAAAAACTAACATAATTACATATACCTAAAGAATCATCAAAATCTGCACTGTTCTTGAGGACAGAATAGGTATTCCGCTAGTTCCGCTTCACTAACTTTATTATTTTCGCAACGCAATTAAAAAACAATTAATAAAAATTGCCACCGTGCCGTACTCACTTATAGGTAGGTATAAATAGTTCAGCATTATTGGATAAATTGGAATATTATATTGGATTGGAAAAACATTGATCTTCTGATCTGAATGTTCAGTTTAACAACTTTTATGTCTAATTCCAAAAAAAGGTGATTTATTTTATTTATTTATTTATTTATTTATAACACAAAAACGTTCACAGTATTACAGTAAAAACCAAGGCACTGTGAAGTTAATAATACATATATGCTAAGACTACTAATAAACTACAACACGATAAAACCTAAAACGCTAAATTTTTGATGCATTCATCCGCTCGCAATACCTCAAGCATTCATCGCGCACACACATCCATCGACTGGCAAACAAATCACAGTCAGGAGCCGATGCGAGAAGTGCATTGAGGCAGTGTAAGGCACGGACAAGCGGAGAGTTTCTATGGGACACGGTTCGCGCTGGCGGTATCGCCAGCAGATGGTTGGAACGAGGCCGGAGACAATATGCGGGTACTGGCGGGACATACAAGCGCAGCAATTGCGTCACCAGCTCGGGACAATCGGAATCTCCGCGTAGTATTCTGCACGCCATTGTCAACAGAAAAAAATTGCGCCTCACCTCCAAAGAGTTGAAATTTAGAACTCCAAGTAAAAACTTTGTTGGATAAAGATTGATGTACCTCTATGTCCATATTTACGGTTTTCGGATATTTTCTCGGCTACTTGCTTAATTTTATGATTCTAGGTCAATGGAAAGTACACTAATAGCAAACTTAAAGGTTTTGATTCCCATCATTTATGCCGTAGGTATATCTTTATGACGATATTTTGATTGCGTTGACTTCAAAGTTTATTTTTACAGCTCCAAGGGATTGTAGAGCTGAGTATTTAACATTAACAACTCGATACTGAGCTGAGGTATCAAGTTGAACGCGCATTTCCGGACATCTGGACTAAAAGAATGTCCATAAATATTTCAACTTATTAGCATATTTTTAAGCGTGTGTGAAGGCTATGCTTAAGTATCATTAAGTCCTTACCACGACCACTGAACGATCGAAGTAAGATCAAGCTGGTGAGGGAAAAGGTCTACACGAGAATTCTTTGTCTCTGTCTGATATGGACTTAACATTTCATAATACGAGTAACATAGCCACGGCCTTAGGTAAACAAACGCGTAGTTACCGGTGAGAGCATAGCACAGTATCTACAAATTTTACAATCCGACCGCCGCGCCGACGCCTTTGCACATAACAGTAAGGCGAGAGATCTCGAGGCGGAGGCACGCCCGGTGACGCGATGAGTATCGAAACGACGCGTCTCTCGTATAGGTGGTAAACGTGATGGTTGCTTGCAGCTCGCTTTTATCTTACGTCATTTCACCAGCGTTCGTAAAGAACCTTCATTGAAGCGCACGCGTTAACTAGTTTCAGTGTCACAACTCACACGCAAAACACTTACTTAACAATGTTGAAATCGTGCTGGGATTGTTTTGCTGGGTAGGATATTGTGTGAATCAAATTTCGTAATTAACATAACTAATATTACGTACGCACATTTTTTGATTTATATGTTTTAAAAATTTAACGTGTTTACTTTGAGAAGAACATTAAACTTTAACAATTATGGGTTTAAAGCTGAGCTTGAGCTGAGTTTTCACTATATCAGGTTTCCACTATAGCTTTGTTTACAACAAAATAGTACAGGTATGTAGGTATATAGGTATTTATGTACTTAGTTGGTGATTATCGTAATAAACTAGATAACCTAAAGTCCTAAATGACTAACAAGTAAACAGACGCGAAACCTCCGTATAATGCACAATACTCAACTTATTGTAGCTGAAAATCGTACTTGCGAGAAAAGAAAAACACGAAACGTGACAAACAAATGTTGGAACCTTCCTAAAATACGTTTATATGAAGATAATAAAGTTTTAAAGGGCTCATTTTTTTTATCAAACAACTTTTTTTTTCGAAATCCGATTTAAATGAAACAAAACCTATATGTTAGGTACTCCAAGCTAAGCTTAATCTACCTGTGAAAACCGCATGATAATCCAGTCAATTGTTTAGAGCAGTGGTGGGCAAACTACGGCCCGCGGGTCAACTACGGCCCGCGAAAGGATTTAATCCGGCCCGCGGCGGTCCTACGAAATTAAATTTTGATGGTCGTGCATGTTTATACTTTATAATTAACGAATTTCAAAACAAAATGAATTTTTTCTATAAATTATGGCCCTTCTCCGAAATTTTATAAACTTTCTGGCCCTTCATGAAGAAAGTTTGCGCACCAATGGTTTAGAGATTAACGTGTACCTACATACACGCGGATTCTACTCCGACGGCCGCACTCAGTCGTTTTAATGATTACTTAATTTTAAGTAAAGATTTTTAATACGATTTACTTACGATTTACTTAAAATTAAGTACTTACGGCCGCACTCAGAGTCGACTTTAATGATTATTTAGTTAAGTATTGATTTTTAAAACAAAATTGCCGCAACCTGAGACGTTCAGTAAATTAATGTTAATTGGCATTTAATGAGATGTAACTTAATTAGTTAAATGCCAACTAACATTAATTTATTAAACTTGCCTGATTGCGGCAGTTTTGTTGTAAAAATCTATACTTAACTAAGTAATCATTAAAGTCGACTCTGAGTGCGGCGGTGAATCATTAAAACGACTGTGAGTGCGGCCGTTACTTTATTATGATACCTATAGATTTCTGAATAAGTATATTTTTATATCTACAGGAACAACGTAGAGAATGGAATCGGAACAGTTCACCCGAACCAAGGAGCGTACAATACACCGATTTGGCCGATACCACGTTATCATAATGAAACCATACTTCTGATCCCACAGAAAATAAGCGCCGGTGACAGAATCACTGTTATGGGAAACTTAATCAATCCTAATGACGGGTAAATTACAAATTTTATGTAGGGAGTTTACTACGTACTATAATTTATTTAGTAGGCAGAGTACTTATCATTATTGTGATTTGCAACAGCTATAAATTTCAGGACATTAATGAGCGGATACTACTTAAGTTCTTTAGAAGATAATAATATAAAGCATTGTGTTTTTGTTTTAATTTACACAATGACTTCAGAAAACTAAAATACATAATATTATTAACTTTTAATGTCTGCCGTGAGATGAGACTTCCTTAAGTCATTAAGTATTTTGAGAACGCAAATCTAAAATTTACAGATTCACAATGAGTTTTTTAACGGGATCCAATTTACCAGACTATCAAAACATCGCACTTCAGTTGGTGGCAAATCCCACCACGAACAAACTATCTATAAGTATTAATGGAAATGAAGAAGGAATAATCCAACCCATACAACAATGTTCTGAATTAATCACAGGTAAATACCTACATATTTCATTTTGAGGTGAGGTGTTTTAGTGCGTGATGAATAGTTTTGTGTGCGAAATCACCCGGCGACACGGAGTTCTCACCTGTTTTTATATTAAACTAAGTTGATGACCCTTCTATCGTTATTTTCTGTTCTGTGACTAGTATAACCGGGATATTGACGTCACTAGTGTATACCTTATTTAATACTAGCTGACCCCCACCCGCGGTAATTTCGGAGTATTCGCGGCAATTCCAGAGTAGAAAGTGAAAGAATTTTCATATTCGGTTCAGTAGATCCAGAGATTATAACCTCACAAACTCCGGAGTTTCCGCGAAAATCTCGGGGTAAGAGTAGGTACTCTATGTCACTCAGGATCACTGTAGCTTTTTAAAAGTGAAAGAATTTTCAAAATCAGTTCAGTAGATCCAGAGATTATCCCCTGCAACCTCACAAACTCACAATCTCCAGAGTTCCCGCGGGAATTCCGGGATAAAAAGTACTGTATGTCACTTGAGATCATTGTAGAATGTTATAAGTGAAAGAATTTTTAAAATCGCTTCAGTAGAACCAGAGATTACCCACTACAATCTCACAAACTCACGAACTCACAAACTACGGAGTTCCAGAGGGAATTCCGGGATGAAATGTACCTTGTATCACTCTGGATCACTGTAGCTCCTTATAAGTGAAAGAATTTTCAAAATCGGTACGGTAGATCGATAGAGATAGTTGTTCCGCCTTGGCTTTACCCCCGGGAAATTCGAAGTTCCAGCAGGAATTTCGGAATAAAAAGTATCCTATGAGACTCAGGATTACTGCAGCTTCCTATAAGTGAAAGAATTTTCAAAATCAGTAGATCCAGAGATTACCCCCTACAACGTCACAAACTCACAAACCCACAAACTCACAAACTCACAAACTTTTGCTCTTTATAATATTAGTATAGATGTGAACAATGCTGCGCAGTGCGCACAATACCTCTTTATGTGAAAAATCTGGTGTCGCAAATAAACATTTATGTGTTTTTTTTTTCAGATCAGAATTTCAACATAAATTTTCAAATAAACAAAGACGATGGATACTATATGGCAATCTCTATTGGTCAGACGAACGTAGCATATGTGGGATTGCAACACAATTTAGAGTACATTAAATATTTATCGGTGAGCGGTAGTATCGATAAAATCACAGCACTAGAGTTCCAATATAAAACTTCGAATATGTATTCCAGATGAATAGTTTCGCTTTGTTACCGTTGATTTAATTTTATTACAAATATTACGATGTGTTTTTAATAAACGTTATATTATTACTTATCAAACGTTACTTATTTTTATACTCTAATCTAAATACATGAAGATATTAGCAGTTTGTATATAGTGCAGAGTGCATACAGAGTTTAGTTATGTTAGATTAGAGCATCAAAACTTCAACTAGTTTGAAAAAAGCAGTTCCTAACAAATATTCGTTAGTCATACACGTTTTTAATTAGGCATTAAAGACTGCTTGCGTTGTTTCAGAAAAATTGGCTATTTATGTTGATTCTAAAGTACCTAAGTTCCTTTTTTTAATATTATGGTTATATTAATTTTACATAAGTTTAAAATTAGTAAACACATTTATTTATTTACTAGCTGTCCCCCGCGGTTTCACGGTAACAAGTGAAAAATTTCAAAATCCGTTGAGTAGATCCAGAGATTACCCCCTACAACGTCACAAACTCACAAACTTTACTGATAAAACGTACAAAATTATGTAAATAATAACTCGCTAAGTGACATGACAAGATAAGTATAGACGAAGACAACATGCAAATACGACAGAATAAGTAAGAAATACATAGTATCTCAGAAGAATAAGTTATTCTTCTGAGCATAGTATTTAAAAATAGAATGACAAGACCAATTAAGAAATTTAAATATTGCAAAAAAGGGAATTTACAAAAGTTGTAGATATGGCTTTGTTTTATTTAACACAGATGTTACTTGAAAAGAGATCAATATTTAGCTATTTCGAAACACTTCTGAATTCGCGAACCATTAGTTGTTTGGTGCACTTTGCCTTAGATTAAACTTGCAACATGAGTCCAAGAGAATTCATTTAGATGATCGAAGCAAATTTCTTGATACAGAATTTAGCGATGACAACATGTTCTGGAGTGGAGTGGAGGATTGGCGAGTTTGTATGTATGAGGTCAAGCAAGCGTCTTCATCTTTCTGGAGAAATTACATTACTTCAGCGATCGGCAGATCTGGGGACCCTCAACATAAAGTTGAAGTATATTCGCTAGATAATAATTATGGTGACTAGACAAGAACTACACAAACATAAACCATCCAGGATTGAAACAACTTTGCACAAAAAATTCCTCGTACAGTTGTCTGTTTCCAGAGGGAATCGAATTCGCGACGTCCGGTGCACGAGGCGTGAGTCATAGTCACTCGAGCACGAAATCGAATTTGAAGTACCTACTTACGTACTGTTCGTGATCAAGCCGAACCGAAATAACTCGATATAGACCAATGTCTATAATTAAATCCTTACCTACACAAACGGATATTATGCGAATCACAACCGTAGTCGGGGCAAACGTTAGTTGGCAGACTCTAAGGCCAGCCGTACACGGACTGCTTCAAGCAGTTATGACCGACTGCTTAAAGCCGCGACCGCGCGGTGAACTATAGCCATTCATTCGCTGCCGTACACACGACTGCTCGAGCAGTCGCGACCGCTTCAAGCCGTCAACTACATGATGAAATTCCATCGTGCTGTCGACCGCTCGTGAGCAGTCGCGAGGCATACACTGACTGCTCGAGCCGTCGGCGGCTCTAGAGCAGTCGACAGCTCTACGACCTCTTTGAATTTTTTCTTTTGACGTCGCCGCCGTCGTCTCCGCTTGAGCAGAAGCAGCAAAAGCAGTGCTTCCTCGTCAGAATCCATGACTAGACTGCGGTAGAAATTCAACTGCTCGAGCGGTTGGTAGAGACAGCTCGAGCAGTCAAAAACCGACTGCTCAAGCAGTCAACGCCGACCGCTCGAGCGGTCCGTGTACGTCGGTCAGCCGTTAACTGCTCGAGCAGTCCGTGTACGCCCGCTCTAAAACTTGATATAGCATTTTTTGCACAGGGAAAATTATTGAAATAATCCAATATTGAAATTGTGTGAAGACATTGATCATGACATTCCAAATAAGGGGTTCAACAAAATTAAAATATTTTGGTGTTATTACCTTACCCCACCACTCGCGCAGTAATTTCTTTTGGATTGACTTTGTGGATTGACTCAATAGGTTGATAGGTCTCTTGTATACAGTATGCTCCATAAGACTTAAAGATTTAAATAAAAATTACTGGCATTAAATAATTTTACTTGTCTAAACTAACGTGCAATCATGTTGGTCTAGACTTCTTAGCCTAGCCTAGACAATGACTTTTGACTACATAACATAGTCTTTGTACAATGTACATACACATTACAGACAGTCAATAATATTTTGCACCCAACCGAGACGAATTCTGAATGAAGATCAACACTAGGTCGTTTCTTTTTGTGTGGGAATCGAACCCATCAAAAGTTTTGCTGAAAATTTGTAATAGCCTATATTATAATAATCTATCTATATTCTGCTATATCAATATAATATTATGCAACGCAACAGGTTTTACTCAAACGGCTAAATTTTCTGCTTCTAATTATTTAAATTTTAAAGCACTAAAATATTTTTGGTATCAAAGTAAAGCAAGCACGAACTATAGTATTTTTATCTATACTAATAGTAGAAGCTGTCCCGCGCGGTTTCACCCACGATAATTTCGCAGTTCCCGCGGAATTGTTCCATACAAACTTTGCAACCCCTTTTCATCCCCTTAGGGGTTGAATTTTCAAAAATCCTTTATCGGATTACGTCATACAAAGAACACACCCTCCAAGTTTCAGGTCTCTATAATCAGCGGTTTAGGCTGTGCGTTGACCCATCAGTCATTCAGGACAAAGCATTTTATATAATATATAGATTGATTAGGTATATTATATTGCTAAAGTTTGTGAGTTGTGAGTTGGGTAATCTCTAAATCTAATAAACCGATTTTCAAAATTCTTTCACTTAGGTATAGGAAGCTACGGTAGTCCTGAGTGACATAGGGTACTTTTATCCCGCGGTAACTCCGCAGTTTGTGAGTTTGTGAGGTTGTAGGGGGTAATCTCTGGATCTACTTAATCGATTTTAAAAATTCTGCGTTCTATACTAGATCATATAAAGGGTAATTTCTGAGTATCAATCAATACATGAATGCGGTTGGCAGAGGGGTCATCTGTCAATGGCGTTTTGTTTTGTTTAAATACTCTGGCCCGTATTATTAGCCACTACCCAAACTGGATACTCTGTCAAGTCTAATTTCTTCTTAATTTTGCAGCGCCAAGAATATGAATTAGAAATATTATTTATCATTAAAATACGGGCTTAAGAGTGTACCACATTAAAGTCTAGTTAGTACAGTATAGTTATATATATATATAGTTTCCTACTGATCCCAAGAAGTTGCCAGATCTTCTGGATTTCTTTGTAACTAAAGGCATCGGTCACTTGTACACTAGCATTAAGTCAAGTTTGGATGGATCATCTGACCACACCCCCGTGATTCTCACAGTGAGCTCTGAAATCATACACAAGGATGTGCCAGAGTCACTATTTAACCACAGAACCGATTGGGATAACTTTCGCGAATATATTAATCAAAACATAAATCTTAGAGTCCCCCTAAAAAATGGTGATGACGTCGACGAAGCCTGTAGGTATCTCACTAACCTTATTCAAGTTGCTGCTTGGGTAAACACACCACATTTAGATAAAATCTACAGAGGCAATATCTTACCTGCAGATATTAAGAAACAAATTGCTGAGAAACGCCGTCTTCGACGAATATGGCATCAGTCCCGTAATCCACATGATAAAACCAAACTGAACAGAGCTGCAAAAAAGCTTAAAAATACTCTCCGTGAAGTATCTAACGCTAGCCTGCGAAGAAACTTGGAAAGTATGTCGGCATCGGGTCGCGGTGAGTATTCACTTTGGAAGGCAACTAAAATCTCGGACAAACCTCAACAATATTTTCCCCCAATTAGAAAGCACATGACCTGGGCAAGAACCGACTCGGAGAAAGCTGAAACCTTTGCAACACATCTGGCTGCTGTTTTCGAACCCAATGATGGCTGGACTGATGAATCACACATCTTGATGCGGTTTTAAATCAAGACTTCCAGATGTGCCTACCTGTTGAATCAACATCACCTAGCGAGATTTTGCGCGAGATCAAATCCCTCGACCTTAAGAAGGCACCTGGATTCGACCTGATATCTCCAAGAATTCTCAAAGAACTACCAGGGAAATGTTTGACCTTCCTGGCATGTCTATTTAATGCTATATTTAGGGTGTCACACTTCCCTAACCTATGGAAAGTGTCCCAGATAATTATGATTCATAAACCGGGAAAGCCAGTTCACGAAGTTTCATCATACCGACCAATAAGCCTCACTCCTGTGTTGTCTAAACTATGGGAAAAAATATTTCTGTCCCGCGTAACACCTCTTATGGAAAAGTGTGACATTATCCCCTCACATCAATTTGGTTTCCGGAAATCTCATTCGACTATCGAACAGGTACATCGAGTTTACAGTGCTATTAGACAGTGCTTTGAGCGAAAGGAGTACTGCTCCGCAGCATTCTTGGACGTCCAACAGGCGTTTGATCGGGTCTGGCACAGGGGACTGTTATGCAAAATCAAAGAAAGACTACCACATTCACTCTTTCTCATCATAGAGTCCTATCTTTCCGACAGATTATTTCAAGTTAAGCAAGGAAGTGCTAGATCCTCTCTCTATAAGATCAGAACAGGCGTACCACAGGGCTCAGTTCTTGGACCTGTACTTTACAACATTTTCACATCAGACCTGCCCACTTCCAGTAATGTGACGATCGCAACATATGCTGACGACGTAGCCTACTTATCTTGTAACGAAGACCCTAAAGTTGCAAGTAAACACCTTCAAGAGCTGTTGAACAAAACTGAGAACTGGCTATTGAAATGGCGAATCCGTGCCAGCGCACAAAAGTCAAATCATATTACCTTCACTTTGAGGCGGGAAGATTGTCCCCCAGTGAAACTCGGAACCAACATCCTACCGCACTCTAACTGTATCAGATATCTGGGCTTCCACTTAGACAGAAGACTGACATGGAAAGATCACATCAAAAAGAAACGAGATGAGATTAATATCAAATACAAGAATCTGTATTGGCTCCTGGGCAGGAATTCGGCACTATCCGTAGATAATAAACTGTTGATTTACAAAACAATTTTAAAACCTATCTGGACCTATGGCCTTCAAATTTGGGGAGTTGCCAGCAATAGTAACAGAATGTGCTTGCAGCGTGTGCAAAACGCTATACTGCGGGCCATTGCGAACGCTCCTCTCTTCTCTACAAATAAAGAGATCCATGAGTATCTGGGTGTTCCCTTCGTTGATGATGAAATCACGCGCCACAGGGAGCGTTACATAAAGCGTTTAGCCATACATCCCAACCGCCTGATTGATGAGCTTCTTCATCCGCCAAATAAAATAAATAGGCTTAAAAGGAATCAAATACTGTAAATAAACAGGACATTGGTTCTGTTTAAAAAATTTCTGATATTACCTGTGCACACAAAACATTCGATTATAGTCTGGCGACTGATTGCGAATAAAGGAAAAAAAAAAAAAAAAAAAGTATATTGGTTGCGCACTTACCCACTGTGGTGTAGCGCACGTAGGTCTCCTGGTTATCCATCATGGCGTCGACGGCCTGCTTCTCGCAGTACAGCGCCGTCACCACCGCTATACTCGGCTGACGCGACGAGCTCAGCGTCGGCATTTGTTTGACGATCTAAAATACACCTTCGCTTGTTGACAACAAAGACCGGTTTGGCACGCAGCGCGGCTAACGCAACGAGCTAGACGTCGGAATTTGTTAGGCAATCTATACTTATACTAGCTGCGCCCCGCGGTATAAAAAGTACCCTATGTAATTTTCTGTACCCCTGACGACGTGCATGCCAAATTTCATCCAAATCCGTTCAGCCGTTTTTGCGTGATTGAGTAACAATCATCCAAACATCTAAACATCCAAACATTCACACTTTCACATTTATAATATTAGTAGGAAGTAGGATTATAGAGGTAAAGTTTGTGAGCTTGTAAGGTTGTGGGGGGGGGGGGGGGGGGGGTAATCTCTGGATCTACTGAACCGATTTTGAAAATTCTTTTACCATTACAATGCTACGTGTAATGCTACATGAATGCATGTGTTTTTGAGTGTCATAGGGTACTTTTTGTCCCGGAATTCCCGCGGAAACTCGGGAATTTACGCAGCCGAAACCGCGTGGAACTATATATTTGCAATAAAGTTTACTTTAGCTCGTTTCACTGCGCTGTTCGGCGTCTTGGGACTAGATACACGCGCACGCCACTAATAAATGCTAACTAGTAGCCTTATTTGAACCTTGCTTATTTTATATCATTTTTGTGTTATATTGTACGCTATGTTTTATATTTGTATATTTATGTATATTTTGGTGCGATATAAAATCATATTTTATTCTAAACTTAGTTGCTATGTCACCTGCGTGTCGACACTGTGTTGCCGGATGTATAGTCCCTCGGACATGGTGCGGGTCAGCCCTTTCTCCTCCAAAGACTCCAGAGCATCTTTCACTTCCGCCTTTGACCACCGCCCAGCCCTGTACAAAATTTATTACAGAACTAGATGTCGCGCGCGGTTTCACCCACGATATTTTCAGAGTTCCCCGCGGAATCTTTCCATACAAGCTTTGTCCCCCTTTTTCACATATTTAGGGGTTGAATTTTCAAAAATCCTTTCTTTTCGGATGTCTATATCATACAAAGAACACACCCTTCAAATTTCAGGTCTCCGCGATCAGCGGTTTAGCCTGTGCGTTGATCCATCAGTCATTCAGGACAAAGCATTTTATATTAGATAGAAGATAGATCTCGATTACAGATGCATCTACCTGCAGACATATAGATGAGATGTATAGATAAAAAAAAAACTTACGTAACAAAGTCCTCAACTGTCAGCGGATTGGGATATGCATTTTCTATCAAGTCCAACACTCTTTGTTCTGATATCACTGGCGTTTGATTCGCCACACTATCGTCTACGAACGCTGAAAATTCAAAACACTGTACAGTTAACAATACCTACAAATTATATTAATGAATAGTACCTACTCATTACTATTCCAGACTGAAACAAGCATTAAAAATTTGCGCTCTGTATCAGTAGTACTACTGTGTAGTGCAACTGGTAGTACGCTACGGTGTCAATACGAAGCTAAAACCGGCAATTTATTAACTCGTAAGTTATAAGAAACTGCTAAAGAAATTTTTACCATTACAGAAACGTAAGTACGTTACTCCTAGCATCACATTTTAGTATCGTTACTTTTGCCACTAGCGGTATATACCTCTGCATCTATGTACCTACCGTTTGGAATCAACCGGTTTAAGCCCGGTGCTTGGGTTTAAACGCAATTAAAGCCTGTAAACGCGGTAAACCCTGTGTTTAGGTTAATTGCCCAGTGGAACTGAACGATAACGTATACCTAATGTATGAGAATAAGGGTTCCTTTTTTAGGGTTCCATTGCCGAATGACAAAAATTGAACGCTTATAGAGCGCTCATAATGTCCATCTGTCAGCTCATATATTCATCTATTGTCACGGTCATTAGGTAGACTATTTGCACTTTATAATGAAAGTCAATAATATTTTTAATACTTATAATATCATTGATGAAAGTGCATTCTATGAACCGCTGTAATATATACGACATACGTATGGGTATAATGGCGTGAAGTCAAAGAGTAAATTATCTCAGTAACGTTATTAGACCTTGATTACAATATAGGAATTACAGTCTACAGAAGTAGCTATCTAGAAGAAAAATCAAAGTATTATTCGATGTTGGTGATGACTAATACTACAAGTTAAATGTTACCATACTGTGCAGGCAACGATTTTTATTAAATATACTAATATGATGTATGAAATATTAATTTACGATAATTAATCTGTGTAGATTAAACTATTTGTGTAAATGATTAGCAAGTGAAATTGTACCTTATTAGGTATAACTTTAACATACAAGGGAGTTTAGAACTATTTAATAATAATAATCCACTTCACAACACACAGATACTTGATCCCACTATAAGTAAGCTATTATTAGCTTGTGTCGTGGAAACCAAGCAAACGTAGTATAATATATACTACATAGAATTACATATATATTATACTATAGATATAAAAACACACAGACTGGAAAGTGGAACCCTGTGTTCATCACACAAAGTACACCTCCCCCGGGAATCGAAACCGGGAACCTCTTGATTACCAGGCAGGCATGGTGATTTACTGCGCCAATTATTGGCGGGTCGTCAATTTGCAAAACTTTATTTAAATACATGGTGTTCTATATATCTGTTGTTGTATTTACCTGTCTAATTAATTCATTTTGTTTTATCCATCAAGTCACACACGGTTTATTTTAAAAGTTTTCATTTAATATGTTAGAAGGTCATTAGGGATGTTGACAACTTTTGAAAATCAAAATTCTAATTGGGTATTCTCCAAGGTTTGAATATCAAAATTCTAATTAGTCCGTCAGTTAGAAAATAAAAAAATAATAGACACGTATTTTTTGCTTTTTCAATTTAATGAAAATGAACATAGATAAAGCGCATTAAAGTTTAGGGTGGGGGGCTCGTGACGTCAATATTCATTATAAGCGCCATACAAACCGCATTGAATTGTGACGTCACGCGAAATTTCAACTCAATGTATCTCTGTTATTTTTTGAGTACGTAAAAAAAGAAAAAATACGTGTCCAATATTTTTTACTAATCTACACGACGGACAAAAAAATTTTTTTTTGTCAAGTAGCCAAAAATTAAAAATCATTACACACGTATTTTTTTATTTTTCAAATAAATGAAAGTACACAGAGATAAAGCGCATTAAAGTTTAGGGTGGGGGCTCGTGACGTCACTTACCGCTACAAGCCGCCATACAAACTGCACTAGTTAGTGACGTCACGCGAAATTTCAACTCAATGTATCGCCGTCATTTTTTGATTACGTAAAAAAAATACGTGTCCAATATTTTTTATTAATCTGACGGACTAAAAAAATTAGTTAAATAGCCTGTGCTCACTCACAAGTAATCCTACGTATTATTACTTTTAGGGTACATGGAGTTTCATAGTTTATCGAGCCACAACTCACAACACAGAAATATGATCGCATTCATGCTTTTAATAAAATTATATCTATTAATTCGTACCTACCCATAATGAGTAGTAATAAATAGTTTAGTGTCCCTGAAGCAATATAAATTTAATAGATGAATTCATCATAATATGTGGAAAACTAAGATAACTCACAAACGCGATATTCGATTTTTTTTAACTAGATACCTAAATAAGGTGAGAAAAGGCAAGCACTAAGACTGAATTTAATTAAAATTTAAGATATGTATCATAACAATAACACAACAAAACAACATGCATACAATCGAAACTGTTAATTAATTGAGAATGAATATTTTTTTATTTACATACACCCATTGGAGCATTGGTATATAATGCTTTTACTCTTGATGACGCTGTTTGCCTCTGTATAATCATAATAATACTATGTTGTAATATAAACTGGGTGACTAAAGACATATAACTTACTTCATACAGATTTGAAAAGAAGTTTTCATGTAAATATTTATTATAAAAATAAATACCTGGGGGTGGAGTCCCTGTGCCTTCTTGTCTAAGCTCTATCTCCAATGTTTTGAGCTCATTAAATTTATGTTGCATTAATTTCATTATTTTCTTTATAAACCCAACATAATCTGGAAAAAAGATAAGTCCTTTATAGTTTACTAGCTGTGCCCCGCGGTTTCACCTACTTTAATTTCAGTATTCCCACGGGAATTCCGGAATAAAAAGTACCCTATGTGTTAATCTGATGTATAAGCTATATTATGGTAAAGTTTCATTTAATTCCATCCAGTAGTTTTTGTGTGAAAGAGTAACAAACATCCATCCATCCATACATTCTTACAAACCTTCGTGTTTATAATATTAGTAGGATACTATGCAAAAACTATTTTAAATAAATAAAAGTAATTTACATTACTCCTTATAACATCAGCTATCTGCCAGTGAGTCCTGTTAAAATCGGTCCAGCCATTTCAGAGATTAGCCAGAACAAACATTTAGAAAGTCAGACAAAAATTTAGAAAATTGATTTTTTATACCAACAATAAGTACCATATAGTCTGTATTTGCAATCTAAATCTTGGAAACGGCCCGAATGATATTCATGAAATTTTGTATGCAGGGGGAGGGGGTTTCAGGGGTGATTAATCAATCTAGCTAGGTTTAATTTATGGAAAACACTGTTTTATCCGTGTTTTCAGGCAGTGAAAAATGAGTTTTTGGTATTGCTTATCTACTTAACAACAGATGGTGCTACGCGAAAGCTGTCACCCAGATATTATACTTTCTTATCATACATTTAGTGAAAAGCTGTTAATGTGGAATTACAATTGTTATTATTATTTCAAAATAAAAATTACCTTTAGGGAAGTCTTGAGGGCTCACTAGGTCACGGAAGAATGCCTGTGCTTGGTAGGGCCTTTCACTTGGTACCAGCTGTGGTTTGAACCAGAATCGAAGAGCTCTGGCTTCCCTAGTGTGAGAGCCTGTTGTAGCAGAGACCAAATAAACACGGAACTCCAACTGCGCATGACACGGTTCAGTGACACCATTTTCTGGAATGGATAGAAAGCTATGTTGAGTTATTAAGTTTCCAATAATTTCCAGCTTTTTGATGGATAACTCAATCAGTTTTAGTTTAGTACTTACAATAAAATATCAAACTAGAGAGAATTTTTTGAATGGGTGTGGAATGTGGATGGTCCAATTCCATTGATTTTTAAACTTTAGCTAGGTAATCAGTTTTTAGGAATGGAACAAATATATTAATATAGGTAGTAGTTTTTTTGTAGGTATTTTAGTAGTTCATTTGTGTTGTCTCATTTTGCTTCAATAAATTTTCCGTTTTGGATATGGCCATAAACATCCACTTGAAAAATAACTATAAATTTGTCAACTAAATATAGTAAAATTAAATAATTATTGTAGGTATCATATTTCTCAGAGAAATACCATAAGTTTGCTGTTTGTTTATAATGATCCCAGTGTGGTCACCACCAGCGACATGTATTTTTTCACTGGCTTCAGCATCAACAGCTTTTCTTTCTACCACTAGAGTAGTTGATGTTGCAGTCTTGCATTTTGGGGTCATGATAACTTTTTCTTCTAAATCAGCCATTATGTGTCACAGTCAAACTGTAGGTTTCAAAGCAAGAAAATAA
This sequence comes from Zygaena filipendulae, assembly GCA_907165275.2. NCBI lineage: Eukaryota > Metazoa > Arthropoda > Insecta > Lepidoptera > Zygaenidae > Zygaena > Zygaena filipendulae. Next base: position 7,053,333 of record OU015657.1, read on the forward strand.
ATATTAAAAACAATGTAAAAAGATTACAATACATTTCCCGCCCAATTCCCAAATGATGACTCATTTTGAAACAATCACAAAATTTAAACATCTAGGACTGTAGGTAGGTATTTAGCCAAGTACATTTTGTCCCGTTTCGAAACTATAAAATTGATTCTACCTTGAAAATGCTTGGAAGGTGAAGAAAATTATGAAAACTTGAGTTTTCGGCAGGCGGCAGGAACTTTGACACTAATGCACTAATGTAAGATCGAACGGCGAACTTCTGAAATGTTTACACAAAAATTAATGAAAAATGATAATACTTGACTTGACTTGAAAATAGAAAAAAAAAGTTTTTAAAATGACAATCTCATGACAACCACAGAACAAACACACCTGCCAATAGGGTACTTGCATGAATTTTTTTTTTCAGTCTATTTTAAAGATATATGGCCTACTTAAACAAAGCAAGAAAAAGAAAAAAAATATATGCATAAATTAATGAAATAGAGCGTTTCAAAGTTCCTACTTTAGACTTTACCGCCGAAACGCGGAATGATGTCACTTGTTCAAAATTACGCCTTATTAATCTGTGATAGAAATGTCAATGTCATATTGACAGGGTCATGTGACACTGACAGACAGATAACTTCAATATCCAAAAGCGAAATTAAGGTTGAACTGTGTCGATTTACTTCCAAAAGTTCCAGTAAAGAATCGAAATGCATGTTACCGATGCATTTTAAAGTAAAAAACTTCAGGAAATGAAAAATATGCGTTGACTGTATGCACTTAGTTTCTTTTGCCTTCTCTGAAAGAGGTAAATGTTTCCTAAAAAAATAAAAGTGACGTCATGTGTTAAGTTTGGCTGTGATTGGTGTTTCGTTGCAACGTTCCGTTTCACAAAATTAAAAGTTGAATATTTTGGAAACTATTGAAATTTTTTTAGTAAATCTTTCACGATAGCGCTTTTCTGAGGCTCTATTTTTGAAATATTGACACAATTTCTTATTATAAATTTCATGCAAGTACCCTAATGTGATGTTAATAATCACTACGTTTTAAGAGTAGGCACTTCCATACTAATCGCTGATCCGATCTATGAAAGCATTTTGTGCCAACCATACCAATGCAATGTATGACGCGCCCATAGAAATTTGGTTAAGTATTCCAATGTTGGTAAAAAAGTTCGCGCATAAATCCATAGTAGCTTTTGGTTCAAGGGAGTGTCGCTGGCCTGCACACCTATACAATGCAGGTAGTTTTTAGTAATTACTGTCTCAAAATATGGCGGAAATAGGGTACTTACATGATTTTTTTTTTCAGCCTATTTTAAAGATATATGGCCTACTTAAACAAAGCAAGAAGAAGAAAAAAAATGTATGCATAAATTAATTAAATAGAGCCTTTCAAAGTTCCTACTTTTGACTTTACCACCAAAACGCGGAATGACGTCACATGTTCAAAATTACACCTTATTAATCTGTGATAGAGATGTCACTGTCATATTGACAGGGTGATGCGACACTGTGACTGTATGAACTTACGTTTCTTTTGCCTTCTCTGAAAGAGGTAAATGTTTCCTAAAAAAAATAAAAGTGACGTCATGTGTTAAGCGTGGCTGTGATTGGTTTTTCGTTGCAAACGTTCTGTTTCACAAAATTAAAAGTTGAATATTTTGGAAACTATTGAAAATTTTTTAGTAAATCTTTCACGATAACGCTTTTCTAAGGCTCTATTTTTGAAATATTGACACAATTTATTATAATAAATTTCATGCAAGTACCCTATTTCGCTTTTGGATATTGAAGTTATCTGTCTGTCAGTGTCACATGACCCTGTCAATACGACAGTGACATTTCTATCACAGATTAATAAGGCGTAATTTTGAACTAGTGACGTCATTCCGCGTTTCGGCGTAAGGTCTAAAGTAGGAACTTTGAAACGCTCTATTTAATTAATTTATGCATATTTTTTTTTCTTTTTCTTGCTTTGTTTAAGTAGGACATATATCTTTAAAATAAACTGAAAAAAAATTCATGCAAGTATTCCGGTGCTGTACATTCTGGCGTCGCGCGTCGTACAATCCAGTGTCGCGTATTCCAGTGCTGCGCATTCCGGTGTAGTACGATTGTACAAATTAACTAGGTGTACAATATCGTGTTGTGCATTCTTGGTTCCCGGGAACCAGGAATTCACAACACGATAATGTACGACACTGGAATGTACAGCACTGGAATGCGCGACACTGGATTGTACGACACCGGAATGTACAGCACCGGAATTGGTGACACCGCTCCTATTGGTCGATGAAATCACGCCTCCTTTCTTTGTGCTTGTTTACGTTACTTACCTAAGTACTGGGTCAAGTTTGGAGGCAAGAGTAAATAGGCATTATTTGAGTTTGCGTGCTCCACCTTAGACCACATCGTCGCTTACCATCAGGCGAGATCGTGGTCAAACGCACTCAAATCTTTTATAAAAAAAAATAAAAAAAGTTATTGTCAAATACGGCACATATATTTTATGTTAGATTTTTTGGTGATGATTATAAGGTTTTATGTTAGTGTTTATGCCCATTACGTTATTATGTTACAGTCTATAGGCAGGATAATCAAACAATGGACCACTCTATATATTTTACTGTATAGACTTAGAGTACAATACACTAAATCTGGTCCCTTAGTTTACACCTTATAATTATTATTTCCACGAGCTATGTGCCCTATACAGATTGTACAGATTATAAAAGTTACGAAAAGAAAGGAACCAAAACTGTATTAACTGGCGAACGGGAAGCGACTGGCGAGCGGTTAGCTTCGCCTGATTTACGTCACCTTTCCTACACCTATCCTATAGTAGGTACTAGTGTGGCGATGATGTCACTATATGCTATTTATTGAAATAAGTAAAAAGTAATGAGAACATTACTATCAAGGCCACATCATGAACAGATTTCAAAGTAGTATACCCGACATTCTTTATTAGGTTAGGTTCTTACTGATGATCAGGTCTCGCGACTCGCGAGCCGAGCGAGCGTAGCGAGCGTGCCGCGGTAGCGGCCGGCGATGCGCTAAAGACAAAATAAGGTGACATTTATTCGATTAATTCTTAGGTGTGACCACGAAGTTTCGATATATTATGCAAAAAAAAAGAATATAACAAGTTATAACAATTCATTAAAGTGAAAAATAATAATTATGTTACTAAATATTACACTTGGACTTGTAATTTGAATTTCCATCAGATTTTGAGACAGTAACTACTAACTACCTACTACCTGCATTGTATTGAATACTACTAAACGGAGCACGAAGTCGGCTAGGCCATGAAATCCGGTGTCGCCAATTCCGGTGCTGTACATTCCGGTGTCGTACAATCTCGTGTCGTGCATTCCGGTGTCGCCTTTTCCGGTGCTGTACAATACAGGGACTCTTGTGTTCCCGACTCTCATCGTCTAGCTAATTTGTGGTTTCCATTTCCAACTTTTCTTTCGTAAAATACCTAATAATATTTATAGCATAAAAGATTTCAAATACGGATTACGATAGGTATATGTATTAAAATTATAGGATTAACGAATTTAATGATTAATTAGGCAGTATTTTATAAAATGCAGAACTTGTTATATTTGTTTCTTTTAATTTTTTCACTAACAGTAAATAGTGAAACTTTGCTAAGTGTAAGCGACGATGAGCTTCTACAATTAATAAAAGATAAAGAGAAACTTATCATTTTATTTAGTAAGTTAATGAATAAATAATTATAATAATTAATTTATTAAATTTTACATACTTGCCCATTTTTTTTTTACTTTAGCCAAGCAGGATTGCTTATCATGTGAAAAGTTTGAAGAGGTTGTTGATAACTTGCATAAGGACTTTAAGAAGCACCTAAATGCCGAAACTGCAAAGGCATTTAATAGTCACTTAGCACGCCTTTACAGCCCTAGTAAGGAACCAGCACTTGTTTTCTTTAGACATGGAATACCTCTCCTGTATAATGGTTTGTCCTTTTTTCTTAATAATTATCAAATTTTCTCATCAATAAATCATCGTTAAGCTCCATTTTATTTTACCAGATGAACCAACTGAAAATGAAATTTATGATTTCTTTGAAAAAAATCAGTCACCTGCAGTAAAAGAACTTACAGATAAAATATTTGAGCACATGACTCAAGCTGCTACTGGAGCTACTACTGGGGATTGGTTTGTTATGTTGTGAGTATTATAATATTTACTTACACTTGACTTGGTCACCCCATGGTAAAGTTGCTTTAAGTGTGCCTTATATATACCATTGGTTGCAGTTTTGTACTCTGCTCAGTACAAGCAATTAAATGTTGTTTTATTTAATATAATATGTTGGGTATTTAACTATAATATGCTGCGTATTATGGCCCTTGTCTATCCACATTAACATATTGATTGAGGCACATTTACATCAAACTATCAATTCCAATACTAAAATGTTTTGTTTTCTTTATCTAGCTCATTGTAATTTGTAATCACAAGATGAGATACACCAAATAAAGAGATTAACATCAAATTTTGAATGTATATTTTAAATATTTTTAACTTGACAAAAGTAAACCCCCTGACTTGTAACTCATATACTAGTGCATAAATATCATTTATCATTCACACTTTCTTGTTGTGGTTTGTGTGAATTGCAATTTATCATTATTTTAAAAACAACTTCCAAAATAATAGTTTTAAAAATACATATTGATTTCAGCTATGGAGCATCGTGTGTGGAGTGTCAGCGATTACATGCTGTGTGGGAGGGTGTCGGCGCGACGTTGCGAGGTCGCGTAAATGTCGCGCGCGTTGACGCTAACCTTGCTGGTGTAAATACCGCAAAGCGGTTTAAAGTTACAAATCTACCAGCATTTATTTTGTTAGTACCTATATATTTTACTAGCTACTACTGTTTCACCCAGGTTTACGATTTTTCATCCTCTTTTTACCCCTTTAATAGATGATATGTGGCAAATGTTTTTTTTATTGAAGAGTATAAAAAGTAAAACATCTCAATTTTTTTTTACAATTTACTTTCTTAGCTGCGCGGGGAATCTAACCATGCATTTTGCGCTATCACATAGTGTGGTTTATATTGATCACCCAGTTCCATTTACAATGTCCGAATGTGACCACATTAATAACATTGTCTTCTACATTGAGTCTTAATGTTATGATTTCTGATTTTTCGTATATCCCGCGGGAACTCCAGAGATTGTGAGTTTGTGAGGTTGTAGAGGGTAATTTCTGGATCTACTGAACCGATTTTGAAAATTCTTTTACTTTTAAAAAGCCGCAGTGATGCTGAGTGACGAAGGGTACTTTTTATCCCGGGATTCCCGCGGGAACTCTGGAGTTTGTGAGGTTATAGTCTCTGAAACTACTGAACCAATTTAAAAAATTCTTTCACTTATAGGAAGTTAAAGTGATCCTGAGTGACATAGGGTACTTTTAATCTCGGAATCCCCGCGAGTACCTACTCCAAAATTACCGCGGGGTTCAGCTAGTCAGTCATTCATAAACTGAATCGTAATTTTTTTTACATCAATTTTTATTATTAAGGAATAATATATTGTTGTAATTTTCTCATTCAACACTAACACTTAGTGTGACTGTACCTAAGGAAAATAATAATAAAATAAATATTGAAAAATTCAAAATTTTCAATAATCAGACCTACTAAACTTTTTTTGTTGCCGAGATCATTCTTGGCAGCCAGTATTTTCTCGCTCGAAATAAGAAACTTTTCATTACCATGCTACAATTCATTTTCCTAACAAAATGTACCTACCCGTTTTTTTTATTTGTGGCATTTCAGATTTCAGTAGGTATAGTATTATATTATCTGTGCTGATACCCTAACCTAACCTAGAGCCTTTTGATCCTTGTCAGAGACAGGATTGATTAAGCTAATAAAAATTATTTTGGAAAATCGCTGATTGACTTTACATTTTTTTCAAAATCTGTAAATGCCGATAGCAATAACTGAAAAAAATAAGGAATGGTCCTAAGACCATAATCGCGTAGCTTCAACCTTTAAGGTAGCTACCCGTCCTTACCGACCCGTTTCAAATTTCCACCCTGCATAATAAAACTAGTATTGTTACAGCTTTCATCATGGTAAGTTCTATAAGTATGAACTACCGAAAAAAGATATCAAATCATTCGCATCGTTTGCTAGAGATTGGTACAAAAATGCGAAAGGAGACACTGTGCCACTTCTTTCATCGCCATTGTAAGTAAATATTATGTAGTATAATAATAATAATAATAATAATAACATTTATTTCAGGCCACAAGAACCCATAGAACCCATAAAAACCCCATTACAATTTACATTTACATTTACATTTTACATTTACATCACATAAAGTTAAGTTAAGTTACAATAAAAAATAATTTCAAGAACAATATGATTTAGCTATATCCACATTTTTATTAAGATGAACTTGAGTAGTCAATAAGTATATAAACAAATTATAATTTATACTATAGATATATTTAGTCATGAAAACTTATCCACGTGTATGTTTTCTACTTATTGTTAGAGTATTTAATCAACAACAGACGCCACAGGCTCAATGTGCCAAGTGCCAACCAAAAAGGAAATCTGTCAACCTTTGGGATACTGACCCTCTGGGCCCTAATTCACTATGACCAAGAACATTCAAAAACAATCCAAAATTAGAAATTAATATTCTGCAGGGCGATTATGTAACTTCTGTTGCTATCATATTTCAGTTTCAATCAGAAAAAATAGCGATTACCTAATTAATCATGTTTAGGCAGCTTTAACTTTTGAAGTAGGTATGCTTATTTTGGTTGATTGTTAGATATTGTAGGTGTCAAAACGTGCGTTTTGTAATCGCAAAACCTCCATGTTTTTTATTGCAACCGAAAAATGATAGAAACAAAAGTTACATAATACCCCCTCTGTATGCCATTAGACACGTAGGATGTATTTTTTAACCGACTTCCAAAAAGGAGGTTCCATGTTCGATTGTATGTATGTTTTTTATGTATGTTCACTGATTACTCGAAGACCGTTGGACCGATTTGGAAAATTCTTTTTTTGTTTGAAAGGGTATACTCCCAATTGCCACCAGGTCGGGATCTGATGATGGGATCTTGGAGAAATCGAGGGAACTCTTCAAAAATTATAGGCACACCTATAGCGATTTGGGTATTTTTTATAGTAAATCGTTCATTTGCTTTTGGAAAGCAAAATTTGAAGAAGTGAAACTGATGATGAAGACCACAGATGTTCATCGGAACTACTCAACTATAATACGTATTTCACGGGTTCCGATTGGAGCGATTTCGAAAATTGTTTTTTTGTTTGAAAGGGGATACTCCCAAATTGATTCCATTGTCACCAAGTTCAGTCGAGATCTGATGATGGGATCTGGGAGTAATCGAGGGAACTCTTCAAAAATTATAAGTACACCTATAGCGATTTTTGTATTTTTTATAGTAAATCGTTTATTTGCTTTCACAAAGCAAAATTTGAAGAAGTGGAACTGATGATAAAGACCACAGATGGTCATCGAAACTACTCAATAATAGTTATTTCACGGGTTCCGAATCGTTAACTTTAATATGGTTACTAAACAATTTATGCTCGTGACAATGTATATGGTGAAGTGGAAGTGATGTACTAGGAGAACTCCTCAACAATTAACGTCCCTGCGTCGGGAAAAGCAGTATTTTGTAAAAGGTGATGAGCAGTTGACATTAGAACTTAGAGAAAAACTACAAACTTAAAAGTGAGAAATAAACAAAATTTTAACAAAAAAATTAAAACTGACTTCCAAAAACACAAAACTAAAAAGATAAAAATAAAAAGCTAAAAATAAAAAAAATACCGATTTAATCCAAAAGTCAAAAACACACGTAATATTATTATTGGTTTGTGCAGTGTGCTACCACTGATCTGTATGAAGTCGGTGACAAGCCAAATATGGAGGGGGTAGATGGGCTAAGTCGACTCCCGCCACCAGCTCTTCGTGAGCAGAGCAACCCAAGTGGTCAGACACCAGTGGGCTTGTCACCGAATTCAAACCGATCAGTTGTAGCACAAACCAATAATAATATTACGTGTGTTTTTGTCGTTTGGATTAAATTGGTATTTTTTTATTTTTAGCTTTTTATTTTTATCTTTTTTAAAGTGAAAATTCTTTGAGCACAAGGAAAAACAATTTTTGATGCGCATTATCTTAACGTGACGTGTTACGAAGGGCCCTGCCCCTCTAGCCAAATGGACATTTTACATTCGTAAACTCATAGAAAAATAACTAACGAATCGCCATGTCACTAGGTCAGCCAATCAAAACTAGTTTTTCGTGACCACGAGTTTTGATTGACTGACCAAGTGACATGACAATTCGCTTAGTTTTCTATGCGTTAAAAATTGTAGAATGTCAATTTGGATAAGGGGGCAGGTAACGACCACTTGTACGAGCATGCTACTATAATAAGAGCTCACAACTTTCATGTTGGTTAACTTTACCTAATAAAATATCCACTGATATGATGTTATTGATTGTTACAGTGATGAGCTGGTTGATTGGTGTATTGAGCTAATCAAGACTGGTATTGCTTTTGGTTTGGACATTTTGGAGAAACATCCCTGGATGTGGCAAGTTGGTATTGCTGTCGTAGCTGGATTCGGTCTAGTCGCGTTGACAGCCCTTATTGCAATTCTGAAAGCTGGAAAGTCGAAAACTTTGAAAGAAGTAAAAAAAGAAAAGAAGAGTAAATAAATACCTTATGTAGGTACTAGAAGTATAAGAAGTAAATAAGGACATAATATAATAGAAATAAATGATAAATCAGAAAGCCGAACGGAATGCAACCTTATTTCTTAAAGCTGTATGAATTGTTACAATCCTTGCGGAGATTAAACTTGATATCAAAAATCAAGCAAAAAGTGCTAGAAACGGCCACTAACCAAAAAGCTACTACATCTACTTATCGTCGCTGAAGTTCTAACACCATGGAAGTCAAATTATGCAACTTTTCAGGAGAGCAAAAAAACCTGTTACATTTTGCATCAAACAACTTTAGGTTTATTCAATATACGAATTATTAAAATACTAGCTGTGCCCCGCGATTTCACCCGCGATAATTTAGAAGCTCCCGCGGGAATTCCGCTATAAAAAGTACCTGTGTCCTGTCCTTGTCCTACTTTATACCCTTGACAACGTGCATGCCAAATTTCATCCAAATCCGTTCAGCCGTTTTTGCGTGATTGAGTAACAAACATCCAAACATCCACACTTTCACATTTATATTAGTAGGATTACCAGCATTTTTTTTAATATCTCGAGTTCCTGATGGAATTTCGATAAAATCGAAACATGAGTATCTAAGTTAGACCCTTAGCAATACAAAAAAAAACCGCATTCAATTTGGTGTAGCAGTTTTTGCGTAGCACGAATACAAACATACAGACAGACAGACAAAAATTATAAAAACGGTATTTTTGGCATCTACATCACTCATAGAGTCGCCTAAATATTTTTTCTTATTTATCTCCCATGTACAGACATCGACCTGTTACAATTTCATGTTCATGTAGGTAGGCACCTGTAGGCACATTTAAATTTTAAAACAAAACTATTTTCTTGCGATTCCCTATCGAATAAAATAAGGAACGTACCTATTTTGTTAAAATTTGACTTCTGTGGTGTTAGAACTTAACGACGTTATGTCTTTCTTACTTCGTAAAAGTTAAAATTATTTGTGTGGTGCCTTTTTAACGTTTGATTTTATGATTTATAACATACATTTATAATTTAAACTTCATGTGAAAGCGATGTTCCTAATTTTTTATATAAATAAAATCTAAATTGTTTTTGTACCTTTGTATTTAATTAATTCTTCTATGTTGGCGTCTTTGGGACAATCTAATTGTCTTCTAAATGAGTGAAAAGCCGATTTCGGTATTTATTCTTTAAGTTCATTTTGAAAAATGAAGCTCCGTATGTGGAAGGAAATACAGAATAAATTGTTGCAGAAAGTTTATAAATCTTGTTCCCGTCCAGTGTACTTCAACAGTCAATTTTATGTGCAAATTCAGTTTTAATATTGTTGTAACACTACTAAAATAATTGCTGTCGCGGGCCACACAAATGTTCACAGTCCACAGTTTGCTGTCTGAATTTATAAATTTAATTAAATAGGTACTTAATTAAGTAGATATGTTACTAAAGGTAAAAAACATTTATGAGTTTTTTTTTACCAATTACTTAATATTAGATCAAAATTAACATCAATCTTTTTGAATGTAGGTTTTTAAGTACTTATCAAACTACAGCTGTTTATAGACCGGGCCGCCATTTTCGTACACTTATAGTGTACCTATAATACCTATTCGTTCTCTCACACAAGCAAAGATTCGACCGAAATTTAATTTTGTTTGAAATGATTGTAATTATGTTATTTGTTCACTATCTGCAAAGATTTTGGACTATGCGCCATCGTAACAAGTAGTAGTATTTTAAGTCTAATAAATAAAACCGGGCGGAACGCCACAATATAGCCAAGGCAGTTTGTATGAAAACTAGCCCTAATAGACGCACCTTAAAAATAAATATAAGAAAACGATGTGTAAAAAAAATGTAATGGCAAGGTTGACCATTTGTAAGGCATGTAGACTCAAAATGAAATTGTTATAATTTTTAATATTAAGATGTTGGTTAGGGTGAGTATGGGATTCTCATTTTTAAATATAAAATAAAACAACTATGTCATACTGTTTTATTTCTATTAGAAAATCAGGACCTAAACTAAAGAATTAAAAAGTAGAATTATTTCAAACTTTTTAAACTTTTGTCATGTCTGGTTGTAATCCATGATCAATAAATTTGAACACATTACTTATTAAATTACTAAAATAATACAAAAACATGTGATGAGTAGTATTATTATCACAGTGTTGATTATTGCTAAAAATATCATAGGTACTTTGTGAAATGCCTTTATTTTTTTGCAATTTTGTTATTCAAAACATTTTGTGCAGTGCAATAAAATCTGAGGACACATTTAGATACAATTAATTGACTAGTAAATAATTATAACATTAAACTGTATCTATTTCAATGTTTATTCTAAATACATTGGCAGGGTCTGCAAGTTCAGTTCTTATGGCATTTTCAAACTTTTGGAAAATTATGGAAAACTCCATTATATCTTTTGGTTTGGATTCTATCCACAGTTTATCAAACTCATAAAATAAATAACAGTAGAATTTGTGAAATAGATTTATAGAAGGTAATTGTTTACTATTATACATGTATGTTTTTGCAGATCCATCCTTTAGTAAATAATATGCCATAGATGTGAGATTTATACCTACTATTGCAAAAGTATACCCATACTTTGGGTGAAGGGAATGACTTAGCACATGGTTTGAAACTTGTGGGTACTCAGATGCAAAATATAACAGATTATCTAGGCCAAGAATTCCCATGCCACGAAAGTCAGTCTTTGGATCATCACCCTGAAACAAGAAAGTTTGTTAAATATTAGATTAAGATAAGTATGTACCTAGGTAATATGTAATCTAGTAAAAACAAATTTGGTTAAAAATAGTCAATATGACCTACCTGAAACCCTATGTGTTGCCATTGTTTGCTTATTCGAGCTTCCAAATTTTCATATGGTACCAACAAATCCCAGAATCGCAACAATTTTTTTTCATGATCAGTATTGTTGTTATCAAATGTAATTCTTCTCAAATCTTCAACTTCGGCCATTAATGTCTTATAAGACCATATTTGCTCTAAACAGCGCCGAAATGAAACAACAAATGAACTGTGATATTTTGGATTTATCTTCTTTACTCTGATTACTATAGATATTGCAGGTTCTAACAAGATTTTAATGTTGGGTGGATTCAATCTCTGCTCCAATACAGCTACATCCAAGAATGACACAACTTCCTTGATGTCTTGTGTACGGGACAACAGCAAAGACTTTTCCACATTACAAGTTCTTTCCGCTCCAGGTTTATCACCATAGCATATTCTTTGTAATTCACAAAGACGAGTGGTCTTTCTCAGGAACCATTTTACAAAAGGCCTGAGATACCACTGCAAGAGTGACCAGATATTGTACAACACCATTTTGCCAATAATTAAATCTTACTATTTTATTGAGCGCATAGGTCTCGATTTAGGTGGTAAGGAGCAATTTTAATACTTATAATATCATTAGTAAGGAGGTAAAGTTTAGGAAATTATATAATTTTTTACGCTCAATTATTAATTAGTTCTAATACTTATTTAATATTTACTTAAAATCTTGTCTGTAAAATCCAAAATCAGTAAAATCAGTGTCAATCACACATGACAAGCACAGACGAATAAGAGAACATGACAAGCATCAAACAGTATTACCAACTCAGTCATGAAAATATTGCCCTGTCCCCCCTAAAGGTTGAGTCAAAAACCCCATAAATTCCCCTATGTAAAATAATATTAGGTACCAAAAATTTTATAAAAAATAAATAGCACCAAGATTCTTGCCTTAGTTTCCAAATTATTAGGGCGAAAATATAGGTCTTATAAAACAAATATATTTTAATCACAAGCAAAAATGACTATATTTTTTTCTACGACCAATACCTATTTAATTTAAAAAATCCAACATTCGGTAATAATTGTTATTTAAAAATTGCAGCAAAAATTCTGGCCCTAATGATAAATTAGTATAATAATTAGAAAATTTGAGAAAAATATAAGAAGCCAAAAAGCCCTTATAAATACATATAATACCCCTAAAAAAATCCCACGGCATTCATTTACCCCCTATATTTGGGGGGAAAACCTCTAAGTTGGGAACCGTGGTATCGAGTTTTTGGCGGGCATCGAAGACGGCGGTTCAGTCATTTATTTTCGTGTCAATAAAAAATTGTTCCTCTTCTTCTTCTTTTATAATGGCGTCTATAATAATAATTTGCCAATGACAATGTTTCTTAAGTTATTCTTCTGAGGTTTCTTATTAACAAAAATCTCTTCATCTACTTCTTAAAAGTGGATTTTGTTGTGTTTTGAAAGTTCTTGTGGTCTATTCAGTACCATGGCCTACAAGTTCAAACCGTACAACGAGGCTAAACGCTAATTTGAACGCATTGCTAGTTATTCTTCTGAGCATTTAACTAAGTTTTTTTACTTGAAACTGAAAGCCAGTAAGAAGAAGAAAAAAAAGAGAAAAAAACCGTGGCATCAAATTCAAAATTAAGGACTTTCAGAGAAGGCAAAGGAAACTTAGTCCATACAGCCAATTCAGTTGTTTCTTTCTTCTTTTGAAGTTATTTACATCGAAATGCATTGGTGAGTTGAACCGGGAATTAATGGGATGCTCTGTAGGAAGTTATATTTATAATTATACGATAACCATCCAGCGAACACCCCATTTCATCTTATTTCACTATTTCCACACACTATTTATCACCACACAATTAACCACGATAAACTAATTCTTCTTCTTCTTCTTTAATAATGGCGTCTATAATTATAATTTGCCAATGACAATGTTTCATAATCTCTTCATCTACTTCTTCAATTATGGCGAAACGCCAATGACAATGTTAGATTGTTCCCCAAGTTAAAACATGGCTCTCTTGAAAGTCAGTTTCCTGCTCAGGGTCCAAAATAGATGCTGAAAAGGGACTGAAATAACGAAAAACGTGACACGCGTGTTTTTGATACGGCTTTCACTCGTCAACAACCGATAAACTAATCCCATCAAAAACATAAATGTGAAAGTGGAAGTCAAGTTCAGTATTATCTAAGCTTAAGCTTAGTTGTCGACTTCACCGACAAAAGAATTGATATCTAAATAGGTGTCAAGTTCTGCAGATAATCCTGAAATATATTCAAAGGAGCATACTACTTGACTAGTTTTCACATTCAAGTTATCTTTAGCTAGTCAAATTATGTATCTTCTTTATATTATTATGAGCAAGTTACTGTTTTTATACTGTACGGTCAATAGGTATTACCCCTTTAATATTTGGTTTGCTGGTAAAAACAAGCCAATATCAAAAATATTTATACTATAGTTTTTAGCCAAATATAAGATAACTTGTGTCTATACTAAGTGTCTATATTAGTACAGACACGTATGGTTGTGGGGAGGGGTCATGTCCCCTGTGACCTCCCCCCCCCTCGAAACGCGCCTGTATGTATGTCTCTATATTGGAATCAAAATCATCTATGCAGTACCTGTACAGTTACTGTTCGAGGCTTATACGTCGAAGCGGACGAAAGAGCATTCCAAGCAGAAGAAGAAGCAGAAGCATCCCAAGCCTGCATGGCTGACCTTACATGAGTGGATAACTGTGAGTCTGTGACATGCCCTCTACTGGGAGACATATTTTCGACAATGCCTTTTGATCATTACGAGATTTCTTCTCAGCAGATATTATGTTATATACCTTTATGATATCCGACGATAATGTACATACGGAGTTTAAATTTCCATACCAAACCGTCTCTATCCACAAGTAGTTTTATACTTGAAAAACAGCATCTTTTCAGCTTTTCAGCATCTATTTTGGACCCCGAGCAGGAAACTGGCTTTGAAGAGAGCCATGTTTTAACTTGGGGAACAATCTAACATTGTCATTGGCGTTTCGCCATAATTGAAGAAGAAGATGAAGAAATTTTTATTACTAAGAAACGTTGTCATTGGCAATTGTACTTCTTCAATTGGCAATTGTTCTTCTTCAATTATGTCGTATTTAATTCTGCCAATGTACGTATTTACGACTCCGTATACGACCTCCACCGGTCAAGAACCAAATATATTTCTATCATTTTTCGGCTGCAATCAAAATTGAAAAATTATGTCCCCCCCCACTCGGATTTAAAGGCATCGCATTTAAAGAGGTCTCGCGAGTCAGAAATAAAAAAAATAATAATAATATAATTTTTCAGTTTATCCATTACAAAAAAATATACAAAAAATCATATTATAGAGGTATATATAGATAGAATACATATCTAAGCGGACAAACCGGTAGGTAGACAAAGCGGACTTACCTACCTACACACCATAAATTTAGATTTTTTCGTGGTAGATAGGAAATTGATTTTGTTTTATAGGCAGGTGGGTACTATTTATGAAGATAAGCAATTTAATAAAAAGGCATTGTAATTTGTACTTACATAATTTATTATTTACACAATGTGATTTGAACTTTAAACTTATAAGATCTTAAAGCGCATTGAATGAGTAATCAAAATGAATTCACTCTGAAATTGATTTATTTATCTCACTAACGTCTTTTCGTGCATTTTTGATCTTAAAATTACGTAAGTAGGTAGATACTCATCTAAGATGTAGGTAGGTACTTAATGGAATACTGTACAGCGTAGGTATACATCAGTAAGTAGACAGTAAGGTTTATTTAGTTTGGAGTTATATAACTAGAAATTAATGCCCATTATCAATAGTAGGTATGTATACCATTTTAAGAAGAAGAAGAAAATACCTTTATTTCAGCACAACACACAAGAAAAAGAAACAAACATAAACAGTAACTAATCTAAAATGTGTAAACATAATATTATGATGTCTCTTTTCAATTTGATTGGACGCGTAGAGCCCATTTCTATTGTGTCGTGTTAACATTATTGCACTACTTCGGTAAGTAATTAACAAAATTAAGTCCAACATAAAATATTTGCGACAAGTAGCTAATTAGGTAGATTCAGCGGTAGGTTAAGTCTGCAGTCTCGACATACATACCTAACGACTGCTTATCGATCGTGTTCGGTTGATAACTTCTTAACGATAAAACATGTTTGTTTGTTGTTTGTTTTTCGTAGTCTCTACAATTTATATATAGATTTTTTTCGGTACTGTCAAATTAACGATTTCTATTGATACACAGAAAAATTGTTTAAAACATTCACAGTATAGAGACTTCTATTTTATGATAATCCCGATATAGCAAGCAATTTTTTTCACTAAACTTAGCGATCGATAGGAGATCACATCGATCGTTTAGTTTAGTATCAGTGTCGAGACTGCAGTCCCTGGGGTAGAGCGAGAGGAGCGGTCGCTCTAGGCGGCAGGCAGCAAGGCGCGCGACTAATACGTAAAATAACTTTGAGCAAAAAAATCTATCAAGGCGCCTTTTGATAGGCGCGTGATTGCCCCGAATAAAAATGAAAATAAATTAAAGTTCCTTTTCCGTCCCGTTTTACTAAAAAAAATATAGATTTTATAGAGCTCTACTTTCAGCTCGTAAACGCCTCGACCTGCAAAGAGCGCAGAAAGACAACCTCGCTCTACATTGCTTAAGGGCTAGAGCCGACGTTAGGTACATTAATTATTTATTATCTAATGACGTTCCTCCCTTAAACGATTGAAATCAATAGGTATCTAGTCTACTATTTTACCTACCATCGGCGGTTGCTTATGAATATGATGCCTTTTTTACCATGGACATACTTATTATTTAGTCAATGATAGTAATTTCCAACAAATACAAAGTTGTCTATGAAAACATCAATTGCTCAGCCAAGAATAAATCTGAGATACCTACCTAGCCAGCTACTTAAGTTCCAGGCGCGGATCCAGCCCCTAAAAAAGGTTGAGGACACGGCCCTGATTTGTTTTGTTTGCATATTATCACAATATCTAAACTACTAAACTGATTATGATGACACTTTTACAGCATGAAAGCATATATTGCGTTCCAATCACGCATTAATATAACCCTTAGCGGCCCTAGCCCAGCGACCTCAATTAGGGTTGTGGGCATGCCCACCGTGCCCTGCATAAAGCTGGATTCGCGCCTTTTAAGTTCTAATTTTATATAAATGTTATTATATTATTATTTATCAAAGTATCAAAGAGATGGAGCCCTATACAATAATTTACAACTTCGCAAAACTGCATTTTGCAACAATATAAACACTACCTTGTCATTATTGTATTTGTGGTACAGCATTATACGTACTTACAGATTTTATCTATGTTAAATATTGTTATGTAATCTTAATATTTAACCGGAACAAAGTACTAAAATATACCTGAAATATCGTTAAGCTGCATAAAAATTTAACTAATAGAGATACCTATTAGTTAAATTTTACTTAACAAAGTAAGCACTTTATTAAGTTTACAATAAAATGTACATATAGGTTAATCTATGCTAATATTATAAAGAGCATAAGTTTGTGAGTTTGTGACGTTGTAGGGGGTAATCTCTGGATCTACTGAACCGATTTTGAAAATTCTTTCACTCATAGGAAGCTACATAGGGTACTTTTTATTCCGGAATTCTCTCGGGAACTCCGAACTTCCCGCGGGTAAAACCACGGGGAAACAGCTATCTCTGGATCTACTGAATTGATTTCGAAAATTCTTTCACTTCTAAGAAGTTACAGTGATTTTGAGTGAAATAGGGTACTATTTAACCCGTAATTCCGTCGGGAACCCGGAGTTGTTGAGTTCGCGTGTTTGTGAGATTGTAGGGGGTAATCTCTGGATCTACTGAACCGATTTTAAAAATTCTTTCACTTAGAAGCTACAGTGATCCTGAATAACAGAGGGTACGTTTTATCTCGGAATTCCCACGGGAACTCCAGAGATTGTGAGGTTGTAGGAGGTAATCTCTGGAACTACTGAACTGATTATGAAAATTATTTCACTTAAAGATAGGAAGCTAAAGTGCTAGTGTACAATAAATTGAGTTTTAAGTTCTGATAGTTCTAGGTAGGTTTCCGAATCAATCTCAAATTGCAAGAGTTAGGTAGGTACCTAATTCCATTACCTTTCTGAGGAATTTAAATATCCGTATGAGTTTGAGAGACCACGTTTCAGTGGACCACGTAACCGTGCCATCATCGGCAGCTCACACTGGTTAACGTTTTTCATTTTCAGACACTGAGGTATTTAGAACGATAAGACAATCGCTTCTCAAAAGCTAAGTTAAAATTTTTATAGATATAGGTCATGTAAAAACCTATCTACTCATACACGGTGAATTTTCCATTAGTTTTCAACTGGCATATCTACATCATACATAACAAAAATTTAAAGTTTTTTTTGTCATAGGACTATATTTGACCCAGCTACACATCATAGTCTATAAATGCGAGTGCAGAGACTCCGATCTTCACTGGAGTCGGTAAGAGATGTGCGTTTGACATGATCTTTGTCATGTCCATGTTCATCTTAAGACCCAGCTCTGCTGAGGCTGACATACATGGCACAAGTCCTCCATGGAACCAGTCTTTTCCAGTCCAGGAGCTTAAATATTATGTCTTTAAATGCTGTGGTGAACATCTTCGGAGAGTTAACACCTAACTCTCAGTCTCACTCCTCGCTGTGTGTGTATGTGGTCTACGGCGCTAAAGCCATTTCGCACACCGGCTTGTTCGGGAGGTTGATAGAACATTCAATCTATATTCTCTATGTTCCAATTTTTTCCTCATTGCCCTAAAACGTAGTGATTACCTTCTTTCTGCTCATAACGATTGCTTGAATTTTATATTCCTTTTTTATTTTATTACGTATTTCAGCATATTATATCTACGTATAATATGAGCCTGCGTAGGTATGTCTCTCGGAGATATAGACTACCATTTGTTATAAAGTTTATACTTCTTGCCCTCGTTCACATTTAATTTTATTTGACTATGGTGATCGGTAGATAAACACATGTGACACTGCGATTTCTGAACGCAAACATTCACATATTGAGTGTATCTAGATAAAATATCTTATGCAATTATAATATTATACAGAGTGAAGGTGGAAGGATTTATTTAAGCCTCCATCATTCATGCAGCATTCATGCTTACATCTAACTTTAAAAAATCTAAATAATAAAACACTGACAAATACAGGAAAAAATACAGAAGAAAGGGTGGATGGTCTTTACATTCGGTTCTTCTTTGCGCCAGCGGCGGCTATATGAAGGAAAGATGCTTTGGAAGGAAAGTTGAATGACCTATAAATATAATTCGTCGGCTCGTCGGATACTTGCGCACTCAATTTTAGCTTTAATACCTAATTTGAGAATATATTAATATAATTAATAAAATCCATCGAATTGCCAAACACATACATTTCCATAATATTGGTAAGTATTCAAGTAGGTATTTAACTGATTTAAAAACAAACAAGATAACAATTTTGTTATTAAAATCCTAAATAGAATAATATAATTGTACAACAATTTTACTATTATTATAACAGTTCCCTAAAATCATATAATATATTATATAGGTACATAACATTTATTTAATTCCGTTTTTGGCTAAGGCGTAACTTGAGATTATAACTTAGATGTCCACGCCTGTTAAAAAGGCAACTCATAGTAATTTTGACGTCGTATATATATATACATAATATTATGCATAATCTAATATTAAAAGATATAATATTATTTGTAAAAGGAGTAGGTAATTGTACATATTGATTATTCTTCATAAAATATAAGAAGCAAAATATACAATAACTTTTATATCTGTTATTATAGAATATAGGGTATCTACAAAAGCACAATAGTTCGCTGTATCACTTTTTGTATAGCGATAATGATATGTTTTAAATCTTACTATGTAGGTATTTAAGTATAAATTTAATTCTAACGCGAAAGTTTTGTGAGTTATTATTAATAAGTAGGTACCTATATGTCGTGTACCTAGTATCACTTTGGTAGGCAATCGAATAATAATATGGAATGGTCATCGTATTTCGCTTTTGTAAGTAAAAATGTCTGAGTCAACACGTTTAATGTTTACCATTTAATTTAGTGCCTTTAATTTATAAAATATAAATTACATAATAATTATGTTAAAGAGGTCCATGTCCATGTGACCAACAGTCATAGTTCAAAAGTGGATTGATGGGAAAGAATCAGTGCACGAAGACAATGGAAACCGCTCTGGATGCAAACTAAGACAAAAGACAGTTCAATTAAGGCCGAGTTCTCATTGTACGTATGATAAGAATATGACGCACGATTAAAACTTGACATAATTTCTTCCAATTTTGAATTAGATGTACCTATCTAGGTACAAAATTCGTTTGAGTATAACTAAGTAGGTATCTACTCTTACTTGGACATAGATAAGCAATAGTGTGTTAACCCACACTGGAGAAATTTTGAGTAAATCGTGTTTTAAAAATATAGCGCCATTTTGTGGCAACACTTTTTATGTTAAATATTTAGTTGCATATTTAAGCAATGTAATAAGATAAATACATAATTAAAAAACGTTCCCTAAATTTTAATAAATCGTTCTGAATCAATAACTTCGTTTTGTGGGTTAACATGTTATTGCTTATCTGCGTCCACTTATACTTAATTACTACTTTTATAATAGGCTTTTTTCCGGGGTATGAATATCGAAATTATATTTAGTCCGTCTTGTAGATGAATAAAAAATAATAGACCGATATTTTTTGCTTTTTCAAATTATTGAAAAAAATACTAAGATAAAACGCATAGGAGTGAAGGCTCTTGACGTCATAACGTGCTATAAACTGTGGCATGGCGTGACGTCGCGCGACATTTCAATAAAATGTATCTCCGTTATTTTTTGATTACGTAAAAAATGAAAAAAATACGTGTAATATGTTTTATTAATCTACAAGACGGACTAAAAAATTAAACTTGGTTGACAAGCCCATTTACGTTGGGTCATTTTTCAGCGCGAAGTGCTTTTTCTACGTTACTTCGTTGACCAGGGACCAGACACACAGAATCGAATGCTATATTTCCTAAACTTTCACATGCGAATCTTCCGTGTGCGAAAAGTAACTCGAACGATTCAAAAATACGTTCCCAGGTAGTATAACTTCGGATTGGTGACCACGAATCACTATAGACGCGGAGTGGGCTTCTCACAAGATGAACTTGGACAAAATTGTGAACAGACTAGGCGTTTGATCACAATTCACTTGATGTTATGTGATCGAAAATTGTGAACATACCCGGCCCGGTATGTAGAGATCTGTTAGGGCGTAGCGCGTGGTTATAGCGCAAAACCTTTGGAAATCAAATTAATCAAAGTATTAGATATCATCATATACCTATATATAATTAAACAATAAAAAATAAAAATAAATCTTTAGAGAAATTAACGGCTTAACAACCGGAATAATACATAGTACCTACCTATGTAAAATTATGGTGTCAGGTTATCTTTGCATCGAATTTATTTTTTGAATCCCGAAATAAAAGTTATTAATTTATGATAAATTGATATAGGTTCAACACGCTGTGAAATTCTGTCAATGTACTTAATTTAAAATGTAGTACACATAATTCAATCTCCTTTTCATATTAGAAAGAATGAAAATTTGTTTAAACGAACCATGCCTTAAAGCTTTACCACGTCTTTTTTAAAATTATTTCTATTGAAAGGCTTGAGGCCTTTACTATTTTTATTGTTGAATATTTAATTATGTGAGTTTAAAAAGTTCTCCCGTAAGTAGATAGGGAGGTATACTTATTAAATATTGACAGGAATGAATCATAATATGCTGCGACACAACGTCTTCGTTTTAATATTTTTTACTATCTGGTTCAATGATGTCTATGACATGAACCGAGAGACTTGACTTGTTTTGGATTTTGTTAATGGTATTGACTCGTATATTTCATGTTAATTACAAACAATTATTATCAATGTAAATTTATCAATGTTAAAACTAGCCTCTATAGTTACAGTTTTATGACAACGCATGTACCTACCTATATCTAGAAGGTGTATGGTTAAACGAGGGACTTATTGAAGCCCGCGAATGCATGCTTACAAATTAATGAAATAAAAATATAAATAAAAAATAATACACTGATAAATCATAGATAAAATCTAATTATCTACCTTTATTTTTTTACCTTTGTATTATTTATTTGTATCTAACGAGAGTCGAAACTGAATGGGTTCCTTAATTAAGCCCTCGTTTAACCTAACGCCCTGTTCATTTTAAAAAAGGAGATAAATACATAGCAAAAAAATATACTAGGCAAATACATATCTAGTTATACTGCGACGTTGCATCCTCGAGATTTATTAGAGATGTTTTACTATGTAGTCCATTCTTCAATGTACTAGCATCGCACACAATTATTTAGAGCTATAAAGGAGAATCAAAAATAAAAAGATATTCAATTGACTACTGTGTACCCCTCCTCCCCGCCCCACCCGGCGTAGCGCCTGCGTTGCCGCACGCCGCCGTGCCAGCTCATTCGTTTTTTGTGTGCCGGCATCGCCACTACTAAATAGGTTTTTTGTAATCTTGAGCTAAAATACTTTTTATTCTACCTACAAAAAATAATAAAATAATGTGAAGTTAAAGGTTAACTATGGGTAAACGTACAAACAAAGAGAAAGAAGCGAATATCTCAAAACGACTACAACGCATTGAGCTTTACCTTCGTCGGTCCCTGTGCATCAGACATGCGATGGTAAGTCGTTGTTTACTCACCTTTAGGTGTCACATTATTATAATTCAATTAATAAACAAAAAAATGGAAAGCTTTGATAATATGCATTCATCGTAAAATTACCCACCTTTGTGTGTTCTTGAACCATCGTTTTAACGAGTATAGCCATAATAAAAGCACAGCTAATGTAACATTGCTAGCATACCCACTTTTTATTTCATTTTATGCTTTATTATGCTTTTATTTACGTATGCTTGCTTCTATTTACGTGCCTGTTATTTATGTACTGCTATTATTTACGTGATCATGGTTGATAACAAGATACTCTGACGAAAGAATGGAATATGGCTATTTTTCCTGATGCAATCATGGCTAAGCTATACTACTTGACGTGTTCATGATAGATAGCTTCATTCGTCTCGTGTCGTAACGTGATTACGCCCAAAGACGTTAAAATATTCGAGTGCCTCAACAGCTTGTGCACTACATTTCCAGGATCGTGTCGACTCTAAGCTATACTACTTGACGTGTTCATGATAGATAGCTTCATCCGTCTCGCGTCGTAACGTGCTTACGCCCAAAGACGTTAAAATATTCGAGTGCCTCAACAGCTTGTGCACTACATTTCCAGGATCGTGTCGACTCTAAGCTATACTACTTGATGTGTTCATGATAGATAGCTTCATCCGTCTCGCGTCGTAACGTGCTTACGCCCAAAGACGTTAAAATATTCGAGTGCCTCAACAGCTTGTGCACTACATTTCCAGGATCGTGTCGACTCTAAGCTATACTACTTGACGTGTTCATGATAGATAGCTTCATCTGTCTCGTGTAGTAACGTGATTACGCCCAAAGACGTTAAAATATTTGAGTGCCTCAACAGTTTGTGCACTATATTACCAGGCTCTCGCGATCGAAATGAGCACCGCTTAAAGTCCAGATCACCCTTAAAGTACCTTCCAAGGTCAACTTCATGTCGCGGTGATTAAACAAGTGCACCCTTACACGAACGATCTGGTTCGAGATTTCTTTCCATAGAAGAGAACTGGGCCTTCGGAGATGAAAACCGAAGTGAACAGCGAAAGGTTCACTCCCTGAAATAACTCAGAAGGAGATGACAGTGCTACTAACAACTGAACAACCAGACGCAAGCACTAGTATGGTAATTGAGGATACCTTACCTCGAAAAATCCTAAAATCCCTTGGTGATCAAAGAAGTGTTTGGCCATTCCCGACAAAATCTCTAAACGTTGGGGATGGCTTCTAGTAGACGGCCTTACATAAGAAGAAAAACAGGATTTGCTATATAAAAGACAAAAAATTCATTATTATACGTAACGAACGTATAACGTCAGTAACGACCAAACCATACAAACCGTAATAACTGAGGTAGTATCCCACGCAGGTAGATTATATCGTCTACATCTACTAAAAAGCAATTCGTGTATATATATATATACATTAGCTGTGTCCCGCGGTTTCAACCGCGTTAATTTAAGAAAAATTCTTTACTGATGTAAAATATATTCCATAACTACATGATTTTTGCGTAACTTTAACCGTTCAAGTAGCGTAACGGAATATTTTTTCCGTTCTTTGTAACATTTTTCATTGCTGCTCCGCTCTTATTGATCTTAGCGGGATCATATTATGTATTTGTATAGCTTTTCTCGATAAATGGGCTATCTAACACTGAAAAAATGTTTCAAATGGGACCAGTAGTTGCTGAGATTGGCGCGTTTAAACACACAAACAAACTCTTCAGTTTTATAACAATTATTAGTATGGAATCTGTGGTATAGATACATATTATACTTATAATCTGAATCTCGGACGCGACTCCAAAGATTTTCATGAAATTTAGTATGCAGGGTTGTTTTATCTGTGTTTTCAGGCAATGAAAAATGAGTGTTTGGTACTGCTTTTTTCTACTTAACGACAGATAGCACTACGAGCGAAGCTCGGTCACCTAGATATTTTTAGTATGAGTGGCAATCAATTATAGATGATTTAGTCGTTTTAGATGTAGTTGTTATATACCTAATTATGTAAGGAGCTTTAAAATTCCTTTTGATCGCACTGTATTCCAGTTTACGGTCCCCGAATATAACACCTTAAGCTCTACTAAAAGTTACCACCTAAATATTGCAATATCTAATCCACTAAGTTATACAGTCATTGCAGTGCAGTTTTGACAATTTTTCAACACTCAAAAGTTCACTTTATTCTTAACTAGCTGTCCCGCGCGGTTTCAACCGTGATGGTTTTGGAGTTCCCGCGGCAATTCCGGATTAAAATATAGCCTATGTTACTCAAGAATAATGTAGCTTTCTAATGGTGAAAGAATTTTTGAAATCGGTCCAGTAGTTTTTGAGTTAAATCGTAACAAACAAACCAAAAATCAAATCTTTCCTCTTTATAATATTAGTATAGACTAGCTGTTCCCTGCGGTTTCACCCGCGTTGGTTTCACAGACCTCGCGGGAATTCCGGAATAAAGGGTGCCCTGTGTGTTATTCTGATGTATAAGCTATGTTAATGTGAATTTCATTATAATCCATTCAGTGGTATTTGCGTGAAAGAGTTGCAAACACACACTCGCTTTTTTAATATTGGTAAGAATTTCAAACGAGTTAACGAGAGTTAACGAGTTTATCAAGTCAAATCAGTTCAAAATGGAAGACCTACGGACTATTACGATACTTGTGTTTTAAAAACCACTTATGGCGACCATAGACCTAAAAGAAGCATATTTTTTGGTTTTCAAACAGAAAAATACTGCCATTAGACAAACAATCCAAGCTGTTGGAGAGAGTTTTAAACAGTTTTAAAATCATGCCAGGCAGGTACTTCCCTTGAATCAGTTTTTTCATGGTGGATTAATAATAAAATATTAGGCATTCAAAAAACAAAACTCGTAAGAACCGTTAACACTTTGGAAATATTCTCCGCTGCCTCTCCAACAGGTTGGGGTGTACCTATCGTGCATCGGTGAACATCGGTTTATGGTCTAATGTGCTTTGCAAAGTTTCCGACAGATCAGGAGACGCGAGGGAAGACTTCTTTTGATCTTCATGTCGCGTCGTACATAAATTTAGGAAACAACCGCGAAGCCGATGTGGAGTCTTGACATAGTATATTGACTGATATTTTATTTATTTTATTTATTTACAGTAAATGTACTTTTTTCCGTTCAAAATTTTTTAAAGGTGTTAAAAAACCTTTGTCGGATACCGAGTGGAGTTTGACTCATTCAGTCTTTAAATTGATCATCGATATTAATTTTGCTTTGCTTCCAAAGCCAAAGAAAAGCCCACTTTATTTATCTCGGCATATCTACAGACGTTTTAACGCACTCATGGTAGATTGGAGTATCTAGTACTTCCGTTACGATTTTTTTTTTTTTTCCCCTCTCTTCTCTCTCTTCAAATGCTTAAGAAAATTAAAAAAAAAAAAAAAAAATAAGCTACCGATAGAGCATCAGGCACAATGATAGTTCTAAACCGGCCAAGTAAACCTTGGTTACGCCTCTTCCTGAAATAATATTGATTGCTTTATCGCTGATATACCTATATCTTTAAATTTTTCAATATAACAAATTAGTACCCAAAAGAGAGCCTTCCGCTCGAAAAACTAACCAAGAAACGAATAGCTCTACTTGCGTTGTCGACTGCACGACGTGCAGAGACGCTGTCCTTGATCTGCTTAACCAACTGAAAGTCAATACCTCTAATGAAAAAAAAAAAAAAAAAAAAACTTACTAAATACAGAAAATTATTGACCACGAAACGACCTATTCACAATGCTTTAACTCACAATGCCTTAACTTTATCCCACTGTATCCCATAAATGAGGATAGACTCTTTGCAGAAGCAGCTTACAATAATGACTCTGATTAATAAACATTTATATAAATACAAGATAAACAATTTTTTTGTCGTAAATTGAAATTGATAAATTATTATTTGTAAATTTGTATTTGTAATTATATTTTGTAACGAAATAAATTCCAGATAAACAAAATATATAAATATTTTGTAAAATTATGGGGTAGAAAACTGGCAATTAGTTCCAACCTAGAGGGCGCCAAATGTTTGTTACACAAGATCTGTCAATCTACATAGAAACTGAGTGTATTTTTGTTGTTTTCACTAGTTAATTAAATTATGGGACGCTGTTGTAGCTTTTGATCGTGAGGAAATAGGTGTACACCAATTCCCAAGTGGTTTAACATTAAGGAAAGAGTGATAAATAAATCAAGGGATTTTTTGAGGTTATGTAGGAAACATTTTAAAGAAACTGATTGTGAGACCACGTCTAGAACATACATATACATCACGAAACCAATTTAAAGACTTAACAAAGCTAAACTAGTGCTTAGAAATTCAAAAAGCCAATAATCAGTTGTTTTAAAAGTGTTTTGACAGGTAACAAACACACAGCGCCCTCTGCTTAAAAGCTTTGCGTTTTCTTCCCGATTCGTACAAGTCTAATTATATTTTTTCTCTACTCGTGTTCGCTGATTTAACTTGGTTTATCATCGTTCTTCTTTCCCTATCTTTTACCTATTTCATGGTGAGCGCTAAACATCTACATAGTAAAACATCTCTAATAAATCTCGAGGATGCAACGTCGCAGTATAATTGATGGTTAAACAAACTTACCTAGTGATGTTTGACCATAATTATACGAGACGTTGCATCCGAAGAGATTTATTACCCTCCCTGCCCATAGGTTTCGTTAAAAACTTATACATCTATAAGTATTAACGTTACCCCATGCCATGAAATAGGTGCTCTGAAAAAATGAGCTGGCACGGCGGCGTGCGGCAACGCAGGCGCTACGCCGGGTGGGGCGGGGAGGAGGGGTACACAGTAGTCAATTGAATATCTTTTTATTTTTGATTCTCCTTTATAGCTCTAAATAATTGTGTGCGATGCTAGTACATTGAAGAATGGACTACATAGTAAAACATCTCTAATAAATCTCTTCGGATGCAACGTCTCGTATAATTATGGTCAAACATCACTAGGTAAGTTTGTTTAACCATCAAGTATACCTAAGTAGGTAAACGAGAGTTCCAATCAGACGCTACAAAATTATCAATATAGTCAGGGTACGACCATAGGCGGCGTATCTACCCAGGGCGTTTTGGGGCAAGGGGGAATTTTTTAATAGCAAGTCAAAAAGGTAAATATAAACATGGACAAAATTAAAATAGGTAATTTTGTATATAAATTATTTAATTATACAATAGTCACCTATTTTTAAAAGTAATAATACGTATATTATATTGCAAATGGCAAAAAGCTCTATTTCTTAACTTTTATCGACAAAAATAGATTAGATACCTAGTAGGGTAGTAATTGAACTCCATCAGGGGGAGGCTTTGCCCCCTGCCCCCCCTTGGTACGCCCATGAGTACGACTAAATGTCTCACAATCAGTATTTACTATGCAAAAGCTTTAGTACATAACAAATGAGACTTGCAAAACCATATTTTATTAATTGCCTTATAATACCTATTAAACAATTCCATTACCTACCTATTTACATTAGATATACCTACCTATGAAATCAGAATGTTATACGTACATGAATGAATAGGTATACCTATAGGTACATTTGTAGACAAGTTTAATTTGTCTAAGTTCTACATAAATTAAAGTCAAATAAAAAAAACTTACAACACAAGTGCTTTTGTACAATCAATCATTCACAGTACAAATATATTATGTTGGGCCAAACCGTCGGTTTGCCTACTAGCGTCGTCGACAGAGAGGCAAACTGAATTCGTAACTTTAAAAAAACTAAAAACGCTCGCTGTTTTGTATTTGCTAGCACCCTGACATGTTTGACGCTAGGTAAAATAGGAATTTAGAACATGACCATCAGAGAGTCAAAATTATGGTAGATAAATACCTACGTCCTTATTAGTGGTCCGATGCGCGCACCCAAAACAACGCGTATTCTATCGACGGCGACCGTTTCTAAACAGACGAATTAAACAAAATGACCTGCGACGCATACATTAATACTTAAGTATACAAGGTGTGATTCGAACATTATTAAGTGATATACCTACAATTGTTTGTGTTCAACTGTAATTAACTCGTGTGTTAAATTTAGGTATAATAATGATTAATATTTATTTATCAAGACCAAATTAACTATATGACATGTAAAAGGCATGTTCATGGTTTTTAAGCCAACATAATATCACTACCTACTTTATCATAATGATAGGAGTACAAAGGCATTAATTTTAAATGTCTAGTTTTATGAAAGGTATCTATTAGTTCTGGTGACGTATAAAATATTTAATTAAAAAAAATATCTATGGTAATAGGTACGTGGACCTACACAATACATGTGTAGGTACCTACATAAATTTTGTAAAACAATTTGAGCTGTCAGTAGATACGCGTTTTATCATACATAAAGAAGATGATAATTGATAAATTAAGTATACCTACCTAGCTATCGGCTGACGAAGATTTTCCAGCTACAAAAAAAAAAACTACTACTTAGGTTATTTAAATATTTTAAAATAATATAATTTCCTATAAAACCCAGGTTGCAACTTGCCATTGCTTGACCTTCTCACGCTCGAAAGAACAGAGGCACTTTCAAATGGTGATTATTACACGTACCTATGTCCCGAACAAATTCATTTACCTACTTAAATTTTTATAACACTTAGCACAAAGTCAAATTATTTAATTTAAAGTTGGCTCATAAGAATGGCTCTTTTAACGTCAATGAAAGCTCGAGCTAGTTAGCTTTTGTAAAAAGCTGAATGTGATACAGAAAAGTTTTTTAATTGTAGTAAACGTCAAAATTTTTCTCTGGTTATAGGTATTATTCATAGATGAGATTAATGTTCTTCAGTGAATTTAGTAAGCCTTCAAATACCATGGGTGGGTATAGTTACAATCAGCGTCCAAGCTGAGGTTACTATTCTACTATTTTTTTTTTCTTAATATACCTAGGTAGTTATCGAAAACGTCATCATTTATTCTCTTCGTCATGATTTCATAATTATAAATAAGAACTAACTTTTATGTATGTGTGGTTTAGGTACTTATAAGTAGATAAGTAATATAAAGCATTTACTCTTAAATTACTTCACAATATTATATTATGATATTATCACAACATGGGTGTAATAAATAAACTAATACTAGGTTTAATATAATTATTATTAATAATTACACTTTTAATATAAAAGTCATCATGTCTTTTGTTTTAATTTAAACTTAGAATATTATTTTGAATTGGACTGTCTTTGGGTTTGAAATAGATTTCCTATTTTCATCCCATGAGAGTGGTCAAAGCCTATAAGTTGAACATACATAATATATATCTAATCACAATCATTGGACAGTTATTCTCCTTTATTAGAAAAAAGTTTATAATTTTAATTTAGATATTGTTCCCATCTTATCCTATCATAAGTAATCATGGTGTGCTCATAATATAGAGTATTCAGATGTTACCTTGCCTTCGCGATATTATCTATCGAAAAACTATTTCAAAACCCGTAGAAAAATTGCATTTTATATTCATTCTCACTGACTTTAAAATAATATTATATACCTACCTATAAACTGAGAACAAAATTTGCTATTGGATATAATCGACACATCGATATTGACAATTTAATTTCGAAAAATATCTCTTTCTGTCGTTCATTGCATAATATAATTATTATTATCATAATAATTCCATATACTTTTAAGCATGATCCCATAAATACGTGTCGCAAATTAATAATTAGATATAATTGGGTACATTATAAAAAAATTGTAAACACAGCTCGTCGTCCACGGAACGCGGCAGCAGTATAGCGCGAGGCGGCTGTATTAAGAAAAGGCCTTGTAGTGGATAAAAAAGAAGATAAGAAATACGGCGTAGGCAGTGGGGAAGGTGATGCGAGCGATCACGTCTATGGTCTTCGCCACGCGAATCGGGTGCGGGGGTTCTTTTTTGCGGACCTGGACGAAACAAGGCTGGAAAAAAATTAAACATACCTACTTAGTTAAGTAAATATCAACGTCAACTATCTTGGATTCTCTCGTTCGTTTTTCATGTGGAAAATTTCGAATGAATCCCCTCGCATATTCTACTTCTTTGAAGAGTTAATTTTTTTAATCGATCAGAGATCTGAAAGATCCATGTGGAGGAGAAGTTCACTTGAGCCGACAAGTTGGAAAAGAAATTTCTTTGAGTTCAAATAAATTACTACGAAATTACTAACAGGTACCTACCTACGTTTACCAATTTATTAATTATTATTTTGTCCTTTTTGCATAAGTATCTACTTGTAAACGAACAAATGGCATTAATGCCTTGCCGCATTTTGTGCCAGTTAATTAAGTGTGTAAAATTAAATCTATTAAACATCAATACATAGGTAAGTAAATTCTATCGTAATACTAAAATCTAAAGCATAAGATTAGGTAGTACAGGGCTACAGGCTTCGCCATCGAGATTTTCAGGCAGTTGAGGGTGATAAGAACTATGAAGTTATGGCACTATAGATCCCTTCGATTAACTGACTATTGGAAACATAATCGGCAAACATAATCTGAGATTGGACAAGAAATTACCTCAGACACACCTCCATTGTTGGTGGTGTGTGTACAGGAGCCAGGTGCGCCAGCGCAGGCGGCACACGAAACCAAGTCGGCCGCGCCGGTCGACTCGCGCTTTTTATCGCCCTGTGATCCAAGTCAATGATCTAATTAATTCAATAGCCATGACGCATGATGACATTGACCAATAAGACGAATAGGATTACGGAGACTTTTTTATAACGACATGCATTTTACTGTAGGAAGCTAATCGTGTACTATAGTGCAAACGGGATAAGACTTGTTGTTTTCTTTACGCAGCAAAAGTGTGATGATATGACAGGAACTACATGGGCAGTTTATTGGCTTCTAACAATCCTCTAAGTGGATTTCATATTTACATAGCATTTATTCATTCATTTTTGTAAAAAGTTTCCATTTACATTGTATATATCTAAGGTGTCTTACTAAAAGTACTTAGTAGGTATAGTAAGTCCTAATGAATTATGGGATACCGACAATGACAAATCGACAAGCATATAGGTACTTACAGGCTGCAGCAATCCGAAGCAGCGTTAAATAAAAATCATGCGTTAGTTTTTCGTGATATCAGATCAGAGATGATGATGTGTGGCAAATGTGTTTGGCTGCATGATCACTGACGTCACTTACAGCACCACTTGACTCCGGTTGAGGCGTTTCTGATTTTACCCAATTCAGGAATGTTATCGCCTCCTATGTAAATGGACAACTTAGTTTAACTTAAATACCTGAAGCAATAAAAAGTCTATTTCTTTTAAATTAAAACATGACTAGCTGAAGCTTGGAGCCACGTCGATGTCACTTTTTTCATCGACGGCATTCTTTCTAGCACAAAAAAATGTTTAAGCGTAAAGTTATCGTACTTATTTATCATTTTCAATATTATGTTTAATATAATTTTTGTCAGCACAGCGATCAAACTTTGTAGTTCAATTTAGTTTAAATTTTTGGTTCTTTCTTATAGGTTTGGTGTGGAAATACTGGCGCTTCTGAAAGGTAATGATGTTGGCATATCTGCAGGAAAATAAACTCTATTCAAATCATCTTCTTTGTTGTTTGATACGTGGCCAAAATAGTAATTTCATATTAAATTACATACCTACCTATAGGTATATCTATGCATCTATTATGATACAGAACGAAACGATAAATTACGATATACCTACTACGAAAAAAACTCACGCAATAAAGCCAGCATAAAAGCTACTACAAAGGTCAATATTTTGTAGTCGTCCAAAAAACCTACGAGAAAATCGAAAAATTATGATCACAAGGCAAATACATAGAAAGATATCTTGTCCAGTGTAAGTACAAGTATTGGTACTCATAAAGTAACTATACTATGTAAATAATTAATATTATACAGAAGCAACTATGCTAACGTGCCGTGCCTTGGTTGAAATGGTGGTATCCGTTATATTTCTTTTTTCACTATAAACAAGAACCTACTTATCAATGATACATTCTATATAAACATAATATAATAATTATATTTACAAACCAACCATAAGAAAAGTTCTAAATTTTATAGATTGAACGGCATCATCAAACGTTTGGAGAGGGCGAGAGCAAAAAGAAATATAACAGCGAAGCCCGCACGGGACGGTGCCAATGAATGTGGCGAAGTTTCTTACCAAAGGGCTGGCCAGTATAATGCCAATTCTGCTCAGGACAGCGGGCAGTCGCTGTGAACACATCACACACACAGTTTGTTCACTCGTGAGTCGTGACTCGTGACTGATGCTCTAACAATGTGCATTCGCGGACATAGACTAGATTGCTGCGGCCTCTTGATGATCTACATCATTATTGTTATCACAATACACAATGTATAATATGGTAGAGACAAGAAAGTTAACGTTTTTTGGGAATAATACTTAACATTATATTTAACATTCTTTGCAATGTTTTCAAAAATACTACATTTACGTAAAATGACTATAGATAATATAGGTAAATAGTGGGTTTCGATATTCGCTAAGCACAATTACATTTATTACAAGTCTGTTTAACGAAATAGAATAGAACACAAAAAGGCCTCACAAAATAGTCCGATCTGTTTGATGATGTGAATTTCTGGTTGGTTCGAAACAAAATGCCAATTGGTAGTCAAAATTGAGGTAAATTGTAGTTATTTACATACATGCATACGTAGGTAAACAGAAAAAATGATATCTAACATATTGTGCTAGCATGCTATCGAATATTAATACGTACAGAAATAACATTGCATCGAGTGAATATAATATATTATTTTATAATTTACTAGCTGTGCCCCTCGGTTTCACCTGCATCAGTTTTGGGATCAGGAAGCTTTGCGGACGTAAGCAGAACAACCCGCCAAAGTTTCATCACAATCGGACCAATGGTTTCGAAACGCATATAGAGGACAGACATACAAACATTTTTATTTATAAAGATTAAATTTTAAAACAATTCACAAATGCATCAGATAGTTATTGTGTTTTAGAGAAAAAAATAGAGAAAACATTGCAAAGATTATTTGATTTCTAAATGGTTTACAACAGAATTTATACACTACCTACCTATTGTATTATATTTTATTTAAGTATCGATATGTTGTAACGGATTATAAATAAAAAAGTGCTAATGTTGGACCTTATGGTCTTGGTCTAGGGTAACATAACAAGGTAATACAATTCCTGCATGTTTTGTTTGAGTGAGTTAGTTTTAATAATGAGTAGGTATAGGTACCTACCGAATTTTACCGAATATTATTATGCAATTACTACTTGTACTTACTCAGGTAGTATAATATGTATAGATAATCACGTCTGATATTTTTTTTTTCCTTAAAATGTTGGGAATTCTTACTGTTCTTATGTTGATTGAGTTGGTTTTTTAATATTTACATAAGAAAAATATATTTACATCGAATACAAAACCCTTGAATTACAAAGAGTGCTATGTTGTGACAGGTACCTCCTTATTAAAAAAAAGTTATAAAACATTTTAATAGAAATTAAAAGCAGCAGTTTCAATATTATTAAGTTTATCAATTGTATGAAAGAGACAAAAACAGTTCGGTATCTATAGTTAAAACGTTCTGTAACTTTTTGATGATAAAGGGGTTGAGCTAAATGAATTTTGAAGAAAAGGTATCGATAGAAATGTATGATAAGTAAAATTGCTGATTAGTTTGATATACCAGCTAAGACTTGTATACAGCAACGCAGAGGCACACCAGACAGAATGACATCGAAGTAAAATAATTATAATGACACTGAAATTAGGTGTATTTTGCCGCGGCAATTTACCTGCGTAACAGGGTTTTCGCCCGGCCTGTAGACGACGTTGTGCAGGGGCCTCTTCCTGCCTACGTAATTAACGCAGACAAACTCCAGTAGGGAGGCGTAAATGAAGCACATACACACTCCGTCCCACACGTTCATAGCCGTTAGGTTCGACACGACTGGCAAAGTCGAACGGAACCCGTTGGATGTCGTGAAAAAATTCAACATTGTCGTTACACCTGCACACCAAATGGACAACATGAAAATATAGATTCACCTTCTAAGATGATCATAATTAAAAAATAACTAAACGCCAAGCGAATGCTCGCGTGTATAAAATATATTCGATTTGCAAGTAGGCAATGATGCAAACATTTTACAGTGATCCAATAAGTTTATTATTAAGCTATAATAACAATTACATAAACATAAGTGCTCAATAAAAAGTTTTCAATAACAATAAACTCAACCTTATAAAATTTGCAAATACTAAATAGATTGAGAGTAATAAAAAAAAAAAAAAACAATTGTAAATATTGTTTGTGCAAAAAAGCAAAGTAAGTATATCGTTAAACACTAACCTATCATTACTCTAGCAGGCACGGCATTCCATTCCAACCAAAAAGTAATAAAAGATGAAGTCACCAAAATGATGCCCGGAATAAAAACTGTTGTGAAGTAAAATGATCTATCCCGTGTAAAGATGAGATCCACCCTGAGGCAGCTGTAATTACCTAGAAATACGAAGCATAAACTGATAAAAATTAAAAAAATTGAAAGTAACATTGCTTCGGTATGATAAAATATTGTTGGATATAATATCTAACGATGAAGCGTATGTCCTGAGAAAGAATAGAAATAGCGTGTTACACAGCCCCATAATAATAAAATCTACACAATTAATAAAGAGAGAGAGGAAGGATGCATTCATGACCGAGAGTTTTTTTCATTCGCCAGCCATTTTTACCTATCATGGAACGGGCTGGGACTGCGTTCCACTCCAGCCAGAATGTGATGAAAGATGAAGTCACCAATATTATGCCGGGAATAAATACTGTGGTAAAGTAGAACGCTCGGTCTCTCGTAAAGATTAGGTCAACCTTTAGACAGCTGTAGTTACCTGTGAATTCAATATATTTAAGTGTACGTGTTTTTAAACGCGCAAAAATAGGACGTTCAATACGAGGAAAATCGAAATAGTCTCGTATCAAACGATGTTAATATTATAGTTGGTTATAAAAACATTAGATAGGTAAGTAGGTAATTTGGTGTTCAAGGTATATCTATTATTAGGAAACACCTAATATCCCGGTCATTCTTAAAACTTAACAGAAAATTCTTCAATTCTGTATTGAATTCAGGTTATAGAGGTGCTTTGAATAATAAATTAGTAAGTTCCAAATAACTCTATTCAGTGGTCTTGTACCTAACAATATTAAATTAATTAATTATATTTCTAAACCTAAATGAAATAATTGATCCTTATGTCATTAATAAAAAACAATTCTATAAGAAGTAGGTAATATTTAAAGAAACTATAACCACTATTACTATAATATGTTTGAGTAATGCGCATATTGTGTCACTAACACATAACAATGAGAACAATGCTGATTACAAAAAAAATTAACAACCACGTGCAAACTGGCATGCATGAGAACTGATTAGTTGACAAATTGAAGACAAATAACATTATGCTTGCAGCAATACCTACAGTCTACGAAACCTCCCCTATATATCTCGGCCCGTTTCTATTAGGTAAGATAACACAACATGGCTGTTACCCATACATATTTAGTAATGATTATATAATATTATGTAGTTTAATACGAAACCGGTGAGCAGCGCGCGTAATGGTGCTACTCAAATAGGTAGGTACCTTGCTCCTCAAAGCGTCTCTGGCAAAGATTACATGTGAAATCTTCCTCTTCTTCGAAAATTGTACTATCATCAGCTGCTTGCAAAGACGTTAACAGATTCTTACATTCTACTTCTAAAAATATTATATTTAAAATAAAATTACATTTAACACATAATGACTAATTAATTATCATTTGCTCATTTAGATAATTGACTAAAGATGTCAAAACGCACCGCATTGTTTTCAGTGAGAATGATGATACAACTTGATTTAACTAAGTTCTAGATACTATGGATCGAAAAGAAACTGAATTTAAATGGACATGCTCAGTTTATCTACATAATATTATACACTAAATGTAACGGTTCACGCAACTACACTAAAATAAAAGCTTTCTACAATATGTATCGATGATAAAGAAATAAATTTAAAAAATAACCTTTTACGTAAATCAAGACCAAGCTGAAAAGAGTTAATCAGAATTTGAGTTTGTTTACGAGTCCTATCTTGTGCAAAGTAAAGGAAGATACTTATAATAAAAGAAATTTAGGCTAATTACTACGGTATAAAAACAAAAAATGGAGTAAAACCAAACGTTTTTTTTTAATTTTATTAAATAGGTAAGTTATATTATATCTACCCATTAAATATATGTTTTTATAGATAAACAACTAATAAGCCATGTGGGTATTGTAGATTGTTGTTGAATAGTTGTGTTACCTCTCCAACTAGCTTTGTTGGGGCACGGGATGGTTTGGTTTTGGATGAGATACGCATTCAGGGTTGTCAGCGAAGGTGACTTCCTTAGCGTGTCTTCGTCGTTTTTCCACACGTACGTGATGGCTGATTGCTCGTAAGATACTGTAACATGATCGTCAGCGAAATGCGTGTTATTTTAACTAACACATTAAGGACGCAACAAGTATTTGCTATACCTATATAAAATACAGTTAAGTATATAAGATGTGGTAAAATTAGCTGTAAATATTTACAGGGCCCAAACTATACGTTATAATAAACAGGATAAGTGAAAAACTAATACTATAAGTACGGTAAGTACCTAGTTTTTCAGAATATGAGGGATATAAATTCAATGAAAAAACATTACAATTACATTCACAAAGTACACAATACGCGTAGCTCACTAATACACAAGGTACGCCCAATGCACACATCGAGCGATGCATCAGCTGGTCAGCTCAATCGAGGTCATTGACCTTAAGATACCAGCGCGCGGCGATGTGTGTGTAAAGTGATTGAGCGGCGAGCGCCTTTACATGTTGTATTCTTTTTGATTGATTAGTTTGAAAAAAAATTTCATATTTTATTTTTTATTTTATAAACATGTTTTTATTAGAGGGTTGAAACTTTGAAAGTATACATATACTTTCAAAGTTCATAATTGCACCTAATTTTACCACATCTTATACACAGAATATGTAAGGAAAATAAAAGCTTCCGTTAGAGGAAAAAAGTTTATGCTTCCCTTAATTTAATTAAAGAAATCGGTTCCTGAGATTGATTCTTTTGATCGGTATCATAAAATTACAGGTGTTTTAATTTTTCTTTTCACCAGTTAGATGGCTGACTCTTTGAACGACTTTGTTTTACTTTTTAAAAATAAAGAAAAGTTTCCATTTGCTCTACCTATAAACCACAGCCGTTATTTTCTACCTGTACCTATGGGTAGTGTAGTAACAGTGACGGAAATAGAGATTTATGTAGCTTTTCCACAGTACTTACTACTTTCTAAGGCAAATGAACACAATGGGTCATCAAAGGGAAAAATATTGAGCCGCCCTTGGCATGACAATATGAGATGCCGTCGCATCAAGTAATTTATCGTGCCATTGCGGTAGATACGCAATGCAAAATGCATAGGTATTATTGGATCCTGAAAAACAATACACGTCATTAGAAAATATGGTGAATTCGTTGAATTTAATCACATATTTTGTTTGATTTTAAACAAAATAAGACGGACCACAAACAACGTGCAACATTCCAAGCGATTACAGGAGAGTTTCACTCTCGTGATTAGTGTTCCGTATTCATATAACCAAGTCTGCAAGATTTTTTCAGAACATGTTATGTAAATTTTTTATCTTTACATTTATAAAAGCTAAACAAAGGGCGCTTGTGTTTGACTCACTAAGATTTAATCTTGACAATTCAAAAATAGCACGAAACATTAAACACTATTTAATAGGCAATTAAATATAAACGTTCTTTAGAGGGGAGTTAGGTATTAATAGTAGGAAAATAAATTACATCGTATGGCACGGTACTGTGTACCTTAAAATCGCCATGCATTATGAAGTACGTATCAGGCAACCATATATCCTCATGATGATGGATGGCATTCAGGTAATCGTAATGAGACTGATTGGAATATCGCAGTCTTGGATCAAACCACTGCTGCTGCAGTAAAAATTCTACTTCATATTTCTGAAAAAATATACCACTTGTGAAAGATATTCATCATAAATAAAACTGTGGTCGTATCTCAGTGAAAAGTTTCGATCATAAATTTTTGCACAATTTAAAAAAATACTATCCTTGCTCAATGACAATTAACACCTAATAAAAGCGATTCTAACATTATCAAATACCTATTTAGTATAGCAACATAATTTCGTTACACACCTAAGAAACTAAATAGTCGGAAAACAAAAAGAAAACAACTTACAAGACTAGATTCATCTGGAGATGCTAAACTAAGAAGTAGCACGCTAACATTTACGGTGAGGACACCTGAAAACCAACATGAGGTACTGATGAAGTCTCTTAAAAGAATAACAACAAGTATCAAACAACACTAACACTTAATTGACATGCTTAATTACAATATTATAAGTAATCTAATAGATAGATCGATTGGTGCTAGGGTGCAATTTATGTTTTGTTTAAGTTTCTATAAAAAGGATAGGACTAATTTTGTCTTAGTAATATTTTATTGCAATACAATGGCATTTGATCAACAGTATTCTCAACAATGACTTGTACTCGTACAAAACCTCCACTGATATAATTAAAAGTGCCAAAAACAGACTACACAAATACTTTTTAAGCGAATTTTCGCAATTATATAGGTATAATTATGGCGAGAACAAAGAAACTGGTGACTGCAGACCCGAATTCTTGTGAAAGAAGGAATTAAGAACAATGATCTTTACGCTTCTATACGACAGTTGATAAGTTATAAATACAATTTGTGTTTTATGTTTGCGAAAAGAGAAACTCATAGAAGGTCACAAATATAATATAATGTAGATTTTAAAGTCATCACAATATGTTCTTTACAATTAAGCGATATAAGGTGCGAATAAGTGGATAAAATTACTATAAATGAAGTCATCAAGAAAATATGCTGTTACATTGCATAAGTAGAGTTGTCTTAAAATGTTTTATTAAGCCTGTTGGGTCCACTGTTTATTTATTTGAATTAAATGTACAAGGACAATAGTGTAAAGTGCTTTTAAAGTAGGAAAAAAACCATAAGAAATTTGAAAGAAAGAAGATTTCTTACTTACCTAAAATGATATTATGTTATATCACTTAAGTAAGTAAATCCGTGCAAAATATAGACCATACAATGTCAATGAAATAAAATAGTGACATAAAGAATAGAGTGTATAGTTAGGCAGGCGATAGAGAAAACGAGTTAACAAGTCAACGGTTATAAAAATATATTATGGTGCTTAAGATTAAAGCATCGGTAATATAACTTTAAGGACTTCGAATTGCGTGACTAACATCAAAACCTAAACATTTGACTGCGTGCAAACAGGTCGTAATAGCAAAAACATAAATATTCTAAGTTTTACATATAAAATGCAAGATGGTGTAAAAGTTACAAAAAACAAAATTTCTCTTTTCATAAACATGGAACACAACGCACCCCGGTTGTGCGAACGGGGCCGGAGTGAAGAGAGTCCGACCCTGTTTTGTGCCATAGAGTCGTTGGGCGACGTTAGACCACAACAAAAATCTGGATCTGCAATATTATACTAATCTTGTAGTCTATTAACATCTACATTAACATTTTAAGGGCCTTACAGTGGTGAAACCAGTACCACTCTCTATAAAAATCAATTC
The DNA here is from genome assembly GCA_907165275.2 of Zygaena filipendulae. Lineage (NCBI taxonomy): Eukaryota > Metazoa > Arthropoda > Insecta > Lepidoptera > Zygaenidae > Zygaena > Zygaena filipendulae. The sequence continues at coordinate 7,093,591 of OU015657.1, forward strand.
TTCTAAGATATTTACTTTAAAAAGAAATCGATTATAATAAATACATAGGTACTAGTTTTTTCTGCAGTATTACAGGTTACTATAAAAAATAATTGAAAACAGCCAAAAGCGTTTTTGGCACATATCTAATGTTTAATGTTTTTGATATCATGTTTAAATGTTGCACCATAATTTAGATAGGTAATAATTATATTCTTCTACTGATTCAATTTTAATTATTGTATACATATTTATATGGCGTGGTGGCGTGGTTTCACCATTGCCTTAACTAAACATAAGAAGACGATAAGCGTATATAACACAAGTCGATAAACATGTTTTTAAAACAACTAAATTTTATTTTTATCTCAATAATTAGTAAGAAACTGTAACTGTTTACTTACCATCTACCGGTGGTAGCAGTCTTTTGTCATAACGAGAGTTTTTTAACAGATTGTCCAGTATCTCTTTGTCTGACTTGCCGGCAGCAAAGCTGAAAATTATCGTAATATTTAAGTTCCACTTTGAAAGTTCTCTGGCGAAACTATTTTAAAACCTTTCAGTTTTTATGACATAAAACTGGAAGAAGAATGGGTGGGTTGAAAAAGGATGTTTTATTTGTCGTCAATAGGTACATTCTTTGTATTCACTTCAGAGAAGTGAGAATTATTCAAGGGAAAATTAGCGACGCAAGGTTCAGTAATGTGGAGCTCTACAATTTATGAGTGGTCTGGAGCGCTTGGATTAAAAAAATAATTACACAAGACGACCAAAATCTAGAGAGCTTTTAGAGTCCCCAGTATTATTCCGCGACGGAATTGTGCTGTTTCACCCTGCTTAAGGCGGTGCGCGTGACGAGCGAACGAGATATTTAAAAATTTCTAGTAAAGGTTTTAGTAATTTTTAGTTACTAGTTACATACATATAGTTACCTCTACTTACACTTATTTATAAGTAATATTTTTTTATATTTTGACTAGGTATAAAAAAAAACCGGGATTGTATCCATAGGGTTGCGTTTGATATAACGTTTATCAATTGGTAAATAACCCATTTTAATTAAATCAAATCAAATCATCGATTCACACAAATTGTTACATTTCTTTACTATTTTATTTCTTTAGGTATTTATAATTATGTAGTTTGTAGACCGTTGCGTAAAGTATGTGAGAGTATAGCGTAGAGAGGCAGCTGCGAAGTATTGGTTATATAGACACGCGGCAGCATGTCCAGCCAAGTTCATAGAAAAAGGAACTGGCGACGCAGCAACCGTGTGTTGCACGAACCATTTCGAGTTACATTTCATTTCTTCATAACTCAAAACCTATTTAACCAACATGCATGAAATTTAACACATTTATGTATGCCCCCTAGCTTGTTTAGAATCCAAAATTTCATAAATGTAGCTTATACAGTTATTGATATATTAATTAATCATGCTATTTTTATGCTAACCTAACCCACTTCTAGATGACCTAGAAACTTGATATTTGGCATCAAGATAGACTAGTAGGCGTATACAAAAATATATTTTTGAATAATGATTAATAACAATTTCTTTACAAAAAGGAATGATATCCCATAATAAACAAATGTGAAAGTGGAAGCCAAGTTCAATATTAAGAATATGCCTGGTTTTCGACCTCACCGACAAAAGAATTGAGATCTAAATAAGTGCCAAGTTCTGTAGTTATTTATCTATTTATTTTTATTTATTTATTTTTAGGAAGAGGAGAAAAAATATTACTGTGCATAAATCCTCAAATTTATTTGAAGGAGCATACAACTTGGGCTAGATTTCATATTCCAGTTATCTGCTTTATGCAGAATAGCACTTTATATTCTATGGGGTCAGTACTTCTATAATGTAATGGAAAATGTTTTCATGTTTGAAAAAATAACTTCCAGCCGTATTTTTTTTGTTAGAAAAAGAATAACTAGCGCACGAGGTCTAAATAATGGGTTATGGCACGACTGGGAAATTATGTTATCCGTGTTGTGGACGCGTCAATTTTTACAACAATAATGCGACTTCTAAAAAGAAAGTTCTCATGATGTTTTTTCTATATTTGTTCAGCTGAAAATTTTTTATTTGTTTCTGTAACTGGGTACCAAAACTACTTATTGGAGTCTTATACCTAAATCGGGCTTATAAGTAAAAATATTGCTATGGGACTAATAAAAATGTGGTAATGAATGTGGATAACGAGAATAATGTTTTTAACCGTTAATTTATATTGACATTATATAAATTCAGTTTTATTTGGGAAAATGTCATATTTATTTGTACAACAAGAGAGCAATATACTTTTTTTAGAAGTGAGTTTGAACTCAAAACAAGTGAAAGATAGGAAAGACGTTATTAAATTAAAATGTTTTTTTATTCCCTGATTGATTAATTAAACCCTTTTCGTATTTTTTTAAATATCTTCAATGTACAGACATGCCTATAAATGACATTTTTATCTTAAGAACCTATAGATTATTATCTACCAATATATAGATAATTGTATGCAAGGTCTTTGTCTGTGTATACACCTTTGGTTACAATGTATTAAAACGTATAAGTGAAGATTAATTTATATTAATATATAAATTGTCTTAAATTAGAACTTGTTCGCATAGCTTGCTCGTTTTAATTTAACATGACATACTTACCTGTAATAAAATATATAATACTATCGATTATTAATTTTCTGAAATAAAATGGCTAGGTCTTCGTGCTAGGTCTTACTAATGATTACAATACAATATTACTATATAATCCTAGGTAAAAGGTTTAGTAGGGCGACAAACGAAGCGGAGTTTCACGCTTGGCTGCGTGTCGGTCAATCGGGTTATGTCCGCTCCGGTGCTTGCTGCTCGCCCTTTATGCTTTTATGTTTCTATTATTAGGTAACAAGTTAAGCGCTTACAGCGCTTAAAGTGGCATTACTACTTGAACAACGATACATATATCTCGAAAGAATCATTTTAAATAACAGATGCTTGTATTGAAGTAAGAACTGAAAGAAATCAGTGGAAGCGCTCGTGGTGGTTACCTAATAGTCGCATAGCTAACCATTCTCACTTGAACAATTAGACGGAAACCTATTACCTACATACCTCTTCGGACTTAAGGAATAAGCATAGAAGTTTCCCTTCGAAAAGAAAGAAGTTTTTCTTAGATATTTCCCATTAAAAGCTTGAAAAAACTTACATGTCGGATGTAAAGGCTGACACTCCGCTGAGCATGAGCAGCAAAGCCACAGCGCGTGCCCCCATGCATGTCCAACCCATATTAGGACATCTGAAATTAATGAATGCAGTAAATTAGACACCGGACACGGACACGGTAGTGTCTTAGTCAAGTTCGCAAAGCAAATGAGTGATAATATGACACAAATCTCAGACACAGTTTAGTAGCAAAACACAAAACAAATTTTCTTACTAACTGAAGAATACACAAGCTATGGTTTAAAGAATTACGAAAGGACTTGGTATCCATTTGGACGTGACTTCTTTTATAAGCGAAGCCGTTATCCGAGTACTTCGTTAATATAATTTATCTTACGCGTTTTTTGTTACGAACTTGACTTTCTTTTTACGTTTTTGTTAAAAGAAAGTTAAGATAGAAATAATTAATGAGCTTTGATTAATTTGAAGGACAGTAGTACCTATTAACTACTAGAAGTTTATAAATCGTTTTCAACATAGGTACAACTTAAATTATGCGAAATTACTGTTAATAGTATAGAATAATACTGTTAATGGTATAGAAATAATATATTAGTTTTTTTTTTACTTTGGTTATTGAGCTCTTTAGCTCTGTTTATCTCTACAGGACAGGTAAGAGAATAAATACCTACTATTAAAAATTAATATGCTTGTCGGCGAGAGGGTAGTTTCATTAAAAGTAACTGTTGCTTCCCGCTGTCGAATAGCGGTTGTAGTAAGTTCGTTCCCCCGCTCCACTCCATTGCCCGACTCGTCTTTGTTAGAACTTGTTATAAAATGCGTGTATGCGTAAGCGACGGTTCATTGTTACTTTGTGTTCGGTTCAGAGCAGTTATAGTGTCGTATCAGTGTCGTATCAATCTAGTGTGGCTATAGTGATTACATGTGCTGTGTCATCTAATTGTTTCCAGAGGTTTACGTAAGTCGGGAGCACGGGCAGTGGAGGTGAGCGTTCATGCATTGTAAAGGGGCCCCATTAAACCTACACCTGGGTCGCAAATTCCTGGCACTGTTCCGTGTTCCCTTCGGATATCTGGTATGCTGTACAGCTTCTATGTTGGTGCAATTAATTGTAATAGTTTCTAGTTGGTTCTAGATGTGTCGCTCAGCTAATAGTCTCGGACATACCTTTCCCGGCCTCAGTTATATTGTGTTATGTTATCATCATCAGTTAGTCAGCTATCTTTACAACAGCAGATAGCTATCTGCTGTTATCTGCTAGGTACTATATTCCTTTCTATAATCTACATGCTAAAAAGGAAAATACGTTCGTCGATCTATATTAAAAGTAAGTAATTTTAATATTTTCTTTAGTAAAATATGCCGTTTTCAACTGAATTTATGTATAAATTTAAAATTTAAATCAATTGTCACATGTTTGTCACATGAAAATCGACGGGTTTGGCCGATTTTTTTTTTGTTGTGTTTGTAATTGTCAGCACAAGGTTAGCAAGAAAGCAATTTTTTTTGAAAATCCTCGTTAAGGGTTCTCACATGTCAGTGTTAAAATAGTAATTTTTGACTTTAATTGGATGATAATAAATATCTGGGTCACCGAGCTTCGCTCGTTGTTTATAGCGCCATCTGTTCTTACGTAGAAAAAAAACACTTATTTTTCATTTCCTGAAAACACGGATAAAACGACGTTTTCTAAAAATGAAACCTAACTATATCGATAATCGCCTCCGAAACCCCCTGCATACCAAATTTTATGAAAATCGTTGGAGCCGTTTCCGAGATTCAGATTATATTAACTGCTGGAGTCGCATCATAATGCCAGTTTCAAGGCTTTTGTGGTGCGAGTCCCGAAAAGTAAAATGGACACCTTTATGAAGGTAGACTTTTGGCCGAAAGGTGTGGTCTACAGGCGATTCCGGGGCCAACACCCACCACAAGAGCGACACAGTGTCAAAAATAGACAAGCAATGTTTTTTATATTTGTATATTATGTATATTAGTTTGTAAGGTAGATGGGCCCATAGATAAATATCTATGGGCCCATGTTGCCTGACAACAAAAAAATAAATAAATAAATAAATAAATAAATATATATATATATATAGATAAATACAAGAATTGCTCGTTTAAAGATAGTAGATTAGTCCTTAATATTATTACGAGTATAATGATTAATGAACTAGTACCTAAGTATTATACCTAGACGAAATATATGTTATTATGTTTATAAGTTCAAAATGAAATACTAAGTAGGTATCACGGACCTGTATAAATGTGTGTGGCGGGTACATTAACGGTGTCGCGGTGAGTCTATTAAATATTTCATACGAGGAAATTCCCATCAGTGTTTAAGTCATGCAAACCTCACACGTCACAAGTGGCGACTCAGTTGTGCCTGGTTGTACCTAACTACGTGCTCAAGCGTGAGCCAAGGCCGATCGTGTCACTGTATTCATGGAGAATGATGTTTGTTCCACCCGACATGTAAATTGATTATACAGTAATGTGGTGGTTTCCAATTAAAACTTTTCTTATTTTATCTTTTCTTATTTTTTTTTATTTGCAGTATTTTATTATCGATCTTGTTTGTGTTTTTTGAAGTCGGTTTTTTTGTTAACATTTTGCTTATTTTTCGCTTATAAGTGGGTCGGTTTGTAATTTATCTAGGTAACAACGTCAACAGTTCATCATTTTTTTGTGATAAATTGCTTTTCCCGATGTAGGGGAGGTTGATTATTTATAGTTCTCCTGGTACTTCACCCTCAGCTTTACTACTTCACCATATGCATTGTGACTTGCATAAATTGTTTAGCAATCATTTTAAAGTAATCGAACCGCAAACAGTGAAATATAAATATTCCGTAGTTCTGGTGGCCACCTATCTCTATATGGTGTCATCTATAGTCAGCGTCATCAGTTCCACTTCAACAAATAGTGCTTTCCGAAAGCAAACGAACAATTTACTGTAAAAAATATCCGAATTGAAAAAATCCGAACCTATATAATGTACCTATATATAATATTTTAAGAGTTCCCTCCATTTCTCCTAAATCCCAACATAGATATCTGCAACACCAGAAGGCAGCAGGTGCGTCGTCGACCTGGAATGGGAATGGGAACTGGCTTTCAAGTGAGGCTGCTGGAACACCCCGTTAGGTGCTTGGCGACATATTTTCAAATTGGAAGTATATTATACCCTTTCAAACAAAAATAATAAATTATAGTGGAAGAATACTTGAATTTCACTCAAACTCGCAGACAACAGCAATTAATAGCACCTTTGTAAGTAGGTAGGTACCTACATAAAATTGTCGAGAGAGTTTTGCTTCCTTAAAAAACGGGCTTCGTTGACCTTCCATTTTATTTCTCCCAAGTAGCTGGCTTAGAGCTAATCTCGTGACGAAGTGGCAGATTGTTACGCGTTTGACAAATAGCTTTTACTTTGATATATAAGTACCGACCTAGTTGTATAAAATAAAAAGCTTCATAGCCTATCCTATACGTAGGTTTATAACCAATATTATGACCGAGAATGTGAGCTTGTTTGTTACGTTTTCGCGCCATAAACCTATACTGCATGATTTTTACTTTACTATTTTATGTGCTGTTATTTAGACTCTAGGTTCTGGCAAAAATACTAAAAAAATCATTAAAAATTAGAAATGTTTTTATTTTTGTTCCATAAATGCTAAATTCAATATGCAACAGTTAGGTAATATAGGTGGAACTTCCTGAAGCAATTAATATAATTGTTGGGAAAACAAATTAAATTAATCGCAGGCTATAAATGTTTTCTCTTTGTACTCTTTTGTTCTTTTGATACCTATAGCGCGAACGCTGATATTTCTCTTTCAATAAAGGAAAATGCTCAAACCAGCACACCTTGCATTTTTATTTATTTATTTATTTATTCACAAAAAAGTAGGTACATATCACACACCACAAAGAGGAAGGATGGCAACTGAACCGAACGTCATGAAATTTTGCATACACGTTGTCAGGGATACCAAAAAGGACATAAGGTACTTTTTATCTCGGAATTCTCAAGGGAACTCTGAAATTAACGAGGGTGAAACTGCGGATAACACCAGTACCTACTTAGGTAGTAAAAATTTTAAAGTTTTGAGAGATATTTGGCTGTTGAATATGAGTAGGATGTTTGTATTAAGCATGAACGAATTTGGATGACACATGTAGAATATTTTCTGGATTAATATACCCACTTAGTACCCACCCACCCACCACCCACTCCCCAAGTTCGTGCTAGGGTGTTGTTTCAAAATATTGCTTTTGATTCTTAACAAAAATTTTGGATTCTTATTTTTTTACTGTTATTTTTTTATAGACTGGCACTACATGTGGAACGTATGACAACATGCATCCACGACTCATGACTGGATGATCTATAGCCAAATATACCCAATAGCACCTGATTTTTTGCTCAAATAAATCGTTCTTTCCTTCTTCCAATTTTGATACTGACCTTTCTGCTTACTCCAGAGTGTTGTCGGCATTTGTAGAGATCAATGCAACCGCACTGACTTCCCATTTCTCCAAACCATGTCGGCAAACGGGTTGTAACTGTAACAGAAAAAAAAACTTGTTAGGACGTACTCTAGCATTTCTTTACGCTTATCCATACTAAAATAATAAAGATATAAACTTGGTTTGTTTGTCGAGGGTAATATCTGGAAATACTGGGAAGATTCTAAACACATTTCACTGACAGAAAACTGCAGTATCCCCGAGTAACAAAGAACACTTTTATCCTGAAACAAAGCGTTCCCGGGGGAGTTCCAAAGTTGATGCGGGAGTATATCTATACTGATCGTGAATTGGACAAAGCGGTCCTTTTTAATGCTGAGTCCCAAAAGTTTTCTTATCTTAAACATTGAACCTATATCTATACAGTTACATATCTTATATACTCTAAATCTATTTTAATTTAATATACTCTCTGTAAAAGGATTGCTATCATTGACTTTAATCTTAATTTTAGATAGATACCTAAAGAATTAATATACTTATTGCTATTGCTTTCCTAAATAAACGAAAAAGAAAAACAATTTAAATGTCTTATTACTTGCAATATTATTGCCTATAGGATGGTTTTGGAACTGGAAAAACGAGAAGTACTTTTTATATCTATCGATTCAGAGAGTTCCTTAGAGAATTCCGAAATTTACGAGGATGAAATAGCAGGGGGAATAACTAGTAATAAATAGTTGTATGATCTTACTCGTGTGGGTACTTCACATTAGCGAATAAGGGTCAAAGAGAATTGTGTTGCAATTAACTGCACAAGTTTTTACCGAATAACTAAATATTTTATACCGTGTGTGGATAAGCGTAGTAAGAGTCAACTCAACCTTTGACAATGATGTAAATAAAGAAGAAGAATATTTGATATAAAAAAGACGATCATTAAGTAACCAAACACAAAAAAGCACTTTCATTAAGTTCACGTAATAAAATACTCGACCATTTTATCAAAGAGTAGGTATATACCTCAGGTATATACCCACTACATGCATTTTATGATTAATTCGTTCAGTGTTTGACAATTGATGGGTGACATTAAATTTTATGTCAGCAACAACCTTCAAAAGGATTCGCAACGCGTACCAGAAGGAGATAGCGGCAGGCGACCTCAATCCATTGATGAGGTACACGACAACGTCATAGAATGAATTGATTTTTTTTATATAATATTACAAGCGATTTAAACTCCTCTACAAAACAATTAGCGGGAATGTTTCGTGTCTGTCGATTAGAAGTAACGTATCTACCTCATTTCGATGTTTTTTTTTATATTTAGGTATTTCTATCAGCTGTTTCCGGCAGTTCCATCTGTGTGAGTTTTAGGATTCAATTGGTAGCTCTTGAATCTACTAAGATAAAACTTAGCCTAATTATTTCAACCTAAACATAAATAAATCTACATACAAGTTTAACTCAAATCGGTGCAGATTTTTTTATGAGATAGGTACATTTTCAAACGTATCGACAAATGGGCAAACATTGCGCCCTTTATTTCTAACGAACAATTATTAACTATATACAGTAAATTAATTTAAATAGGTTTTTCATAACATGATATTAATACATTATTAAGAAGGTACTTTTAAAAAATGTTAATTATGAACATTCGCATGTCGCGACGCGATATTATAACTTGACTAAGACCTTGTATTTGGTTTTTTTCTATTTCTACTAACTAAAGTTGCAGTGGCAACCTGGTGTCACCTGTGTGACTTTCAGAATTCCTACAGGAAGTCCAAAGTACTAAGTTTAAATTACTCCTTATAACATCAGCTAATTAGCGGTGAAAGTCCTGTAAAAATCGGTTCAACCATTTCGGAGATTCACCCGCTTGAGTTTTAGGATTCCCGCAGGAACTCCAAAATTCTTTCATATATACTTCTTCTCCTTACAATAGCGAACAAATAAAAAAAAATAGCAAAATTCGTCCAGCCGTTCACGCGTGATGCCGTGACCAAGGGAAATAGGGATTTATTTTTATATACATACTAGCTGTCCCCCGCGATTTCATTCAAGGCAATTTCGGAGTTTCCGCGGGAATTCCGGGAAAAAGTACTCTACGTCCTTCTTTGTACCTCTGACAACGATGATAACGGTGTACGGTGATTAGCTGTTCCACGCATCAATTCCGGAGTTCCCGCGGGAATTCCGGGATAAAAACTATCCTAACTTTTAAGTTGGACCATATTATAAATGGTTACAAAATTTTATCAAAATCCGTTCAGTAGTTTCGGAGTCCATCGCGGACAAACACGTACACGTGATTTATACATATATACTAGCTGTCCCCCGCGATTTCATCCGCGGTAATTTCGGAGTTCCCGCAGAGGTTACGGGAAAAAGTACTCTATGTCCTTCAGTTCCCGAGGGAATTCCGGGATAAAAACTATCCTATCTTTTAAGTTGGACCATATTATAAATGGTTGCAAAATTTTATCAAAATCCGTTCAGTATTTTCGGAGTCCATCGCGGACAAACAACGTGACACGTGATTTATATATATTAGATAAGATATAGATATTCTGCAAACTGATTTTATAAAAAACAATACCTACCTTTTTATAATACGAGTACATAAGCTAAGCAAACTGAACAAATAAACAAATGAACAAATAAATAAAACTAATTAGCAAATAAAAAAGAGGTGCACTATTTTTGATCATGAAAAAAATTGCACGTTTTTTTGTTTGTAAATCAATGCATAGGATTTACGTATATTTAACAAACAACAGCCTTAGTTCTCACAAGTGTAAGCACGCGAGTTATCAATCAGCATTTTTTATAAATATGACTGTGCTATTCCTAACTACCTATATTAATCAACCATACGTACTTACTTACACCGCACTACGTGCTAATAATAAAACAAAAAATAACCTGCGAGTATAAAGTGTGTTATTTTTAAGTGTATTATGCTCATCAAAAAAGAAATCCAATAAAGAGACAAATGCTTACAAAATTATTTCTGTAGGTACTTTATTTTTTATACAACTAGCTGTTACTTGTGGTTTCACCCGTGTTCATTTCGTAGTTCATGCGGGAATTCCAGGATAAACTACACGTATATAACTTCCTCGTGAAGCACTCTATCTGTTGGAGAAAATCCGTCCTGTAGATTTGAGTTTATCGCGAACAGACAGACGGACCGGGCGGAAGACTTTGTTTAATAATAATATGTTATGATCTACGTACCTAGTACATTGTATAAACCAAATCCAGGACATAATTTTATGGTCTTCATAAAATCATAAAGTGACGAGTTCTGATTAGTCTGAGTAAGGTAATTATCGTTTTATATTAGGCTTTGTAGACAGTATTTAAGTGTAAATGACGTCAATGCAAATTGTGGCCACTGTTACTCCGACCCGAATACCGCAGCTATCGTTATTAGGTACGAAGCAAATTCTGCTACCGACAAAGCACCGTAGATGTTTGTAGCTGCGTAGCAGCTCTACGCGATGGCTACGACCTTACTACGTAAAATGTGTCTACGAATTAATTCACCTAAGCATTCTTACTTGATTTAAAATAAAGGCACATTGTCAGAAATGCAAAATGACAGAATCGCGAAATTCCAGAAGTTAGCATCTTAATGCAAACGATCACAAAGCCGTCGTAAATGAAATTTTAATTTTGAAACCCTTAAAAAATCGTCGTAAAATTGGGCTGAAATATCAAACAGTTCGATAAAAACCGAACACACACACATTTACAAACTAGTATTTAAAGACCTGGCGCCCTAAGCCTGAGATGTTCTGCCCCGTGAATCAAAGAAACTAGGCATTGTAAAGGTCCTTTTTAGAGTCTGCCGCCTTGGGTTATGGTCCTCATGACCCAAGTGTTAGGTAACAAACGAAGAACCATCCTGGATGTATTTAACCTTTTACTAAATTGGTAAATATATACCTACAGATTTTTTAGAAAATCTAATAACTTAACCTGTTCAAAAAGCGTTGTCAGGTAACCTCAACGATCTTTTTTTTATGTCATAGGGGGCAAACGGGCAAGATCTGTGGTAGTTGTGGCAAAAATTTAATGGGTAACCCGCGCTCCCCACGTCTGGTGTCCGGAGTCTGACTTTGTCCGAGACCCGCCCGTGTTACCGTATGGACAACGCCTAATTCTCTACGTGATACTCTTTTTGATTGTTCGATGCTTGAATTTCAATTCATATCTACCTATGGAAATTGTGACGTGACGGTAAATGAACCTACTCTCTGTCTCTGTCTATCTGTAGGTACCGTGCGATAAAGAACTTCGTTCTATAAAATATGTTAACGCGCTAACTATGGATTTTCGTCATAATAATGAAACTCGTAGCTTGAGTAATAATATAGGTATACTACATACTACATAGTTTTTCTTCAATTATCTGCACTTAACCCATTGCATGTAATATTTTTTTTAAATAAATAGTTAACACACCTTCAATTTATTAATATACTACTTTCTATCTACTTTCTTTACTGTAATTAATGTCTTCATGCTCCGCCTGGTAGCCTGGAAGAGATCACTTCATAGTGATAAGGCCGCCATTTGGAGCCAATTAATACTTTCTGTTTTTACATTTTTTGTTATTGTACTGTTTGTGGTGTTCAATAAAGTGTTTTTCATTTCATTTCATTCTTTTCATTCTCTAATCATAGTATGAACATAATGAACCAGGATAATGTATTACTAGCTGTGCCCCGCGGTTTCACCCGCGTGAGTTTCTGAATTCCCGAAGGAACTATTTATTTCTAAAATTAAAGTAGCCTAAGTTACTCCTTATAACATCAGCAGTGGAAGTTCCGTTTAAATCGGTCGAGCCGTTTTAGAGATTAGCTGGAACAAACAGACAGACAGACAGATCGATAGACAGAGAAAATTTAAAATTTTGATTTTTTATGTAAGTACCATAATATATACTTTCATATACATTTAGTGAAAATCTGTTAATTTGGAATTAAAAACAGACACTTCAACTTTATTTATATGTATGTACTATGTATGTATGTATACTTCTATACAATACATATATGTAATTAAATACTGTTCCTTGGTAAACGCATCAGTTCAGAATGGTTGGATCGGTGTTTTTTTATGTTTGTGCACGAAAAATAAAAAACACAAAGCGCTTTTAAAACAATTTCTGTATGAGGACTCAGTGTTTTCTCGATAAAGCTTTTTTAAATCTAGTTATATCCACAGATATGTATTAATGTTTTAAAAATTGATTAAAGTATGTTTTGAGTTTAATATAAATAGTTTTATGAATCAGCTTTAATAGTCTTTATTGTTGATCGAAGTTAATGGCATTGTGGAGTAGACGACGTGTCACGCTGCGGGTGATCTGTCGGTCGCAGATTTCTATCACTGGCAAATACCTATTCATGAGCGAGTGTTTACTATTATCACCATATGGAGCTTTCTTATGATATCTATACGTAATAAACACTATACTAATAACTATTTTTATATGGGAAATGTCGACTATTGTTAAAAATATCCTAAGTATGTATTTACACAACAACAAAAGTTTGTAAGTTTGTTTAGAGTTTCCGCGGTAGTCAGATGAAATCGCAGAGGAACGACTAGTATATCTATTATAATAAATCAATTGTCAGGTACCCATACTTGGTGTATATTCAGTAGATATTACATAATTATAACGTTGTTACCAAGCTCTAAAGTCTAAAAAGCTACATTAATTATACTTATTAATATTAAGATTATATTCTTAATCGTAATGTACTCAACGTAACCAACGTTATACAGATGTCATATTGCCATGATGTACTATGATTAAATTCCACACAATGGTATTGCTATTTTACAAAAAAAACACAGGTTTGCAAAGGGTGTGCTGGGATTTGCTAAAGGAATAGTTTTACATAATAGGTATATGTAACCTTATTAGACCACCTGACCGTGCTATATAAGTAACTAGCTGTCCCCTGCGATTTCATCCGCGGTAATTTCGGAGTTCCCGCGGGAATTCCGGGAAAAAGTACTCTACGTCCTTTTTTGTACCCCTGAGTTCTGGAGTTCCCGCGGGAATTCCGGGATAAAAAACATCCTATCTTTTAAGTTGGACCATTTTATGAATGGTTACTAAATTTTATCAAAATCCGTTCAGTAGTTTCGGAGTCCATCGCGGACAAACAACGTGACGCGTGATTAATATATATTAGACTAGCTGTCCCCCGCGATTTCATCCGCAGTAATTTCGGAGTTCCCGCGGAGGTTGTGGGAAAAAGTACTCTATGTCCTTCTTTGTACCCTGACAGTAGTTTGTGCCGGAGTTCCCGCGGGACTTCCGGGATAAAAACTATCTTTTAAGTTGGACCATATTATAAATGCTTACAAAATTTTAACAAAATCCGTTCAGTAGGTAGTTTCGGAGTAGATCGCGGACAAACAACGTGACACGTGATTTATACATATTAAGATAATAAGATATACGAAGGTATGATGAAGGGATAGAGAAAATGAAAATGACGATTCAAAGATCGCAGTCTATGTATATGCGAGACAGACATACTACAATGTACACATACCTACTATATGTTACGGAGAGATACACGGAGCGAAATCAATCAGACCGAAGAGGTTTCAGTCGCCCTTCGTTGCCCGAAGGATATGTAAGCCACACAATACATATAAGTGACTAGCATGCACAGTGACTGACAAAATGTGCAAACTACGGGAGAGTAAGATGTCTGTGATACTGACCAAATATGGTGCTCAACCGATCACCGGTAGCAGAAATACTGTTGACCAATCTTCAGTGGGGAAATTTCGGTCGCGAACTTTACCGAACGAGCCCCTATTTTTCTCTCAGGGTAATAAACATGTGACAGTTAATATGTTTAGGGTTTTTGTACACCAGATTCAAACTATAAAATAGATAGGTATTGAAGCAAAAGTGAAAAATGACCTTCTAAAACTAGTAACTATTTAGGTAGTTGATATTTTGCGAACTAAAACGACTCACCAGTAAGTTTTAAGACATTTTTAAAGAACGCATTTCTGCAGTACAGTGTCTTAACAGCTGTTAGTGTTAAATTCACAAAGCAGAGTTAGTTAAGGCGTGTTGTTTTTGATTGTTGCACTAAACTATTGTACCTACTACAGGCTCGTGTTTGGTGGTAACTGGTAAACGAGGAGTTATGACCCGGCCGGGGCGTGTTAATGAAAGTTTACATAATACACGTTATGTATAGGTATAACGTTAAGTACGGTTCGCTTCCCTTATATACGTAATAGTTAGATTTCCCTTATAATAGTTGGATATTTATAGTTTAAGTCATATAGTTATTCAAATCAAATCAAATACTCTTTATTGTTACCAGAACAAAAATAAAATATACACCTACTTACGGCCGCTCTCAGAGTCGTTTTAATGATTACTTAATTTCAAGTAAACAAGATTTGGAAAACAAAACTGCCGCACTCAGAGACGTTCATTAAATTTAGGTTAATTGGCGTTTAACTAATTAACGGCCGCACTCAGAGTCGACTTTAATGATTACTTAGTTAAGTATAGGTTTTTAAAACAAAACTGCCGCAATCACACAAGTTTAATCAATTAATGTTAGTTGGCATTTAACTAATTAAGTTACATCTCGTTAAATGCCAATTAACATTAATTTATTAAACTTGTCTGATTGCGGCAGTTTTGTTTTAAAAATCTATACTTAACTAAGTAATCATTAAAGTCGACTCTGAGTGCGGCGGTAAGTTAAATATAGTTAAATGCCAACTAACATTAATTTAGTGACCGTCTCTAAGTTCGGCAGTTTTGTTTTTAAAATATTAAATTTTACTGGGATGAATAGTGGATGAATGGGTATGTAATACCTATGTCTGAATCCAAATTTACTATAAGTATGAATATCAATTGAGCCGTTCCGAGGCTTAGCCCCGATAGAAAAACGAAAATAAATACGGAAAAAGCGCCCTACATTTACTAAATTACTTAATGAAATTATAAAGTTTTAATGAGCTCTGCAAATTTTACAATAATATACTTATAGCGTTTATAGGTTGACATAGAAAATAATAGTACCTACCTAGCTCTGCAAGCGGCGGCATTACTCAATGCGACTAATTTGCTAAGTTCGAAGTTCAACCACGCGGAACTACAATTTGGAGAGGAAATTAACGAAATTTTATTAAGCATTGTGAAGTCAGTTAATTTCTTCAAACATTTAGAAATTAGTGAGTTATGTAAGTATCTACATTTTTAATATACCTATTACCTACATAATATCTACTTATAGATTGTATGTACATTGTACAGATACAATAAAAGTGTTTCTACTGAAAATATACGTTGAAACAGTATGCAGTAAATCACAATATTAGTGGAAAGCAGAAATGTAAAACGCAATGTATTTTGGGGTTATAGATCAAGTTCCAAACGCCTGGAGAGGCGCGGCGCGGTTGGCCGCTTTAATGCTGTCGGGAACACCGTATTTCGCTTGATTTATAGTCTGTTGCTAAAAGCTCATTTGTTGCCGTATTTCCCCACGCTCCTATTGAAATTTACGCGGAAAAAAAGATAGCCGAACGACTGGTGGAAATCAGCGCAATATTACGTGGACGTATGTAGGTACTCGTACATTTAGTAGTCCGTATGGAGCGGACGTGGACTGCAAACGAATTCATGAGATCAATATCACACAAACCGACTCGGCTTGACGAAAAAAAAAATACTAGAACTCATATGTAAAAAATGAAGAATTATACTTGAATAGACTGTGAGTAGGTATACTTATGATATTACCTGTTAGAAATTTGTCCGAAGAGGCGTAATGAACTATTTGGCAAAATATGACCGTATTTATCTAACTACATATTTCAAATAACCGCTACCGAAGAGCCGGTCACTTCTTAAGATCAATTATTGTCCATCTCGCTCATTGCGGTGAAAAAAGAAGACAAAGTAATATCTTTAAGAGCATAATTATGCAGTTTGAGCAGTTTCTTTTACGGCTGGCCTAAGAGTCGAATCAAGGGAATGTTATGGAGACTCAATTTAAAAAGAAAATTATTTTAAACCGGAAGACATTTCCAAATAAAAGGCAACAGCGAAGCATAATAATATAAGTTATCACTGGAACGATAAGTTGCAGTAAGTAATGTAGTTAAAAGTAACGATAAATGTAAGTACGATGTTACCTTTAGACACCTATATTTAAAATCCATTCATACACATTTTCTTACTTTCATTGATGGAGGTAAAATTTATTTAGACAATGATAAAAAAAAACCTGTATTTATTATAGATAATTTATTTATTTAATCTTAATAGGTATATATACATATATAATATACCAATTCCTCACACATCTTCAAACATACAGACAGAAGCTTCTTCCACTCATCAGCAAACAAATTACACTCATGGTTGGCCTCCTTATCTTTTGAAAATGTATTGAAATAAAGTTATGATGCATTTTTTCTGAGAACATAATATAAGTAGGTGCCTACTTATTTCGGTGTTTTGATTCTACAATCCACGCCTTTAGTTAAGATCCAGTGATTTGTCTTGAACAATCAATAAGCAGTCTCTTTTGTGAAATGTAGGTAAGTACTACGAGTAAGTGAACATTCGCATAAATTAACATATTGATATACATGCTATGTGTCCTCGTCCCGCAATATGTCAGCGTTATACCTACCTACACCTCTACAAAGAATAATATGGCATTTATTAATTTTATTTAATAGTAATCCATCCGATTTGGTCCTATTACTATTATTACAGTTTTACTTACTTATATACATTTACTTATATTTTTAACTCGACCTTGAATAACTGCACCTAAACATAATAATATCTATATTTATTTAAGTTACAGGCCCGTTAAGGTCGAGTAAAACTCAAAAGAAGAGTATTATTTACTTGTTTTTATACTTTATAATCCTTTGTTTTTACAGCACATAGGCGTGGATCTTACAGGGTCAGAGATTTTTATAAGGTCGCATTAAAGTTTAGAAGTGGGGGCTCTTGACGTCATAAAGTTCCTAATTTAGTCCTCAAGGAGGGGGAAAGTGCGCGGATCTACGGGGGGATCCACTTCCCCCGTAGATCCATGTATGTATGTCAGAGCACTGACAAAACACGAAATCTTGAAAACTAGGTACAATACTTCGATTATGAGGCTTGATAGTTTATTTAGATAGGTATATTAATTATGTAGATTAGTAGGAGATGTCAGCTAAAACAGATTTCACGGAATTCCCGTGGGAACTCCTAAATTAACGCGGCTGAAACTATGTGTTTTACAAGGTGAAAGCATAGAACTTGCCCCATCGTGTTAAAAAAAAGTTGAGAAAGGAGGTACCGTACGAAACTTTTTGATATTTTGCTGAGTGTTTTGCGCCTAGTTTGTTATTTGACCGAGGTGGAAGTAAATGGAGTTTGCGGTCCCCTTAGGTGCTGTAGAGCGAAGTCTCCGACGTTGCGCTGAAACTTTTATGACACTTTCTCAACATGTTTACTTTATATGTAAATTAAAAAAACTGTGTTTGAGTACCTATACGGAATTCCTTGACTTGCATCCTGACGGAATGACTCCAATATACATATTATGTTACAACGCCGATAAGAAGAGAGAAAGAAAACGAAAAAGGTGATCGGACTGCATCAGTAAAGTGGTGATTTGATTTAGATTTATGTGTATTTTGTATATAATTTTGCATATCGATTTTTATTTATTTTTCACTGATGTGCAAAATTGGAACAAAGTTTCTGGCCTTGTAGTTTCCGCGATACAAGCTTTCGAAAATTTGACCATGTGATAACAAAGACAAGAAGAAGAGAACAAGAAGTTTGAGTACAAACATAATGGATCTATGAGTTATATAATGAGATATATCTCGGATATTACAAGTTTTCGAACTTACACTTTTTTCGCCTAGCCGCCATCCGCCAAGTCCGTACCGTGCGTGCGATAAGGAACTTCGTTCCAAAAACTAGTTGTCCCCCGCGGTTTCAACCAGAACTAGAAAACCTCCCGGGAAACCCTATTGTATAATATAGAAAGGTATCTACATAATATAGGTAATGAAGTTTTGTAAATGGTTATCAAAATTGCATCCAAATCGGATGCGCAGTGAAGAAGAACTAAGCGAACAGACAAACGCAGATAGCGACTTTGTTTTTTTGTCATGTTATTTACCTATAAGTTTTGTGTTTGACATGCTCGTAATTACCATGTTTACATGCTATATAACGTTATCAGGTTAGAAGAAATAAAAATGAAAATGAACAAATTACTTAGCAGCTTTTTGGCGATATTAAGAGAATCATTGCGTGACTGCATTCCATTTATTAACTGTGCTTGGGGTCCAACAACATTTCTGTTTGGTGTAGTTATAAGTACAATATACATAGGCCTTGAAGGAGTGGCGTCAACCGCCATTTAGTCCTAAACACATTTATGACTGTTAGTATTAAGTCAGAAGTAAAACTATTTGTGTATACGTAACTATGTAAAAAGAAAGTTGTCCTACCTAAATCTACTATTCAATACATTACAGATAAATAACGACAATATTTACCTTTATAATTTAGTTCCCGTTAAGACACTAGCTACACTGAAAAATTTACAGCTACAAATATAGAAGTTGTTGCAATTTACAATTGAGTAAATTGGCTCTGAGGGAGATTTAACTTGGTTATTATTTAAGGAAGTGTTAAAATACCGGCGTAACTACCTAAATAACCTTAAAACTTTATAGTACGGGCGCCCAAGAGGGGATTTGTGGATTTGCTAAAGCGCGTCAGATGAACATAAGGGGGGTACCTTGCACCATGTTGAGTTCCTCCACCAAATATATAGGCCCTCTACACTGGTGCGTCTGGAATAACCGATCAGATTAGTAAAAAAAAAAATCGATTACTCGAAATACTCGAGCGCATCAGATTAAGATATGGTGGGTTAATTACATGCTGAGATGTGTGTATATGAATAATCTGACGATTTAAACGTGATGTAAGGGAGTTCACAAAATTACAAAAAAAAACGCAATTCTCGAGCGCGGTTGATTTATTTTTTATTTTGAAGTAAATAACTCAAAGATAGTGGGAAAAATATAATCGGCCGATTTTCATAAGCCGAAGAAACAAAAATCGTCTTTAAAGTTTAGGACGAGCAGCTGCAGTGAAACATGTACCTATTCATATCTCTGTCTTTCTTTCCCTTTTACTTTTTCTCTATATCTCACTCTCTCGCACCGTCCTCAAACTACTTTCCGTCGCCATAACGTCATCACAGCATATCACGGCGCTAAACGTGTCGAATTATAACTTTTTTTTGATCGGTTAAAATACATATTAAAATAAGTTAAGGTAAGTATTACATCAAACTATAGGTTAAACTATAACCTTTCACTTTAATGTAATTTTTAACCGACTTCTAAAAAGTAGCTATTAAGGTAGTTGGTGTATTACTGCGCTCCGCACCTCTCTCTCCCTTTTTGTTCATCTCTGACTCTCTCGCACCATTCCCACGCTTCTGTCCATCGCTCATGACGCCATTTTACTTCACAGCTCATCATAAAACAACGAGTTCATGTTATTATTATATGTAAGACGCTCAGCGCTCTGACTTGTTTGTGCTTTAAAATTAGTTTTGTGAATAATATTTTGTGAGCTTTTACATATTTCATAGAAATATGAAGTGTGTTTTTTGTGAACAATAAATAGCTCAAAAAGTTATTAAACTTTCGTCAGAAATAAAAAAAATCTTAAAAATAAATCATAATTTTTGTTTATAGCAGGTCAGATTAATAATATCCCTCAAAATTATTGTCAGATTTTAAGACAGCATAACTTGGACTGCAAGCTGAACCTTCTGTGAAATAATCTGACACGCTCGAGTATTTCAAAATTGAGATATTTTTTTGCATTTTCAAAAATTCGCTACTACCTTGCATCACCTCCAAATCATCAGATTTTTGAAGGGGAGAATTTTATGGTTCACTTAACATCCCCTTTGAATATCTGACGCGCTGGAGTAATTTTTTTTTTCATTTTCTCCCCTTCCGGATGGCCACATCTCACACAAATCGGCAGATGAATATACTTTCGATATCAGAGACACATTGGAGTATTTAAACTACAATATCTGACGAGCTCGAGTATTTCCATGTAACTGGTTTTTTTTTACATTTTTGAAAGCCTGTAGAAGCTAAACCTACCAGTGAATGAAAAAACATTATAATATAACCATATTTTGTTTCTACCTCCTTATCTTCAAAATCCAATAGGTCCCAACGACGCTCGAGCAAATCCCCATTTAACATTAGTATCTCCCGTACTATTAAGCTTCACCTATAGAACACAAATTTTTATTTTGCGAATAAGCCGTTATATTATGTTCAATTATGTGCAAGTACTCATTACCATTATGTTATCCATTACCATAATATAAGAATACAGGTATAGATACCTAAATGTTAAATTGTTCTTATTAATTTAAATCTTTATTAGTAATCAGTAGAATATAAAAAAAACAAAAGAAGTTAGGTATACAGGAATATTAATGGATTCGTTAGTAATTAGACGAGTAGATATGTCTTTGAGTAGGTATAAGAAGATAAATACACATTTTAATGTATAAATTTTTCTTGATTATATGCAGCCAAAAGTCAAAACATTAATCGCCCGACATGACTTGTACTTCTGAATAGAGCAATTAAGATTTATTTGCAAGCTATTATTAGCTCAAACGATGAATGAGCACTGAACCTTGTGAGTTGTTGCTGACATCATCAGCAAATAATGGAAATGTAGACAATTTAACTACCTACACAGCAGATGTCGTATTAAAACGATCATTAGCCTTCAAAAATTATAACTGTTTAATTGGGATTGGTGAAACCGTCAGTCATGATTAAACCGTTGTAACTATAATTATAAGATATCAAGTTTATTTTTAGCTTGTAGGACGTATTATATTATCTATTATTGTCATTTTCTCAACTAGGCGTTAATTTCGCAGTTACCGCAAAAATTCCGAGATGAAAAGAACCCCATGTCCTTTTCTGTACCTTCGACAACGTGTATGCGAAAATTCATGATGATCGGTTGAGCCGTTAGGGCGTAAAAGCGTGACAAACAAAATGTATGGAGAGAACAATTTCCCGAAATAAAAGTTGGGTTAGTCACTCAATCCAGTTTACGACGATCTACCTATTTAGGTACATACCTAGTGTGTACGGAACACTTGGTGCGTGAGTCCGACTTGCACTTGACCTTTTTTTAATGGGCATTGCTCATAAAGATTTTTTAAGCTGTGACCTACTGTAGTAACATTAAATAAGCTTTTGGTATATTTTTTGCGGCTACTATAGGCTAGCTGGCTACATTCCCAAAAGGTCACAGGTTCAATGACACCAAAAAGGTTAAACTAGCGGGATTGATGGAAACATTTCGGCGACGCTACGTCTAGCCTCTTTCAGACTGTCGACGTTGATCTAAGCCGCGCTTACATAAATATGCAAAACTAGGTACATCTGAACTACGGTAATACCTAGGTCCTTATTTACTACATGGCGAATATGACGATAACACGCCGCATTAAGATAACGTGCCTCAAAAAGTTTCACTTCTAAAAATACATTTATCTACAACGTGTCATATTCATTTCTTATATTTTGGATCGTGGGATAGTTTCTGGGACGCGCGTCCTAGAGAAATCATAAATTATGGGATTCCCTTTGGTAATCAGATATGTAATTTAAAAAATATAGCCAATAATAACCTTTTTCCTTTTTTGATTTTTTGCTTTTTTATATTTACATTTTCACTAGCGTGATGTGGTTTAACATCTATTAAGTAAGTATTACTATTTGAATTTACAAATGAAAATGTTTGAAAACCAGCACTTACATTCAAAATAAATTTAGAAAAGTCTTGAAATGCATATAATTAGCTTCATAATCTTCATTCTGACTGTTATGTAAAACAGGCCCTTTACGCTTAGATTTAAAGGCAGCCAACTTACTCTTGAAGTAATCATGTATGCATCCTTTTTCGGTGAAAACTTTTCAGTTATTTTGGAATTTCCTCGGGCATTTTCTTCAGATTCTTTTTTTTATCAAAATTAAACGATTTTTTTACCAAATATTGTATATAGGTACATTTACAATTAACAGATAAGTACATTTAACATCAAGTGATAGTGTGCTGAAGACGATAATGACGATGTGGTCAAACGCCTAGCCTGTTAACCATTTACAAAATCTTTACCTACCTATATGTACATTGTACATATATTGTTTCCGAATGTTTTCACAGCGGCGACTTCAAGCGCCTCTCTCATCGTCGAGAGTCCCTTTCGGGGCACGTCAAGGCGCAGAAGTGCTCTTAAGCTTCCATAAACTTTTGGCTTTAGGAATTATACAATCATACGTATTATACAATACATATAACAATTGCGACCTTTACTACTACTTTACTAATATTACATACAATTCAGATGAGAACATACCAAAATATCATAATTAAGTTATTTTCATCCAACAAAGAACCATCAATATCGATTATTTAAATTATAGTTAATATAAAATCTTTCATAATTATGTATCGAGAAAAAAACAGCATTATTGAACGAAAAATCATGTTGATATTACATAATAAGAAGTACGTAAACGTAAGAAATGTAGATACTCTGGTAGTTTCTAGTAGATAGTCGACACAGTGATTCTGCCAATCGCTAAAAATAGTTATATTTTTAAAATAATATGTAATTGAAAAACAAGTTTTTAAAGTATAGTTCAATAGGTATGTCACATGGGGTATATATTATATATTATACTAGTTTTAAATAATATTTTACAGCATTTCAACAAAAGAATAAATGAATAATATCTGTGTTAATATATGTAGGTACGGGAATGAATTAATTTCTCGGTACGTGAAATCCAACTCATTAGCATGTGAATTTTAAATCAGCCGACCCCAATTTCCTCACATACAGGAAAATGTAAACCAATTACCCACTCGGTTACCCTTAACGTTGAGTAGCGTAAAAGGAAATTAGGTAGGAAAATAATTTTAGTAAACTACCAAATCTTTAGGCGTACTCTACAATTTGTTTTACAACTTTTAAATAAAGTAACATTTTGTGCTATTCACATGTTAGTTGAACCAGAATACTAAATACTACTGTGGTATTTATATAGGATTAGAATTAGATTAGATACACATTGCATTTATGAACCACAAGATATGACTCTGCTGCAAAGTTAAGTAATAACTATAAAGTTAGGTTTTGTTTTTTATGCATTTATTTTACAATCCTGCTTGAACTCGTGATAGAGATACAATCCAAATATTAAATTAAGTACCTACTTATCTACCTACTCAAAATTAGTTCGACATGTCATTTTTTTCATCTAACTTGTTCAATTTCTTTACTTCCGGTTACTTATTAATGTTGAAAGCGGATTGGACGGAAACGACCTTTTGACCTTTTGAATAATGACTAAATTTCAGCTAAATGCAACTCCCACAGGTCACACAAACAAGAAATGTCAATACCTACGCTCTGAACATAGGTTGTAATTGTTGAAATTTGAAATTCATCTATACCTTGGTACATAGGGCGCACTGTAAGTTTCCGGAACTGGCCACTTACATAAACAATATTTAAAAATGTATTGCAACATTTGAAAATAGAACTCTTTGGCTGTAGAATGCAGTTTGTTTCATCTGACTGTCTTTTGTTTTTACCTTGTGGCGCCATTTAAAAAATTGTGTGTCTGCATCAACATGGATTTAACTCGGGAAAATTTTCGTAGTATGATTTTCTACGATTTTAAGTGTAATTTGACAGCTCAACAGAGCATCGCTCGGCTTGAAACAGCTTTTGGCAATGAAGCACCATGCAAGACAACTGTTTATAGCTGGTTTGCAGAATTCAAGCGTGGTCGTATCAATCTCAGTGACGAATCTCGCGATGGTCGGCCGTCCACCGCTGTGACCAACAAAAACATCGATGCTGTGCGCCGTATGATTGAAACAGACAGGCATGTGACCTACCATGAAATTCGCGCATCCTTAGAAATAGGCATGAGTCAAATACAATTAATCCTACACAAACATTTGGGTGTGAAAAAGCTGTGCTCGCGGTGGATCCCACACAACTTGACCGAGGCTCAAAAAACGGACCGCGTCACTTGGTGCAGTGCCATGCTTACCAGATTCAACGAAGGTGCGTCAAATTTGGTGTGGGACATAGTAACAGGTGACGAAACATGGATTTATTGCTACGATCCCAAAACAAAGCAGCAATCGAGCGTATGGGTCTTTCAAGATGAGCCGAAACCAACCAAAGTGGCGCGCGTGAAAAGTGCATCTAAGCGGATGATTGCTTCTTTTTTTAATAAAACTGGACACGTGGCTACTGTTGCTTTAGAGAATCGTCGTACAGTGAATAGTGACTGGTACACGACCATTTGTTTGCCGGAAGTTATTGACGAACTCCGTAAAAATAACCGTAAACGCCGTATCATCCTGCACCACGACAATGCTAGTTCTCACACGGCCAGACAGACAAACGACTTTTTGAAGGCGAAAAATGTAGAACTCATGAGTCATCCTGCATACAGTCCCGACCTGGCACCTTGTGACTTTTTTCTGTTCCCAAAAATTAAGAACCAATTACGCGGTCAACGATTTTCATCACCAGAAGAGGCTGTCGAGGAGTATGAAAAACACGTTTCAGAGGTCACCACAGAGGAGTGGCACAAAAGTTTTCAAAACTGGTTTCATCGAATGAAAAAGTGCATAGACGCCAAGGGAGATTATTTTGAAAAACAATAAATAAATTTTGTACCTTTAATAGTATTTTTTCATATTCATTCCGGAAACTTATAGTGCGCCCCACGTATATACCTATCCTTGGTGTATATCTATACAGGGACTCGTGAATAATAAAATTAAAGCATAAATCAATCCCGTTTACTGGTTGGATAAAAAACACATGCAACATTCAAAACATAAGTGTTTGACATAGGTCGTTATGGATTTTTCATATACTTAGTATCGGTATTATTTTTGAAGAGAAACTTTTGTGGACGTGGATGGGTAATTTTCACGTTAAGAGTTGCGCGTTATGCTCTGAATAGGTACGTAAATGTTTGAGTGTGAATTTCATGTAGGTATGTATCTATTGTTTATCGCTTCTTGTGAGTGTACATGTAGTCAGCATAAATATTTTGTATTAGGTATATAGCTAGCTTCCCACGGTCCGCGATTCTACGGATCACGCACAGCCGATGATCGCGGACGGCAACGCATGCGGACAGGGCTCTGTGTAGATCTAAATAAATAAATAAATTAAATTAATGAAATAAAGAAATCACGTCGCTGGTGGATATAAGCATACAACAAAAGTCGTTTAAGATGAGTGTACTAATATGTCTAGTTTCTGTTTTTTATGAAAAGTTATTTTTTAAATTTTTTTCTTCCAACATTGATGAGCATTCTGTACCTATATTCTTTTATAAGAATAGCGTTTCAAAGAAAACGTACACACTCGTACGAGACATGTGACAAACCCCAGCACGAAGAATTTAAACGAAATAACTAATTTACCTGACCTTACTATTCACGAGGCTTGGTTGTAAAATTATTTGGTATAGACTTGATATTGAGGGATTCCTCGGTTTTGACACCAAGAGAGATCTTTATTCAATGGTGTAACTCTTTTTGACGTCTATAAAAACTAGAAAAAAAGAGCCTTTTTGTCGAAAAATAACGGGGTTGTATCCATAGGTACACTGCTTCTGTATGAATATTTTATCCGTTTTATTAACTCCATCTTTTATATGATGACACGTTACCTTTTGATATTTTGAAAGGCACCCTTCTATCATAACTTTTCCTCGTTTACGCCATCGCCATTGCAATAAATCTTATCTCAAAGCTCTCCATGTCAATATTTATATCGGTATCAATAACCTTACGAGTGTCGTTGCATGCGAACTTTGGATATAATGTACAAACAAAAAACGATACCATTACGTGGACAAACATTTTACTCTTTAATAAAAATACATATTTTGAAATGTATTAGGTAGGAACGTATAATAATGTTGTTGTGTGGTGGTCGATCGATTTGTGCTAAGTGTAGCCGACACGATGAGGTCACAGCCCAGCCGTTGCGTCCCGGTCGATTTTGTGGCGCTTACTGGTTAAAAATTTGTAGGTACTTATATATATCTACCTAAGTTTTTTTCCAACGAATCATATGATACCATTGGTAGAGATAGAGACTGTAAGTTTGTGACAGTATCATAATTTTGATATCCATACTAAATCATTTGTTTAGATAACATAATCAAAAAAACACTTCATGATCATTGCTAGGTACGGTTTAAATACCAAGTTACAATAAGGAAAATAAGAGGTTTGTAAACTATTTGTCATAACCGACATATTAAATCAAACTATAAACTATGTTAACTAGTTCTAGAATCTAGATTATCCCTATACAACTTAAAAAACGAAGTCGCTTCCCGCTGTCTGTCTGTCCCTATGTATATGCTTAGATCTTTAAAACTACCTATACGCAAACGGATTTTCATGCGGTTTTCAGCAATAGATTCATGAGGAAGGTTATCTATATTTTATCTTGGAATTTCCGCAGGAACTACAAAATTACCGCGTGTGAAACCGCCGGGGACAGCTAGTTATATTTTATTAGAGTTAGCAGCGAAAGTTAGTTTAATTTATAAATAAGTTATAGTAATAAGTTCAATTAACTGGCCCTACATTTATTGGTAACTATTCCTCACGGTCTCACCCTAATATTTTGGAGTTCAGCAGTTTTTGGATAAAAGTAATCTATGTTCTTTTCTGCACCTCTGATGACATGTACATGTTAAATATCACGATGGTCGGTTGGATAGTTAAGGCGTGACAAGGCTTGAAAAAACCAACACACAGAGTTCCATTCCATTGGTAATAAAAATCTCGTGATTTGAATTGTTAACTCGAAATAATTGAACACTATTGGTATTTTCTCTTTCCAAATTATTTTCTTGTTTATTGTTTACATAGGGTACCAAATATAAGTAGCACTTTTTGTTAAAACCTCCGTGGTTTCTTGTGCTATTTTGTGTCAACCTTAAATTTTTTATTGTAAATTCGGTAAATAAACAAATAAACATCGTACCTATTTATAATAGCGAGGACTATAGCTGTTCAACACGGTTTTATCCGCGTATGGTATAATTCTCCATGTGTTGTGTCAATAGGCTAGTTTCCTGGGTAAAAAAATCGAAATTCTATTTAGTCCGTCAGTTAGATAATAAAAAAATAAAAGACACGTATTTTTTGCTTTTTTAAAATAATGGAAATATGCATAGATAAAGCGCATTAAAGTTTAGGGTGGGGGACTCGTGATGTCATAGCTCGCTATAACGTGCGAACAAACTGTAGCGAGGCGTGACGTCATGTGAAATTTCGACTTGATATATCTCCGTTATTTTTTGGTTACATAAAAAATAAAAAAATACGTGTCCAATATTTTTTAATAATCTACAAAACGGACTAAAAAAAAAAATTTTTGAAACTAGCCTATTAAAGTTTTTCAATTCCAATTTAATTTCGGAGTCCCTGGGGGAATCCAGGGATATAAAGTACCTATATTATTTTAAATAAGCCTTAAAAATGTGTATTCATAATAATATGAGTAGCTAAGGTTCGAAAGCATAACAAACAGAAGAAAAAAAACTCATATTCACACTTATACTATAATATTGAGATTAGTATGGATAACTGTTGAAAACTACTGTCACTAAAGTCGAAGTGATTATAATTCTAGGTATATTATAATACAGCGATAAAAAATAATTATTTTTTCAAGGTTAAGGTCGTACATTATTTAGACAAGGATCTATGTAAATAAAGGTTCGCCTTATTTGCTTTACATTATTTGCTTCATATTAATGAATGATGGCTTCTGCTTGTAGCTGAATGTTTCGATATTATAATATATTCCCTATGTCATAGGAATAGTTAAGGTATATACCTACTTAAAAAAGAGTTCTATAGAATGTTCATCAAGCTAGGGTCGTGAAATTTGGGCAAGTATATATTTACGAAAAGATTTTTCACAAATTTTACCTATGAAGTGGTGAAAAAGGGAGTGAAAGTTTTGCACCGTCAGTTTTGAATTTACTGTTGATTTCCATGACAGTAAATCTGTCTCTTTCAGTCTCATCTTTCAGTCTTTTCAAATAAAGAAATATCTATACGTAGAGTTTTTGGTAGTTCAATCTTTAAAGATGGTAAAGAATGAGAGAGAAAGAAGGGTCATATTAATATAAACGGCAACTGCACATACTTTTGTATTAAACTGGGATAATTGAATAGGGAGGCCCGAGGCAGTGCTGTGTAGAAAGAACCGTATGAGCAGAAAGTAATCATTCGTTAGCACGTCAACAACGATAACCGTGACCTATTAAAAACAATTGCTTGGGTTTCGGCGCGAGCGTGTGAAATAATCAACTAACCTCGCTAATGAAAAAAAAAATAAAAATAAATAAATAAATAAATGGAAGGTTCAGTATAACGAGGAACCGCGTATGGTGGCACTCGCGTTAACTCCGAATTCCCAGAGGCGTCTCTAGCCCTTGTGGCGCCCGTGTGCAGCCAGTAATCTGGCGCCCTCGAGCGGGGTCAAAATGGAATACTAACAGTTATACAGGGTGTTAGGTAAAATAGAGCAAATCTCTTAAGGGGTGATACTACTCATGAAA
Source organism: Zygaena filipendulae (assembly GCA_907165275.2). Taxonomy (NCBI): domain Eukaryota; kingdom Metazoa; phylum Arthropoda; class Insecta; order Lepidoptera; family Zygaenidae; genus Zygaena; species Zygaena filipendulae. The sequence goes on from OU015657.1 coordinate 7,123,054, forward strand.
CTAAACAACTTTCCCCAGGGAACGTATATCGAATTCTCAAAAAAAAAATTGTACTTTGTATGGGAGCGGTCAGCTGATTGGCCAAATATCCATACAAAGTCCAAATTGTTTTTTTTTTGAGAATTCGATATGGGTTCCTTGGGGAAAGTTGTTCAGTTTCATGAGTAGAAACACCCCTCAAGAGATTTGCTCTATTTTACCTAACGGCTAACACCGCCGCACGTCCCTGGGAAATTTAATTTGAACTTTATAGCATTCTAATACAGCCGAGTTAGCAATGATTGTCGGCCGCGGCGTGTTGTCAAACGAATCAAAACAAACAGGTGCCGATGCCGGCACCCGCCTTTGGTAGCGATGCGACATTACGCCAATTTAATCTTTTATTATCTGTTTTAAGGCTGCTTTCATGTTGAAACAAAAGTAATTGTGTAAATTTAAATAGAGTAGGTAGGAAAAGGAGTAGTTTTGCTTTGCTACCGCGCGCCCGGCGTCGGCCACGGCGGGCGCAGGGTCTTTGAGAGCGACGCATCTTCGGATGTGTCGCAAGGGCGCTCGCGCTCGGCGCGCGGCGCCCCCTTAGACCCGGCGCCCGTGTGCGCCGCACACCCTGCACTATAGGTAAAGACGCCTCTGCGAATTCCTTCGGGAACTTTTTGCATCGGGACAATAAATACCCGATGTTTTATTCCAAGAAATGAATTATTTCTCATACAATGATACGATCGAACGAAGAATAGGTAAATAGTTTATTTGAGAAATTAAAGTTAGATTAAAAACAGTATGTATAGGTATTCGGCTGCTCTACGATAAAACAAAGCAACTGTAATTTCTTTTAAAAATGAGTTTTTTGTATTTTTGCCACTTTTCACGCATACCTAACGGACGTTGCTACATAATATATAACCTATAGCCATCAAAAAGGCTTTAGTCTTAGAGAAATCAAAATGAATGAAATCGTTATGCTATGGAAGATTTGTTTTAACTGAAGCGATTTCCGGTTTTTGGCTCCTCCTGTAAATTTATTCAGCTGCAATTACTTAGTTTTACGCGGGGCAGCCGTATTAGCCGTATTATTGAAAGCTGTTATTATCTGTTTATAATATGACCAAAGACTAGAAACTATAAAAAATTGCGCTTTGTCGCTTTAGCTTTCCTTCACAAATCCCGCTTTGTAAAAGGTGGAATAGCAACAGTTAAGAAATTTCATCTTTAACTTAAAATTATTTTACTTTAACTCTTTCTCCTTAAATTCTAGGTACGAGATTGAAATATCTGTGCAAGTTGCTCTTGGCTGTGCACCTATTCGTGTATCATCACATGTTGGAACTAAACAACAATAATGTGCCAATTTATGGGTTCTTTTTCTAGCGGCTCCATAATGAAATTTCTAATATGGTTCCAAAAAGTGTATATTGGAAATTAGTTTTGATATACCTACAAGCAAAAAATACGGTAAATATTTACTTCTACTTGTGCTTACTTGCCTAAGCAAAAGTCAAGTATGAATGTTTGTGTCAAGAGATGACTTCCAGGGAGAATCTGCGCTGGTGTATGTTGGTAAACTAAATACTTTTTTATTTATTCGTCTACACGTCGTTCGTGCGAGATCCTTGCGCCTGATGAGCCTTCGCAATCCGCATTTACCTTAATTGATTTTAATCTCAGTAAGTAGGAATTTAAAAATAAAACTAGATTATGTTATCGTCTATATTTTAAGGCTGTCTGTAGTTTGGCTACTATAGGTACACAAAGCATCAGATATAATAATAGGTAATACACTCCACAACACACAGATCTACTTGATCCTACACTAAGCTATGAGCTTGTGTCGTGGTTCAACCAAGCAAACGTGGTATATACTACTTATTATTATATAACATAATATTGCTTAATAACTATTGAAAAAACGGCAGTTATTTACAAATATGTAGATAGATATACTGATTTGTTATACATATTATTATACTAACCGTTTTATTAAGACTATAATATACTAAAGCATTTCCTTGTTGAAAGGTGTGCAAATAAATCCGAAACTCGTAAACCACCAATAATTCTACATGTGATTCATCGAATCTTGCTATCAAGGCTTCGTGTGATAAAAACGAGATTCTGATCACTAATTTGGCCTTGGTAAAGTTGTATAAAACTATAGAGAAATATTTTTTGTTCATTGAGATTATTATGTTTAGAAAACAGTTTATTGTCTTTATCCGAAGACAGTTAATATGTGTATCACGCAGAGTTTGAAAGTTTTTGAGACTAGTATCGCTACGTGTACGTGTAGTATCTGTCCTCGTCTATTCGCCCCACATAACCTCAGTGCGTTTCCTTCATCAGGTAACTTCACTTTCTTGTAAATAATCTAGATCTAGACATATAAATAAAATTGAAGTATCTGTTTATAATTTCAAATAAACAGCTTTTCACTAAATGGATGCAAAAGTATACCTACTTACTACGTTACTTATATCAAAAAATCAATTTTTAAAATTGTTCTCTGTCTGTCTGTCTGTTGTTCCGGCTAATCTTTGAACCAGCTGCAGGATCGATTTTAACGAGACTTTCACTGGCAAATAGCTGATGTTAGATATTAGGAGTAATTAGACTACTTTTTATCCCGAAATTCCCGCGGGATCTCTGAAATTAACGCGGGTGAAACCGCGGGGCACAGCTAGTCAATAAATAAACAAAAAATTGTAATAATTACGTTAATCATTTCACCGTAGCTGTTGGCACAGTTCCCGTACTTACTGTAGGTATCTAATCACGATTCACGAGTGTGTTCATACAAACTCATCAAAGTATCCAACTCATGCTACGCCACTTCAGTACCAGTAGGTATATAATTGCATCTACATACCTATTATATTCATACATATATTTTTAATATACATTCCAGTAAGTATCTACAATGATCTCAAATATTTATTTTCTACCATGAAAGCGGCAGACGTCTAATTTGATTGAAAGCTATCATTTTTCAGCGGGAAATAACTACCCAGTCAATTTTTTTTAGATATTCCTGTGAAATAAACCAGGATGGTCTATCCGTTTTATTGAATAGGGCTCTAAAATGCGTCCATAGTTTTCAATACGAAAATTTCACCGTGTAGGTACCTACCATGATTTCATTGGAAAAAGCGAGACTGGGACGAAAAATTTGTGACGAATTGCACAAATATATATACATTTATATTCTATATTATAATTGTTTGATTCGAAATAATTTACAGAAATCGATCAAATTTCAATTTTATTAGGTATTGATCTACTATAAAGAAAATAATTTTGAAAAATTGGTATACGTATGATATTAAATTGATATGTACCTATAGGTAATATTAAACCAAAACAAATGCCAAATTGGCCAACTTAAAAAAAAAGCGTGTTTATATATGGGCATCAGCGATGTCATGAAAAAATGGAACATCAAACTATAATAAACATAATATAATAACCGCCGCACTCAGAGTGGAGTTTAATGATTACTTAGTTAAGTATAGATTTTTAAAACAATACTGCCGCAATCAGACAAGTTTAATAAATTAATGTTAACTGGCATTTAACTAATTAAGTTACGTCTCATTAAATGCCAATAAATATTAATTTACTGAACCTCTCTGATTGCGGCAGTTTTCTTTTAAAAATCTATACTTAACTAAGTAATCATTAAAGTCGACTCTGAGTGCGGCGGTTAGTCTTGTGTTGCCATACTTGTGGGTACCTACTTGTTTACCTATATTATATAAAATAAATATTAATCTGCACAGACCCTTCTCGTATGTGAGACGTTTGAGTTATGAATTGTTATATTCCCCCATCCAGTCAGTAGGCTATCGTGATAAATGATTGATCGCTCCTACCTGGGCCGTTATTCACTATGACCATAACACGCCGCGCTAAGATAAGACGCCGCAAAAACTGTCTTTCCCTCGTAATCAAAGAAGTTTTACTGCAAAAAAAATCCATTTACAACGTTTCTTATGACATAAAGAATAATAATTTCTAATATCTTGGTATCTACGTTTGGAAATGCGTTTTTGGGACGCGCGTTATGGGCAAGGAATGTTGTTTGTCATAGTGAATAAGGGCCCTGATATCGTGACCCTATACTAGACAGCTCTACTCCTGTTGGCAACATCACGGGAAAACCTGTATTGTAAACGAATACGGCTGACTTTCCTACATCTTTCATATTATATTGTACAACTAGCTGTGCCCGCGGTTTCACCCGCGTGAGTTTCGGAATTTCCGCAGTAACTCCAAAGTAGTCTGTCTAATTTACTTCTTAAATCTTCCCTGAACTTCTCCAAATATTTGAATACCTATCTAAATCAGTCGATTCTCGGGTTTTAGCGAGACAAACGAACAGCAATTCATAATTTTATACCTACCTACATAAGATATTGTTTCGTGTATGACAATGGCGAGTTAGTTTTTAATGTTGTACAAAATGTAAAAATTTCGTTGAATTAATATACCTAATACATACCTACCTACTTAGAAATGGCGGTAAATAAAAAGATTTCTGTTGTTGCTATCACTGTTAGGTGCGAACTACCTATATGACTCGAAATATTGTAACATAATAGTATTTACTTAAAAAAAATACCTATTCGCGTCGACTTCAAAACCTCCTCCGTATTTCGTCGGTTAAAAAGTCAATAAATAAGAGTACAAATTTATAGAACCATAAAAATAAATTACTAGCAAATAATTTTTATCTAGCTCTACTAATAAGTTCAATGATTAGCTTATTTACACTAAAAATATTCCAATTTGTTATACCAGCTTGTCGAACATTTTGGACAACCTAGTATATAACTCATGATTTTTTTACAACTTTTATCGGATGGTACTCAATCGTAACCACATTATATCCAAATAATGAAGCATGTAGTTACTCCCAACTTAATCCCAACACAAATCTCTGAGCTTACAAGTCAGCGGTGTAGGTAAAAGTCTTAGGTTTCATTTCTTAAAATATTTTTAGATACTTAATACTTACATTTTATACTTTTTAAATATATATTTTATTATTTTGTGTATACTGTGATAACTTAAAATAATAATTATATATTTTACAAATAAAAAATATATAAAAACAAATTTACAAATAAAAAATTTGACCTAGGTCCTCCACAGCTGGTAGCGTGCCCAAAAGACTGGCGGATTACCCCGCTGGATAGCGAGGCTTACTCGCTGTAGTATATATCCTATCATTTACTATAGGTAGTAGGTATAATTTGTATTAACCATAGTTAATAGGTTTCTTTGGCTATTTTGTATCAACTTTAAATGTTTCGTTGTTTATTTTACAATAAACGACATAGCCATGTAGGTATTATATGGTAAATATAATAAAACAGTAGAATCTGCTATTCTGTACATTGAATATTTTTCCGACAAAAAAGTTTTTAAAATTCTTTTCTGTCTTTCGTCTGTATGTTTGCGATAATCTTCGAATCTACTGAATAGACTGTCATGCGATTTTCACAGGTAGATTAAGCTTAGCCTTGAGCAACATATATGTATAGGCTTCGTTTTATTTAAATCGGATGTCGGTTAAAGAGTTATTATTTAAAAACCTTTCACGTAGGTGAAATCGCGGGGCACACTTAGGGTATTGTAAATGCAATTGTGAGTTTTTTGATGGTTTGTTAGATTTTTACGCTTTAACTACTCAATGTCTACTATTATCATGAAATGCCAGAGCTCTACCACAGATATCTAATCCTCTACACAACGTATATAGTATGCAAAATTTAATGGAGTTTTAGCTGCGTTCATTTTGGAGTTCTCGCGAGAATTCCGGGACAAAAAGTTCCCTATTCTCTGTACCCCGGACAACGTATGTGCAAAATTTCATGATGATCGGTTGAGCCATTAGGGCGTGAAAGCGAAACAAACAGACAATCAAACTCACTTTCGGATTCACCACAATATATAGTTAATAATAATTAAGCCTATAAGGATTAATCCCTATTTCCCTTGGTCACGGCATCATGCGTGAACTGCTGGACCAATTTTGTTAATTCTTTGTTTTGTGTTGTGTTTGTTATTATAAGGAGGTTCTTATGAAAGAAGTTTGGAGTTACTGCGGGAATTCCGAAACTCACGCGGGTGAATCTCCGAAATGGTAAGACCGATTTCGCAGGGACTTTCACTGCCATAAGATGTTATAAGAAGTAAATTAGGCTCTGGAGTTCCTGCGGGAATTCCGAAACTCACGCGCGTGAAACTTGTTTGCTTAATACTTGCTTGTGAAATATATAGTATGAGAATAAATTGCAACGCAATTTTAAAATTGGCATCAATATCATTAGAAATAAACTCTACAATTATCCCACTCCTGAAATTCTATGTTTGACTCGTCATTTTGAAGTTCACATTTTGGTTTTACTTCTATCGTGTGTGAACTGTACAGTGTACACATGTTCAATTTAAGTGACAGGAACATTTTTTTCCCGTGCCAAAATAGTTTCACTTAAAATAGAGGGATCTAGCTAACGATATAAACGACAAATGGACGCAGATAAGCAATAACATGTTAACCCACAAAACGAAGTTATTGATTCAGAACGATTTATTGAGATTTAGAGAACGTTTTTTAATTATGTGTTTACCCCATTACATTGTTTAAATATGTAACTAAATATTGAACATAAAAATTGTTGACACAAAATGGCGCTATAATTTTTGTGGGTTAACACACTATTGCTTATCGATGTCCAAATGACAATAGCTGCCGTCGTTTCCTAAAAGCAAATTTCGTGAAAATCGCAAAACATATCCGTTTTATTTGGATTCATACGGCAGCAATGTACACAACCTTTCATTGGAAAAATATGACTGCAGTGAAATTCTGTATACACCTCTCTACAGATAGGTATTTATGTACAAGTTAAGGTCAGGTTATACCATATTTTCTTTTTGTTAAAAGCATTTATGAGTCATAAAATATAGGCTTATAAGAGCAAGTTAACTCATGACTTTATATATATTCTAGAAACACGTTAGGTACATTTTATTTTACTCAATTGTAAAAAAAAAAACTTGAAAACAAGTAGAAATAGTTAGAATTTTTTTTGCTTTATTGTCAAATCCATATGTCGAATGAAATAAAAAATATAAATCATGTCATAATTTAAATAAATAGATTGTTTTTCTTTAAATTGTCCTTAAATACTTTTGTTTTCACACAATCTGTAGCGTATCGTTTGAAATTTTAACCAACGTCATGCTGCTCATTTTAGGCATTACGTCCATTTAAGTGACTCGAAGGACGTGGGAAGTAAGGCTACCGTTTCATTGATAACTAGATGATCCATAAATCACTATTTATCTTTCCATAGATTTAGAGATGTCAGGTCAAATCCAGATTGGTCTAGCATCGCTCGCTGCGATAGGGTTTATTTTATTAGCTTTGTTGTGAGAAGTAGCCTTGGTGTAGTAGGTATAGACTTACATACGTATTTATAGGTATGCTACATCAACACATGGATAGCATTTGTCATTTGATCGATCGTGGCAGCTGCATTATTTAAACACTTCTGAAATGCTTAATTTAGAAATAGAAAACAAAAATTAGATACTATTGCCTAAAAGCCATTCATATTCCCATAGAGGTGTGGATATAGCTTATTTTTAAGTTCTATGGGTATGAGTGCTTGAAAATACTTCTGAGTGACGCATCGCTACTCGTGTTTCTAAAGTCTAAAGTATCAAAAAAGAGATGCGCAGTATAGAGCGAGTGTGCTACTCCGACGGAATAGGTGGGTCACGAGCATGTTGGCCAACTTGGCAAGCGTCTTGCTTAGTTAATTTTATCGATCACTACTGCCTTGCAATTTCTCAGCCAGCCATATTCCTTGTTTCTTTGGAAATACTTATTGAACACAAAACATCATCAATTTCAAGAAAACCGTTATTAGTCGCCATAAAAATTTCAATCGTAGAAACTCGTTGGTTGTGAATCTTGTAGTTATTTCAAAGTACCAACCAAAGCAATGGCCTGTAGAGCACTATATTAAAGTGATTTAATCTGTCGCCCCGTAAAACATTTTTCATTACTCATACTCGGAAAGTAGGCCTGAAGTTGCCTGAGAAGCGGGTTGAAAGTAACACTTTTCAGCCCTAGGGAGAATCGCTTTCAACTGACAGCTGGATACGGCAGAAACTCAAGTTCTTTTTTTTATGTCATAGGGGGCAAACTGGCCGACCCCAAATAAATGGGATAAGGTCTAGTCAGGAGAGAGGGCCAAACTGGCCAGTAGCACACCTAATGGATGATTTATGTAAAATAAAATTCATTCATTTTTTCTTTAGCTAACTCCTATTTTTATTTTGACTTTCCTTGCATTCGTAATGAAAAGCACAGTGTTATCCTCGGGAGAAAGACTTATTTAGTCCCTCGAACTATTGGCCAAACCCCGTCTCGGGACTAAATAAGTTACTTTCACAACAATGTACTATTTCGTCAAATCATTGACTTGTTTTCAATAGAAATCGAATTTTGAAAATGTACTATTTTTTCTTTTTACCTATGTTACAAAAAGAATTGGTCACATTCAAAGTTAAAAGAGTGTGGCATTGCACAAATTATGGTTCACGTAATATTATTGATGGTTAAACAAACTTACCTAGTGATGTTTGACCATAATTATACGAGACGTTGCATCCGAAGAGATTTATTAGAGATGTTTTACTATGTTTTACTATGTAGTCCATTCTTCAATGTACTAGCATCGCACACAATTATTTAGAGCTATAAAGGAGAATCAAAAATAAAAAGATATTCAATTGACTACTGTGTACCCCTCCTCCCCGCCCCACCCGGCGTAGCGCCTGCGTTGCCGCACGCCGCCGTGCCAGCTCATTTTTTCAGAGCACCTATTTCATGGCATGGGGTAACGTTAATACTTATAGATGTATAAGTTTTTAACGAAACCTATGGGCAGGGAGGGTAATAAATCTCTTCGGATGCAACGTCTCGTATAATTATGGTCAAACATCACTAGGTAAGTTTGTTTAACCATCAATTATACTGCGACGTTGCATCCTCGAGATTTATTAGAGATGTTTTACTATGTAGATGTTTAGCGCTCACCATGAAATAGGTAAAAGATAGGGAAAGAAGAACGATGATAAACCAAGTTAAATCAGCGAACACGAGTAGAGAAAAAATATAATTAGACTTGTACGAATCGGGAAGAAAATGCAAAGCTTTTAAGCAGAGGGCGCTGTGTGTTTGTTACCTGTCAAAACACTTTTAAAACAACTGATTATTGGCTTTTTGAATTTCTAAGCACTAGTTTAGCTTTGTTAAGTCTTTAAATTAGTTTTGTGATGTATATGTATGTTCTAGACGTGGTCTCACAATCAGTTTCTTTAAAATGTTTCCTACATAACCTCAAAAAATCCCTTGATTTATTTATCACTCTTTCCTTAATGTTAAACCACTTGGGAATTGGTGTACACCTATTTCCTCACAATCAAAAGCTACAACAGCGTCCCATAATTTAATTAACTAGTGAAAACAACAGAAATACACTCAGTTTCTATGTAGATTGACAGATCTTGTGTAACAAACATTTGGCGCCCTCTAGGTTGGAACTAATTGCCAGTTTTCTACCCCATAATTTTACAAAATATTTATATATTTTGTTTATCTTGTATTTATATAAATGTTTATTAATCAGAGTCATTATTGTAAGCTGCTTCTGCAAAGAGTCTATCCTCATTTATGGGATACAGTGGGATAAAGTTAAGGCATTGTGAGTTAAAGCATTGTGAATAGGTCGTTTCGTGGTCAATAATTTTCTGTATTTAGTAAGTTTTTTTTTTTTTTTTTCATTAGAGGTATTGACTTTCAGTTGGTTAAGCAGATCAAGGACAGCGTCTCTGCACGTTGTGCAGTCGACAACGCAAGTAGAGCTATTCGTTTCTTGGTTAGTTTTTCGAGCGGAAGGCTCTCTTTTGGGTACTAATTTGTTATATTGAAAAATTTAAAGATATAGGTATATCAGCGATAAAGCAATCAATATTATTTCAGGAAGAGGCGTAACCAAGGTTTACTTGGCCGGTTTAGAACTATCATTGTGCCTGATGCTCTATCGGTAGCTTATTTTTTTTTTTTTTTAATTTTCTTAAGCATTTGAAGAGAGAGAAGAGAGGGGAAAAAAAAAAAATCGTAACGGAAGTACTAGATACTCCAATCTACCATGAGTGCGTTAAAACGTCTGTAGATATGCCGAGATAAATAAAGTGGGCTTTTCTTTGGCTTTGGAAGCAAAGCAAAATTAATATCGATGATCAATTTAAAGACTGAATGAGTCAAACTCCACTCGGTATCCGACAAAGGTTTTTTAACACCTTTAAAAAATTTTGAACGGAAAAAAGTACATTTACTGTAAATAAATAAAATATCAGTCAATATACTATGTCAAGGCTTCGCGGTTGTTTCCTAAATTTATGTACGACGCGACGTGAAGATCAAAAGAAGTCTTCCCTCGCGTCTCCTGATCTGTCGGAAACTTTGCAAAGCACATTAGACCATAAACCGATGTTCACCGATGCACGATAGGTACACCCCAACCTGTTGGAGAGGCAGCGGAGAATATTTCCAAAGTGTTAACGGTTCTTACGAGTTTTGTTTTTTGAATGCCTAATATTTTATTATTAATCCACCATGAAAAAACTGATTCAAGGGAAGTACCTGCCTGGCATGATTTTAAAACTGTTTAAAACTCTCTCCAACAGCTTGGATTGTTTGTCTAATGGCAGTATTTTTCTGTTTGAAAACCAATAAATATGCTTCTTTTAGGTCTATGGTCGCCATAAGCGGTTTTTAAAACACAAGTATCGTAATAGTCCGTAGGTCTTCCATTTTGAACTGATTTGACTTGATAAACTCGTTAACTCTCGTTAACTCGTTTGAAATTCTTACCAATATTAAAAAAGCGAGTGTGTGTTTGCAACTCTTTCACGCAAATACCACTGAATGGATTATAATGAAATTCACATTAACATAGCTTATTGGTGTGTATTTATAATGGTAGGTATAATGAAACGACCGACTCACTCCGTAGCTAGTTTATTACTAATTGATGTGCGGGTGCACACTGCACACTTACATTAGGAACCATACAGATCATCCCTTCAACCTTAATTTGGAAACCTGTAACAATGAATATATTGGCTATACTTATGTTTCCTATTTAAAATAACTTAAAAGTATTTTTTATAATCAACAGGTTTTCTAAGCCTTTTTGGGCGCTCGATTGGCCTACTGGCTGTAGTACTTTCTCCCCATCTAGGACTAGCCGATTCGGCCGATCGTGCTCCCTCTTCCTTCTCCTCGCACGCCCCCGCCCCCGCGCTAGCATCCACCTCCCTCCGTTCCAATATGCTTGCGACCCCGGTTTGGATTGCCTCGTTATTCCCGTCACTATCTGTTACGACCGGCACCTCTCTCCCCTCCCCCACGACAGTCGAGGGGGACCTAGAAGGGGCAGAAGATGCCTCTAGCGACGTCGCTGGGGGTTGCCCAGACTCTTCCGAAGTTTCCGGAGGAGTTGGCGAACGAGGGGGCGTTGACGCTCTCGGCGCAGGCAGAGGCGAATCGCTGGTGCCGGACGCCACTCTGTCCTCATCATTATCAATATCACCAGAGATTCTGAACCTAGTAAACTTCCTCAGCTGATTTAAGTGTCTGTTACAAGTAGTATCATAGTTTTTAAAATAAATTTCAAACATTCTAGCGCCTATTAACTTCTTTACAATTCCTACACTCCATATACTTTTCCTTGCAACAAACCATCTAGCCCATACAGTTTCACCTACTTGAAAACGCCTGTTACGTTTTAATAGTGATTGCTGCACATTGTGCCTATCTACCTTATTATGTGGTAGAATTAAATCTAATCTACATCTAAGATTACGACCTAACATCAACATAGCCGGCGTAGCACCTGTAGCACAATGTACTGTGTTCCTAAAATTAAACAGAAAACTTTGTAATTTTTCCACAACGTCTCTTTGACAGTTACCTTCTGAGAACAAACATTTTATCATTTTTTTACAAGTTTTTACAGAGTTTTCTGCCTGCCCATTACTAGCCGGATGATAAATGGGTGATGTTAGGTGATCGATGCCATTAGCTCGGCAAAAGGTATGAAACTCTGTTGAACTAATTTTTACATCGTTATCCGATACAATCGCGGTAGGTACCCCGAACCTAGCGAATAATTCTTTTAGTTTTCCTATAAGTGCATTCGTAGAAGTGCCACGGTCCATAGGAATACATTCCAGCCATTTGGAAAACGCATCTACGACAATCAGGTACGTCGCCTGCCCTATGGTCATATAATCTATATGGACGCGGTGCCAGGGGCCGGGCGGGCGTGGCCAGGGTACGGGTGGCGCGCCAGGGGGCGCGCTGCGCACGGCTGCGCACGCGCCGCACGCCCCCACCCACTGCTCGATGTCGTTGTCGATGCCCGGCCACCACATTCTACTACGGGCGGCGCTTTTAGTTTTTACGATCCCGAAGTGTGTCGAATGTAACTCTTTTAGCATCTTTTCTCTGTACACAGACGGAATCACTATTCTATGGCCACGGAACAAACAACCCTCGATCACTTCTAAGTCCGCTTTGCATCGGAAATATGGCATTATCGATTTGCAATTTATTTTTCTAGGCCAGCCGTTATTCATATATTTGATCACCGTTCTCAGCACAATATCAGCGGCGATCGCATTTTTAATATCACTGAATAAAACCGGTTCGACGCATGATTCCAAGAAAAGAAAATACCTACTACTCCCTTCTTGTTTATCGTCACCGATCGTACCCGGTAGCGGAGAGCGAGAGAAATAGTCTGCTATCTCATTATTTTTACCATCTATGTATTTTACCGTATAGTTATATGCAGATAAAATTATTGCATATCTTTGGAGACGTAACGCCGCCGTCACAGACACACCCTTCCCTTGACCGAAAATAGAAAGCAGGGGCCGGTGATCAGTTTTTAAAATAAAAGGTTCCTGACGCCCGTACAAATATTGGTGGAAATGTTTGACTCCGAATATAATGGCCGTTGCCTCTTTTTGAATTTGGCTATAATTTTTCTCGCTCACCGACAGTGACCGTGAAGCAAATGCTATCGGCCTCTCCCGTCCGTCCGGGTCGCGATGCGCCAGCACGGCGCCGAGCCCGCTCGGGCCTGCGTCTACCGTTAGCACGAGCGGCGCGTCCGGATCGAAATGCGCCAGCACCCGCTCGCTGGCTAGCGAGCGCTTTACGCCGTCGAACGCCGTTCGCTGACGATCCCCCCACTGCCACTCTGCGCCCGCGCGCAATAGTTCGTGTAGGGGACTAAGTAGTGCTGATGCACTCGGAATGAAATTTCTATAATAGTTCACTACACCTAGGAAACGTTTTACCCCTATTACGTCGGTTGGCGCCGGCGCCTTGAGAATCGCTTCAACCTTGGTCGGGCAGGTTCTTAACCCGTTCTTATCTATAACGTAGCCTAGATAGGTTACACTCCTTTCGAAAAAAACACATTTGTCTTTTTGTAAGCGCAACCCTGCGTCTTGTAGTCTGCTTAGGACCTCTTTTAACCTTAACAAGTGTAAATCCTTTGTAGGCCCTGTAATACAAATATCATCAAGCCATACGCTCACCCCCTCTAGATTCGACAGCAAGGTTTCCATTGCTTTTTGAAAAATAGCAGGTGCACACGCTAATCCGTAAACTAAACGAGTATATGAGAACAACCCCTTGTGTGTATTTATTGTAGTCAGCTTTTGGGAAGCTTCTGAAAGTTTAAATTGGTTATAAGCATTACTCAAATCTAATTTAGAATAATGTTCCCCTCCTCCAATCTTTGAAAACACTTCTTCTATTCGTGGCAAAGGGTACTTATCAATTTCTAACTCTTTATTCAATGTACATGAGAAATCACCCGCAATTTTTAACTTCCCATTTTCTTTTAAAACTGGGACAATGGGCGTGGCATAATCCGAATAACTCACCGGTTTTAATATACCTAAACCGACTAGCCTGTCTAGTTCTTCGCTAACCTTATCCTTTAACGCAAAGGGCACAGTCCGAGGTTTAAAAAACCTGGGTGTTGCGTTTTCTTTTAATTGTAAGTGTACTTCAAATTTATTAAAACATCCTAATTCATCTTTCCAAACGTCTGGGTAAAGTTTCAATAGCCGCTGCACTTCTACAATGTTCTTATTTACTGAAGTTGTTAATGTTGCGGAAGAAATGTGGTTGTTCGTGATCGAAAAATACACTCTAAACTTAGTCATGAAATCACGGCCTAAGAGCGGTGGGCCCCCGTTTTCTAAAACATATATTTTAATATTTTCACAAAAATTAGAGTAAGTGACCTTAGCCACAAAATAACCTGAAGGTGTGATTTTATGACCATTGTAAAGACACATTCTTAAATTACTTTTACATAATTTTTGATCTGAAAAATTTTGCAAGTACAACTTTTTTGAAATGACTGTATTTCCTGACCCAGTATCCAACTCCATACACATAACAACATTATTTACCCTCACAATTATTTTAATAGGGTTATAGTCAACATACCTCAGATTAAATAGTTTACACTCACTACAATCGCTTTCTTGGGATATCTCAGCCTCCTCTGTGACAATATTGTGTAACTTAGACTTTTTAGCCGCACATAGCTTTTTCAGATGACCCTTTTGCCCACAATTAGAACACTTATAGCTCTTAAATCTACACTTATCGGCACTGTGACTTTTTAAACCACACACTGCACAACGCACTCGTTCGCCTGCGCCGGAGCTGCGGTCGGCGGTGCCCGCCTCGCTGGCTCCAGGCCCGCGCTGCGCGGCCGCGCCAGCCCGCACGTAGTACACCGGCTCCTCCTTCACGACGAGCGCACCGACGTCGGCGCCTGCACCCTCGACGCGCGCCTGCCGTGCACATTAAGCTTTTTGGGCGACTTCAATCGCCTGCGTGAGCGTCAGGGTCTTGGAATCGCACTCGAACAGTTTATCGCGTTCGTGTCCTATTCTAAATCCTATAACGAAACGGTCGCGTAAAACTGTATCCAATTCGGTGCCGAACTCGCAGTACACGGCTAGCCCTCGCAGTCGCGCCGCCCATTCCTCGATGCTTTCGCCGTCGGATCTGACCGCTTCGTAGAACTTCGCCCTATCGGCGAATGTCGACCTTTTCGGCGTGAAATGTTTGTTGAGTACGTTCACTAGCTCACTATAGATAACATCTTCGAGCTTCTGCGGGTGTACGAGGTTCCGCAGCAGCCGGTAAGTTTCATCCGATAGATGTGTCAACAATACTGCACTTTGGTTAATTCCCGAGATGTTATTTAACTTATTAAACTGCGTTAATTTTCCGTAAAAAACTTCCCATTCGTGGATTTTATGGTCGAACACGCTTAAATTTCCGAGAAAATTAGACATTTTTACTATTTTTTTTTTTGGTAGGTAGGTAGATCGCAGCCTCGTCGCCAGTTGGTGTGTATTTATAATGGTAGGTATAATGAAACGACCGACTCACTCCGTAGCTAGTTTATTACTAATTGATGTGCGGGTGCACACTGCACACTTACATTAGGAACCATACAGATCACTTATACATCAGAATAACACACAGGGCACCCTTTATTCCGGAATTCCCGCGAGGTCTGTGAAGCCAACGCGGGTGAAACCGCAGGGAACAGCTAGTCTATACTAATATTATAAAGAGGAAAGATTTGATTTTTGGTTTGTTTGTTACGATTTAACTCAAAAACTACTGGACCGATTTCAAAAATTCTTTCACCATTAGAAAGCTACATTATTCTTGAGTAACATAGGCTATATTTTAATCCGGAATTGCCGCGGGAACTCCAAAACCATCACGGTTGAAACCGCGCGGGACAGCTAGTTAAGAATAAAGTGAACTTTTGAGTGTTGAAAAATTGTCAAAACTGCACTGCAATGACTGTATAACTTAGTGGATTAGATATTGCAATATTTAGGTGGTAACTTTTAGTAGAGCTTAAGGTGTTATATTCGGGGACCGTAAACTGGAATACAGTGCGATCAAAAGGAATTTTAAAGCTCCTTACATAATTAGGTATATATAGCAACTACATCTAAAACGACTAAATCATCTATAATTGATCATACTCTCTATATGTATGAGTATATCTCATACTCATACTAAAAATATCTAGGTGACCGAGCTTCGCTCGTAGTGCTATCTGTCGTTAAGTAGAAAAAGCATTACCAAACACTCATTTTTCATTGCCTGAAAACACAGATAAAACAACCCTGCATACTAAATTTCATGAAAATCTTTGGAGTCGCGTCCGAGATTCAGATTATAAGTATAATATGTATCTATACCACAGATTCCATACTAATAATTATTATAAAACTAAAGAGTTTGTTTGTGTGTTTGAACGCGCCAATCTCAGCAACTACTGGTCCCATTTGAAACATTTTTTCAGTGTTAGATAGCCCATTTATCGAGAAAAGCTATACAAATACATAATATGATCCCGCTAAGATCAATAAGAGCGGAGCAGCAATGAAAAATGTTACAAAGAACGGAAAAAATATTCCGTTACGCTACTTGAACGGTTAAAGTTACGCAAAAATCATGTAGTTATGGAATATATTTTGCATCAGTAAAGAATTTTTCTTAAATTAACGCGGTTGAAACCGCGGGACACAGCTAATGTATATATATATACACGAATTGCTTTTTAGTAGATGTAGACGATATAATCTACCTGCGTGGGATACTACCTCAGTTATTACGGTTTGTATGGTTTGGTCGTTACTGACGTTATACGTTCGTTACGTATAATAATGAATTTTTTGTCTTTTATATAGCAAATCCTGTTTTTCTTCTTATGTAAGGCCGTCTACTAGAAGCCATCCCCAACGTTTAGAGATCTTGTCGGGAATGGCCAAACACTTCTTTGATCACCAAGGGATTTTAGGATTTTTCGAGGTAAGGTATCCTCAATTACCATACTAGTGCTTGCGTCTGGTTGTTCAGTTGCTAGTAGCACTGTCATCTCCTTCTGAGTTATTTCAGGGAGTGAACCTTTCGCTGTTCACTTCGGTTTTCATCTCCGAAGGCCCAATTCTCTTCTATGGAAAGAAATCTCGAACCAGATCGTTCGTGTAAGGGTGCACTTGTTTAATCACCGCGACATGAAGTTGACCTTGGAAGGTACTTTAAGGGTGATCTGGACTTTAAGCGGTGCTCATTTCGATCGCGAGAGCCTGGTAATATAGTGCACAAACTGTTGAGGCACTCAAATATTTTAACGTCTTTGGGCGTAATCACGTTACTACACGAGACAGATGAAGCTATCTATCATGAACACGTCAAGTAGTATAGCTTAGAGTCGACACGATCCTGGAAATGTAGTGCACAAGCTGTTGAGGCACTCGAATATTTTAACGTCTTTGGGCGTAAGCACGTTACGACGCGAGACGGATGAAGCTATCTATCATGAACACGTCAAGTAGTATAGCTTAGAGTCGACACGATCCTGGAAATGTAGTGCACAAGCTGTTGAGGCACTCGAATATTTTAACGTCTTTGGGCGTAAGCACGTTACGACGCGAGACGGATGAAGCTATCTATCATGAACACGTCAAGTAGTATAGCTTAGAGTCGACACGATCCTGGAAATGTAGTGCACAAGCTGTTGAGGCACTCGAATATTTTAACGTCTTTGGGCGTAAGCACGTTACGACGCGAGACGGATGAAGCTATCTATCATGAACACGTCAAGTAGTATAGCTTAGAGTCGACACGATCCTGGAAATGTAGTGCACAAGCTGTTGAGGCACTCGAATATTTTAACGTCTTTGGGCGTAATCACGTTACGACACGAGACGGATGAAGCTATCTATCATGAACACGTCAAGTAGTATAGCTTAGCCATGATTGCATCAGGAAAAATAGCCATATTCCATTCTTTCGTCAGAGTATCTTGTTATCAACCATGATCACGTAAATAATAGCAGTACATAAATAACAGGCACGTAAATAGAAGCAAGCATACGTAAATAAAAGCATAATAAAGCATAAAATGAAATAAAAAGTGGGTATGCTAGCAATGTTACATTAGCTGTGCTTTTATTATGGCTATACTCGTTAAAACGATGGTTCAAGAACACACAAAGGTGGGTAATTTTACGATGAATGCATATTATCAAAGCTTTCCATTTATTTGTTTATTAATTGAATTATAATAATGTGACACCTAAAGGTGAGTAAACAACGACTTACCATCGCATGTCTGATGCACAGGGACCGACGAAGGTAAAGCTCAATGCGTTGTAGTCGTTTTGAGATATTCGCTTCTTTCTCTTTGTTTGTACGTTTACCCATAGTTAACCTTTAACTTCACATTATTTTATTATTTTTTGTAGGTAGAATAAAAAGTATTTTAGCTCAAGATTACAAAAAACCTATTTAGTAGTGGCGATGCCGGCACACAAAAAACGAATGAGCTGGCACGGCGGCGTGCGGCAACGCAGGCGCTACGCCGGGTGGGGCGGGGAGGAGGGGTACACAGTAGTCAATTGAATATCTTTTTATTTTTGATTCTCCTTTATAGCTCTAAATAATTGTGTGCGATGCTAGTACATTGAAGAATGGACTACATAGTAAAACATAGTAAAACATCTCTAATAAATCTCGAGGATGCAACGTCGCAGTATAATTATATTTTGTCAATACGCATATTTAATTCTATATCTACAGAACATTATGTTTTTCAAGAAACATTGTTTTCTTCTGCTACGCAGCTAATTTTACGGAGTTAATAACTGTAGAAGAAAATTGGAGTGGTTTTTTATGGAACAACACAATAATACATGATGATCCTGCAAATATTTTTTAAAGTTAAAACAAGGTCTTTAAATGACATCTGTAGAAATTATTCAGCTGCTAGCACTGAGGAATGAATGAAATGAAATAATATGTTTTTTTATTATAATATGTTTATTTATTATAATATAATCATAAATTCAGCTTGATCAAATATGAGAATGTTTTGTTGTTACAACCGACAAAAGAGCGAAAATGGCGGGCTTTCATCGGGTTTAAATCACCGGCTTACCTAAGCACGTTTAAGCACCGGTTTGATTGCCCATCTATAGTTACATCATGGACATAGGTACCTACAACGCGACTGATTAGGTATATGCAAAAGTACACAGGAAGAAAAAGAAGGATCAATAAAAGTCAAATATAAAACCCTTGACACTTTGTAATCAATAATAACTTAGATAAATTACAAACGGACTCACTAAAAAGCAAGAAATAAACAAATTTTTAACAAAAAAAATAAAACCGACTTCCAAAAACACAAAACAAAAAATAACAAAATACCGATTTAATCCAACAGACAAAAATACACATAATACTATTATTGGTTTGTGCTACCACTTTTCGATTTTAATTCGGTGCCAAGCCCGCTTACGTCTGCCCACGACGAGCTCGTGGCGGGAGTGGACTTAGCCCATCTACCTACTCCATACTTGGCTTGTCACAGACTTCATATCGAAAAGTGGTAGCACAAACTAATAATAGTATTACGTGTATTTTTGTCTGTTGGATTAAATCGGTATTTTGTTATTTTTTAGCTTTTTAGTTTTTGTGAAAAAAATGTTTATTTCTTGCTTTCTAGTGAGTCGGTTTGTAATTTATCTAAGTTAAAATAGCCTAATGTCAACTGCTCATCACTTTTTACAAAATATTGCTTTTCCCGATGCAGGGACGTTAATTTTTGAAGAGTTCTCCTGGTACATCACCATCAGTTCCACTTCGCCATATACATTGTGACGAGCATAAATTGTTTAGGAACCATATTAAAGTTAACGTATCGGAACTCGTGAAATACCTATAATTGAGTAGTTCCGATGACCACCTGTGGTCTTCATCATCTGTTTCACTTCTTCACATTTTGCTTTCCGAAAGCAAATAAACAATTCAATATAGAAAATATGCCTATAATTTTTGAAGAGTTCCCTCGATTTCTCCAAGACCCCATCATCAGATCTTGACTTGGTGATAAAGGGACCAACTCGAAAGTATACATTTTCAAACGAAAAAACAATTTTCCAAATCGGTTCAATCAAAATACGTTAAATGCGTATATTGTTGAGTAGTTCCGATGACCACCTGTGGTCTACATCATCAGTTCTACTTTTTCAAATTTTGCTTTCCGAAAGCAGATAAACGATTTACTGTAAAAAATACCGAAATCGCTATACCTATAATGATAATAATCGGTGTACCTATAATTTTTTAAGAGTTCCCTCGATTACTCCAAGATCCCATCTTTAGATCCCGACTTGGTGCCAATGGGACCTAAATTGCAGTATACCCTTTCAAACAAAAAAAGATTTTTTGAAATCGGTCTAACCGTCTTCGAGTAATCGATGAACATACATAAAAAAAAACATACATACAACCGAATGCATAACCTCCTCCTTTTTGGAAGTCGGTTAAAAAGATACGTGGCTAACGTTGAATTTAATGCTTTTTCATTTGTATGAATGTCAGTTTGCACTAGAGATGTTGTTACCCTCTTTGCTGTTTGCATATTTATATAATTGATTGACTAGCTGTTCCCCGTGGTTTCAACCGCGTTAACTTCGGGAGTTTCTGCCGGAATTCCGGGACATAAAGTACCTACCTAATGTAAGACCGCCTACTGTTACCCACTGCGAGTAAAATTGTTTTTTTTTAATAGTTTATTTTAGTGGTGTTCAATAAAGAGTTTATTATTATTATATTGTGTCCTTCTTTGTACCCCTGACAACGCATAGTAAGAAAAATTTAATACCTAGTACACTTTTTCCGACACTTCTAACAATTATCGTTATATTTTAACCAATGTACACAAAACCTTGACAACTAATTGGTGAAAAAAAAAAGAAAATGCACGCTGAAAATTTTCGAAATTTTACGTTTCCATAACTTTATCAGTGTCCGTTACCTACACCTCAGTCAGTTCATCTTT
Organism: Zygaena filipendulae; assembly: GCA_907165275.2. Taxonomy (NCBI): domain Eukaryota; kingdom Metazoa; phylum Arthropoda; class Insecta; order Lepidoptera; family Zygaenidae; genus Zygaena; species Zygaena filipendulae. The sequence continues at coordinate 7,144,116 of OU015657.1, forward strand.
TTTACATATTATTATTTATTAGATGCCTTATTCCAGAACATTATATCTACCAAAACTCAAATTAATAAAAGTTAAATATAGGTACAGCAACAGTTGCCTCTTTAATATTCATTAAATGTATACAAATATGGAGAAATTTGTAGGTACTTATAATGTTATATATTTTATTATGAGCTAAGCTAAATACAAACTCTTGGAAGATGGCGGGTAGCATAAATTATTTATTTACAAGTTCAAAGTTTCAGAGTAACAAAGTTTCCTTTCGTTTATTCTTGCTTAGGCGAGAATAACTTACGTGCCAGTACAACAACATAATAGGAGAAATCCAATTTCGTCTTACGTCTACACTTCGATTTGTATTATTTTAAGAAATATCATAATATAATTCGGTTACGGCTTGTCTCGGATATAGCAGTCCTATCCTATCCTATCTACTTCAATTTAGCCATAAGTATATATGTATTGCCAAATAGAGCTGTGTGATATAGAACCAATGCTTTCGAGTAATCTATGAATGCTATGTATATAGGTAAGTCGTGCTCTATATATTTTTCAATGATCAATTTCAGTGAATGTATGTGATCGATCGGGGTGTAGGTACGTGTAATTTTAAACTAGGGACTTATTTAAACGTTCAAATAGTATCTATTTATTTATTTATTGAAGCTTACATTTTTTTTTAATGATCACTAATAAAAATTTAATACAATAAAACACTGATAAATCACAGATGAAAAAATAGATAGCAAGTGGGTCAGTGGCGGATTTACCAGGACGCTGATGGAGCCTAGGGCGCCAGATTTTAGGGGTGGCAAATAACTAAAATTTCTTGTGCATTTATTAATATATCGTTGGGTTGTCAAAAAAAATCTAAGAACTGACACATTGATCCACTAGTACACAAATCATTAAGTTTCAATGATAAAACAATTAGGTAACTTGATTTTGAACTAAGGTAGGTATCACAACCTATCGAATTGTAGAAGTCGGTAGTGGCGACTAAATTTGAATAGGCTAATGTGTAAATCCGCTAATACTGAAGTGGGTTGACGTGGGTGAAAGACAAAACGTGTTGCTGATTATGGTACAGTTTGTCGATCTACCAGTTATCTAAAAAGATAATAGATACATGATCAAAACGACATAGAAGCTTGAAATTACCTGTATAGGTACCTTCGTTGTAAAATTTACGCCGATTCCGATTATTTATTCCACTATAGGTACCAATTTCATCTATGCAGTAGAATTTCTAAAGACCATGTAATATTGGTTCTTTATTTAAAAAGAAGCAACTATATATATACTAGCGGTCCCCCGCGATTTCATCTGCGGTATTTTCGGAGTTTCCGCGGGAATTCCGGGAAAAAGGTACTCTATGTCCTTCTTTGCATCCTGACACAGTCGTTCCCCGCATTAGTGCCGGAGTTCCCGCGGGAATTCCGGGATAAAAACTATCCTATCTTTTAAGTTGGACCATATTGTAAATGGTAACAAAATTTTATCCAAATTCGTTCAGTAGTTTCGGAGTCCTTCGCGGACAAACAACGTGACATGTGATTTATATATATTAAGATATTTTAGACTAACGATAGGTACCTAACTACCTACTTGCATACAAATTTTGCCCATCTTTTCTTCTCTTCTTTAGGCTTTAAATTTTCAAAAATACTTTTCATTGGTTGACTACAATGTAAAAGAAAGCCCTGTGTCAAATTTGATGTTTCTAGCTATTGTAGTGTCAGTTTGGTATTGATGAGTCAGTGAAGAAGCTGGATACAGGATGTTAGGTTAAACGAGGTAAAAAAAAAATTATAAAAACTAAGCACGCAAGTTGCCGACGCGCTTACCGGTCATGCGACCCTCTTTTTTACTGCCTCTGGCACATTGACAAATCTAATGTAAAGGTCAATCAACCGCGCAAATCAAATTTTTTACTATGGATTTCTCTGTTATTTATCAATATTTATTTTTTATTTATATTTTGTTTAGGTAATAAGAAATAAGTCCATTATTCAACCATATACCCTGAACGTAATAAACTGGCCGTTTTATAAGAATTGAATTTTTAAGAAACCGTAGGTAGTGTGGTTTCTTTAATTAAAAAAGAAAAGCCCAAATACTGTTATCATGACTCTTACTTCAAAACTAATGGTATAGGGTACCTAACGCGCGTTTTATTTGAATTGGTCACGCCATTTCATATTCAACTTTTTTATGGTTAACAGGCTTTAACCACAGTTCCTGAAATATTAAGTGACGGTGTGGTCTGTTAACACACTTAGCTTGGCCTAGGAATGAAACTGGGAACTACAAAAGCGTCGGTAGGCTTATATCCTTAAAAGCTTGACATTCCACCTGTCCGCAAGAAGCATTTTGCTTCCTCTTTCACTATGCGAATCACTAAGGACTGGAATGACAGGCCCTGATTCACTATTATACGAAAAACATTCCTCGCGCACAATCCAATAGGCTCTACACGGCAAAAATACAATTTAGTATTCTCCATGGCAAGACATAAGACAAGTTGTACAAGATGTATTATTTCGAAATTGAACTTCTTTGGGTAGGTAGGTACGTAAGGAAAACATCAAAAAGTGTTACGGTCATAGTGAACCCGAGCCCTGCCAAAATCTGTGATCGCTGAAAAGAATGATTTGGACCTCGCTTTTCATCGGGCAAAACCAATTTCAGATGTAATAGATATATTAGGTAATATAGGTACTAATAGTAGGTAGGCAGGTACTACCAGTTGTACCTACCATAATACTAATAGTAATACTAATAGTAATACACTAGAATAGTACTATGTTACTCGTATCTGTGGTAATACCTACAACGGGTTTAAAAAGAAACTGAAAATGTAATAATCAGTTTTAAGCGTCAGATAATAAGCGAGTTCTAAGCGATAGATAAAGTACACAGCTGAAACTCGTTTTGATCCCAAACGTTGAGTCATTTATTTGCCTAGATACCTAGCATGCGAGATGCGTTGTATGACAGTGGCACTGACAATTATTATTCATTAGCTTGGTCTCAAGTAACCTTTCATCACTCCGCTCGCCTCGTTACTCGCTATTCACAACACTCCTTAACGTATATTTTAATAAAAGACTCACCCTAGAACTGCAGACATCGTTATTTATCACTGAAAATATACTCATATCATGCACATGAAAACAAATTTTATTTTTTCCACAAAATTTTTCATATTCATACGGTTGGATTTTAGCATAGACTATTTATTGTAACTATAAGGTTAGCACTCAGTGCATCATCTCTGAGGAAGCGATGATTATTATTTATAGAAAATATCAGCATCGTCTATGTTTTGAACTATCCGAAAGAATGACTGCCATTTTTTTTAATTTCATTTTAGTTAAATTGTTGATAATATTGAAGAACAAGTGGATGGGAGCTAAAAAAGGCTCAAATAATATAATTAATTAAAATAATTAATCATTTAACCTATGAACCCATAAAAATATTACGAGTTAATTAACAACAAAAGTACTTACTTAAAAAAAGACTATTAGGTACAAGCGTCCAGGAGTAGGCACTCGTTAGATTCATATAGTCGGAATGGCGCTATATAGAGCTTAAGGCAAGACCTAAGTTCTAAGAGGGGTGCCTGAAGCAAGACAGAGCAAAAATCACAAATATAAACCCCTGGCCTCTAGAGTTTAGAACGTATTTCAACTAGGTATTTCTGCAGCTTTACTTGTGTGGTGTTTTTATTAATATACGTACTATAAACTAACTTTCACGCTGAAACTCCTCTTTCAATAACTGATTGCAACAAAACAAAGTCCATGTTTAAGTTTAGATGGATAAAAGTGTAAAAAAAACAAAGTCTGAGAATTTCCCTTCAACTCCGTTCAGTCATTTTTGCGTGATGAGCGTACAGAAAGCGTACAGAGATATTTTAGATGTTTTTAATAGTTTCTTAAAGGTACTTCCAGATAGGTATTATATTATTATTATTATTATTAAAAAAGAAAGATAATTATTATAATATACAGGACTGGAATCAGATCTTTTAATTCTAAGTATGTAGATGTGTTGTGGGAACGACAGAATATTTATACAATAATGTTGACTAAAAGCTTGTCTGTCTCGGATAGTCTCGATATAACATTGAGTTTGGGTTGTCGTAGTACCTAGCTACTGCACGGACGGACGGATGTCTACACTTTGAAATAGATTAGAACAGACGCCACGCCTTTCACTATGTTTGAAGATCTATCTACATGATAACCGTAGCTTATGAGATTTGTTTTATATTATGTATTGTTATGCTGCAGTGTATTGTATTTATAGAAAATTATATTAAGTATTTTATCTATGCACTATAGGCAGTTCGTAACTCGTAGGTAAGTTCGTAAGCAATTATACCAGATAAATAAAATTCACGGAATATGTTGTCGGTAGCAGACTTATTAAACATATAAAGTTCAAATTGCATAGCTCTTATACTTTACATTATATTGATGTCTGAATAAGATTTAAGAAAAGAAAGCGCATGCCACCCTGCATGGAGCAAAGTAAAATACTTACGTAAAAAAATGAATATTAAGTACTTTTCCGCAGAATTATGTGAAACATGACATTTTCTTTGTAAAAACCCTCGTTATGTCGGTCCGTCTGTCCGTATATCACAGTCGTAAAATAACGGTTCATTCTACGGACATACACGAACATATTATATCATATTTTTCCTACAATGGCGCAGCGTTTTAAGCGTGTTGGTAACGTTAGATAGAATAGTTTTTAAACTGACTTTTTTATTAGGTCAATAGTTGGTGAGTTGTACGTTTCTACCTATGGTTTCTACTGAAAAATTGTCTCTTCACTTTAACGTTTGACTAGGGGGTGAAAATTTAATAATACTGGCATATGTGCATACTGGCATAGTATACATTTTTGTTTGTTGCTTATAAAATTTTTTAGGATCCAAAATAATAAAGATTAGCTGAAAAAGAAATCATAATAGCACCTAAACATGTAGGTATACTTAACAAAAAACAAGAAGACGCTATTTGAAATAATTTTTACACGAATTGGAAGTTATGTATAGTAATAATCATGTAGATAAATAAAGGTACCTAATGACGGCGCACTTATACCTATAATAGCCAGGCGCCTAGTTTAATATTGAATGAAATGTCACATTAATATTGGTACATACTCGTATTAGCATGTCGTATAGCTTTATAAATTACTAGCTTGAATAAAGAAGTCAATAACAATTTTATTTTCTATGAAATGCCATCGATATTTCCGTGAATGCCAATTCCTTTGTTGTCTGGCTTAATGTAGGTAGTAGGTACCTATCATGGTGATTATTGAATAAGTTCTTTGCCATTTTCAGAAACTAACCTACCTACCAACCTACGTATGCTTGTTTGTATTTATCCTGTGTTTTGGTTTGATACTTTCCATGTTGATGAGCTCTAAATACTTTACAAGTAAATATAGGGTACCTACTTATATCACATAGGATAGTAATGTTAAACTAATTGGTTAAACTACAATTATCTATACATATAATAAAATTGTAACAGGTCGATGTCTGTACTTGGGAGATAAATAAGAAAAAATAAATATAGGCGACTCTATGAGTGATATAGAAGCAAACAATACCGTTTTTAGAATATTTGTCTGTCTGTCTGTCTGTATGTTTGTATTCGTGCTACGCAAAAACTGCTGCACCAAATTGAATGCGGTTTTTTTGTTGTATTGCTAAGGGCCTAACTTAGATACTCATGTTTCGATTTTTTCGAAATTCCATCTGGAACTCGAGATATTAAAAAAAAATGTTGGTCATCCCACTAATAACTAATACTATAAATGTGAAAGTGTGGTTGTTTGTTACTCAACCAGGCAAAAACGGCTGAACGGATTTGGATGAAATTTGGCATGCACGTTGTCAGGCGTACAGAAAAGGACATAGGGTACTTTTTATCCCGGAAGTCCCGCGGGAACTCCGAAATTAACGCGGGTGAAACCGTGGGCACAGCTATACCTAATATAGTCCTCATCTCATTGCGATCCTATTCGATGATTTCGGGTGAATCCGTTAATGGATTTGAGTAGAGCGTTGTGATATTGGTTGTCATCTAAACCAGCAAGGCAATTATGTGACTTTTCTTGCTATCACATTTCATAAGAAAATAGCGATTTTGTGATTAATTAATCATGTTTAGGCAGCTTCAACTTTTGAAGTATGTTGATGTAACCGAAATAAACAAAACGTGCATATTGTAATCACAAAACCGGCATGTTTTTTATTGAGACTGGAAAATAATAGAAACCAAGTTACATAATATCCCCTCAGGACAAGAAGTGCCAAAACTTTACCATTGCAATTAGTTTCAATAGATAAAATTATTAATTTATTTTTAAGCGTGTCATTTTGAAAATAAAAATTTCAACTTCGCTCGGACGCTTCCGTGATCTTAAAACTATAGATACAGCAAATTTCACATTACCCACACTGGTGTCAACCCTATTAATGAGTGATCCAGCGAGTATCGGAGAAACGTGCGATCGACGCGAGCGCACGTCCCGGCTGGTAGGTAATTGCGATCTGCTGCAAATTTATTTTTAAATACGCACAAATAAACATCATCAGTGTATGTAGATATATTTTCGTCACAACTATTGCCAAAAAGTTAGTACCTACTATGACAGATAAACAACTTATATAAAATCGCGATTCTAATATGTACCTATTAGAAAATAATATTTAATACTAATTTTACAGACTAGCTGTCCCGCGCGGTTACACCCGCGATAATTTCGGAGTTCCCGCGGGAATTCCACATTACAATATAGTCTATTACTCAGGGACAATGTAGCTTTCTAATGGTGAAAGAATTTTTAAAATCGGTCCAGTAGTTTTTGAGTTAAATCGTAACAAACAAACAAAAACCTAATCTTTGCTCTTTATTGTGTGATTATTAATCAGGATGGCGTTGTTAGAGTCAGACACAAGGCAGGTAAGTTTCAATTGGATTTTATTTCTATAATACATACACGGATTACGACTAACAGCCACGACGGATAGACGAGTCACACATGGTGTCAGAAGTGATCTAGCAAATTGAGGAGAAAATCGATCATCAGTCGCCGTTAGCTGTACGCCTTTGTCTAGCGGTTGCACAAGATGTCGTCCAACGCTCAGACGCCGCCGCCGACGCCACAATCAGATACGAAATCAAGAAATATCCACGGATCCCTGACAACGCTTGATATGAATAGTGCGAACATGCCTCTTGCATGGAAAAATTGGCTAACGCAATATAAAATATACCTGCGAGCGAATAACCTGGAAAATGAATCTGATTGCAGGAAGGTAGCCATTTTGTTACATCTAGTAGGGTCAGACGCGTTAACCACGTTTTACTCCTTTAATCTGGACATAGATAGTGTCAGCTTAAATACATTGGTGGAGACATTTAACAAACATTTCCTACCGCAAGTAAATGTCACCATGGAAAGACACAAGCTTTTCAACAGGAGGCAAGGCCCTACAGAGACAATAGAAAATTACATCACTGATTTAAAAAATATCGCTAAACAATGTGAATTCAGTACACTAGAAGACAGTATACTACGCGATATCTTCAGTCTTAACTTAAATTCGGGCAACCAATACATTAAAGAAAAGGTTCTTTCTGAAAAGCCGCCTACACTGGACAAGGCAGTGCTTCTAGCCAGAGCCATGGAGGCTACAAAAATTCAAGTACAGTCCCTAGAAGAACCGCTCATCAGGCAGGTGTCTCGTCGCAGCAGGCATACAAGCAAACCATTTCAAGGACAAGCTCGTCATCAAAGTCGTCACAGATCCAAATCACAGTCATCAGTATCAGCCGACCCATGTTATCGTTGCGGTCAAGTTCACAGAAAAAAGTGCCCAGCAAAAGGTGTAAAGTGTAAAAAATGTGGTAAATACAACCACTTTACTCAAGTTTGTAAAAGTGTAAAAACTATTAATTTTGATTATGATAGTAGTGATAATTCTTACCTTTTTGTTGGTTCTGTTAACATTAATGTAGTAAACAACAATAATCAGTCATGGAAGTCAGCACTGTCCATTAATAATAAAAATATAGATTTTATTTTAGATACAGGTGCGGACACTAACATACTGTCAGTTGAATCGTTTAGACATTTAGCTATCCCTGAAAATATTCTACAAAAAAGTAGCTACAGGTTGTCATCATTCAGTGGAGATGTTATTCCTACTATTGGTCAATGTAATTTGCTTGTAAAATGCAACAACAAAACATACAATCTTAACTTTCATGTTGTTGATTTAAAGTGTAAAAACATTATAGGTAGAGATACTTGTAAAACTCTCAACTTAATAAAAAGAATTCATAAAGTTGATTTTGTACCACAGCTTCCCGCTGATTTGACAAATGGTATAGGTTGCATCACGGATCTGGAGGTAGAGCTCAAACTGAAGCCTGATGTCACGCCTAGCGTTGCAGCATGCAGGCGTATACCTTTTCAGCTTCGCGAACCTCTGAAAAGAGAGCTCGAAGATCTGGAAAAACAAAATATTATCAAGAAAGTCGAAGAGCCTACAGAATGGGTAAGTCCTATTGTCTTGACTACTAAAAAAGATGGTAAAATTAGGCTGTGTATTGATCCATGTAAACTTAATGCAGCTATTATGAGACCTCACTATCCTTTACCAACGCTCGATGAGATAAAATCAGAGCTTGCCGGATCAAAGTATTTCACTACTTTAGATGCCAATAAAGGGTTCTGGATGCTGAAATTAACGGAAGAGTCATCAAAGCTGTGTACTTTCATAACACCATTTGGTAGATATAGGTTCACACGCTTACCTTTTGGTATTACTTCGGCCCCAGAAATTTTTCACAGCGAAATGGTAAAGAGATTCAGTGATATTAAGGGTGTTAAGATCATGATGGACGATTTCCTGATCCATTCAAAAGACTTGACAGAGCATAATGAGATCTTACAAAAGGTCATTGAACGAGCCCAATCAATTAACCTAAAATTTAACAAAGAAAAATCTAATATTTGTGCTACGGAAGTGAAGTACTTAGGAAATATTTTTAGTCAGGATGGAGTTCGTGCAGATCCTTCTAAAATTGATGCTATTGTTAATATGCCTAGTCCTACTAATATTACTGAATTGCAGAGATTCCTAGGTATGGTCAATTACCTTAGTCCTTATATTAAAAATCTATCTCAGGAAATCTCTCATCTCAGACAATTGTTAGGCAACAAAAATGAATGGGTCTGGACTCATAAACATGAATTAGAATTCAATAATGTCAAGAATCTAATTAGTTCAACGCCAGTTCTCACATATTATGACTCTCAAAAAGATTTAACATTATCTGTCGATGCTTCTAAGGATGCTCTTGGTGCTGTCATTTCACATCATAAACAGCCCATAGCATATGGTTCAGCTTCACTTAGTACATGTCAACAAAACTATTCACAAATTGAAAAAGAGCTTTTGGCAATTCTATTCGGGTGTACTAAGTTTCACCAATATATATATGGTAGGAGAGTGACTGTAGAAACAGATCATAAACCTTTAATTAGTTTATTTAAAAAGTCTCTTTTTGATACCCCAGCCAGACTTCAAAGAATCATGCTGAGGTTGCAGCCGTATGATTTAGATGTGCAGTACAAGCCTGGCAAATATCTTTACATAGCAGACACACTATCACGAGCAGCCCTTCCAGCAGGTACTTTGACAGATCTGGAACAGGATCTCGACCTACATGTCAATCTTTTAACCTCAAACTTGTCAGTAAGTGCTCAAAAGCTAATAGAAATACAGAATAATACCAAAAATGATACAACTTTAGCTCAAATAATGTCTTATTGTAAAAAAGGTTGGCCAGAACATAAAAAGTCTGTTGGTCAGTCTGTAAAACCATATTTTCCTTTTAAAGATCAATTTCATGTAGAAAACAATATTTTGTTCAAAGGTAATAATATTGTAATTCCAGAAAATATGAGAGAATATATATTAAAATTAGTTCATGAAGGTCATCAGGGTATCAACAGTTGCATACGCTTAGCAAAAACTACAGTCTTTTGGCCTCAAATAAACAATGATATTGAAAAATATATTCAGCAGTGTCATGTATGTTTAACATTTAGGAGAAATAACTCCAAAGAACCGTTAATGCATCATGATTTTTCTCTCAGACCTTTCAGTAAAGTAGGTGTTGACCTTTTTGAATTTGATAGCCATAAATACCTAATTTTGGTTGATTATTTTTCTAAGTATGTAGAATTAGCACTATTACAGACAGATTCTACTTCGAAAACTATTATAATACACTTAAAATCTATGTTTGCACGGCATGGAATTCCAGAAATAATTAATTCCGATAATGGCCCTCCTTTCAATAGTAAGGAATTCAAAGAATTTACTTGTTCATGGGGTATAGAACACAATACTTCCAGTCCATATTTGAGTAGATCAAATGGAATGATAGAAAGAACAATAGGTACTATTAAATCTATGTTAAAAAAGTGCAAGGCTGACAAATCAGACCCATATTTAGCACTTCTTATGTATAGAAATACACCAAAAAAGACAGGATATTCACCATCACAACTTTGCATGTCGAGGCAACTACGTACAAAATTACCTATTGTAGAACCTTCACTTGAGCCTAAAACAGTAGATTTGAAGAATTTGAGGGAAATGATAGAAAAACAAAGAATTAAATCATCACTTTATTATGATAGAAATAGTAAACCACTTTCAAAACTACAACAAGGCGATAAAATTTACTTTAAACATAAACCACATAGCACTTGGACTCCTGGAATAATTGGATAATGTTACTCACTACCTAACATTTATAATATTAGTATAGATAGTTTAGAGCTTGAATATGAAACGTATGGTAAAGTAGTAGTTTAAAATAAATTAGTTAATGAAATATCTAGTATAATACGTGATTTTTCACTTGCTGTTGTAATTTGCATCTTGGGAATTTCAGACGGGCTCGCGGTTTTTATTTTACAAAATTCGCATAGGTTTGGTATTGAAAATTTGAAAATTTACGAAATTATTTGTAACTTGCTGGTATTTTTGTAAATATGTTTTCCTATTCACGTTTTGTATTAACTTTATTTTAACGTCCTTTGGTTCTTATGTCCAGAATTGGTTGGTCCACAACGATTGTAGTTAGTCCACAGTTATCCTGCACAGCAATTATTGTCGAAACACCTTATACCTACTGAGCATCTTTCATAGATGTAATTAACTTGACTTCGTTTTTTTTTTCATAGGGGGCAAACGGGCAGTTGGTGGATGGACTTGACTTCGTTCTATTTAAAAATTCATTTCAAGTTAGGTTAGTGCTCGAGACAAAGAAGTCAGTGAGGTGAGGCATAGTAAATAAAATATCTATACGAATGTGACCCAAAGTGACTTTCCTTTACTTCATCTGTTTAAAAAAATTACAGACTACATCTAACTACCTACCTAAAGTGCAACTATCTCTGTGTTGATTGTTTAAAGCGAAATACTTAACTGATTAGATTTTATTTTGGAACAAAAATATTTGCGGTTATGGTTCTAGAAGTTGACGTTCTGTTTACATAAAATAACATACCTTGTTTGCTTAATGCGTTTGATAAAGGGATAAAGGTAGGTAGGTACGTAAAGTCGTAATAAGCCTGGGTGGACTATTTACACCAGTGTGGTGTCACGCGCGCCCCTCAGTACTAAGATCAAATGTGCGATGATTAAAAGTATTAAAACATAAAATATATTCTGTACATACTAATATGGTTATAAGTTACGAGCTAATTAACCGCAATTTCACATGCGCTAATTTCAGAAATCCAGTAGGAACTATCAAGATAAAAGTACCACATTCCTAAACTTCGGTTCGGTTTCAACCGCATAAACTTCGATATTCCCGCGGGAACTCTTTATTCTGACGTAGGAATTATCCAATGTCTCTCTGGAATAGATACTAGGTAGAGTTTTCTTTCTTTATCAGTGAAATAATTTTTAGGATCGGTTCAGTACCTTCTTCCATACCTACATTATCCCCTACCATGGATTTATTGGTCCATGCCCCTACTTACAAATTTTGCCTCTATATTAGTAGGTATAGACGTGATGTAAGATTTTGTTAAAAGTCCCCTAGCTAGTAGAACATGGCTACCATGTTGTCGATGCTGGTTACTAAACATTATTATCAACATATAGGTAGGTACTATAATTATTATTTATTCTTACCCAGATAAGCTTACAGCTATGATCAAAACGCTTCTCTTGTTACTCTAAATAACAACAAGTTATTTAGAAAATATCTTATACCGGTAGGTACTCCAGACAAACAGCCTTAATTAGAATTAATTTAGTAATATTATCGACAAAAAAGTCGACATGTGGATCTCTCTTCTCTCTAGTGACATGGTTTAGCAGTTATAGCAAAATCATTCAGTGTTAGAAAAATCACCAAACCCTCACCAAAAGATTTTTCTATTGAAGAAATAGAATACTTTGGCGTAGGTACTGAAAAAGTTTGACAATGAAGAATCGGAAGCATTCCTCCATAAAAATCTGCGCAAAATGAACTTGTAAAATTATTAATAGTTGAACGAATCAGAAGCAAAGAAATTGACAGTACGAATTGAAATAATCGTGAGTGGTAAACTAAAGTACACGATGATCCGGAGCACAGAGTAAGGTAAGCCTGGCCATTAGTTATCTACCTCATCAGTAACTTGTAGGAAACAAAGCAAAATATAATAAGCTTCTTTTTTACACGTAGGTACGTATTAGGTAACGTAAATACATAGGCTGCTTTATTTCTTTTTAATCGACCATAACCTTACGTTTTTCATATTAATTATTATCTACCAATTGCATTTACATAAGTACCTACTTGCAATTATTATAAAACAAAGTCCTCTGCCGCGTCTGTCTGTTTATCTGTTCGCGATAAACTCAAAAACTACTAAACGGAATTAATGCCGTTTTTCACTAATAGATAGGGTGATTCATGAGGAAGGTTTATATGTACTTAAGTATAGTTTATCCTGGAATTCCCGCGGGGATTCCGAAATTACCGCGGGTGAAACTATGGGGGACAGCTAGTTATAGGTAGATATACAAAAAGTACTGGAATTCAAATGAGACTCGAGGGTAATGTGGTTTTTAAACAACAATGTAATATTTTTATGACGTCAACGATTTTATGGAGATAGCTTCAGTCCTATTTATTTGACCTAGTTTCCTTAGAATATAGGTATCTACGTCATACTTTGGCCGAATCCCAAATTTGGTGTTAAACTTGACTTACACTTACATAGTTAATTGAATTTAAGCAATTTATGTACAGTTGGTACAACATTTTAAACAGCGTTTACATATTATAAATTTCATGCGTTGAAATTTCGACCTGGCACACTGTGTAAAGTAAAAATTACAATAGACAAAATTTTGATCGTGTTAGGACCCAAGGTGTACACTTATCTATTGGGTAAGTGCGGTTCTATTGGCCTCATACCTATACCATAAAGCAGCAGTAATACAAAGATCTATCTAAAGATATAGATAATAAATGGTACGTGAACTTAGTGGGTAGGTATGCCTAGTAAACAAAGAATAATAATGATACCTAACAGCAAGGTGCACGCCAGCTTTCGAGCTTTCAGTTATATTATCTTTGCAGTGGAAATAGGGAATGATTACATTAGGTAATACAGAATCACGTAAAAAACTTATAAAGCGGTTTTTATTTGTTAATATAGTATACGTAAATCCTGAGGCTACTCAATGCATCAGCTACCTAGTAATCTTCTGCGGTCGGGTACGTGTAAAGTTCCGTAAACAAAGCCACTTACCACGCTAAGCCTGAAACAATGTTTCCCAGTCCCTTTTTGAGTTGCAAGTTTCATACTTATGAACATCGTCAGTTACCTTTGCCGCTCCCGCCGCAGTAGGTATCGATTGCTGTCACCTACCACCAGAGCGGTCCCAACGGTCACCGGTCGCCACTCGCCACCAGTATAATTATGCACTAGGCAAGCAACGTAAAACAACAAATGAACACTAAACACTATTCAAAACGTCCACACTATTTTACAGCAGGCGATCAACGACGACCGCATCCACACTCTTCTATAGCTCTAACTTCTCGTCTTCAAAAGAAAAAAAAACTTCCAAACAAAACTTAAAAAGCTGTTGTGCCGATAAAAAAAAAAATGAAAATATTAATAAAAATACGATGTGACGGATTCGTTTCGCGTGAGGCCGCGCGCGAACCGCGAGAAAGTTTTATATCTTTTTGCGCTCCTGAATTTCAGCGCACACGGAACGAAAGTTTTCAGCGTAGCGTTTGAAGGCGAGTGTGCTTTTGTTACGCAATGCACTGCGGCCTGAGTCCGCCAGGGGGCAGCGCGCTAGTGGCGCAGTGACGGGCATGCGCACTCGCTGACCACTCTAAACTCGTCTCGCAGGAACATTGGCACGTAACCTACCTAATACACTTTTCTTTGTAGAGTATGTACGACGATAACTTTTCTAAACCTTTTTGAATATATTACCGACATTATAGGAAATTAACATTCGTATTTCGTGCTAACCACAACAAAAGCAAACTAGATGACCTAGGCAGGTTTTAGATAGGTATTACGTGTTATGCTTCACGAAGCACGGTTTAATTTTGTTAAATCAATATTCTTTTCATTTGTTTGAAACAAAGAAAGCACGAACTTTATTTATATAGATATAAATTTTCCCCGAAAGATACGGTCTACAGTAGATGACACAGTAGAGGTCTCTATATAGAGACACTACCCACAAAGTAAGGATATTGATACTGAAATCTCCTGTCTTTTTCACATACCTACCTAGGTAATAGGTGGCTATAGGTACCTAGGTATATAATTTTTTTCATTTTGATCCGGTTTTACAAAGAAATATTGAGTAGAGTCATTAGGAATGTAGAGTCAATCGAAAGTACCTTATGATTTGTATATAATATACCTGTAACTACTTATGGGACCATTATTTTTAATTATTATCTGTCTATTTGTACGGTAATTATCTATAATTCGTAATCTAGCGCCCTAAAATAGTAAATTTACTTGGCTTACTACTTTAAAACTAGGAAGAGAAAATCTGCACACACAACCTTCTCCGTCTCGTCGTTGGTAAGATTTATACCTACGTAGATACAGAAAGAAAAATCAGAATTTTCATATTATTGATAAATGTTGGTAACTAAAATATAAACAAATAAACTTATCAGACAAACGTTATTTAGTATGAAGCGAGTTAGTGGGTAGGTACGTAATCTCTATGTACCTAGGTGTCGAGTCTTAACATTGTCTCATTAAGCCTTTATCTATTTATTTTATATTTATTTATCAATAGTTGCGCCAAAAGGTAGGCAGGTATCCTTTGATTTCGAAACTCGAGCTTTGCGGGAGGTGGGTAACGTAAGGTATTATAATACGGAGGGTCGATGTTCACGGTAGCTCAAGGTTGGTAGGTAGTAGGTAATATTAGCATTTGTAATTTCCATACGATCGATACCTAAATATGTAAAAATAGTAGTTAGGTAGGCACCTACTTGCATAGGTAATACGTTGCTTCAAGAACATCAGGCAATAAATTATTTAATACTTACTTACCTACTAGCTGGAGGCTGCGGTTTCACCCATGTGAATTCTGTGATTCCTACCTACATAAATATTTAGATATTTATTAATTCTTTATTGCACAGTGTGTACAAATGGCGAACTTAATGACTTATATCAGGAAGTAGGAACTTTCGCGGCCGTATGCATAACGACCCACTAGTTTCATCAGAATCAGATCCATAGTTGAGCAACACAATCGTAGAGGGCAGACATTAATTTTTATTTATAACTAGCTGGTGCCCGCGTGTTCACCCGGGTTAACTTTGAAGATTCTGCGCGAATTCCAGGATAAACTATAGGTACACATTTCTATTGAATCACTCTACCTATCTATTGGTGGAAACCGCATGAAAATCCAGCTAGTTGTTTTATAAAACCTGTTATAATAATGTTTTACCTAAGTACCTACGTAGATATAGTGAAGATTTGCGTGAGTTTCGGAATTCCCGCAGGAACTCCACACCGTAGCCTAGTTTATAATAATA
The DNA here is from genome assembly GCA_907165275.2 of Zygaena filipendulae. NCBI lineage: Eukaryota > Metazoa > Arthropoda > Insecta > Lepidoptera > Zygaenidae > Zygaena > Zygaena filipendulae. The sequence goes on from OU015657.1 coordinate 7,160,282, forward strand.
ATAATCCACTTCACAACACACAGATTTACTTACTTTTATAACATCAGCTAATTAGCAGTAAAAGTTTCGGAAATTCAACCGCGTAAAATTTCGGGATTCTCGCAGGAAATCCAAACTTCTTTCATAAGAACCTACCTAAAGGAGTACCTTTACAAACAAAAAAAAAATTGCGAAATTGGTCCAGCTGTCACTCGTGATGCCATGACAGGAGGAATAAGGATCTTTAACCGACTTCAAACTTCAAAGGAGATTTTCAGTTGGACCTCTATGTATGTTTGTGCACGATTATCTCGCATTTGGCTGAACCGATTTTGATGCGGTTTTCAAGTTAGTATTTGTTACATTCTGGAGGTTTTAGTATAAAATTTTCATGAAACGGTTCATAGTTTTTTCAAAATCCTGAGAAAACTGAGTCACAATGCTGATTAACCAACTTAATATTTTATCTTATCTATTATTAAGTATTACTTATCAATTTAACCGTAGGTTAGGAATGAAATTAAAATTTAAACAAGAGCATCACTAAAAAATATTTAATAAAAATAAAACCAAAACAAAAATGATTAGGTACTTGATTTCTTTCTTTTTATTTCAAAAAAGGGAATTACCTTCAAAGTTCAAACCCAATGAATATCACAAAAAAAAAATTAAATCCCACCCCTAGTCAATAATGATCTGGCTATTTAGTAAGTTTATGAAGGCGGTGCCAAACTAACAAAACAAAAAAAAAATCAGAACGCGAAAATTACTAGTTGACACTGACTTCAAAAACTACTTAAGTAAATATACAGATCATTATTGCCTAGGGCCACCCCTAGGTTTATATTATTTATTGTGATTTTCAGTCAACTTTTTAAAGGCGGTTCTCTTTTTAAAAAAATAAAGAAAGTAATAATTTCTGGTTTTAGTAGGTACGTATTAATTTTTATATAAGTAGGTGCATATCTATTAATATAAGAAAAAAAAAATAGCAGTGAAATATATATAGAGGATGGTAAGTTATTTCTTTGTTACGAGGAGAAACCAGTTTAGATATAATATCGCCGGTCAACCATCGTGTAATCGGGGTTCTACATTTTTTGAATCGTTATTAGATATTTTTAGATCCACGAAGGAAAAAGGTGATTAAAATTCAAATTTATTTACACACTTTATTGAACATAATGAAAAACAAACATTATTTAATAATAATTATAATATGTATAGAAATTAATCCCAATGACAATTTATAGTAACCGTCCGTACAACATTTTATAATGTACTTATGCATAACATTAATCAATTCGCAAAACAATTAGATATGTATTATGTATGCAATTATAAATTAATATTACACGTAGGTAATATGATTTCCCGATCTCTTTGTAGAGCTTCATTAGCATTTCTGCATTATTTTGAGATTGTGTTTTGAAATAATAATATATTTAAGTACCTATAAAATAAAAAGAATTGTATGGGTATACCTACTTTCAGAAGTATTTTTTTAAATATGCATCTCTACGTTATAGGATAATAACGCAAGTAGGCAATGGTTGAATAATACCCCAAATAAATGCTTCCAGTATGTTTTTAAAACTTGCAGCAGCAATAATATTAGGTAATTTTTTTTGCCGCTTTTATTACGAATATCAAACCCTTTATAGTATTGTAAATGCGAAGATGTGGTTTGTTTGTTTACCTGTCGCGACGGATTGACGTGATTTTTTTTGACATATAAATAGATATTATGTAGTTGGAATGCCGGGAAGTGACAAAGGCTACTTTTTATCCCGGCAGGTGAATTACTAGGTACCAGAGGAAATTCTAAATCTCACTCAGTTCCCCGCGGGCATCAGCTAAGTAATAATAAAAGCGGCATAAAATATTCAAACACTAAATCGCAAACAGTGACAGTTGACTGCTTATAAATTTAACACCTAAGTACGAGAAAACATTAGGCATAGTCCACAATAGGTATATATGTATAAATAGAAAATATACCGGACATAATAGTCATAATTCAATCCACCTTTTTTATTATTTCTATAGGGTAGGTACAGATAGGAGGTACCCTACAACGCTAAGGGTGTGTGTACAAAATGGTCAATACAGTAGAGTTACTGAAGTTATGTTATGTCAATTATCAACTCCTGTTTTATAGTGCAACTAGCGTAGCGGTCCCCCGCAGTAATTTCGGAGTTCCCGCGGGAATTCAAGGATAAACTATATCTACGTATAAACCCTCTTCTTGAATCACTCTATCGATCTATTGGTGAAAACAGCATAAAATCCGTTCAGTAGTTTTAAGTTTAACACAAACAGACAGACAGACACGGTGGAGGACTTAGTTTTATAATATGTAAGGATCAATAAAGATCGTAGGTATATACCATGCAGACTAAGCCTCATGTATCATGGCTAAGATGTACTATCGTATAATAAAGGATTAACATAATATGAATGTACTGCACCTAATAAAATATGCATAAGACGTATGGTATAATATAGGTAAGCAATTGGAATAAATAGTTCTGAACTATAATAAGTATAAGTATAATTTCTGTGAATTAATGTGTTCTAAGTGATTGTCAATTGTTTTTACCCTGATTTAAATCTACGGCAACTACCTATGTTCCAATAAGGTGATATTTTCTGTTTTTAAGTATCTAAAGATGTGTTTCTAAAGTGACAGAGGCAAATACAGTATTGTATACGCATAACAAATTACACAACCTTTTTACCCAATCGTCGCAAACCTGTATGTTGATTTAGAATTTTCACGATGTACCTAAGCAAAATATTTAAATGTCAACCAGAATTTATAGTTAAGTTTGTTTTTATATAATATAGGTGTCTATTACGATCATCAAGTGCATTGGTTTAAATATATAGGTATAAATTATACATATATTATGTAAGTTCTTGGAACGCAATATTATCGGATTTGAGAAAAAAAAAAAAGAATATCTTCAATGTAGGTGTGCAATAAGAATTTAAAAATTCTGGTGCTAACACGAAAGTTCTAAAATTTTTTCTATCAAGTACGTACATAGATATAAGTATTTGCTAAAGTTGATTATAATTACACTATCTTACAGCGCAATCTGACCCTGTGAATAAAGGCTAATGTATACTATAGCGTTTTGAAATTAAAATACAAAGTGATAATGGGTCGAATGACGCCTGTAAAGAAAATTTAATTTGGAAGAAAATAAAATATAAGTCTTACTGGATCTGCAAGTGAAATAATAAAAAACTTTTAAAATGACAGAATACATAACCATACGAAAATATTAAAAATATAATAACAATTAGAAAGGTGCAATAAATAAATACTAGTTTTGACATTCTACACATTACAAAAACTACATAATAAATTACAGACGGGATAAAAGCCCGTCAATATTGATACTTCAATTTACCAATGCTTCTCTAAAAACCCCGTTTTTAATCAAGATGCAAATCTGAACTGTATTATTAATGTCCGTTTATCTTTTGTGATATTAATTTAGGTTTTACACGGTTGATTTTGGAATAAGTTACTTAATTGTCTATTTTTTAAGAAGTAGCAGACGACAGAGATTTAAGTACAAAATATTGCAGAATCAGCTGTCATAGTTATTTCACATTATGCTGAAACCCAACTTATAATCCTAACATTACAAGAAGCTTATGTTAACTAAACACCAAGATAATTGAGCAAATCAAAATGACAACAATAAGTATTGAACCATAATAGCTATTCTAATTGAGTATAATGAAGATTATTTATCAATCTTATAATTAATTTATCAACTGAAATATACACGTGACATAATAAAACTATTTAACTTTTGTATTTTAAATAGCATTGCACTAAATTTCATATTTTTATATGTAGTTATTACAATAACACCAATAAAACGACTTCAACATAGAAGTGTTTACGTTACGATTTAAGATTTCGCATGCATTACAAAATATAAATTATTCATTCTCACACGTGTACTTAGTTGAAACGTCGAGTTACCATTAAGGCTCTCCCACACAGGCGCTATATTATCGCTCAATGTTATCACATGCATTTTTGCGATATCATTTGAATATACGTATTAGGACGCATACGATAAAACGCTTGCGTTACTACCTACCGACGAGATATAGAAGTAGGACAAGTACGTCGTTTTTAGGACGTTCCATATTAGGACGCGAATCCACACCGTCAATAACGCTAGTAGGACGCAATTTGGACCTGTCGAAAGATAATATTATCAGCTGTGTAGAAAAAATGTTATCGCAAAAACGCGTTCTAATAATAATAACTCACAACACATAGATCTACTTGATCCCACACTAATTATATTATAGTATATTATATTATATAAACACATTCAGACAGTGAAACTGAATACTGAATTCATATAACAAAGGTCACCGCCATCCGGGAATCAAATCAGACACCTGATGAGTAGCGGAGAGACATTGTGACCATTTTGCCAGTACCAGTCGTCATATTATCATATATATCGGGTATTATAAAACGCCTGTGTGAGGGAGTCTTTACGACAAACGCACCCGAGTACACGGTCGGCACCGCAAGCGTGCACTATAGGTATACCATTCCACATACTACTCTGTATACCAGCTTATCTACAGCATAGCATCAACCTGTCACAGCATACTTGCACAAAAGTGCAATCCGCATATTAATCACAGCTATAAAAATCTCTCCTTTGTATTTATGATACTTACGATTTTCTCGAATTTTGTCTTTCCTACACAATAATTTCTATTATACCTGTGCAGTACTTATTAACTTTACAAAGCTCTATACATTGTCTTAATCGCGACTTATTATACTATAAATAAATAATTGATTTTATCAAAAACTTCATTTTTTATTGCTAATTTATTTTTCTTCAAGCGATACCAGACTTATAAATAATACGATACGATTATTTTGATATTATAATAACATTTAATACATTAATTTATAGTAAAATTAATACCGAATAAAAATTTTGACTAGGGTTTTTGAATAACGAACAATGTCTTTTATTTCAGAATAATTTGACTAGTAAGTATAAACCATGGACCAATTAACCAATTAAACTAGTTTTATTGGTCCATGGTATAAACCGATAAAACAAACAAATTCAATACGCACACACACACACCAACAAACTCACAGTAATTATTAAAATTTGACTCACACTATTGGCACAATCATTCAATAACAATAATACATTCACTAGAATTTATCAGAATACCGAAGGGGAAGACTTAGGGGAAAGATATATTAACTGGGATATGTACCGTGGTGATTTTCTTCTCTAATTGTCTTAAAATTATTACTATTTTATAAGTGCAAAATTAGAAGTGTTAGATTATCAGGTTTGTTGCTATAGAAACCTGTCCGATTAGTTACATAAATAAATAATGCATGTAATGATACATATAATAATATAAGTACGTATCTACTTAAAATGATGTTGCGATAAAAATATTTTGGCACAAATACCTTTTTGTGGCACTAAAACCGCACCGCTGCTTTCAGAGCTTCAGAGTTCAGTGAAAAGCCTTCATGGTCCTATATTAATTACTTACATTACACTACGTAATACTAAATGTGATTTTTTTGTTTTACTTTTTGGAAATATGTCGAATACCTACCACAACTATCTATATCTAAGTACAGTGAGCAGTCTGGAGAGGGCAATTAAATTATGTTATAATAAAAAATGAAAAAAAAAAAAAAACAAATTTTAAAATACATCGTTAAACATTAACTACTTTGAGATTAATAATTTACTATAAATCCACAACAATATTTATTAATGTTAAATAAACAACAATCTTTGGCGTTGATCCCTAGACCAATAATAAAATTTAGTCGACTCGAAGTACACATCAAGTGTGTATAATTACGATATCACTTAATAAATAGTTCAAATGTAAATTAGAAGACTATCACATTTAGCAACACTAATTTCCATACATCTAAATTCAATTTGTGATCGTAGACGATTTTAAATGATATATTGTATTTCCACTCCACACATTTCTGCTTTTAATGTAATTTACTTAAAGGATTTGATCCCATCGGTTTCGCATCGCACCGCGCTGACCTCCGCGCGACACGATTCTTACTGTAATACCTAATTTTCCAGGTCATTACAATTATTTATTTTTATTTACAAATATTGTCTTTAACCCTCTCACTCTGTTCGCTAAACTAACGCTACGCCTACGCCTCCGCGGGCTCATCGGCCGAAGTCGATTGTAACGCATCTACATCTAACTACTTGCGGTACGTCGACACTCGATTTGAACATTTTCATTTATTATTGTGGTCATTACTGATCATAACGGAAAACCAATCTAAAGTACAATAAACAATATTCGACCGCTTAAATCCATAGTAAATTCGATCAGCTTACCTAACACATGTTGCACGCATTGACACAATCTATACGAATTCGTGAGCAGCCAACGAACGAGCAGAGAGAAGTGCATTTATGTATTTTATATCCGATCAGTGCTCTATGTAATCTGTGGCCGGCTCGCGTTCCCCGCTCACGAATCGATCGGAACATTTTTAAATGTCAACCATTTTATATTTTCATGCACACGACAACAACATTGATTCCTCGTAATTTCATTTCGCACGCGACCGACAGTCGGCTCGGCGTCCTCAAATAGTTTTTTTTTTCAATTATTTTAATAATGAAATATCATAATAGTGGAGAATAAATATAAGAATATCTAAAATACTTATAAACTCGTAACAAATGTAAACATACACGCTCAGTTATATAGTGATTCGCCAGTCGCATACCCCCGTGTCCCGTGTATCGTAGTTTGGTTGGCAGCGATTCACTTGAAGAAATATATCGGAGCCAGAGTCCCGTGCGGCGGCTGCATGAGGTACGCGCGGTCCGCGTGCTGCAGCCGGTAGGCCACGGCGCCGGGGGAGCCCTGGCCGCGGAGCCCCATTCAATGGATCGGCGCCTTCACGATGTGGTTGGGCGCGATGTAGTGGTACCCGGGCAGCGGCAGCCCCGCCGTCTCCATCGTGATCCTGTAACATCACACGCGCTCTCATATACTTACTAGCACACGATACATAGCAAGTATCAATCATAGTCAGTTACATTTTAACCATTTGACACTTGGATTTATTACGCTTTGCCGTGCCACTAGCCACCCGTTAATTCCAAATTATTGTATTTTTATTTCTGGAAAACATTGCTATTCCCAAAATATTAATTTAGATGCTTTGAAAAAGAAAAAATAGCTACCGACAAATAAGGATATAAATAAATTTTTATTCGTAATAGATTAGGATGCGGGCGCTAGGAGCACGAAAATATCTGTCGGACAAATCGGACTGGGGCGTTGTGTTAAATCAAAGAACGGATGTAGGTTCGAATATGCGGAGAATACGCATTTCGCTTCGGGCATGCAGAGTGAAGTCAGTGTCAAAGAATGTGGATAGTCTAGGATAAAATATAATTGTATAGGGAAATCTCTTACCGGGACGCATTGGATGATCCAGTGAGCTGTGGGATGTAGGTACACGATGGAGCAGTATGCGGCGTTCAGGTATCACGGGATGTTTTGGTGCCTGGGTAGGCTGGGAGGTGGCTTGGGTTCCTGACTAGGACTCTTATTGTGGAACATTTTATTCATTTACCTGCATACATAACTACCATATAATATTTCATAATAGTAGGTATATAAATAAAATTGAGTTTATACTTTATATTATTAAAATATTTTAAGGTGAAATTAAAAACTAACAGAATTTGTAATTATTTTATTAAATATTAAAACAATACACTTTTACTTAAAGAATCTAGCGAGTTATATAATAAATCTACCGTAATAATATAATTCTTGAAATTATACCAAAAACTACGGGTAATCTTAATTAACATGATTTTTAAGTGAATTATCCTCAATACAACGTGACGTTAGATATATTCGGTTTGGACCTCGATTTTTAAGTTCATACTAAATAACCAAATAAGCATACCTAAAGGCGAAAATTCTTAAGTTTTACGCGCACTTTGCCAGTTTAATATATTAATTGATGTTCTTCGGTTTAAAATTGGAATTTGAAAAAGACAATCTTGGAGAACCGATATAAATTCATTAAATTTAAAGAAAAAATAAAATAAAAAAACAAAGTGCTATATCTGAATTTTCATATTCATCAGCTTTTATAAAAATACAAGAAATTTAATAAAATCTTCCATCTATTCCATCTACAAAGACTTCCATCTAGGTATAAATATACTAATTTTTGTACAGATCTAACTGCAACCTAGATCATCTTGAACTATTTACTTATTAAGAAAAGCAACTGTGAAGTACAGATTGATGTTTTCCGTAGACACCCTGTATTTCAACGCCGAGTATGCACTAACTTACGCGTACCACTATTCTTTCAGGCGCAAAGCACTCTGTATATAAACTACAGCCTTTTAAGCTTCTACGTAATTTCTACTATTGTCACGATCCCTAGTTAATGTAATTCATTTATGTATGCATATTTCCTTGCTTCAGTCGTATAAAATATAAATAACTTTTATGAATTTTATGGTGAACGCACACATGACAGCATTACTGTACGCAGTGAATCATAATTTGTAGGCTTTGCAGTCCATTCATATTTCTCAGCCAGATCAAAGATCATAGATGCATGAATATTTAAACTAAATCACTAACAATTTTTATTGCACTGTAAATGAACTGTTGGGTTAGAGTCTTCAACGAAAACTGCTCTCTCACTCCTTAGTATTTTATTTATTGCATGCTCCTAAAGTTTCCAGTATAAACCTAAGAGAAATTATCGTTAAGTTTTTAGTTAATTTTAAAAATGCGATTTCAAACATCTTGATGAGTTTATGGCAGAGTAGATGGCAAATTTCAGGATGTGTTTGGGAGGAAAACGACAAAAGAAAGCCAGTTGACATCCAGAGTCCTGAGCCACCTATGTTTAAAGTCTTAAATCTTTTCACTGGAAAGTTAAAATCAATCGTATAATTTGTGATAAACAAAAGAGTTGATATAACGCGGTATATGAAAAAAATTCATTATCGATTAGGTAGAAGACGTCCTCAGAAAGGAATCAAGAGCGATATAAACCGACGGCCATGCATGCGCAAACTTAGGTCCGTAAAAGCTACTCAAACTAGATACCTACGCTCTCAAGTATTTTTACCCTTCATATTCCAGGGAAATAAGCCCCTTGATAATGTGTACATGCAAAATTTTATTTTAAAATGATCGATTGAGGAAAGAAGGCGCGATAAGGTAACAGAAAGCCAGAGTTATGCTTTCGTATCTATAATATTATTAATATGGATTGGTTATGATGACATAGAAAATTATCTCGGTGTTCAATTTGAATAGCGTTTATAAAATAAATACGTGCTTATAAATATTATGAATATTTGCGTAGCGGGTATGCTCACATGTCTGCGTTTACGTTTCACACATTATTACAGGACGATATATATATTTTTAAAAAATATGAGTGAGCCAACTACTTTTAATTAAAAACGTTACTTGTCTATGCATTCTAGCTTCGCAACGCTTCAGTGATAAATCTATTCTAGTAGTGTGACTGTTCAGCATCACAAAACATCTCTCAATGCATAGTTTTCATGACGCTCACAGACCAAACCAAATTTATTTTAGTGAACGATCATCTTCTAATTTTAGAAAACGAAAGGTTTAAAACCAATTTAAAATAATGTATGATATATAATCATGTCTCTTTAATCCTTTCACCCACATGCTTTGGTAGCCTGAACTTATATCCGGCGCCATTCGCTTATTAACGCATGACTTTATGTAGTGTTAGGAATGCTAATCGATCATTAAATCTAGTAAATATACATAAAATTACTAGGACTGTGCGTGTGTGTGTGTGTATATAAGGCCATGTAATCTGAGTTGTGTACTTTATATATAAAATATCTGGGTCACCGAGCTTCACTCGTTGTGTATAGCGCCATCTGTTGTTAAGTAAAAAAAAAAACCACTCATTTTTCATTGCCTGAAAACACGGAAAAATACGTTTTCTAAAAATGAAACCTAGCTAGATCGATTAATCGCCCCCTGCGTACTAAAAATCTTTCGAGCCGTTTCCGAGATTCAGATTATACAAGAACTGCTCGTTTAAAGATAGTAGATAAATAAAAGCGCAGTGGTTTTTTATAGTAACGGAAAATTATGTCTCTGGCGCCAGGAGCACGTCTTTCGCAGATTCTGAGACGGCGGTGAAAGGATTAAAGGGAACAAAAAAATAATTTATCATTAGTCTTATTGAAATTTTTGATAGTGTACAGTAGATTTTTATTTAGTACTAATACTGATTATTATCTCTCTTCTAATGTGGTCAATAAAATATAATAGTATGTAATATCAATCGATTAAATGAATGAACAAATCAAATTATTTTTCTCAGATTTGGCGAATTAAAATATACCATAAAATGCTTACCCTTGATTCAAGTGAATGGCAAGATTTGATAGATAAAACTTGAATGTCTTACAACATTATTATTTAAAAAAGAAAAATAAAACACAAGTAAATGGAGATGTTTTATGTTAGTCTGTATATTATTATTAGGTATGTATTGTCTTAGGTAGTAATTACTACCGATACTCAAAACTAATTTACCTGTGAAAATAAAACCCGACTAACTAATTATGAAGTCATGATTATTTACTTAAATATATTACCAACCGAGGGTGATTTTTTTTTTGAGATGGTCAAAAACGTACGTTTTGTGCTTATTACTAAATTGTCACTTAACATCTAACTTTGGATAAGTTCGACTCGGAACGCTCCATTTAAAACAACTGCAGTCTAAACCAGATGCGCTCTGACAACTGCCAGCATACCTAATGTTTTATCTTTAAAAGTGGCGCACGCGATTCCACCATGTCCTCTCCGTCATTATGGTTTGGTTCTAATTTTTTTTTAAAGTGCGCGTGTGAAATATTTAACCACCAACACCCAGACTTATACAGTGTGTAGGATTAAACGAGGGACATATTGAAGGGCTGTATTCAATGTTTGATTCTCATTTCAAATGTCTAAAAAATATATTATACCATTCATTTTTACGCAATTATGAGCGCACAAGTTGCCGACGGGGTGACGAATTAATACTCTTAGGGCTTAGGCTGTTCAACGACCCTTGTTATTACATTGTCCATGACGCGCCGACAAATTAAATATTATAATAAATGTATATACCTAGGTCATTCGGCCGCGTAAAACGTTTTTATTAAAGGTTTTCTCTCTGTATCAGTTTTTTCAATTTATAATTTTTTAGTTTTACAAATTATGAATTGTCGAGGACTCGCATAAGTCCCTCATTTAAAATTACACCGTGTACAATTGGAAAAATTGCTAATTTGAAAAGATGCGACCGTCTACTTCCACGCGACGTTCTAATAGGGGTTGTATTTGTTCCTCTCTTTGGAGGATTTGGCCGGCGTGTCGTCGTCCTGCCGCCGCTGGAAGGACTTGTGGTTGCGGTGCACGCCGGTGGTCTGTACGGGGGCGGCGTTGGAGCCGGCGAGGAGGTCGGTGAGGCCGCCGAGGGCCGACAACGAGCTGAGGGCGTTGAGGGCGCCTGTCTTGCTGAGGAGTTGCGCGAGAGGGATGGCGGACGCGAGGGGATTGTTGGCGGACGGGCCCGCCGCCGCGCCCGGGGCGCTACCCTCCAGGTTCGCCTTCTGTAGCTCCACACTGCGGGGGCGGGACAGGACGTTGTAAAGGGGCAGGCGATAAACAGGGCCACCTCGACGTATACTTGACACTGCGCTCTCTCCAACCCGTTCTCATAACACACACCTACGCGAGTGCGACGACCCTTCTACTACCTACTGCTACTATTGTGGAGGTGTGTGCGAGTCAATGACCCTGACCAGAGATCGTGTTTTCATTAAACTTCTCGCTGTCAATAATTTAATCGACGTTCAATTCCCACATATAGTTAATTAAAATGCTAAATTTTGATGTGATCTACTTATTATTCGAATTTAATTGATAAGCACGTATAAAATATGATCAATTTAAATAAATTAGAATAACTACGCGTATACAAATCTCGTTATAAATTCAGATTGTTAGTAAACAAACGAAAACGTTAAATAAGAAAATGAGTACTTGTTAATATTTTCATAATAAATTTTGCATGTATATTTTGCATGTCGATAGAACATTAAGTTATTATAATTATAAGAGATTAATTCATGAATATTTATATTTTTAATGCATTAAAAATTATGTTTCAAAACTTTGTAACATACAATCTCTGGTCAAGGCTGCGTAGATAAAAAAATTGAAGGAACTTTGAATATAATCTTCGTTTGAAAATTTTATCGCGGTACTTCGAAACGGCCCAAAATAAAGGTAAAGACAAATTATAGGATAATCAGAGGAAACCAAAATAAACCATTTCAGAGAGGTGGGCTAGGCGAGATTTGAATTGGATATAAATGGGCGAATGAAATTTTCAATGGACTATGTTGGATATTGGAGTTTATTATATTGAGGAGGAGTGCTTACTATTTATTATATATCCTGAAACCGTTTAATTAAGATTTCCTAAGAGTTTAGAGAGAACTTCTAGAAAAACTTCGTGATATCAGGTGAATTATAAAAGTTTCACAAAATATAAAACCTAGGAAATCTTAATTCGGCGACGAGTGTTGTTACTATGGGTAATTGGACTTACCTCATATTGATGAGGTACTGCGCTAGTGCCACCGAATCGGGGTTGCCAGATATGGTGATGGTCCTGTCAGTGCTGCCACCCTCACGCTCCTCACAGTTAGATATCCGGATCATCGCTCCAGAGATCTGACGGATTTCCGCAATCTTGGTTCCTCCCTGGTGGATTAGGTGTAGAAAAAAGACAAAGTCAAATCATTTGGCTCTTTTCGACGTCAATAAAATTACAATTTTTATGACCGGACCTATGGCTGAAGAGAAGAAGCTCCGCAACAAACTCTCCAGTAGCACGCTGTCAGTTTAAAGTTATAATAGGTATGTCAGATATAGAACGTAGTTCAGGTCACTAGTAACGCTGAGTGCTTTTCTCATTGCCATTTGTTTATACCAGATATTTTATATGAATAGAAAAATTAGTTACAATTTCAGTCTGCTACAAATAATATCATTCATGTCCAAAAGAAATTGTTCATTGATTCTTTTTTATTAAAGTTAGTACAGGCTAGCGTGTTCAGTTGTTTTTTAAATTATGGTTTACAGGTTAGGCGTTTGGCCAGAGCTACCTGTGAGCACATTCTAGGGTGGGCTACATAACCCTGTTATAGTAACCGCCTTTCAAGTCAAGTTGTCGGAACACACGGTTAGGTTAGCGTTAGGTGGTGCCTGGCGGCAGTGGTTCACCTTGCCGATGATGCAGCCGATGAGTTCGTTGGGCACGGTCATCTCGTGCGACTGCTGGCTGGAGGCGGGCTGGTTGCGCGACGCGTTGGCCGTGCGCAGCTGCGAGCCCGCTAGCGCTGCCAGCGCTGCGCACACACGGACACGCCACACGTCAGCAACAGTAGGTATGATACGAAAGCGATTCACGAAGAAACATGGAAATCGCACTTTGCGCTAGAAAATGAGCCGACCTTAATTGTCTCCAAAACATATTTGAACTAATCACCTAGTTTATTATCGAAACCAAGATTTAAAGAAGTGGATTTTATATTGTGCGTATAGTAAAAATTTCGATTTTATTTCTTTGAACAATGTTTTGTCTTTTAAATTATTGGGTCAAAATGAGGCCTATAATTTGTATCAAGAACGGTTTCCAGGTTTGTCTTCGTTCACTGCATAAAATGTAAAAGTGAAATCTGAGAACAGTCCTAATTATGTTGAAATTGCAATCAAATATTCGAAAACCTGTGTATGTATTGTATTAAAAACCTAAAAACCTATTCTGTTCTCATTTTTAGTCATCATAGCATAGGATTTTCGTGTATGTTTTTGTCAACACAATATGTTAAGTTTTTCGCTTTACTGTTATTAACGCTGCCTTATTACTATTATATTAAAATATATAAACAAAATAAAATAAAAACGGTAATAAAAACAACACTAACTTAAATTACCTGCAGGGTTGAGACCCCCGGTGTTGGCCGGCGTCAGTCCGCCCAAGCCCAGCGCCGCTAGGCCGGCTAGCGGGGACTTGGCCAGACCGCTCATCTATAACGTGATACGCACACAAATATACTTTGCGCCCTCTAAATTGGTGAAACCAGCGCCAACTGCTATGAAAAATAATTTGTCTCAATTTAAGATATTTCATCTAAGAAATCGATTTATCGGATATGATGAATAGTGGTAAATGCTAATTTTTATTTTTTTTTAACTGATTGGTCAGACATTCGTCCATAATCTCGCCTGATTGTGAGCGTAGATATGAACTATGATATGATATGATATGATTTACCAAAATAAAAAAATAATATGTGGCCTTTTTTGGCATTTTCTGCTGAAACTTTTTTAATATAAACGTTGTTTTTTAAATGAAATAACTTAGAAGATATGGTTATCTTACAGCAGGTGACGTTTTTTTCACCTATGTAAGCACCCTAAAAGAACAATATATCACGCTTTCATGAAATACATCAAGAAGTAATTTTAATAAATACAGTCAATTATAGTAATAAATTGTTCAAATTGTTTTTGTTTTTCCAATTTGGTTTCGAATTAGACATAGCTCCAGCTGCTTGTTTTCATCTTCAGTGACATGGCCGGGAGGGATGGCTGGATAGGGTCGACCTGGGTAAAAACTACATTTTAGGAACTATTTAGTGTGACTTTGGCTCAGTGTGAGAAAATTCGCTATCGCTTTAATCATTATTTTTACTTTTAATAAGTTGAAGATAGATTATAACAAAGAAAAATGTAAAGCGAGATCTAGCGAATTTTCTCAACAACTCAAAATATCTACATTGTGAGTACCGGAATGGTGCTGCCCAAATACATTGCACCTTCATAGGAGAATAAAATTGACAAATCCTATATAGGCGTCGATACAAAAACTGTTTCACGTTAAACCATGCGCTCTTTTCATTATAAAACTGACAGGTCAGTGTTTATAAACGCTAATCAAACTGGGTATACTCTCATTGCACTGGAAAATAAAGAAGTCGAACAAAGACTTGAGAACGTATCAAGTTTGAGAAGCATTTATAAATACAGGGCATCGAAACGAAAAGGTGAGGCATAAAATATGGAGAGGTGCAAGTAGAGGGATGATCAAGACTATAGCCTTTTGCAGTAGTCACATGATGCATTATCTTTTAGCTGGTGCACGCAAAGGGCCGCATCTCGGCAATGCCAGAAAACAAACAGATAAAGCTTCGCATGTGAACGATTCTTTTCTTCACATTTCCGTCTATATTCATAGTATAAACAGTGCGCTAAAATAATATAAAAAGGCTCTCTATGCTAAGGGGCTTACAATGTTTACAGAGGTTCGATAACATAAATATACATAGCGCAAAATATCTCGTGCATTATTAAGGGTTTCCAAAAACTAGCAAGCAAAGGTAGGTACTTTTATAATATGAAGAGTGAAAAAATAAAATGAAAAAGGTATAATACCTAAAATCCATAGCCACGGGGATTCAACATCTATTTATTTACAGGTTAATAAATGGATGCTACTCGGAAGGGGCACCACGCATTCAAACCAAAAACGTTCAAGGAATTTGGGGCAGCACCAATCACATGACTACACTCTGAATACCACACGACCTCATAGAGATAAAATTGAAAATTTAGTAACTAACCATTACAAAGGTACATTAAACCAATCGTATACTTCGGCTACGATATCAACTGGCATTAAATAATTTTTTTTTTAATGTGAAATAAACAAATACGGATGCGAGTGGATAAATTAGTCAAATCTACTGGGTAGAATAATAAGTAAGTACAGAGAGACGGGTATCGATAGCCGACAGTCGGTATATGTTGTCTATGAGGTGAGCGGTCGAGTGGTCGACTCACAAGGTGATGTTCGTGTAGTGGAGGCGGCAGTAGATGGTGCGGCGGCAGCGCGCCCACTAGAGGCGGCTTCATCTCGAGCAGAGGGAACACGGGCGCGCACACCGCCTGCCGACCCAACGCGGCCCCATACGTCAACAACTAACACACACACCCTAAGTGTACTGTACAAACTCGCGAGCGAACACCCTATACATCCTGCGTGTTCCCAGAAATACGAAACAAATGATAATAATTGGTCTATATTTTATTAATTAAATTTTATATGAGAGAAATACATAAATTCAATTCAATTCTATATCTATTCAACATACAAATGAAGTTTATCGAGTACTTGCATTTATGTCGTTGCCATTATTGTATAATTCGTTTGATTACAAACGACCGGCGTTTTGTTTTGAGAGCAGACAACGAATTAGTTATGCAGACAGACATTCGACTCTGCTGTGGTCACAGTTCAAACTTATCCTAACCTAGCAAGTCAGAGTGCTCGCAAATCTATCTATAAATTACTGCTACCTTCCTCTTATTAATAATTACTAATCTATCTATGAGTTCCTGCGGGAATTCCAAAACTCACACGGGTGATACCGCGTGGCACAGCTAGTATTTATATAAAAATTAATCCCTATTTGCCTTGGTCACGGCATCACGCGTGAATGGCTGGATCAATTTCGCTAATTTTTTTGTTTGTTATTATAAGGAGAAGGTTCTTATGAAAGAAGTTTGAAGTCCCTGCAGGACGTTTGAATCCCACGCGGGTGAATCTCCGAAACGGTTGGACCGATTTTGACGAGACTTTCACTCCTAATTAGCCGAGGTTATATAAGAAATAAATTAGGCCACTTTGGAGTTCCGGCGGGCATTCCGAAATTCATGCGGGTGAAACCGCGGAGCACAGTTGGTATCGTATAAAACAGCATTTTACATACTCGGAATTGTTCAAATGCCAGCCGTTTGTAAACGAAGGTTTTCTGCAATTTGCGATAAACGTGCCAGGAAGTCACGTATGCTCAAAAGGCTACTTATTATATCGAAATCGATGGCTTACGTACATTCCTATTGGTGTTACATTTTCTATACCGATTTTTATGTGCAGCTTTATGTTTGTTTGTAGCCTGTGCTGTATAATTAAGAAGTTACATTTAATTATTCTTTCTACTGTTTCGATTTATTGTGCAATTCGAAAAATAATATTTCAAAACGAGACAATGTACACTGTACATGAAGGAAAACATTCGAATGCATTTATAAATATTAGTATCGCATAAAATAAAAATTTATGTTTAAAAATTATTTGATAAAAGCGGCTCTACACAATATGACTTAATTCAACGCGTTAATAGATATAAGCAATTGATTTACAGTAAACTAGCTGTCCGCCGCGGTGATTCCAGGATAAACTATATACGTATAAACCTTCCTCTTGAATCACTCTATCTGTTAAAAAAAACGGCATCAAAATCCGTGGCGCAGTTTTAAAGATCTAAGCATAAATAGGAACAGACAGATAGCGGGAAGCGACTTTGTTTTATGCTATGGAGTGAAGTGACGACTATTTCAAACACAGTGATGATAGCTGTTATTCTCTTTGGACTGAATAATTATTGAGTCTAACCGTATTACAAAACACAAAAGAGATTCTTAGTCTGCAATATTTTTAATTTAGTATACTGAAATGTACCCATGAGTAAAGCTACTTTTATTCAAAAGTTTTTAACGTTTCTATGAAACGACGAATGGCGACTATGACCACAACACGTCGCGGTAAGATAACGCGTCACAATAAATAATTATTTTTATCTCGTGCTAAAAGAAGTTTTACTTCAAAAAAATAAGCAAATAACGTGTCTATTGTCTAATGGTAGGTATACAGAATATTAATTTCTAATATTTTGACATCTGGAGCGTTTGGGACGCACGTTATGAGCAAGGAATGTTGTTGGTCATGGTGAATAAGGACCCTGGTGTATTATTTATTTATTTATTTATTTATTGGCACACCAACAGCACTATTAACATTTTATTATTATCGTTTTCGATACAAAAAGATTACAAGATACTATTACAAGAGATAACGATGCAAAAAGATCATAAAATACTACAACCTCTTTGTAACAGCGACTGCGTGACACTTCATGATTTCCGGATATACTAGTTTTTGATTACGATAGTGGATAAACAACAAAAAAATATGAAAAGGTCCCAATAACTTTAGTCATCGATATAAAAAATAAAGCCTTATTATAATCAACTATGTAAACGAATGAGAATTTCAGAAACAAAATTTTTAACAATCGTTTTATAATATACGATTAATAGGCACAAAAAAAGTCAAAATTAACTGGATATACCAAAATGATAAGAATTCATTATAAACGTATAGTGGCTATAGTTTGGTTCTAAGTGCTTAGAAAGTGGCTACTGACTACTTAATTTAAGCAACTTTTTAATCGACTTAAAAAAAAGGATGAGTACACATGTATCCCGAAAAAAAAAAGGTCCACGGAAATCATGTTGCAAATATAGAGACCAATATACATAATAATTATTATGTGAGGCAATGATTTTAGTATATTTTGTAATTACTTATTTGTATTAATCCGCTTTATTTAGGATTCATATGTGTTGTGATGGAAATTCGAATTATAAATATGTAATAATAAAATACGTTTATTTGTGGTTAACACTGAGTTGAGGTCCGTCGTTGTTAGCCTATACCTACCTACCATAAAAAATAACTGAATAAAATTCAATAAAAAAATTCTAATCGTAAGTATGAGCTCTAAACTAAGCGAAATTGTATGGTAGAACCCCCCTGGGCTGAGCCCAGGGGAGCTGGGCTACCTTCCACTCCAGTGACAACTATATTATTAAAAATCACTTTTTCTGTTTAGACTTTAACAAACTATTAATGGGCATGATGGCTAAATTTAAATTTTTAGTCCGTTTTGTAGATTAATAAAACATGTTGGACATGTATGTATTCTTTCTTTGTTTACGTAGGTAATCAAAAAATTACGGAGATACATTGAATAGAAATTCCGTGTGACGGCACACCTAGGTACACTTTATACTTAGTTATGACGTCGCGATCTCTCACTCCTAAACTTTAATGCGTTTTTGTTGTATGTACTTTTTCAGTAACTCGAAAAAGCAAAAATACGGGTCTATTATTTTTTTACTATCTACTTAACTGATGGACTAAATATAATTTTGCCATTATGAAATTTAAAATTCGCATTACATACAAACCATTTTGTATAATTATACGACTTGTACCTATGTATGTATAAAAGTTTACTTACGTCTTGTGCCGGCACTGCGTAGTTGCCCTGTATGGTGTAGGCTTGCCCGCCGGCCAGTATGACCGGGCCGGCGACGTTGGGCTTCGGCCGGTACGGGATCGTTGCACCCTTCGGCGGACTCTGGGACCAAAAGAGCGGATCTTTAAACGGTTTTTATTTCACTAGCTGTTCCCCGCGGTTTCAACCGCATTAATTTCGGAGTAATTTAGGAGTATTAAACGTATCTCGTGTCTTTCTGTAACTCTTGACGACGACGCGACGTTTAAGCAGAATTTCATGATCATCGATTCAGTAGTTAATGCGTGGAAACGTCTCAAACAAACATAATCCATACACATCAAACTGCAATAAATCGACGCAAACGCGTAATGAATAATGGTATTCCTATTTATTATAAACTCTAGCTGTGGCCCGCAGTTTCACCCGCGTGAGTTTCGGAACTCCCACAGGAATACCAAACAGTCTAATTTACTCTTTATAACATTAGCTAAATAGCAGTGAAAGACCCGTCAAAATTGGTAGACTGTTTCGGAGATTCACCCGCGAGAGTTACGGAATTCCCGCAGGAACACCAAAGTACTGTAATTTACTCCTTATAATATCAGCTATTTAGCAGTGAAAATTCCGTCTTAATCGGTCCAACCGTTTCGGAGATTCACTGGCGTGAGATTCGGAATTCCCGCAGGAACTCCGAAATTCTTTTATACAAACCATGTCCTAACAATAACGAACAAAAAAAAGAATTATCCAATTTGATGCAGTCGTTTGGAAATCATGCGATCACATACATTTCGACGATTCATATTTATCTATCAATAATCGAATACGAAAAATACGATTACCGGTTATAATCGCTGGAGTTTTTGTTTTATACTCAGGAATTTAATCAATAACTTAGATCGATTTATTGATTAGGCATATTGCTACGTGTCGCGACACGACGCTCTAGTAGGTACGTGTTGAATTTTTGTATTCAAGAGAATAAAAAAAAATATTCAAGGTCAATAAAAATTATCACACAAACGTTACAAACAACATTCATACCTCCAACATTACACAGCAAATGTGATAAATGCACTGCGTGATCGCATCACAGGTCCCGCTGATCGTCACCGCTCTTTCAGTAGAGTTGGGCAACATTTCACTGGCCACCTAAAACAAAATGTAGACAATTTTTAATAGGATCATTTACATAATATCACACCAAAATATAGCTTATCTATACTAATAATACAAACAGGAAAGAATTGATTTGATGATTTTGATGATTTAACTCAAAAGCTACTGATTAGAATGCTGCATTATCCCCGAGTAACATAGGCTATATTGCGGCCCGGAATTCCCGCGGAAACTCCGAAATTACCGCGGGTGAAACTGCAGAGAATAGCTTGTAAGTTGCCTATACTAATATTATACAGAGGAAAGATTTGATTTTTTGTTTGTTACGATTTAACTCAAAAACTATGAACCGATTTCAAAAGTTCTTTCACCATTGGAAAGCTACATTATCCCTGAGTAACATAGGCTATATTGTAATCCAGAATTCTCGTGGGAAATCCGAAATTCACGCGGGTGAGACCGCGGGGAACAGCTAGGAACTTATACATATAGGACTGTCCCCGCGATTTCACCTGCGTTTATTTCTAACTTCTCGAGGGAATTTCGGTATAAAAAGTACTCTATGTCCTTTTCTGTCCTTCTGACAATGTGTATTGTGTATGCAAAATTTCATCATAATCGGTTAAGTAATTAAGGCGTGAAATCATTACAAACAAACAAGGTAACAAAATCACCTTCGCATTTATATACATGTATGTGAATGTAAAAGGCAAAACAACATTTAAAAAAAAATAACAATTATTATTTCACAGTGAAAAGAATTCCAAACATGTGTAGCTAGGTCAATAGTTCAAGATCACAAGTGTCGCACACACCTACAATAGTTATACCTAACTAACTACCTACACTCGGTCATGTGATATGAATAAATAATATAAGTACATTTTTAGCTGCTGAAATCTATGTAAGTAACAATGTATGCTTGGTTTCCACGGTACCATTGTATTTATTCTGTGACCACTTTAGTGTTAGGCTCACAATAATCAACACTACTAAAACTGGATAAGTTTTGTCTTCTTTTCCACTACAATGATCGCGACAAACAATATCTTGAGGTGACGGCTCTTGAGTACCGGTTATTACGGTTCTTCGACATTGAAATCAAATCTCAAGCCTTAACAGGTCGCTCACTAAATAAAACCATATGTAATTTCACGTAAAATTGCTTTAAGTCGTAAAATAATGTTTATAAAGTGGCGGTGTATGAACTTGTGAGTTTATTGACCTCTAAAATACGTATACTAATTCTAGAAGAAGAAAAAATAGTGATTACGGAGCGTCAAATTTATGCATAAATGTATGGACTCAAGCCTGTGTCCTAGATAGGGAAAGCAGAGAATAACAGCTGTAATATCCTGCACTTGGTTAGATTTCTTTTTAAATCTTAATCTATACCATACAAACAAAGTACCTATTAGGTACTTCATAGAATACGAATACGATTTTGCCAATGTCAGTAGGCAGATTGTGTAAGTTCAACTATGACTATAGTTTGGTAACATCTTATGTGTTTAGCAGTAAGTGATGTGATACATGGTCTTTATATTTAAGTAGGTACCTGTATGTTGGCGCCGGTGACGTCACGGATCTCCTTGATCTTGGAGCCGCCCTTGCCGATGAGCGAGCCGCACTGCGAGGCCGGTACGATAAGCCGCAGCGTGATGGGCGCGCGCGACCCTCCGCCGCCGCCCTCGTTGAACTGAGAACACCACTGCAGGAAGAGACGCGGCACGGGTTAAACATGAGGACCACCGTGACACCGCATGCAGCTTACATCTGATCCATCATCATATCAACTGATGGACGTCGACCGCAGAGATCTCCACAACGACTGGTCCTGCGCTACTCTTATCTATCTTGTGGGAAGTCTACTGCTTACTTACTCCGGTACGTGGTTGCCAATCGAGAGCTTTATCATGCCTAGGAGTTTTTTTTATTAGATCTGCTACAAGAATGCGAATGTAGGAGTGTAGGATGTATCAATTTGTTAATCTATGAAAGGGCTTAAACGTAATAAATATTACATATTTTCTTTCAACATCTGTTCGATTTTTTAAATTGATGGACGTCGTAGGCCAAATATTCACTGAGGTTGGGAAACTTTGGAAATATGGTCAATGACCCTAGCTAATAACAATATTGCAGAATCAGTTACGAACCTCTTCAAACTTTTTGCAAATAAGTGTGAACGCCTTGAATATAGCACTCGTGTTGCCGGACACTGTGACGATACGCTCGGGGCACGATCCATCGGATATGTTGATTTTCGCACCCGACTGAAATCGTAAGACACGGAATTATCATAAACAATATTATGTCGGTATGAAAACGCGTATTATGGGAATATTTTTCTTTGCAACATACCTCTTCCCTAAACCTTTTGACAATTTCTCCCTTTTTCCCAATAATACTGCCAACTTCCTGCGAAAAGAAATGCACAATTTATAAATAGTGAAACTCTATACACACCATCATTACATAAATTTGTTTGTAATGCAAAGCGAACGCTGCAAATAGCAGCAACAGCTGGGATTTAGAAGTATTGGCAAGTAGGCATTGTACAGCCAGTTCAGCACTCGTAATTAATGCAGCCGCACTGATTTATCGTAGGTACAAAAGATTTCCTGTCTAGTGGCCAATAATAGTCGCTGCTGAGTATTCGTTTGGTGTGACAAGTCACATCGGAGTCGGATCATAGTTTAAGCATGGCGTGCTGCTGGCAACGGGGTGATATGACTCTCCCAGTATGTGAACAATGCTCTTGCGACTGCGTGACAACAACATACGTCTTGGACGACACAAATAGCGATGAATAGATGTTGAAAGCGACATAGAGTTCGTTAAACTTTTGATACCGCAACGAAATAAACGCTTAACTACACATACATTTAATAATACACTTGAAAGTGGTCGCAATTTAAACCCTAATAAGAAAGCGATAAATTTACGATTACTCTAAACCTGTTTATTATCAGTGCTACATATGGCACGTCTTTGAACAGATGCCAAATACATTCGCACTTTCTTTTGTTTGCACATGGTGCAGAGTGGTAGTTTTATTATAATCTTGTACTTATATTTTAGCAAGACCCATCGGTAATTATTTAATTACATGAAAATTTATTCAATATTTCAAAAGAAAATGTTTAGACAAAGTAAAGTTTTACCAATTACTTTGATAAATAAGAATATACCTAACTAGTCGTTTTATATAATTATTTAAACATAAACACAATACTTAAACGTAAACTTAAATAACAAACAATATGATATTTTTTTTAGGTGCATAAAGCTTATACTATAAATATTACATGCAGTGTCTCTACATCCATGCTAATAATATAAATGCGAGAGTAACTCGGTGTCTTTATCTTTTCACAGCTAAACCACTGACATATTCTGTAAACAGCTTAAATCTCAATAAAACAATTACGATAATTTATTATGAAACAATTTGTTTGTACGTTGCATAACTTGCATACTACACGCCATTTAAAATTAGTGATGAGACTGCAAATTTTACTTGCACAAGACATTAACCATTCATTTTTACGAAGGTTATCGATCCGAATCGCAGCAAAAACTGGTTTTTAAACACACCTGTGTGATGTAGTATTTACTATTAATTATTACCAATACATTGTTACTTTTATCGAATACCAAATTGTAAGAAAAATACCGATAGAATCGTTTTAAATGCAACAACCTTTTGATAAACAAATTTTTGGTCACAATGATGTCATACGATTTCGCACTAAACAACTTTACAGCTGCTATGTAAATTTAATTTTAATTATTAATAATTGCACCCTACTCTTTTTGTATTGTTATAAATGCCAATGGTTAACTGGTAGAAAATGCCGCAAGGCATTAAGTTCGCCATTTGTACTTGTTGTGCAATAAAGAATGAATAAATAAATAAATAAATAAATAAACAAATAAAGTACCTACTAAAAATACTCATAAGATTCATTGCCATATAAAAAAATTAAGAAAATATTTTGCTCTACTCAGAGTTCCTCATAACGCCCCCTCGCAACACTCTAACTTGGAAAGCTTAGCACACGGCGTATTTTAAACGCGCAGACGACGCGCTGGTAACGCACGTATACGCGCTTCAAACGAGATTTGAACGCAAACTTGTAACCTAAGCACACAGGGTGATCGTAAAACATGCGTCTACTGCGCGTATACGCGCAGATACAGCGATACAGACGCGCGGTAGTCACTCGTAGCTTCCGCGTTTTGGTCAGAGACTCCTCATCAGTTTTACAATGGCTTCGGTTCAGACAACACTGCATACATTGACTTTAGTACTGGTTTTAAAAAGAAAAAAGACTTTAAAATAAGCGAATCTATTGTTTATTTCGCGCCCCTCTACCCTTCCTCCGGTCCTTTGTACGCGCATCAAACGAGTTTCGAACGCGCTTCAAACGCGCGTTTGTATCGCGTTTTACGCACGTTCGAATCTATAAAAATGCAAAAATCGGCATCTACGGCGCAGAAAACGCGGGAACGCGCGAAGCCGAGACCGAGATCACGGAGATCGCGATTCTTCTTCGCGACCGAAACGACAGTATCGGAGAGTTTGTCGATGGACTTTGGAGATTATTATTAGTATGTGTTATAAATCATAATAATAATAATCTCTAATATAAGTTTATAGTAAAACTTCTATTGGAGGAAAAATAAGATGATTTGATGATTTAAACGCTAAACACATAGTTAAACAGTTAGTGCGAGCGCAGCGGAGACCAATTTATCTAAGGCTATTCACAATAATATTATATGCTTTTTGAACGCGACACGAGACTCTATTTGTCCGGGGCAGCGACCGTCTTGCTGTCTCCGGTTTCGGTCTCCTGTCTCGGTCGCTTGTCTCTGTCGCTGCACGAACCTCTACCTTAAACGCTTATTACACTTTACAATTTGTCAGACACCAATCTAGGAAATCGGAAGATGTAATCGAAGTTAGAAGAGAACAGTTGGTTTCAATTTAGGATGAGTGTGTGAAAGAGAGCGAGTGATCACACTACATTAAAATGTACCCTAGAGTAATCGATTTAGGGTACAATTTAGTGTAGTGTGATCACTCGCTCTCTCTCTCTCTCTCTCACTCACTGATTCTAAATTGTATCCGATTTAAATTCCCTAAATTGGAAGTAGTGTAATAAGCCCATCAATCTATTCAACCTCACTTTGTTGTCGTCATAAATCTTGGTATGCACCACGTATGCACCCTTATTAATTTACGAGTTACTAGCCATTTTCAGAACATCCTTAAGTAGAGCAGTCTGAGTCCTTACAAGACAATCCTACATAATAATTATACCTACTAGGATAAATAAAAAACATAAATCGAAAGTCGATGATCGGACCGTCGATAGTTGGCCGAGTGCCAAATTTTGATGTACTTTATATTGGATTGAAGCCAGTTAAAGGTAGCAAATCTAGTAACCAGTGGATGATAACATGAGTATGTCTCGGATGTCAAACCAATACGATTCTGCTAATCTGTGAACTAAATTAATTTTATAGCTGGTATTTTATAGAGGTGATAACTGTACAGACATCACATAGCTACATATTTGGTTTCTTTCCTTACTAATGCGATACAACTAGTGCCATACAAGTTTTGCTTAGTTTAGAACTGTGGAGCTGTGTGATAAAGTCCAATCATTAGTGGAGGATCAGATATCCGTTCTTGCCCCCTGTCCTTATTCGAACACACTACCCCTGGCAACATGTACCTATGCAAAATGTCATTATGATCGGTTGAGTTTCTTGTTAAGGTGTAAAAGCGTACCAAAGTCACATTCAAATTAATAATATCAGTAAGGACTAGCTGGTCATTCTCGTAGCACATAGGTAATTTCGTAATTTCCGTAGTTCCGCGGGGAATCTTGGTTCCGAAAAAAAAAAGGGACTCTTCGTCACTAAGGGATGCTGTATCTTCCTATCAGAAAAGGAATCTTAGAATCGATTCTATAGTTCCAGAGGACTGCTAGCCTACAGCCAAATGATCCAAACTTACAAACTTTACCTTTTCGTAACATTAGAGAACAAAACTAACTGTTTTACTGTCACAATGATGTAATTTGATCTGATTTTATTCAGAAAAGCAACATAAATAAGTACATTGTTTATTAACACAGGTTGGATAAAATTGAAACTATAGCTTTAAAGAGTTGTACATATTCTTTTCCTACTATGAGATATTTGACACTGGCATTTCAATCTTGTTAAAAGAATAAGCACTTGTAGGGGTGCTCTCTTATAGGTATATCCTGTTTGTTACCCACATTTGCATTCTTAGTGACTAAGCATTCCGATAATAAAAATAAGTAAATCAAAACTTCTAACAGAAGTAAAATTATATTCATACATCTATTATATAATAAAACTTGGAATTTCTATACATTGGGAAATATAAAGACAAAAAACTGGTGTAATCATATTTACATTGTCTGTCTATAAACTAAACTATATACAAAGGATTTTATTGTTGTTGTAACTTGTTACCCTATTGGCGCAGCAGGTCACCATAGCTACTGGCGTAATGTGAGATCCAGTAGATCTGTGTGTTGTGATGTGGATTATTATTATGTTTAAATTTGAATTATTCAATTCTACTCAGCTACACCAGTATTAATTGACAGCCACTTTATTATTAAGGAATTTCTTTTGCAAGTGAATCCCAAAATTTATGATTGAAAGGGCAGGGCTACTTACACAATAATTCATTTTCACATTTGAAAGAATGTGTAATGACAATTAATATAATTATTAATTATTTTCAACAAATTTTTTTTTCAGATTTATTTACTTCCTAGTTGTTTCAAAAGTATCCTATATGTCCTTATGTGTACCCCTAACATGTGTGCAAATTTCATGATGATTGGTTGAGCCGCTAAGGCGTAACAAACAAACAAACTCACTCTGGCATTTATAATATTAGTAAGGATTTTTATAATTTTGTTTTCAGGTTCATAATAAATAATTACTGATATCACATTGAAAGCAGGCGCACAAGCATATGCTCCTTCAGTCTGTGCTACATTAGTGTAATGTGCACAACTTCACTCAGGCCATTTTACTGTAATTTATGCTTAGTTATCTTTTTGTGCTGTTATCTTTGAGTTATTTTTGAATGCATATTGATAACAATTTATTACTTCTATACTTACTTCTTTATGATTAAAGAGGTAAAGTTGGTATGTTGCATGTAAGGGGTAAGCTCTAGAACTACTGAAACCATTCTGAAAACTCTTTTACTGAAAGGAAGCTGATTGTTCTAGGGTACTTTTTACAGTTCTTGAGGAAGTGCTAAATTCACACGGATAGAAGCACAAGGGATCAAGGTTGCAAGGTTGAACATGATACTACTCTACTCTACACCACATCTGACTGCTGTTAATGTTATTGATATCTACTGTTTGAAAGATAAGACTTATAGGGCCTTACATTTGTTTATTATGTATTCTATGTAATGCTGTTGGTTTTATTAATAAATAAATAAATAATAAACAATAATTTTTCAAAATCTACTTCAGACGTAATAACTCTTCTTTCTTACATGCTCTTAACATGCAGGTTTGACTTTTCTTCAAGTGAAAGTGATAGAAAATGTGCAAAAAGGATTGAGTGTGAAAAGCTAACAAATACACTTCAGGATTTCAAAATATTTCTGTTTTCTTTTGTAAATGAAACAGTCTATTTGAAATGGATAAAGAAGAAGGTAAAGATTAAAATACATTTTAACAAATACTAAAAACACCACAATTTATAATTTTTAGTGCTAACCTCCATAATTGTGCCAATTAAGTAATAATTTTTAAAATGTTATATTTTTCTTACCTTCCCCTGCATAATCAGTCTGATAGTAAGGGTAACTTTGGAGTCTTCCTCATGGAGAGAGGAGGCTTTCTCCAGTTCCATGCTGGCAGAGGTGTCCTTTGTGTCGCGTGGAATATTGGCAGCGTACAGGGCTATGTGTAGGCGGACACAGGGGGCACTCCACTCAATCTAATGGCTGGGACTCTGGGGCTCTTGGCACGCACTGCAGGCAGGGTAAGCTGGAAAATAGGCGCACGTCTCAAAAGGGATGTCGATGTGTATCTAGCTAACTAAAGGTATAAGGAGGTGGGATATTTGCAAATATATACTTTACTAAGCTGATTACCGAATACTTTTAATAATGCGAGTCAGCGTCTATCGCGGCGGAATGAGAGCGGTCGGAGGATTGTTACGCTGTTAAAAAGTAGATGGTGTCATGTTCGACCGGATTTAGCGGCTGTAATACTAGTCCGCCGGCTAAGGCGGCCGATACCGTTAGTTGAACTTGGAGTACCCGTTCCCGACATAACCTCAGCGTCGCGCCTCATGGCTAGCCGACCGCGGGTTATCGATCCCGAAGTCCTAAACAAATTCCAACGACATTGCGCCATAAAAAAAACCTTACCTCGTCTAGTTTATCACCATCCAATAATAACATAACAACTCTTAACACTAATATTATCACCGAGATGTGTATAAAAATCACATTTATCACAATGTTTTTGTTGTATGTTTAATTAAATTAAAAAATCATTTAACCCGACGCAACGAGATGACGCGTCGGAACTGATTTCTTTGTCATAAAGTGACTGACACTGACTACCTCCTACTGAACTGACGTGAGACGTCCAGTGTTACCGACTCTCGAAAATATTTACCCCTAAAGTTTTGTCTAAAACCCCTAAATCCACCTAAAATATTATTCTTATTAGTAAAAAGTTTATAAAATAATAAATAGCGCCAAGATTTTTGCTTTAGTTTCGAAATGATAAGGTGTTGTAATTTTTTTTTTTTCCAAATATAAAATGGCTCTTGATTTTTTTTACGATTAATATTTATTTCATAACAACAAAATGAATCAATGAAAATACAAAATGAAGATTCATAATGATTCAATTTTTTGCTAATTATGAGAATCTTGGTTTTGAAATCACAGTTTTCTTATTGATCCTTTCAAAAAATCTTACGAGATTTTTTTATAAAATTAAATTTTGAACAACTTTTTAACCAACTTCAAAAAAGAGGAGGTTCTCAATATTAGGGTACTTGCATGAATTTTTTTTTCAGTCTATTTTAAAGATATGTGGCCTACTTAAACAAAGCAAGAAAAAGAAAAAAAATATATGCATAAATTAATTAAATAGAGCGTTTCAAAGTTCCTACTTTAAACTTTACCGCCGAAACGCGGAATGACGTCACTAGTTCAAAATTACGCCTTATTAATCTGTGATAGAAATGTCACTGTCGTATTGACAGGGTCATGTGATAACTTCAATATCCAAAAGCGAAATTAAGGTTTAACTGCGTCGAGTTACTTCCAAAAGTTCCAGTATAGAATCTAAATGCACCTTACCGATGCATTTTAAAGTAAAAAACTTCCGAAAATGGAAAATATGCGTTGACTGTATGTACTTAGTTTCTTTTGCCTTCTCTGAAAGAGGTAAATGTTTCCTAAAAAAAATAAAAGTGACGTCATGTGTTAAGCGTGGCTGTGATTGGTTTTTCGTTGCAAAATCAAAAGTTGTTCACAAAATTAAAAGTTGAATGTTTTGGAAACTATTGAAATTTTTTTAGTAAATCTTTCACGATAACGCTTTTCTAAGGCTCTATTTTTGAAATATTGACACAATTTCTTATAATAAACTTCATGCAAGTAGGTACCCTATTCAACCATATGTTTATTCTATTTTTTATGTTTCTTACCTCAGAACTTTCAACTGGGTGAACCGATTTTGATGATTCTTTTTTTTATTTTAAAGCTGGTGCTTCCCGTGTAGCCCCAGTCAAGAAATCAGGAACTAATGACGGGATCTTGGAGAAATCGAGGGAACTCTTCAGGCATAATATAATTATAAGCAAACCTATAACGATTTGGGTATTTTTTAATGTAAATTGTTCATTTTCTTTCGACAATCACCAATTGATGAAGTGGAACTGATGATGAAGACCATAGATGGCCACCGGAACTATTGAATAATAAGTATATTTTGACAGATTGTGATTCGATTATTGTAAAATGTCTGCTAAGCAATTTATGTGTCACAATGCATATGGAGAAGTGGAGCTGATGGTGAAGGAACAGGAGAACTCCTCTACAAATAACGTCCCTGCATCGGGAAAAGCAATATTTGTAAAAGATTATGAGCTGTTGATGTTAGGCTATTGTCACTTAGATAAATTTTAAACCAGCCCTCTTACAAGCAAAAAATAAAACAAAATTTTAACAGAAAATTTAAACCGACTTCAAAAAATACAAAATGCCCTACACAAAAAAGTAAAAAGTAACAAAAAACCGATTTAATCCAAGAGACAAATAAATCACGTAGGTACCTAATATTATTTTTGGTTTATGCTACCACTGATCGGTTTGAAGTCGCTTACAAGCCAAATATAGGAAGTGGGTAGATAATCTAAACTCTAAAGCTACCGTTTCCTAGGAGAGCGGTGCCGTAATCTAGCGGCCGTAATATTTAATACGATGAGTGAAACGTGACTTGGATGAGCGAAAATGAAGAGCAATAATTTGATTTGGTCAAAAATCATGAAGCATCATACAATAATATTAGAGCAAAAGATTATAGACAAGCCCGGAAAACAAGTAGTGACGTCATCCACCGCAATTACGGCTGCTAGATAACGGCACCGCTTTCCTAGGAAACCGTAGCTTACAGGATGATTCACGTTACACCGTGCCGTGGCCGGGCCGTAAAAAAATTTTTTGGTTTATTATTTATAGGTATTTACTATTTATATTACTTATACCAAAAAATGTACTAAAGGCATGGTTACGGCTTTTACGTAACACATAATGTGGATGAACCGGAAATAAAAATATTTTCTATTAAGATTTATTTCTTATTAATACTTCATAACTTCCATAAACTAATCACTTACTTTTTTCAGCCACTGAAAAATAAATCAAGCCTTGTAAGTAGGTAGGGTTAATTAATTAAACAATAAATTCACAGGTAGAGCTTGTCTAAACTAAAATAACACGCTTCACTACTTAATAAGCATTAAGCAGTTTTAGATGTGCGATATCATGTATTCATAATATCTCTTTAATAGTGTGAGTGCGGCTACAATATGCGGCAACTGAGGAAGAATGGCAAGACCAGATTTATATGTGTCGTATCTATATTTTAACGGTTGTGCGTGTGCGTATGCCCGATGGAGGGGCGCGTTATTTTAGTTTAGATAAGCTCTACCTACCTACCTACAAATAAATGTTCTGGTACCTAGTTAGAAGAATAATAAAAATCGATGGTTTGTTTTGGTGGTGGTGGTGGTGATTTATGGTGATTTTAAAAATAATATATCTAACCATCGATTCGAGGGACTTAAAAGTGATCTTGATGTTGTAAGCTGATGGTTAGATACTGACAGACTGCTGGACCAAAAAGAGTAGTGAGGTAATATGCACGCCTATATTAAAAGTCTGAACACTTTGTCCCATGCAAATAAGCTCATCGATTTTATTGTCTCCCGAAACTTTAGTCTAGGTACCTAAGCAAGCAGCCTTTTGTGAATCTAAAGTTTGTTTTTATTACTTTTTGTCTCCTAACTTAACCAATATAGCACAAATGTTCAACTAAAATTTAAACGCTTGGTACCTAACCAATGAATGAAGGTAGGTTACGCTTAAACCAGCTATATAATATTATGTGGCTTGGCCATTTCGCTCCATTCACATAAGGTAAGGTGAAAAATTTATCCACTGTTAATCACCTTCTGTTATACAAAGGTTCTTACAGTATGATGGCTCAGTGGTTGGTACGTTCGGATCAAACGCCGCAAGGGGTGGGTTCAAACCCTAACAATGAGCTTGAGCTGTCGGCAGAGGAAAACAGCGCGTCTTAAGGAAACCATAGCATGGTGGTAGGGCGCTCTCTAGTGCTCGGCTGGCTAGCTACCACCTTCAAGTTGCAAATCTGTCGCCAAGCACCTAACGGTGTGTTCCGGCAGCCCCACTTGAAAGCCAGTTTCCATCCCCATTCCAGGTCGGCAACGCACCTGCAAGCCTTCTGGTGTATCACTTGCCCGTTTGCCCCTTATGACATAAAAAAGTAACGAAACGGCCAAGTCACATATTCTGAATAAGGTTTAGAGTTTGTGCAGTAACGCCTTGTAGAGTTAGGGTGTGTAGAGTTGCTTGGCTCTACATGAGATCTGATAACTTTTTGATAGTGCCCGTCATATGGACTCGTCTTGGCATCATTTTACATGAAAATGTTTTAGGTGGGATTTGATTTCTTTTTGTAAGTCAAAATTGCGGAATTCTCATACAAACTTCCATCCCCTAGTATAAGAGGTTGGGGGATAAAAGTTCAGGTTTTATAATTTTTTTGTTGTTTGTGTACTAATACTAGCTTACTGCCAAATTTCAGCTTTCTAGGGCCTTAGAAAATACCCTAAGAATTTTGATGATCATCAGTGAGTCAGTGACGAAATCAGGGTTATTTAGATATCAATAAAATTTAAAGTATAAGAGCTATGTAATTATAACTTTATAGGTTTGATAAGTCCGCTATTGAAAACAATATATTCTGAGAATTTCGTTTATCTGGTATAGGTAATCCAAACTCAAGTCATAAGGGTAGGTAGTGCTCCCGCTTCGCTTGGCTCGTCTTGGCGGGGCACTACCGTGCCCCCAGATTCATCACAAGTATTTAATATTGCCCTTCACATTATTCGATTTCAATGAATATCTTAGAAGATATCAAAGTCAAATAATGATGATCAAGTACTGCGCGCGCATTTATTTATGACTAGCTATGCCCCGCGGTTTCACCCACGGTGATTTCGGAGTTCCCGCGGATATTCCGGGATTAAAAAGTACCCTATGTCCTTTTCTGTACTCCTGACAACGTGCATGCCAAATTTCATCCAAATCCGTTCAGCCGTTTTTGCGTGATTGAGTAACAAACATCCACACATTCACATTTAGAATATTAGCAGGATGACCAACATTTTTTTTAATATCTCGAGTTACAGATGGAATTTCGAAAAATCGAAATAAGAGTAATCTAACTTAGACCCTTAGCAATAAAAAAAAAAAACCGCATTCAATTTGGTGCAGCAGTTTTTGCGTAGCACGAATATATTTAACAATTAATGCACACAAGGACAATAAATTTTATTTTATCGTGTACAAGGGTCATGCTTATTCCATGTGGAATTTCTTCCAGCAGACCCGCAACAGGAAAAGAGATAGATAAAAATAGGCTGATCTGGTGTGCATCTGTTCGATAGGTAGGTATATGAAATACTAATATACATACCTACAATAATAATATACATACAAAATAATAGAACCAAATAATCATAACAATAATAACATTATCTAACTACATACCTACATAAAATTACATGACAATATATAATAATAAATACTATAATTATAAATAAATACAAAAATGAATACAATAACTACACAGGCAGTGACAGATAGTGTTCCTTGACTCGCTTTTTAAAAAAAGTTATAGTCACGGATTTCATGTGGCAAAGAGTTCCACAGGGCAACTGGATAGAAAGAGAAAGAAGACGAAAAAATTTTGTTCTATTGGAATAACCAGGTACAGATAGGAGTGTTATAAACATACAGACAGAAAGACAGACAGACAAAAATTCCTAAAAAATGTATTTTTGGGTTCTATATCACTTAAAGACTCGCCTTAATTTATTTTTTCTTATCTCCCATCGACCATCGATATTTTCATCTCAGGTATTTACTCATGCTTTTGAGTTTTTAAAACTCCAGTTCATTTGTTTTTTCCTCTTTTGGCTTTTTCTTTGCGTCACTCAGTTTACAAAATGAAAAATTTTAAATATCACGTATGAGTAGGTACGTGTTCCACCAGTGCTGCAGAAACGGCTCGAAGGATTAATGATGTGTATGGTGGAGGTGTCGCAAAAGAAATCACAGTGCGTTTTTTTGGTGGACTAGTGCTGGTGTCATTCACTACAGCTTTCTTAAATCTGGCTAGACGATGACGGCGGATGTCTATTGTCTATTGTCAGCAACTGCAAACTATGTTGGAAAAGCTAGCTGCTAAACAACCGAGTATGGTTAGTCGCTCTAGGCCACTGCTGCTTCAGGACAACGCTAGACCATACACTGCACAGCAGACAACTACCAAATTAGAAAAGCTTCAATTGGAATGTCTAAGACATCCACCGTACTCCCCGGACCTTGCTCCAACAGATTACCATTTTTTTCGAAATTTGCATAACTTCTTGCAAGGGGAAAAATTCATCTTCGATGGGGCAGTCCAAAGCGCTTTCAAAGATTTTATTGATTCCCGTCCGAATAGTTTTTTTTGTAAAGGGATCAATGAGATGGCAAAAATGCATAGATATTGCTATCTATGCATTTTTATGGTATGTATTTTGATTAAATATAAAATAACCTTCCTCCCTTACAAAACACCAATTTCATTATGTAAGGACCTAATAATTAATTGGTATTAAAGCAGGAAACACTCTATGCGCGTTTGGTACACCATCGCGTTATTGCTCAGTACTGATTACTGACTCGCATCACCGCACTTTTTGACCAGCAATGAAACTTGACCAAGGTTGTGGATATGTTTGTCTTTTTACGGACGTGTTCGGTCAAATATTTTCTCGTCTGGCCTGTCCTGTCCGTTTTAAGCTTTTTGTCTGGCTGCCGCGCAAGTCGAAAGTAATGCAAATTAATGGGTATTGGGTATAGGTAAGTACATAATAGAATTTTTTTTTTGTTACGAACTTGACTTTCTTTCTGGTTTATGTTTTTGGTGCGGATGGTCCGTAGTGCGGATCTATTTTTAACCGACTTCCAAAAAGGAGGAGGTTCTATGTTCGATTGTATGTATGCTTTTTTTTTTTTTTACAAGCTTTTATTTAACTTATTTGTATGTAGGTAAGTTTTCCGTTTCAAGATTTGCAAATTACACACTTACTGGTAGGTACCTATACCTACCGATTGAGATGTTTGGTATATTGATGCAAATTCAGTGACAATGCATTGAGCTGATCTAATGATCTAACTGGAATGTAGGGACTGCAACACCTGATGGCGGGTTGTATAGGACAGAGAAATTTGGGCTAGTGGTTTTGTTGCCACTCGTAGGTAGGTAGGTAGGTACTTCCCATTAAGAGTGTTTGAAGATGGAGAATTGCCACTGGAACTCCCTGACTCCCTCATTGAGGCTCCGTAATAACACCGTAACCAATAATAAACAACCTTCTATTACAAACGTTAACGCTGGTTTTTTAAAGGTAGTTTTTAATTAATACCTATTGGTTAGTCATATTGGTATGCCAAACTTGTTTGACCATAAGGAAACAAAGTAATTTTTTTTTTTTTATTTAGCGAATAGAACAAAGAAGTTGATTGAAAAAGGTTGTTACCTAGTTATTCCTTGATTCACTACGTAAATTCATTTCAGCGAGAATTTGTTTTTTAATGCAACAAAATCTACCCAGAGCAGAAACAACATTTTATTTTAACGGTAAGCACTTGTTAAATAAAAATGTGGAGTGTTTTTCACAGTGATTCCTCTCGTTAATGGACTACTTCGTACCCTGTATAACTGTAGGTAGGTACCTACCAGGCAGGATCACGAGAACTTGTGATGTTGGCTAATAGGTAGACGTACTTATTGCTACACAGTTAAATAATAAATTGCAACCTATATTGATTTATTTTTTAAACTCGCTATGGTACTATTGTGTATAATATTCAATAAATACATAATAAATTAATAAGACCCGATTGGTAGATTCATAATTTTTGCCTAATGAATGATATTCCAAATATTGTGGAATGTACCAGAGCTGGAGTATTTACTTTTGTCTGTAGATAGGTACTTATAGGTATCTCATTTATTTGGTTTCAGGTCTATAACTCTGCAAATTTTTTGTCTTAAATATGTAGATACGTGTAAAATCCAATAAGATAATAATTACTGATGTTTTTAGGAACATAATATTTTCTCATACACCAAAACTAATAGCTATATGTATATAGCTTGTTGTTAGGTATATTATTACCTATGGCAAATAATATGAAAATAAATTTTATTGTTTTGAGTAATGTCATTGTTGTACCTATATGAGTACCTACCTATCTATTTTTATTGTGATGTTAAATATTTCCCGCTTTTAAACTCAAAAAGATAGGTTTTTACTCGAACTAATTGGTAGTTAATTTTCTTATTTAATAATTTTCATCCTTTTCACTTTCAGAAACCAATTACGTATTTTTATTTCTTGAATAAAATGTTACCCTTTGGTTATTTAGGTAGGTACCTATACTCACTACCTACTAGTACAAATATTTGTCAGCAGTTTCTGCAGTGTTGTATTGTCGAGGTACCTAAGTATCTAATTATAAAATTATTGCTAAAATTTAATTATTAATGTTGAAAATTCTTCAGAATTAAAAAGGTTGGGTCACTAAGAAATTTGTGGAATGAAAGCATTTTTCGGTAATCAGCTTTATATTATAGGTAGATACGTTCAATTTTCTTGTTTGGTATTGCAACTCATTATTCTCTCCTTAACAATATCATATTTTTTCAACTTGAATATTATTGTAGCCACTATTAGATAAATTGTAGATTTATACATTTGCAATTGCAATGCAATGCAATGCAATGTTATGTAATGTACCTAATAAAAAAAAATACTGGGTCTGTTGGTGACAATAACTTTTATCTAGTATTAAAACTAAAATACTTACATAGCAAATAATACGTAAGCGTCCTTGTATTCTTATAGTCCGTATATTTTCCTCTCAAAATCTTTTCCAACCTGAAACAACCAGAAATAACGTTATGTAAATTCAATTATCCGTATGAACTCTTGGAAGTTTATTCAATAAAATATTATAATATGGCTTTGGGTTTATTCTTTTCTGCTTTATTCTTGTAATTGAGCGTGATTGTAATGAGCGTAAAATTATATTGTGGAAATTTCAAATTTTCACGATCCAATTAGTATTTGTAAGAGGCTTTTAAACGCAGAAAAAGGGCAAATTTCGCCGTTCAAAGGTAGAACGGAGCGAAGGGGAATTCTATACTTGCTGCAAATCAAACAAAAGCCTATACGCCTTGTTATAATATACTTACTAAAATAAAAAATTCGGTCACTAGTGTAAGTATATGCTTTAACGTATTTATCCTACTGAAAACCTTATCGAGTTACGTAATTCTTAGCAGTGAGCTGTAAATATTCGTCTAATAATTGAAAAAAAAAAGATTGCTATATTTTAACTCCAACCAAAATCAGCAAATTAATAAAATTGATGTGCCTGTTTCTGATTTTGTAATTTTTAGGTTCTAATCAAATATTTACGAATCATTTTTATCTGCTGTCCGAAATTTGTATTGGGGTGAAATTTTGATCAGTCATTGAAAATTTAATTTAATTTTTTGTTTATATAAGAAAGCAACAGCATAAATACTTTTGAAATGGTATAAGTACAAATATATTATTAAGTATACAATAATAATATAGAATACAAAACTTTATGACGTAACCTAATTCAATCCAGTTATACACTAGCTGTTCCCCGCGGTTTCACCCGCGGTAATTGCGAAGTTTCCGCGCGGTAAATCCAGAATAAACTATACGTATAAACCTTCTTCTTGAATTACTCTGTCTATCGGTGAAAACTGCATGAAAATCCGTTCAGTCGTTTTTGTGTTTATCACGAACAGACAGACAGACAGACGGGGCGGAGGACTTATAATAGGTATGTAGTGATATTATATATGACATCCGTAAGGGCAGTTGAAGTGGTCATGTTTGAGTTTTATAATTTATCTATAAGCATATATTTTTTGCCTATATATGGGTAAGGTGAATTGGAGTTTTTAGAGCCACTTTTTTGAAAACTAAATTTTGGTGGAGCACCGTTAGATTTTCAAAGAATACAATCTGAAGAAAGGGATTCGGCCAACAATGGGCATCATCTCGCAGCAGCTCAAGAAACTAATTAAACTTATTAATCCTTTGGAAGAAAGATTATAAAGTCCTCGCTGTATTAAATTAAAATTCAGATGATTGTATTGTTTTCTTTTATCTACTTCTTTTCCTTTCCATGCCCAAAATTAAATTTTTTATTCGCATCTACAGTGGTTCCAATGTAATTTAAAGTTCTTTTATTGTTTTTCTATAAGTTTTTCATTTTTAGGTGCATTTTAAAGAGAAATTTCCAGTCAAAATGACGATCACAAGGAACAATGTATCAATGTTACTATAAACGGTAGTGTAATGTACCTACCTATACGTATGGGCGTACATTGTACATAGCTAAGCACTAGGTATACCTAGTGCTTTGTCTGTACTATAGTGTCTCTCAACACATGACTAGCGAGATCGAATACCGATGTATTGTGATCCACCTAACAATAATACGTTGTCCTATTGTTTTAGCCACATGAATCCGTGTGAGCAATTTATATATCTATATATTCACCTAAGTACGATCAGATCGCATTCCGAACATTATAGAGGTAAGTATTCGATGCAGTCCTATCTACGTACCTAGGTATATCATGTCGATGAACACATACATAATATAATTGCTAGTACGTTTAGGCTGGAATAAAATTATTTTATCACGTAAAATTGGTGGGTACTTACTCAATAGGTACTATAATATGCTCGTCGTTGTACGTATTGAAATTAGGTCAAGTACCTATTTAATTTAGATGTTTTCTGTGGTCTCAAACTTGCAAATTACGGGAACCTCTCATAGGAATCCGTTCTTAGCTAACGACTATTCCCCGTAAACTATAGCTTAAACTTCAGCGTCGTGAGGAGGTAGGTATGTACGCGGTGAAATTTTCGTATTGAAATTTACTATGCAAGCATTTTAGAGCCCATCTTTAACGCACTATTGAGAATTTTACTATGGAAATCACAGGCATTGCAGTAGCAAAATTGTCAATAGTGTTAGTAAAGACGGGCTCTAAAATGCGTCCATAAAGTAAACTTCAGTACGAAATTTTCTCTCTGTAGGTATAGTTTTTTGCGAGATTTCGTGATCGGTTAACGAATGAATGGTATTTTGCTTTTTTAAAATTTTTATAATATAGCTGGCGCCAGTGGTTTCATGCGCGTGAAATACCTATGCATGTCAATAACTGTCACAGAACAGTAAATAACAGATAGAAGAGATATTAACTTAGTAGGTATAGTATTAAAACTGATGAAAAGTTAAAACCAGTGTCGCCGGGTGATTTTCGCACACAAAACTATTCATCGCGCACTAAAACATTCATTAACGTAGAGAAATGTATTAAACGCTGTATGGTTATGTTTTTACTGAGTCACTGTTTCCAAAATTCAGTTTTAGGAATATTGTGGTAAATATACTTGGGATGGCAGCAAAATAGGTTTTTGGCAAGTTAGAGCATTTGCTCTAACTTCCTTTGCAATGGTGGCACGCCTGCCCCACCTATGTACATGTCCTCTCTCGTTAATTTATTTGCTCTATGGTTTTACCCACATTCGAATTAGGTCTTAAAGATTCACGTCAACTAGAGGTGAGTTTTTATAGTAAAATACCTTATTTATGCTAAAATACCGCATATTTGCTTTAGTTAATAATAATAGGAATAGGTGTTGTTCTTTATTAAAGGTAAAGATAGAGGAATAATGAAATTCGGAATAGAAAGTATTATCCCGTTTCTATATGTGAATTACTATCTTTTTATATTGCAAATCACCTCGGAACAAAAGAAAGCGAATCTTTAATCTTGTTATTTCAGTCGAGATTTTGTTGTTCACTCAAAAAAGGATTTCATGTGATGATTAATGTTCATTTATTTACTGTATATAAAACCGTGCCCGCAAAACCTTTGTCAGTAACGGGGTCAAGTGTAGAGAGTAGGTTTAGCGCCTTAAAACTTCGCAACGACAGTCGACACTCTTGCGTTTTTATTCGTGAATTGTTTATGCAGTTTGGAAATTAATGACGGGAGTTAGTGTAGAATTGTAGAGTTTATAACACTTAATCTGAAATTGATGTTAAGGAATTTTACTAATAGAAGACAGTTCTTTATCATCGAAAATAAAGTAAAATTGCATTCAAAGGTTTCCGATAAACAAAACACCCATAGCTGCGTTGAACCGAATAAACGTGAAAAAGTAACATCTTGTATTTTTATGATAGGTAAGTACCGACGAAAAGGTTCAACATTAATGTGAAATTTCTTCAAAATATCATTAAAAAAGCAAGATTTTTTTTTTTTAGTTAATTGCACATTCTATAAACAAAAAGAAAATACCTAGTTACAATTTAAATTTTCCCTCAAACTCCCCTCTGAAATTTTCGTGTAGATAGGTACCTACGCGATTTTTATTTTACTGAGTGCGATAGGTACTTGAGTTCTTTGATTCAGCCTCTAGCCAGCGGCACGGCAGCGTTAATATCAATGTACTGTAATGTTAAATATTTACATGTATGCGTGATATTATACGAAATTCATCAGTCAGGAAGTGTGTAGGTAGGTACATATTTTATTGGTTGTTCACCGGACCATAAAGTGCAAACGCCATTGTAGATTGCGGAGCAGCGCTCAACAATATTGAAATAGTCTGTTTGTATTTACCTTTCGGCAGTTGATATAGAGGTAGGTATGATCGAAATTCGAAATGCATTGAAACTAATTTTATTTTAAATTCGCTGTTTGCCTTGCGAATTTCGGTATTCCTTCGGTAACTTGGGAAGATAAAAAGTATCGCGTGTGTTCTATGTTGATCCAGACCACATTCTATCTATGTGCTAAACTTTATTCAAGTTCGTTCCATTGTTTATTGAAGCATAATATCTTAACATCCAAACTTTCACTTATACCTAATGTATGGAAAAGGAAATGTATAAAACCCCTCTACATCTTCCTACTATAGTACATCCATACTAAATTTATATCTAAATTGTGAAACCTCTGTTTGTCTGTCTGTCTATTATTTCGTTGCCATTTTAAATTTTGCATAATATATAGTAGGTACTATACGTTGTCAAAGGTCCAGAATCCCGGTATTTCCCCATGAACTCCGAAATTAATGCGCGTGCAAACGCGGGGAACAATTATTAGTGGATAATAATAAAATTTATAAACAAAATCAATACCTACATTAAACAAAATTGCATTTATGAAGTTAATTATTTTACTAATTACATCAGCTTTCTATATAATTTTTACAGTTCTTACTTCGTACCTAACAGAAATTTAAGTTAGGTAGGTAAGGCACGAAGTGAATATTTTGTAAGATCTAGACAAGGTAATGTTTATAGCATGTGCTGCACATTCAACGACACAGTCATGTGTGCGTATCGATTTGAGTCGAATGTATCGATTGTTTAAATATCCCGAGTACATAATCTCTAATGATTTCATTCGTAATTAAAAGTTTCGTTTCCGATTCGGGTTTAATCAATGGAAGCGACAAATGAGGCGGTCGTTGAATTGAGAGTTGACTGTAGAAACGATTAATTTTTAAATGGGGAATAATTATATCGTTAGTCACACACACGGTACACAAAACTGTTTTGGTAGAAACGAAAGCAATTCAGAAATCTAGGATTTAGCCTGCGAGAGAATGAGATAGAATGCAAGTAGGTATCTAGGTAATATAAAGAACGTTTTATTTTTGTCATGCGGTTATTTTTTAAACGAAATTTGTTAATATTACGAAGTGATAGTTAATAAAAATTCTTATTTTCGTGATGTCTATGACGTGATCTCGTGGTTGATTTTTTGAAAACTTGGTGCCCGCGAATCACAAAAATTTACTCTCATTATTTCTTTATAACGCCCAAAGAAAAAGTAAAAAATTGTAGGTAGGTATGTTACAAAAAGACATGAAATCCCAACAAAAACGGTTTCACTGTAAAAATTGCGCTACGTCCACGTTCACTAAGCTATTTAAAAAAATTACAAAATTGTACTTTACAAAAGTATATTAAATGAAAATAAAAAACAATTACTTAACCAATAAGATTTTCAATAGGTACCTAATCAAAAAAAAAATTGTTGCAAATTTAACAATAAAAAAATATTTTTTCATTACTCATACTCGGAAAGTAGGTCTGAAGTTGCCTGAGAAGCGGGTTGAAAGTAACCCTTTTCAGCCCTAGGGAGAATCGCTTTCAACTGACAACTGTCAAATTATTAAAAAAAAACTAGGTCTATTTTCACATTTCTATTGAACCATGTTTCAACTTTCTATACAGTCAGCGCGATGTAAAATTGAAATAACGTAAAGTTTAAGTAGGTATTAATTAAAATAAAATTCACTCACTTTTTCTTAAGCTAATTCCTATTTATATTTTTTTATTTTCTTTAATTAATGCTTAATAAT
This sequence comes from Zygaena filipendulae, assembly GCA_907165275.2. Taxonomy (NCBI): domain Eukaryota; kingdom Metazoa; phylum Arthropoda; class Insecta; order Lepidoptera; family Zygaenidae; genus Zygaena; species Zygaena filipendulae. The sequence continues at coordinate 7,203,145 of OU015657.1, forward strand.
TAAAGAAAATATTTTTTTTAGGTCGCCACAATGTAAATAAAAAATACTGGCTGAATAGCTAGCCGGCCAAAGAAAAAGAAATAGGTGGGAAAGTGTCAAACGACTATCCGATCTTCACTCATTTTTTCTTTAGCTAATTCCTATTTTTATTTTGACTTTCCTTGCATTCGTAATGAAAAGCACAGTGTTATCCTCGGGAGAAAGACTTATTTAGTCCCTCGATCTATTGGCGCCCTCACTACGCTCGGGCGCCAAACCCCGTCTCGGGACTAAGTAAGTTACTTTCACCCCTAGGATAACAATATACTATTTCTCCTTGTTAAAGCAACAATTTGTCGATTATTGAAAATCTTAGTGGTTACTTCATTGATTTACTACTAGACGTGGTGTGGTTTATCAATGGGTTACTTGGTTTTTTTATTTCATATCTTTTTGTAAATCACAATTTTGTACTTTTTTTAAATAGCCTATAGAACGTGGACGTAGCGCGATTTTTACAGTGAAACTGTTTTTGTTGGGATATTACAATTAATTACTATTTTTACCGACTTTGAATCATTAGACATTGAACTTCACTTTGAACTTTAAAAACACATTATACAATCTTCATTTAATAATAATATTATCACTAGTTGTGCCCCGCGGTTTCACCCGCGTTAATTTCAGAGTTCCCGCGGGAATTCCGGGATAAAAAGTATCCTATGTGTTAATCTGATGTATAAGATATATTATTGTAAAGTTTCATTTAAATCCATCCAGTAGTTTTGCGTAAAAGAGTAACAAACATCCATCCATCCATCCATACATACAAACTTTCGCATTTATAATATTAGTAGGATAATACTAGTTCACCGAATAAACCTATTTAGGTTAAACATGAAGAATTAACATCAAAATGTTCCAAACAATGTTTAGCTTGTAAATTAGGTGTAGTAGCGATGTTGATGAGTTTTGTCAAAAGTAGGTCACGGAGTTACTAAATATCAACAATATATTTATTATGTTTCCTAAATGTGTGTGTGTATACCTACTTGCGTAGTTAGGTTACAAGTTAGAACCTAGGTAAGCTCGCGAACACTGAAACCTAGCTGAAAACTGTTTTAATTGGTCCGTGTGCCTGGTGCCGTCTCATTCACGGCCCCCTGAACCCAGTCGTCTCATAGAAAAACTTGTGTAAAGGTATTGCAGCGCTGTTTGTGTTAACGCTTGCAAATACATATACAGCGTACTGTCAGCAGCAGCAGCAATATGTAAACACTATAGTCTTTGAACTTTATTAAATACTATTACAATAACATTCAATGACTGTCAAAACGGCTGCCCTAGGGTAAAACAAAGTAATTGCAGCTGAATAAATTTTACAGGAGGAGCCAAAAACCAGAAATCACTTTATTTAAACCAAATGTTGATGGTTGTGAGTATGTACTAACGTCAGTGCGTGAAAGGTGGCAAAAAAGAAAAAAAAAACTCATTTCGAAAAACAAAATTACAGTTGCTTTGTTTTCCCGTAGAGCAGCCATGCCATGTTTACATATTTTTGCTGTTGACTGTACCTATATAACTACTTTAGTTTTAGTTATCTAAACTGAAATGAACTGTTTTTTTACCTGCTTATTTTATAGAGTTAAGTTTACCTACTTCAATCAAAAGTCAAAACACATTAAGATACATCATATTATTAACATTGTTCCCCACGATTTCACCGGCATTATTTTCAGAGTTCCCGCGGAAATCCCGGGATAAAAACGTATCCTATGTCCTATTCTAAAACCTGTGACAACGTGTATGCAACATTTCTTGATGATCAGTTGAGTAGTTAATGCGTGAATGCGTAACAAACAAAAAATCAAACAAACTCAGGTTCACATTCATAATATTAAGGCTTTTTATTTGAATTCTTATGTTTCTTCTTATGTTCTTTACAAAAGTAATATGATACTAAGTATGATACGCATACCTTTTGGTTTTACAAGAAAAACTTATGATAATAGGTCCTACATTTTAGTTTTCATAGATACTTATAGTTTAAGGATATCTTGAAAATATCTATTGTTCTATATCTCTAAAAATGTGATATGCCGTCTAAACTTACATGTACTGAAGCAGCAGATTTCAATGTTTAGATATATTTCCCTCGTGCCGGTCTCCTAATATTGCAGAGTGAAGTAATCCGATTACATTCGTCCTGAAGTCGGTGGCTAAGGTTGGTAGCGGAGCCAAGGGAACGACACGCCGCTCACGTCAAATTCTTTAATTTTTTAATATCTTACTTATTTTGCCGCATAAGTGTATGCCGCAAAAATAAAAGTAAGGTTTAAAGCAGATACTCAAGCAAAAATAAGGCATGTACAATGTATATTGTACAACTCATTGATATGGTACAACCAGAAGAATAATCACTTATTATCATTGGGTAACATTTTTCTTTATTTGCATATTTTATCGTTTACCAAACCTTTATTATTGTTCTCTATGTTGATTTGTGTCTCATCTTGCCTAAATAAATCTTTCTTTCTTTCGTCCTTTCTAAAAAAATACCATACAACCAACCAACCAACTATAATCAAAGTATTAAAAAATTATTATTACTCCTTACTTTCAATGTGTATACAATTTTACTTTCCTCTTGTACTTACCTACCTTTTAAAAGTTAAAATCGAGAAGCGCTCAGCTGTTAGGTAGGTATATAATGACAAATGAAATTTGCTTTAATTGTGATGATATTAAATCCAATAAATTTGTTTGGCACTTTACAAAAGCCATTTTAATATGAAGCGCTGGATTAAGTTTCGGGTGAAGGTTGCGATTGCCTATACACAAAACTTTATACCTTTCGGTGCGCTAAGAAAATGAACAGAGTACAGACACGGCTGCCAAAATGAAAAGAGGCTTGATTTACAGCCTATGTAAAACCCGAGGCGGGGTCTTATTAACATTACTTTTTATAACACCGCCGCGTCTAAATTGTAACAATGTCGGAAATTTAATTAAAACGTCTAGTTAGGAGGTGCTAACTAGCGCTATTAAAACGTATGAATGTTTATGTACTAGTAGATGTCTGCGCTGCACTCTCAGATGTATTATCCTAAAGACTTTTACTTATTCTTGGCTATTGTAATGTTACGTGTAAAAAGTTAAAATTCTTAAAATTTACTGGTAATAGTCACCTATCAATACACATCAATCTTTACTATTATAAACGTGGAAATGAGTTTGTTTGTTTGTTATGCTTTAACGCCTTAACGGCTCAACCGGTCATCATAAAAATTTTGCATACACATAGCCAAGGGTACACAATAGTATATTTCATTATAAGTGCGGAAAGCCTGTCATTGCAAAGAGTTCCGACAAATGTCTACCCGAGCCGAGGCGCAGCCGAAGGTGAGGGTTGACAGTCGGAACTAGTTGCAATGACGGTTCCGCACATGTACTGAACAACTATTTTTAATACAGTTGCGAAAAAAATGAAGAAATTTAATAAAATATCAAAAACACAACAAACTCAACTAAGTTCCAACTGTGATCAAGAGATGGCGCTAGTCGTATTAGTAATGCGAAACCTACGTTTCGCAATGCAAAAAAGTGTGTCAAAGTCGTGTCGCCATTTGACAGTTGGCAAAGAGAACGCACGAGTTCGGGAAAGGTAAACAAAAAGCTCGAGTATGTAATAGCCCACATCCCGAACGCTAAACGTCCCTGCAATACGCCACTTTTTGAGCAACTGTATTAAAAAAGGACATAGGACACTTTTTATCTCGGAATTCCCACGGTAACTCCGAAATTACGGGTGAAACCGTGGGGAATAATGTTAATTAGGTTATAATACTGTAGTGACTGTAATAACATCGAACATTATTTTACTAACTGTTCTGTCATAAATTTGCACCGGCAGATTAAAAATTTTTTAATACAGTTGCTCAAAAAGTGGCGTATTGCAGGAACGTTTAGCGTTCGGGATGTGGGCTATTACATACTCGAGCTTTTTGTTTACCTTTCCCGAACTCGTGCGTTCTCTTTGCCAACTGTCAAATGGCGACACGACTTTGACACACTTTTTTGCATTGCGAAACGTAGGTTTCGCATTACTAATACGACTAGCGCCATCTCTTGATCACAGTTGGAACTTAGTTGAGTTTGTTGTGTTTTTGATATTTTATTAAATTTCTTCATTTTTTTCGCAACTGTATTAAAAATAGTTGTTCAGTACACGTGCGGAACCGTCATTGCAACTAGTTCCGACTGTCAACCCTCACCTTCGGCTGCGCCTCGGCTCGGGTAGACATTTGTCGGAACTCTTTGCAATGACAGGCTTTCCGCACTTATAATGAAATATACTATTGAGCTCTTTAATGTGCCAGAATAGGAAGCTCTATAATCTTATCTAACATGTAGCCCAAAGCCCAGGAATACTTATATGAGTTTTACGATATTATATTTTGATGATATTTACTTCTTGATTGATTGATTGATTGATTTTTTACTCTCTAGAACTAGATAGACAAAGACCAAAGATAATAATTTACCATTTAGCTTCCAATATTTTTTAAATATTTTTCCAAATGTTAATGACCAAAATTAACTTTCAAAATACCGTTCAATCATTACAAAATTTCAGTGACGTGTTCTAGAGGACACTTTCTGAATTTCTCTTTCGGCAGAGCATGCAAGATACCTGTGGGCTTAGATTAGGCACTTGTTTAATGTTTTTTTGTTTTTCTTGTGTGTTGTGCTGAAATATAACTAGTTGTATCCCGCGGTTTCACCCGCGTGAAAGGTTTTTATACAACAACTTTTTTCCTGACATCCGATTTCAATGAATTAAAGCCTATATGTAGCTCCAGGCTAAGCTTAATCTACCTGTGAAAACCGCATGAAAATCTGTTCAGTAGATTCAGAGATTATCGCGAAAGAACAGACAGACAGACAGAAAAGATTTTCAAAAACCCTTTTTTGTGGTTGGTTATTCTTCTTTTATCGCTCCTTGTCAGTTTTTGTTAATAATATTCAATGTACAGAATCGCGGATTCTACTCTTTTATGTTGTTTATTTCTTTCTTTTTCTTTTCTTACACGATACCACAACTAATTATTGCAAGTCACACTTTGTGTTTGCCAAAAAGATTAGTTACCCGTGGTTACTTTTATTTAAATTCTAATTATTCGCCGCGGTATCAGCGGCGTTAATTTCGGAGATTCTGCGGGAATCCGGGGCAAAAGTACTATGTCCTTCTCTGTACCCCTGACAACGTGTACCTATGCATGATGTGTTACTCTGCGGCAAAGGCTCACAGTGCCTTTGACTACCCGGAATTTGTAGCCTGATTACAACCGTTATTTAGTAGGTATGTCATAAGTAGAGATGCGCCAAATATGGATTCAACCGAATATAACTTAATAAGCATAAACAGGCTGAAAATTTGAGACGGGTCAGTAAGGGCGGCTACCTTAAGGGTTGAAGCCACGCAAATATGGTCTGAGGAGATCGTCCCTTATTTTTTGAGTGATTGCAATCCTGTCTCCGACAAGGATCAAAAGGCTCTATGGGACCAAGTTAGGTTAGGGATTCTAGACAAAAGAAGTTTTAATTGCTAACAAGGTTAAAGAAAAAATATAAGAAAATCTATACCTAGGAGAGTTTGTTGGCGAAGTATGAGTGCACTCTCACATTAATAAAGTTGCGCCATATTCTAAACATCTTGACATTTTCAAATACATTTTAGCACTATCTATATTTAGTTTTTTTTTATATTTACTTGGTTATGTATGTTCCTACTTATAGCAACATGTCGGTATTTTGTATCGCTTGCTAACTTCGAATCTGCCGCAAGGCATTAAGTTCGCCATTTGTACCTTTTATGCAAAAGGATAAATAAATAAATAAAATATGGAAGAATTCTTTTTAATTTCAATTTAATAAAGCTGCATGATTACGAGTGATGACTGTACCGCAATATATTGATATACGACTCACGAGTATGAGCACAATATTTTTTGTTATATTACCATGAATATTTCTCTATTGTCGGATAGCGTTACATTCATCCCTAAGCTGCTTTCACTACTTAATTACCAGACAACTAATAAAATCCTAACTTTATATCATAAATGCAAATGTGAGTGCGTTTGTTTATTTGTTTGTATGTTTGTTACATTTTCATGCCTTAACTACGCAACCGCTGATCATTAAAATTGGCATGCCCATTGTCAGGGGTACAGCTAAGGACATTTTTATCGCATAATTCCGCGGGAACTCCGAAATTAACGCGGGTGAGTATTTCACCCGCGAGATGCTGGAGAACAGATGGTAGGTATGTATATAAAAGAAAGAGTAGGTACTTTTGTCTAAATACAGAAATAAGGTAATATGTTCTTATAGTACGAAACACCGAGACTATATGGCTTTACAAATATAGTTGAAGTATCTACCGGTGAATTTTAACAGTCAATCTTTGGTTGCTTGATGGGTATTAGAAAATACCGTGCATCACCTACTAGCGAAAGAAAAACAAATAGCTGCTTTAAATTGGTCTAAGATGACGAAGCTATTTTTAGATGTCCGAAATGTCAGCTGGTCACTTGTTAAGTAATCACCCGGTCGGTCCCAAACCCAATCGTTTCTTATTAGAAAGGCAAAGTTGAAAACAAAAATATGTACAACTATATCATCAATGTGAACACTGAACACTTTTGTCAATTAGTGAACTTTATTAAGTTATTGCAGTAAAATTCAATGACTGTCAAAAAATGCTGACTGTACAACTAGTTTTAACCGCTTCACCGCTCGCATTTGAAAGTTCCCTTGCAGCCACCGAAGAATAGACATTGTATAAAGAAGCGACACTTTGTGCCTCCCATCAATTTCATACCTACTCATACCCCGCGAAAATGACCTTGGTAAAGACCTAGGAAAGTTTGACATAATATAAAATCTACATGTGACAATTATTCACTGAGAGCTGACAGTTACTGTCAGATCGCTGTCAACCTTACAATAAGCACACAAGCACAACAGGTGTACGTACAAGCCGGTCGTCTTTACTTATGGGAAAGTATTTGAATCAGTTCATTTGCATGGAGTGTCACCGGGCTGGCGTCACTGTCGCGCTTATAGTAGGATGTAGATTCTAGACCTACTCCAACGCTAAAAGTGTAGATTGGTGGACTTCTCACATACTTTGAAGTTTGAGCACAAGTTTCTAATTCTAATTGGTTTTAAAATGAATTCTTAATTCTTGTCGTCACGATCTTGGAATCGGTAAAGGATGAAATACCCTTTTAAAACCGATTTCAAAAAAGGACATTCCTCGATGTTTCTACATAACTTTTTGACCAATTTGAATAATTTTTATTTTATCTGATAGGAAATGCCTTCGATAAATCTTAATATATATAAATCACGTGTCACGTTGTTTGTCCGCGATGGACTCCGAAACTACTGAATCGACCATGATGAAATTTCGTCACTATGTTGTATTTGAACTTAAAAGATAGGATAGTTTTTATCCCAGAATTCCCGCAGGAACTCCGGAATTAATGCGGGGAACAGCTAATCACCGTAAACTACTGTCAGTGCAGGGGTACAAAGAAGGCCCTAGACTACTTTTTCCCGGAATTCCCCCGGGAACTCCGAAATTACCGCGGATTAAATCGCGGGGGACAGCTAGTAATTTTATATTTTGATCAAGATCCGATAAAGTATAAACCTTTTAAGCTGGAGGACAGATTGAACTCCTTGACAAATGGATGCCGCGAGTAGGTATTTTAAGAGCACCCGAATGAAGCGAGAGCTGCTCATATATAAAGCGAGGTGTTTACATGTGATGGTAGCGTCATAAAAATGGAAGAAAATTCCGCCTGTGATGTTCTTTATATTTATTTAACTTTACAAACTTGTTACACTTGCTTGTTTGTTAACTTACTCGAGCGTGTAATCATTTATTTTCTAAATATATTTGCATATATTTATCTTTGATTTCTTTGACGATTCATATCCTGTCAGTATATATAAAACACCCTGACCAAACCGCTGGGTTTTCCTTTTGTAACTAAGCAAGCACTTATTGAGGTCTTTTTGGAGGTTCGCCTCTAAACGTGACAAGATTGGAAGTTTGTACGACAGAGTAGGTATTGTTAAATTTAAAGTTATGTAGAGTTCCTGGAAATCAATATTTCCATTTATCTTTCTTTGAAAAAAAGAAACTCTGTAAGCGCAGCCACGGCGGTGACAGCTACTTGGGTGTATGTGGTCATTAAGAAAATGTAAAAAAAAATCATATCAATAATAAAAAAACAAGCTCTTAGCTTAACCACTAATAAAAAAGGTTATTTAGCTGTGACTAGGTAAGCTAATCACTATTCAAAAGAGATATATTGACAACAGACGGAAAAAGACAAGCCTTTACGTCCCAATTCTCGACAAGGGTTGGAAAAATGTCCGGAAACTTAGACAGATGTCTTTAAGAAAAAAACGAACACCTAAAAGGAAAGTTTCCCTGGTATAATAATGTATATATAGTATATAACTACCTACCATTATAATACATATTTTGTGAGAGTGTTGTATTGTCTCCTACGTCCTCTTTGTAAAGGTATTTATGTGAATGAAAACACAAAATTTGTACAAAAAAATAATTAAACTGACTTCAAGAGTTCCGTTGCTGTCCGGTTGGAGACAGATCTCCTAAACTCATCATCAGTAGGGCAATTATATAACTTTTGTTTCTAAAATTTTTCGATTGCAATCGGAAACATAGCGGTATTGTGATTAATGAGCATGTTGACTAATTTTTATTTTTTAGTCCGTCTTGTAGATTATTAAAAAATATTGGACACGTATTTTTTCTTTTTTTACGTAATCAAAAAATAACGGCGATATATTGAGTTGAAATTTCGCGTGACGTCACTATTCTGACAGTTTGTATGGCGATTTTGCGGTTAGTGACGTCACGACCTCCTCATCCTAAACTTTAATGCGCTTTATCTCTCTATATTTTCATTATCCAAAATTTCAAATTAAGTATTAAAATTTAAAAATTCACTAAAGTCCAAATATTAAGTTCAAAATTAATCCTTCAAATTAAGACTTTACCTACGTGTTTACCTGTAAAGGATTGTACAATTAGCCTTAAGTTATTGTATTAGAGTTTAATATTTTTATTATTGTATGATCGTTGGTAATCCAAATAAAGAAAATAAAAAAAAAAAAAAATTAATTTATATAAAAAAGCAAAAAATACGTGTCTATTGTTTTTTTTATTTTCTAACTGACGGACTAATTAGAATTTTGATTTTCAAAAGTAGTCAACATCCCCATTGATCATGTTTGGACAGCTTCAACTTTTGAAATGTGTTTATTTTGGTTAGTTACTGGATGTTGTAGGTGTCAAAACGTGCATAATAAAATCGCAAAACCGCCATGTTTTTGATTGCAACCGAAAAATGATAGAAACAAAAGTTATCTACATAATAGCCCCTCAGATTTATATGAAATTTAAATAGGACTATTTCGGAATTAAACTCCTTTCGAACAAAAAAACAATTTGGCGAATCCGTCTATAATATTATGATGGAGTTATGCCCGAAAAACATCTGAATTGACAACCTCCTTTTTTTTGAAGTCGGTTAAAAAGTATCCAAATACCTACCTACTGATTTCCGCGACTCTATAACTTCAAAATAAACGGTACAAACTTTATTCGTCTTTTTACTTCCCCCCCCCCCCCCCCCCCTTTCGAGACTGAATATCTATGGCCCTTTCTTAGTATTTGTCTACGTTACAAAAATAAACCTTTGTCACCTAGTTGTGTAAAAAACCAGGGGCCGTATTTTTGAATCACTCGTACTACTTTCGCACACGGAATCGCAAAATTTACAAACGAATCTTTAAGAAATATTATAGGGTTCGCACGCGAATCGTGCGACTCCGAATGCGAAAGTAATTAAAGCTATTCAAAAATACGGTCCCAGGTCCTTATGACCTCTGGCCAGCTTTGAGTGATGGGTGAAATAATTAAGATGATTATTGTTAAGATATGGTTATTCATTCTGAAAAGGTAATAATTATAACTAAGAGGAAGCAAATAATTTAGGCGCGTCTTACTTGTACTTAATTATAGAATTGTTTTAGAATAGAATGAAATAAAAACAAAAAAAAAAATTAAATTCTAAAATCTAATATATTTTCAAATCTAAGCTTGAGCTGTCGGTGAAGGAAAACATCGTGAGGAAACCATAGCATGGTGGTAGGGCGCTTTCTAGTGCCCGGCTGGCTAGCTACCACCTTCAAGTTGCAAATCTGTTGCCAAGCACCTAACGGTGTGCTTCGGCAGCCCCACTTGAAAGCCAGTTTCCATCCCTATTCCAGGTTGGCAACGCACCTGCGTGCCTTCTGGTGTTGCAGATGTCTATGGGCGGCGGTAATCACTTACCATCAGGTATACCACTTGCCCGTTTGCTCCCTATGACATAAAAAAAATCTAATATCTACAGTATCTACAGTCAATTCCAAAATTTTAATATGAAGACTCGGCAATTCCAGGAAAAAATATTATACTTATCCAATGTATTATACTTTTCTGTAAGCATCCCAGAAAATGTATGTGTAGAATTTCATGATGATCGCTTGAGGCGAGAAGGCGTAACAAACAAACAAACTAACTCACTTTCGCATAAGGTGCATAATTAATTGACATTCCCGTATTTCAAATTTTTATTGATAAAATGGTTCTACGATCATATTAATGTAATATTAAGTATTGTACAAAAGATTAAAGTAGGTAGTTTTTACAAAAACAGAGTAGCTAGTGAAAAGGTTAAATTACAAATTACATATTATGATCAGTGAATATTTTTTACCATCTTAATACTGATTAAAATACCTTTTAAAGTTTAGTTAGTAACAATGAATTTATTTATAAAATTGGTTCAAATTCGATTATTCGATGTGGGGGATGTTTTTCATAGATATTCCTACATTTTATGAAGCTCTGAGCTAATTGTTAAAAGTGCACTGACTACATTAATTCAAAGCTTCATACAATGTGGGAATGTTAGTGAAAAACATCTGAATAACGTAGCTTCATTGAAATATGGCCAGGGAAAAGGCTCAGACAAGGGTATGTGAAAGAACAGATGTATCTACACCTGGTGGGTGGACAAAAAAATCTTTACAAAATCGGTATCGTTGGTTTTTTTATCCATTTTTTAGTAGCGAGTATTTCAAAATACACATAGAAACGTCGGCAAGCGACGACGGTGAGAAATTGAGTTCCAATGTTTTGTAATATATTTTCAATGTACCTACCTACTTTTTAATTCGTACCCGTTTAAATGACATTTTTTCATATTACAGAGATATTTAATTTATATTTTTGTGATAAAAAAAAATTCGAGCCCCATTATTAATTAACTACTCAAACTTTTAAAACTGAAGGTATATGATGGGCGGATACCATTCACAATATAAAAGCTTCTTTGTGGTTTCTCAATGAAGAATTAGTTTCGTAAATTCGTCACGGAGCCGGAGCGGTAAGATGTGAGGCAAAATTCAATATTATTAAAAACTATACCTATAATCCTTCCTCTGGAATCATTCTATCTATTGACAAAAACCGCATGAAAATCCATTCAGCTGCAGTTATGGAGTTTATCGTGAACATGTAGACAGACAGATGCGGCGGAGAACTTTGTTTAATAATACGTAGTGAAATCGTAGGTAATGCGGGTCGTACTTAGTAGGTATATTATGTGTGTATACGTAACAGAAAAAATAATAAAAACAAAATACAAGGTACATATTATAGTAAAAGGTTTGTAACCCTGGACACTCAATAACTAAATGTGGTAGCTCAATAGGCAAATGGGATTGACTATCCAAGTTTGCCAATGATACTCGCGAACTTACTGAATAAAATTTCAATCCACGGTGCCCGTTTAATCCAGTCTATAGACGATAAATGCTAATTCAAACCCAGTTGTTTCGAGCAAAGGTAAAAAAAATCTGCGCAGCGCTCGGTAGTAGGTACTCGGCCAAGCGAAAAGCCGATTTCAACAAATATTAAAATATTACGAGTAAGTTAAAGTTATTTGTTGACTTACTGAACTAACAGTTCTCATCTGAAGCCCGGGTTCACTGGTTTCAAAAAAACTTATGTTTTAAGCTAGTAATGCTAACCCTCCCCGGGTTGTTACTTGTTAACTGAGTTTTTAAGCTTTTCATTATATTAATTACAACAGTCAACACTGTCACAAAACATCACTGCTTTATTATTTCAGTAGCTTATGCCCGCGATTTTTTGCTCGCGTGAAGTTCGGTTATCTTGTTTCCCCATACAAACTTTCAACCCCTTTTTCACCCCCTTAGGGGTTTAATTTTCAAAAACCCTAGGACACGTAACTGTTCATTTCTAATCGTTAACCTAATAACAAAGTTTCAGGCTTCTAGCTCTAAAAATGACGGATTTCCATATAAAGTTTTAACCCCTTTTTCACCCCCTTAAGGGGCGAATTTTCAAAATCCTTTCTTGCTTTTTAAATAATTTAAAAAATACTAAGATAAAACGCATTAGGTAAAGTTTATAGGAGTGGGGGCTCTTGACGTCATAACGTGCTACAAACTGTATCCGTTATTTGTAGTAGTCCGTAGTAGTAGTAGTTGTAGTCCATTAGCACGTCGTGACGCCACGCGACATTTTGACTTAATGTATCTCCGTTACTTTTCATAAAAAATACCTGTCCAATATTTTTTATTAATCTACAAGACGTATTAAAAACTAAAATTTGGTTGACAAGCCCATCATCTGATTATAGACTTCAAATCGCCGGGGATATCAAAAATGCAATGTAGCCAATTTATAATACCGCAACCATAGACCGCGACCGTACCGTACCGATTTAATAAATAATATTAAAAATATTAGATAGATTGTTAACAATACAAAGAACAGATAAATTATTAGTGCAAGATCTGTAAATGCTTATCCGTAGTGCAGATACGCGCTCCCTACCTGTAGTGGATTCGTGGTTTTGCACTAACCCCGACGAAATGTGTTTAAAATAATTTTATTAACGTTATTAATAATGAAGCGACCAATTTTTAGTACAGCATTAACATTGGTATTAATTTTGGATGAAGCATTATTTCATGCAAATTACCACACAAGCTACAGTCGGCCAGAATGAGCCTGGAGGCTGCTAAATAGATATCTCGTATTTAGTGAGGTTGATACCCCTAGATGTAATTGTACAGCATTATTTGGGAACAATGTGAGTATTAACCAGGAACGTTTAGATAGTTAATAGTCATACGAGACTTTAATTATTTAGTATCTACCATTACGTTGGTTTACACAATAATGTTGGTGCCTGTAATTAATATGATATGTAGTAGGTATAATTAATTGTCTTACCGACTGATTGAGTTTGTTTGACGTATCCATAAGGAATATAACGTTAATTACAGACCTACTTGGCAAAACTTGTATAGTCGTAGCTGTTTTACGTGTACCTAGATAAGTTTTGGAATTTGTTTATATCGTTGTCCTCGAGGTTATGATCTTATTCTGATCCATGTTTCTTTTTCTGTAGTTTAATTTTAATATACACATTAAATTTGAAAACACCTATACACATAGTAGCTCGGAGTAGTAATTTCGGAGTTTCCGATTCCGATTCCAGGATAAAATATATATATAAACATTCCTCATGAATCACTCTATCTATTGGTGAAAACCGCATGAAAATCCGTTGCGTATAGTTTTAAAGATCTAAGCACACATAGCATTGATTTACTATAGGGACAGACAGACAGCGGGAAGCGACTTTGTTATAAACTGTTTTATACTATGTAGTGATAAAAAAATGACTGACTGACTGATTCATCACTGCCCAGCCCAAACCACTGGGAAGAACAAAAAAATAGTGTACAAGGTTTCTTTTTGTAATGTAAAAATTTTGGTAAAAAGGGTGTTTTTACAAATTCAACCCTTAAGGGAGTTAAAAGAAGAGTGAAAGTTTATATGGACAACGTAAATTAGTCTATATTAGTAGATAGGTATTAAAATGAATCCTTTTTTCCCTTGGTCGAGTTATAACTTGAGAACGACTGTTCCAATTATCATGAAATTTTTGCCAGGGATACGGAGAAAGCATTACTTCAGATAATAATATATAGTGTTGTATTATTTATGCTTCAGAGAACAGAAACTAATGTGTATCTACATACATATTGAAATTAAACTATACAGATTAGGAAACATAAATGTAGGAATAGAAAATGAAATGTATTAATTACCCTGAGGGCAAAACATAAATCCCACGTTTACGAGTTTGGAACGTGGTATACATAAATATCTAATGAATACAGTAGGTACGTGTGTAACAAAGAAATCGCCAATTCATCACAATATACCTACCTACATAGGTACCTACTTATTTGCTATCAAAAAGGTCGATCTAATTTCATGTTCACCCTTGGGTGTTTTTCAGGGATAAGGTGCCATTGAGAGCGATAAGATGGTGGAATGAAAAAGTCCGGGATATCGGCTATCGCTTCTCATGTCATCTATAGACCCTTTCACACCCTCATAATTCGAGTCATTGAGCTGGTCATTGGTCAACCCGTACCTACCTTTGAACTTTACGAATATTTTGTTTTCTTGTTTATGAGTATGCAGTATTGAGCAATTAGGAAATTAACTTTAAAAACCATACCGAAATTTTTGAGTTAAACTTAGTTCCCAAAATTATGTTATTACATTAGAATTTGAACTAAAGTTTTTTTTTTTTTAATTTTATTAGCAAATCCGTCGATCCTTACAGTGTGTATGAATACCAGTAGGTATTATATAATGTATTATAGTTGCTGTATCTGGACACATATGTAGAGCAATTCCCGGGGTCCATGCCAGGCAGGGTGGCAAGCGCGATTATTACCGCTATTAATCAGATTCCGCAGAGCAGACGCGGTGTATAGTGGTGGCGTGGCGGCGAGAAGAATAGCACACCAAAACATAATACCTTGGTGACCTCCAAATATATACAATAATAACTGTACAACATTGCCTGCAGTAGCACTACAACTATGATAGATTTTGCCGTATACCTACACGATTTTTTATATAATACTAGCTGTCCCCCGCGATTTCATCCGCGGTATTCGGATTCGTATTCGGATTTCATCCATTTCCCGCGGTAATTCCGGGAATAAAGTGCTGTAGTTTACGGTGATAAGCAGTTCCTCGCATTAATTCCGGAGTTCCCGCGGGAATCCCGAGATAAAAACTATCCTATCTTTTAAGTTGGACCATATTATAAATGGTTACAAAATTTTATCAAAATCCGTTCAGTAGTTTCGGAGTCCATCGCGGACAAACAACGTGACACGTGATTTATATATATTAAGATTTTGTAGATGCTTCACGTTTTTACATAATATGTTCTGCACTGAATTGAAAAGTTAACAACGATCATACTGAACTAACAATGTTGTTGATAAAGGCAGACGTACATAATTATGTTTTTTAGTATAAATGTTACGTAATTTTAAATTTCTTTCAATCGAACTGTATTAATTGTCAGCTATTATAAACTTTTATGTCTATACCTACATAAATAAAATATAAATAGGTATTAGTACGTACTCAACTAAATATTCGCACAAACATAAACCTTATTGATTTTGGTAGGCGTCGCGTCGTTAAAATACCTGTGATCTCGTTAAGATCGTCCTAACTCATTACAAATTTAAATTCAATTTCCTTCCACACCAAACTCTCACAATATCGACTTTTCAATCGAACTATCAGAATCAGGCACATATTGGCTTTGAGCAACCAATTAAACTTTTCATCCGAATTTTGAAACTAATTTTCAGTAGTTCGGCGGAGTCAGCAGTTCGGACGGCGCGGCGGTGGGACCAGCAGGTAAGTTGCTTTCATGACACGAACTCGCCTTGCTACTTGTGATATTATCTACCTATAGGTACAAACACTACTCAGATCTCAGCTCAGATCTTCCTCCAAACACGACGTGGAACCGACGCCAAATTGCGCGCTCGCGGCTTGCCCGACTAAATTACAAATTAATTTAGTGATTGCATATTTATTACAATTTGCATATTCATTACCATAATTTCAGGATCTTGTTCCTGATCCATTACGTTTCAGTCCAATGATGATGATTACTGACTATCTATCTATAATATATATATATATATAAAAGCAGAAGCTGACTGCACGACGAATCATGCGCACAAATAGGATTTTTAAAAATTCATTCCCTAAGGAAGCGAAAAGGGGTTGCCAAGTTTTTATGGAACGTTTTCTTGGAAGAAATTTCAAGATATTTTGTCAGGAGTACGGAAACAGAAATAGGGCACTTTTATCCCAGAATTCCCGCAGGATCTCTGAAATTAACGCGGGTGAAACCGCGGGGAACAGCTAGTAAAAATATAAAACAAACAATGGTGGTTTATAGATTGAAAAAGTTGCGGGTTCAGTTCCCGCATAAGGACAAACAATTGTGTAATGAACATAACATATTATGTGTTCACCCTGTTTCTGGTATGCTAGTATATGTACATATTTACAAAGTTTACATAAGTTATGCAAGTCCTTTATACACAGATTCCGCTAAGTTGCTTAGATTATTATTATTACCTACTCATTTGTGGGTTGAGTGGTTTGTTGTATAGCTTATGTTTTGTAGATTTTGGAAAGTATTTCAATAGGGAAACAGAAATTACTGACCTCATTGCTAACGCAAAGCTGAAACGATTCAGAATCCAAACTAAGCACAACAGTGTTACAGTAACAGTAATACCTATTATCTAATAATAAAAGTTTTTTTTTATCGAAACTTATAAATTGGTTTTTAAAAGTTTCTTTGAAATGTATAAAGGTGAATTGAAAAAGATTTTCAAGAGATAAAACTGCGCGTACATTACATTATATTAAACTAACTGTTCCCTATGGTTTTACCTGCGTTAAATAAGGAGTTGCGGCAATCAAAAGTATGTCACTCTAGAACACTGTTATTAATCTTTCATAGTTCCTACAAACAACTACCTCTTTTTATAATAATTATATATTATATTATTGTAGATAGTAACTGTTCTCAGCTGTTTCTTATTACTACCTATATTTTTGACAACATGTATACGAAATCTCATGATGATCGGTTGAGTTAAGGCGTGAAAGTGTGACAAACAAACTCACATTTGCTTTTGTAATATTTTGATGCCCAAAGTGCCCTAAATAAAGCTTTAGACCATTGGGATGCCCAAAGTGCCCCAAATATAGCTTTGGTCCATGCTTTAGACAGATAAAATAGGTATGCCAGGTAGGTACGTACGTACCTAGTAGGTATGTAGGTGAATTTGTAAAAATTACAAATACATTTGGATCCTAATTTATGCATGCATAAATTAGTAATAATGCATAATGCGTAAATGCATAAATTTATGCATGCATACATAAGTACAAGAATAATTGTATGTGCACATACAATTATTCTTGTACTTATGCGATTATTATTATTATCAGTGAAAGAAAATTTAACACTGCAAAATAATGGAAAGAAAATATATGTAAATATAAACAGTTACCTCAAAGAGCGGTTTTTACTCTAGAGTGATATCTTTCAAGCTTCCGGGCAGAGAACGAAATAAAATTAATAGGTAGGTAGTATCTTTAGATATAATAGATGGTAGTGAAGAATAATTCAGTTTTTAAAACATCAAATTAAATAGACTACAATCGTAATAAGTGTACCTAATCAGAACTTTTTGCATTCAAATAATTAATTGTTTCGTGGAAATCAAAGCTGCATTTCATGTTGAAACCAACAAATAATTATGAACTTGTGGCTGGGTGCAATGGGAAAAGTTGCCTCGCAAGTTTAACTTCTGAAATTCTGACATTAATTTGTTACACAAAGTGTAATATTACCTACTGCAGAGGTAATAAAACCTAGTGCTCTACAAAGATGAGGCACTTCTTATTTAGATGAAGAATAGAACATATTAATTGTTGCTGATTTAAAAAAAATATATTTGATGTAAGTACACAAAGCATACTTTTGCACATGCACTTTTAAAGGCTTTTGGTATTTTATAAAAGCCCGTTACGTATTAACTCGTCACAGCGTATAAAAGCCGACCACTTATTTATCTACGTGTCCTTACCATACATCACAGAGTACTTTATAATATCCATACATAGCCTTAGAAATACACACAGCTTTTGATTTCTGAATTTATCAATACGTGTTTACTGACTATCATGCGGACGCATCGCTTATTGATATGATCAGTATTATTCAGTATCCATTATAGTCATCATGAATAGGGTATAGGGACGGAAGTTGCTCTACTTGTACGCTCGAGGTGCGATAAACAAGATGACTGTGTCAACCGTGTTTCAACTGTGGATGCCGCCGATCGGAAATATCAGCAGAGCACAACATCACAACAAGAACTAGAGAAAAGCTTTACAGACAGACTGATGTAGTGACAATGCGATAGTGAGCGGAGTGAGCAGAGTAGATGTAGGGTGACCATTGTTAACCATAACGGTCGGCACTCACGGAAACACTTGTCACTGTCACGAAGAGATGAGGACGCCATTCTAATAAATATTATTGTGCCCGCACCCTTAAATGTTATAGTAATCGAGCTGGCTACCACCCGCCCGTTTAGTGCCATTATAATAGATGCGAGGAATGCATCAAAATACTAAAATTGTACGCATAAATATTAGGAATAAGCTCTAAAACACAAAATTTTGCAATAAAGTAGAAACTTATTGATCTGTAAAAGTTTAAGTGAAGCCAGTAAGCTTTTGGATTTGTTGCCTTATTATGTATCAAAACATTTTGCTAAGCTATAATAAAGCACGATGTTATAAATGCAAATTCTTTAAGCTCAGTGTATTATTAGTGGCATCAATTGAGGGTCTGATAAATAAACATGAGTATGAAAGCGATTGAATCCCCGAGGGACTTACTCGATCCGATAAATAATAGAGTAATTTAATTAGAAGTTATAGGTAGGCACTCGTAGATACAAGTCATCTAATAAACTAAGTTTTCATTAAAACGATTAAATTTTGAAAGATAAATATTTAAACAATTTTCAGTTTTCTTTGAAACTAGTAAACTAGGTACCTAACGTTTGGAAAACGTTTATTCAGATATTTTTTCAGCAATTTTTTTTTTATATTTTGTTCCATGTCCTATTTCTCCTAAACACAAAACTGAAATTGATTTTGAAAGGGATTTTGATGCTTAAAATACCTATTGAAGTACCAGTAACTATTTAAGGCCTCCTACATTTTTATTTCAAATCGAATTTAATAAGAACGGCGTTTTTGAAACTATCAATAGCTCCCCAATACACGTCGAAAATGAAATAATATTTCTTCAATGCTTCTAACTAAACTGCTTGCGATCAAAGTGATTAAACGGCCTAACGATATAGGTCTTTTAATTTCGAGAAAATTTTGCTGTCGACTCAATATCTTTGTGTATTAAAATCTGTCATAAACTTTGGTAAGAGAGATAAAATGTGAAACTTTGAAATCTCCCTGCTAAGGAAACATTAAATTTTAAGAGAAATTAGGCTTGATTTTATGCACATGAAAAGGTTATTAAACCTTAAAAAATAATGAGTAAGCAGCGAATCGAGATATTTCGACGCAAGCCGTGACGCCACGTACCCAAGTATAAACGGACGCAGATAAGCAATAACATGTTAACCCACAAAATTAAGGTACCTGTTCAGAACGATTTATTGAGAGTTAAGGAACGTTTTTTAATTATGTGTTTACCTTATATCATTGTTTAAGTATGTGACTAAATATTGAGCATAAAAAATGTTGACAGAAAATGACGTTATAATTTTAAAATACGATTTACTTAAAATTTCTCCAGTGTGGGTTAACACACTATTGCTTATCTATGTCCAAACAATGTTTATTTACAACCTTTCTGAAGCTCGACTTCTTTTCCGATTATGGCATCTATTTATATATTTAGTTATTTTTAGCTAATTAGCTATTCCCCGCGGCTTTACCAGCGTTGATTCCAGGGTTCCCTAGGAAACTCTCTTACCTACATACATACATAAACCTTTCGGAAGAAATTCTGTATTTATAATAACTTATATTATAGTTATATTATTAATATTATAAAGCTGAAGAGTTTTTTTGTTTGGTTTAATGCACTAATCTCCGGAACTACTGGTTCGAATTGAAAAGTTATTTTTATCGAAGAAGGCTATATCATCAGGCTAAAATCAATAGGAACGAAGCAGCAATGAAAAATGTTGCAAAAAACGGGAAAAATTATTCCTTTTGAGAGCTTCCGTTGCGTCGGTAGGTACGCTGCGTAAACGGTTAAAGTTACGCAAAAATCCTGTAGTAATGGAATATTTATGCTGCCACTGATAGGTTTGAATTCGGTGCCAAGCCCACTTGGATTGTTCTGCTTACGACGAGCTCGTGGCGGGAGTTGACTTAGCCCACTCCCTATTTGGCTTGTCACCGACTTCAAATCGATCAATGGTAGCACAAACCAATAATAATATTACCCATGCGTACTCGTATTTTTGTCTTTTGGATTAAAGTGGTATTTTGTTATTTTTAACTTTTTAGTGTAGGGCATTATTGTGTTTTTTGAACTCGGTTTAATTTTTAACTTTTAAGTGGGCTGGTTTATAATTTATCTAAGTGACAATAGCCTAACATCCACAGCTCATAACCTTTTACAAAATATTGCTTTTCCCGATGCAGGGACGTTAATTGTTAAGGAGTTCTCCTGCTACTTTACCATCAGTTCCACTTCACCATATGCATTATAACACATACGTATAAATTGCTTAGCAAGCATTTTAGATACTCGAATCGCAAACTGTGAAATACTTATTACTCAGTAGTTCCGGTGGCTATCTATGGTCTTTATCATCAGTTCTACTTCACCAATTAACAATTGTCTAAAGAAAATTAATTATTTAGATTAAAAAATACCCAAACCACTATAGGTGTGCCTATAATATTTGAAGAGTTCCCTCGATTTCTCCAAGATCTCATCATCATATGCAATTGGCGTACACGACCCGAATGGCGTAGTAGGTCACCATGCCTACCCGCTAATCAAGGGGTTCTGGGTTCGATTCCCGGTGGGGGTGCTCTTTGTGTGATGAACACAGGGTTCCACTTTCCAGTCAGGGTGTGTTTATATGTAATTCTATGTAGTATATACCTCGTTGGCTTGGTTTCCACGACACAAGCTAATAATAGCTTACTGTGGGAGCAAGTAGATCTGTGTGTTGTGAAGTGCATTATTATTATTATCAAATCCTGATTTCATGATAATGGGACTACGCGAGAAGCACCAGCTTTCGATATTATTGCGATTGAGGGTTGGTGTAGCTTTCTGATGGTTAAAATTTTTTGAAATCAGTCCGGTTTTTAAGTTAAATTGTAACAAAAACACCGAAAAATAAAATCTTTCCTCTTTATAATATAAGTATAGACTAACTGTGCCCCGCGGTTTCATCCGCGTTAAACGTTTTTATATACCTACAACTTTTTTCCCAACATCCGATTTAAATGAAACAAAGCCTATATTGTGTTGCTCCAGGCTAAGCTAAATCTACCAGTGGAAACCGCATGACAATCTCTTTAGTAGATTCGGAGATTATCGCGAATAAACAGAAGACTGATAGAATTTAGTAAGTTTTTTCTTTAAATTAACAAGAGTGAAACCGCGAGGCACAGCTAGACGCTAGTCAACATAGTTCCATCCGAGTGTTCCACGACACTCACGCTATTTTTTATTTTAAATTAATAAAATAAGCAATATAAAGCGCAGGAGGACAGTCTAGCTAGAATAAAAATACTTTAAAAAAATTGAGTTAGTCGTACTCGAGAGAAATTTGAACAAGAAATTCTTATAATGTTATTCAAGTAAACCTCTGACACGGCTCTCTTGCGAACATAAATCTGGACATGAAAGATAATCGAGTTGGCGGAACTGATTCGTTCACAAATTGAATAAGAGGAACGGAATATACGCTCGCGAGAGTGGGTTTCGGCGAGACGTGACGGGGGACTACCCGTTAAAATACTCCACTTATAATCATGGAACACTACATTTTCCGGCAAACCAAGTTTGTTGAAACGAGTTATGTATATATAATATCCACTACCTATATATTACTTATTTACATTTGACTTCAGCTGGGAAATTTTGAACGTCAGCAGTTTACGTAGCATTGGGCGAGATTCAGGTGCTAGAATACTCAAAAATAGGTAGGTAGGTGACCTTTGGCGAGAGTGACGAATAAAACAAAAATAATAAACCGTAAATGAAAAGATCTGATTTAAGATAATATATTCAGGAAATCAATGTCCTTCGTTTTATTACGACGTCTTCCTGCTGTGTCGGGGTATTTCATTACTTTAATATAATTTGGCAGAAAATCGAATTATTCAATGAGATTATCCCGCCGTCCGCGGAGTCAGGGATGCGCGACGGGTCGACGCCTCGTCACCCGCTTGATCACGCGCTTGATAAGTGGTATTACACGATTTTTAGTAAACACTTAGGTATACCAAAACCCTCTTATTTTCTGGATGTTAACATCAATTACAAGTTAAACATGAATTTGCGTTCTGAAACTGATATAAAAGAGTAAGTCACTTCTATAATGTGGTTTATAAATTTTGTAATTTGCTTTCATAATTTACAATATAACTAAAATTGATAACCAAAAAGACGCTCCAACGTTTTTAAAGATGATAGAACAGCAAGGCTTAATAGGTTAAGCCCTCTCTACAAAGAGCTTGGCTTATTGCTAAGAGTCAGGCTAGTTAATGAGTCCTAGTGAACAGACATATAAATTGCATACTATTGCAGCTGGAGCTAATCACCATGCGATGCCAGTGTGGCAATTTAATGTAGTTTCAATAGTGTTACTTTTCGGAGTTCCCGTCGGGTTTCCGGGGCAAAAAGTACCCTATTTCCTTTTCTGTACTCCTGACAACGTTTATGCAAAACTTTATGATGATTGGTTGAGCCGTTAAGGCGTGAAACCGTAACAAACAAACTCATTTTCACATTTATATATATGTATAATATTCACATATTTCACGTATAGTATAGTTGCCTTACTATATCTTTAAATATGAAGATACATCAATTCAAACTTTCACCCTACCTTTAGGAATCTAGAGGCGCGGCAGACTGTACAGCCAAGTTCAAAGAAAAAAAACATGGCGACGCAGCAGCTGTGTGTACATGAACCATTTCGATCTACTTTTGAACCCTTCAAAACTCGAAACTTATTGAACCTATATCCATAACATTTGGCACATTTATTAAAGCCCCTCAACGAATGGACGGTTCATCTTTACTAAGTCGACTAGTTCAATTCGTAGATGGCTAAACCGAGACGTTCACGTCAACGATTGATTCATACGATCCAAGAAAAAAGAACTCTAAACCAACTAGGTACTTGTATTTGAGTTATTTAATTTAGTTATTTACATCTTGTTTTCGTGATGTCTATGTGATCACGTAGTGAAATTTTCGAAAGCTTAAATGCCATAATGCGAAAGAAATCGGCTTCCATAGTCGGCAGATTACGGGGCAGCTCTAATAGTGTCCTGAAGATAATATCTGACAGGCTTAATTCTCCTCTTACTGTCAGGTTCACTAAGCTACACGTTAGACGCGTGGCACAGTGACCCTGGCAACCTTTCTACCTAATTTGTATTGTGTTGTTGCCTAGTTACCTACCTACTAGCAATAGTAATAAGTAAAAATTGTATCTACAAACACACTATGGACTACTACATCTGCAAATAAAGATATTTTATTTTATTTTTTATTTTAAACCTACCTCTGAAACTATGAAATGCAGACCCATCATTTTGGTGATCCAACTTTAATGTTTCGTGATGTCTATTGTCTATGTGATCACATAGTCAAATTTTCGAAAGATTATATCTCGGAAAATACGAGACGTAGATCCATCATGTAGGTACTCAAACTTTTTGTTTTCGTCATTTCTATGTGATCGCGTGGTCAAATTTTTGAAAGTTTATGCCTTGGAAACCAAGAGACACAGATGCATGATGTTGGGACTCAAACATCTTGTTTTCTTGATGTCTATGTGTTCACATGGTCAAATTATTCGAAAGATTATACCTCGGAAATTACGAGACGTAGATCCATCACGTTGGTAGTCAAAACTCTCGTTTTCGTGATGTCTTTGTGATCGCGTGGTCAAATTTTCGAAAGCTTACATTTCTTCTGTACAGAATATTTCTGTACAAAAAATAATTATATCCCATCAAAAATATAAATGTGAAAATGGAAGCCAAATTTAGTGTTAAACATATGCTTGGTTGTCGACTTCACCGACGAAAGAATTGAGTTCCAGATGGGTACCAAGTTCTGTAATCCTGAAATTTATTTAAAGGAGCATACAACTTGGCTTTACAAAAATCCTTTCTTAGTGACTGTCTCCATTATAAATGAAGGTATTATGTGAAATTTCAAGTTTTAAGACCTATCTATTTGGGCTGTGCGTTTATGAATTACTCAGTGAGTCAATATTTGATTTTTTTTTTGATGCAATCGTCAGATATAAGTACTTATTAATTAAAACATTAAGTATGTAATGATTTCTAACTGAATTCATTTTGAAATTTAAAGTACATATCTACCCACAATCCCTACTATTATTATAAATGCAAAAGTGACTCTGTATGTCTGTCTATTAGTCTGTCTGTGTGTCTGTCTGTTACGCTTTCACGCCTTAACGGCTCAACCGATCATCATGGAAATTTTAATATATGTTGTCAGGGGTACAGAGAAGGACATAGGGTACTTTTTATCCCGTAATTCCCATGGGAACTCAGAAATTAACGTGAAACCGCGGGAAACAGCTAGTTTATCATATTATGCAAATTCTATCGACTTGAATAATAGATGATGTGTGACTAATATTGCATATAGAAAACGTGCTGATTATAAATCGCAGTGTCGGTGGAAATTTTGCTTAAGTTTCCGCCAACAATGGCCTCGTGTAATATTCCTAACACCGACCATTATTACGAGTAACATCAGCGCTCACTTTTTATCATCCTTAACCAACTAACTTACTAAGTTAGACGCGTATCTTTGCGTAGGTACCTATATTAAATCTTTTTAAGTGCTCATTAAAAACGTAAATGAAACTTCACTGTGAATTGTTTTAGAACAATGAAGATCCATGTAGGTGCTCATTTTTAACTAGTATGTCTAGGTATATTCGAATCCGTCCAAAAGTTTTTACGTCAATTGCGTTACTCCAAACTAACCGCAGAGAGATAAACAGACTAAGATTTTATTGGTATTCTGTAACCCAATCTTTATACCTAATATGATACTAGCTATTCGTTCGTGGTTTTTTCACCCACGTCAATTCCAGAATTCTAGCAGATCTATTTATATCAGGATGAAAGTACCCTGTATATTGCAAAACCTAAATTACTCGTAACCAGGTATAGGTAGGTACATCAAATAGCTGATCCCCCGCGGTTTCACCCGAATGAATTTCAGTATTCCCGTGGTAATAGGCATTTTGAATAAATTTTAATTTATAGTCCGTCTTGTGGATTAATAAAAAAGTATTGAACACGTATTTTTTCCTTT
Organism: Zygaena filipendulae; assembly: GCA_907165275.2. Classification (NCBI taxonomy): domain Eukaryota; kingdom Metazoa; phylum Arthropoda; class Insecta; order Lepidoptera; family Zygaenidae; genus Zygaena; species Zygaena filipendulae. Next base: position 7,228,842 of record OU015657.1, read on the forward strand.
TTTTACATAATCAAAAAACATACATACAGAACATAGAACCGGAAGTCGTTTGGAAGTCGGTTAAAAAATAACGACGATACATTAAGTTGGGAATTCCGTGTTACGTCACACCTGGGTACGAGTACACTTCATACTTAGTTGCGACGACGTGGCGAAATCCCACTCCTAAAATTTAATGCATTTTAACTAAGTATTTTATCAATAATTTAATTTTGATTTTTATACCTTGTAATCATCCCCATTCTGAGAAAAAGGATCCTATCACCTATGTGATTCAAGGATAGCTTTCAATCAAAACATTTTTAGAATCGATTCGGTGGTTAAGTTTATCCGTTACGAATAAACACAAATAAGTATGTACTTTTTATCTCAACGTAGAGTTAATATAGAAGTCCTTTAGTGAAGTTAGTATAGAAACTCTTTGCAAAGACCTTTTCTTCCAGGCAACCGTATTTAACGAAAATTAATGAAGAAAAGAAAATTAAATACCAAAGTTAGGCGGAAAATGTAACACCCCGTTCCATCCTCTCTCACAACATGTTTCCAATCTATCTTTAGCAATAAATACCATTATCATCAGAAGTATAATGAGTATCGATAGTATTATAATGTGTATTGTATACGTATATATTACACTGATCCAAACTCAATAAAAGTGGGTAACCGAATATGCTTGAATAAACAGATTATTATTATTTTGTAAACGCACGCGTGGCAAACACGTCGTTATTTTTACGCCAATTACACCGCCGCGGTTACGCGTGGTTCGGTATAGCGGAGTAAAATTCAAAATTGAATTTCCAACCTACGGTATAAGCTGAATCAACGTAAAAAAACAATATTTTTACTTATAATAATTCTCATCTCTTTAAATATTTAAGTAATTTTCCGAACAATTAACATTTTCATTGGCAGTGGCTCTTTGTTTTAGTGATAAAGTTATATTATCATGAATGTAAAGTGTGTTTTAGTATTGTCGTGTGCAAAGTTTGTGAGTTTGACCGCTGCAAACTTGTGCTCGTTGCTTTATGTGTGCGCACACTTAGTGCGGTGCGAAGCGACTATTATCCGCTCGCAAGTGTAACAACGAGTTTAGCATCCTTTTAGTGAAAATGTTGCTATAAAACCGCCGCTGAGGAAGTGAAAAAAGCTCCATAAATACTGCCACCATGCTGCTTCTTAATAAAAGTAGATAGGTACTTAAACTGTAAATAATGAATAAAGCTCTTTAAGTCTATAAAGAGAAAATAAGCAAAGAAATAGAGAAAGGAAAAGAACACCATCAGATTGTTAGACAATTGAAATAATATAGCTTTGAACAGTCACGTTTTAAAGAAAGATGAGAAATCATTAGATAGGTACCCATTTTTTATGTTTACCTATTTATTAGATACTAGCTGTCCCGCGCGGTTTCACCCGCGATAGTTTTGGAGTTCCTGCAGGAATTCCGGATTTTAATATAGCCTATGTTACTCAGGAATAATCTAGCTTTCTAATGGTAAAATAATTTTTGAAATCGGTGCAGTAGTTTTTGAGTTAAATTGTAACAAACAAACAAAAAACAAACAAAAAAATCAAATCTTTTCTCTTTATAATATTCGTATAGATACTCAATATAGGCTTTTAAGTCGATGTTTTTCTTTGAAACTATGATTGCGGTTAAACGCGTAGCATAAGCGATGCGGGCAGCGGCGGCCGCAAGCTACTGCTACGGGCCTACGCTCGCTACGAGCTACGAGCTGAGCGTAGCGATAAGCCCCGCCCCCTAGCCCTATATAAAGCGGCGCTCGATCCGATATGGCACGCGCCACCAACGCCGTGTCGATCGATCAATTGAGGAACATTCTCCAGTTCGATGGCGACAAGCTCTCAATGCCCCTCGTATCTCCGGGGGACGTTGAGCTCTTAGCTATGGGCATCACCGCCTGTGTCCAAAGCGCCCTTGACACCTCCTCGCGCACCATGCCGACGGGGGGTAGGTAACCCCCGCTCCTCGCCGACATTAGGAACTTATTAAGTGAGAAGAGGCGCCTGCGCAGGCGGTGGCAGCAAAATCGTTGCCCTGGATGAAGACTGAGCTAAACGCTCCTTAGGGACAAGATAAAGGATACCCCGAGGGAGCACGAAGCCAAGGCGTGGGAGAAGCGCATTGAGGCGGCAAGCGAGGACTGGACCAATGTCCATCGCCTCTGCCGCCAACTCTCTGCTGCCCGCCCTCGATCCAACCGCTCACAGCGGAGTACGGTATGCCGAGGTATCGCGCAGAAGACCGCTCGAAGATCCTCGCCGACCATCTCGAACACCAGTTCCACCCAAACCCCACCGACGATGTGGAGCACGTCGCGGCAGAGGAAGCCCAGCTTCGGGAGTATTTCGCGGCGGCGATAGCGTCGGAGGAGGACTCTATCGTGTTCTCCCCCGGTGAGGTGCAGCGGATGACCTGACGACTGAAGCCACGTAAGTCCCCGGGCGCAAACGGTATCACAAACGCAGTGCTGCGTCACCTGCCGTTTTGCCCCATAGCGGCGGTGACGCGCCTGTACAATGGTATCCTGCGCACGGGGCACTTTCCCACGATCTGGAAATCCGGTAGGGTCATTATGCTGCCGAAATCGGAGAAGAATGTCGCTTTCACGTATTACGTATTATTATGATTTGTGTATTACTTACCATATGACGTGAGACTCAGTGTTTTTCTTTCGCTTTACTTTTGAAGCATGTAGGTAAATCTGAAAAGAAGAAAAGGGTAATTAAAACTACAAGTTGAGCAATGGGCTTGTCAACCAAATTTTAATTTTTAATCCGTCTTATAGATTAATAAAAAATATTGGACACGTATTTTTTCATTTTTTACGTAATCATAAAATAACGGAGATACCTTTACTTGCCAGTGGCAAAACAAAATTCTATGATGAAATAAGTGTATTGCAAGTCGCCAACGTCGCTTACGTCACTCTATAGTCTATACCTACCTAAGTTAAATAAATAGTCCGCCCTTGGTCACTCCTGTATCACGACTCTCTAGTTCTAGGTGGCCGGGCCGAATCGCTATAATCTTTTAATTAACGGGATGCCTTGAAATTTTGATAATTTTCTATTTAAAATATTTATCAAAGCTTAAATGTAATATTTAGGTAGGTGTATGTTTTGTTTACTATAATCATGGACCAATAAAATGTTTAATTGGTCCATGCTACAATCTAGGATTGTATGGGTAAAAAAGAAAACAGGATAACGTGAAATATTTCCGATAGAAATTCGGTGCGCGGTCCAGGGGCTTCCGTCAGGAACGAAGTTCCTTATGCCTTTTCCTCAAATGTAGGTATAAGGAAATTTCTAATGTCTAGTATTAGTCAGAAAAAACACAAAATTAAACGGTAAGTGATTACATCTTTAATCTTTTGATTATGATTTTATAGACTTTGATGGACGTAACGGATCTGAGAGACGAGATAATTTCTGAGTGCGTGCTTAGAATAACCACCATAGAATTACTGTCATAATTGACATACAGAGAGTAATTCTATATCGGTCAAGTGAGAATTTGACATCAATTCATCACATTAATTATAACTATTGAAATTGTGGGCCTTAGGAACATTGAATTGTATTAATCCCTTAATATTATAAATGCGAAGGTAACTCTGTCTGTCTGTCTGTTTGTTACGCTTTCACGCCTTAACGGCTCAACCAATCATCATGAAATTTTGTACACACGTTGTCAGAGGTAGGTAACTACAGAGAGGGACATATGATACTTTTTATTCCGAATTCCTGCGGAATCTCCGAATTTACGGCGGGTGAAACCGAGGGGAACAGCTAGTAAATATATAAAGCAAAAGACGGTGGACAATCAAAGAAGTTTGAGATACTTTTATTTGACTGACACTTGTCTGACTCGCAGACAATGACTGGTACAGCTGGTTGGCTCAACATCGAATGATCAGAAGCGAGGTGATAAAACTGTAAACGGCGCGGCGTGTCTGTCAGAATTAAATAAATATAGCGAAGGGGTCAAGAGATTTTACCAATTGTTTATTCCGATAATTTTTGGAAAAAAATGTCCGTTTATCTGTGATAATTGGTTTGAACACGCATCATGTAGATAATAATTAACTATATATATTATATACCTACTGATCTGACGTGACTGAAACTTGGTATATAGAAAACTTTATGGTTTGACGTGTACGCAAAATTTCATGATGTTAGGTTCAGTAATTAAGGCGTGAAAATCTAACAAACAAACAAACTCACATTCAGATTTATAATATTAGGGTGGTGGTGGGTACATGCATCTATCTCAAGAATTATAAAAGTGAGATGATTTCAAAAAAACGCCATGCTTTAATATGAAAAAGTAAAAGAAATACTAACACGTCATGTTTGTTGTAAAAATATTTGTATAACAAATGAAATCTGAAGCGTGTGCACAAACATTATTGTCGAAACGAGTGGTTTACTTAGGGCTCCCGGTCGACCAAGCCGACAGACATTGGCTGTTGAGCCGTCCTAATAGTGGCCGGCTGGTGATTTATATTGCATTAATTGTAGTCGGACGTCGATTCGAGATGAAAACATTCTCGATGCGCTTTATTGCAGCAGTTAAGTACCTACTTACATAGCTTTCGTGAGGTTGTGTTACGGTTTCAAATTATAGCGGACTCGTGAATTTGTGACCTTTGCTATACATTCGCTTAAATATGTCAACCAAGGGCTTTATTGGAATCTGTGCTTAGTTCACCCAGGTGCACCAAGTCTACCGTGCGTAGCACTTAATGCACCCAGGTGATTTACTCCAGGTGAATTAAGTCTAGCGAGGGTTTTATTTATGACCGAAATTAAGGAATATCTTATACCTAAATCTAATATGATTCAGTTGAAGTTTTAAGGCGTGAAAGCGTAACAAAGAAACTTACATCCCCATTTATACATAATATATTATGTACGTATAAACAAAGAGCTTATCGTCCAATAGGAAAAATTGTTCAGTTGCGTCCCTCTGTTATGTTTACTGATTAAGCATCTATGTAGTACATAATTTTGGATCTGTACTTAATTACTTACTAGGTACTAATATATATATTTATAATACAACAAGCTATCCCTCGCTATTCCATACGCGGGAATTTTGGAATTCCCGCGGGAATTCCGGGATAAAAACTATCCTATCTTTTAAGTTGGACCATATTATAAATGGTTAAATTTTTTTATCAAAATCCGTTCAGTAGTTTCGGAGTCCATCGCGGACAAACTACGTGACACGTGATTTATATATATTAAGGAGATAGAAACATATAATCAGGTGTTGTGTATATAAAATACTTTGTCTTGAATGACTGATGGATCAACGCACAGCCTAAACCGCTGATCGTAGAGACCTGAAACTTGGAGGGTGCATGTATTCTTTGTATGACGTAGGCATCCGATAAGAAAGGATTTAGAAACTTCAACCCGTAAGGGGATGAAAAGGGGTTGCAAAGTTTGTATGGAACAATTCCGTGGGAACTTCGAAATTATCGCAGGTGAAACCGCGCGGGACAGCTAGTATTAAAGAAATAAATATAACTTAGTATCAGGTACCTACATTACAGTATCAAAACGTGCTAAATAAAATTTAATAAAACTTAGACAGACCTAAATAAATTCAATGAAATCGAATCTGTGTACTGAAGATGAAACTAAATGGGGTCTTAACTTATTATAACTTACAGAAGTAATAATTTAGTTTTGCATGAAATATATTTAAAAAAGAAGCTGGTAGGTAATAATAAGTTCGTGCCGTCGTTTATGCGCAGTTGAAGTAAAACTCCTTTTGAAACAGATTTATAGACTAAACTACAAAATTAGTTATTACATTGAGCGGAAACCGATAGTTGTTACATTGCCGTAACGCTACTTCATCCAAAGCCCCTTAGTCGCGCTTGAAGAAGTTTTACTTCAAAAAACATACAAATGAAATAAACTATCTTCATTGCATTCTCTGTTTAAAAAAAATAAATGAGTGGTGGAGAGAATGAAGAAGAACAACAATGAAGTTCCTCACGTTTTTTTTTCAGCTAATACGAATAGGTACGAATTTAAATTGATATGAATATTTAAGATTTAATAAATTTATTAGTAATTAAAAAAAAACCTCTGAAAAAAAAACATGCGTGTCGAATTGAGAACCTCCTCCTATTTAAAAAGTCATATTTAACTAACACAATGATGCAAACAAGTAGGCTAACGCTTGACGATAATATCCGAACCTACGTGGACCCAACTGTATATCTCTATTTTATATAGAGGGGACATAACGCTTTTTCCTTACGTGACGCGTGACGATTTCTACAAATTAACTCCTACCGCATACCGCCGGTTAAAGAACTTTGTTCCAATAAATTGTATAGTTATTGGGCATGATGACAAGGTATAAAAATCTGAAGTAGGTACGTCAGTTATGCAGCAGTAATTAGTATGTTAAAAAAATGATAGACACGCATTTATTGCTTTTTAAAATTAATGAAAAAAATACTTGCATAAAACGCATTAATGTTTGGGATTAATGGTCGCGAGGTCATATCTAAAATAAAATTAAAATTGTAGGTACCTAGGTGTGACGTCACACGGAATTTCAAGTCAATGTATTTTATGTATTACCGTTATATTTTGGTTATGTAAAAAAAGAAAAAATACGTGTCCAATATTTTTAATTAATCTACAAGACGGACTAAAAAATAAAATTTTTGTCTTCATGCCCATTTAAGATCGAGGCGAAAAAGCCATTAGTACGTAGGTACGTAGCGCATAGGTAGGTACAAGTTCGTGCACTCGGTACCTACCTACTCGTTATTGGGCGAGAGTCGAGACAAACATCTATAGACGGCGTGCTGCCGTTCAGTTGGTGGCTTCAGCCAGTCGTTTATTAGTATTAACAAACTTTTCTACCGAGATCATTTATACAAATGAAAAAATAAAAATCTCCAGCAGCTTTCACAGAAATGTGCTTTAATTGCGAACTCTCTTTAATATTCATTACCCAGGTAAACATTTCCCTAAGTGAGTTAAAGTATCCAAGCAAGAAATTTTTAATATTTATCTGTTACTTTTGACAGATACACCTCCAGTTAAGTAGCAAGCCCTGTTCAAAAATGGTGCTACTTAATTAAACTATTTTATTATATACCTAGGCGTACCGTGATATGATTTTTGAAGTGAAATTGAAGTGCAAGGCTGAGAAAACAGTATAAAACAATATAGCAATATATTACCAGGAGAACTCCTCAACAATTAACGTCCCTGCTTCGGGAAAACCGATATATTGTAAAAGGTGATGAGCAGTTGCCATTAGACTATTGTAACTTAGATAATTTAAAGCTAATTAACAAAAAAATTAAAACCGACTTCCGAAAACACAAAACTAAAAAACTAAAAATAAAAAGCTAAAAATAACAAAATACCGATTTAATCCAAAAGACAAAAACACACGTAATATTATTATTGGTTTGTGCTACCACTGATCGGTTTGAATTCGGTGACAAGCCCGCTGGTGTCTGCCCACTTGGGTTGTTCTGCTCACGAAGAGCTGGTGGCGGGAGTCGACTTAGCCCATCTTCCCCCTCCATATTTGGCTTGTCACCGACTTCATACCGATCAGTGGTAGCACAAACCAATAATAATATTACGTGTGTTTTTGTTTTTTGGATTAAATCGGTATTTTGTTATTTTTAGCTTTTTATTTTTAGTTTTTTAGTTTTGTGTTTTTGGAAGTCGGTTTTAATTTTTTTGTTAAAATTTTGTTTATTTCTCGCTTTTAAGTGACGTAGTTCGTAATTTCACTAAGTTACAATAGCCTAATGTCAACTGCTCATCACCTTTTACAAAATATTGCTTTTCCCGACGCAGGGACGTTAATTGTTGAGGAGTTCTCCTAGTACATCACCATCAGTTCCACTTCACCATATACATTGTGACGGGCATAAATTGTTTAGAAACCATATTAAAGTTAACGATTCGGAACCCGTGAAATACCCATTATTGAGTAGTTCCGATGACCATCTGTGGTCTTCATCATCAGTTCCTCTTCTTCAAATTTTGCTTTCCGAAAGCAAAGAAACGTTTTACTATAAAAAATATAAAAATCGCTATAAGTGTTCTCATAATTTTTGAAGAGTTCCCTCGATTACTCCAAGATCCCATCATCAGATCTCGACTTGGTAACAATGGAATCAATTTGGGAGTATCCCCTTTCAAACGAAAAAACAATTTTTGAAATCGCTTCAATCGGAACCCGTGAAATACGTATTATTTTTGAGTTGTTCCGATGACCACCTGTGGTCTTCATCATCAGTTCCACTTCTTCAAATTTTGCTTTCCGAAAGCAAATGAACGATTTACTATCAAAAATACCCAAATCGCTATAGGTGTGCCTATAATTTTTGAAGAGTTCCCTCGATTTCTCCAAGATCCCATCATCAGATCCCAACTTGGTGGCAATGGGACCTAATTGGGAGTAAACCCTTTCAAACAAAAATAGAATTTTTCAAATCGGTCTAACCGTCTTCGAGTAATCGGTGAACATACATAAAAAAAAAAAAAAAAAAAAAAAAAACATACATACAATCGAACATAGAACCTCCTCCTTTTTGGAAGTCGGTTAAAAATAACAAAATACCGATTTAGTCCAAAAGACAATAAATAATACACGTAATATTATTATTGGTTTGTGCTACTACTGATCGATTTGAAGTCGGTGACAAACCAAATAAGGAGTAGATGTGTTAGTAGATGGGCTAAGTCCACTTCCGCCACGAGCTCGTCGTGAGCAGAGCAACCCAAGTGGGCAGACAGAAGCGGGCTTGTCACCGAATTCAAACCGATCAGTGGTAGCACAAACTAATAATAATATTACGTTTATTTATTGTCTTTTGGATTAAATCGGTATTTTGTTATTTTTAGTTTTGTTTTTTTTGTAAGTCGGTTTTTATTTTTTTGTTAAAATTTTGTTTTTACACAATAAGTTACTTTTCTAACGCATGTATACTGAGACGTCCACCAGTTTTTTTAATGGATCTTCTAATCCTCCTACTGTACATAAAAACGGTGAGGAATAAGATTATTTTTATAACTTAAGCCGACATGGTTGGACAATGTACATGCGTAAACTACGGTAGATAAGCTTTATAAATTTGTTATTAAGCCGCGTGAAAACATTCATTGTGAAGTGTGCTTTATAGATATCGAAATTAAAACATATTTACTTGGCACATTAAATTGTGGGTTATCCCGGCCGAGGTTACCGGATGAAAGGTATTACGGAAATTTAATTGAAGTTTTGATTAAAACCCTATCGTAAAATGGCTGACTACCTATACGTGGTCGGCGTCAACTCTCTCAACATGAAAATGACATTCAATTCTTTGTGCCCCAGGTATAGAGTGGCCGACACTGTAGTTTTTTTCATTGCTGTCATTTACTAATGGACATCAAACGCACTAACGAAACAGTTTTCTAAAGATGAAAAAATAAATAAACAAGAAAAAGATTTTCCTATCGATATTTTCTTCTAGTAGACAAATCTTTGACGATAGAGTCCTCTTGTAGTCTCAATTAATTAATGAATAAATCGAGCATTGCTGCTGCCAGTTAATATTTTCAGGTGGTTTCTGTTGTCATGTAATGCGTCTGCATTACAAAAAATGCTAAAAACTAAGTGTTTCAACTTTTTATTCTCACATTTTTTGTCAAGTTAGCTCATAACACTAAAACTGAATTTCCCAAAAAACAAAGCTCCGCTCAAATCTTTTGTAAAATTGAAGACCTTTTCTTGCATTTACGATACGGAGCCCTAAGTTATTCGATATCTGACGGTAAAATTCCTTTGTGAAATACTTGGGAAGACTAAATTTATTTCTTGGATTCGTGTTTTTACGGTTTAAAATTGACTGAAGGACGAAGCAGATGAGACATTCCGTCAATTTGTGTTATAAACAAATAATGGGAGCAAGGGATTGATAGAAGTAAATGGGTCCACGTCCTAAGCAAACTTGTGCAGATATCCAAACTACGACTATTGTGTAGCATCCAAAACGGCTCCAGCCATCGAGCCAATATTGATCTTTTATCGTTTATTCAACAGTAGAATACCTGAGTAGATAAGTAAGTATTTCTTATTCGGAAAATTCTAATATTCGATAGACAGTAGCCGACTTGTAAGTATAATATATTTATAACTCGTATTTATTGGACCTATTCTTTTGTCCATGGAATGCGAAGTAAAGACGTTATTGTGGACGAGGAGAAAGAGGTGTAGTTTCGTAGTAACTGGAGCTCTAGTCCATAGCCACTAATTCCTGCCCTTCATCAGTAACCGACTTGAACTTATGTACCTAATAGTAGATATGTATAACGTCAGCTAGTAGATATTTATAACGTCAGCTAATTAGCAGTGAAAGTTTGGTCACAATTGATCCACCCGTTTCAGAGATTCACAGCGTGAGTTTTGGAATTCCCGCAGGAACCTTCTTTTATGCAAACCTTGTCCTGACAATAATAATGAACACAAAATAAAAATATCCAATTTGGTGCAGTCGTTTGGAAGTTATGCGATCACATACGTTTCGGCGATTCATTTTTATATATAACTAGTTGTGCCCCGCGGCACCCGCGTAATTTCAGAGTTCCCGCGGGAATTCCGGGATAAAAAGTACCCTATGTGTTAATCTGATGTATAAGCTATATTATTGTAAAGTTTCATTTAAATCCATTCAGTAGTTTTTGCGTGAAAGAGTAACAAACATCCATCCATCCATCCATACATACAAACTTTCACGTTTATAATATTAATAGTATAATATAGACTAGCTTTACGTCTGTGACTACGTCCGCGTAAAAGTCGGAAATGGTTCTAATAGAATTTTTAATTGGTTTTTTACGTTATTAATTTTGTAATGACATATAAATCATGTAGGTAACTAAATTATGAACTAAGGAATCACGTTGTCCCATACAAACTTTGCCCCCCTTTTTCACCTTATTAGGGGTAAAATTTCGGAAACCTATATAATTGTTAAGGTTTTGTGTAAATTGGTTGAAGTATAACGATAAATAATTGTTGGAAGCGTCGAAATAAGTCGAGCCGCCTAAGTAGGCGTCAAAGTTATCAGGGGTGCAAAAAAGGACATAGAGTACTTTTAGAATAGAATTCCCGCAAGATATCCGGAATTAACGCGGTTATACCGCGGGGAAGAGCTAGTACATATCTACTAGCTATTATAAACACGTCTAGGCTGGAAAGTGGAGCCCTGTGTTCTTCACACAAAGTCCACTCCCACCGGGAATCGAACCAGAAACCTCTTGATTAGCGGGGAGGCATGGTGACCTACTGCGTTAATCGGGTCGTCAATGTGAAAAAATGTTAAACTACCTACTGTCAACCTTTAAACTTTAGAATTACAAAACTATAGTCACACGAAATAATATATAGGGATGCCGTTTGAGCTTATGTGAATACGTATAAAAACCGAGAGAGTTAAAAGTTGTAAAAGCAACTTTTACTTAAGTGTTGTTACAATTTATGAATTTACATAACATATTTTCTGCGCCAGTCTTCGAGGCGTCAGACTTTTCTATTCGAATTTTCTTGCCCGATTTCACAGGAACGCAAACTTCCGCAGAGACAGCGATTTGAGGCGCCCTCGTGTTTCTCGAATGAAACATAAACACAAACATCAGCACTGTATTTATAATCTGTAATTTTGTATTGAAATTCCTTTTTTATATTATTCGTTAATTTTAGAGTTTAATAATTGTTTTTATGTTTATCAATAGTAGTTAGGTACCTAGTTATTAGTAAATACACTAATAACTAGGTACCTAACTACTATTGCGATTTCACCTGCGTTAATGTTAGAGTTCCCGCTGAAATTCCTGGACCTTAATTATGTCCTTTTCTGTACCCCGGAAACCGTGTATGCATTTCATGATGATCGGTTCAGTAGTTGAGCGTCAAAAGTTTACAGATATAGTTACTTGCGCATTGAAAACATTAGTGTGGATTATCTTTCGTCTGCATTTATTGTATTTTTAGGTAGGTAATTGTATTCTTTGTTGTTTTTTACAAGTTCAGCGGAATGGCCGGTAGCATGCAGGTGCCGCGTTCGCTTGTGCTCCGCTCGGTTCGCTTATTTCGCTCATTTCGCTAATGAGGCCACGGATGCGATCCCGAGCACGCTATTTTTAAATAGATATTATTACTCCTCTTTCTTCACAGTGAACAGTGTGTTTTATTAACTTTTTCTCGTGTTCGTGTGGCTTACGCGGTGAACTTCAGGGCTTTTTAGCTCTTTAGCACCGAGCTAAGCTGCGAAAGGCTACGTGGAAAATTTAATATTACGTTATTAAATATTGTTGCCGTAATTTAAGTTATTGTTAAAAAAAAGGTAAATGGCCGGGCTGTTCACTATATTTTAATTTAATTATTATACTTTGGTTAACACATGTTAATTACCTATAGCTGAGGTCCCATCTAACCAAAATCTGTATGATAGAATGAATCTGTATAGTAGAGAATGCCACAAGGCATTAAGTTCGCCATTTGTACACACTGTGCAATAAAGAATAAATAAATAAATGAATAAATAAATAAAGAACAAGGGGTCTCATCTAAAATCTATTGAAAGTAATGGAAAAAGAAACTGCAAACATATCTTACAAACAAATGGAAAGAATTTATTACAGCTGTAAAGTTCTTAAGAGTGTATGCAGAAAGTTTTTACTAGCTTTCCTACTCAGCTGTAAAAAGATATTCCAGTTCGTTAAATCCCACATAAATAAGTTCTGTAGTACTTCATCTGGGGGTTCACCAGGTGCACATTAAGCCGACTTGATACAGCACTGTGGCTTTACCGAAATTGAATTTGAAAAATATTACTAACTCGCGAACTGTTGGCCACACTCCAAAAGACAATACCGACCATTTTGTATATTCATTTTATGGGCAACTTTGGTATCTACTGTGCATGTTCGTACGGTACCTTCAACTTTGCAATACATTCCCTTGGCACTTGGAAATTTTTATCCAAATTTTCTTTTCACAAAGAAAAGTGGAAGTGCCATTTGGGTTTGGATAGGTATAGACATAGTCACAACTCGGAAACTTAATCTTTGAATTTTTGAAGGTAAACAAAACAATGTTGGCACGTGGAACTTTTTACATTAGGCGGCGGCGCGGCGTCGCGTCGGCTCTGTTTATTTCGTGCTTTCGAACCTGGGTTTTCAAACTCCGACGCACAAGTTCGGGTACCCATTTTGAAACACCCTCCTGCCCTGGCCAGAGGTAAATTTTAATAATAAAGAGACAATACAGTGCAGTTATTTATAAACTTTTAACACACGGAAATATTAAAATCTGTTCATTTATTTTTCATACATACCTACAACACCATTAAGCTGTCAATTTGCATTGGTGCGCTAGTAGGTAAAAGTTATCGTTAGTCCGTTAAATTATAAAAAGAATGTTGAAATTTATACACGAATATATTTTGGCAAATACCTTCGAAAACTGATTCGGGATGAAAGACAGAACATTCATCAAACTTAACAGACATCCAAACTAAAATGGTGAACAAAGAAGAAAGTTCAAAACCAAGTTAATGTACCTTATTCAAGATAAAATTTCGCCAGTGGGGAGGGTCCAACGCCATGGGAGTTGGGACTGAGGTGAAGCGAGCGGGCAAAGCTAATATTTCACAATCAATTTGGAAACAAATGCTGTGTACGCCACTTTATTTAAGGCGCGCATGGTTGTCAAAAGATATCTATATATTGAAATATATAGTGGTTTTCACCTGCACGAAAGTGAAAAATCTAGTTTTAACGTGATTGGCGTTCAAATAAACCGACAAACAGATAAAATGATTATTTCCAAAAATTTAAATATTCTTTTTAGAAATTCAAAATCCCAGCTGAAATCTCACAGTTTACTAAAAACTTATTTTCTTATTTATGTTGACTTGTTACGCGTGTACAAAGTACACTCATACACGCAATCGCTTTTTTAACCGACTTCCAAAAAGGAGGAGGTTCTATGTTCGATTGTATGTATTTTTTTTATGTATGTTTATTTATGTAAGATAATTTACAATTTACCGATTTGGAAAATTCTTTTTTTGTTTAAAGGGTATACTCCCAATTAGGTCCCATTGCCACCAAGTCAGGATCTGATGATGGGATCTTGGAGTAATCAAGGGAACTCTTCAAAAATTATAGGCACAACTATAGCGATTTCGGTATTTTTTATAGTAAATCGTTTATAAATATTTTTTATAGTTAGAAAATTTAAAACCGACTTTCAAAAACACAAAACTAAAAAGCTAAAAATAAAATCTAAAAATAACAAAATACCGATTTAATTCAAAAGACAAAAACACACGTAAGATTATTATTGGTTTGTGCTACTACTGTTCGGTATGAAGTCGGTGACAAGCCAAATATGTAGGGGGTAGATGGGCTAAGTTGACTCCCGCCACCAGCTCTTCGTGAGCAGAACAACCCAAGTGGGCAGACACCAGCGGGCTTGTCACCGAATTCAAACCGATCAGTGGTAGCACAAACCAATAATAATCTTACGTGTGTTTTTGTCTTTTGGATTAAATCGGTATTTTGTTATTTTTAGCTTTTTATTTTTAGCTTTTTAGTTTTGTGTTTTTGGCAGTCGGTTTTAATTTTTTGTTAAGTAACGAGTGTCTAGCGTTAATCTAATCACTACAACTTTTAATGACTAAGCGCCTTAATGCACGGCCGTTGCTTATTTGCCTGAGTAAAATTATGATTCGAAACGAGATGAAGTCGCATTGCGTTAGTCTTGATACTCGTGTAATATCACCCCTAATGATATTATAAATATTAAATCATTGTTCACCCCTCAGAGCTATAAATCGATTTTAGAATACTCTTATTAAAAAAATAAAATAGCATACTAAAAGTTTATGAAGATGTAATTCTTTAACTAACTGGCAATTTCATAAAAAGCTTAGGTATTCACTATTCATATTTGTTTTATATTTCAACAAAATAATTATGTTCTGGATTAACATATACTAATACCTAACAGTTTACCCTGGAATGATGAAATTTTGAAGGAATCCCAAAGTAAGTAGTAGGTATTAGTATGATAAAAAATTTTTGATTTATTTATTTATTCAACAACATTCCACAGCACATGACACAACATAAGACAAATTTTTCAAAACCATATTATCCGTTTTAAATTACATAGATATAGATGTAGAGGTAGATATAGATGTAGATGTAGATATACAATGATAGAAGATAATAACTATATTCACATTAAGTTCAACAGCTTCTGAACGAACTGGGACACATTTACCGTTTAGGTAATCTTACTCATTAGAGGTAAAAAGGAATAGATTTTGATTAAATATTACAGCATCCTTTAGATTTATCAGTTTTTTTATCTTTATTTTCAAGGAAGAGATTATAGGATTTTATACTGGTTTCAGAGATAATTAGTTTTTCAAGTAACAGTTTGCCCAAAATGAGAATTTGGGAGCCATCGCCTCATTTGTTCAAGGCATCTTTAATAAGATCTTGTTAATCACATTTGAATTTTGTAGCATTTCATAACTGTTTGAACTCTCTATAAAATTGGGAACGAAATCAGGCTCTAGTGGAAGTTACTTCAATGCATTATTTATTTATTGAGTTTATTCAATGTAGTCAAGTTACTAGATTTTGCCCGCGGTTCTTTACTGTCATAAAAGTCGGTAGTTGAGCTATTTTGGAATAAATATGTACCTATACACGTGTTTGCGATGATTCGCAATAAAACCTTGAACATTTATATTCCATTTTTTTAAACTATATGACATTTATACATTGATCTTCTTTTTTATTAGGCTTTCAACATTTTTACGTTTCAAATACATATTTTTCCATTAAATTTATAAATCCTTTAAATAAGTGTTTTTTCTCACGACTATAAACCCAACAACACGTATATATTCGGTAGTTCGACCTGTAGGTAAGGTATAAAGAATAGCAAAACGCTGGTGATACCACTCAGTCTTTTATGCTACTGCTACACCTGTGTGTTAACGTGTAAATTAGTGCGCTAATTAAGGCATTACGTAGATGTGGCCAACATTTTAACGGGTTAACCCATATTATCCCAGAGTATTAAAAACATAAAAACTTAAGTTTTTTTTTATAAATACTTAAAAAGTACCTCCCAAAACCGACTAAATTTTTTTTTTTATTTTTGATATTTGTAAGTACACTGAATTTCAGGACCGCACCTTAAATGGGGCGTTGGGATAATATGTAGGGGTTTTGTATGGAAAAGTAATGAATAGTACTCATGTTTATAAATGATTTTATTTTGAATTTAAAATATTTTATACTATTTATTTCTTCAATAGTAACTCAAAAAATGTTTTTTTGATTAATTCTCCTTTCGCTATTGCATTATTTTCTGTAAAAAGTGTATTAGTTTATAGACTTTTTCATCAAAAAACGTCTCAAAAAATTGTAATGAGTTATATTTTATGAAACGAAGTCTGGCACAGTTGAGTCTCTCTCAGGTTTTGAGATTTTATTCTTTTGGCGCCATTTCCTATTGAGGGTTATCTTAGATTTCTCACGTGGTGGTTCTTGAGACGAGGATATGGATGGTTGCACCTCGTTTTTCTTCTGATTTATATATGGAATCCCTTAAACGGCTTCCAAGACTCTTTCAATCGAGGGTATTTGACATTGGACTTCAGCTTTAGCCAATAATTTCCGTCGAGAAAGGTTGCCAATGTTCCCTGAATCCTCATCTCCCCTGTCCTCGTCACTAAAATGTACATTTTGTGGTGGTGTTATAAACTATCCACAGAAACCATATTGCAGTCATCCTCTAGAGCAAATATGATCTCATGAATATTCAACCTGAAAAAGAAAACAGAAAAAAAACGGATGAAATAAAAAAGTAAACAATGTAAAAGTATTTTTTTTTATGAAACTCATTACGGTGCCTCCTGTTCCCAGCGCACCTCAAATGGGGCGTTACTTAAAAACGAAAAAAAATAATAAAATTAACAATCATATCACTTTTAAAATAGTATAAACTATGAGACTACATATATAACTAATAAAAAAACACATTATATTGACTGTTAAAAAAATATATAAATGTAAATACTTACATCTTTCTTGAACTCAAATTGACAAAAATTTTCCAAAATTCAATAATTATTTTCGGTTATTGAGACTGCGCAAAATACAACAACGTATCACACCTCTTATGAAATAACTAATGAATTAACGGTAAAATATTGTAATACCCTACAATGGTTTAAAATTTTCCTGTTTTGAGGTAAAATGTAAGTGCACCTTAAATGGGGCGCTGGGAAAATATGGTTTAACTTACTAACGGCATTACTAATGACGTTAAAAGTTAAGCGATAGCTCGGGTGTCGGTTTTTTGGACACATCAAAGGGTTTTAGCGCGTTACTTAGCGCACTAAGCGGTGTTGGCTACATTAACGCCTTCTCATTCTGCGTGGTTTTTTCTTTTTCTTAAATTGCATAAATGCATATAATAATTTAAAACATTCATTGATGCAAAAATTATAGATGCTTCTACCTCCATTGCAAAAAAACAGCTGTTTGAAGCTACGACATCCATTTTGTGTTAACTCGTTATTTCACTAGAAATTAACGCTGAACGGCACGTTGCAAACTAAATGTAGCCAACATGTATTTTAATGCCTTAACGCGTAGTTGGAAATTGACATCAACGTTAACGTTAATGCAGGTAGAGCAGTAGCAATATAGATAATTGTACCTAAACCTTAACGTTTTTATAGATAAAATTAAAGAGAAAAAGGTTTATTTCGGATTGTGGAAGATTATCAATAGTGTGGTGTAGTATTCCTGAAGTTTGATAGATAAAATAAAATAAATATAAACGAGGTATGTCGCTAGAAACGGAACTGTATCTTAACCCATGAGCCATAATAATAGATAATAATAATGATTGTGTTTTAATAAATTTGTTGTTTTTTTTTTCATTCTCTATTTACGCACATGTTACATAGTACTGCGATAGTAACGATCCAAATTACATTTAAAGCTAAACAGAGCACAAATTTCATTACTCTCTGATGTTTATCGAGGGAGTTTCAATAATCCAATGGGGCGGGAAATAATAAAACGGTTAATTAAATTTCCAATTTTTTACAGTATTATTTTGATTTATTTATATAAATAAAATACCTTTCACAATATAAATAAATCATTATCCAAATGTTTATTTTAAACAGCCGCTCGGCCGCTCGTTCGCAGGGTCTTAGATATTTTCCCGGTGAAAGTAGGTACCATTCATAACTTATTTTTTTTAAAGTCAGTTACCATGTCCATGTGCATTCGCAGGTGGTCCAAGCACAGAGAACCGTTAAAGGTTAAGTGTAAAGAATTTGTAATACTTGAGTCATTGATATACTAAGTCTCGTTTTTTTTTACATTTTTGTGACAAAAATAAAATATATTTTGACTTATTAGATTTGAGTATCGATTTCACCAAAAAGTAACCAAAACGATTTATAAAGAGTCAACTATTCACTTATATAAAGATTAATGAAAAGAGAAAAAAGGAGAGCAACATTTGCTTTAAAAAAAACGAAACAAAACATTTTCCTAGCAACGCGTCGCGACGAAATCATTGTACGAGCCATCTTCAGAAAAATTATTAATCCGAAGCAGTCTGTTAAGGGAGTTGGTGAGGCCCATTATCCGTACTCGTATGACACAAGCGAGAGACATATTAAAAGCACATTGCCATAAAAACAGGTTTTCCCGTGTAACCAAAAGCCCATCTAGCGAAATTGCCATCCGCTCCCTCGCTCCCTCATTACCGACTGAACCAACCGCGGGATCCGATATCCCCCGTGCACGTGACTAAAGGAAATTGAAATCTCTATCGGTTAATCGAAATATTGAATGGTTTTTTTTTTTAAATATTAGATCGATTTTACATAAATATTTATAGGCAAAGTGTCTCGCCACCCGTCATTTCATACCGCTCAAAGGGCTCGTAGCTTTTTGGAGTAATCGTTCAATTTACGAAACCAATAATAAGCCAATTGAATCTTTAGCTACCTATTTAAGTTATGATATAAGTTTCTTGACTGACTTATCAACGTCCATCCTATACTATTTTTTTTTTTTTTTTTTGAAGCTATAGAAACATGAAATTTTGAGAGTTAGCTTTTTCGATAAAAACCTCACCAATATGTAAGAAGGGTCATTTATAATAAATTAATAAATTAAATATAAACCTCTTATACAGGGTGATTACAACATAAAAAAGTTTTTACATAAATATCTAAGGTATTATGGGGGGGGGGGGGGGGGGGTAAAGTTTTGGTTACACTTGGACACATAATTGTATCGTGTTAATTTAATGAAATGTATATACTAATTAAATAAGACGAAACTTATTATAAACCGGTGACAGAAATTTAAAAATATTGTACTTATGACAATGCGTAAAGGAAGCAGCTGTCACTCGAGTACCTACTCATTTGAATACAGAAAAAACAAAAGAGTGAATGGTAGAGATTTCCGATTAGATAGCAGGATGAGCACGGCGAGGGTAGGTATTGACGCCACGTCCACCGAATCCGCTTATTAAGATGAACCAGCACGACTTAACACTTGAACACGTTTGCTTTCCACAATCTTAACCGCTCCTTTATTTAGGTATTACGGATTCACTTCATTTCTTTTTACTCACAGCGGAAAAGAAAAACGGAGATAGTGAGTTAATATGCATACCTACCATTATAGTGCGATCTTTTTGTTATAACAATTATTTCATTTATATGGACGTTTCCAAAAAAATCTCTTTTCAGCTTGATATTCAATTCAAGTATTAAATTGAATGAATGATACCATTCTAAAAAGCATTCGCGTGTATAAACTGAAGCGATTATAAATTACTAACTACCACTAACACGGTTGAGTCGGCTTGCGACGCCCGCGGTGTAAATGTAGGTAAATTCGTCAATTTATATGCGAAACAGGCTGCCTTTGAGATGCCATTATAGCCTTTGATCCGAAGCGTTCCAAAAATTCTATTGGTTTATTCTAACTAAATCAACAATCAACGCTATAAGGTTTACTTAGCATTATCTCACAAATTAGCGTTCCCAATAAAATCTTTCCTACTCGTAATATAGATTTCTTCGATGGTGCAGCTGCAAATCAGATAGAGCAAGACAGTTCTTGTGTCGCTACCGGAAACCGTAAAACGCGGCATGGGTAGGCGCGCTACTATATTGGATGCGGGACGCGCAGGACCGGTCATTGTGATGATCTTTGGGGGAAGCCTATGTCCACTGTCCAGCAATGGACGTCTTACGGCTGATATGATGATGATGATGTGCTGCAAATGAACCAATGTTCCAAGCTACAAGTATATAGTAGGTATTTCTGTTACTCAAGTTGTATATAACCATTAACCATACTACCCGTACCCCGCGTTAATTTCGGAGTTCCTGCGAGAATTTCTAGTTAGAAAGTACCCAATAACCTTCTCTATACCTAACGCTGACACGTGTATGCAAAGTTTTATGATGATCGATTGAGTAGTTTAGCCTTGAAAGCGTAACAAACTAATGAATATATACACTCACATTCGCATTTATAGTAGAGTACGTATAAACTGTGGTTAAATTCTTGCCGAAGATTTAGTAACGTATTTTATTAACAATTTCTTAGAGAAGTAAACTTTCCGAATGAAATTGTTAGCCTGTTGCCATTTTATAAAATCTAAATGGTTCAAAGAATTACATTCTGATTGCAAATAGGTAAAATTTTTCATCTGAGTATTTTCCTATACAGGGCGTCCCACGGATATGCCACATGGAGTGAAAGTACCTTAAATATTGTAGATGGAACATTTTAGTGAAAGAAGACATTATTTGAATTTAAAAACGATTTAAACTGCATTCATAGATATTTAAATAATTACATGGTTGAAACGGGAATCGGACTCGTTACATTAGAAAAATAATCAATCTGTAGCTTTATCATACCGATCGAAAGGCTTCATCATAAGGATTATTTTTTGCTAAATAAAATAGTGTCAAAAATAAAAGGAAGACCATGAATTTTTACATTTGATGTGAAATTTTGTTCAGAATAATTAAAAGCTGACATTGCCGTAAGAACATACAACTGAAAATTTGTATTAAAAATGTTAAAATTCATGGTCTTCCTTTTATTTTCGACACTATATTATTTAGCAAAAATAATAATGTAACGAGTACAATTAAAATATTTATTAATAAATAATGTCTTCTTAAAGTGAAATGTTCCATCTGCAATAAACAAGGTACTTTCCCTCCATGTGACATATCCGTGGGACGCCCTGTATAAACTGAATTTTAATAAATAAAATTAAACTTTAATATTTGCAATAAACAACGTTAAAATTTTATTAAATAAATTAAACTTTAATATTTGCGTTAAACCAAGTTATAATTTTATTAAATAAATTAATCTTTAATATTTGCTATAAACCAAGTTAAAACTTATCTTTAGAATGTTTTAACAACTTCTTATACCTATACTAAGTAACATACAAAAGACAGACAGACTACTGAAATTATAATTAAATTATGAGCGAAAAAAAAATGCTTCATATTGTTTTTTAGATTTACTGGTTCATAAAATATCTGTACCTGGAGCTTTATAATAGGTATATATTGAGAAAAATGAGTAAAATAGTAAGAGTGAGCAGTAACTACTGACTAGGCAATTAATTTTAAGTAGGTACTATTTAATTTTTATAGCTTTTAATAAAGTCGTATTGCGTGAAAAACGTAGTGTTCATTAAAGCTCTCATTTCAGTTTGCTTGGCTTTAATTATCCGTTTTCTTTGTTCATGGTAGCTAGTCTCCTGAACACTAGCAAATTGTTATTTGTTTTGTACAATATATTATATTTGTATGAAAATATAACAGTTGTGCTTTATATTTGCGTATAAAAAATTTAAACAATTAATTGCTAATAACCTATTCAGTCATAATAAAATTCAGCCTGTATTCCCTGCTAAAAATAGATAAATAATTACCTAAGCTAACATTTACCATTAAAGCTAAGGTTGATTTATCAGTTTCTAAAACCAAAAGAAAAAAGTTAAGTGGAACTCGCCACGGACAGAGTAAATCACTTAACTTCACTTGAACACTATTCTCAACTGGGTTACAAAATAATGGAGACAGACCAAATAATTTGATCGGAGACAGAGACTATATTCCTACAGCTTTAATTTTCTTTTTTTAGTCTTATAAATGTAATATAGTGAAATGACTGAACAGTTACAATAAAAATATCAAATCATACTACGAGGTTTTACTATAATACGATATTCATAATATTTTTATTATATTAAAACGTAGGTCGTCTACATTACGTACATTTTTTGTGGCTGTGAGCGTAGGTGGGCAGGTACCAATATTAGAAAACCGCAAAATTTATAACATAAATATTTCCTTAGTACCCTGCAAAATTAGAGAGGCATCGCAACGCTGATAATTTTAGGCTCCATTTGCTTTATTACATTTTGGTAGAGTAGGTAACGAGCGTATATTCGTACCCACCTGTCTACTTCGTGATATTATATTCCCCTTTTATCAAATACACACAGTCGCGACGTCTCGACATTCTACCTGGGTGAAAACATGTCTGCCTCTGGCCTCTGTATCATAATATAGATTTCAAAACCAGTAGGTATAGACTTTGTCAGTTGTTCAATAAAAAGTTTATTCTACATTTGGTTAGGAACATATTATTTAAATAGGCTCATAATTTTATACCTATGTCATCTACTTCTAACGATCACCGCGGCTCAAGAATCCTTGTAATTTTTAAAAAGCGTATATTGTTTACTTCATTATAATTGACAGGTGGTTAAAATACATACGTATAATATTACATCTAACAATGTATCTCACGAATGACTGACCGATGTATCACGTTCACTTTGCCGGTCTCAGAGGAAATAGACTGAACAATATTATTAATAAGCACAAACCTCCGGTTACAAGATTCAGTTTACGTGAAGAGAAATTTGTGAGAAATGTGATTCGTTGCGTGTCACGAATAAGCTTGAAATGAAATCTATTCGTAAAAGAAATTTTGATGCACGAATAGAAATCCCCTTCTGTAACGCGAGCCGTCGGGAATTTCTCATTTTATAAACGTTGAATAATGTTGAGAAAATAATACGTATATATTTTAATATGGAAAAACATTTGTTTTGTAGAATCGAATTCTATTGTGTCTAGCCAAAGTAGGTACAAACGGAGAGTTCCTTTACTAGTATGATGACGAAGTACCTAATTATCATAAACTGTACAAGTAGATACACGCAATGAAGTTGATAGGGTGGTTTTGGAGGTCTATCAGAGAGTGATAAATATTACTTTTTAATACATTTGTAATAATAACAATAATAATAATTTGGGACGTATAGCGTTCGGGATGTGGGCTATCACATAGGTACTCGAGCTTTTTCTTTACCTTTTCCGAACTCATGCGTTCTCTTTCCCAACTGTCAAAATAATGTCTATTATAAAGAAAAAACCAACCACGAAGTTTTTACTAAAAAAAACTCAAAGAAGTTTTTATGATTCATGCAAATATTTCAAAAAGAAGCTACTAATTTGTTTCAATATCAGATTTAATGATTTCATTCAATGAGTTAGATTAGGTTTCATTTCATTTCATGTCATTAAATGTCATTTTCATTTCATATCAATAAAAAAAATCTACTGAAGACTTGACTGTATGAGCATAGTTTTTTTTGTTTCTTAGTTAGTTTAGTTTATTGTGTTTTTATTATTTTATTAAATTGCTTCATTTTTTTCGCAACTGTATTAAAAATATTTGTTCAGTACACGTGCGGAACCGTCATTAGGTACACCTCACCTCCGGCTGCGCCTCCGCTCGGGTAGACATTTTTCGGAAATCTTTGCAATGACAGGCTTTCCGCACTCGTAATGAAATATACTATTTTAATACTCACCTTCGGCTGCGCCTCGGCTCGGGTCGACATATTTTGTCGGAACTCTTTGCAATGACAGCCTTTCCGCACTTGCAATGAAATATACTATTTCGGATATCAATCAATGTACCTAAATAATATACTTGTATAACTACATACCATAATATAAAACCCTCTTTACAACTTCTACGAACGTTGACTGGTACAAAAATACCTCTTTTGAACTTTAGGGATATTAAAGTGTTTAAAATTAATTAACAACTTTAGGTACACTCAAGATTTTCAAGCAACAATAAACAAGAACGTTTTAGAAAACATACTATCGGAAGTTTTGATGATTCAGCTTTACTTCATAACTAATTTACGAGTTATAGTCTCTTTGAGAAGTTCAACTTTTATATTATCTTCACACAGTTTCTCTAAGATCTCATTGTTATTAGGTACTATTTCAAGATTTCTGAACTGATTTTAGAAATTATTTTACTAATAGAAAGCTATGAGTGACATAAGATTTATATTTTATCCTGAAATAAAGAGTTCCCACAGGATTAATGAAATTCATACGGATAAAACCGCAGAAGGACAACTAATTACTTTATATCGTTATGGGTGATTTAGATTTTGGAATAGAACAAACCTTTCATCTTGTTATAAAAGGGTTCCTACGGAAATTCCGAAGTTAAGGCGTGTGAAACCGCGGGCGGATCAGCTATTAAATTTATTCTAGTTGATTGCATAACAATGACTGTGATAATAGTTGATTTTAAACCGAGTTGCCATCACAAAGTGCCGCAGTTAATGTAGGTGCGCTCAGTGCCAAATGTGGTAAGAATAAACTTAATATTGCCGTTGATAGTGGCGGCTGAGCCCGTGTATTACGCAAACACAGGCGCTTGACGGAACAAATTGTTAGACCCGTTCTTTGTAAATGTCTCGCTTTGCGATTCCATTGAACGAAGCGTGAACACTGAACATTTTGACAAGCAGAACAAATTGTTTTGTAAGAGGATGGAAATTTACGTTTCGGGCAATGATAAGTTTGCAGTGACGGAAACGCCTCGCTACGTACAATATTGGTGCCAATTGAATCAGTTTATCAGTTTGATTTAGTAAGTGGCAATTTTATAACATACAGATTTGTTTTGAAATAGATACTTCTTGCGTATCGTATAGCCATCTGGCATATCGTCGGGAACCCAGATCAGATTTTTTTGGTTCTAACTTCCGTCAAACTCGTCATAAACTCTCTAAACTCTTTGAAGAAGCATAATTTTTGTTTCTGTCAATAAATTTTCTGTGACTGATGTCTTGGGTATTTTCATTAAAATCCATTCAGTAGCTTTTGCGTGAAAGAGTAACAAACAAACATACAAACTTTCGCGTTTATAATATTAGTAAGGATTATGGGCTTCCCTCTTTATTTGAGTCACCTCGTATGGCGTTTAAGAAGTATTCACTTCAATAGTTAAGTAGGTAACTGTTATATCTCTGATACGACCCTGCTTTTTTATCAGTAGCTGGTGTTTAATAGAGTGGTATTGTGAAAGAAGTGTGTTACTGAATAAATAATATTATCTTCATTTCTTTAGATTACGTTATAACCCAAAGACTTACATTTAGACGGCACTATTTTTCTCTATTGACATTTCTACTTATGACATTTTGTGATTTAATTTCTATAACAGAAAAGTTTTAATTCGAGACATGAAGCGAGCTTAAAAGCGATGTCTGGCAAGTTTCATCATCGCACGGATGCGTTGGGAGGAAGCTTACTTGGCACACAAAGCTTACAAGCACAAAAGCTCCTGCCTTCGCTCCATTTTGTGTCTGACAAGCAGAGAAGTCGCGGAATGAGTCGTGTCAACTCTGTCACGACGTCATCAGTTATAACGGAAGGAAACTCGTTTTGAACATTATACACACGATCCCCTCGCGTTTTCTAATTCCACGCAAATTTTCCTTTCTAATTGAGTTTCCAAGTGGATCCTGTCATAGCTACAAATTTAGATTAATCAACTGCCCATTAAATAATGATAAATTTAGTATGTACTAGTGGTATTAATATGCTACTTTCGAATGTTTACCAACGTACCTATTAAGTCCGATCTAACTAGACAAGACAAGAAACAGATTAAGAACCAATTCGTTCGTTTCGTTACTTTCTACGACAGCATCCGTACCCGTAACTGACAATAGTTTTAACACGGTGAAGTATTTGTAGTTGCGTCAAATGTGAAGACAATAAAATATGTATAACATGTCGCTTGTGGCTGTAGTAGATTGGTATGCTGTGTGGTGTTTTATAGGTAGGTACACGCTGTATAGATGTATAGCGAGCGGTACGTGTCACACACACCTGTCTGATGATTAAACTTTAGACGGTGGACAATATAGAGATGTTTAATTTTATAGTTAGGCAATCATCAGGGTTGTCGAATGTCCATATCATTATATTATTGCAACGAAATATTTGATTCTCAAAAAATGAACTTTGAGGAGGCTGACACGTTGGCGAAAAAGGCCGTTTTCGAAGGATCTGAATATAACATCTCACCTAATTACTCAGAATTGCTACCAAAGTATAGAAAAAGCTGTTACAATTCTTGGAAAGAACACTTTAATGAGAGGTCCTTGGAAACTGCGTCGGGGCAGAGCCACCTGCAGTGGGCAATCCCAAACTGTCCGCCACTACGGACAGGAACTGGGGGGGCGGTCTATGGACCGCGTGGATCGTCGGGGCGGAGCCGGTGCCGCCCGTCGGGGCGGCGTCTAGGCTCCGTCAGCCAAGCTAGCTAGCTGCGCTGGCTCGTCATATCGAGCGAGCGCGCGGGTATCGCTTCCCCTTGGGTGGACGCGGGCGTGGAGAGGGGCCAGACCACGGATGTGCTCGTGGTCTGACGCGTCCGCCCGCTCGAACATCCGAGAGGCAAGCCACTGGATGAACTCGTCCAGCGGCTCGACTCTCAGGTCCCTCTGGATAACGGAGTTCCTCACGTAACGAGGAGCTCCGGCAGCGGCACGCAGTGCCACGGCTTAGTGTGATTGCAGGCTCGCGCGCAGGAACGCACATGGCAGTGCGTACCATGCCAGGGCGGCGTAGGTGAGTCGGGGCCTAATGTAGGTCTTGTAGACCCCGACTTTTACCCTCAGAGGGAGCCGAGAGTCGAGCACGCTGCGCCACTGATACCGCGCGGCGCGGGCGCTCGTGAAGACGTTTCTCACGTGAGGCCTCAACGTGAGCCGACGATCCAGCGTTACCCCTCTATGCCCTGCCCGTCCTGCCCTGTCCTCTATACCCAGCTATGTCCTGCCCGTAGAGGCGCAGAGGTGGCGGTGGGCGTTTAAGATTGCTGACGCATATGGCCTGTGTCTTCCCGACATTGACCGAAAATAGGGTACTTGCATGAATTTTTTTTTTTCAGTCTATTTTAAAGATATATGGCCTACTTAAACAAAGCAAGAAAAAGGAAAAAAAGAAATATATGCATAAATTGATTAAATAGAGCGTTTCAAAGTTCCTACTTTAGACCTTACCGCCGAAACGCGGAATGACGTCACTTGTTCAAAATTACGCCTTATTAATCTGTGATAGAAATGTCACTGTCGTATAATAATAATAATAATAATAATAATAGTTTATTCACACAAAAACATCACTACTTAACATAAGAAAAGACAGCCACTCCCCGTACTAGTAAAAACTGTACTACGGCGAAGTGACTTATTAACGTCCTCTAGACATCGTAAACGTATAGAATATATAGTACATGCAAAAAAATAAAATAAAACAACAGCTTCCAAGGATATCACTAGAAATTAAAATTAATTTACATCTAAAAGTTTACTTACTACGATAAATACATATTATTCTTCACCATATAGATATTATAAATATTACTTAATAGGGGAAGGGGGGGCATGACGGGGTCGTGAGGTAAGACGGGGTACTGCACATATACAAGAAACCAGACGTTTGTGGATAGAAAGCAATAAGGCAATGGGAAGCCTCATTCGACCAACAGTCAGCGCGAGAGAAATTGTGAGTGGGAGTGCAGGCGTTTTTTGTTTACAAACGAAAAACTGTTTTAACGTTTTGATGATCCAATTTTGTGTAAGGTCAAACTTCATTATTTTAAGGTAATTATGATCACCACATTTATGTCTTTTTGATATTTGTTTACTGGTATTGTTATTTTGATATGGTATGGTGTTTGAATGAATCCGTTAAACATTTTATTAGTGAATTTTATTTTTTATTCAAATTTACCTTTTGAGGCAAGATGGGGTATTTGGTGTGGGGCATGATAGGGCATTGGGGCAAAATGGGGTTGTGGGTCTGGGTTCATTTAAATTTCTAAATAAAATAATATTGGTTAATTTTCTTTTAGGTTAAATCATGGTACGTACTTACAAGAAAAAAACCAAAAGAGGAGAGTGGTCGATAGATGCTATTAAAACAGCTATAGTCAAAGTTTTAAGCAAAGAGATGGGATACAAAAAATTACTTCTGTATATAAAGTACTTTAGAGCTATATGTTAAGAAATTGAAGGAAGGTGGTAAAGTTACTATTAGTTTACCTTTTAATCTCGAAAAAAACTACATTTACACCTAAAGAAAAAGATGAAATAGAAGAATATCTGAAATGTATGGAAAACCATCTTTTTGAACTAATAACTAATGAACTGGAACGTCTAGCATATAAATTGGCAGTTAAAAATGGAAAGACAAAAGGTGTGGACAATGAAAATCTGGAGGAAATACACATTTGTTTGTTTTGTGAGAATGATTAGCCTTCCCCATCTTGCCCCAATTTCACTACCCCATCATACCCCATAGTATGGGGCAAGATGGTTTTTCATAATGTTCCTATTAATGATTAATTATTAAAAAATGTGATAAGTTGATACTTCAAAGATTGTACCAAATCATAGTTAGATTAATGAAATAACGTGCCATAAATTAATAAGAGTAATAAACACAGTGATTATGCTGTATTTTTGTTATTTCCCTTAGCTACCCCATCATGCCCCCCCCTTCCCCTATGTGTCCCTCATCTTATGCGGAGGCATTCCATAGATTCATACAATATAATATCACTGATAAAATAAGTTACAGTTTAAGTTATATAACATGATTAGATTATATATATTTATATATATCTATTGTATATATATTACATTTTCCGTAGCATGGTAATCCATTCCACACAGATATTCGTCCAGAGCTTTCTTGCATTTAAATCTTGTAAACTGTTTAAGACTTATGGTTTTGCTAATTTTATTATAAATGACAGGTCCCAAGTAATATGCAAAATTACGGGCAAAACTGGTTTTACAAATTGGAACTTGGTAGACACAATGTTTCCTCCTATTAGAAATATCTTTTACTACAGGCACCAAGTGCTGATGAAGAATCAAACACTTTATATACAGTTGTCGCACAGTAAGAACACAGTAATCACGATATAGCAAGCTTGTTGAATAGGTATAATTTTTAAAATTTGCTACCTTTAATACTGCTCTTTGGGCTCGTTCAATTTTTATAAGGTTAGTTTTGCCTGCTCCGCCCCAGGCTATTATATTGATATTGACAATGATACCATGATATTGACAGGGTCATGTGACACTGACAGACAGGTAGATTCAATATCCAAAAGCGAAATTAAGGTTGATCTGTGTCGATTTACTTCCAAAAGTTCCAGTAAAGAATCTAAATGCATCTTACCGATGCATTTTGAAGTAAAAAACTTCAGAAAATGGAAAATATGCGTTGACTGTATGCACTTAGTTTCTTTTGCCTTCTCTGAAAGAGGTAAATGTTTCCATGATGTTTCCTAAAAAAAATAAAAGTGAGGTCATGACTGTCAAGCTTGGCTGTGATTGGTGTTTCGTTGCAATGTTCCGTTTCACAAAATTAAAAGTTGAATATTTTGGAAACTATTGAAATTTTTTTAGTAAATCTTTCACGATAACGCTTTTCTAAGGCTCTATTTTTGAAATATTGACACAATTTCTTATTATAAATTTCATGCAAGTACCCTATCTCCACTTGGAGAGGCAGTCCGGGAGGAGGTCGAGCGTGCGCTGCAGCCGTTTCGCGGCGAACGCAGAGCTCATGGATGAGGTGTAGTACGCCGCGTCATTGGCGTACAGAGCCAACTCGACCCCATTACCACGCCGCTTACGCATACCCGCATTTATATCAAGTTACAAAAACGAGTCGGGCAGTGAAGCAGAGTGGGGAGAAGAACCTACTACAGCCTACAACCGCTATTCGTCGGCGGAAAACAGTTATTTTAATGAAATTACCTTCACGCCGCCGACAAATTCATAGACTGAAATAATATTCAAAACAATAATGGTTGTGAATATGTTTTCGGATTCTGTTATTTGATTCTTATTCTAATCTATGTAACAGATTTTTCTTAAAGCCGTATTAATATGTACGTATAAGTAACACGCTGAGAAGTAATCACCTCATCTAGGCGTGGTTTGCTTTATTTACGTTTGTGAAACGTATAAATGCTCGTAGATGTCTAAACATGCATATATATGTATGTTCCTAAAGCTATACCTGTATACCAAGCTCAAGAAGTGGCGGCAACCCTAACTGTAGAAGTAGATACGTAACGTTGTACTCTACGTTATTATTTTGGCAATAATATCATATGCTTTCAGACGTTACAGCCTCACCCTCCTCCTTGTCTCACTCCCTCGCAAACCCCTTTACCGCTGGCAACGTCGCGCTACAGAAATAGTATTAGAAATTCATAGTCTATTATTGAACGTGTGCTATTCAATTAAGAAGTCTTTTGTAATGAAATACAAGTTTAATGATATTATTAGACTATAATATAATAGACACCTCTGTTCCATATCATTTATAAGTATTAGGACTGCGGTTTACACTTAATCTGCCAAAAAATTTTGTCTCCATTGTTGATCAATGATCAGTCTTACGGCCGCACTCAGAGTCGTTTTAACTAAACTGAACTTGTCAAATGCCAATTAACATTAATTCAATGAACGTCTCTGATTGCGGTGATTTTGTTTTAAAAATCTTTACTTAAAATTAAGTAATCATTAAAACGACTCTGAGTGCGGGTGTAACAGTTAAAATTAAAATCCTATGTAAAAAAATCCTCAGAAATAATTAAGTACTAACCGCCGCACTCAGAGTCGACTTTAATGATTACTTAGTTAAGTATAGATTTTTGAAACAAAACTGCCGCAATCAGACAAGTTTAATAAATTAATGTTAATTGGCATTTAACTAATTGAGTTACATCTCATTAAATGCCAATTAAAATTAATTTACTGAACGTCTCTGATTGTAGCAGTTTTGTTTTAAAAATCTATACTTAACTAAGTAATCATTAAAGTCGACTCTGAGTGCGGCCGTAAGATTATGAGTATGATCGGGTATAATAGGCGCCATAATAATATGTTATTGAGCGTATAATTGATATTTTAACTAAAACCAAAACAGAAATACGATTTTCTCAATACACACAAAATCATAGCAGTCTGTTTTTATCGCCTTGGTCAAAACAAATTCATGGCCCACCCTAAGTACCTAAGGCAAAATCTAAATTCAAGTTGGTGAAGCTGTGAGTATAGGTAAAAATCCTTTGTAAAATTATATTTGACAATTAATTACTTTACCAAAGTTTTAACCCTTTTACCATCTCCGTATCAAATACAGTATCTACCACAGAAAAACTTGTTTACGGCCTGATTGACACTTGTAATATCCGAAATTGTTGGAAAATGTTTTACCCTTTGACGTTGAAGGGGCTGTCATTCGCAGTAAGTCAAGCAGAGATAAAGCAGTGACAAAAATGGCTGCTGCCTAAACTAATGAAGTACCAACTACAAAAAAAGGCTTATTTTACTCGACGTCTTTGTCAATTTAAATACCATTGACGAAGACGTCGAGCCAACCAGTTGACAGTAGGTAGGCTTGAAATAAATTTGTATAATGTATATCTACAACGTGTTAATGAATTAACTGAAAACCTGATACATCCCATTTAAAAAAATAAGCAACATTATGATTACAATATATTTTATGTCGAAAAAATTTATACTTTAAAAGTTATTCAACATTAGTTTGGAGGTGACCTATCTACGAAAATCCAAGCGCTACGCCCGCGCCTACCGGTTCGAATTTTTTTGCTGCGGGCGGCGTACGCGCCAAATATTGGATTATAAATAATTTAGACATGGGCTAGTAAAAATGAAAAAATATAATCTATATTAAAATATAGTGCGATCGATTCGCTAGTTGATTCTGAGCAAACTACTTTCTAGTTTTCAGTTAATTCATTAACACGTTGTATAATATATCTTACTTAGGTATAGTATTAATATCATCTGTGCTTAGGCTAAGGTCACACTACAAAGAGCTTCGTTTACTGCTAAGAGCCAAGCTACTCGCTGAGTGACTGACTTTAGTGAAAAGACATATGCATACTAGGTATTACAGCTGAACTTCTTTGTTTTCATTTGGGTATAAAGCACCCTGTATGTTGGCAGTGTCCCATCTATACACAAAGTTTATTCAAATTTTTCTAGAGGACCGATTCTGCTCACGAATAACACAAAACCGCACTGCTCCATCATCAATAGATGTTCATATTAATAAAGTTCTCCCCTGATATACCTACCCCCGTTGCGAACGCCGATCCGTTTAATGCCAATATGCTAGTATTGATATGTAGGGAGATCCTTATCGAGACGCGTCTTGCGTAAGCAAAAGTGCTCCTGCAGTAACCGCGTGATGCACGAACAGATAGATTAAATTTTTTAAATAGCTATTAGGTCATTAGGTTACAAACAAAATTTTCAAATCAATCCCGATCGTATCATCTTAAAAAAAATCTTAAAAAAAATTATATGCACAGACACGGCCGTTACAGTAAAAATAAGCAAGTAGATAGATATTACCACGTTTAGAAGTATTTGATCACTGAAAGCGCTTGTTTTAGTCATCCCATTTTTATTCTTTTAAATACTTATTTCATTAAAATATATTATTGTAACTAGCTGTGCCCCGCGGTTTTACCCGCGTGATTATCGGAATTCCCGCAAGAACTCCAAAGTAGCCTAATTTACTTCTTATTTAATATGAGCTAATTACCAGTAAAAGTCTGTCCCCTTTTTACATAAAATCAGTAACGCTACACATATATGACTGACTGTACACATATTCTAACTAGATTCTCTCTGAGCGTGCCTGTTAGAATAACCCTGTTTTAGTAGCGAAAACCCTGGTAAACATGAGTTGAATTCCGAAACTTGAGTTTCGGAACTCCCGCAGGAACTTCCAAACTTCTTTCATATGAACTTTCTCCTTACAATAACGACACAACCAAAACGAATTAGCGAAATTGGTTCAGCCGTTCACGCGTGATGCCTTGACCAAAGGGAAATAGGGATTAATTTTTATATAATATAGCTGTCCCCCGCGATTTTATCCGCGGTAATTTTGGAGTTCCCGCGGAGGTTACGGGAAAAAAGTACTCTATGTCCTTCTTTGAACCTCGACAGTAGTTTATGGTGATTAGCTGTTCCCCGCATTAGTTCCGGAGTTCCCGCGGGAATCCCGGGATAAAAACTATCCTATCTTTTAAGTTGGATCATAATTATAAATGGTTACAAAATTTTATCAAAAACCCTTCAGTAGTTTCGGAGTCCTTCGCGGACAAACAACGTGATACGTGATTTATATATATTAAGATATCTACCTAAAGATTTAGGATCATCCAGTTATTAGTTAGTAAAATAAAAATAAAGGAAATTTTAAATGAAATCTTGTTTCCACATTAATAAAACACTATTTTAATCATGAAACGTCTTGTAACTTTTTTATATACCTAATATTGTTTTAATAAAAGCGAGAGTGTAAGCCCTGTTGTTCGCGGTCGACATAACCTATTGTCAAGTGCGGCTAAGATGGATGTGTTTTGTGAGCAAAGGCTAAGGGAGTTGCTGTACAAATCTTTCAGAGTAGCTCGGGGCATAACATAACGAAACTTTCATGATACAATAGGTACAAAATGCTACTGTGGAAACAGCTCCGTACAGCTTCGACCTTTCTTACCTTTTAAAACTGCTAGTGCCGCTTTATAATGTAAGTATATGTGTGTATTTAGAACGCGCACATTTTCTTACAACTACAGACATACCTGTAATGATTGTAGTTTTTTGGTTGAATAAATAAAAAAATATAAATGTATTAAAATATTTATTAAATAATATGCACATTCACCTAGACATTCATAACTCCACACAATATACCTAACACAAGTTTACACGCACACACCAATACTCGGATGTTTTGTTTTGTATATTATATCAAAGATAATATAATACTGTACTAATAATTATACGGTACCTAGGTAGGTATGATGCATTTTAAAAACATAAGTAATTAGTCCCGTCTATGTGTTGCCAAATATTATGCCTCTTTGTATACCTAACATAGGTAAAAATATTAAATTAAAACATAAAGTCAGGGTAGGGTACTTAAATAAATAATAATTACGTCATTAATATATAAAATTATGCTCGTTGATCAGTAAATTGCTAGTTATAATAATAATATGTATAGTTACAATAGGTAAGTATGTAATTTTTTTTTCCTCTGGACAACTTTACCCATCTGAATTATGTTACAGATCTCCGAGCTGTTTACTTAATCCAAATATACGAGTTAACGCTATGAATTTATCTTTTAAATTTCGAGACAAATTAATATTAATTTGAATGCTATTAAAATTAATAGAATTAGGCGTCCCACCTGAGACATCGATTTTTAATCAAACCCATTAGAACTGGGAGCCTGCTTGATTGCTTCATCAGGAGTGTAATGCGTTGCCAGACACTCTACGTAGCCTCACTACTTCTAAAAGCAATTTGTGCATCAGTAGGTTTAAGTAACATGTACCTAAATTTTTATGCCATCGAACCATGAGTATGTACACAAGAAATAAGAAATAATTTTGCTTTATTGCAATACTTTATAGGTATCTTTATACCTAATAATATTTTATAATCCTTATACCTATATACTAATCCTTTCCTTACTACAACGTGTTAATGATATAACTGAAAACTAAAAAGTAGTTTGCTCAGAATCAACTAGCGAATCGATCGCACTATGTTTAAATATAGATTATATTTTTTCATTTTTACTAGCCCATGTCTTAATTATTTTTATTACAATATTTGGCGTGTATGCCACCCGCAGCAAAAATATTCGAACCAATAGGCGCGGGCGTAGCGCTTGGAATTTCGTAGATAGGTCACCTCCAAACTAATGTTGAATAACTTTTAAAGCATAAATTTTTTCGACATCAAATATATTTTAATCATATTATTGTTTATTTTTTTAAATGGGATGTATCAGGTTTTCAGTTAATTTATTAACACGTTGTATATTATAAATGCAAAAGTGAGTTTGTTTGTTTGTTACGCTTTCACGGCTCAACAGCTCAACCGATCATCATGAAATATTACATGCATGTTGTTAGGGGTACTTATTATCCCGGAATCTCCGCAGGGACTCCAAAATGAACGCGGCTGAAACCACGGGGAACTGTTAGTAATTTATAACAGTATAGCTGTTCTTTGCGGTTTCACCCTCGGTAATTTCTGAGTTTCCGCGGGAATTCTGGGTTACATACAATAATATAGTCTAGGTATATTACTCAACGATAATGTACCATTCTAATGGTGAAAGAATTTTTTAATTAGATCTTGCAGTTTTTGAGTGAATCGTAACAAATAAACTAAAATCGAATCTTTCCTCTTTTAGGTATTATTTATTATCTGTGGTATTAGTAGGTCAGTATAGATTAAAAAGTGCTCATTAGACGATTCCCTTCCTAACCGCCGCACTCATAGTCGACTTTAATGATTACTTAGTTAAGTATAGATTTTTAAAACAAAACTGCTGCAATCAGAGACGTAAGAACTAAGTAATAAGTAAAATAAGTAATCATTAAAGTCGACTCTGAGTGCGGCGGTTGGTCTCCAATGTTTAATTATTATGCTTATACCTATCGATATTGAAATTTATTCAAATTTAAAAAAGTGATGTTTTTTTGCGGCTTTCCGGCTATCAACAGTTACGTTTTTAGATAATCAGAATTGCATAATGCAATATAAATATAATATTTTCATAGGTAATATCTATATCTAAAAGAAATGCAAGAATACTTAAAAATCAAGAAAATACCTTGTACTTACTACCTTAGTACTTAACAAAGATTAATTTATAAGTTTGGTATTAGTGTCAGTCCTCTTAGTTGTAAATTTCCTTGACTCCTTTATATTCAGATGCTACATATAGGAGAAAAACAATAAAAGAAGCCATTAACTACGAGCTAAGTGTCTACTTTACATGCAGCGCAACTTTAACTTGTTCAAGAACGAACTATAAAGGCTTAATCGAATGCTAAGTTAAATATCTATTTTGCATATTTTCCATGTTCCTTATTTTATATGTAATAAAGTTTTTGAGTTTGCATCCTAGTGAGTGCGCATGCCGCGTAAGGTAATCACTTTAAAAAGCTATTAAAATTAGCTTGAATATAGAAAGCAATGTTTTGCGAGAAGCGGATTCTAATGGCGTGGTGCGCAAACGGTTAATAAATTTAGAATTTCAAAAATAGCTGTATAAAATTAGTCGTCGATATTATGTTGCATGCAATGAACTAAGCGTTCAAATTATCTTGAACAAATTACTTTTTAAGCAGAATTTGCTATTTGATAGTTTATAGTTGAGATCATTTTATCACTAACAGTCGATCACCATATAAAAATACACTTATATCAAAGACATTCTATATACTTATGTACACTAAAAAGTTAAATACGAGCGGGTTTGTCACCGACTTCAAACGGATCGGTATTTTGTTATTTTTAACTTTTTAGTGTAGGTATCCATACAACGTGTTAATGAATTAACTAGTAGTTTGATCAGAATCAACTAGCGAATCGATCGTACTATGTTTTAATATCCTACTAATATTATAATCGCGAAAGTTTGTAAGAGTGTATGGATGGACGTGCGGTGTCTCTTCTCAATGATATTGCCAAAAAGTACCATAATCTATAGACGTGTTTGCAGATAAAACTGGGTTTTTTATGACCGTTGCCTATAAGTACTTATGTGAGTTTGTTAATTTGACTTAATTTTAATTATTTGACCATGATAATCGGATTAATTTGACTTAATATTAATTAATTATTTATTGTACCATGACAACTTTATATTTTAAACTGTGAAAGTATGTACTCGCTGGTGCTTTGGAAGATTCTGTAAACCGCTTGTAATTTGAATAAATAAATAAATAAATAAATAAATGGATGGATGGATGGATGGATGTTTGTTACTCTTTCACGCAAAAACTACTGGATTTAAATGAAACTTTACAATAATATAGCTTATACATTTGATTAACACATAGGGTACTTTTTATCCCGGAATTCCCGCGGGAACTCTGAAATTAACGCGGGTAACAACTAGTTGGTTATATTTTTTTTTTTTACTAGCCCATGTCTAAATTATTTATAATACTGAATACAATATATGGCGCGTATGCCGCCCGCAGCAAAAAAATCGAACCGATAGGCGCGAATGTAGCGCTTGGAATTTCGTAGATAGGTCACCTCCAAGCTAATGTTGAATAACTTTAACTATTCTCTGTAATCTACTTTGTATATTATCTAGCTGTAAGTTTTCCGAATAGTGCAAAATAAATAAATAAATAAACTTTTAAAGTATAAATTTTTTCGACATAAAATATATTTTAATATTATTGTTTATTTTTGTAAATGGGGTGTATCAGGTTTTCAGTTAATTCATTAACACGTTGTATAAGTGCATTTTTGTGTGTTGTTCTTTGTTTTTTGTGTTGTTGGTTTGCTGTGCATGTTATATTTGAAGAGTTCCCTCGATTTCTCCAAGAACCCATCATCAGAAATCGGTCCAGCCGCCTTCAAGTAATCGTCTAACAAAGATAAAAAAACACAGTTGAATTGAGAACCTCCTTCTTTTTTGGAAGTCGGTTAAAACACAATATGCTGTCTGAACTTAGCACTATTGCGATTCCGTTAAAAATCTAGGTATTTCCAAGTTTTATATGTTATAAGTTTCACAGAATCCCGATTTATCCGTGTTCACTTTCAACCTAATTTCTGAAACAAAACAATCAAATTTGTTCTGCGATGTTGGTTTTAGATGGATTCTGTATTATTGGTACCTAACTCACTATACATTACATATATTATTATGTTTTCTATTATGTATTTTTGAACAAAATATGAGAAAGATAAGATTTTACTTCCTTTACGAAAAAAGGCAAGCAGTACCTATTGCTCTTTATCAATGGCACCAAATAGCGCACTCGTCCAACTTTTCTAAACTACGATATCAAAATGGTTTGATTTGATATGCGCACTAATATAGAGATAGATTAAGATGCTACTATAATTTAACTTCTGAATGATCTCTGGTCGCGAAGAGCAAAGCAACAATTTTTTTATTTACTTTCCCAATTAGTACCTATATATGTGTCTCTGTCTTTTCACAAGTGATGCAGGTAATGACCAGGTTTGCAGTGCAAGGTAATGATTGCTATGGGTAACTAATATTATAAATGCGAAAGTAAATCTGTCTGTCTGTCACGTCTTACGGTCGCACTCAAAGTCGTTTTAATGATTACTTAATCATGAAATTCATGTTAATTGTCAATTTAATATAATTAGTTAAATGCCAATTAACATTAATTTGCGTGCGGCAGTTTTGTTTTTAAAATCTTTACTTAAAATTAAGTAATCATTAAAATGACTCTGAGTGCAGCCGCGGCCGTTAACTACTCAACCGATCATCCTCGATCATCATGAAGTTTTGCATACACGTTTTCAGGGGTGCAAAGAAGTACATAGGTATTTTTATTCCGGAGTTACTGCGGCAAGTGGCACCATTAAAATACCGCGGGTGAGACCGTGGGGGACAGCTAATTAGACATGAATTAATTAATTAGACTTTAAGTTATGCTTAATTTACATTTTTTTGTTGATTGAAGCAAATAGCTGATCAAGATCAAACAAAACAAACAAAAGAAGCTTTTTAAAACCAAGTACCTTTTTATGAATTCATAAAAAGGTTACTAAATTGCGTATAGGTAGGTATGCTTATTTATCTACTGAGTATCATTGTTCGCCAAATTTGAGATCCAAGATCCGTAATCGCCTTGAAACACACTTAAAGATTAATTCATATGTATTTGTTAGCTATACCTAAGTTCATCAAGAGACCCTTGAATGTATTGCCGAGTCACTCGCTATTAAGAGTAGTATATCTACAGCTTAGTAGACACTAGTGTGCGAGTGTCTACTTCAACGAAATGTGAACATCCTTGTCGTTTTCAAAGGAAGTCGTGTGAAGTGGTTCTTTGATCTTTTTTTTCTATGTAGGTATTTGTGTAATAAATAGAAATGAAGGTAAACTATTGTTTTGTATTTTCTTTCTTTTATTTTTTTATGTACCAACTTAATGTAATATTATTTAAGTCTTTAGGGTTCGCCTGTCTATTGTACTGTAGTAGTACCTACCTACCACGACTCCTAGCAAAAATCATTGAATATGTTCAATGAATTATAACAGCTATAGGTACCTACGTACCTAAAAAAATCTGATTCTTAGTTGCAATCAGATAATTCAACTGGTTCAATAGAAAAGTGTTTTTAAATAGAATGTTACACTTTTATATACAAAGATGAAAGAAAATAGTCCAATAAGATGACCTTGTTAAACTAGGTTCTAGATCTGCAGCATTTTGGTTAATTCGTTACGAAATATTGTGATTGACTTCTAGGTCGGGCATTCGTCATTTTATATAATTCGTCAATTTATATTATAAATACCTACGTTGCTGGTGACGTTTCAATGGCGTCCCGGTTCTGTGTGGGAACATTTTAAAAATATGTTTTGTAATCCAATTTAATCGAACTATTCATGTTTCCCTATATAGTAAATTGAAATTGAAAAAGCTTTATTTGACACAACACGAAAATTTCAACACGTATACGAATACAACAATTATACAATAACAAATATACTAGCTGTTCCCCGTGGTTTCACCCGCTGTAGTTTCCCTATGTCACTCAGGACTATCGTGGCTTCCTATAAGTGAAAGAATTTTCAAAATCATTTCAGTAGTTCTCTGGATCCCCCCCAATCCCCCCCAATTACCCCCTGTAACGTCATAAACTCACAAACTTTACCTCTTTATAATATTGGTATAAATAAAAGTGAAAGTGAATTTGTTTGTTACGCTTTCACGTCTCAACTGCTTAAGGGATCATCATGAGAGTTTACATACCGTTGTAAGGGAAGCAGAGGACTGCATTAAATTTTGCGTACTACACGTTGTCAGGAATACAAAAAAGGATATTATAGAGTACTTTCATCATAGAATTTTTCCGCGGGACCTCCGAAATTACCGAGGGTGAAACTGCGCGGATCAGCTAGTAATTAATATAAAGCTTACCTACTCACTTCCTTTATCATTCTGAAAGCTT
Organism: Zygaena filipendulae; assembly: GCA_907165275.2. Classification (NCBI taxonomy): domain Eukaryota; kingdom Metazoa; phylum Arthropoda; class Insecta; order Lepidoptera; family Zygaenidae; genus Zygaena; species Zygaena filipendulae. The sequence continues at coordinate 7,269,496 of OU015657.1, forward strand.
AGATAATGTACTCAGAAATATTTTACTTCAAACTGCTTTCGTTTCATGTATACCTATATCTACTTTTCGCTCTTTTGAATAAAACTGAATTATTAAAACTTATTATGAAGCATAAATACAATATGAAAGTTACTTGGAATTCAAAGCTTTTATTTCTCAAATGAGTAAGGAATACGTCGGAGTACAGGATTTACTATGTCTGGACTTTGAAGGTATTATATTTAAAAGTATGCGAGCGAGCTACACACCTTCAGTTTTAACTGTACAGTCAAACTGTTCAGTCCAACCTGACACACGGTTTTATTAGTTCTATTCTCGCTTGAAGTCACACGTTTGCGAAATAACATGGCTTTATCGGATATAATACCGAGACAATATTTTACTTAAAAATTATTAAATTAAATCAAAATTGTATCTACCTACCTACTGTGTTAAATACCTAGCATCTTTTTCATAAACCTTAGTGGTTTAAGTGCTATGTTAGTTGTTTTTTAATGTAAATTTTGTTTTGGTAAATAAAGAGAAAAAAAAAACTGGGCTTATAGCTGCATGGTGTCCGCGGTTTCGTTTGCGTTAATGTTGATTTTGTCAGTTCTCTCGAGAGCAGTACTTACCTAGTAGTTTTTTCTGGATGAATAGGGATGTGGACTACTTTTGAAAATCAAAATTCTAATTAGTCCGTCAGTTAGAAAATAAAAAAAAAAACAATAGACACGTATTTTTTGCTTTTTCAAATAAATTAAAATCGCTTTATCGCTTTATCTCTGTAGATAAAGCGCATCAAAGTTTAGGGTGAGGGGTAGTGACGTCACTAACCGCTAAAATCGCCATAAAAACTGTCAGAATAGTGACGTCACGCGAAATTTCAACTCAATATATCGCCGTTATTTTTTGATTACGTATAAAATGAAAAAATACGTGTCCAATATTTTTTAATAATCTACAAGACGGACTAAAAAATAAAAATTAGTAGGTCTATGTCCATTTCTGCTTTTCTGTTACGTTTACGTAAGTATCTACAAATTTGGAGGAAGTCCGAGTCGATCTTGATCAGAGTTTTTTTATTCATTTAATTTGTTTGTCTTCTTTTATCTCAAAAATTTTATCTCATAATGATTTAGTTAATTGAAAATCTTTCGAAATAAACAAACATTAACAATTTACTGATAACGGTATTGTATTGATTTTTAATTTGCGTCGTTAAATTCTGCACAATCTGATTATTAATAGCGTAAGAGCGAGGGTTCGCTGGTAAACTCCATTAAACACAAGGGGCAGCGTTTCGGAGCAAAACAGACCAACCCTACTATGTACCTATTCTAACGAAAATCGACATGTTCGAAACAAGGAAAACCGCTGATCGTTGAAATAATAATTTACAAACACGCAACTTGAAAATTACCTAATACTTTTACCTTATCTTCTGGAAAATATGTGTCATATCTCGACTGTTGCAAACATTATTGTTATTCAGCAAATATAAAAACGTATTTCGTGAAAAAATATTACTTAACCACTCTATTAAACTAATTTGCCTTACTTAAAATATCTGTATTGATAAAACCAAAACGTAAACATCATATAAAAATACATTTTCATAACTATAACAGCAGTATACCTATCGTTAAAGATTTCGACCTATTTCCATCTGTTAATGAATCCTGACCATAATAATATAAATTGCTTTTAAAGGTACATATATAAATAATATAAATTTCTGAGATCCCGCAGAAATTTCGGGATAAAAGTTCTCTGTACCCCTGACAACTTAGATGCAATTTTTTTTTTTATGTTAAGTTGAGTAGTTACGGCGCGACGACGACAAAAGAATAAACTCAAATTGGCATTTATAAAATAATAAGGATAGGAAGGATTTGCAGCGCATTCGTAGGTATACCTACTAACGACTAACGATAGTAGCAACTAGAAATTTAATCCCAACAAATTGTAAGACACTGGTGTCTTAACAAAAGTTAACGCAAGTGAAATGTGTGGCATGTGGTGCCGTGCAGGTGAGTAGACGTGAGGACGTGAAGTTTTAAGTAATTCGTGAAGCGGCACGCTGCACGCTGCTGCATCGTGCACCGCCGCGCCGCGCGGCACGCGGGCGTCGCATCCATTGCCTCGTCTACACAAGACAAGACGTCTCCAACAAACTTAGATGCAGTTTAATGAATACTTTGTTCAGTGACGTAAACTACTACATATTTGTTGTGGAATGACTGCAAAACTTAACCATTTTTTACTTGTTTATGTAAGTATATAATTAGAAAAATTTGCGATCACTTTTCGGAAATCTATTTACGCTAGAAACTTTATTTAACCCTCATTTCGGAGTTCTGCTAGAATTTTGGAATACAAAACTGACTAAAATCACTGATTCCAGACTACAATCTATATCTGTGCCAAATTCTATTCAAATCCCTTCCGCCGTTTTATGCCTATTGGTATACACGTTTATCAAGCTCACAAGCAGCCATCTTTAAACAGTTGTCCTCGCCACAGTTTGTAAAAAGGTTTTTTATTATTTTTAAAGTTTTTAATTTCTTTCCGGATGTATTATATTTAGGTAAGTAATGATATATTCCTGCTTTCCTATTAAGTATGCTATTTCTTAACTTTATAACATACCAAAGATATAAACATAATATCTTTGCTATGTAAAAGAAGAAAAAATGTTCGCAGCATGAAGCCTGACACATACGACTTACTGCAAATTATACCAATTTGCAGTAAGTCGTATGTGGTATTTAGTGTCGATCAAGAAAAGGCGTTGCAGGAATATTTAGTAAACTGTTCCAGGATGTGCTATGGCTATGTTGTAATATTGTGCCCCTTACCCTGTAACATACTACCCCAGATACGGGACTCAGTGTTACAATCGACTGATTTAATTAAAGTGCAATTTTAATGAAGTAGTTGCTAATAATACTATTGTTTGAGCTATTTAAATTAAAGAGATATTGTTAAAGTTTATTTCCATGCCAAAAACAAGCTGATTAAAACAATATTTTTGTCATTATATTCTAGTATATTTTTTTTGTAACACTGTACCCCACCTTACCCTATAGATTTAGTTGGCATTAAAATGTAGGTATGTCCGGATATTTATGATGTATGTATGTACAAATTATTTAAAAAATAAATTTCCGTGACCAATTGCCGTTTAAATGAATGAGAGTTTGAATTGCAGGAACAGGAGACTTCCATTATGTTTGTCTAGCGACACTCGCCGGAACCATTTCGATTGGCTGAGTTATATTAGAATTGACGCCGACAGGTTTTGTAAAAGCATTGCACTGTTGAATTATTTAGGCAACTCTGGCGGCTGGTTCTATATTAGTACCGCCCGCCGGCAGAGGCAGTCGCCGTCTGAGCGTATACGTAGGTAATAGTCCGTTTACGGAACCACCTTATTTTCAATTCTGACATACGGATGCCATGGCCGGGGAATGAATATAACCACCCGCCGTAGAAAAAAGAAAAAGTATTTCATTTATTTATGAGCTTTTAGACAGATATACGACCGCATAGTTATTTCATATTTTGTTTAGTCCGGCAAAAAAAAAGTATACCTACACGTATCTTATATTTAGCTGTCTATCCTACCTTGTGATAACTTCTATTCTGTTGTTATATGTATATAACTAGTTATTACTTGGAGATTCAGTTTTTTCACACTAGTTACAAAAAACTCTAGAATGTATGTTTCTTTATTTGAAAAATACCAATTTTCATAGTTCAAACTCAAATGTAATTTTCCAGCAAACCCTTCCTTTTATCGCCTTATAATATTAGGAATGAACTTTACAAGAACCTTCCTTTTTGATAAACTACGTTAACAGAAACCTTGAACAAAATTTTAAGTTTCTGAACTCAGCAGTTTATTCTACGTAACTAGCTGTTCCCGCGGTTTCACGCGCGGTAATTTCGAAGTGCCCGCGGGAATTCTGGGTTACAATGTAGTACTATATATAGAATAGTACTCACAAATAACGTGGTTTTCTATTGGTAAAAGAATTTTCAAAATCGGTTCAGTAGATCCAGAGACTACAACCTCACAAACTTTACCTCTTTATAATATATCTAAGTATATAATTAGTCGATGAATCATTCAGGATATGATACGTAATTCTATTCTGGATTTTGTATAATATAAATCGATGGATTACATGTGATAATTTAATAACTATGTATATATCTGTTGATTGGGTAATTTGAAACATAGAAATGCCCTTAAAACTCAGATTGATAAAGGGAGAGACAGAGGAAATGTTGGAAAGCAATTTCGTGAAAATTTAATGCTCTCGAAAACTTATGAGAATCAGGAGTTTGTGAAATGAAGCGAACGCTGAGCATAGCTAATTTGTTGCGAATTTTCAATGAGGTCCGCCAAAATGTTTGTAAGGGTTTATGAAATGTGTCCAAAGTTTTATAATTGCTTGTATGTATCGGCGTCATAAATTTGTTTAGTCACGAAATTACAGTGACATTTTCCAATACCTTTTCTGTTGGTGCTATAATTGATAACGGTTCGTCGCTAGGTATCGGTATCGGTAGGTTCGTCGCTTGGTTGTCTCTTGGCAGCAACTGGCAGTATTGCATACATATACATTGCGAGCTGCAGGAGATTGATTTTGTTTGCCATAGGTAGGTAAGTAGGTATTGAAATCAATACATAAAAAATGCTTTGTCCTTAATGACTGATGGATCAACGCACAGCCTAAACCGCTGATCGTAGAGACCTAAAACTTGGAGGGTGTGTACTTTGTATGACGTAGACATCCGATAAGAAAGGATTTTCATGGCAAAGTTTGTATGGAACAATCCGCGGGAACTCAGAAGTTATCGCGGGTGAAACCGCGCTGGACAGCTAGTAATAAAATTATATCTAATATATAAAATTCTCGTGTCACAATGTTCGTTCCCATACTCCTCCGAAACGGCTTGACCGATTCTCATCAGTAGGTCTGAGAATCGGCTACTATCTATTTTTCATCCCGGAATTCCTGCGGGAACTCCGAAACTCACGCGGGTGACACCGCGGGGCACAGCTAGTAGGTATGTATAACCTTTGCGTTTATCAAATAGATTTTCAGTAGATTTCCATACGATATCTTGATTCATCTAAACTATTATTATAAAGGGGAAAGATTAGATTTTTTTTGTTTGTATGTTTGTTAAGATATAACTCAAAAAGTACTAAACCTATTTCGAAAATTCTTTCACCATTAGAATGCTACATTATCTTAGAGTAACATAGGCTATATTGTAATCCGGAATTCCTAAATTACCGCGTGTAAAACCGCGAAGAACAGCTAATAAATTGTTATTGTATACGTGTGCTGTAAATTTTTGTGTTGTGAGTTGTGTCAAGTGAAGTTTTTTCAATTTAATTTGGTAAATTCAAAAGTATACACGTAATAATAACAATATTGAATTAATTTTAATAAATCTATAATCGTTATTTTCACAACTAAAATTAAGCCACGTGTTTCAATCACGTTTCAATTTTCTATCTCATTTCCTATGTAATTACGGGGTTGGAAACCAATAAATTCAAAATTTGTTTAGGCCTCCATTGAAATATAATCCCTAATTAAGAATTTATTAATTACTCAATTTCAATGTGCCATTGTTTGCTACGGATCGTTGACGCGGCTAGGTTGTTTAAGTGGAACCCTTGGATTTTCGTTCTCTATTTTATACAGACCAAGCAATGGGGTGGCAGTCATTGCGTGCTCGAAAATGCGGGTTCTATAACTACCTAATTATTTATTCGCTTAGATCACGCTTAGATCATGTAGTTGCTAAGAGATGTCAAGCTATTGTTACTTTATCATTGACTTGAAATAACGGAAGGTTATATGCGCTTAATCTATATTTTGGGCAGTGGCGTAGCGTACCTTGGAGGGGCCCTGTATCAAAATTAGTTGGGGGCCCAAATGAAGGGTAAAGTTTTCTCACAAAAGAAACAAAAATGCTTGCATTAAATTTAAATAAATATTTATTAATTTTAAGTTATCGCTTCCTCCTAGGAACTGAGCTAGCCGAACAACTAAAATTAAATATAGATAATAGATACATATACACTTTTCTTGCCTTCATCTATTTCAGTTTTTCTAAAATTTCTGCCTCTATAGACTATAGTATTGTCACTTCTGTAGAGAAAACTATATAGGCACGCATGACAGTTTTTTATGTTATTTTCTCGAGAAGCATGAGACATTGTGGATATCATTTTACTAATTTTTGCTTACATACATTAGGGGCCTCTGTAGCCCGGGGGCCCCGTATTATTGATACGGCTGATACGGCATAGCTACGCCCCTGAGGAAGGTTATAATCCTTACTAATATTATAAATGCGAAAGTGAGTTTGTTTGTTACGCTTTCACGCCTTAACGGCTCAACCGATCACTATGAAAGAATAATATAGGGTACTTTTTATCCCGAAATCCCCGCGGTAACTCCGAAATTACCGCGGATGAAACCGCGGAGAACAGCTGGTTAGGTATATAAAACATGGATAAGTAGATAGATATTAGATACCCATAACTCAGTGATGTGATGAAGCAATATAATTTGTTAACCGACTTCCCGAAAAGGAGGAGGTTCTCAATTCGACGCGTATGTTTTTATTTTTATTTTTAAACATGTATTTTATTTAGCACGTGTTTGAGGCAGTGATTATTTTCCGAGTAGCACTCTATTATTTACGAACAATACTGCTCTTGCCCACAGAAAACTACTTTGATAGGTATACGTGACCGAATTTTGATCCACCCTGAACATTATTAAGATTACCATTATGAAAAACAAGGGAGAAGTATAGAAATTAGTAATTATGAAATGCAAAAAAAAGGAATACTTTATTTCAACAAATTAATTACAACGTAATTAATTTCCGGCTTTTAATAATGATCGTTCAACGAAACATTTGGTCATCCAATTTAACATGACAACTTCCGTCTGCAAAGGTATTTTATCCACGTGAAACGCTTGCACGGCATTTTGTTTATCTCCCTCGCTCTGACGTAGTTTTGATTAAGAGAAAGAGGGCAGGCATAAATCCCACCGCCATGAATCAATAACCTGGTTCACTCACACCGGAGTGTGTTCAAGTGTTGTTACGTCACACAGCGTCGGGATCCGCAGACGATATTTTGACGGGAGCTTGGCGCTCTTTGTTTAGCAGCACGGACGTAGGAGCGACAGTCAGCGAAAACAAATCAGAGCGCTTGGAAATTGTAATATTTAATGCAGTAGGTAGGTACTCTGTAAACGTTCGACCTCTACAGTATTTTAAAATTATGCAAAAGGCAACGGCATGGTGTAAGGTGTCTTACGGCCGCACTCAGAGTCGACTTTAATGATTACTTAGTTAAGTATAGATTTTTAAAACAAAACTGCCGCAATCAGAGACGTTCAGTAAATTAATGTTAGTTGGCATTTAATGACATGTAACTTAACTAGTTAAATGCCAATTAACAATAATTTATTAAACTTGTCTGATTGCGGCAGTTTTGTTTTAAAAATCTATACTTAACTAAGTAATCATTAAAGTTGACTCTGAGTGCGGCGATTAGTGTTTTTTTTTTAATTTACACATTAAGTATAAACATTTCAGATTCAAATATAAACTTTGTGTTTAGATAGCTATTGATATCTATCTATTAATATGACTTATTGCCAAAGGGGAGAAATTACGTAATAAACTCTTCAGTAGCACACAGCACCCAAAACTTCATAATTTATACAATGTATCCAGTTAATGATGAAACTGTGACATTTAAATCAAATAGGAACAATTCGTTTCGAAGCTTGCCCATCGTTCAAGCACTCACTCACATTGATGCTTTAGAAAAAAAAAATTGTTTAAGATTGCTTTAATTAATGATCGAAAATCCAGTTAGATTGCTTTGGTATTTCATTATAAAAGATTTACTTACTATATGAAGCCTAACCCGATTGATTAATAGGTACAAACTACAAACAATATGTGTTTGTCGTATCTATCCTCCTTGGTCGTAACGCACGTAGGTAGGTAGGTATTTTTGTTTGAATATGCTTTTGAAGATGATCGAAAGGTGTAGAATAGGCTTTTAAGCTTATTGAAATTCATTCATTTATTTATATTAAAAACGCAGTAAACTGTTTGTTATGTTGTTAATATACATAATTAATTGGGATAGAAAAAATTAATATTTGATTCGTAATAAACGCTTCAACGTTATTAGATATTATTTACGGCAGTCTGACTAAAAATACTTAGTAGAAAAATATTAAAAAAATATCTAAATATTATGTGATAAATTTGTTTGTTCTTTTGTAGAAAGATCCTTTGATTACCAACTGATTAAACAAACGGACCGGTTTTATATATAGGGTACAAACATATATATCTACCGTTATCACAAAGTACAGTCACAATCAAAAGTCCTGTATCAAATATATTTATCTATTTAAGTAAATAAATGACTAAATTAAAATCTTAGGTTCAAATGAAACTAAATTAGATATACCTACTTCTAAAAAAGGTGTGGGTGTCAATACATAGTGCATATGCACAAGAAGTGAAGCTTATAAAATGCAAGAAAAGTGCTTAAAGAAATCATGACTCAAATCCGTGCAGTTACAAATCTTTCATTGCTTTTAAATAGTTTGGCTTGTGAGCGTTGTCGTATACGTATGAATTTTGTTGATTCAATCAAAAAGATTTTACACTTGGTTTTGTTTCTAGATTTTGTTATCGACGAGATTTTTTGTAACATTCTTATCTTATGGAACTACATCGTGTTAATGAATTAACTGAAAACTAGAAAGTAGTTTGCTCAGAATCAACTAATAATGTCTAAATTACGTATACCTAATACAATATTTGGCGCGTACGCCGCCCGCAGCAAAAAAATTCGAACCGGTAGGTGCGGGCGTAGTGCTTGGAATTCCTTAGATAGTTCACCTCCAAACTAATGTTGAATAACTTTTAAAGTATTAATTTTTTTACATAAAATATATTTTAATCATATTATTGTTTATTTTTTTAATGGGGTGTATCAGGTTTTCAGTTAATTCATTAACACGTTGTTGTACATACAAATTTAAAAAAGTTTTTTAGTCAATATGTATCTATTATTCATAACTATCAGCGAAATTAACATCACTTGGTGAAAGACAGGTCGATGCTGACGGTACTTATCCGCGGAGAAACAACCGCCAGCCATATTTTCAATTTCCATCACGTGCGGCTCGTTTGAAATATTCAACAACATCGTTTATCGGCTCACTTTTACACAAAATTTGAATTTGTTTGCTTTTTATCATTCTATTTTAATAGCCACTTCGCTTAGTATCACTTTGTACTCATAACAAGAGTTTTTTGTTCATAAACTGAGCGTAAAACATCGTACAGGCAAAGGAAACATGTACATCACTTTATTTTTAACGCAATCTAAAAGAAAAAACGTGTTCTGTTTTTCAATAGTATGGGTAGGTATTATATAATTTGTTCGAAACTGTTGTTATTCTGAAAGTACACAATGATTTTGCGTATCTATAGTTATATTTCGAACTATTTACTTATTAATAGGAAAGTTTTGGTATACCTATACGTATTTCAAATATGTAGATGAATAATAAATGTAGGTACGGCAGTCGGTTATTTTTTTAATAATAAGTGAAAAGATCCGTCATCTAGCAGCGAGTAACAAGACGAATCAATAGTATATTATATTTTCCTTATATATTATAAAACAAAATCCTCTGCCGCGTCTGTCTGTCTGTCTGTCTGTTCACGATAAATCAAGGACTATAGAACGTATTCTCATGCGGTTTTACCAATAGATAGAGTTATTGAAGAGGAAGGTTTATACGTATAACTTATGCAGGAATTCCCGCGGGAACTCCGAAATTGCTGCGAATTTAACCGCGGGGGACAGCTAGTGCATAATATTATAGAGTTGGATTAGTTTAACAATTGTCCTATGTAATAAGCGTTTGTTTATTTGAAAAGACGAGCCCAAATAAGTACTTTCATGACTCTACAAAATTAACTATAGGTACTTCCTTATCGCCCCTTTTACCCCTTTAGGTTATGATTTAATAATTTTTATTGAAAAGATTTGTGCTAAATTTCAAGTCAATCGATTGTTGTAGTTTTTGAAACCTGCTCCCCTTTTTAGCACACAACTATTTTAAAAACAATTCAAAATCTACTCGTATAAGGGAAAAAGGAATCTCTGTTTCCCTTGGTCACGCGTGAACGGCTGGACCCTCCTTTATTATATAGAATGTCTTTGGGCAGGACCAATTTCGCTAATTCTTTTTTTTTTGTTGTATTTGTTATTATAAAGAGAAGAAGAATACGAAAGAAAAGTTTGGAGTTCCTGTGGGAATTTCGAAAGTCACTCGGGTTAATCTCCAAAATGATTGAACCGATTCTGACTTTCGGGGCTTTCACTGCTCATTGGCTGATGTTACAAGGAGTAAATTAGGTTACTTTGAAGTTCCTGCAGGAATTCCAAAACTGACGCGGGTGAAACCGCGGGGCATAGCTAGTTTAAAATAAATAAGACCTTTCAGTAGGAGCTTCATAATCATACCTACTGAAGTATTGTGCCTATACTAAAATTATTTTTATAAAATGCAGCTTGCGCCAATAACTTAACCTGAGCAGTGAATTTTTGACTGAAACCTATTAAGTGTAAACAAGTTTAGATATTTAATTAAACTGACTAGATGTCTTTACCCACTACATAGTAAAACTATAGGTACATAAAATATTTTATACTATACTATTCATCCGTTTGTTTGAAGACACATCATGTAGAAATTACTTTATAGATAGAATTTATTTTGCAATTATTGTAGCAAAGGCTATTTGTTACAAAACTAGCATATGAGTACGTCCCTACGTGTGTTTTAAATTTTCAGATAAATCTTAAACCTATGGGTACCTTTCCGAGTTACTCAGCTCTGTACTATACATATATACGACTGTCGAATCTGATCAAATGCTAAATTGGTTTTATCGTAAAATCGGGATTTCAGTCATCAAGTATCGAGTGTCGAGTGTTGCCGTCAAGTCAATCAATGTAAATTGAACGTGTCACCATACAAAGAGGAAACTCTAGGAGAGTTCGCGCCACTGCAGTGTAATTGAGTTCCCGCCAAATGTTTGGGTATTGACCAAAACTTTATGTTTATACCTAACTAGCTGTGTTCCGCCGTTTTACCTGCGTAAGTTTCACAATTTCCGGAAGAACTCCAAACTTCTTTCATAAGAACCTTCTCCTTACAATAAAAAAACACAAAAAAATTGCAAAATTGGTCCACCTGTTCACGCGTGATGCCATAACCAAGGGAAATAGGTATTAATTTTTTTATATTTAAAGATTAAAGATCATATTGTATTTATTGTAGGTCATTGAGTCCGCATTGAATAATTAATTAATAGTGTACTTCATTGAATAATTTAGTCGGATTGTAATCGATTTTGTTTTGCGGGAGATAAAGTTTAAAAAAAAAAAAAATTAACTAGCTGTGCCCCGTGGTTTCACCCGCGGTAATTTCGAAGTTCCCGAGGGAAATCCGGGATAAAAAGTACCCTATCTCTGTATCCCTGACAACGTTCATGCCAAATTTCGTCCAAATCTGTTCAGCCGTTTTCGCGTGATTGAGTAACAAACATCCAAACATCCACACTTTCACATTTATAATATTAGTAGGATTTTAAAGAATACTGAATAATAAGAAGCTGTTGAAACCGTCTTTCCGTTACAGCTAAGAGTTGAAATACAAAATTCCTAGAAATACCTACGTCTTTATTTTTATTTTTTACAATTAAGTCCTACCTACCTACCATTCCAAGTTTCACCACTCTTTTTTCATTAGGTACAATTATAAAAAAAGCCGCGTGCAAAATGTTAAGTTTCTCGAATCGGCGGTTTATTCTAATCCTTAATCCTGATAAATCAGTCAGACTGTAAATTTATATTACTGTTAATTTATAATTTATAGACTTAATTTATAATTTATAGATTATTATAATCATAGTTCATTGAAAGCAATGTAGGTACAGTTGAATCAGGCGAAAAGGGTCCAAAGCGAAACCCTCGTCTAGTTCAGGAATTGCTATTAGCAAAACCACTGTTGACTTAATACGTTACATACATTATAAACTGAACTTAACCTCCACTCGATGAGTGTGCCGCATAACAGGAGGCTATGCGTTACTTAGTTAACGACCCTGAATAGATGCCATTGCTATATTTTATTTTTCGCACTCATCATTTACCTACTATGTATAATGTGTATAATATGGCAATGTACCTACTTCTTATAATTTACCATTTAAGTATGCATCTCTAACCGCCGCACTCAGAGTCGAATTTAATGATTACTTAGTGAAGTATAGATTTTTAAAATAAATCTGCCGCAATCAGACAAGTTTAATAAATTAATGTTAATTGGCATTTAACTAATTAAGTTACATCTCATTAAATGCGAATTTATTTTACTGAATGTCTCTGATTGCGGCAGTTTTGTCGTTTTAAAGTCGACTCTGAGTGCAGCCGTAATAACTTGCGTAATTTAAATTACATAGACACCATGGACATCATAGAGAAGGCCTCGGCGAGATGCATGTGCTGAGGAAAAAGGTACGTAATGATTTCTGAATTGTAAATAAAACTTCTGTGAGCACGGTACGTAAATAAATTCGTTACGTTATGCGTTACATAAAGCCGTTAGTGGAACCTAAGCACGCACTTTTACCAAAAATCATAAAATTATGTGTCTAGTTAAGTAGATACGTCGTTCGATAGCCTGCTGTTTCCGAAACGGACCTATTGCTTTCGCGGTGAGCTATAAACTGATTGAAGATTCTTTTCACGTGTATGCACTAGAATTCGGTTACGTTAAAATAACTCACTAATAAGTACCCAGCTATAAACCTTATTTATAAATGTGCTCATAATTATACCCTGCTACGCATACCTAAGTATTTTTTTTTATTTATGCTTATCTACTATGTTCCATCATCTTCGAGAAAATTGTTATAAAATTTTAAAAACCTAAGTAACTACTACAAATAATAATGGGGATGTGGACTACTTTTGAAAATCAAAATTCTAATTAGTCCGTCAGTTAGAAAATAAAAAAAACAATAGACCCGTATTTTTTGGTTTTTCAAATAAAGTAAAATATACAGAGATAAAGCGCAATAAAGTTTAGGGTGAGGGGGTCGTGACGTCACTAACCGCTAAAACCGCCATACAAACTGTCCGAATAGTGACGTCACGCGAAATTTCAACTCAATGTATTGCCGTTATTTTTTGATTACGTAAAAAAAAGAAAAAATACGTGTCCAATATTTTTTATTAATCTACAAGACGGGCTACAAAAAATTAGTCAACATACCCATTCTGATCAAATGTGATCAACCCCCCGAAAAACAAATGAGTACACAAATAGAAAAAAGGATGAGAAAAAGATTTATTATCGCCAACGATTTGATGACACGAAAGTGGGATACGACAGTACAAACTATAGTCTTCACGAACAAATTTTGAGCTGATTACAATTATTACACTGAATAGGGTCTTCAGTAACAGTTCGGTCAGTTAATTCAGTCTTTGAGAATTCTAACACACCCCTTAAATTCCATTTCCACGTTAAAATTTTTATCTAATTCCCTTATATCCATCACTCGTATGAAGCGAATCTGAATATATTTTTGAGAATGTAATATGAACTTACTATACTTATTAGGTATATCAAGGACAGCCGATTCTAAGATTGTTTGTTTATGCAACCATGTAAATCTCCAGTGAATATTTGATGAAACGAAGAGAAATCCCTATAAATACCCGTAGGTACTAACAAAATAATACACCTAATGCGAATAAATACAAAAGAAAGTAATGTAAGAATACAACAACCTAGTCACGGGGGAAATGGCCATTAGCGAGAGCCGATTAGTGGCCGGTGCTACCCTGATATCGTGCCTCGTTTGCACGATCGCCGAGTACTAGGAACTGGTCCATTCGTTTATTGTTAACTAATTATACTTTTATTCGAACTAAGTAAGTAAATATCAATCAGTTCGTTTTTATTGATATAAGCATTTATAAAGATGATCCGAGGACACGCCTCGCTTTTCTCTTTTTGGCTTTTGTTTTTTCTCTGTATCGAATATGACGATGATTATAGGAGATTTGCATGATTTTGTTCGAAATATAGTATATGAGAATTCCCGAGGTTAAATATATTCAACTGTTATAATCGCTAAAAATTTGTTTGTAGTTCAATCATTCATAGGTAATTAATTCATTTATAAGAAAAGTATCACCGACAGATAGATTAATTTAATGTAGAGCGCAGTACGCCAAATATTCTCGAAAAATCAAATTCGTATATCAAACTATTGTTATTTTATTCTCTGTATTCTAAACACTACATGCGATGTATCTACTAATTGAAAATACAAAAAAAAAAACAAAATAGTCTTCATTCAAATTTGATGTCAGTTCAAATGCGTAGAGAATTTTGATAGTGATGCAAGGCTACAACTCACTGCAGAGTAGTATTAATCACCACAGATACAATTTATACTGTCTTGATGTGTACTTGTGTATTATTAAAATCAACTACTGGAGTGGAGACGCGAGTAAATACATAGGTAGGTCTACGTAAATGCGTTTCCAGGTCGACAAGGGTGGGAGCATAGGTTGCGAAGAGAAATTGTTGCGGTGTTGTCGAGATCGAAATTCGAGCAGTGTAGTGCGTGTAAGATTCCAGTTTCCACCCATTGAGCCGGCGGCGCCACGCTATACCTCCGTAAGTAGCTTAATGGCCTGGAACACAGCGCCAATTTACACTTACGCTTTTATTCATACCGGCTTCCTTTGACCCGTTTTTTACAATGTCTTTTTACTACTAGCTTTCAGCTGCATACAAAATGTCTGTTAAGCTTTCAATATTTATCGAAACAAAAGTTTTATTCTAACAGTTGTATCTACAATCCACAGTTTGGAACTTAGACTATAAATTAAATCTATTTATTATTATTATTATTATTATTATTATTATTATTATTATTATTATTATTATCTCTATTTAATGAAGTTCAAAACCGAATCAAGCATGAAATTGTATAAATAGACTGACCAAAAAAGATTTTTGTTATGTTACATTATTATAATACGTACTGTAGTGATTGTCTCCAGAAGTCAACGGTGATGCCACTTGGGAAGTGGTAGAGCCACTGACGCGTCGTCGCCGCTGCACCGCTCCTGTCGCTACAGTACCCGGTGATATACTTAGGTATCTACATGCAGCATGGCCACAACCAATAATATTCTTTGTATTAAGGGAAGGTCACAACTCTTCACAACTCACAAAGCAAATTATATAGAAAGATCAGTCATGGATAACAAACGTATATTTTTTCAAAGTCAGCAATTAGGAGACTATCAAATCATCTCTTCAGTGAGCCAGCTTCAATGATAATAATGATAATATTCAATGATATTATAAGTATTAAATTACATCAGTATTCAAGGAATAATCTTTATCTCAAAACCAATTTGCTGCTTTTTTGTCACAAGCCTTTTTAAAAAAATACGTGACATTAACTTAAAGGAAGCAATTAATAGTAAAAAGTAGCGGAATACTATATGTTATGACGATGTGTCATGCTTAGTAAATTAGTGTTTAATTTATATTTTAGAAGAGCTAGCGACCCATGCTTTTGTATCTTCTGTATGTTTATACTTTATTTATCTTGCAGGAACAACAAGGAGTTTTTAATATATAATAGTTTTACGTAGTTTGAAATCTGTAGCATAAGTTTGAATAGTGTATACGTGCGACATCCAAGCTATCCATCATAGAAGACTTACCGTGTAATCTCAATCAGGAACCAATCTAGTTGCATATTACAAATAGGGTCGGCACTTGGCAGACGATTTAGTGGCGGCAGGGCGAGGGCTCTCCTGACCTTCCGACCAAGTGAGTGAGCCCAGACGTGACTGAGCTACACAAGCATCTATCAACACATTTTGCTTACTTACCGACCGTCTCGGAAACTGTCTTTTGTTTGTTCAATATGAACGCACAACTTAACATCTCGAGTTAAATATTTTATTCACTATATGCTCAACAAACTTTGAATTTCTTTTATACACTGTTATATCATAACCGAAAGTTACTCAGTTCCCTACTTCTCAAATATTCTTTAGTAGAACAATGGAAAAGTACCTACACAGGCAAGCAAAACAGTCTTTCGTGCCGAAAAAGTGATATCTTATTAATATAAGGCAAAAGAAATTCTTGAAAGTTACGAGAGAAGCGGAATATTGGTGCCGAAAATGGAGCGTCTTTTAAAAAAACGATGTTGGTAAGAAAGTAGGCAAGAGATAAGTACAATTGGCGCTTCGCTCGACTTTTGGGCACGAAAGAGTTGCCAAAGAATCGCTCCAGGAAATTTGTCAAAGAATTTATTTAATATATCCAGCAGATTTAAATCGTTTATTGGTATCCTCGCAATACAAAAAGTAGTGAGACTTTTGTGATGTCATGGAAAGTGATGATTATTAGGTATACAACGTGTTAATGAATTAACTGAAAACCTGATACACCCCATTTAAAAAAAAATAAACAATAGTATGATTAAACTATATTTTATGTCGTTTGGATTATTTTGGAGGTGACCTATCTACGAAATTTCAAGCGCTACGCCCAAATATTGTATTATAAATAATTTAAACATGGGCTAGTAAAAATGAAAAAATATAACCTATATTTAAACATAGTGCGATCGATTAGCTAGTCGATTCTGAGCAAACTATTTTCTAGTTTTCAGTTAATTCATTAACACCTCAGAGTAATAAATATACTAGTTAACACGTTGTAGATGGCCAATCTACCCAGTGCTTGGGATTAAACTGGATAAAAGCCTTCCTGCCGTTTTCTGGTTAAAACTCTGGTTTCAACCCGAAAATAGCAGGTTTTTATCGGGTTTAATCCCAAGCAGCGGTCGGAATGCCCATCCATACCTACTGATGATATGGTGCAAATGTATAATAACATGTAATATGTAAATAAGACTTTATAAATAAATAATAATATTACTTATGTACGTACTCCAAACGAAAAAATACTTTTTGTAGAGATTGAAAAAGTGAATGCAAAAGCTAACTTAACTCCCACAACAATCGCTACTCCCTAAAGAATAACTTTCAATGGTACCCACATAAGAAAGTAAACTTTCGCCAAACTTACCTTGACGTGTATAATGCAAGTTTTATAAGCTCCGAGGAAACATCACGTAACAGAAAAAGCTCCATCAATCTTATAGAAATCCCTGCGGTTCGAATTTATATTTTTGGGTGAGCGTGTACACACATGTACACATTTTTAAATTCACTAATAGGTATAGCTTATAACTCGAATTACTTACTACTACACACATCAAAAGTGTCTAGGGATCAAGCATTTTTATGCGGATTTCTTGAGATTGAGATGTGGCTTTGTAATAAATTTATGATTTTATAAATTTATATGGATCCTTTTTGGTGCATTACATAATTTGAATCAGGAATTGTCAATCAAATTCGAGTAAAAGATGAAAATCAGCAGTTATAGCTTAGTGTGGGATCAAGTAGATCTGTGTGTTGTGAAGTGGATTATTATTATTATTATTATTATTAATATTTTCCCTATAAAAACATACAACGCATTGAAGACATTATTAGTGCTACTGTTTCCCTACTACTGATTAAAACCAACGTTATTATGGAGCGGCGACGTCATTTAAGCAGGGAAGAAATGCTCAGAGCCGTGGGAATGATAGAAGCTGGTTCCCGGCAACGTACTGTGGCTTTAGCTCTGAATACAAGTCAGAGTGTTATCAGTCGACTTTGGACACGTTACCGAAGCACTGGTACCGTGGCTGAGCGCCATGGAGGACGGTATCGCTGCACCACACGGAGACAAGACCGATACATTCAAATCTTAACTCGAAGAGCTCCAACAATAACCGCCATGATGTTAGCCGTGAGGCTTCATCACTCTTCAGGGAACTTAATTAGCGACCAAACAGTCAGAAACCGCTTGCATGAAGTGAACCTTCATTCCCGAAGACCGCTACGGGTACCACCTATAGCAATGCACAATCGTAGGATTCGATATCAATGGGCTCTTGAACACAGAAATTGGGCAGAAGAACAATGGCGTTACGTGTGCTTTTCTGATGAGTCTCGTTTTGGTATGAGACCGGATACAAGACGTATACGACACTGGAGAACCCCTGGACGCCAACAGCGATTAAAATCCTGCCAGGAAGTCCATCCTTATAGTGGTGGAACCATCATGGTATGGGCGGGTATTTAGATCGGCGGAAGAACTGAGTTGATTTGGATCAGAGGCAACCTCAACGCTCAAATTTATGCTGAGACGATTGTATCAGACGTCATCGTTCCTCTACAAGTGCAAATCGGTCCCTTATTTCAGTTAATGCATGATAATGCACGACCGCACACCGCAAGAGTTGTAAGACAGACTCTCGCCGCAGCTAACATCAATGTCCTGCCCTGGCCTGCTCAGTCGCCAGACTTGAACCCGATTGAGCATGCATGGGATATGCTACAGAGAAGAGCTCTGCCGAATATGGAGGGTATCCAGTCGCAAGAAGACCCTTTTTTTGTTGTTGCAACGAACATGGGCGGCCATTCCACAGCGTGATTTGGATGAACTCATTTTGAGTATGCCAAACCGATGTTCTTGTGTTGTTAGTGTTCGCGGTAGAAACACGGATTATTAATTGTTTAAGTTACCCAATAAAATTTTAAATAAAACTGTTATTTCAGTCTTTTTTTCGAACTTTAATGTTAGTGGTTCAAATGTCAAAAATCCCTTTATTAGGAAAATGGCAAATTTCTTTATTAATGCAAAGGTGACTTGGTTTATCGTTACTGTGATAAACGAAAACACTTTATTTGATGAATCCTTAAAGAAAATTTTAATTAATATCAATCAGGAGAAAAGTTATTGCAAAAATATATGTTGATCCCTAGACACTTTTGATGTGTGTAATTTAATGATTACAATATTGAGTCCCTTGTTACTCGAGCAAATACTATAGACAACTTCTGTTCTATAGATAATAAATAATAATTTTTTAAAGAGTATGGAAAGATCCTATTTTATTTATATTTAATTTTCTTTATTTCAACATTAACAGGAATAATCATTAATAGGAAAATACACAAATATAGTTTGACATGCAGTTAAACTAATTAAATAGCCTTAATATATTTCCTCAGTGTGTGTTTTGTAGTTAAGTAGTTATTAGCGTTAGTAAACCTCAAACCTCTATTCTTTTTTTTAAATCACGAGGGTTTATTGCTAACTACTAATTTAAGGTATTATTATCTATGTTTACACTACGTATGATTTACGTTTTGATAAGCTACCGGCCATAACTAATGTAGGTATTAAAAATTATTATCACACAATTAAGTTTAGTCAGAGAGGGGGTACTGTACCAAGTCGCAAGCATTCGAAATCGAAACTACACTACTTAGTACTTACCTGCCTCTGGTGGTTATGTAAAAAATATAATTACCTTTTTACGTATAAATTATATAATTATTTAGTTATGTAAATACGTGAGTTATTTCTTCAAAGAGCATAAATACAAACAAGCATATAAATTACATAAACATTTTCAAAATCAATCAATCACTATTAATCGATCAGTCAATATTCAGTTTGTTGAAAAATCAGCGCCTACCTACAGTAGGTAGGTACCTAAAGATGCATTTTATGCCTTAGTATACCTACGTCCTACACGTACCTAGAATATGACGCAGTAACCACTAAATCTAATAATTGTAGGAAACTATAGGTAGGTATAATAAGGTAAACAAAGGACGTTGAGAGAGAAAAGATACTTACTGGTTATGTAAAATTATATAAGTTTCATTAGAGAACTATGATGGGATTTTTTTTGTTATAATTAAAAATGTATCTTACTTGTGCTATGTAATTTGGTTGAGGGTTGATCCGTAGTCTTAGAGTGTGTTAAACAGGAATAGTTAAGACTGATTTTTCCGCTAATTCCGAGGGGACGAATTAGATGCACATGTACAGCACACATCTATAAATTCACGATAGATATAGAGTTTATACAATTATTATCTAGTACATTTGCGTACTTCCGTTTTATAATATGCTCTAAGTTGGGAGTTGACAAAGTTAAGGCCTTTAGTCAAACAACCAAAAAACTTGATTAAAAAAAAATCATATCTTCTCAGATACGTGTTTTTCATTTACGCAAAATTAATCCATTAACGGTCACTATTGGCGGTTACACTTTTTTTCATTTCAATACAGCACAATTATCACCAAATGTAGTATTTAGTATTAACTGTATTTTACATCTCCTATCGATATTTCTTTAAGTGAAATAATATAATAATATCATGATTTTTGTATTAAGTATTATATATTTACACGACACAAAGGTGCATGAAAACTGCCATCTGATTTTGTAAAGACCCCTCATTCTTTATGTTTTATAGTGGGTATAAAAATATAGTGGAAAAGACTCATATTGTATAGGTAGATACTCGTATTATGGCTTCATATCAAGAAGCTTCAGTCTGAAGCAAGCTGACGTTATAATTTAAATCTGGCAACAAAACAAATTTCGCGGTAACATTAATAATACCTACTTCCACAAGAGTCTTCTTCACAATATGTTTTCACATCGTGCAAAGATCTTGTTAGAGTTCCAGTTTGGAGGAGTTGGTGGGCTGGTACTTATTTATTTTATATCATATTCCCCCGTGCTCGCTCGGCCTAGCTGTGTCGCACGTTAACGAGATTGGTTCAAACAATCAGAAGTCAAACAGAGATTGATAAGCCGCTCCAAACGGCCTCATTGACGGATAGACGGCGACCCCTTTTAATTGATATAGGTACTTCATTATGTATTGCGTTTCCCAAACTGTGGGAATATCGAAATACGAAATTGAATATTGTAATAGCCATATTTAATTTTGATAGATAAATATTCTTTATTGAAATTGTTCATTAACTCTATAATCCGAAAACCTACTATATAAACGTGAATTTGATTTGTTTGGTTATTACGCTTTCACGCTTTACTACTCGCCCGATCGTTGTGAAATTTTTCATTTAAACGTTTTCAGGAGTAGAGAAAGAATATTATATACTCTTTTATACTCCGAAATTAACGTGGGTAAAACCGCGGGGAACATCTAGTATGTATATAAATATTCTTTAGGATCCCCACGGTTTTCATCTCGTATTGATAAATAAATTAATGAAAGTATCCTGTCGTATTCCAAGACGTAAACTATTCCTAACCACAGGTATACCAAACATCTGTTTACCGGAGTTGCACTTGCGTGAGTTTTATTGCTTCTATGTATTATAATATACATAGGTATAAACATTAATCTATAATATAGGTGAGAGGTGTTCCGAAAAGGTTATTATTATTATGGGTATTTTTGCATACCTATATAAAAAAATACTTTTAAGAGGCCATGCAATAAAAATTGGGTATTAAAAGATTCGGAAATATTAATGAAATTCTGATTAAAGTCAAAACATAATTAGCATAAATATTCGCGATAAAAAAAGCCTCTATAATTAACAGTTTTTTGAAGATACCCGAAACTTGACTAATAAAAACAGTATAATATTTATTTTCTACTAGCTGTGCCCCGCGGCTAGTATTATATTAACTGTGCCCGCGGTTTAACCCGCGCGAAAGGTTTTTATACAACTTTTTTTCCCGACATCCAATTTCAATGAAACAAAGCCTATATATGTAGCTCCAGGCTAAGCTTAATCTACCTGTGAAAACCGCATGACAATCTGTTCAGTAGATTTGAAGGTTATCGCGAACAAACAGACAGACAGACAGACAGAAAAGAATTTTAAAAACTTTTTTTTATGCTTGGTTACTCTTCTTTTATCACCCCTCTCAATTTTAGGTAACTACTCTTTTATCATAGTATATATTAAAATATTGACAAAGCTAGAAATTCCTTTAGTTAAATACATAGTATAATATGATCAAAATGTTTGGGCGTTATTTTCGTTATAATATTATGTACGTCGTGCGCGCAAGGTGTCATAATATTCTTCTACATATGTACATTCATCTAATATTCTATCAGTTTACTTTCACCGTTCCATTATTATTTTAGACGTATAGCCCCTTAAGAAAAAAAAGGCTAAAAAGAGTGAATATATTATAATTGATCAAATAAAATTATTGTTATGTGTAATTTGTGAATCTACAATAAATTATGTATGTTTTTGGGATTTTTCAAGTAGATAGGTATAACTGATTCACATAAAAAAGTGATTTAATTATAGAATGAAATTATCAATGTCGTCGTTTAAAATCCGTCGTGTTCAAAGGAATTACCTACAGTTACCATTTGTTGATAAAAAATGTTTTCGAATTTCGTGAAACCATCGCGCTGTTTGAGAGCGCTGGATAAATTATTCTATTCATTAACCTTAGATCAAAGTGAGTTGTTTTAACAAAGACTAAAGTAACGAATACTCGTATAACACATCTACTCGGCTATATTAGGTAGGTGGGTATTTGTTTATGAGGCATTAAGCGCTATTGTGGCTTGCATTCAACACTGAGGTAACATAGCAGTGTTCGTGGCTCCTATCGCCCGACAATGGCTCACTCATCAAGCTGACTGACGCGTCACAACGCCTAAAACACCTATACGGGATTACCTCCGTTCAGTAAGCAAACATTAGAGATGCTCAATACATCATCCGAAATTGCATTTCACTACGTTGTCATATTATCTGGTCATCACTAAGTAGAGAAGTATATAGAGGTAATTAAATGCGTATAGTAGTTCCAACGTAGTTTCAATTAAAGTATTATAATATACTAGCTGTTCCCCCGGTTTCACCGCGGAAATTTCAGGTTACAATATAGTTTAAATGCCTGGTTAAAAAATAATAAAAAAATTTAAAACGGTCCAGTAGTTTTTTAGTTAAATCTTTACAACAAACAAACAAATAAGTCTCGATAGAAAAAACTTTAAAGAAGCTTTTTTATAACAAGGTTTTATTTTAATGCAATAAAAAGAATAAACCATGTATTGTTATCCAAACTAAACGTGTAGGTATACAAAATTTCAGCTCAATCGTTCGTGGTTCTACCAGCGTGAGTTTCGGAATTCCCGCAGGAACTATTTTTTTCTAAAAGTAGGTAGCCTAATTTACTCCTTAATTGGACATAGATAAGCAATAGTGTTTTAACCCACACTGGAGAAATTTTGAGTAAATCGTGATTTAAAATTAAAGCGCCATTTTGTATCATCATTTTTTATGTTCCACAATTTGTTGATATTTAACCAATGTAATAAGGTAAACATAATA
The DNA here is from genome assembly GCA_907165275.2 of Zygaena filipendulae. Classification (NCBI taxonomy): domain Eukaryota; kingdom Metazoa; phylum Arthropoda; class Insecta; order Lepidoptera; family Zygaenidae; genus Zygaena; species Zygaena filipendulae. The sequence continues at coordinate 7,292,952 of OU015657.1, forward strand.
TATGTTCAGTGTATTTACTTAGCAAAAAGCTCACTCTGGATGTTTGATTTATGGATATTATGTATTATAGTTACATTGTTTGTCTTTTTGTTGTACTCTTGCTAGCTGTTAACTATTTTTGATTATTCATTGTCATGCTTATTCTGTGCTTTTAAAAACTCTAATTTCTTTCATGACGCTTGCATGGGTGTAGGGTGGGTTTGGCAAACCGATCAGGAAATTTTATTTATTTATTATTATTATTTTATTTTATATTAGTTTTTATTTATTTTTATTTCCGTTTTGCTTTTGTTAAATATTTGTTTATTCATTTTATTGCTACACACAAAATTATGGATGACATGAGTACCGCCGACGACAGCTTTTTCTCATGTTCCTCGTCTTACAGTCCACCTAGCACATATGGTTCTCCTACTACAGATCTGGCACTAGGTGATCACATTTCTTCTATACTCTCTAGCTTTCCACATAACTTGAATATAGCCCATATTAATTGTCAGAGTGTTCCAAGCCATTATACTGACCTCCTGGCATCAATTAACAGTGAAAATCTTGATGCGTTACTAATCTCGGAGTCTTTCTTAAAGCCTTCTCTTCCTTCTTCTAGGTATTTTCTGCCTGGTTTCGTTCTTGTACGCAATGATAGAACAGGCAAGGGCGGTGGCGGTGTCGCGATTTACCTACGCGCTGGCATTCCTCACAGGACTGTCAGAGCTTCACCGTCTGTGTACTCTGAATCTGCTGAATATCTGTTTCTTGAGCTAACCCTTCACCACACTAAACTCTTACTTGCAGTTCTATACAGTCCTAACCTTAACATCGATTACTTTGACACACTTGAAAACGAACTAAATAATCTCTGTCCTATCTACCGTCATGTAGTTTTAATGGGAGACTTCAACACTTGTTTGTTGAAAAATAATATTCGCACCCACAGACTTCTAACTTTGCTATCCTCTGTTAATCTTCACATACTACCTCTTTCTGCAACTCATTTCTCTCCTAATTGTAATCCATCGTTACTGGACCTCATGATTGTATCTGCTCCCGACAGCGTTGACACTCATGGCCAGCTAACGGCTTGTTTTTCTTATCACGACATGATATATCTGTCCTATCGCCTCCGTACACCAAAGAGTAAGCCCCAGCTTTTACTTCTTCGTAATTTTAATAGTTTAGATCTAGAGGCTCTCAGACGTGACGCTGATAATATTGACTGGTCATCAATCAATCTTGCATAGCCCAACCTCCCCTCCCTACCTGCGTGAACGTTTTTCCTTTTTCCGACCACCAGATTCTATCTGTAGATCACACCTTAAAACACGTCTATCTGTACCTGGCAATACCAACAGAACCAAATTCTTTTCCTCTTCTTTCTCTTTCCGCGCAGTTGCCTTGTGGAACTCTCTGCCTCATGAAATCCGCGACTGTAGGACTATCTCCGTATTTAAAAAGCGAGTCAAGGAACACTATCTGTCTCTGCCTGTGTAGTTATTGTATTTATTTATTTATTTTTGTATTTATTTGTAATTATGTATTTATTTATTGTATATAAAGTTATTATTTATATCATCTTATTAAATAATATGTGTGTTGTTAGGTAATATTCATATTCTTCTTTTTTTTTTTTAAGTGTTTTATATATTCTATCAAATTGAGGCACACCAGATCTGCCAATTCTAACCGGTTCTCCTGTTGCGGGTCTGCTGGAAGAAATTCCAATTGTATGGAATAAGCATGACCCTTGTACATGTTTACTTTTATACTTTCTTTCTTTTTATGTTGTCCTTGTGTGCATTAATTGTTAAATAAATAAAATAAATAAATAAATAACTAAAAAAAACGTTCTATAACTCTTAATAAAGCGTTCTTTATCAATAACTTCATTTTGTGGGTTAACATTTTATTGCTTAGCTTATCGGCGTCCTTATAACATCAGCTATCTGCCAGTGAAAGTCCCGTTAAAATCAGTTCACCCGCTTCAGAGATTAGTCGGAACAAACAGACAGACAGACAATAATTTTAAAAATTGTTTTTTTTCTATGTAGATAACTACCATAATATATACTTTCATATGCATTTAGTGAAAAGCTGTTAATTTGGAATTACAAACAGACACTTCAATTATTTTTGTATTTGTATAGATTACGTAAAGAAATCAAAAAATGAAATTATCACGTATAAATGCACCGTCAAGTTAACTCTCTGTACTAGGTTAGCTGGCAGAGAATGCCATTGTGGCATTAATTCCGCCTTTTGTACCGTTATGTACATAAATTTTAAATAAATAGATAATAATTGTATATTCTAACCTACGCTACGGTAAGCTTATATGATTATAAATTATAATAGATCTTGTATGATATGATACTACATTCCTATTTATTTTGGTACAACCGCACAACTGAAAGAATTCTCGAAAAGATCCCGAAATTCATGGGCTAGAGTTGGTGATCAATAATGTCAAGATATTCTCCCGTAGGTATACTTACTTACATTCCACGTATTTATTTTGTGTTATTCCAGAAAAGTTATTTGGTGTATTCGAGGGACATGGCAATCAATTAAGAGATGACTCTTCGGAGAATGTATACGGTCGATTAGACGACCCTTTAGGTACATATATCTCGTCTACGTGTATAGTATACCCGTACATTGTACGTAGTGTACGTACAAGTTTGTCGATATCGACAATCCTGACTAATATTATAAATGCAAAAGTGGGTTTGTTTGTTTGTTTGTTACGCTTTCACGCTTTAAGAGCTCAATCGATCACTACAAAATTTTGCATACACGTTGCCAGGGGTACAGAGAAGGACATAGGGTACTTTTTATCCCGGAATTCCCGCAGGAACTCCGAAATTACTGCGGGTGAAACCACGAGGAACAGCTGGTAGGTATTGTTATATTGTCAACTTTTTTGTTTTAACAATAACAAGAAAAAATCTTAAAAAAAGAAGACAATATACTACATAATATGTTGGAAGTCCGATAATATTAGATTTTTGATAGATCTATGAGGACTTCTGCCATAATTCTGATCTCAAAATTTTATTTTGTATAGTAAGTGTAATCACTCTTTGAAGTTGGGACTAGACCTTATTTTTACTTTACCTTTTTAGTGTGGTTATTTTTACTCAATTTGCGAAGTTTATACTCTAATTAGTTACGTTTTTTTCCCAATGAAAAAGCCACATTGAAAAATACGCTGGAAAAATTTCAGTATAGTCCATTGATATAATCGAAACCTATTTTTGATTGGTACAGCAACTATACAGAATATAAAAGTCAATTTTAAAACTTACTTTGTGCTAATTGGAAATCAATATTACTCGAGATTGAAAAAAGAATACAAAATATTTTATTAATTTGTGTGGGTGTTTATTAAAATTATTTAAGAGTAATTAATACTAATAAACTATTAATAATTTTAATCTCGCTTCAATTTTTGACCATTAATATTTATTTGTAGAAGTGAAAGTCTCAAGGTCTAAATTTAGATGGAGAAAAATAGAAGGAATATAAAAAGGCATAGTGGTTAGTGGTGGTCCCTAACTTAGTAGAGTTTGTACCATGCAACTGATAATGATAATTAATATATAATTATTTTTGTAAATACATAGGTAAGTACGTCAAAAATATAATACGTTCAAATCCAGTCTCAGGCTAAACTCAAATGTTTTCACTGATGTGGGGATTGAACCCACAATATCAGACGTAGCAATCAAGTTCGCTAACTGCTATGCAGCAGAGTCTATTGAACAAAATAACATACCTTTTTAAAGAAGAACGCGAATTAGATGTTTTCAATCTGAAACAAACATTAATGCATTTGTTTTAAAGTTGTCGGAACACGTGACTGGACATTGTAATAGGATAGGAAAGAGTAGTATACACCGGTAATAAGTATAGTCAATAAGCTTATCGTGTCGTAAAACTTAGTAGGCGGTAGTTTATTGACCCTAAAGGCGTGTTATCGTTACATTTGCATGAGGTCGGTGTTACACACGACCCTCCGTTGGCACTAACTTCCCGTTTTTACGATCTCCTCGAGACTGCTTTTTTCGCTTGTCTATAAGTAAATATTTTATTTGTTCATGTGTGTACATATTTGCTTATTTGAAATGTTGCCCATTGGACTGAAGGTAAGTGCTAGAGCAATGGGTCTTGCCTGTACTCACTTGTGGAGCCGAAACTATGACATTCACGACGAAATCCGCCAAAAAAAATATGTCGCGCAAAAAGCAATGGAGCGAAACCGGTGTGAAAGATTAGGTTGAGACGAAGAGTGGTCCGGGAGTGAACTTGGGCAGGGCAGAAAGCTCGAATGGATTTTTGAATTGCTGTAACACCTAGGTACATATACCCTCAAGAAATTCTGTAAATTATAGTTAAAGAACTATGTATTTATTAACAGTTTAAAAAAAAACTAGGATTAAAAATATTATATCTTGGAAAACATGATTTTGTTAGCGAATGACGCCACTTTGACAAATACAAGCGCCTTAAAGTGAATTAGCTTCAGTCTTTGTTACGGTTTGAATACTTATTACGCATAAATTGGTTTCCTACGTAATTAATTGGATTCAATAATTAAAAAGTTACTTAATAAGGCGTATTGTATTTGTGGCACAAAAGACTATGAGAGAACATTTCAATCAATATTTATTATTGCAAACACGTAGACTATAATATCAATAAGCGTTTGTCAGTTGTTAATGACGTTCAAATCACGTAGCAAATATTTTTTGTTGAATGGTATTGTCTTCTTGTTCTGTAGGAATGATGCTTACTATTATTTTATACAAAATCTGTAGGGCAATTATGTAACTTTTGTTGCTATCATATTTTGGTTTCAATCAGAAAAATTGCGATTTTGTGATTAATTAATCATGTTTAGGCAGCTTTAGCTTTCGAAGTATGTTTATTTTGGTCGATTACTAGATATTGTAGGTGTCAAAACGTGCATACTGTAATCGAAATACCGCCATATTTTTAATTGCAACCGAAAAATGATAGAAACAAAAGTTACATAATAGCCCCTCTGAGCTGATGCCTGCGGTTTCACTTGCGTGTATAGATGGGCAATCAACTCTATGCCTGGAATTAAACCCGATAAAAGGCAGCCGCTTTCGGGTTTAAGCCCGATAAAAGACCGTAAAAGGCTAGCTTTTATCGGGTTTAAACAGAAGCCCCGGGTTGATTGCCCATCTATACTCGCGTGAACTTCGGGATCCCCTAGGGATCTCTACCAGCGAAAGTAACTTTTAATACTTCAACGTGCGGTGCATTGCGAAAATTTTAGTAAAATCTTCACAAATTCTGCTTCTTTAAAAAGTGAAAAACCCGAAACAAGTTTGTTCAGAACCAATATTAGAATAAATTGCCTAAATTATGTATTTATATTACGAAGGCAAAATTTTCAAATACAGGGGGCATATTTTTAGCACAAAATCTCTAGTGAATATATAATTTTACAAACCGTGTTAATTCAATATATTCGCTATAGTCTTTGTATATTTTTTCCTATAAGTAATTACAGAATGTCTTTTTTAATTGCTAAATCTTTTGTAAAAAATATAAGATGCTTAGAAATTTCCTGAAACTTGTTAAAAGCAATCTGTTATAATATTTTGATAACCAACGCCCGTTTTGCTTTAATTGTTATTTTTAATTTGGTTCTTACCGTTTAAATTAAAGGCAGAATAACGAATAAAAATATTGTATAGCTGGCCAGATCCAAACTTAAGACTACACCTTTTTACTCCTTTTAACTCTAAAAGCGTTTATACAACTCTTTCTTAATGCTTGTTTGCATTATAAACAATACAATTACAAGTTTGTAAGCTAAGAAATTTAGGTAGGCTATACGTTGATGATGAATGGGAATTCAAATTCTATCTATCTATGATTTTTAAATCATATCTTTTGATATCTTTTGTTGTGGACTTAACAGTATTAAAATCGGACTATATAAAAACTATAAAGGTTTTTACTTTAATAAAATCTCATATTACGCTATAGGCAGGTATTTATCTATTCCTCGTATAAACAATTTATGGCGTGTAAAGAAGTCCACTGTGGGGTATTATATTAAATCTGAACTGATTTTATTTGATTTCCTCTTTATAAAAACTAAATAATCATCCACTATAACCTCAAAGACTCGAATAGTTTCAGTGAGCAAGATAGATTTACAAATCACTTAGCATTAAGCGAACCAAAGTGGAAGATATCCCATGGGTATCTCGCCACAAATTGATTGACCAAAGTTTTAGTTAAACCACCTGCACTGTGCAAAACCTCAATTAATTTTAGTTTTCTGCTGTTAAAAATTGATGTTATCCAATGAGGATCCCGGACAACCATCCAGTTGAATTTATCATAGTCATGTAGGTAAGTGATGTAATTAACGATAATTACAAATACAATGTTCTTCATTCACTACAATACGATCTCTTTTATCACTGCCCACCCTACCCCCGATACACAGTAATTCTTCAATACTGTAGTTTTTTCTAAAGCGGACAAAGAAGTTAAAAAAAGTCTAAGGTGGGCACAAAAGCTAGCTACGCCTGTGATGTTATCCGTAGGTAACGTTCCTATATAATACCTACGAGTAATGCAAGTATAACTTTTAATAACAAAAAACCCTTCGGATTAAAACAAATCGCAATAATTTTTTAATGTCGCATATTAGAGAACAATTCGTTCTTTAATATTATATTAATTAAGATGTACTAAAAGACAAAGAGATTCAATGAAATAAAACGGCTTGGAAAGCGAAATCAAGAGTGCCCAACATTCGTCAAGACTTTTATTAATGATTTTTAAGGCGGGTACTGGAACTGAATAGCTAATGAGGCTCCGCATTTGGCTCTTTGTTCCAGCATATTCATTACCTGGTTCGTAGTCGTTTGTTTACGTAAAAATTCTTCAGTGTTTGTCTCTCCACAGTAAAAAAACACCGTCACACTTTGTTTAATAATTATAGATAACGATAAATTTATAATACACCTGAAATCATCAGGTGGATAATAAATTTGTCATAAATAATCTATATATTCATCATGAAATTTTGCATAGACTTCGTCAGGGGTATAGGTACAGCGAAGGATATAGGATAGGGTACTTTTAGTTTTTGGTATTCTTCTTCTATCTGGCACTATTCGTCATTGAAAGTCGTGTCCATCCTGAAAGTGCTGAGTGGAACTGCTGATAAAATATTTCTATGCTTGTTAGTCTACAAATCTAAGGTACTGTTAATAATGTCATTTGTAAGAGTGAACATATTTACAGTAAAAAAAAATATATACTTAATAAAATTTTGGCTTAGTTTGGGACTAACTAATACTGGATGATACGAGTAATGTTTTGTTTTCGTTTATTTCTTCGATTCTAATTATTATTATTATCAAATAATAAGATAAGCATAGATTACGTAATTCTAATTTAAACTTGAGTTTAAAAAGAGTTGTTTTATCACCGAAAGTGTAATCACTTTTAAACATGGACTGAGCCGAGGGGCAATACAGCTAGTTAGTGTATAGATTAAATTTTCCAAGTTTCATGTTTGCCTTATGTACTCTTTAACTACATTTACTTTATTAAATAAACGATTGAATAGTGATATAACGTGTGGTGTGTGAATGTAACCGGCTAACTCGATACTAAGTCATTTCTCCATAGTTCGGAATCAAGTTGTAGTTGGTTACACCAAGTTACACTGCATTACCTACACCAAGTTTCAGCTAAAGCTTATTGCTGCAATAAACTTATTCGACACTCGACAGTGTACAAACCGTCAGCCAGTTTGACTTATGCTTAACTAAGTAAATCCTATCATTAGGTACGTTACACTATTCTATCAATTCAACAATTTGGTACGTAAATGGTATAAACTACAAAGTACCTGCAGAATATTTTTTTGTAACCTTTTCTTTAAATTTTCAGATTATAACTTTACTAGCGGTCCCTGCGGTTTCACTCTCCTTATTTCCGCGAGATTTTCAGGATAAAAAGTAGGTACCCTATGTACTTTTCTGTAGGTACTCCTGACAACGTGTAGGTGTGAAAAAATTTCCTCATGATCGGTTAAGCCGTTAAGGCGTGAAAGCGTAACAAACAAACTCACATTCGCGTTAATAATATTAAGGATGAACGGTGGCGATTTTTCATCGTTTTCTTTATACTATAAAACATCTGGTATCTAATTCGAATTTATTTTAAACATTAAAAAATATGCACTTACTTAAGTTTCACTTTGGGAAATCTAGGGTTAATGCTTCGGATTAAAACCTTTTAATCATAAAGCACGTGAGAGTTTGTGGAAAGGCAAGTGTTGCCGGGTGGATGCGTTTAAAAATTGATGAAGAAATACCTAATATGTTGCGGTCGGCTTATGTCTATGCAGAATTTTACACCCCTTAAAATTTTAGTAAAGCAAAGCTTCCGAAAAGCTTACTTTTTACGAGTTATGTTTTTAAAGTGTTTTTTCAGACTAACGTAGGTACATAATTTTTAAATATTTTTTTTGTTTCGTTTATGATTGCGCATTACTCGTGACTAGGCGCTTGGATACCGCAACGTCAGGTTGCAGCTTCATAGCGTAGTATATTTATTACTCTGAGGTGCCTCGAAGAACTATTTACTATTAGTTTCACTTCCAGCGTCTGTCTTTTATTGTGATGAAATTAAGATAAACCGAAATTTGTATAATCGGTTGATTAGTTAAGGCGTGAAAGCGTAAAAAAAAATCAAATTCATATTCGAATTTATAATAGGTACATATTAGGACAACATTGATGTAGTGAACACAAAAGAATCGTTGAAAAAATTCTTTCGAAACAATTTTAATACGCGGTTTGTGGTAAAAAACCACAAAGGATAAGTACTTATTTATCGTTCAGATTCAAAGTATCCAGGCATTTGTCTGACGAAATAAAAGAAAATATGATGAATTTTGCACTTAAAGCTATCCTTTGTAAAATGAAATAAAAAATAATCGATGGTTCAAACTGTTGAAAAGCGAGAACAAATCCAATAACGTAGAAATAACATGTTTTTTTTTTATTTTAATATAAAAGGCAGGTTCCTATGAGAAAATATCGTAGTACCTACTTTCTGCTGAAATGTGATTTGATGTAAACCATAACGTTTATCGACTTGCGCGATCTAGGTAAATACATAGTACTGATTTATATAGATTCAAATGTAGTTATATAACGTTGAAAAAAAAAAAATGACTCTACTTACTTAATTTCAATTACGATTTCTTCATATAATTTGAACGACTCTAGCGTTTCTTTGTTAAGTAGTATATTTTATGCTTAACCTAAGCTTTTTTTTGTTTGTTACGCATTTTACTTAATAGATCATCATGTAATTTTGCCTACACTTTATCAGGGGGAAAAAAAGGAGTTTATATAGGATGTGGCAAAATTAGCTGCCAATATTTACAGGGTTGAAAGTATAGATACACCATAATAAACACGTTCGTAAAATAAAAAAGATACAATAAATAAAAAAAATAAGATTTTTTTTTTCAAGCAAAATCAATCAAATCAAACACATCGCCGCGCGCCGGTATCTAAGACCAATGATTTCGATCGAGCTAGTGCATCGCTCCCTGTGCGCGTGGTGCGTACCTTCTATACGTACCTAATACCTATTGTACTTTGCAAATGTAGTTGTTATGATTTTTCAATGAATTTATTTCCCTCATATTCCGGAAAACTACCCAAGTTATAAAATTCTTTTTTCGCCTATCCTGTTGGTATATAACGTACTTTAAAATTATATTAAGATTACAAGCTGCTCTGTAAATAGTCTTTTAAAGCTTTTATGCTTATTATTATTATCAATCTGTATTTTCGCTTTTCGTGTTTTAATTTTTTTTTCTAAATAAAAATTATTGTGTTTTTGGTTTTCTAAAGTAGCGTTTGTTGCTGATTGTACACGACCGAACATGCTAGGCCATCTAAAATTAATAGCTCAGGCGACACGTGTCGGTGGAGGGCCTCTTGACCGTAAACTGTGTGCCAATGCTAAGTCAACCGAGAAGCCTCTCAACCAACTTAGTGCAGACGCATTGCAGTTACTACTCCCGTTTCTTGTCGAACAGTAGGTAAATACAAGTTAACTTTTCTTGAAATGCCTTTATTTATACATTTTTGGGTTTGGTTCAATAAAATGTTACTTGTTTGTTACTGGTGGAAACTTTTACATAGATTTCCCCTAAGTACAAGTAGATTTGTAATCTTTTACTCAAATACAAACTTTTTCAGTTTTTTTATGAAATAAATTTCTTTACATAGATACGAATTATCGAAAGAATCCCGAAATTTCTGCGGGTGAATCCACTAGTTTATATACTTTCCTTTGAATGTTAATGTGTTTGAAGCGTATAGGTAGTATTCTAATTTAAATCTCTCGCGTTAACACACGTTCTAGCATAACATACCCAGCTATATTTTAATTTCAATACTGCTAATTGGATTTATGTGCTCGCAATATTTTATGTGTGAACGAGTTTATAATTAGTTACCAGTATGTAGATTATTTCAACATCGTTATATTGTGTTAACAACGTAATGCACGCCTTCGTCAAAAGCAAGACATGGGTCCTACGCATTGCTACCGCGAATTAGCTCCCCTATAATCTCAAAATATCCGCACGCACAAAGGGGGATTTGTAATACCTAAACGTAAGCACAAACAACGTAGGTAGATACTTCTACTACCTATATTGAAAGGCATTTTCTTTGATCCAACTCAAATTTGAACATGAAGCTTTGATAACACTCTGTATTTTACATAATTTGAAAATATTATATCTTTAGGTATATTAGAAATAAATTTCGTTTAAAATTAAAAATCATACTTATTTATGCTAGCTAGCTATTCTTAGCGGTGTCTCCGATTCAGTATTATTTCAGGAACTTTACGAATTTTCAATATTAGTCAGTGAATTAATAAAGGGGAAGTCAAACCACAGATTTTCTTTTTACCACGAAACTCAACCTCTGATTTTATATGCAAGCAACAACAAAATAAGAAAGCTTGAAAGAAAGAAAATAATTAGTCTTTTTACAACGCCAACATAAATAGGTATTCCAAAGAAAGCAATCAATTAAAAACAACAGTTATTTTTACTTGACCTATCGATTTTTACATGATCAATTTAGTCAACCACGAATGTTTGTTCCTATTATTTAGAATATCATTAATTTTATTGATTACTAAGTATTTCCTGCGGTTTCACCCACGTTTCCAAGTTGCGCTTGAATTTCTGGATAAAAAGTACTCTTATTTTATGTCAATTTCAAAATCCGAACCATGTGCATAAAAATTTCATGATGATCGTTTGTGTTCGTTCGTATTTATAATATTAGTAAGTACGGCAGATAAATAGAATTTTGCTGATAAAAGATATTTTATGTAGCTCAATCAATTTTAAAATACACCAAAATAAATAGGTAGGTATATAGGTAAATAGATGTATTTTTTGCTAGAAAAGTCTCTCTAAGCCTGGAGCCGGTGAACATGACGCATACATTTATCTATACCTATTTAAACTGGGGTAGTTTATAATGACACAAAAATTAGTGAAATGGTGGTACAAAACTCTCGTGTCCAGGCGTAGGTACGATCTACCACCTAACTGGATTATTTAGAGAGAAAACACGCGGTGTTACATTAAGGATATTAAAATTTCTGACTGAGCATTTATTTGCGGTGAAACACAATATTTCACATAAATGACGTGCCACGTGACACGCGGTTGCGTATAGACGCGTAGGTACCTACTTATACTTCAATCGTGACTAGAGATGGGTTTTGGTCCGGAATTTATACGGACATTTTGAGTAAATGCCCGACCGACGTCCATTAATGCGATGTATGAATGTGATCATGGACCAATGATGTGATGTACCAGGAAAACTCCTTGATCGGGAAAAGCAAAATTTTGTAAAGGGTGATGAGCAGTTGACATTAGGCTATTGTAACTTAGTTGTAACCCACTCACTTAAAAGCAAGAAATAAACAAAATTTTAACAAAAAAATTAAAACCGACTTTCAAAAACAAAAGTAAAATGCTCAAAATAACAAAATATCGATTTCATCCAAAAGACAAAAATACACGTAGATAATATTATCATTATTATTGGTTTGTGCTACAACTGATCGGTTTGAATTCGGTGCCAAGCCCGCTTGTGTACTAGTAAGTACCTACTATAGGTACTTATAATCAAAAGTATAATTTGTATTTTTTTTTAAATATATACATTGGTTTAGATAAAAAAATCTATTAAATATTCATTTTCTTTCATAGGTATATTTAAGTACTGAGCTTAACCTCTTCTCCCCCACTTCAAGCTTCAAGACCGGAATATTGAAATTTTCATACTAAGCAGGTGAGTGCTCGTATTATGCACAAAAAATATTCCTTGAAATGATGAGTAAGTTGGATCTCGATTAGGTAGGTACATATCATTTTTTTAAAAGAGTAAGCATTTAATTACTTACATCACCGCTTTAATGATAATTATACAAGAAACAGTTTTGAAACTTTTACTTGTAATAAAACCGTAATTTTTCCTTGTCTAGATATAAAATTAAAAGGAGAATGAAAAAAAAAATCGGGAAGGCAAAATTCAGTTGTTTACTGAGGATATTATGATTTTTTTAGGGATCCGTTGCCAGATAGCAAAAAAACGGAACCTTTGTAATTTTCATTCTCACCGTCCATCTGTCAGTCTTTCTATCCGTATAATATAGGTACATATATAGGTATCTACAGTTATTTAAAAATTAAGTTAAAATATATTAATATTGGAAGGAACATTATAATGGTGCTTGAACATATTTCTGATTAGTACCTACTTAAGTTAGGTAGGTATAACTATTCATTCCACATTGCCTACATCTTAAAGATGATCGAATGTTTTTTTTTTTAGTTTAAAGTAGAGATTTGATAGAGTTGCAAAAGGGCATATGTAACTAGCTGTCCCGCGAGGTTTCGCCCGCTATAATTTCGAAGTTCCCGCGGATTTGTTCCATACAAACTTTGCAACCCCTTTTCATCCCCTTAGGGATTGAATTTTCAAAAATCCTTTTTATCGGATGCCTACGTCATACAAAGAACACACCCGCCAAGATTCAGGTCTCTACAATCAGCGGTTTAGGCTGTGGCTGTGCGTTGATCCAATCAGTCATTCAGGACAAAGCATTTTATATGTATAGAATAGAAGATATACGGGGCATTATAATATAAGTAGGTATAGGTAGGATCAAACGTTAAACTTCTAAACAGTTCTAAAAAATATATACCTAATATAGTTACAAACTTTTCGATGATTACTTCATATCCGGTAACACTAACAAGCTTTTCGTAAGAACTTGTCGGGTTAGAGTGGTCAGTAAATAAGAACGTTAGCGCAGCAGGCAGCAGTAGGTAGTCAGCACGCAGTTCGCCGCTAATGGCCCTAAGTACGTGACCATCACGTGGCTTCCAGCGTTTGCCACTCGCGGCAGGAGTCGATGAATCGGTAATGTATACCACGCACACCTAAAAAGCTGCCAGCAGATTTTATTTAGATTCTACAAATCCAGTGTACCTATATTCATAGTATTACGAATAGGTAGGAGAATGTTTTTTTTTAAATAAACAGAAAATTAAAAATTAAGATTTTATGTAAAACTAAAAAAAGAAATAAAAAAAAAACACCCAGAATCTATAAGTTCATGCTCTAGCATTGTGCCTATCACTAATAATCTATTATAATAATTTTACTATAAATCGAGAAAGGCAAAATACATGAACTTTATAAACAGACAGATTTGACATATTGCCTCAGTTATTACACCTATTCATTTTACGCTGGATTTATATGTTGTCCATATAAGTAAATGTTTGGGTTTTATCAATATATGTATGTACCAATACATATCTACTTATAAAATATAATGATAATAAGATAGACGGATATTAGATTAGTATTATTTCACCATATAGGAAGACCATACAAACTAGTAATAAGTATGTTGATACAATCATTACTTATGGTAAAGCGTTGTAAAGGTAAATGACTATATTATAATGTCAGTCAGTGATTCCGCGTTTATTTCCTATCAATTTAATGATGATTGTAAATAAATATAAAACTTGTACCTAAATAGTTTGGTGGGTATAATACCTACCTTTACAATATTTATGATATAATACTAGGTATTTATTTATTTACTATGTAGGCATTATAAAATATTAGTTTTTTATTCACTTATTTCCCAATTATCTATACACGCAACAACAATGGTGTTATGTGGTTATTGTGAATAGGTACCCATTATAATAAAAAACCGTAAAGTGAAGCGCTGACGCTACAATACTTGCAAATCGCATTTGGCCGTTTGATGTAGACCCATTAATTTTTCAAGGAGCGCTGAAAAGGTTTCCGATTTACTGCCCTTTTATTTGTGAATATTTAACGGTATTAAAGCCGCTGTTAATGAAATCAAATGCGCACTGCTAGGAACGGTTCAGTATGCTTAGTTATACTGAGCTACCTTTTTAGAGTAAACTATTGTGTGTTGAATTGTGTACGCGAAGCGCGCATAGAATGTCCGTAGGAAGCGGAGGTCTTTTCATAGCATGATGAAAAGTTATGAAAATTCTTTCATAACAGCCATAACTAAGCTAACTGTAATAGGAGTTCAAAAAATTACAATGTTAGGTAGATAATAAACATTTCTATAATTTTTTATAGAATATAGTATAGTATTAATATAGTATTGAATAACTTTATTTCAATGCAGAATAACTGACAAACACGATAGATACAAGCTCTTTATAACTCCTTTCTCGATGTTATTGATCTGAAAACTTGTTTAAAAAACTATTATAGTATTTTATACCTAATGCTACATACATACATAATAAAAAATAAACCCATTTATTTAATTTCGGTCTAGTAGATCTAATACTGTTTATTCACATAACACCAAATCTAATGGACGAATATATATTTAGACTTGCCACGTAAGTAGATACCTACAGTAACTTATGTCTTGGGTAATAACTTATCATAATTTATAATTATATAGGATACTAGCTGTCCCCCACGATTTCATCCGCGGTAATTTCGGAGTTCCGGCGGGAATTGCGGGGAAAAAGTTCTTTGTACCCCTGACAGTAGTTTACGGTGATTAGCTGTTCCCCGCATTAGTGCCGGAGTCCCCGCGGGAATTCCGGGATAAAAACTATCCTATCTTTTAAGTTGGACCATATTATAAATGGTAGCAAAATTTTATCAAAATCCGTTCAGTAGTTTCGGAATCCATCGCGGACAAACAACGTGACACGTGATTTATATCTTCTTCTTCTTCTTCTTAGTCGTTACACTCTTGATAGAGTGACTCGTGATTTATATATATTAAGATTATTTATCGAGATAATTATGTAGATTCCCGGTAGAGTGCCCGAGAGAAACAACATCACATAACTGAAACCATTTGAAACGCGCATGAGTTTTAGACTAAGTTGTGTTGGAATTTGATTACAATTTGTTTGTAAAATCCAATTTGAAATCCGGTGATACGATAGCGTTTCCCAAAATAATAATTAATTATTCAGCCCTTTCACTCGAAATTAAATTTTTAAATGATTAAAATAAATTTAGTTGTACCGTTTTGGTGAACACAAACGAAATAAAATAATAATTATCGAAGAGATCGCAACTATGCGATAAGACCGCCATTTGCTTTCTCCTTTTCTCTAGGTAGGTACTGTAATATTTTTATTTTATGTGCAATAAAGGATTAAATTAATTAGTTAATTATAATCACTTGTACCTACTTATTACAAATTAATAAAACTCTTAAACAATCCTGCTTTTCATTATAAACTAGCTGTGCCCCGCGGTTTCACCCACAAGAGTTTCGGAATTCCCCGCAGGAACTCCAAAGTAGCCTTATTTACTTCTTAGGTATGAAATCAACCAATGAGCAGTGAAATCCCGTCAAAATTGGTCCCACCGTTTCGGAGATTCACCCGCGTAAGTTTCGGAAATCCCGCAGGAACTTCAAACTTCTTTTATTCTTCTTCTCCTTAAAGTAACAAACACAATAAAATAAATTTGCGAAATGGATCCACGCGTGAACGCGTGATGCCGTGGACAAGGGAAATAGGGATTAAATTTTTAACCGACTTCCAAAAAGGAGGAGGTTCTGCAATCGGCTGTATATATGTTATATATATTATATAGATTGAATAAGAGGAAATTGATTAGAAGGTTTAAATGTATGATATGGATGTTGGAACCTTTTTATGTTTAAATGTTTGTAACTCAATCGCGCATAAGCTACTACACGTAAATTATAAATATCTCTAATAGAAAAGTAAAAGAAAAAGGTAAATAAATAGATAGGTACACGTAGTCTATTTCATTGTCAGGAAGCAAAAACCTGTAAATCACGTATATGCCACTTCGGTGATTGTACATATAGGTAAGGACCGTCGCGTCAGTATGTTAATGGTTGTTCATAATGAGTGTCTACCTTTACGACGTGCCCGATCGCGACACACGAGTATGTACCTACATCCTATTACGAAACATCGATCGTATTCTGTCAGTCAAGCTGCGGTGTCGACCACAGACCACAAACCAACGTCGTATGTAAGGCCTACGTACCTACACGTACAAATAACAAAACACACAATGTTTCTTGAGTCTCGCAGACACGTGTAAATAACCTGTAAACCTTCATCTTACCGACCCGGGGGACACGATGGTTGGGCCTAATGGAATAAAGCCTAATTTTCTCGCTGACTTTACAAACGCATTTCTTAATAATATTAAGGGAGGTAAAAAATTAAAATATATGGTAGGTACGTTTAACCATCTAAAGCAAAAGTAGTACGCTAGCGTAACAATACGAAATTACGAATATATGTATGTACGTATAGGTACTTAAAGAGTTATTTTATCCATAAGAGGCAAATAGGTTTGGAGCGATGAAAATCCACGGTTTTAGAAGGTGCCTCTAAGGCTTCGAAAAAAAAAACACTATTTGGCGTGGATTTTGATCCGACGAGTAATGTCGTGGGGCTTTAATTCTACGAAAATTGGTCCATCCGGATACTACCCACAGCGGAACCCCGGGGGTCATTTGACTGGAATTATAAATAATATAATATTTAAATACATATAATTTCACTGAATGTACTTTAAATAAAAAAAGTTGTGTGGAAATATCACATAGACATGAAATAGATGTATAGATATATGTTTTATTTAATAACAATGTTTCAGCGCTCTTAACGACAAATACAAGCTTTATTAAAATACCACACGAATTCAAATTACGTTTGCCTGAAATTATAAAAAGGTCGTAAAATGTACTTAGTAGTAGGTAATATTTCCCAATTTTCGATATAGGTATAATTATAATAGGCACTAGCTGTGCCCGCGGTTGCATCGTAGTGAGTTTCCGAATTCCAGCAGGAATTCTAAAGTAGCCTAATTTACTTCTTAAACCTTCCCTGAACTTCCACAAATATTTCAAGATCGAAGTTAGCCAAATAAATCGGTCCTTGTCATTCTCGAGTTTTAGCGAGATAAACGAACAGCAATTAATTTTTATAATATAAAGATTATGTGTTCGAGTCTCTCTTTTATACAAATATATATAATGGTAATATTTAAGTATGTTTATTATATAATACTTGTATTATTATAATAGGTATAAGTAATATTATGTATGGTATAGGTATTTTGTTTTGTTATATTACGGCGACCGCCTGTTGTTAAAAAGGATAGCAAAGATGTATGTAATATGTATACAGTATGAGGAATATGATCATACTGTTTTGTTAGGGTATAGTATTATAATATATATTATCTGTGGTAGGGTATTTGCTCGAAGTCGCCCTTAACCTTTTTATTTCATTTGTATGAAGCCAGATAAGTGAACAAACCCTTGCATAGAAATACAATACCATTTATTTATTTTTATTGTTGTACGTATATTTAATTGGGATGGGGAAATGGACAAGAGACGTGAGTTCAGCGTGTAGGTACCCGCTGGGTTAACTATTCGCTGGTAATCCGCTCCACCGCACCACTGCCTACTGCTGACGCTTGACCTACCTACGCCGCGTTCTGGTGCTAGAACGACCTGCCGCCGCCTCTTCGTAGTCTGCATAACAGGAGACAAGCTTAAAATAAAATATAATATTATGTAGAGCTTATCTAAGCTAAAATGACGCGCCCCTCCATCGGGCATACGCACACGCACTACAGTTAAAATATCGATAAGACACATCCTAGTCTTGTCATTCGTTCTCCGTTGCCACATAGTGTCACCGCACTCACACTATTAAAGAGATATTATCAACACATGGTATCGCACATCTAAAACTGCTTATTGAGTAGTGGGGCGTGTCATTTTAGTTTAGATAAGCTCTACATGATTTTTTTTATAACTACTATCTTTCTTTTTATGTTGTCCTTATGTGCATCAATCTTTTTAAACAAAAATGAATGTTTGTACGTCTGTCCTCTATGCATTTCAAAACCATTGGTCCGATTGTGACTGATTGTGAAACTTTGGCGGGTTGTTCTGCCTGCGTCTGCAAAGGTTCCTGATCACGGGGCACAGTTAGTTGTTAAATAAATATTCAACTCTTTTATTAAAAAATCCAAAAAATATAAAAATGATCAGTCTACTTACCTTAATGTGGTTAAAAAAATGTTGTGGAAACGTCGTCGCGAAATGGCACGAAGGACGCAGTCTGCATTTATTTGGATGGTGGGTAGCCTGGTTCAGGGGTTATGAAGAAGCGTGTATGCGGACTGAATTTTATTGTTCAGAGTTTGTTGTTTTATGCTCAGAGTTGGCTTAGTGTCCGGGACCTCAATCAGGTGGACCCACGGAAGACCAGCGCCGCGAGTTACAACAGATTCTGAGTAGTTTTTATTTTTCTATTTTTGTTGTTTGTATAATTTTTTTAAGTTATTTATGAGTTTCTTTATATTTTATTTTTGGTTTTTAGATATTTTAAGATAATTTCTATTTTATTTTACTTTTATCCTCTTTTCATATAGTGTCTTAATCTGTGTGTAAATTACACTTAATTATACTTACATTTTTATTTCTATATCTAAAAAGTCTATTTCTACGACTAGTAGGTATTAATTACATTATAAAGGGGAATATAATAAAGCGTAACGTGGTGCCAACGCGGCGTTGGCACCACGTTACGCAACGCCTATGGAGGTAGTACGTTTTTTTTTTTCATCTAAATTCAAAATTTATTTTTCTTGGGCGTCGGCGTTATCGTTTTGTTTCTCTTTCAGTTTCTTTCACGCTGCGTAAAGCAACTACGCCGATATTACATTTTCTATAATCTCAATTAAATGTTATTATATAATATTACATTCATCTATAACTTGATACAAACATCTATAACTTGAATTAAAAAGGAAGCTGTACACTAAATTGGTACTTATTTAATATTTTTATTTGTACATTATATTTTAATATTTGTAAGCCTTGATCCAGGTCTCATGTAATGTTTTTGTATCACTCACTGGTCTTTTGTGATGTGGCGTGAGACCTGGATGCCTGTCGGCAGGGATTTCATGATGACAAATGATTCCAGCTTCCTCTCTTGGATTTCAAAACTCTCTTCGATCTGTCTTTAATCTCTGCTTGAAATACCTATACTTGAAATCTGTGACCTGCTGTTTCTGTGCTCTTCTTCCTGTTCTTCGCATCCTGGCCGACGCTACTGCAGCTTGGGGCTCTACCACGAATCGCGAAGGCCAGTGATTATTTTTTATAATATATTTAAACTTACTCTTAGATTCTGTACTGATTACACTAAATTATAAATTTATGAACTGTGTTTCACTCACAACCTGTTTCAATAGTTAGGGGGGAAGGGATTTAACTACTACTCAAAAACTACTGAACTGATTTTAAAAATTCTTTCATCATTAGAATGATACATTATCCTTAAGTAACATAAGCTATACAAATATAATATGGTAACTCGGAATTCCCGCGGGAACTTTGAAATTACCGTGTGCGAAACCGCGGGGAACAGCTATCTATGATAAAATGCAACCATTTTTGTATTCTTAAATGTTCCTAAAACATAAAAGTGTTACTCAATTAAATTAATTAATAAAGTTCTCTTTTAAACGTGACGAGCAACAGCTAAATTAGTAGGTAGTATCTGCCTATTTACACAATGACACTTTGTATTATGATCTCAATAAGTTTTTAAACTTCATTGTTACTTTGTGATAATTATTATTAAGAAACAAAATTAAGTAGATTAATTTTGATGACGTTGACTAATTACATATTTTTCATTATTGAATTATAAGTGAAAATTGAATAAGTTTGGGTTGTGTAATTTATTTAGTAAAAAAAATATGAGATGTCGATGATATTACAGGAGCGAAGGTATATAACTAAAGTATTACATCGATTCGGTTTACAACTGATGAAGATATCACATATAGCTAACATAATATAAAAATGCAGACACATTAAGAACCCACTTGTTATTTTAGAGTCGGTTAAAAATCGCTTGTATGGGTTCCGTTAATGTTAGTTTGACATAATTTTCCAACAAGTATTTATATGTCTTCAATATAGAAACACGGTTCTAGTTACAGTTTCAGCAAATAGAGTATCTATACTTTTTGGAATTACATAATTCTTACCTACATCTACTTGAGTTTTGTTGATGTATGGGTAGATCTGGTGATGTATGCCCATGCGGTAGTTCACACCAAATCTACTTGAGAACCAATTAGTCACTGCCACAAACATCTATTAATAGCAAACTGATATTTAACTGTAGCTCACGCTCTCCCGTCAAACGTAGATTATGCACTATGCAGAGATATTGTGCCTAAATAATTTCAACTTATGAACAGTATACATACATATAGGTATAGTAGTCTATTAGGTTAGTAGGTATATAGATACAAAAAAGAGTCACAACTCACAGCAGTTTCATTCAAAATCGATTCCAAAAGCGGTTCCAACAAAAAATTGTGTGTATTAGTTTTTTTAAAAACTCCGAAATTACCGCGTGTGAAACCGCGGGGGACAGCTAGTACATACTAATACATAACAATAATTGGACAAACTGATAAACATAGCACGACAATCGATTCAGTAGATGCGGGGATTATCGCGAACAGACAGACAGACAGACAGAAGAGAATTTTAAAAACTTTTTTTTGGGCTTGGTTACTCTTCTTTTATCACCCCTCTCAATTTTAGGTAAAAATATTATATTCAATGTACAGAATCGCAGATTCTACTCTTTTATTATAGTATAGATAGAAGAAGATTGTGTCTTTGATTATTTGTATCTATGTGTACTTATATCTAAGGTACCATGTACCACAATAAATATTGATATATTATGTTAGTATATATTAAATATATTATGTAGTAGATAGGTATATAGATATTAATATAGTAAATATATTGTGTTAGTATCTGCTCTTATTTAATATATGTATATAGTAATACTATTTGTTTCTGTTTATTTTTTAAGCCTGCCACTAAAATCTCACTTAACCAAAAGATTGATGGTAGAGAATGCCTTAGGAATTAAGTCCGCCTTTGTAAATTTTTGAAGTAAAGTTATTTAATTAAAAATAAATACCTATAAATTAATTAGATCAACGCTTTCAAAGAAGTTTACGACGATGTTTCGGTGGGTTTTGAACGAATCTCTATTGTTATTTATCAGTCGAGAAAAGGGGCGGTCGGTTCCTATCTAAGTATTTCAGGCTTTTACTCTGTATTAAGATAGAGTCCGAGATAGGCAATGATCCAGAATTCCGTTAAGCGAGGGCTTATTTTTAGTGTAATTTTACCAAATAATCGACCTATCTTCTAGAAAATACCTAGACCAAAACCAATTTATAATCAACATACCTATCTCCTTGTTTTATTTCCTTCTCTCCTAGATTTTATGTACTTAGTCAATCAATTTAAATTTTAGAATTTGTATAATGAGAGTACTTCGTTCGTGATTCAGGAGAGCGCTATTATATTGCAGCTGACCTTAGAGCCTGAAATATTCAAGAACGACTCCTCAGATTCATATAAAGGTCGAAACGCTTCATGAACGTAGCGTTGAGAGCAGAAGTCATCACGGCACGCTGTAATCTATCAAAACGGATTTGCAGTTAATTGTGGAGCTCGTAGCTCGCTTGCTAGTCGCTTAATTAGCTGCCTTTGTGGCTTGTTTGGCGGGCGGCGCGTGTGACGTCACTTGCCGCGCCGCAACGATAGCCTGCCGCACCCGTACCGCACCGCACCGCACCGCGCTCATTCCCATTCCACACCCCACTAATAACATTTGCAAAATTAAACAAGCGGTTACAGAGGACACTGTTGACCATGTACGCAATAACAATGCACAAACCAACTCTCAACCTCTTTAATAGTTTCATGTCACCCGTCATTTACATGATTAATTCACGCTATAATTTTTTCGGTGTCCAAGCAAGTTATTTGGGGTGAATTTTGTCAGGTGTAGGTGGGTATACCTGTTTCTAAGTTAAAATTCGTTCAAACTTCAAATTCTTACATCCTTTCAAAATCTGAATACCTATGTCATATTTTCTTTTCGTTTCATACACAAGTCTTTCGATCAAAACTTTTGCGTATAGGTACAATATTTCTACAGTGCTAGACAGCTGAGCATCTATAATGCATTCTCGTCGAGATTCGAAAGGAATTTTTGGTCGGTTATATCAAGGACTAGCTGTTCCCTACGGTACGCATTATATAATATTTAAAAATCTAACCATTGTCCTTTTTTGTACCCTTGACAAAGTGTTAGCTAATTTCGTGATAATTGGTTGAGTAGATAAAGCGTAACAAACAAACACACATTCGCATAACTAGCTGTCCCCCGCGGTTTCACCGGCGGTAATTTCAGAGTTCCCGCGGGTATTCCAGGATAAACTATACGTTTTAACATTCTTCATTGATCACTGTATCTATTAGTGAAAACCGCATGAAAATTCGTTTGGTGGTTTTTGAGTTAATCACGAACAGACAGACAGACAGGCAGACGTGTTATGTTCTCGTGAATTTTCTGTCTTGCTATGGAAAATAGGCAACTTTAGCTGAGTTTAGATTTTTTACTTAATAGAAAAATTATTACTATTATAACATCTATAAAGTTTTAAGATATTATACTTGTTTTTCACTATTTTTCAACTTACCATCTCAGACGTCTGAGCCTACCATAAGTTTATTTATTGTTTATCCCAATATTTATTTTTCCGATGTACATTGCTGAAAAATTTTATCGAACGAACTCACTTCGTAAAACAAATAAATCAGGAGGGCGTACTCTAAAATAATTGGCTGGAACTTCTCCCGGCCGGTGTACTGAAGAATAAAGACAATCGCAGGGCTCACTAGTCAAAGTATCGCCTTTGTCCCATTACCATCCTTCTGGATTGGTACTCGATCTCTCTTCAACTGTTGGTATTAGTTTTGTTATCTTTAAATATTATTTCTAACAGCACAACAGGCAGTCCTTACTATTAAAGCCATAAATCTTCTGTGAATAGTGATTTAGGTATTCTGTACTAATATATTAAAATTGATTAATATTATTATGATTTTTATGCTATGTATTGTGATTTTTAATTTAAATAATTATACCAATGTTTATTAAAGTGATTTAAATTGCATTTCCATGGCCAATTCCTATTTAATAACTGGCAACATTGTGAATTCATAGACTGTAGAGTAAATAAAATGTTATTTGAGATAGCGGGAAAAACGCGCGGGAGAACATGTTTATATAATGGCAGCAACAAAGGATCGAGTCAGTGGTGCTGGTGATCTCCTAGATGGAAGACATCATAACATCGAAAGTTAAGTATTGGTAGACAGTTTTGGCTCTATTTAATGCTTGTAATAATAATTGTGATTACTGTATTGTTCTCATAAAATATACTGTTCAAGCTTAACTTTAGCTTCAGAGACTTGATTACTTTGTGCGTAACATGTTTTGAGATTCCTATTGTTTATCTATACTGGCTTTGATTATTATAGAATTTGATACAAATTATACCAAAGAGTTTTTATTATAATTGGTAATACAGACACAAAGGAATAGTTTTGTTAAAATCAGGCTTTGTTTTATTTACTAGGTATCCTTACTAATGCTAATAATTTAACACTTCAACTCGCCTAAATATGAAAAAGTTACACTTTAATCACCCCGTAGTAGTACACAAGTAGGTAGATAGACTTAATAAAATTATCCATTAAATTTCCCATGCCGTTAAGTAAGTAAATAAATTAACACGTTATCACTATACGTTATATTAATGTTATACGAAAAGCTGCAGTAGATAAATAATTTTAATCAACTTACGTTAAATGAAATTTCTACATCGCCAAACTTCTAACAATATGAGATATAAAACACATCAACAGTTTGTCGGTAGCAAAATTTTCACACTCACATACTTACTCATACCTAAAGTAGTATGCGAAGATTTTATTGAGATGTAAACTTTTGATTAAAGTCAATATTTTATGTGCACTGACATTGTAAAGGGCGAGCCACATCTGTCTCGCTGAGGACTGTCGGATGCCATATAAAGTCGTTAACATTTTATATTGGTTCGTTTTCGGGCACATAATAGCGACGTAGCTTCGGCGAGTGCATTCTATTGTTTTCCGATGGCAGTTGACGGGTGACGGATGCTCGTTGACATTTTTATGCCTGGTCTACACTCAGTTACATGACTATCAACTACCTCGCTCGTGAAATTTTTAATCTGTATCTATAAATACAATAAAACTGTTTACTTGGGTGTGTACCAACAGAATCCTTTTATAGCCCTCACCATTTTTTTTATTCTCTCATTGGAAAAATTAATAGAGGGTTTAAACGATCAAAATTAGAAGTAGTTTCGATCAATTATTTTAATGCCAATTCTATTGTAATGTTTTTACTTAGTCACTGTTTTTGAAATTCACAGTTTAAGAATTCTATGGTAAATATACTTGGGATGACAGCAAAATAGGTTTTGAGCAAGTTAGAGCTCTTGCTCTAACTTCCTTTGCAACGGTAGCACGCCTGCCTCACCTACATGCTCTTTAGTTAATTTGTTTGCACTGTGCTTCTAACAATCTATTTAAAGGAGAATGTCGACCCAAGTTTGTACCTATGTGCATTGTGCAGATCTATCATAAAATATCGAAATTTTAGTGGTTTTATCATATCTGGTTCGAAAAACCAATACAAATGTACGTTTCCAAAATAGTATCCAATTATATTATTATGAGTTAGATTAAGAAGAAAAGAATTTCTCGTGGGTCATTTCTTCATAGTTTGTCGGTGAAGGTCTACTGCGGTAACGTCCTTCGGCTCAGGCCAACATTAGTCGGAACTTGTTGCAACAACAGACTTCCCGCATTTGAACTGAAAATAATAAACTATTTTCGATGAGAAGCATAGAAAGGAAAAAAAAATGAGCAGGATATCGTCATACCTAGCTAAGTATTTATATAGCTGTTACAAGATACTTTGCGGATGTCTCACTCTCAATTCCCGAATGATTACCTTTTATATTACGTAAAATACGCTCCTTTGTCTTTCCCCAGTAAAAATGACTCATCTTGAATTACTTATAAACAGAGAGCTCCGTAGTTTCTCACTTATTATTCATATCTCCAGTGACCTACGAGGGTTTATAAATTCTCTGTTAACCTTAGTCAAACAATAATATTTTTATTTTGTGGCACTACAACTTTACTACAACCTTAGCGAAGGTACTTAAGTACCAGGAGAATATTTTTCAGGATATAACAATAGAGAAGCGCACTGAAACGTTATTATAAAGACATTATATTGTAATCTAACAATGTAATCTTTCCCAGGAATATAGTTTTGATGCGTTTGTCTTGTTTTTTCCTCATCACAAGGCGGTAGGTTTCACTAGAAGGATTTGTAAGGATTTAGAAACTGCCTATCTCTATCTCGACTACCACTGTAGGCAACCGAATATTCCGACCGAATAAAAACGTAGATACTATTATTATTTATTTTGTGTTCCACAAAGTCCTGAGGAAAAATAGTCTTTTTTAGGGAAGGCGTACCATACAAAAATTTCGCGGCTCGAATTGTATATACTTTTGTTTGATTGATGGTACATAATCATTGTTTTTCACTACTTTTTACGCCGCATAAGTTTACATTTAAATTCTATGTAGGTATGTAAATTTTTTTTTTTCACTTCTCATGCTCTGAAAGTGCTTATTTGTGCAGGATATAGGCTGCACAAAATCGAATTTTGTGCACAAGTGCATTAACGTATCTACTCATAAATGTATGTATATTAAGGCAAAGAAAATGAGCCATACAGCCAAACACAATAAGAAGTTTATAGATAGAAGTTGTTGTTTTATAATATTTACCATGTATTTACTTTAATTGATTTGCCTTATGTGTTTTTTAAGTCATAAATACCCTTAATATTCCGGGAAAAACAATTTCCTTCAGTATTTAAAACTGTACTAATTTAAATGTATGTTATACTACTGTTTTATTTCCTCGCAATCGAAGTGAAAAGCAGAGTTTATAACTCGTTCACAAAACCATGTTATCCTCGACATTACTATCAGCCCTCGCCTTCAGCTCGGGCTGCTAAAAGTCCCGGATAAAAAAAAAAACATACATACAATCGAACACAGAACCTGGTTCGTTTTGTGCGAAAGTGAGTATGTCTGTTTGTTTGTTACGCTTTCACGCCTTAACGGCTCAACCGATCATCACTAAATTTTGCATGCATGTCGTCAGGGGTACAGAAAAAGAAATAGGATGCTTTTTTTGGGAAATTGAGGGAAGTACCTACCTTATATCCTTTGTGTACCCCTGCTAACGTGTAAGCAAAATTTCATGATAACATACATTTCAATTACTTTCGCATTTACATATAATATTAGTACCTATGGAAGCTATAACCGAAGAAAAAAAATTGTTTAAAGTTATGACCTACACAGTTCACCATTTTCATGACATTAGTATTTAGTACGTATATTAGCTGCACTGATAAGATTATTATAATAAAAAAAAAAAAACTTTAGAAAACATAATGGCAAAAAAATTAAAATAAGTATCATTTTGCATTTATATTGTAATTAATTTGCATGTGTGTGAAACGAGTTAATTATTTAGTCGTTCCACACCTGGGTCTTGTTTGTTGTACGCAGAGTAATAATATATGCAATACAGTGTGGGCACTAATCCATCAAACGATCGGGATCATGTGCTGGCGCCCATTAATCATCCTGTATTGATTAATGCGTTCCCATAGAAAGTCTATAGGTACTTTAAGCACAAACCAATCTTATTAAAACACCTATTTATATTAAATTGTCTTCTCAATTAACCACACCCTTTTTATCGGTCTCCCGAAAAGAAAATTGTAAGTACAAAAATATTAAAAAAGTTTTTGTTCTTGACTCCCTCCATCGAAGGTACCTACGTAATTGGTGGATGAATAATATATGAATCACCAATGCCCATTGATCGATCCGAGTATTTTATAAAAATCTACCCAAGGTAAAAAAATTCGTTCCATTATATAAGTAGTACATAATATTGTGTCATCAAAGTACCTTCAATAAATAATAATCAATACTCAACCACAACGCATTTGCTGTCAATAAACATTATACGGAGGTACCTGATGCAGACATTACGAAATACAATATGCCGATATCTTGTACGCACCTACTTATCTAGGGACCCCGCCAAGACGAGCCAAGCGAAGCGCCACGGCTTGGCCAGGGCACTACCCAACCTTTTCTCGAAGTGCTTCGTCATTTTTTTGAACCCGTAAAACTTGAGTTTGGATTATTATACCAGATAAACAAAATTCACGGAATATGTTGTCGATAGCAAACTCATTAAACATATAAAGTTTTAATTGTATACCTCTTATACTTTACATTATATTGATATCTAAAAAACCCTGATTTCGTCACAGAATTCTGATGATCATCAGAATTCTTATCCTAATGTAATAGAAAGCTGAAATTTTCTATGTGAGCTAGTACGCAAACAGCAAAAAATGATAAAATTTGTGACTTTTATCCCCTGACCCCTTAAACTGGGGATGGAAGTTTGTATGAGACTTCTGCAATTTTGATTTGTAAAAAGAAATGAAATTCCACCAACAACATTTTCATGTAGGTAAAATGGTGCCAAGACGAGTCCAAGTGACGGGCACTGTCAAAAAGTAAAAGAGATCTCATGTAGAGCCAAGCTTCTAACCCTACACGCCCTAACTTTACAAGGCCTAACTTCACAAACTCTACGCCTTAGTCAAAATATGTGGCTTGGCCGTACAAGAACGTACGAACTTACAAAAACTATTATTGTATAATAGAAAAGTAATGAACAGTGGATATATTTTTCACCCATATGAACGTAGTAAAATGGCTAAGCCACATATTTTTACGTGAAAAAGTGAAAATATTAGTAAGGAATGGATGGATTAATTATTATTATTCGTGATGGAAATATTTTTGGGACACACGATCAAAGCTATAACGTAATACATAATTGATATTAATTATTTACTTGTTGACCAGTTCATGTTTAATTACATCAAATAATTAATTCCTTGGTGATAATATTTATGAATATAAAAGTTATTTTTTTGTTTAAATTCATCTAACCAGCATCGTATTGGTTTAACAGATCGAACAGTTAAGAACGAACCTCCCCTAAGCTCGAATTCTTCAATTTAAATTCTAAAATTAGTTTACACGGGTCGAGTTCATCTTTTACTAGGAAAATAAAGGAAGTAAGAAAGTTGAAACAACCGTTATAAGTATTATTCTGTAGCAGGTATAGGTCCAGTGTGAACTTGCTAAGCAACGGTTTGCAAAAGTAATGGGAGCTGGTAAATACAGGTTATAAGTGTGTAGGCAGGCTCTAGTCGTGTCGCGTCATCTACGCGCTTTATCACCATAGGAATGTACTAGATACACCCTATAAGTAGTGAGAACAATACCTATATTATTAAACTTTATAAACTATATAAATAAGAGAAACTTTTGATGAATTTGCTGCATCGTGTTTAACAATGTTTTGATAAGGCACTATTTCATTCTAAGTGGCTATCCACAGTAATTTGTTTATGTATATAGGTATGTAGTGTAAAATATTTATTTGTTTATTTAAAGAACTGAATTGCACATTTATGTACAAAAGGCGAACTTAATGCCTAAGGCATTCGTTATATCGTTTTTTTATGTGTATTATATTATTGTCACTGTTAAAAACTGGTAACAGAATTAATATATATGTATATATGTATATATACATATGTTTAAAATAACTTTATAAAATGATTGATATAATGAAAACTAGCCAAGTCAAATCTAACCTACTTTAAGATCTCACATTCTTAAATAACAGCAATTGTTATAGGTATCCAATAAAGCAAAGAAATAGAGTTTAATACTTCTTAATAATGTTATTTTGTTCCTATAAATACATATTTTGAACTTGGCACTCATTTAGATCTCCATTCTTTTTGCGGCGAAGCCCACAGTCAAGCATAATTTTTGTATTGAACTTGGCTCTCCTTTTTATATTTATGTTTTTGGTGGGATATCATTAATTTTTGTTAAGAAAACTATAAGCAGGTAGGTATTAAGATTGTGGTTATAGTATGACAATCATTTAATTCATCGTTAAGAAAGAAGCAAGATGAACATAAATATAATAAAACAATTAATACCTAATTAAATCGGTATTTGTAAGCGGTGCCTATGTTTATGTGTTACTCGGGAGCGCTTTTATGTAGATTTAATTCTGTTTTGTGTATAATTATGTGGAGCCACGCGCCGCCCACGACTCACCGTTGGCCGGTTGTTTAGTGCGTATTACCTACAAGTTTTTTGTATGGGGACACCACTTATTTTTTTACTATTTTTATTTTTAGAATTTTTCCTACGCTTACACATAATTACCGAGCTGGATTCCAAATTTCATCCTTCTAGGTCATCTGGAAGTAGGTTAGATTTAGGTACTATATGTCAGTCAGTGCTAAAATTTACAACTTTTTGTCCTTCATATCTTTATAACCGTTTGAGCTAGCTTCATGAAATTTGGGCTTCTACATGTCCTTATGGATATAATTAAACATACCTAGTTTTATGTGTTCAAAGAGGTTTTGAGATATAGAGGGGTATAGGTTCTTGAATAAAAAGGAAGTCCGTGTTTGATCAAACAGCACTATATTCGTGTTAATAATTAAGACTATAGGTATACAACAAACTAAGCAAGCTGCGTGTTTCGAATGCACGTGCTACTCAACTCGTGTGTCATGGTCAACTGTATGTGCACCGGCCACCGGGACGGTGCGGGGTAGCAGGAAGGGATGCGGGGTTAGTCCCGCAGTCGCCGACGCGCTCGCTTCGTACGAGAGGGCCGCGGAGAGGGGCTAATAGCTGGCGTTATAAGGGCCAAAAATGGCACCAAGTGGTTCGTGTAATATTACACTCGGCGCTGGCTAGCCAGTTCCTTTGCTAGAACTTGGCTTGACACGCTGCCGCGTGTCTAGATTTTTCATAGCCGGTTATATACCTACTTTACTACTACCCCAGCAAGGAACTTGGTAAATATTACCATATCTTATTTTCTCAATCACATTTTGATGTTTTTAAATGCGAAAAGACTGTCTCAAAATTTGAAGTATAAAAAACAGTATTCTTCTATTTAAGTGTCACGAGAAAAATGACATTGACCAAAAATGCAGTATACAACTGATTTGGTAGAATTTAAAAAAAAACCGTGAAAACTTACACAGGTTGTCACATCTAGGAAGGGCGAGCTTTCGTGTACACCAAGGTCGATGACCCATAAAAAGGCTTCGTGTGTATGCGGAGTGGCTGCAGCTTGGGGCCCTAGAGAAGCTTGAGAGTGTCGTTAGTCAATGCAGGTAACTGGATAGCCGAGTCGCATCCATTTAATTCTGATACTGTATTTTTTTTAAGAATGCACTTTTACGGTTTTTCTGCATGCAATAGAATACTTGTATAGAATGCTGATGAAACTTTCGCGACGCTTTTTATTGAGTTTACTACTTTATATACGTTTTGATTATTGAAGTTATGTCTTTTGGCATATCTCTGCTCTGCATGTTCTCTACAATAGATATCAAAAAAGGGTATATTTTTTTAAATGTAATCCATCTATAAATTTTATTTAGATGAATGGATTTTCTGTTCTAATCTATATTAATTACTATTCAATATATTCATGAATGTCTACGATTTTTTCGACCTAAAGCTAGGTGGTTCTTATAAAGCAGGATGCAGTATGACTACCAGTAGATAGGTAAGTATGTTTAAAAAATTGCCTTAATTAAGTTATGGAGAAGGTCATTGGCAAACATAGTGAAAAAGACGATAAAATTTTGACAAATATTTGTAATTCATAAATTTGTACCTAAAATTTGTTATTTCTGTACCTATTTACCTACCTAGCTATACTTTTATATAATTTTAAAAATATATAACTTACCGATACTACTATAAAAAAAATTAGAAGAATAAAACAGTTAATAACAAAAACGTACCTATTTTCTTCATCCATTAATAATTTATTTCTTGTAATGCTACTGCTCCACCTGCGTGTTAACGCGTAAATTAGTGCGCTAATTTAGATGTGGCCAACATTTTAACGCGTTAACTTACTAACATTACCACGTTAGACATTAACATCAACGTTAACGTTAACGCAGGTGGAACAGTAGCATAACTGCAATAGATACACAGGGTGTTAAAGAAAGTTGTAGTCATATTTGACGATTGTGTTCACGTTAGATATTATCTATAATGATTTGAAACAAGTAATGGAACCAGTGTCCAGTGGAGCTAGGATGCGCAACATGATAAAATTTTATCGAGCCATTTTATCGACTCTCGTCGACATAATATATCGTTTTTACTACCAGTGGTAAAAAATGTTTAACCGAATCTAGTCTTAACTCAATATCCCACTACTGCACTTTTTTGCTTGGACGCCCACAAATATTTGTCGTGTCGACAATTTTATCTTTCGTTCGATAAACATATCATGTTGCGCATCTTAGCTCCGCTGTACGATTAATTTGTCTTTATTAGCTTGTCTGTGAAAAAACCTAAACCGTGATAAATTGCATCAAACGATCTTGAACCCGTCACTTGTAATCGATTTATGACCTACCTAGTGATGTGAAATGTTCATTTTGTTGCGGAAATAGTCGTTAATAGTACATAATTGTTATCCTAGGGGTGAAAGTAACTTATGTAGTCCCGAGACGGGGTTTGGCGCCCGAGCGTAGCGAGGGCGCCAATAGATCGAGGGACTAAATAAGTCTTTCTCCCGAGGGTAACACTGTGCTTTTCATTACGAATGCAAGGAAAGTCAAAATAAAAATAGGAATTAGCTAGAGAAAAAATTTGTGAAGATCGGATAGTCGCTTGACACTTTCCCGCCTATTTCTTTTTCTTTGGCCGGCTAGCTATTCAGCCAGTATTTTTTATTTACATTGTGGCGACCTAAAAAAAATATTATCTTTAATTATTAAGTATTAATTAAAGAAAATAAAAAAATATAAATAGGAATTAGCTTAAGAAAAAGTGAGTGAATTTTATTTTAATTAATACCTACTTAAACTTTACGTTATTTCAATTTTACATCGCGCTGGCTGTATAGAAAGTTGAAACATGGTTCAATAGAAATGTGAAAATAGACCTAGAAAAAATCTTTTTCATTACTCATACTCGGAGAGTAGGTCTGAAGTTGCCTGAGAAGCGGGTTGAAAGTAACCCTTTTCAGCCCTAGGGAGAACCGCTTTCAACTGACAACTGTCAAATTATTAAAAAAAAAACTAGGTCTATTTTCACATTTCTATTGAACCATGTTTCAACTTTCTATACAGCCAGCGCGATTTAAAATTGAAATAACGTATAGTTTAAGTAGGTATTAATTAAAATAAAATTCACTCACTTTTTCTTAAGCTAATTCCTATTTATATTTTTTTATTTTCTTTAATTAATAATTAATAATTAAAGATAATATTTTTTTTAGGTCGCCACAATGTAAATAAAAAATACTGGCTGAATAGCTAGCCGGCTAAAGAAAAAGAAATAGGTGGGAAAGTGTCAAGCGACTATCCGATCTTCACTCATTTTTTCTTTAGCTAATTCCTATTTTTATTTTGACTTTCCTTGCATTCGTAATGAAAAGCACAGTGTTACCCTCGGGAGAAAGACTTAGGGTTACTTTCACCCCTAGGATAACAATGTACTATTACATAACCGTATCTTTTCTCTCTCAACGTCCTTTGTTTACCTTATTATACCTACCTATAGTTTCCTACAATTATTAGATTTAGTGGTTACTGCGTCATATTCTAGGTACGTGTAGGACGTAGGTATACTTAGGCATAAAATGCATCTTTAGGTACCTACCTACTGTAGGTAGGCGCTGATTTTTCAACAAACTGAACAAACTATAATAATATTGACTGATCGATTAATAGTGATTGATTAATAACGATTTAATATAGGTATTTTGAAAATTTTTATGTAATTTATATGCTTGTTTGTATTTATGCTCTTTGAAGAAATAACTCACGTATTTACATAACTAAATAATTATATAATTTATACGTAAAAAGGTAATTATATTTTTTACATAACCACCAGAGGCAGGTAAGTATACTAAGTAGTGTAGTTTCGATTTCGAATGCTTGCGACTTGGTACAGTACCCCCTCTCTGACTAAACTTAATTGTGTGATAATAATTTTTAATACCTACATTAATTATGGTTACTTTCACCCCTAGGATAACAATGTACTATTTTCTTTCGGTTGTGAAATAATGAAGTAAGGTTTTGGGCTAAATACCACCGTCGAAGTACTGTAATATATGATTACCAGATCTCGATTTTGAAATATGACCACACCTTTAACACCGTGTATTAACGTGTAGATATCTGTTTGTTTCGGGTTTGATGTGTTTAGGACTTAGCAAAATACTATTTACTTCAGTTGTTCCAACAGAAATTTTACCATTTACAGTGGATTTAATTAAGATACTTGTTATTTAACATCAGAGCCAAATAATTATACACTCCATGTCTATCTAGTGAATACTTATTTATTTACTGAGATAGCAGAGCATGAAAACGATAGATAAATTTTATTTCAAAATGTTTTTCGGAAATAACAAACTCCATTTTGGTAGGGATCGTAGCCTGTCATTCTTATAAGAAATTAAATATTAAAGAAATCTAATTTACAATAGACATCTCTGCCTAAAAGCCTACAGGGCCATTGAAGAGATTTATTACGGAAGCGCTTCTCCCATATACATAAGTACGAATACCTATATCTATAGCAATCCAATAACTGTCGCGGCCGTAAAGAGGGGAACCATATTTCATATTTCTGCCAAAACATATAGGTTACATAGGTATACGAATCTAACGTTAAAATAAGTTTATAAGGTTTTACTCAACTATTCTGTCGGTCTACGAACAATGTAAAACGACTGAAAGTAATTTCGTAAGTGTCGTTAAAATATAAACGGAGAAATTTTTTTTGTTAGGTTTATATAGGTAGGTACCTACATACCCAATTGCATTTTTTGCAATAGTTATTTTTTACTGGTTCCTTTTACCAAAAATTTAAAGTAAACATTTCAATCTGGAAAAATACTAAACTCCATGAAAGTTTCGGTAAACATCTAAACCTTTTTTGTATTTTCACAGCTTGATTTAAATATAATAGTACAAGTGTACGTCTGTCATTACTGTGAGTTCGACCATAGTTCTGAGTTATGTTGGCCCGAGCTGAAGGCGAGGGTCACCAGTTGGAACGAGTTGGAACGGGACGGGCACGTGTAACGAACAACTGATTATAATACAGTTACGAAAAATAGTATATTTCATTACAAGTGCGGAAAGGCTGTCATTGCAAAGAGTTCCGACAAATGTCGACCCGAGCCGAGGCGCAGCCGAAGGTGAGGGTTGACAGTCGGAACTCTTTGCAATGACGGTTCCGCACGTGTACTGAACAACTATTTTTAATACAGTTGCGAAAAAAATGAAGAAATTTAGTAAAATAATAAAAACACAAACTCAACTAAGTTCCAACTGTGAGAACAGAACTCCAACAGTTGGAACTGTGATCAAGAGATGGCGCTAGTCGTATTAGTAATACGAAACCTACGTTGCGCAATACAAAAAGTGTGTCAAAGTCGTTTCGCCATTTTTGACAGTTGGGAAAGAGAACGCACGAGTTCGGAAAAGGTAAAGAAAAAGCTCGAGTATTTAATAGCCCACTTCCCGAACGCTATACGTCCCTGCAATATGCCACTTTTTGAGCAACTGTATTAAAAATTCAAATTCAAAACAATCAGAATTCTGACTTATACATTAAAATTAGTTTCTCAGTAATCTTGTAGGTACCTACCTACCTAATATTATAAATAGTTATACTTATCGTTGAATCACCACATAATTATTAAATATGTTGTAATTAACGTAAACATTGATATTTTAATAGTTTTTAATAGGTTATTAGACTAATTTTTTTTTTAGTCCGTCTTGTAGATTCATAAAAAATATTAGATACGTATTTTTCTCTTTTTACGTAATAAAACAATAAAGGAGCTATATGTTGAGTCGATATATCGCGTGACGTCACGAGCAGGTACAGTTTTTACATGCATATGACGTTACGAGCTCCCACTCCTAAACTTTAATGCGCTTTATCCAAGCATATTTTCATTAATTTGAAAAAGCAAAAAATACGTGTCCATTATTTTTTTTATTATCTAACTGACGGACTAATTAGAATTTGGAAAATAATATTAGTCGAATAGCCTATTGGTGTTAAAATGGTGTTATGTCGCTATTATTATCGATACAGACAAAATATAACACTGAGTAAAAATTTATGATGGCTTATGGCGCCAAATAGGTATACTACCGCGAGTTTGTCTTTCGTCTGCATACGAAGAGGCTAGCTACTTATAGGCAAAGGTCGTGCATGTCATGCAGCCGGCTAGGGTTTTATTAATAATTTTTAGATATCGCTTTTTGTCTTAAAGCACACGTAAATTCTTTTATTCGTGAGAATTTACATGATTATGTTTAAATGATATACCTACGTATACGTAGAAAGAGTAGAGTAAAATTGAAACTAAAAGCTCTTTTGAGGATTAGGTATGTTCGCCAGTTTTTTCCTTCTAATTGGTAAAGTTAAAGCACTGGTGCGTAATCGTCAACTTTCCATACGCTAAACAGCTACATAATGTAGCATTTTTTGAGCAACTGTATTAAAAAAGATTTTATATCGAATAGCGCAAATTGTGGTTTTAGAAATAGGAAAGAAAGCTAGATAATACCTACATTTATTTCAGCAGAACACAAGAAAAAGAAACGAATATACCTAAACAGTGCCTATAATCTGAATTTGTCATCATAATACATGCTCTGCCGGAAGGGACACCAACTCAGCAGCAGTTTTACAGGATGGTGTACCTCATAATATTGAAATGAGACTCCACGAGAGCGCTGATTTCCAATATCTAACCTTCTAGAGCTATTTAAACCTTTAAACTACGGCAGAGGAACTTCGGTGACAGGATGACAAATTCAAATCAAATAATTTGGCGTATTAATAGATTTTTAAATGAAATCAATCGTTAGATGGTAAACGAAACCTCGTATTGAAAATCGTAAAATTCATTTTTGTATGTAGGTATACCTACACAGTTTTTTGGCAATAACTATACAACGGGTTAATGAATTAACTGAAAACTAGAAAGTAGTTTGCTCAGAATCGACAAGCGAATCGATCGCACTATGTTTTAATATAGGTTATATTTTTTCATTTTTGCGAGCCCATGTCTAAATTATTTATAAATACAATATTTGGCGCGTACGCCGCCCGCAGCAAAAACATTTGAACCGGTAGGCGCGGGGCGTAGCGCGTGGAATTTTATAGATAGGTCACCTGCAAACTAAGGTTGAATAACTTTTAAAGTATACATTTTTCGAATAAAATATATTTTAATCATATTATTGTTTATTTTTTTAAATGGGGTGTATCAGGTTTTCAGTTAATTCATTAACACGTTGTATAGTTTTTATTTTATTTTTTATATTATTATATTGTATTATTCTTAGTCAATATCATGCAAAAGAATAGCTTGATAATGTCAATTCATAACTTAATAAGAATAACTCAACTTTATACTTCTGCTGCAACTACCTACTTCTATAGGTATACTCAGAGCAAGTGGCTCCTTGTGTGCAAACAGCTTTCTTGATTTAGTAAGTCAAATACAATAATATAGTTCTATTAATTTCAAGACGAATCATTACAACTTCTGAAATGTTGTTGGGCAGTTTGAGAGTAAGAAAACAAATACTCGGTAGGTACTTGATTTTGTATTGTTTAATTAATGCGAAACAGACAATTATAGTAGGCACAACTTTGGGTGTACAGTCATGGACAACGAACGTTCTTGTCTATGTAGGTACCTAATACCTTGAATTTAATTATCTGTGTCTTAAAATCGCTCGGTAAAATAAGTAGGTATGATCTTGCACTAATAATATCGTCATTATCATATTATATTGCATGCGTGATGCGAAACGAACACTTCTGAAAATTAATAAACCTTTTTGACCGTGAATGTATTATTAGGTAATTTAGTTTGAACCTATTTATCGAGTTTAGGGAACTAGGACTTCGTATTTTAGATAGATAGTCATTCAGTTTAATGTACTTTGGTCGTAAAGTTATTGTGAAATTCCTAATTTCTAACCTCTTTCCATCAACACACAAAATAAAAAAAGGTTATTTGCTTACGAACTATTTGAATTAATCTCCCTTGGTGCATCTGAAATATAACGGTCTATGAATATTGTTTGTTATATACGTAACATTGAGTGAGTTACTTTATTATCAATTATTAAAAATCAATTGTTTATAATTATTAAAAATCTTATGTAAAATCAATTATTAAAATAAAAAGGGTTTGTACCTGTATGTACACGTGAAAGAAGTGAAACACATCGAAACACCCGATTTTGTACTCTAGTTCGATTGACGTTACCTCGATGATCAATAGCTCCGAATGAGTTCTCAGAGAAACCAGGTTTTACGTGTGTCAGCACTATAGGTAAATAACATTTGAATCCTTACTATATAATATTTTGAATACGAAAGTAACTCTGTCTGTCTGTCTATCTGTCTGTTACGCTTTCACGCCTTAAAGGCTTAACCTATCATCATGAAATTTGGCTTACACGTTGTCAGAGGTACAAAGAAGAACATAGGGTACTTTTTATCCCGTAATTCCCGCAGGAACTCTGAAATTTACGCGGGTGAAACCGCGGGGATTAATATTTGTAATTATGTAATGTGTATTATTATAATAAGACCCTTTGTTGCCAATACATCGTAAATAATATTATGAATGTGAATATAAGTTTGTTTGTTTGTTATGCTGTCACGCTTTAACTACTAAATTTTTGTTCAAGTTCCTGAAATTTTAAATATAATGTTGGCAGAATTACAAAAAAGACAGAGGCTACTAATTATGCAGGAATTTCCGTGGAAACTTAAGGTAAATTAAGGTGGATGAAACCGCGTGGAACAGTTAGTAAATAAATAATCTAGCCCACAATTACCTTCTAGCTGCATGCCTATAGCAATTTAACTACACCTGCTGTAATTATCATTATGAAAACAATATATCAAAATTGATAATGCGGCGAAGACAGTCGACTTCCTGAGTGGCTCATCTTACCATTCCGTGAACATTTATTGGCGAGACTAACGCTTAACGTCGGAGTACAATGAAATCTGCTCGAGTTGTCGCAATGAGTCGCTGCTTGACGCATAGACATCTTACTTCGCAAGATATTGAGCCACCTCCAACTGTCTTACCATCTGACACCAGACAATGTTCGCTCTACATTAGGGTTGCCGTTAATATGGAGACATCGACGGTACGATTGAAGCAAAATTTTTGTAGATATAGAGATCAAGGAATTTTTACGAGACAAATAGGTACTTAGGTACTTTGATAATATTATGACTTAAAGCACAAAATTACTTGGTTCTTGTAAGCGCTATATATTTATCTAGTCCTGTTCCCTACCTACTATGGTTTTCAAACCGGGGCAATTAATTTTATGCCCGGGAACCACGCTCCAAACCGGGAAATTTTCCTGGCGTACCGGGATGTAAGGGAACCCTACTCAACATAGATATCATTTACATTCGGTAGATATAGCACTAAAAGCAAAGATTTTTAGAACGCCACTCCCCAAAAAAA
The DNA here is from genome assembly GCA_907165275.2 of Zygaena filipendulae. NCBI lineage: Eukaryota > Metazoa > Arthropoda > Insecta > Lepidoptera > Zygaenidae > Zygaena > Zygaena filipendulae. The sequence goes on from OU015657.1 coordinate 7,332,394, forward strand.
TATTGGAGCTACGAGGTTAGGTTACAAGTTTAATAATTATGGTACTTATTATAAGTTTTTTGTATAAGGTTTAGCGAAAAGTAAGACTTATCTACCGCTAGATAATGACCGTTTTGCATCGGTTTGAGACGTGAGTCGTGACTCATGTGTGTTTGTAAGACTTTTAGTTTCATTCACGAAAAAACGCGCGCAACACACGCACCTGATTTCATTAAATTATAATATTAATAATTAATAATTATTTAGGTATCATTTCAAAATAGTTCTATGTTTACCAAAATCATATTTAATTATTTACCTACCTAGTTTGTAAAATAAATAAATAAATTGTAATTTATTTCTTAATTAAATCTAATCCAAGATAAATTAAAAGTACTTGAAAACTTAACGCGCCTCCCTATAAGTCTGTAGGTAATTATTCAACAAAAACATGCCATTATAAAACAAAGTTCTTTAAAAACTAAATTATGTTAGCAAATTAAGGTTTCAAAGATTGAAGAAAAATAAATGAAATATAATATAATAATATAAAATATATAATATAATAGATAATATAATATAATAGAATAAAATTATTACAACTGGCAATAGCATCAATACGTATCAATCAATGTGTTAGGTACAGGTAACTTTTACTAACAAAAAAACTCATAGGCATGAAAGATATAGGTAGTACATAATATGCATCCAACCTGGCTGAAAATCAGCGGTAGGAGGGCCCACACTCAGTAAAATGCAAGGACAGTGACCAAAGGCAGGGCCGACCCTGGCAGCTGCTCTTCCGTGGTTTCACCTGCGGGAATTTCGGGACTCCCTCCTGAACTCTTTAAAGTATCCAACGTCACACAGGGATACTGTAGCTTTCTATAAGTGAAATAGTTTGAAGAATCGGTTCAGCAGTTCCTGAGATTTATTACTCCCTAAATCCGAACTTATTCTTGGTTATTATAACCTTTTTTACGATGTTCAGTAAATAGATTATTCATTTTACAAACTTAGGTATAAACTTTACTATGTTATTTTCTATTAGTACAGATTGATAGTTGTTATACCTACCTGTTGAGTTGTAAATAACAATAATAATAATAAATTAATAATCCACTTCCCAGCACACAGATCTACTTGATCCCACACTAAGCTATAAGCTTGTGTGTGTGTGTGTGTGTGTGTGTGTGTGTGTGTGTGTGTGTGTGTGTAAATGTAAGTTATATGTACCTATGTAGGTGTAACATAATTGTAATTTAAAGTTAAAAAACCTCCTTAAAATGTCAATATCCCATATAATAGGTAAACGCCATTGTAAATAGATTTAATTCAATCTTTTACGTATATTATGCATTAGCTGACCGACGCGGTTTCACCCGCGGTAATTTCGGAGTTACCGCGCGAATTCCGGGATAAAAAAATCCGGGATCCAGCGCGTCTGTCACTCAGGAAGTGAATTTTTTTTAAAATCGGTTCAGTATAGGTATCCAGAGATTACCCCCTACAAACTCACAAACTCCGGAGTTCCCGCGGGAATTCCAGGATAAAATTAGTATAGATATTGTAAAAGCCTAAATTTAAGATAATAAATGAATAATTATAATAATATTAATACTTAATAATAATAAACTTTATTGAACCAACAGTATGAAAAAAGTAGATAACACCATCTCCCAAACTAGGAAAACCTGTACTTTTGGAAGGTGGTGTCTTCCGTACGTGAAACGTAAAAATTTTAGAAAATTCTGTTTTTTTTTTTCTCAACCCCCGCAATCATATTGAATATACATTCATCAGTGCCCGTCCCTATCGCCTAAAGTCGAGTAGCATCTCAACATTGAATTTATCTGAATTCATCGAGCGCTTCCATAACATAATATCTGTCTACAAATCTAAATTCTCAGCAACATAAATAATTTCCGTAATGAATCTTTCAAACTCTTGTGAAAAGGAAAAATAAATTTGAAGAATGCGTATCGTATTTACTTCAAAAGAAATACCATAACTTGGGTACCGAGAACGAGGCGAGTTTGTGGAAATATGAATATAAGTACATGTTGCTTAAATCGTAAAAGTCATAAGTACTTAGTAATTCTTCTAGATCAAGTACTTAGTAAATGTTTTATCCATTACGTAAATAAAATCTAAAACGTACTTAGCAGACGTTTATTTTGTTAAGCTCGTTGCCATATTTGATTTAAGAAAATTATCGACTACCTACCTAAATTGAAGACGATGATTTTTAATAGTTCCTAATAATTAAAGCTGAAGCCATATTATTGAAAGATCGTAAATTGGTTATTTATTTATTTGAACAGTCAACAATATTACAAAACACGTTTGACTTATTATTAGAATAAATAAAACAATTAATAAAAATCTAATACATAGGTATGAACCTATGTACTTATTAGATTTTTCTTACATAATTTATTACATCATAACTTTTTAAGTAATAGCTTATTAAATAAATGTACTATATTAGCTGTGAAAATCGGACGTTTTGTGGGTACTGTCATAATTAATTTACTGTTATCGATGTTAATAAAGCCCTATTCAATCCTTAATAAAAAATCCTTACTAATATTATAAATGCGATAGTGAGTTTTTTTGTTTGTCCAAAAATAAAAATAAAAATTTCTAATACTATCTACTAATTATAGATACACAAAATATTTCATTAAAATCGGTCAAGGCGTTTCGGAGGAGTTCGATAACGATGATCAGTTTTATAGCTGGTCAGTTCATGAAATACCACCATTTCATGACATAGGTAGGTACATAATTATATATCAAACTAGTTTCACGCGCGGTAATTTCGGAGTTCCCAGGGGAACTCCGGAATAAAAAGTACCTACCCTATGTACCTACCCTTTGTACTTCTCTGTATCCCTGGCAACGTTTATGCAAAATTTTAATGAGTTTTGAAAGCGTAACAAACAAACAAATAAACTCACTTTCGCTTTCACTTTTTTCGCTATCTATCTACATAAGATGAAAATGAATCCCTATTTCCCTTGGTCACGGCAGCATCACGCGTGAACGGCTGGATTAATTTCACTTATTCTTTTTTGTTGAGTTTTTACTGTAAAGAAAATAAGAATAAAAGAAGTTTGGAGTTCCTGCGGAAATTCCTTACCTAACCTAAACCGAGCTTGTACTATGGGTACCAGGCAACTGATTTAATACTTATATACTTACCTTTTGTTCGTAAATACATACACAAGATACGTATGTATTAAACACCCATACTCAGAGTAAACATTGTTAAACACAATATTAATCTTTACCCTCGAACCTGCAACACTCAGGGTAGTAGTCAGTTATCTCACCACTAACTACGTCCTACACCACCACCCACCACCAATGGTGCTGTCAATAAACAACTACAGTTTAGAAAAGTACGAGTATATAATATTTTAGAAGTAGGTACGCACTTTACAATGCGCACGCACTTTATACATTTTCTAGCGAACCAAGGCCGACAGGGCCGCTCCGGACCCCACGGGCGGGTCAGACTGACAACTGACGAATATGTCAAAAGAAGGGATGGAGTGCTCCACGCGGCTGGGCCAGCGGAAAACAAAAAAATAAAAAATTGGAAAAATCTGCGAACATTTCTAGCCTAGACGAAAATTCAAGCGGTTTTCAAAACAAAACTGTGGTTTCCTTTGTACCTACTTCTGGCAGCTTTCATACTGTAAAATGAAACTTTATTTTCCGCGTAAAAAATAACTGAAATTTCTTCATAACTAGCTGTTTCTCGCGGTTCCACTCGCTTTAATTTCGGAGATCCTGCGAGAATTCCGGGATAAAAGTGCCCTCCTTTCCCCTGACAACGTGTAGGTATATACTATATATGCGAGATTTAATAATGCTAGATTGAGCCGCTAAGGTGTGAAAACGTAACAAACTCACCTTCGCATTTAATGGTAAGGATTCATACAATTACTGACATAAACGTAAGTATACTTACCAAATAGAATCACAGAACACAGAGAGCTACCAAAAATATCTCGAATCAATACAAGTTTCTGCCGGAGGCTAAGTTATTTAAAATACAGTCGACAACGACCCGTCATCCTGGTGGAAATGCAATATTCACCTCGTTCATGCGGAAACACAGAGATTTATTTCCGGTTGTGAATATCATGGAAATACCGACGGTCTGCACCTTATATTAAAATAATATTACCTATCATATTTTAGGTAAATTCGTGTTGTTACTTTACTACTGTACTGTACTTATCTACGTATAAATAAGTGAAACGTTTGAGTAATATCGTGTTCAAAAATAATTTTTAATGTAGGTGTTCATAGTCAATGGTCCGAATGAAAATAATATGAAATTAAATAATAACCGGCTTGAAAACGGTGGCTTTGATGAAACAAAATGTGGTATTATTACAAATAACCCTTATTACATGTGTATTATTATAAAAAAGCGCTCCGCCGCGTTTGTCTGTCTGTCTGTGTGTTCGCGGTAAACTCAAAAACTACTAAACCGATTTTCATGCGGTTTTTACCAATAGATAGCGTGATTCATGAGGAATAGGTACGTACCTATAGTTTATCCTGGAATTCCCGCTGGAACTCCGAAATTATTGCGGGTGAAACCGCGGGGACAGCTAGTAAAATTTATATAACGCAAAATGCTGGGTGAGCGACAGCAGTGCAATATTGTTACTTCTCCGTGCAAAGGAGCGATGGTGAGCATCGGCAACCCTCTGAGCTTTATAAATGACATCTTTACCGTGGCTGTACACTTATTGCTCAAAGTTACTCCACCACACTTCGAAATAATATTATTTATGAGTCATCTATACTAATATTATAAAGAGTAAACATTTGTTTTTTTCTTTGTTTGTACTTTGTTTGTTACAATTTAACTCAAAAACTATTGGACCGATTTCAAAAATTCTTTCACCATTAGAAAGCTACATTATCCCTGAGTAACTATATTGTCATCCGGAATATATTATTATCCGGCTATATTGTAATCCGGAATAACCCGAGAGAACTCCGAAATAATTGCGGGCGAAACCGCGCGGGACAGCTAGTTGATATATTACTTATATACAAAAATAAATAGAGCGTTTCAGAGTTACTACTTTTCACCTTACCGCCAAAACGCAGAATGACGTCTACGAACTATAAATTTCATGCAAGTAGGTACTTAAATACCTTAAGTTTAAGAGCTAGTTATGTTATGAGGAGAATTTCTGAATGAGAATGCTTCTGAGGGGCTATTATGTAACTTTTATTTCTATCATTTTTCGGTTGCAATCAAAAACATTGTTGTTTTGCGATTACAAATTGCACGTTTTGACACCTACAATATCTAGCAATCAACCAAAATAAACATACTTTATAAGTTGAAGATGTCTAAACATAATTAATTAATCACAAAATCGCTATTTTTCTGATTGAAACTGAAATATTATAAGCAACTAAAGTTACATAATTGCCCTGCTGATATCAAACGTAAGTGTGACGGAAACGTGTATCAGTTACTGTTCAGTGTAAAGAATTTAGTTAAATCGTACCTATTAATACCTCTCACAACGTTAAATAGGTAAGTTTCCCATGAGCACCCGGATTTTATCAATTATGCGATTTTTGTTTTTCAATAACCCGAGAATCTACCGTAGGTTGCTTATGAAAAGATAAATCTTAGCAATATATAGGTTACCTAAATTATAATATATAAAGCTGGATTACCACTCACTCATTGACATAATTGTTCTCCCAGAAGGAGCATCTCTAGGTTGATATAATGTATGGAACATGTAGAGGGGACGTTTCAGTGATTATGGGAAAACCTCGACATCTTCGATTCCTGCTTCTCATCAGGTAGTGAGTCGACTGCCCGCCGAAACTATCCATCGAAAGTGAAAACGTTTCTAACTAAATTTCATCCACACCCTGGGCAAATTTCAATAGTGTAACTTTTTTTTCAAAATGGCGGAAAAAAACATGGCCGCCGAACAAAATTCAAAATCGATTATCTCCGAAACTAAAAGAGTCAGGTGGGGGGTGCTCAAACAAATGTCATAGAGGTCAATGGGGGGCAACCGCCTGGCGTGGTAAAAATCCAAAATGGCGGATTCAAAATGGCGGCCGAAAAAAAAGTTGATCCGATCCGGGTGAGGTTCGGCATCCGGGGGTTTTTGGGGTCGCTGATGCCGAATATCGAATCAGTTTTTCGATTGCGTCATTTTTCAAGATGGCCGCCGAACATTAGTTGTCTGTATGGGGAAATTGTTTCGGCCCTGGCTCGGAAACTATCGGCCGTGGGTATTGAAAATAAATTTGTACAGTTGGTGGTGCACTATCTTCTTCTATCGGGATATAAATAATTCCAAGATGGCGGACGGATTCGAAATGGCTGGCGAAAAAAAGTTAAGCATAATTGTTCTCCCAGAAGGAGCATCTCTAGGTCGATATAATGTATTTAAGATGTGGAAAGGAGGTTTCTGTGATTGTGGGAAAACCTTGACATCTTCGATTCCTGCTCCTCATAAGGTAGTGAGTTGACTGCCCGCCGAAACTATCCATCAAAAGTAAAACTGTTACTTACAAAGTTTGATCCACACCTTGGGCAAATTTCAATAGTGAAACTTTTTTTCAAAATGGCGGAAAAAATCATGGCCGCCGAACAAAATTCAATCTCGATTATCTCCGAAACTAAAAGAGTCAGGTGGGGGGTGCTCAAACAAATGTCATAGAGGTCAATGGGGGGCAACCGCCTGGCGTGGTAAAAATCCAAAATGACGGATTCAAAATGGCGGCCGAAAAAAAAGTTGATCCGATCCGGGTGAGGTTCGGCATTCGGGGGTTTTTGGGGTCGCTGATGCCGAATATCGAATCAGTTTCAGTTTCAGTTCAGAAAAATGACGCAATCGAATTGCGTCATTTTTCAAGATGGCCGCCGAACATTAGTTGTTTGTATGGGGAAATTGTTTCGGCCTTGGCTCGGAAACTATCGGCCGTGGGTATTGAAAAAAAATTTGTACAGTTGGTGGTGCACTATCTTCTTCTATCGGGATATAAATAATTCCAAGATGGCGGACGGATTCGAAATGGCTAGCGAAAAAAAGTTAAGCATAATTGTTCTCCCAGAAGGAGCATCTCTAGGTCGATATAATGTATTTAAGATGTGGAAAGGAGGTTTCTGTGATTGTGGGAAAACCTTGACATCTTCGATTCCTGCTCCTCATCAGGTAGTGAGTTAACTGCCCGCCGAAACTATCCATCAAAAGTGAAACTGTTACTTACAAAGTTTGATCCACACCTTGGGCAAATTTCAATAGTGAAACTTTTTTTTCAAAATGGCGGAAAAAATCATGGCCGCCGAACAAAATTCAAACTCGATTATCTCCGAAACTAAAAGAGTCAGGTGGGGGGTGCTCAAACAAATGTCATAGAGGTCGATGGGGGGCAACAGCCTGGTGTTGTAAAAATCCAAAATGGCGGATTCAAAATGGCGGCCGAAAAAAAAGTTGATCCGGTCCGGGTGAGGTTCGGCATCCGGGGGTTTTTGGGGTCGCTGATGCCGAATATCGAATCAGTTTTTCGATTGCGTCATTTTTCAAGATGGCCGCCGAACATTTGTTGTTTGTATGGGGAAATTGTTTCGGCCCTGGCTCGGAAACTATCGGCCGTGGCCCGTGGGTATTGAAAAAAAAATTGTACAGTTGGTGGTGCACTATCTTCTTCTATCGGGATATAAATAATTCCAAGATGGCGGACGGATTCGAAATGGCTGGCGAAAAAAAGTTAAGCATAATTGTTCTCCCAGAAGGAGCATCTCTAGGTCGATATAATGTATTTAAGATGTGGAAAGGAGGTTACTGTGATTGTGGGAAAACCTTGACATCTTCGATTCCTGCTCCTCATCAGGTAGTGAGTTGACTTCCCGCCGAAACTATCCATCAAAAGTAAAACTGTTACTTACCAAGTTTGATCCACACCTTGGGCAAATATTAATAGTGAAACTTTTTTTTCAAAATGGCGGAAAAAATCATGGCCGCCGAACAAAATTCAAACTCGATTATCTCCGAAACTAAAAGAGTCAGGTAGGGGGTGCTCAAACAAATGTCATAGAGGTCGATGGGGGGCAACCGCCTGGCGTGGTAAAAATCCAAAATGTTGGATTCAAAATGGCGGCCGAAAAAAAAGTTGATCCGATCCGGGTGAGGATCGGCATCCGGGGGTTTTTGGGGTCGCTGATGCTGAATATCGAATCAGTTTTTCGATTGCGTCATTTTTCAAGATGGCCGCCGAACATTAGTTGTTTGTATGGGGAAATTGTTTCGGCCCTGGCTCGGAAACTATCGGCCGTGGGTATTGAAAAAAAATTTGTACAGTTGGTGGTGCACTATCTTCTTCTATCGGGATATAAATAATTCCAAGATGGCGGACGGATTCGAAATGGCTGGCGAAAAAAAGTTAAGCATAATTGTTCTCCCAGAAGGAGCATCTCTAGGTCGATATAATGTACTTAAGATGTGGAAAGGAGGTTTCTGTGATTGTGGGAAAACCTTGACATCTTCGATTCCTGCTCCTCATCAGGTAGTGAGTTGACTGCCCGCCGAAACTATCCATCAAAAGTGAAACTGTTACTTACAAAGTTTGATCCACACCTTGGGCAAATTTCAATAGTGAAACTTTTTTTTCAAAATGGCGGAAAAAATCATGGCCGCCGAACAAAATTCAAACTCGATTATCTCCGAAACTAAAAGAGTCAGGTGGGGGGTGCTCAAACAAATGTCATAGAGGTCGATGGGGGGCAACAGCCTGGTGTTGTAAAAATCCAAAATGGCGGATTCAAAATGGCGGCCGAAAAAAAAGTTGATCCGGTCCGGGTGAGGTTCGGCATCCGGGGGTTTTTGGGGTCGCTGATGCCGAATATCGAATCAGTTTTTCGATTGCGTCATTTTTCAAGATGGCCGCCGAACATTTGTTGTTTGTATGGGGAAATTGTTTCGGCCCTGGCTCGGAAACTATCGGCCGTGGGTATTGAAAAAAAATTTGTACAGTTGGTGGTGCACTATCTTCTTCTATCGGGATATAAATAATTCCAAGATGGCGGACGGATTCGAAATGGCTGGCGAAAAAAAGTTAAGCATAATTGTTCTCCCAGAAGGAGCATCTCTAGGTCGATATAATGTACTTAAGATGTGGAAAGGAGGTTTCTGTGATTGTGGGAAAACCTTGACATCTTCGATTCCTGCTCCTCATCAGGTAGTGAGTTGACTGCCCGCCGAAACTATCCATCAAAAGTAAAACTGTTACTTACAAAGTTTGATCCACACCTTGGGCAAATTTCAATAGTGAAACTTTTTTTTCAAAATGGCGGAAAAAATCATGGCCGCCGAACAAAATTCAAACTCGATTATCTCCGAAACTAAAAGAGTCAGGTGGGGGGTGCTCGAACAAATAGAGGTCAATGGGGGACAATCGGGCACAGGGCGACCAAGCCCCGCGAGCTGCTCGCAGCTCGCGCACAGGGCGAATCTAGTTGTAAGTATATAGGTATTTACATGTTTCTATGTTTTTTATAAAAATACATGTTTCTTACCGTGTGTGTGCAATAATGTATAGATTTTATTTGAAATATGAAACCAACTATGTTATCGTGGAAAAAATTGAGTATACCTATTAATAACATAATTTTGTTTATTAATAATATAACTTTATAACAAACGAGCAACTTCGTGGACCCTTGATTTGATACAAGCTTAATCATGTATTCCAGTTTACTGTTGCTGCATAGTATTGAGAACCTGTTTGGGTAATCGCTAACCTATAGACGAGTAAATACCTATAGTCACCTAAGTACAGAGTGCAAACATGCAAGTTCTTATATAACAAACTAGCTGTTCCCAGCGATTTCACCCGCGTTAGTTTCTGAGATCCCGCGGGTATTTCGAGATAAAAGTACTTACTACCCTATATTTTCTTCTGTACCTAAATACCTTTAGCAACATGTAGGTAGTATGCAAAATTTAATGTAGTTTCTTCCGCGTTAATTCCAAAGTTCCTGTAGGAATTCCGGGTTAAAAAGTATTCGGTTGAGCCGTGATAAGTGTAACTGATTGTGAGTGTTGAGTATTAAAAAAACCAAAGGTTATACCTAAGTTCGAAAATGGAAACAAAATTTCGTATGGATGAGACTATTATCATTAGCAATCTGACTGCTGATCTGCTGGTTGAAAAATCTACCCTCGCAATGTCCTCTAGGAAAATGTTTGAATTTTTTATTTGTTTACCTGTTTACTTACATTTTTTATTTCGTGTTTGCTGTCTGTACAGAAAGCGCGGATATCTTGAAGTTATATGAGAAGTAAAAACTAAACCTTACAAGCTGCAACTCACAGCTTTCATTTCAAGACTGCGCCGGCCATTTTCTATCGAGAAACACATCTACTCGTACATACATCTTTAGCTCTCGCTACACCATCGCCTCTAGCCACCGCATGCCATGGTAGACGCAAGTTGCTTCAGCCCATAGGCGTATATAGAGGGCCAGGTGGGCCGGGCCCACACCAGGATGATCTAGTGCCCACCCCAGGATGTTGGGCTACCGGATCGAAATTCTATAATATTGATAACTAACTTCAGACGACTCTTTAAATTTGTAGACTTAATTTTTAAAAGTTTGCACCCGCGACTCCCGCGAGTATTAATATGACATGTCAGGGGCATGGCCCCCCCTGAAAAATACGCGTACTAAACGCGGGTGGTCTGGGTGACCTTGAGCCTTCTTCTGAGACCCATAGGGAGAAACTACGTCTCAGTACCGGAAGCCATCACCGGCAACCCTGGCAACACATACTGATCGAAGTCTTTCGTCTTGAGACACTGCGGTATTTGGCACGAAAAGATGATTCGTAGCCACCCGAACGCTCTCCAGCCAAGATGGATTACGTGTATTGTACCATTATGATATGGTATATTTACACATTAGGTATATATACGAGTAACATGTAAACATAAAAAAACAAGGAGGTAGACCATCGCATCAACTTTCTAAAACGGTAGTCCGGGGGCCACTTTTTTACCGAGAGGTCGAGTAAAAACTACTGCATGGAGACCTCTGCAACCTTTTTTTCATTTGGATATGACATTTGGGATACGAAATGAATAATACCGTATTCTATAGTATATATTAGGTACGTAATTTATTATAGGTAAGGTTAAAATTGGGTCACGAGTTGGCCAGTTTATTTACTTCAAGTCAGAAACTCTGATGAAATAGATAAATGAAAATAAAGTATCGTTTGCCACGGCGGAGTACCTTCTATTTCCATAGCTCGTCCGCAACTTTTGGGGTCCCAATAGTGGTATGTGTCTCCACTTTTGCGCCCCCGAGCGGATATAATTCAGACCCATAGAGAGCTTTTAAAGGGCAAAGTTAGCGATGCATTAAGTTTATTTACTGAACGAGTTTAGAACTTTCTCTGCGAGTACGATCATAATGTGTTTTGAACTCGGAGTGAAATTTAAATTTAATGTTTAACTTTCACTAAATAGTGTAATCATCTCTGTACTTTGGGGACTTCTGTGCTTTTTCATTTATTTTAAATACTTCTATAAAATGATGTTTTAAACGGCAAATCAATCAAAGCATCAAAATGTAAAATTTTTATTTTGTGTGTATTTCCTTCAGCTACCGTTTGGTACTTTTTGATATCGGGGCGCAAGCAGAAAATCCCCAAATAATGTAGTATTACGCGCAATTTTTGATTACCATAAGAGGAACAAAGCACGCCGATGATGCGCCAAATAGAAATGGTCAATCGTCATCATAAATATCCCCATATTTTGTCTTGGGCCTGTCGCCGCGCCACGCCAGTCAGCGGTCGCTGCCGCAGCACGCTCGCTACGCTCGCTCGATTCGCGCGATTTGGTGAGCAGTATCTAGGTAAAAACCTATTCTAATCTAAATAAAGACAGAACTCCTTTTGGTACTTTGGCCGAATACTATTAAATCTTTTCCTGACAACCCCAAAGACAAAAAATTTTTTTTATGGGTTGAGGCATTTCGATGTTTTGTGGGGGTAAAACACGGTGTTTGGTTTTCAAATTGTATTGACTTTAGCTGAGCCTCGCGGTTTCATCCGCATGATTTATGGAAAAAAAGTCTATTTTCTAGTTTTTCCCAAGATTAACGCACGGCAATTGATTTTTATAAAGAAAATTTTTATAAAGAGATTTTTATAAAGAACTGGCGCGGCGGAACGCCTCGTGACTTAATGACTAAATAATAATGAAACGCATAAGATTAAAAAAAATATATAAATGCTATAATTATGACTGGAGGCTAATAAAAAAATACAAATTTGTGTGTAAACTCAGCTCAAATGCAGGTTAATTCTGATATTAATTATGTTAATTATTTTCTGTGCGAGTGTGCATGAATGGTTTCTATAGTTAGTTCAACTCTAGCCAGCTTGGTGATATTAAATTAATTCTGTGTAGGTGTTAATCGTTCTTGTGGAATACAATTCCTTACCAACGATTCTGTTTAATCTTCTGTTTTAATATTATTACAAAAAAATATTTAATAGCTATGGTACGGTACGTAACTTACGGTTTCACCTTCGTCAGGGCCCTTATTCACTATGATAACACGCCGCTCTAAGATAAGACGCCGCAAAAACTGTCTTTCCCACGTAATCAAAGAAGTTTTACTGCAAAAATATACATTTACAACGTTTCTTATGGCATAAAGAATAATAATTTCTAATATCTTGGCATTTAGAACGTTTAGAAATGCGTTTTAGAGACGCACGTTATGGGCAAGGAATGTTGTTGGTCATAGTGAATAAGGGCCCAGGTTGGTTAAAATATCAATGTAATTTTAATGGACATAAACCAGAAGTGAATTTGCTAAAAGTTGTTTCGATACATCTATTAGAACTTCCAAATTGTAACGGTCGTGGGAGATGTTAGCGAACTTAGGTTAATTAATTGTCAAAAGACTTTATGAGGGCCTCATTACTCAACGTTTTATAGCTCAGATAATAATAATACACACTAAGATATTGTTAAGGAAGTAATAATGGCGCAACCCTCCCAATACTCTCATCCCTTTCCCCTATAAAAGGAAGCAACGCCAATGGTATGCTATATACATAACTGTGGATAGGTACAGTTGAAACGTATCAGAGATATGATTTTATGAGGATACCTTTTAGCTAATTGCCTTCAATATATGTATTTGATTGATAAACTTTGCTTTTAATATAATTTCTTTTAAACATTGTACCGTCTTATATGTGTATTATCTTATTTTAATTTATAGATATTATTAGTGCAACCTATAGGTACCTACTATTAATAAGAATGTTCTCAATTGGTCTTATTTTTCTTATTTGTGAAACGATGTTAAAATTGTCTCAAAAGTTTTGGAGACGTTTATTTATTTGCATAAACTTTATGTTTTGTACATCACGGTAGGTACAAAAGGTGGACTCAATTTCACAATGGCATTCAGTGGCAGATTGTCATTTTTGAGAAGATTTTTATGATACTTTTATAATGAGTTTTTTTTATAACATTATGGCAAACAGGCAGGTTAAAAACGTTAAAAACACCTGATCATAAATGATTCCAACCGCCCCTAAACATGTGCAACATCAGAAGACATGCGGGTGCGTTGCCGGCCTGGAATGGGAACTGGCTTTCAAGTGAGGCAGCCGGAATACACCGTGAGGTGCTTCGCGACAGATTTTCAACTTGAAGGTGGTAGCTACTTAGCTAGTCAGCCGGGTACTAGGAGTGCCCTACTACCATGCTATCCTCATGATGTTTTCCTTCACCGACAGCTCCAGCTATTTGTTAGGTTTTAACCTACGCCTTGGAGCGTTTGATATGTACGCACCAAACACTAAGGCCTAAGCTATCATCGCTGCCAGTAGCGAACTACCTCAATTTTTTTTTAAGACAGCTGCGACATTGGTAAAATATTACGTATTTTCTCGTAATAGCAGTTGTTGTGAAATGGACATGCGGCTAGTTGCAGTTTAAACTTTACGGTTTCTCTTATTTAATACTAGCTGTGCCCCGCGGTTCCACCATCGTGAAAAGTTTTTATATACCTAATATATTTTTTTTTTATTTTTTTTTTTTTATTCATAAAATCTTTTTTAAATTAAACAAGGCCTATATGTTGCTCCAGGCTAAACTTAATATACCTATGAAAACCGCATGGCAATCTGTTTCGTAGATTCGGAGATTATCGCGAACCGACAGACTGCCTGAAAAGAACTTTAAAAACTTTTTGTGGTTGGTTACTCTTCTTTTATCACCCCCTCTCAATTAGGAATTACGAATTAAGTTTAAAACTATGCCATCTCTTGTTTTCATATACTTAAATATAACAGTCTACAAAAAAATGAAAAAGTAAAGGTTACACACATAATTAGTGTCCCGACAGAATGTGTTAGCAGCAACTGAAAATTTTATGCAAAACAAACACATACGAGAAAAAGCGGTACGTACTTGCCTGTTTGACAGATGCAAATGAGGCCGGGTGGCACAAGGGTCCCCTTTCAACTCCACACACAGCACTTCGCGCACAAACCGGACAATCTTTTATGTGGTATAGCTATCAAAGTTCTGCCGGAAAAAAGTAAAGTTCCAAGAAGTGATTGTTATTACTTCCACCGGAAAAAATTGTACGGAAGCAAATATCGTTCTTTATATGTAAACCTTCAAGTAGTTTAGACGATGGAATGGAATTAAACAGGGGTATTCCAAACGATGTAAGGATTATTATTATTCGATGAGCGTCGCGTTAGGGACGCGGGATACTCGCGTGAGTGCCGGTAGAGGGTTCGGAGAGATCGTACGTCGCGGACAGGAGAGGAACACACGATCGAGGTGACCGAGCCGATGCGAGTGACACGCAGTCGTCGCCTCCCGCCCGCCTAGCGCCGCGCGCTTCCGCCGGCGAGAGCAAGAGCGGGATGCAGCGAGCAAACTCGCGAACTCGCGAAATCCGCCGCTCAGGTCATCCCGTGAGAGTTGCAAATACCCTCTACCGTCACCGGGCGCTCTCCTCGCAGGGGAGGGCTCCCCCATTCCTATTTTTAAAACGGCTTAAGTAGATCCCAAATGAAAATTGAAAATTGAAATTTGAACTAAATTCATATAATGTTAATAATCTATCGTCATAGTTGAGATGAACACCTGACGTTCGGCGTCACATCGAAAAACATATGCTTCGGTTGGCTGGGTGTAGCAAATACCATAACGAATACTTTGGCTGAACACGCGCCATATTATGCAACATTACGGGTTCGTATTGTGCACTCTGAAGTGCTCGTCTTTCAAACGAGCTTTCGAGAGAGCGCCAGATATTGTATTTAAGTAACAATACCTCACCACGTCATGGTTTATTTGCTTATCAAATATGTATGCATTTTTGTTCAGATTTGTGTTAGATTTAAACTATTACCTATATTTGGAGATCCATGCGGTGTACTTTTATTTTCAGGCAACATAAAGCTGACAATGCAGATGTGATAAAGCGTCAGCTGTATGTTAATTTTTTATCTTAATTTTTCAATAAACTTCAATAAACGATAATATAATTATGATACCTGGTTATCAGCTGTTGTGTAGTTACCTGAAATCCTTTTATCCATTAGTCTACTATAGTAGACTAGTCGATCCCCCACGGTTTCGCGGTAATTTCGGAGTTCCCATGAGAATTCCGAGACAAAAATACCCTATGTCACTCAGGAACACTATAACTGTGACTTTTAAAATCGGTTCAGTAGTTTTTAGGTTTATTCAAAAAAGAAAAATAACAAAAATGGGATGGATTACGCAGCTTTGAAAACAGTTTACTGAATACTGTCTGTGGTTAGGAAGTCCTGTATTTAAGTATTCGCTCTCTGCTCATCGGGACGCAAACCACAAGTAGGTAAACGGTACTATTTGGTGACTTACCAGGTTTTTTATACCCTGTTTATTTAGTTAATAAACTGTTTTATTGTCTTATTAATTTATTTAACTGGTGTTTTGTGCCTCAAATAAAGAATTATTATTATTATTATAAACTAATTAAAAGATGTATAGATTATTTTTTTGTAGAATAGCATTTTTATTTTTTTGTACATAATTTTCCTCTATTCATACCTATAGAAAGCAAGTTCTGACTATAATTTTCCATTTTGTACTACTTAAATGAGTATTTTTAATATAAACTAGCTATTCAAAGTCAAAGTCAAATCAACTTTAACTTCAACGTCGTCATTCAACTTTGGCCCATAATGTGGCTCCTTTTGACGCCAATATAATTACAGTTATTATGACTTTGACTTTGTTCCCCATGGGTTCATCCGCGGTAATTTCGGAGTTCCCGGGGGAATTCCGGGTTACAATTTTTGGAATCGGCCCAGTAGTTTTTGAGTTAAATCGTAACAAACAAACCAAAAATCAAATCCTTCCTCTTTACAATATTAGTATAGATATACCTATTGGATTGAATAGGTCATGTGCGATGTTTAAAATGTAAATATTCGAGCGTGCATCCTCCGGAAGTAGCGTGCGAAATGGGCGGTGTGTAAACATGCAGCCAACTGCTCTGCAAAGCTGAAACAGTTTTTTTATTTCGCCTTTTTAAACCGTTTCACCGTCACATTGTTTAGTTCAGGCAAGATATTGATAAAAAATTGGATCATGATACATAGTACATAGTGCGAGCATATAGGGGAGATTTATAATTAACAAAATTGTTTGTAATAAAACTGGTGAACGGCAAGTGAAACTTTTGTAAAAAAAATAATTTACTTTTACTGGCACAAGTTTAATACATACCTATAAAAATTCATGCATACCCCTCAAATGTTTGAGGTTGCCACTGGCCCCCTGATTTATAATTTATTTTAAAATCTTATTTCCTATTCATTCTACTAATTCAGATGTTGTCTTTCGGCTTCTGTGGTTGTATAGTACATTCGCGCACTAAAGGTAAAAATATTACAATATAGTATTATAACTATGTAAATATCATATTTATTTCATATCACAGATAATAAATTTAAAAATAATTATTATTGAGAGTCAGTCTTCTAGGAAACAAACGATTCGGTTTTTGTACTTTTTATATTTATGTACCTACCTATAAAGATAATTAATAAATCAAGTATCGTGCACATCAATCACATTTATAAACAAATAAACCAAATATCAACATCTTTCGTACTGTATGTATATAGGTAACTCAATAATCAGCACATACCTAAATTTTTACCGTAACGTAACGTATCAGTCGGTTATTATTATTATAAACTAATTAAAAGATGTATAGATGATGATGATGATGTTACCTTACCGCAACACCAACGGTGCTGTATTTTACGGTACTTTGAAATAAATACGTGCAGTACAATATTTCTCATTTCTTTCAAAAATTTTCATCTTACTAAAAAAATAAATAAAAATACAATTTTCATAATTATATCATAACTAGCTGTTCCCTACGGTTTTACCCGCGTTAATTTTGGTGTTCTTTCAGAAATTCCGAGATAAAAAGGACCCTATGTCACTCCGCAACACTTTACATAGATTCTTTTAGACAAAAGAATTTTTAAAATCTGTTTAGTAGTTTTTGAGTTAATCCGTTATAAAAAAACAAATATTTTCTCTTTTTAAACCTGGTACAAGAAATTTCCTATAGTACCTATAGTAATCACGGACCTGTAGGTAAGTATATTCTGCGGTAGTAGGTATTACTGAAACGGCTAAAAAAATGTTGTTGTTCTTTTTTGTTAACTTAATATTTTTCGTAAAAGCTATTCGCTAATATTTGCTGTCTACTTTGCAGGTGGATATTGGCAGGCCGCGTGACTCCGCATGACACACGCTGCAATATGTCAAGCCGCCAATCGAACCCCAAACTGTATCGCGCTCGTCGTTAGTTTGATGGACTGGAATGAATGGATATACTTGTGTGAATGGATATGCTAACGAAATCATTACTTTAGGTGAGCAATTCTTTTATCCTAATATCCATACTATACGAATATTATAAATGCGAAAGTAACTCTGTCTGTTACATTTTTACGGCTTAACTATACTCAACTGATCATCATGAAATTTTGCATAAATGTTGTCAGGGGTACAGAGAAGGACATAGGGTTTTTATCCAGGAATGACTGCGGAAAATCCGAAATTAATACCAGTGAAATTTCATAAAATTTATTAATTGTAGTATAAGTAATTATTTAATTATTGGAAGAAACTAATTGTAGTTGATGTTATATAAGTAAAAAGAAGGACAGGGACTATCAGCTGAAGTGATATTACCTAAATACTATCTATCTAAACTAAAGTTTCGTGTCTTTCCGATTAAGACGAAAAAAAATGACATGACCCCCCCCCCCCCCCCCCCCCCCCCCAAATCCATTTTTTTCATAATGTGTGCAATAAAATTGTGTACTGTGCAATATAGTTTAATTTACTCGACATATTATTATAGCCTGCGTCCGCGCCTGTTATTAAGTTTTTTTTTTGCACATTTTTTATGTACACTCAACAAATTAAACTAAACACATGAATTATTTCAGATATAGGTATTTAGTTGTGTGAAATACGTGTTTGAATAAACTGTTGTACTTACCTGCAAAATTTTCTCGAAAAACTACGTATCGCGTGATACTCCTATGTAAAACGTAGTTAGTATATATATGTAAGTATGTTTTCAAAGTTGAACGATGAAAGTCAAAACAATTTTGTTTTTTATTTTCCTTGTACGCTGAATCTGTTTACTATCCAACGAGAAATCTAGGAGTGGGAAATTCTGGCGTAATAACTCGTCATAAATTTTTCTTTTACCCATCCCATATTCAGCAAAGTACCTACCTACCTACAAACAAACAACCGTACAAAATTTGTTACATAAAAAAATGATTACATAATATAACACGGTTATATAAAGGTACTTACCAGTTGTAACTATATTATAACTATTGCATAATAGACTTGTATATAGGTACAAAAAATCCATCTGTATCCTACAGATGGATTTTTTCAAGGGGGCGTGGATGGCTGAATTCGAAACTACGAATAATAGCGAAAAATGCGTAGGAAGTCTCGCAACCGGTTTTGGTAAAAAAAGACTGCGTACCTATGCACTATGCAGTTCTGTAAAAATCTCAGTGATATAATATATACAGTTTTAGTTATTATAAAAAAAAAATACAGAATCTCGTTTGAGTATTTTACGCTATTCCTCGTTATTTCGGATTTGGTCATCGATACCCACATGAAAAATTCTGCCTGTTCATATTGTACCTACCTATATACGAGTCTATTACGCAAATCACAAACTAATATAACTACGAGTGGTAAGTACCGTTATACAACGTGTTAATGAATTAACTGAAAACCTGATACACCCCATTTAAAAAAATAAACAACAATGTGATAAAATATATTTTATGGCGAAAAAATTTATACCTTAAAAGTTATTCAACATTAGTTTGGAGGTAACCTATCTACGAAATTGCAAGCGCTACGCCCGCGCCGACCGGTTCGAATTTTTTGCTGCGGGCGGCGCGGCGTACGCGCCTAATATTGTATTATAAATAATTTAGACATGGGCATGGGATAAAAACGAAAAAATATAACCTATATTAAAACATAGTGTGATCGATTCGCTAATCGATTCTGAGCAAACTACTTTCTAGTTTGCAGTTAATTCATTAACACGTTGTATAACCGTGTTATATTATGTAAAAATTTTATTTATGTAACAAATTTTGTACGGTTTCCCTGTTCAGAGAATCCAAACAAATTCTGTTTTAATAAAAATGTTAAATTGTCTCTTATCATAATATCTACCTTGTACCTGCCTGTATTTCGTTTCATCGCAAAATATTTACAAAGAACAAAGAAGCCAAAGCAAATTAAATAAAATACATGCTGACATAGTAACATCTATGGGTACGCGAATATCGTATTTTTTTAAGTACTTATAAAACTTTTAACTTTCATCTATACTAATATTATAAAGAGGTAAATTTAGTAACTCTGTGAGGTTGTAGGGGGGTAATCTCTAGATCTACTGAACCGATTTAGAAAAATCTTTTACGAATAGAAAGCCACGTTATTTGAGGCTATATTGTAACGGAATTCTCGCTGGAACTCCGAAACTACCGCGGGTGAGACCGCGGGGAACAGCTAGTAAATAATACCTCCTCGTATAGAAGCTGTAGGTATTACATAATTGAAAT
This sequence comes from Zygaena filipendulae, assembly GCA_907165275.2. Classification (NCBI taxonomy): domain Eukaryota; kingdom Metazoa; phylum Arthropoda; class Insecta; order Lepidoptera; family Zygaenidae; genus Zygaena; species Zygaena filipendulae. The sequence continues at coordinate 7,352,634 of OU015657.1, forward strand.
AGGGTTTTGAGTTTTTGGAATAGTTTGGTAAAGACCTAAAAAACCTAAAAATATAAGCTTCACTTAGTACTTAAAAAAAATTGAGAGTTTTTCGTACTCAAACGAAATATAATTATGGCATCCAAGTTGAGGTTTTAGGGTTAAAAGTTTATAAAATCCCCATAATATTATTATGGATGAAGGAAACAAAATGAAAGGACATTTAATTAGACACTATAGGTATGTGTATAGTATTTGAATGCAAAGAAAATTTAAATATTTTATTAACACATCAAATAAGTAGTTCACTAATCACTGTTATATATTTTATAGAACAAAAAAATTGATGAAGAAACAGTAATACATTTAACACTGTACTTTTCTACTTAACAAAGCTACATATTTGAACAATAATGATGAGGTAAGTCGTAGCAACACTAGCAAATTGTAAAATTAATGACGTATCAACAGAGAACATGTCATATACAGAAATTCCCAAAGGCCACGCCTCTATAAGTTCCATAAACACTTTAGCTTCTATTCTTATTTCTCTAATTATGTCGTAATCCATGATTATCTCATTCACCAATCTCTTGGTCTTTTTACGCGAGTTCAATAGTTTTTCGCAAGTAAAACACAAAATAACCACGCCCAAGATAAACTGAAGGCACCAAATGAAGGTAGTCATTAGTGATGCAAATTGTATGTTTAAAGTTCTGAAATAGTAGAGGCAGGTCCAAATCGCGATGACCATGTAAATGAACAATGTAAAAATAACCGTCAACATGTAAAAATTGAAAACGTCATTAATAAGTAGACATGTTTCCCCGATCAGGTCGTACGATAGAGCCAAACATTGAATTTTTACATTTTTTGGAAAAGAGGTTTTCGGTAAAGGTTCGAATTTATTTATTACTTTGTACCCTGATTTCTGATTTTGACCACCAATCTCTTTATTATTAGAAACAATTGATTTATTCTTGTTTTTTTCTGTGATAAATTTTGTTAAATGATCGTTAATAAGCACCATCCTTACTGTTAGCATGTCAATCAAACTCAAAAGTATAGTAAGTTCTAGTCCTTGAAATACATAAATACTCATAAAAATATAGTTTTTTGAGTTATGTGTATCGCCTATAAAGAAAACAACTATTACATACATAATCAAATGCCACAACAGTAGTACAATAGTATTAAAATTTGTTTGTCGCCGAAATTTCTTGTAAAATTCCTGATTAGTGTTCACGAGGGTTATGGAATCCATCTTGGTGAAGGCTGTAAATATTCGTATATTCTTACCGTTGGACATGAATGTAGTTGATACGATAGAAGCTACGTATTGAGTTAAAATTATTGCATTCGGTACATGCTCAATTATATCCATGTAATAATATTTTGACGCTGTATTAACCCTTAAGATATGTTGAATGAGAAAAATGTGGAGAGAAACGAAAATACTTGCTATCAACACAGATATCACTTTCATTATTCTTTTGGTGAGCGACGTCATTTCATGATCAATTAAATTCACTCTATTTATTCCAAAAATGTGCTCCAGCATAAGTATAGGCTTCATAGTGTAAATAATACTTCTAATACCTTCATTTTTATTTTCGCTACTCTTTTTCTTCTTTTTTTGAGCAGATTTTTTGTTTTTCATTTTTTCTTTTATAACGTATGAAGAGTACTTATTATGATCGTGCCCTCATTACAATGAATGTAACTTAGTTCAAAAAAAAACCACTAGTACTTACATAACACGAATAAAATTATATCTATGTCCATCACCATAATGAATTGCTTTTTATCGTATGACTTTGAATATAATAATGTTAATATGTACCCTAGAAAACTAAATGTTAAATATTGTGGATCCTAAATCAATGATACAAACTAGTAAAAATTTCGAATTGAATCCGTTCACGCTATTTTGAAAAGTCTCATAAATTAGTTTTGATTAAGATAATTATGATAATCGCATTACGAGTATAGGTACCTAGCCGCGAAATAATCTTTTTTGTAGATTTATATCATTTAAATTTTAAAATTATACACATATTGATTAACATTCTTATTTTAAAATGGATCGTCAAAATGTTACGATTCTTCATATCTCTGAATTCTGTTTCAGTGATGACCTCGTCGGTAGATCTAGAAAAACGATCATTTCCGGGAGCACTGTAGGTAATTATAATATTACTAACTGATCCCCCGCAGTTTCAATTTCGGAGTGCCTGCGGGAATTCCAGGTTACAATATACTAGATCATGAAACTCATAAATAACTTGACACTGAAATAACTGACAATAACTTACAACCTCACAAACTCACAAACAAAAAAGCAAAACAACAAAGGAGCCAATTATTTAGGATTCTCTTGCAGTCAAAAATGGTTAGAGAATATAAATCAACACACAGTTACGTTGGGGCACAGTTAATTTTTATATTTAAACTGATTTATAATAATATAAAGAGATAAGGTTTGTGAGTTTGTGAATTGTGAGCTTGGGAGTTTATGATATAGGGGTAATATCTGGATTTAATGAACCGATTTTGAAAATTCTTTCACGCATAGGAAGCTACGGTATTTCTATGCCGAAATTCCCACAAGAACTTCGGAATTACCGCGGGTGAAACCACGGAGGACAGCTAGTCTATAATATGACAGCCAACACCGACAGTCATTAAAATCAATAAATCTATACACTACGGATGTTGATGTTTGCTTTCCGCCATCAAGTTATACTAACTTCCGTTTCCTTTGTAATAGCATTTCCTGCTGCTGAAAATTGCACTTCCATGCACAAGTTTATAAATTAATAGAGCTATATGATACAAACTTAAATAATTTTTTAACAACTTAAACCATTACCTACTTAAATCTCGATTTGATAAAATTTAAATTACACTCAAACTCAATGTTTAAGATAAAATTTTAGAATTGTTTATTGCTTGATTCAAATGCTTGATTAAAGTTCTAAGTTATAGGTTCTAGTTTTTAGTCGCAGACAGTGGCCGTATTCCGAAACACGCAAGGCGTCCACGGACTAAAGGTTGAGGTCGCCAATGTACCTACCTACCACCTATCAACGCGCTCAATACATGACTTGCAACGCAATGAATGTGAAAAGTTAGCTATGAAGTTGAGATTTCAAAATAATTCAGATTCAAAATAATGTTATTTTAGTATATACGTCAGAAGGCTTTATCAGACATGTACAGTGTAGGTACACCTCACTGTTCAAAATTTACATCGGACCAGTGCACAATGCCTCACGCCTGCCGTCACAGAGCGTAGGCTGGAAACCCTGTAAACAATAAGATAGGGCAGCTATTGTCGACGGATTTTGTTCGTGCCACTGATGGTTCTCGAAAACTCACAATTTCGTAGCTTTTCAAATACCTACAGTAATACGTATACCATTACTAACACAAAATACTCACAAAATAGGTATATAATAACTTATTAGGTAGGTACCTACTACCTATTAAAATATAAACCACTTGCTGTTGCCGAAGACTAGTACCTACGCATACTTATATCTTCATCTGATCTTCTTAATATATATAAATCACGTGTCACGTTGTTTGTCCGCGATTGACTCCGAAACTACTGAACGGATTTTGATAAAATTTTGTAACTATTTATAATACTTATAGTCCAACTTAAAAGATAGGATAATTTTTATCCCGGAATTCCCGCGGCAACTTCGGCACTAATGCGGGGAACAACTTATCACCGCAAACTACTGTCGGGGTACAAAGAAGGACATAGAGTACTTTTTCCGGAATTTACGCGGGAACTCCGAAAATACCGCGGATGAAATCGCAGGGGACAGCTAGTATTATAATATAAATGCGAGTATTAGGTATCTAATTTGTGACAAACTACGAGTAGTCCCAATCATTTCACTTTGTAATTTACATCACTTTAGCTGGTGCTTGTGGTTACACTCACGTGCAATTCCGGGATACTCGCGGAAACTAAACACGGGACGGGAACGCACACAGTCGCGTCCAAGCGCACGTGCACAGGTACTCAGAAATTTTCGCATTATTCTAATATATTAATATTACTAGTTGTGCCCCGCGGTTTTACCCGCGTTAATTTCAGAGTTCCCGCGCGAATTCTGGGATAAAAAGTACCCTATGTCTTAATCTGATATATAAGCTATATTATTGTAAAGTTTATTTTAAATCCATCCATTAGTTTTTGCGTGAAAGAGTAACAAACATCCATCCATCCATCCATACATACTTGCAAACTTTCGCGTTTACAGGATTAAGCTGAAGAGTTTGTTTGATTATTTGCTAGGTTGAAGGCGCTAATCTCATACAACTACTGGTTCGAGAGAAATTATTTTTGTGCTGAATCGTCCATTCACCAAAGAAGGCTTAGATAACAGGCTATATAACATCACACTACGAACAATAGAAGCAGAGCATCAATTAAAATGATTTAAAAATGTTGCGAAAACGGGAATAATTATTCCTCTTGGGCGCTTCCCGCTTTCGTTGCGTACGTTGCGTAAACGGTTAGCTGTGGAATATACATATTTTAGTAGGTTTACCATCATGGGGCACAGCTAGATTATAAATATCTTAATTATAATATCTGTACGTACCTATTATATAATTAATTTTGTCTAATATTATATTTTTCTAAATAGTATACTAAGTAGACAAGTAGATCATGTTTTAACGGAAAAAAGTAGGTAAGTAGGTTTACCTAATTGCTTTTGGTTCTCAAAAGCATTTTTTATGACATTTTGCTGTCCTTGCCACCAACGCTCTATATGGATATTATGGATACAACAATTTTATCATTATTATGGTGAAGCCCTATCAACTTACCTTAGTCCGGTGGAGTGCAATATACCGTTCCATGAATTTAGATTACAAGCTTAATCCAAATTCAAAATTCATTCGATATCTATATCTACCACTCACATTGGAATATTGGATGTGGGTGAGAGGCGATTCGATTTTATACCTCAATCCGTTTGTAATTCGAACATGTAGTCAGAAATCCTCTCATTTGTCTTTAGCTCGTATAAAGCTTAGTTGGTACTCAGTTATTTAAACTGTAGACTGTGCATCATTTTGGTTAATCCTTAAATTCATATCTATATACCTAATTAAACCTTTAACATCTAATTATGTTCTAAAAAGTAGTGAAATACCAAAAAAAAATCAATTGAGTTGGAAGTCGGTACCAAGTATAGGTACAAGTGCAGAGTCAATTAGGTGATAGATAGATTAGATAAAGTCCGCTCCTATATAGGGAATGCAAGTGTCTTAGCGCATGTGAGCGTCAGCGACGTGTATCTGTCATCGTCTTTGGTCGTGAGCAAGACAAAACCGAAGCACAGATAATATAATACTATACTAGTAACCGAAGCTAGTAGACACGAACGGGCTTGGCACAGACTTCAAACCGATCAGTCGGTAGTACATACCAAAAAATATAATATTATCAACGATTATACGTATACTTCTGTCTTTTGGATGAAATATCTAGGTATTATGTTATTTTACGCTTTTTAAATAACCTTTTTATAAGATTAGTATAGATAAGAGCTCACAATCGATTTTCTCGAATAACTTATATCTAAATAACGGTACTGACATACCTACCTTTAATTTTTATAATCTGAGACTTGATAAATCAGTCAGGACATTATTTTTTGTGCATAATGAGAGACGGGTAAAATCACAGAGAACAATTTTGCAAACAAGAAAAATGCCTTGAAAAACCATATCACTACCAATAATGTTGAAAACCCGATCGTTAATGTAGTTAGTATTAACGAAATTCGTGGCGATCCCTTTGTGCGTTATCTTGGACACACACGCTTTCACTTCGATGTACCTATAGTGAACTCGGAATACAAAACAAAGACGTGCCTTGCGAGTCTAGTGCCCAGTAGCGAAGTGCATGGCTCTGAGGAACTTCAGGTTTAATACATAGAGAAACTCCATGTTCATTGTTCACGTTAAGATATTCAATTTAATTCGACTCAAATTAACACAACTTTACTCTTTAGTGTTGTTTGTAGTTTTATAACCGAAGTTCAGAATACTTTGTTTATTAATCTAGGACTAGGATAGGTATAACTGGACCTCACGGTTTTACCATGGACGTAGAATTTTGGATTTTTATGTGAACTTCTACATCTTGTTCGGACACTTTTTAATTTATTTATTTATTTAAAGAACTTTATTGCACATTTATGTACAAAAGGCGGACTTAATGCCTAAGGCATTCTCTACCAGTCAACCTTTTGGCTAGGGGATAGTTTAGGGGCATTATCACATTTAATTGATTAGGATGTGCTTATCTACATTATATTCTATTTCTATCTGCATCCATTTTAATCAAAGGATATGTAATTAGAATTGTATTAACATTGAGAACAATTATTCCGTTAGTAGGTACTCAGTACTTGTCTTGATTCCTTTTCCAAATGGAAAGTTCAGGTGGATTACCTAAGGGTAGCTAATTTAACATTTGTTTCTACAGGAAAACTTTCTTCGGAGGCCAACCATAACTTTTAAAGATATTTTGCAATGTATCTATTCATTCACTGATATTACAAAAAAAATAAATTCAGCAAAAATAATGACTTTCAACCAAACTATATTTTAATGATAATCGATCCTGTAGCTTATATGTAACAAAAGAGTCTATAGGATTAGAGTAGACATAGACATAGAATTAAAAAATAGAGTAGGTATAGGTACACAAAATGTCAGATAACGCGAAAAATATTTTCCTTATATTTACTATGAAACGAAAAAACGGGTATATCTATTTATTTTTTTAATTGAGAAGAAGGGGACATAACACTAGTTAATTAAGAAATTCTTGCCTAACTCGTAGGTTTACCCTTAAGCGCGATCTCAAGGGTATCCTGCTAGAGCAGCAGAAATCACTATTAACCAACCAGCACTCCTAACTTTTGCTAACCTTAGTTATCCTCTTTTGATGTCTATTGTATCAAACTACTTATATATCTTACATTTTTATTTGAAAACTTACCTGCCATTTACATAAATTTAGATAATTTCCTATATATAACTTTACCACTTCTGTTTTTAATATACCTAAGACTAATGTGAATAATAATAATAATAATAATCCACTTCACAACACAGATCTACTTGATCCCACACTAAGCTATAGGCTTGTGTCGTGGAAACCAAGCAAACGTGGTATATACTACACATATTATTACATATATATTATACTATAGATATATATATATACACCCAGACTGGAAAATGGAACCCTGTGTTCATCACACAAAGTCCACCCCCACCGGGAATCGAACCCGGAACCTCTTGATTAGCGGGCAGGCATGGTGACCATTGCGCCAATCGGGTCGTACATACGTTTATTATGTAGAACAGATATTATGTACCTGTACGTAAGTGTAATGTAATTAAAATTCAGTGGAATATGTGCGTGTAGACTGTGACATCTGTATAATTACTTAATTTTGTGAATCTCCCTGACGGTCCTGACTCCTGACTGAAAATCAGCGCTAGGGGTGCCCACACTCATAGCGACATGCTAGGGCAGTGACTGTTTCGGTCACGGGGATGCACCACACAAACACCTCTGTCATCTGTTCTCATAATATTGCCATATTATGTACGTATTTTAAATTGTTTGTTAAATGTTGATTTATAAAATAATTGTGTTGTGTCTTTGTTTCCATATAAATACCTTTTCTTTCTGTTTTTTTTTTTTTTTTATTGATGTTGTAGCTTTTCAGACAAGAAATCCTCAAATTAAAATTATAACCTCATTTTATTTAGCATGAAAAAGAAAAGTAGGTATGAAATGTCTGATACATGAAAACATTGCAGCTCATAAAATCGTAGGCGTTTTATTCAGCTTCAAACAATAAAAACCAATCCTGCAAAATTAAATTGATATTTTCTTATACATTTTGACTGTTTGGTACCGTTAGATACCATTTTGTTTATGCCTGGGTGGATTATTAACAAATGGACGGTTTGTTTGTGAAGCGGAGTATCTGAAAAATATCAATTTGTTGGCTAACACCGAGATGGTTAGTTCGTGTGGCACGTGATCGCAATGTAGACTGAGAGGACACGGAGGGGCGCGAAGACATGAATCCTCTTGGATACGACACTGATAGGGTTAACGACACGCGTAAATATTTGCCTTGCCAAATATCATACCGATACAGTACTGAGTAACTTTTGTCAGTGAGAAAAATACACAATCTGTTATACAAACAATAAGTCAATTTGGTTGTAATCCTGTTTGTTTTCAAGTCTCGACACTATAATATGCTCACCGTCACTAAAACGGTATACCTACGTTTAAAATGAAAACTGATAAAATATTATGTTGTTAAATTGAATTAAGTACCTACTTCGAGTCTAGTATTTTTACTTACCCCTAATATAATAATTAGCAATGTTTGACTATTTGTTAACGATTCGTGTGTGCCGACATACTCGTATCTATTAATGAAGTTTGTTGCTGAATACAGAAAATAACAGTCGAGATAATATAAATTTCAATGTTTTTTTGATGTTACTTTATTGTTTTCCATACCTATACATCTGAATTTACAATGAGGACAACGAAGAAAATGGGAATTGATTTTCAGTCGGCGAATGATCTTAAAATTAATTAATTACCTATGTAGAGTTAACTCTACTAGTATCCCTGGTAGGTAATTACATAAAATATTACCTGAAGAAGTTATCAAAATTACTCTAAATCGCTTCGTAGCTTCGAGGCATGCTTTTAAAAGATCATAGATCTATAACAATATACTGAAATATGTATACATAGGTATATATATCTACAAAACATTCTGCGGTTTAGTTACCTAACTATTTCATTTTTCTTTCGTATCTGTTAAAAAGCACTCTGTCGTTTGCAATAATCTTCAATCCTAAAGTCAGACTAAAAGTCATGAACTCTATCTAGAGGCTAGAATATAGATACCAAAACTATTAAAGTTATATAAAACGCTTTGTATTATGTTTGACACTTTACCGACTAGAGGAGAGTATCAAAATCAAAAAATCAAAATATATTTATTACTTAGGATCGATACAATACTTAATCGTCAGCAAGCGGTTCTTAAAATTAAGTTGAAATTACTGTCAGTTCGGAACGCGCTTTCTACTGAGAAGAATTAACTGACAAGAAACTCAGCAAGGTTGTCTTTTTTACTACTTATAACTATCTCTATCCAATCAATCAATCAATCAATCAGCCTATTGCAGTCCACTGCTGGACGTAGGCCTCCCCAAGGGCACGCCACAGTACACGATCTCCCGCTTTCCTCATCCAGCCACTACCAGCGACCTTCTTTAGGTCATCGGTCCATCTGGCAGGGGGGCGTCCAACACTACGCTTACCGAGACGTGGTCTCCATTCCAGAACCCGTCTACTCCAACGCTCATCGGTTCTGCGACAGATGTGACCAGCCCACTGCCACTTCAGCTTGCTACACTTCTGGATGATGTCTATAACTTTGGTCCTCTGCCGGATGATTTCGTTACGGATTCTATCCCGTAGCGAAATACCGAGCATAGATCTTTCCATAGCTCGCTGAGCGACGTGTAGTCGGTGGGCAAGCCTGACCGTCATGTTCCACGTCTCGGCTCCATATGTCATGACGGGCAGGACGCACTGATTATACACCCTGCTCTTCAGACACTGCGGTAGTGGCGACGAAAAGATATGACGTAGCTTCCCAAATGCTGCCCAGCCCAGCTGCACCCTTCTTGTGATTTCACGCTCGAAGTTGTCTCTACCTAGCTGCAATGTCTGCCCGAGGTAGACATATTCTTGGACAACTTCGAGCGCTTCACCATTGATCAAGATCGGCTCCGGAGTAATCCAGTCGTTGAACATGACCTTTGTCTTGTCCAAATTCATCCGGAGACCGACTGACATTGAAGCAGCATTAAGGCTGTGCAGCATTTGCTGCAAATCCTGCAGCGATTCTGCCATCAACACTATGTCGTCGGCGAAGCGAAGGTGGCTGAGATATGCGCCATTGATGTTGATGCCCAGTCCGTTCCAATCCAGTGTTTTGAAGACATCCTCCAGTGCATTGGAGAACAGTTTCGGAGAAATAACATCTCCCTGTCTCACGCCTCTGAGCAACTGGATGGATTTCGTCTTGTGGTTCTGTACTTGGACGGACATCGACGCTGATCTGTATAGGCTTCTCAGTACCTCCACATATCGCCAATCGACCTGGCATCGCTGCAAGGATTCCAGAACAGCCCAGGTTTCTACGGAGTCGAAGGCTTTCTCGTAGTCCACAAATGCTAGACACAGCGGCTGATTATACTCCTGCGACTTTTGTATAATCTGCCTCACTGTGTGAATGTGGTCTACGGTGCTAAAGCCTTTCCGAAACCCAGCCTGCTCCGGTGGCTGGAAGGCGTCAAATCTTGCGGCAAGACGATTTGTGAGGACTCTCGAAAACAGCTTGTAGACGTGGCTTAAGAGCGCGATTGGTCTATAGTTTTTCAGGAGGGTTTTATCTCCTTTCTTGAAAAACAAAGCGACCACGCTCTCACTCCACGCCTTCGGGGTAGTCCCATTGGCTATGACGGAATTAATCTAATCTTTCGGAATTATCTTGTACCTCTTACCAGTCGGTGGTCACTGCCGGTATTAAACCTATTGACCACAGAGACATCCCTAAATATGTGTTTCTTGTCTGTCAAGATGAAGTCAATCTCATTCTTCGTCTTACCATCGGGGCTCCGCCAGGTCCACTTCCTATGGGGCTTCTTCTTAAAGAAGGTGTTCATACAGAACAGCCCCTGCATGTCCAGGAAGTTGACTAGCATTTGCCCCCTCTGGTTCCTTAGTCCGATTCCATGTGGCCCGATACGCAATCCGTCGCAATCTCGCGCTCCCACTTTGGCATTAAAGTCTCCCATGACAACGGTGAAGTAGGTCTTGGTGGTGTTATTTATGGCCTTTGCGATATCTTCATACATAGCCTCGACCTCCGTATCAGCGTGTGTCGATGTCGGTGCATATACCTGTATAACCTTGAGGGAGTACCTCCACCACTATCTCTATCCGTAGAGTCCTAATATTATAATCATAAAAGAAAAACTCGTGAAACATTTTTGTGAAAATGACTGTATTAACGGTTAAATGGATTTAGTTAAAAGGTATACAGATTAATATTTTTATATTAATTAACACATATTTCCTGGAATAAAACGTTCATATAGATACTGCTAATATGTTAACTATAATCCTCTTCCAACTGTGCCAAAAGTTACATTCCAAAGAAAAATAATATATAATTTTTTAACAAAAAAACAAAAACTGACTTCAAATAGGTACCTACCTAACACAATGCACTTCTCTAAAAAGAGAAAAATAACAAAAGACAAAAATGCACGTAATATTGGTATTCAACCGAGTATTTTATATTTGTTAGAAACTATTATATACTTATACTTAATTAATCAAACTGTTTATATAATAAATCGTTGATATCTATAATTCTATACTATAATAAAAGAGTACAATCCGCGATTCTATACATTGAATATTTTTACCTAAAATTGAGAGGGGTGATAAAAGAAGTGTACCCGAGCCCAAAAAAAGTTTTTAAAATTCTTTTCTGTCTGTCTGTCTGTCTGTTCGCGATAATCTCCGCATCTACTGAACGGGTCATGCAGTTTTCAGTAGTAGATTTAGCTAAGTCTGGAGCAACATACCTATAGGCTTTGTTTCATCGAAATAGGACATAGGGGAAAAAGTTATCATCAGTTAAAGACTTCAGCGCAATGCAATGGTCGAAAAAGCTTCGATATAATGTTGCATAACGAAGATGATAAAACCTTTTTAAAGATATGCATCTTTTTTTCTTTTGAATTGATTCTTCGCGAAGTGACAGTTTTAAGGCTTGGAGTGACAGATGATAAAAAAAATGTGATTATATTTTCTTTGAGACCAAAGAGTATACGTACCTATACCAACGTACGTACGTTTTAAAAGAGTGAGAAAATCTAACGTCATTACTGTCATTGCAAGGGTCGAAAATTCACGCGGGTGAAACCGCGGGCACCAGCTGGTTGATTAAATAATTGAACGTGAACCATTATTGTGTATAAAGGATCCTACATCGAAACCATAAAACCCGGCTCGTGTATTTTATATAGAAATGACTAATGGAGTCGTGATGATTAAACACTTTGTTAAATTGTATCGAGTAGGTACGAAATATACCTATTACCTTAATTAGCGTTTCTGCTAAACTACTAAAAAGACTGAGAGCCCTTAATTTGGGAGATCGTGAAATCATATCTGAACAAAGACAACAAAATCTGAAAAATGACGTTAAACAAGAAAAAGTAATTTTTACCCATGAATGTAGGTAGCTTAAAAACAAAGCAGAAGTCAATTTTGCTTCCTCAGTGAGCTTTGAAATCCCGCTTTAAAACATTCTTGTCTCGGAACTTTCATAGTTAGGTATTGGAAAATGTATTTGTGGCGACCTCTACCACACAAGTCACGGACCATATAGGTACAACGATGGAAATCCTGAATCGCGCTAACGAAGTTTACATGCAAGCTGCCGTTGCGCTACATAATAATATGTACCTATATAATATGTGCCCGACGATCGACAGTCGGAGCCGTGGTTTCCCGGACATAACACCTAGCCCGGCAGGAAGCTTTTCCTTTGGTGGCGGTCGAGCGATATCACATACGCCGCTCCCGCTAGATACATATTAAAAGGGTTTTCCGCGATACCGAATGCCTTAATTTGCCGCGAATTGCTAGTGCCCGATGACGAGGTTTGTTCTCTACTATACTGTTGTTTACGAATAAAAAACCGAGTTAAGAAATAAGGCTCCAATTAGAAGTACTACTCAGATACACTCATGTTTATTTTAATATAATTATGTATGCGTGCATAATATGTATTGGCCGTTCTCTTAAAGCGGACAGGCTTATTAAGTGACGGTTTTAGCCTGCGCCGCTATGATAAGTCACGTACCTCATTAGGTACCTACACTAACTTCGTATATAGGTAGGTACCTACCTGCTTAAACACTCCACTTCATAGCCTTGTTATATGTGGGCATATTTTATCACCTATTCCTTAATAATTAGGTTAATTACATCGAAGGAGGATATTAAGGCCCTCTGTCACATTCGCTTATGATCTTTAATCAATCTCACTGGTGTTTGCTATAGATAGGTATACTCACTCACTTATTTTACTAATGCGCTAATTTTTTTATGCATATTTAACACTAGCTCTTCCCCGCGGTTTCACCTACGTTAATTTCAGAGATCCCGCGAGTCGGTACTCTATTTTAATTTAGGTATCCCTGGTAAGTGTATACCTAATATGTAAAAATTAATGCAGTTTCACCTGCGTTAATTTCGGAGGTCCTGCGGGAGTTCCGAAATTTCGGTTTTTCTTCCGAAACTATTTTATTTGGATATTATCATAAGTGCATGTTGACCTAAGATGTAAATTTCCTTAGTACCTATCAAGTTTCATTAAAATTCAATCATTAGATATTATTATTTGTATATTTTCCAACGTGATGTGTTTAAAAAAGTCGTTAAGAGTTATACATAAATCAACATATATAAACGAAATAGTAGGTAGTATTATAGGTAGAGAAAACATACATAATTATGTACTAGCTATTCCCCGCGGTTTTACCCGCGGTAATTTCGGCAGTAATTTCGGTGTGCCCGCCGGAATTTCACGAGTTACAATATAGCCTATGACACAAATTATAATAACGTGGCGTTCAGTAGTAAAAGAGTTTTCAAAATCGGTTCATTAGATCCAGAGGTTACGCCCTACAACCTCACAAACTCACAAACTTTACTTCTTTATAATATTAGTAAATGAATGTTCGTTTCTGAAGGACAATGAGAGTATTTAACACTAACGATTCTATCTAATTGTATGTAAGTCATATTAAGTCATCAATTCTAATTCTAAGTCGTCATCCAGCTATAATTACTGGTATATAGCTAACGACCGTGGACCAGAATGCCGATCGGTCTACGTCACCGGACGCCGGACACGGTCGCGACGCCATTACGGAACACATTAATTTTTCACATCCGGTGCCCGACACATAATTGAGCTTTTCCACCTCTACCAAGCATCGTCAGGGATTTAAGGTATATTTCACTTGTTTCGGAGTACGTTATTTTTTTTGGTTTTTACTTTTTTTATAGATGTAAATCAGAACCTTAATTTTCTTTATGGTCACACGGCTCTTTATAACATATTTTTATGGATGAAGGAAATAAAATGAAAAAACACTTATTTATATACTACGTATATTTTAATGCAAAGGAAATTTGATTATTTTAGTAACACATCAAATAAGTGCTAAGTCGCTCTTCTGTTTATAAGACAAAAGGTTGATGGAGAAGCGATATAGTAATTTTTCTACTAATCAAAGCTACAGATTTGAACAAGAATGATGAGGTAAGTCGTAGCAACACTAACAAATTGAAGAATTAATGACGTATCAACAGAGAACATGTCATACACAGAAATTCCCAAAGGCCACGCTTCTATTAGTTCCATAAACACTTTAGCTTCTATTCTTATTTCACTAATTATGTCGTAATCCATGATTATCTCATTCACCAATCTCTTGGTCTTCTTACGCGAGTTCAATAGTTTTTCACAAGTAAAACACAAAGTAACTACGGCCAAGATAGATTGAAAGCACCACACGATGGTAGTCATTAGTGATCCAAAATGTATGTTCGACGTTCTGAAATAGTAGAGGCAGGTCCAAATCGTGATGACTATGTAAGTAAACGTTGAAAAAATTGTCGTGAACATGTTAAAATTGAAAACGTCATTAATAAGTAGACATGTCTCCCCGATCAGGTCATACGATAGAGCCAAGCATTGAATTTTTAAATTTTTTTGAAAAAAGGTTTTCGGTAAAGGTTCGACTTTATTTATTACTTTATATCCTTTCGGATTTTGACCATCAAATTTTTTAACATTGGATACAATTGAATTATTCCAATTTTTTTGTGTAATGAATTTAAATAGGTGATCGTTAATAAGCACCATCCTAACTGTTAGCATGTCAATCATACTTAAAAGTATAGTAAGTTCTATTCCTTGAAATGCATAAATACTTATAAAAAGATAGTTTTCCGACTTATTTGTATCGTCTATTAAGAAAATAACTACATACATAATCAAATGCCACAACAATACTACAATAGTCTTATTACATGTTTGTCGCCGAAATTTCGTGTACAATTCTTGATTAGTGTTCACGAGTATTATGGTATCTATCTTGGTGAAGCCTGTAAATATTTGTGTATTCTTCCGGTTGGAGTTGAATGTAGTTGATACGATAGAAGCTACGTATTGAGTTAAAACTATTGCATTCGGTACATGCTCAATTATATCCATGTAATAATATTTTGACGCTGTATTAACACTTAAAATATGTTGAATGAGAAAAATGTGGAGAGACACGAAAATACTTGCTATCAACACAGATATCACTTTCATTATTCTTTTGGTATGCGACGTCATTTCATGATCAATTAAATTCACTCTACATATTCCAAAAATGTGCTCCAGCATAAGTATAGGCTTCATAGTGTAAATAATACTTCCAATACCTTCATTTTTATTTTCGCTACTCTTTCTCTCCTTTTTTTGTGCAGGTTTTTTTATTTTCATTTTTTCTTTTGTGCCTATGAGGATACTTTTGATGTTCGTGTACTCGCTACAATGAATGTGACATTGTCTAAAAAAACACGCTAGTGGGTACTTACCTAACACAAATAAAATTATAAGTCCATCACCATAATGAATTGCTTTTTATCACAATGACTTGGAGTAAAATAATATTATGTGACCTAACAAACTAAATATTAAATACTGGGGATCCAATATCATTTATATACAAACTAGACGAAACCGTTCACGCTGTATTTATACGTAAAAATCTCATAAATTCGCTTTTCTTTAAGATATGATTTTCGCATAATAAGTAGATACCTAGAAGCGAAATAATAGAATTTTTTATAGAAATATTATTTTTATATTTACAACTAGCTGTGCCCGCGGTTTCACCCGCGTGAAAAGTTTTTATGTAACAACTTATTTTCCCGACATCCGATTTGAATGAAACAAAGCCTATATGTAGCTGCAGGTTAAGCTTAATCCACTTGTGAAAACCGCATGACACTCCGTTCAGTAGATTCGGAGACTATCGCGAACAGACAGACAGACAGACAGACGGACAGAAAAGAATTTTAAAAACTTTTTTGGTGGTTAGTTATACTCTTCTTTTATCGCCCCCTGTCAATTTTTCTTAAAAATATTCAATGTACAGAGTCGTGGATTCTACTCTTTTATTATAGTACTAGCTGTGCCCCGTGGGCCGTGGTTTCACCCGTAGTAATGTCGGGGTTCCTGCGGGAATTTCGGGATAAAAAGTTCTCTGTACCCCTGACAACGTGTATGCCAAATTTCATCCAAATCCGATCAGCCGTTTTAGCGTGATTGAGTAAACGAATGCGAAAGCGGATTTTCATCCGACTTGCTTCAAATTTATCGTCACTGAATAAAGTACTGACTTGAATTACACTAATGAGTAATGAGTAATTGAATTGATCCATCAATATATTTCTTATTATCTTCATTATTATAAAACTAATGTAGGTATACCGTATACCTATCACTGTGCCTAAATAATTACAGGTAGGTATCTAGCTTTGTTTGGTCCCCGAGGTGATTTCAAAACAGCAACATAGTGATTCGCGTCACGTATAGGTAAACTGATGCCCAACGTGGGGCAAGGCAAAATACGAGTATGTAGGTGTTGCCGCTAAAGTAATCTAAGTTTACCTATGTCACCGCTACTTAATTGCTCTTGAAACTAATTTTGAAATCGCATACATCTAAATTGATGGAATAACAGTTTAAAAACAAAATCTCAAATATGTTATGAAAATTACAAACTTATCGATACACAGACACGTCCTTAGTTGTTTGCCCAACGCTCCGCTCCCGTAGAGGAAAGTGCGCCAGCGCTACTTTCATAATATGTAGATATCCTACTAGTCCTACTAATATTATAAACGCGAAAGTTTGTAAGAATGTATGGATGGATGGATGTTTGTTACTCTTTCAAGCAAAAACTACTGGATGGATTTAAATGAAACTTTACAATAATACATCAGATTAACACATAGAGTTTTTATCCCGGAATTCCCGCGGGAACTCTGAAATTAACGCGGGTGAAACCGCGGGGCACAACTAGTCTGTCGTAAATCCTAACTTATCTGTCCATGAACTGATTGTGATGAAGCAAACTCTATGTTATAATTAAGGTATACTAAAATAACTAGGTACAAAAATCTCATCACATTTTATTAAACTTGTCATAAGTTTTTGTTTCTTTACTTATACATACTTATAGTTTTATTATTTGTATAATGTATAGTTAATGCGCGTAATATCGGACTTGAGTACATAATAAACCAGTAACAATATGCAAGTCGTCGCGCACTGTACTTATCGAACACAACACGTAAATTTTCATGCTCCAGTGGACACTGAAAATAGACAAGGAGGAAAGAGGCGAGCTTATCCAATAATAATTCTCACTTGAATCGCTCTATTTGCTCGCCGTCGCACGATCTGATATTGAATATGGATAAAGTGAATTATATTCAGAATGGAGAGCAGCGTCGACTCGTAGAGTTTCAGATAAGAGGATTACTTACAAGTTATAATTGGTTCTCGCAGTTCGAGTAAATGAGAGAAAAACTCAGTGTCCTCAGAAGCACCTCTCCAGTTCTCAGTTAGAGATCACGTTTTATTGCTCTTTAGTAAGTAGGTACCTACCTATTATTCCACACAACAAATGCATAAGGCCAAGTTCTGACACAAAAATCGTCAGTCCCTAAAAGCAGTGGAATCAAAACGAAGTAGTCTTAAGTTAGTCAAAGGATATTACAGTAACCCTTAAAAATACTTCTATCTTGAAGTTTTCGGGGAAATACTCTTTCATTATTCATACTGGTAATTATTATTATTACATAATATACAAATCAAGCTTGTTATGACGAATAATATAGTGTGGGTATATGAATGTTTTTAATATTCGCAAAATATTAAAATCTTGCTGTAAAAAACAATTCTGTGCCAACAATAGTCTATGACGCGTATGCAAAAAGTTGTCATGTTAAATGGACTTCGTTAAGAGTGAAGTGCTGAGAGTCCTGGACATGTTGTGCTGCTAACATAATTACACCTACACCGTCAGCGTCCTGCAATCTGAAACCAATTTAATTAACATCGGCTTTTGACTCCAGTTGTTCTCAATAGTTGTATATGCGTATATTCCCATAAAACTAGACAATTACCTATGTCTAAAAAAGCTATGCAGCTTACGCTGTGCCTCTTTTAAAACAATATAAAACACTGTGCCCATATTTATTTACTTACTAGCTGTTCCCTACGGTTTCAACTGCGTTAATTTCGGAGTCTCCGCGGGAATTCCGGGGTTCCTTCTGTATAGAGAAGGTCACTTCTGGGATAAACGTGCCCCCGACAACATGTATGCAAAAGTTTATAATGATCAGTTGAGTAGTTAACGAGTGATACCGCGCGTAACAAACAAACAAATGACTCATATTCACTAAATAACATTAATAGTTACATAATGAGGTAAGTTAAAAAAAAAACTCATCAGTAAAACTGCGTGTTACATCTCTGTTGTCTACTTGTCTAAACGTATCATTAACTTTGGTAATTTTGGGTAAAGTCAACAATAGGGATGTTGACGACTTTTGAAAATAACATAAACCTACATACAGCCGAATACATAACATTCTAATAAGTCAGTCAGTTATAAAATAAAAAAATAATGGACATGTGTTTTTTGCTTTTTCAAACTAATGAAAATAATATCCCTAAATATATTATAGTGCATTAAAGTTTAGGGTGGGGGCTAGTGACGTCATTAACCGCTAAAAGCCCCCATAGCTACAAAATACACCGGATAGTGACGTCACGCGAAATTTCAACGCAATGTATCGCCGTTATTTTTTCATTAAGTAAAAAAGAAAAATACGTGTCCAATGTTTTTTAATAATCTACAAACCGGCCTAAAAAAAATTTAGTCAACTATAGCCCATTAGGTACCTACCTACTTATTTCGTTTAGGATAAAAAATGCGAAAACGAATTTATACTTAGTTAAACTAAATTAAAACAAAAACCAAACCAACATTATCGGCATCGTTGAAAATTAGCGCCCTCGGCACCTTTTGTTTTATTTATGCCTCACTCACTAACAATAATAATAATGCCTAGAAATTAACACACAACTTTACTTCAACCAAGTAAACTTGTGCTATGGGTACTATAGACAACATATAATATAAATATAATACTCATATACCTACCTTCTTACTATTAATTAGTTAATACATGCCTACTAAATATCAATCAGACACAAAAGTTTACCAACTAAAGTTTACCCTGACGTGGGAATCGAACCTGTGACGATGTACGATGGAAAGGCATACACGCGTTCAACGGAGAATAAACTGGAATAAAGCACTCCATCCAAATGGATGGTCAGAAAAAGTAATTAATATTGGCCGTGGTCACTGGCGAGCGGCAGCGGCCGCAAACCAGTTGATATTCAATTTTATTGTTTCTAACTACGTATTTGTATCGCTCGTATGTCGTGTCGTCGGCCATCACACATCACCACATTTACTCTCGCAAAAAAAATACAAATTAATTATTATTATTACAAATACCCAAAATAAACTAAGCTTGGGTAGATACTTAAATAATAAAATCTACACACCTACTTATTACTAATAAATATTCTAATGAATATTATAAAGAGAAAAGATTTATTTGTATGTTTTTTTGTTTGTTTTGGAGAGTGGAGACTCAAAATTTACTTAACAGATTTTAAAAGTTCTTTCACTTGTTATATAATAATTATGTCGTGGTCTCCAAAGACAATATAAGGTGACATCTATGATGACGATTGTATTTGGACAGCAGTACAAACCTAACCTAACCTAGAATGATGATCTAGTGGTTATATATCGGTGGGCGTATTTGAATTTTTTAGTATAAGTACATCTCTTATAGACACCCTTTACATAATATACGATATTATGGTACCTAAAACATTGTTGCCGAAATCATCAAACGTTGACATTAATTAATCGATATGATCAGTTTTAGCTGACCATGTCATCAAATGATTGTAGGTACTTCACGAAAAGGTCGGCCACATCATGAATTTAATAATTCTTAGAAAAATTGCATACCTATGCCAAAATGCAATATTTCTAGGAAAAAAAAACTTTCTTTAGAAAACCTCTTTAATTGAAAGAGCTTTTCTAAAGAAAATCTTTCTTTGCAGCCCTTTTGTATGAAATTATCACAGAAAAACTACGTCATATATTTAAGTAGATGAAATCTTACGCCATTATTACGTAGTACCTACTTACCTTACCTACTTCTTAATAGGAAATCATAAAGCATAATATCTTGTTTTGTTGACTGTACCGCTTACTTACCATGAAAATTAATTACAATGATAGAAAAGGAGTGACAAAGAGTATAGTGGTGTCTGTTCTTTGAGATAATGGTACAGTCAGAGGTTAACGTGAGCTTAGGTAACCTTCCCATTGGCGGGTTGTCCGCCGCAGCCAGGCACGCGCCTCGTCCGGGATCGGAGTGCGGTCCCGCTGAACCTATTTGTTGGACCGACATTATCGTCGCTCGGCAAATTTTCTAAAATCTCTGTCCTTTGTGTACGCAACTGGTCATGACATGTCAATTACGATATCCTTGTGGGCTAGAGCTTGATGAATAAAATCCAGCTGAGCAACTGTTTTAAAAATTACACTAAGCTAACCCACGTCCCACATATATGAGGAATATTTTATACTAGTACCATGTACTTTAAATCTTTATTCGAAATTAACTATTCCCCGGCGATTTCACATGTTTTAATTTTGAAATTCCTTAAGGAACTTATACCGAGATGAAAATTCTCTATATGTTATAGGTATTCCAATATAGATAAATTAAATATTAATAGAGGACAGAAGTAAAACTTCTTAAAAACATAACTTACCTATACCTACGTATTAAAGACAAATCATTTGATAGGATGCAGATTTAGTTATAGCGGTCAGTAGTCGAAGTCAATATTTAAGGTCTCACTAATATTATAAATAGGTAAAATTTGTATGTTTGGATGTAAGGAATAATCTCTAGAACTACTGAACTAATTCTAAATATTATTTCACTGAAAGAAAACTAGTCCCTTATTGAAAAAGGATACTTTTTATCTCGGAGCAAATATTTCCCGCTCGAGTACCAAAATTGAGGCGGGTGAACCCGCAGGGAGACTAGCCAATAGGCTAGTTTCCTAAATTTTCTTTTTTAGTCCGTTTTGTAGATTATTAAAAAATATTGGACACGTATTTTTTTATTTTTTATGTAACCAAAAAATAACGGAAATATATCAAGTCGAAATTTCACATGACGTCACGCCTCGCTACAGTTTGTTCGCACGTTATAGCGAGCTGTGACATCACGAGTCCCCCACCCTAAACTTTAATGCGCTTTATCTATGCATATTTCCATTATTTTAAAAAAGCAAAAAATACGTGTCTTTTATTTTTTTATTATCTAACTTACGGACTAAATAGAATTTTGATTTTTTTACCCAGGAAACTAGCCTATTCTAAAAAGAGAAACACATTAAAAAAATAAAATCCTAAATTAAAAATATTAAAACATGTTTTGATTTTTGCTTCAAACTACTATTTCACAAAAATGACAGTGCGACGTAACACGTGCAACGTCCGGTCGTCACCAATGTCACCGATGCTGGCGTTTGAGTGGCGTCTTATTTCCTCAAAGCGACCGTAGAGCCACTTCGCACATATATCAAACGCATTTGTGCTTATTTACATAATATTTATCCATAAATAATAACGTGAAAACCGACGTTATGTACTCAATAGTACACGTAGGTACTGGCTACTGATGACTATGATACTTGCTGCCCATAAAAGTTTAAAATTAATATATTATCGGTTTTCTGTTTCAAGATATTTATAACATGCAATAAAAGTTTATAGAGTTTATATAAAACGATAAGTTTTTTCGATACATCCGATTTCGTTGAAACAAATTTTATTTGTTGATGTTCTAAAAGCTAAGCTTAATTTACCTGTGAGGCGTTAACAAACAGACAGGTAAACATTTATTAAATAACTAGTTTTTTTGCGTTCCGTAATCCGTTACTGTTCTTTTACACACACTCTGTCTAATTTTTAGGGTTCTGTACACATTCTGTACCCGAAGTGTGCAAACGCCCTATTGCTGTCATCTGCGTGTCCGTCTATCCGCGGTTTGTCACACGGGTTTTACTGACAGACCGTTGAAGCTACAGTCTTCAAATTTTTAGAGTATACGAATATTTTTAATCCAAAGCTGTACTAATTGTCAAAAAATATTTGTAAGGATTTTTAAGGGGGGCTCCCATACAGCTAAAAGCGAGCACATTTTTTTTTATCACCGAGTTGAGAGTAGATAAAAGCTGTATTTTTTTTTTAATATCTAAAATTAAAGGCATGAGAAGCCGCCAAAGTCAGCTTTTTTACAACATATTGTATCGAAGTATTTTCCGAATTCCCGTTGATCTATCAACTTAAAACATGATGATTTTATCAACAAATATTGATGACTCGATGTTTTTCTTTGAAATTCTATAATTTTCTTTGTTAAAATCAACTTTATTTTGCGGCTAAACGCGTTGTACAGAACCGATGTGGGCGGCGGCGGCGGCGGCGGCGGCAGCAAGCCACTGCTACGCGGGGGTGTACGCGCGCCACGAGTGCTACGAGCGGACCGTAGCATAGCGATAAGCCCCCTAGCCCTATTAGTGGAGTGCCGTAAGATTTATACCTGGCATTCCAGGGCGTCAATGAATCTTTATATAAACTTTTAAAATGTGATTTAACAACATATAAATAAATGTAGAAACGAAAATTTATGCGTTCTTAATTTTTTTTTAAGCTAAGTTCTTTCACCGTTAGAAAGCTAAATTATACCTGAGTAACATAAGCTATATTGTAATTTGGGGTTTCCGCGGGAACTCCGGAATTATCGAGGGTAAAACTGCGTAGAACAGCTATTATATTATGATAACCTTAAAAGAAATCATCCACATAAAGTTTTTGAACGGAGCTCATATACGATATTATCCTTTTGCACACAGAGAAAGAGAAACTTTTTGTTCCGGAATTGCCGTGGGAACTCAGAAATTAACGCGAAACAACCCGCGGGGAACAGCTAGTTTATAATAAATTGATGCTTATAAATGATTAAAAAAAAAAAAAAAAAGTTATGTTTTAGTATAATTCAATAATATTAATTATTATTAATCAAGATATTATTATAAACATTATCTACCTATTTGGGTGCGCGGCAGTGTCCCCCGCCAAGACGAGCATATCGAAGTGCAAGGGCACTATACACTATTCCAAGATCTTAATTACCGTAAATATACAACGTGTTAATAAAATAACTGAAAACCTGATACACCCCATTTAAAAAATAAAAAAATAATAGAATTAAAATATATTTTATGTCGAAAAAATGTATACTTTAAAAGTTATTCAACATTAGTTTGGAGGTGATCTATCTACGAAACTCCAAGCGCTACGACCGCGCCTACCGGTTCGAATTTTTTTGCTGCGGGTGGTGTACGCGCCAAATATTGTATTATAAATAATTTAGACATGGGCTACTAAAAATGAAAAAATATAGCCTATATTAAAACATAGTGCGATCGATTCGCTAGTTGATTCTGAGCAAACTACTTTCTAGTTTTCAGTTAATTCATTAACAGGTTGTATACCAAAGAGCTTCTTCTCCCTCAGATTTATAAATTTCGGTCTGTGTTACAAGACCAAGTGTAACACTAAGGGATTTCTTTAGCTTTAAATCACTGAAATAGTTATTAAAAATCGGTTTAGTAAAGTTCCAGAGACCTTTAGGTCGAAAATAACCAATTTCATACTATACAGTGCGTTCCTTATAGGTACATAGGGTACTTATGTACTTTTATCCGGCGCGAATTCTCACGCGAACTCTGTTTACGTGAAGTTAATGCGAGTGAAATCGACGATTACTTGTATAAATAAATAATCCGTACTAATCCGTACTAACATTATAAATACGAAAGTAATTTTGTCTGTCGGTCTGTCTGTTATGCTTTCACTCCTCAACGGCTCGCTCAACCGATCGGCGCCATATTTGAGGTTCGTAGGGGGTTGGGCCTTCGGCTAGCTCAATAATAATAATAAAAGAGTATTTTTTGTAATTTAGCTTGTAAAAATTCCATCCAGATCTGTCAAAAAAGTCCACATCAATTTTTTAATATAAAAAGAACAGATTAAAAAAATTAATAAAAAGTATTACAAATGAGGTGAAAGAATTTTTGAAATCGGTCTAGTAGTCTTTCGTCGTATTAATCGTAACAAACAAACAAAAAATCAAATCTTTCTAAGTCAGTACAAGTTCTAAAAAATCTCATACAAAATTCAAACAAAGAAATTTCCCAAAAAAAAAAAAATATTAAATATTTGCTATTTCGACGTACATAATATATTCGGTTTATTATAAATCATTACATTGGTTCCCCTTGACCTAAAGAATCCAGACACAAGGTTGCAACAGAAGGTCGCACGTGCGTGTCGCGTATATTACCTACATTCAAATTTTAGAGCGTAAATTCGATAGACATTTGAAATTAAAGTTAATTCGTAATATTTTTTGAGGTAGGTACGTTTACTACTAACATTGTTTTATGGGTTTTTTATCTTTATTTTACTGTTATGAAAGCAACGTCTGAGGAGAATGACTTTACAGGTTGTTGAGTAGGTAGGTACCTAAGCAGCGCTAAACTAGACTCATAAACATAAATACCTACTCACACCTACTTACGTACAAACCTGCAATCTGGAAGTTGGAGAATCCTCAAATAAAAAATACAAAACTTTTATAACGACGTTTCTGGGAAATAGTGTTTAAGGATTCAATAATAATTTGTCGTTCAACTTGGGAGTGTTGTTCTAAATTTTTTGTGTTTTCGTCAATATATTTTATCAAAATAATGATGTAGGTAGGTATTATTCAATATTTAAGCTAAAACTACCCATAACATTTAGCCTCTATCTATATATAGGTACAGACCTACGTCCTCTAAATTATATTTTCAACGTAGTTATTTGTCGAATGAATGAAAACCACTGGTCGCGGGTTTGACCCCCATATCAGATGAAATATAATTATATGGAATGCATTTTTGTATTTACCTTGAGTCTAGGTGTTTAATAAGTATGTATTAGGAAAACCGAAAGAAAGTCTTATCCCTAAAAAACAATAGGTAGACTACCAGCTGGAGAAGAAAAATCAAATATTAAGTTTGGTTTCACCCGCGTTAATTTCAGAGTTCTCGCAGCAATTCCAGAACAAAAAATACCTTATGTCTTCCTCTGTACCCCTGACAATGTGTATAGTATACTAAAGGAGATAGGAGATTGAGCCGTAATATATTATGAGCTCCGTTCCAAAGCTTTACGTGGATGACTTCTTTTGAGGTTATCATAATTATAATAGCCTCACCTCGCGGTTTCACCCGCGGTAATTTTGGAGTTCCCACTGGAATTTCGGATTACAATATAGCTTGTGTTACTCGGGGATAATGTAGCTTTCTAGTGGTGAAAGAATTTTTGAATTCAGTCCAGTAATTTTTGAGTTAAATCGTAACAAATGAACAAACAAAAAATCAAACAAAAAAAAAATCAAATCTTTCCGTTTTATAATATTAGTATAGATATATAATTCATAATATTATGTAGACATAATTATACCTACGTACCTTTTATATTTCTTCGCCAGTATGAGACATAAAAAGAAATTTATCCGTCTCAACTCCACTTGGCAGTGCTCAAAGCGATCTCTCAGTAATAAAGGTGCACGTTATAACGGTATAGTCATCGGTAGTCGCCTCCCGTAAATAATTCATGAACATGCTTAGCGCGCGTGCCTCTCATCACACCACACTTAACCTGTCTATGGGTAGCAAGCAAGATTGACATCCAATCAATTCTAGCAAAGAAGTGTTTTAAAAGAAATGTTAATATCGTATTTTTTTTTCTAATTAAACTGAAAATGGTGGTGACTAGAAAGCTTGTAAACCTAAAATGCAGTGCAGTGCAATTTTTGAAAATTTTGATTTTGTTTTATTCTTTATTTCATTAAAAGGAAATGCAATATGCTGTATTACAACGTAGGTAATAATAATGATAATGTATGAAAGAGAAGAACATTTTATAAATTTCATTTTTCTAGTTTTAATTTGATTTCAGGACACAATTGAAATGTTCATTTTGATTATGAGTGACACAGACAGAATCACCGTGACTGTCTATATTTGATTTAATGGAATTTCTATTTAATGCATGATGCTTTCCTTCAGAGCATCATAACGGGAAATTAAAGACCTCTATAATTAAGAGGAAATAAAGTATTAAATTAACAATTTACTGGCATTACCTTCTTATGATGTTTCTACAAAAAAAATAACTAAAATTACTTAATAGATTCCCTATAATACATATGTATAAGAACCATGTAGATACGTATACTTTATGACGAACGTACCTGAAGCGATGTTCTATCATAATTATACGAAGGCTTTGTCCGAAGAATCAATATTTTACTGTACGTATCTGTTCCAATCCAATATACAAAATGGGAAAACCCTTTAACGCAATTAGTGCTCTGGTCCAATAGTGGTTTAAAAATTTAAATTATTTGTTATTTGTTTTTCAATACCTAAATGTTTCTGCTAGATAAACCTAACGATGACGTGCTTTATTTTAAAATTAATAGTAGATACTCCCGTATTTTGTTGGTCTTTATCCTTATCTCTTACTTGTTTGTAAAAAGTTACAATTTCAAGAATAAAACTGCCCTCTTAGCCAAATTGACAATCTATCCAAGTTTTTGTGATCACGTGATATTAGGACGATACGTTCCTTACTTGTTGACGATCATAGATTGCCGATTTGACTTGATTTTATTCTAAAATGCGTAATACTTAACAAATAGCTTAAGAAATATCCCATCAAACATAAATGTTAAAGTGGGAGCTAAGCTTGGTTGTAGACTTAGCCGACAAAAGAATTGAAATCTAGATAGAGTTCTGTAGATAATCTTGAAATTAATTTAAAGGAGCATAAAACTTCAATCTCATATTTGGCTAAAAACTATAATAAACTTACTATACCTAGTATTAATTTATTACTTAACTAATAATATTAGAAAGTATTTTTTATATTGGTTAGTTTTTACCAGCAAACCAAATGTTTAGTATAAGTTAAGATTTGTTGACCTTACTGTACAACTCGTAGAAGGGCCAGTTAGTAAAAATGCGTAGTGCTCTTGCGACGGAGATTTATTGGAGTCACTTAATTTGACATTGAATGCATAGGCATAGACAGTAAATATATCATAGACAATATTATTTACTTTAATGTTTCCAACATACTCCCAACAACAACAAATGCTTCGATCTTGAGTGGACTGTATGAGGAACGTTTGGGTTCAAAGTGCTAATCTGGATGGATTGTTGTTAACAGTTCTGCTAGAGACATCAAGTTTGACTGCAAATGTTATGCAAACAATTAATTGAATAAACCACTTATTTCTATGCACAGCTTTCTTAATTATTTGCCCTATGCATTGCTTACAATCCTTGCTATTTTATCGTTACACTTAAAATTGATAGTAAATATTGTAAGTATTTACTATAAGTATAAAACAAGGTATACAATTGGTAAGTTTTAAAGTACATCGGTAAGTATAATTATACTATGCTTAGATTTGGTACATTGAAGTGGATTATGCTTACAAATTATATAATTTAATTTTGATGTATGAGTAGTTAGGTACACTTACACTTAGGGTGTATTTATGAGCGTAAATCCTTATTGACTGTAGTATTATTATTTACTACAGTAACTACTTCTACATAACATAATCAATGATATTACATATAACTATTTTGATACTGAAAGTTAATTTACATTAATTTAATTTATTGGTAAGATACATATTTTTGTAATGGAAGTTTTATGAGTTTTACCATTAGATGTTTTCACCTCCATGGCTCTTACCTTGCCGTCATCACCAGGAAATACCCTTGTGATTCTGGCCATTGGCCATGTCATGGGAGGTGTATCTAATTCTCTTAATATGACCAAATCACCTACTTTTACATTAGGTAAGTCGTCCTTCCATTTAGGACGATTTTGTAACATATTTAAGTATTGCTTAGACCAATGTTTCCAGAATTGCTGTTTAAGGGCGGTTATTTTTCCCCAAAATTTTAACCTATTGTCTGGCACATCCATAAGGTTTTGTTCTGGAATGCAATTCAGTGGAGCTCCAGTCAAGAAGTGACCGGGAGTTAAAAACGACATGTCATCAGCATCTGAAGACATTGGTACCAAGGGTCTGGAGTTTAATATTGCCTCTATTTGGACGAGTACGGTATACAGCTGTTCATAAGTAAGTACGTGGTTACCTAATTTTCTTTTAAGGTGATATTTAACGCTTTTGACGGCTGCTTCCCATAGTCCTCCAAATACCGGCGAATAACTAGGTATAAAATGAAAATTGATACCTAAATTACAAGCAAAATTTTGTACATTCGTTTGATGAGTTTTAGAATTTATTAAGTTATACAATGCAATTAATTCGTTATTTGCTCCTTTGTGAGTAGATTGATTATCACACCAAACATCGGTAGGTACATTTCGCCTAGCTATAAACCTTTTAAAACCTGCCAAGAAAGTGTCTGTGGAAAGGTCAGAGACCAATTCTAAATGTATAGCCTTTGTTGCAAAACATACGTATAATGAAATGTAGGCTTTAGTTTGAAGAACGCTTCTTACGCGAGATTGTTTGACTAAGATAGGACCAGCAAAATCTATACCTACTTTTTGGAATGGTCGACTCATATTGACTCTGTCAGGAGGTAAAGATCCCATCAGCTGCTGGGCTGTGAGAGCCTTGAAACGAAAGCATATTAAACACTTATGTATGACACTTTTAATAGAACGCAAACCATTTATTAACCAGTAGCGTTGATTGAGGCTGCTCAGAACAAGCTTTTGACCAGCATGTAGCAGCCTCAAGTGTTCATTATGAATTATTAAACGAGTGACGATAGACTCTTTTGGCAATATGATTTGATGCTTTTGAGCATAAGGTAAATTAGATCGTTGCAGTCTACCACCTACTCTTAGTAAACCTTTATTATCTAAAAATGGGTTAAGCCCTTTAATATTTGAATTTATAGCTTGACTATTTCGAAGAGATTTAATTTCTTTATAAAAATATTTATATTGCTCATGTTTAATGAGAATAAGCAAGGCACTGTTGCGTTCCGCAACTGTAATAAAGTTTTGCTTATTTTTAACACTATTTTTCCTAATATTGTTGCAAAAACGTAAAACGTATGCAAGTATGCGTTGAGCTTTATTAATGTTAGAGTGCTTATTAATAAATGTGTCTAGAAATACCTCTTTAGCGCTGTGCGATACTGCACAAGCCGTCCCGCTCAACACAGCTGGCTTTGTCTCTGGTAAGTCTATTTGTACTTCAAAACTACAATCAGAACTAAAATCATAGTCAGAGTTAGACATGACCTGAGGTCCAGACCACCATAAGTGATGGTTCTGTAAGTCGCTCGGCTTGACTCCTCTACTCAAGCAATCAGCAGGGTTAAGATTTGTTTTTATGTATGCCCAATAGAAACTTTGTGTGCAATCTAAAATCATTTTAACTCTATTGGCTACGTAAGCGTTGAGCTTTATTGGATCAGTTTTCAACCAGGCTAGTGTTACTTGAGAATCTGTGAAAAGATGTACCTTGTTAATTGCCAATTTCTTGTTAAGCGTATTGTAAACTCTTGTTATTAATTTTGACAGTAATAATGCTGCATTCAATTCCAAACGGGGTATAGTTAATAATTTATTAGACTTTGGATTTATTCTGGATTTAGAACATAATAAAGACATGTTTACATTACTATTTTGATCTGTTATTCTCAAGTAAATGGCACAGCCGTAAGCTACATTAGAAGCATCAGAAAAACCGATCAACTGCACATCAGTTGGTTGCTCTATACTGCACACACTTCTCTGTATATGTATAGGTTGCATTTCAATTAAATTTTGATAAAAAGATTGCCATTCTTTTTGCAAAACAGGCTGCGGATTGGAATCCCAGTTTGTTTTGGATAACCAAAGCTTTTGCATAATTTGTTTGGCATGAACAAGAATTGGACCAATTAATCCCAATGGATCGTAAAATTTACTAATGAAACTTAAAATTTGCCTTTTTGTTTTTACAGATTGCTTGGGCGGAGAAGTGAACCTAAAGGAGTCAGAGTTTATATCGAAACTCAGCCCTAAGGTTTTAATTTCATTTTGGATAATTCTTTCTCCAAAATGCTGCTGACTTTCTGGAATATCTATAAGAATATTGGCATCATTGGCTGACCATTTGTGCAGACTGAAGCTACCCTTAGCTAATAAATCAATGAGCTGTTTTTTGACCTGTATTATATTATCTATGTTGCAATCTGTATACAAAATATCATCAACATAACTTGAATTTAATATTACAGGTGAAGCCAGAGGATAATCATTGTGAAATCTATATGCTAATTCATTAAGACATCTTGTGGCTAAAAATGATGAAGCTTTCAGTCCATACGTGACTGTATTTAATTGTAGACATTTAATAGATTGATCAGGGCTGTCTCGCCAAAGAATGTTCTGTAATGACCTTTGATCTTTGGAAATTAAAATATTTCTGTACATGCGCCTGATGTCACAAACAAAAAAATATTTATGTAATCTAAATAACATTAAAATGTCAAATAATTCAGGTTGTACTACTGGACCATTTAACATAATATCGTTTAATGAAATTTTATTTGAAGTTTTCATGGATCCGTCAAATACTGTGCGCAACTTTGTGCTTACAGCATTCTCCCGTATGACGGGGTGATGTGGCAAAAAATAGACAACATCTCGTGACAGATCATAATTACTAATATCGACATAGCTTGCATGGCCAAGATCTATGTATTCATGAATAAATTTTTGATACTCGTGGAATAAAGCTTTATCCTTTTTGAATCTTTTTTCAAGATTTAAAAACCTATTAAGAGCTAATCCTAAGGACTCGCCTAATGTATGGACATTATAAGTTTTTAGAGGCATAGAAACTTCAAATTTGTTGTCCACGAGTTTTACTGTGTTTTTAAAATGTTGTTCACAGTATTGTTGCTCAGATGTGAGCTGCTCAGTGTATACTTCTGGTACAGCCTCTGATTGCCAAAATTTTGATAACGTACTGTTTATGTCAGTATCACATTGCTGACAAATTAAAGAAACAGCAGCATTTTGAAGAGGTCGAACCGGAACGTTGCCTGCGACTATGTAGCCGAACTGCGTATGAACGAGACAGGGTTGTGCAGGATCACTGAGCTTGTTGAATTCTTCAGGCTGTGGAAGCAGCGCCTGAAAAAATATATCGGAAGATAATAAAATATCTATTTCGCTTGTTACAAAGAATGTGTCATCAGCTAATTTTATATTTTTTGGTAAGCTGATTTGTGACAAATTAAATGCAGTCTGTGGTAAGTTTGTTGTTATTTTATCCACAACAAGCAGTTCAGAAGCAACTTTATAAGGATAAATACATGAAAATATTTCTAATCGCACTGAATTTTGGATAACCTTTTCAGTGTTTGCAATACCAATGATATTTGTGGCATTACAAGACATCTTTTTTCCTATTTTAGTAGCTAAGCTGGTTGTAATGAATGATGATTGACTAGCTGAATCTAATAAAGCTTTAGCTATTATTTGCTTACCGTTTTTCGTGATTAATTTGACCTTAGCTGTTGGTAAAAGCACTTGACTGTTGTTGTTCAAGTGTGAAAGCAAAGCAGTGGGATTTTGCTCATTATGCAGTAATGAATTGTGCGACTGCTTACAGTGAACGCATTTGAAATGAAACTTGCATATACCAGCATGACTATTCAAGCAAATTTTGCATAATTTTTTGGTTTTTACCAAAGCGTGTCTTTCATCAATCGATGCCAAAGCAAATTTGGGGCAATTAAATAATTTATGATCGTTCTTACCACAGCACATGCAATTTTGTTTATTCTTTGTAGTTACAACAGCAGAAGTAGACTTCATTGGCTTACTTTCTCTTACGTTGTTGTCTGATGAGTTTTCCAAAGCAAGCGCCCTTTCTTCTAAGAACTTAATGAACTCTGTAAAAGTATGATTTTGCGTGGAATCATGTTGAAGGCAGTACTCGAGGTTAGTTTTGCTATCTAATCTGCGCAACAAAATACACACAAGTATGCTGTCCCACTGTTCTACAGGCTGATTTAAGTTTTTGAGAGCTGCAACGTTCTGTTTTGCGTTTGAAATCAGATCTCTTAAAGCTACAACATTTTGTTTGCTAATGTTAGGGATGTCTAAAAGCTGAATAATGTGCTCGAACACAATTTTATGTTTATTATCAAACCTGTCATTAAGCATGGATATGGCTTGTGAATAGCTTGAGCCAACGACTGGAAGATGCTTGATAATATCATAAGCCTCATCTTTAACAAAGGAACGCAGGTAAACTAGCTTTTGCACAGGATCGTAAGCTGGATTTTTATCAACTAAGCATGTGAACAGGTCAATAAATGGTTTATATTCTAAGTACTTACCCGAGAATTTTGGTATTTCTATTTTCGGAAGTTTTAAATTATTATTCGAAACCTTATTGCCTTTGCTATCACCTTGATCAAAAGACATTAACTGCGTCCGTATGAAATCGATGCACTCGAAATAAGTTTCTTCGGTACATGTTGGATCCTCTTTGTCTCCTAACTGGTAGCATATATTGTTGTAATCATTGAAAAGCGTATTTAAGCGTTCTTCCCTAAGAAGCAACATTTGATAAGATGCGCTTTTAAGAAATTCTTGCGTAAGAGTAATTCTTTGCCGAGTTATCGACCCTTTTATTGCCGATCGTTTAGATTGTAGCAACTTAGTATCCTCCATTTTGTACGTACACTATTAACTTTGTACCCTTATTTTACCTAAATATAATTTAAACACACTATCTTAATTCTATTTAGTAATTACTAAACTAACTTATTTACGTATAAAAGGTGCTTAAAGTCTTTGAGATTGATTATTGTACGAATATAATTATAACACGTTGATAAAAAAAATGGATGACACGTAACGTAACCACAATAATTATATTACGACGTGATTTGCAATTATTGAAGTCGATACCGGAAATAGTATTGCCGATGACTGTTGTTTGCTTATTCACTCGCACTCGTTGCGTTCTGCTGCGCTAGACAGTGAAGGATGCTCGCTGCGCTTCGTGAAATAGCGTTGAGTTTCGTGCTTGTTCGCTTGCACTTGTAGCTCCGTCTTTTTCGTCGGACGTGACGTTGTACTGGTGGCTGCAGACGTTTTGGCTGGCAGAAATGGATGCCAGCGATGACTTTTTGAAGGTCACGTAGTAACCACGTAGCAAATGACACAAATTAAATGTCCGAAATTATGCACTTTTTTTTACCACAATCGTTAAGCGACACTTTGACTAGCACTATAAACTTGTTCACGGATTGAAGGACCATGTAGAACTCGTAGAAGGGCCAGTTAGTAAAAATGCGTAGTGCTCTTGCGACGGAGATTTATTGGAGTCACTTAATTTGACATTGAATGCATAGGCATAGACAGTAAATATATCATAGACAATATTATTTACTTTAATGTTTCCAACACTTACAATAAACAGTAACTTGCTTATAATATATATAAAAAAGATAATAATATGATTAGCCAAAGATAACTTGAATGTGAAAACTAGCGAAGTTGTATGCTCCTTTAAATAAATTTCAGGATTGTCTACAGAACTTGGACCTGTCGAGATCTCAATTCTTTTGTCGGCGAAGTCGACAACTAAGCATATGCTTAATACTGAACTTGGCTCTCACTTAAAATTAATGGTTTTGATGGGATATCATTACTTTTTGTAAAGAAATCTTTGTACAGAAGAAATATAAGCTTTTGAAAATTTTACCACATGATCACATAGACATCACGAAAACAAGAAGTTTGAGTACTAACATGATGGGTCTTCGTCTCGTATTTTCCGAGGTATATCTAAGCTTTCGAAAATTTGAGTATGTGATTACATAAACATCACGAAAACAAGATGTTTAAGTACCATAATGATGGGTCTCTGTATTGTAGTTTCCGAGGCATAAGTTTTCGAATATTTGACCTCGTGATCACATAAACAAGAAGTAAATAACTATGTAAAATTACTCAAATACCAACTCTTTACTAATTTAATTAGTGGTTGATAGAGTGAATTTTTCTTGGACACGGCTGCTGCGTCGCCCGTTCTTTTTGGAACGAAGTTCCTTTTTCTTCGAAGTTGGCTGGACACGCTGCCGCGTGTCTAGATAATATTTAATCAAAATAGTATTAAAGAAATTCAAAGTTTTCTTGGAATGACTAACTATTTATTTGTTGTAGATAGGTAGAAGATACCTTACTAGCTTTCTTCTATTTACCTATTTTTCAAGGGGATGAAAACGAGTAAATTCCTTACCTAATTAGGTATAAATACGAAGGTACGTTTTTGTTTATTATGTCTTCAGGTAGGTAAGGCACTTTTTAATCCGGAATTCCTGCGGGTAACAGTATAAAATAAGGATATCTTAATAATAATATCAATACGTGTGCTCATAAATAATGAACTAATTCAGTATAATCGCATTTAGGTAGGTATTTAAAAAACATAAATTATACTTTTTAATTTTAGATAATAGATGAAGCATAAGTTTTTAATTATGCCCGTTAATCTGAATGGCTTAACCCACTAACCGTCTAGGCATGTCATATTACTTACTACGAGCGCGTTTTATTTTTGTGCCACTTTGAAGTGAAGCATCGTCGCGGAAGGGTTAATTAGGTGAAATATTCACACGACCACTGAGCCAAATGATCGTATTAGACAAATTAGAACGTATTTATTGAGCAAAGAACACGTTTATAACTAAACAAAGTTATACTTAGTTGTATGTGAGAACACAACCATTTTTCATTGACCTTTGTGTAGACTAGCGTAAGGCTTAAAATTGGTTACAACGTGTGTTCTTTAAGCGTAAATTCTCTACCGATAGTCACGTAGGGGTTGATACGTTATTAGTGACACTGTGTTGGTTTCTAACAGAAGCCTACATACCTTTAAATAATGAAAATCCGAAAACTGGAGGGCTTTTAGAGAATCACTTTATAATCGGTGTGTTACTGGCCTATAATTGATAGGTATACACAAAGTCCAACTTAAATGTACTAATATTAATAAATTGCAACGAAATTACATAATAATTGTTTTACTATTCTGACTTATTTACTTTGTTCCATATTAGTTGAAGACAATTTGGTATTTTGTAGTTGAATAATACCTGAGAAAAAATCCTCATGAACACAATCAAGTTCATTAGAGAGATCTTTTATTTTTGCAGCAGAATCAAAATAATGAGATTAAATATAAAAATATTCCAATTTTCTTATTTTTTAGTCGGATTAAACGCAACGGACGAAGTCAAAATTATTTTTCCCGATCAATTTACTGTCGTAAATTTTTTTTTCTTTAAATCAGCGGTAGAAATTGCGGCACGAATAGTTTTTCAAACAATATGCGCATCAAAAAAATCCAACACAAGGGAAACTTTATCAAAATATTGAATACAACTCAATTTAGATCCGAGGCGTGCGACTGAAGCCAACCCGCTTTTTTTTCTCCGATCCCTTTATCAACTTTTCGAATTGTTTGTTGTTTCACCTGTTGTTTCAGTTATAGGTATACAGGCAGTAAAAACCTGATATTTACACTACATAATTATTATCTACGTTTTACATTTCACTTTACAATAACTGAATGTTCTGAATAACATTGAAGTAGTGTAGGTACGTACCTAAACCATGAATAAAACTTGTACATTTTTACTATTCTGCACGTTCATCATGAACCTATCGTTATGTTTTACCATAAAATGTTGATAACTAGCTGTTCCCGGTGGTTTCACCCGCGTGAATTCCAGGATAAAAAGTACCCTATGTCCATCTCTGTACCCCTGACAACGTGTAGATATGCAAAATTTCGTGGTGATCGGTTGGGTCGTGAAGAATTATCGTTAGATATACTTCAACCAGTTTACACAAAACCTTAACAAATTATATACCTAAACCTTCCTCATGAATCTAACTATTGGTGAAAATAGCATGAAAATCCGTTCAGTTGTTTTTTAGTTTATCGTGAACAGACAGACAGACACGGCGGAGAACTTTGTTTTATAATATGTAAGGATAAGTATTGTACTTATCAGAGGAAATAATATTATTATCACAAAAAAATAAAACTTTTATGGTGATTTTTGTTAGTTTTGGAACCAAATACTTAGTTACCAATACCATTATCTAAACAAAAACGTGTCTAAAAGATCAAATCGATATGTGTAGGTACCTAATTATACCTACAGCTACCAATTTACCAATTATTATTATACCAGCATAGCTAAGATACGCGCCTCGATATGTTTATCGAACGAAAGATAAAATTGTCGACACGACAAATATTTGTTGGCGTCTAAGCAAAAAAGTGCAGTAGTGGGGTATTGAGTTAAGACTAGATTCGGTTAAACATTTTTTACCACTGGTAGACAAAACGATATAATATGTCGACGAGAATCGGTAAAATGACTCGATAAAATTTTATCGTGTTGCGCATCCTAGCTCCGCAGGTAAAAAACATACATACAGCCGAATGCATAACCTCCTCCTTTTTGGAAGTCGGTTAAAAAAGATACAAAGTTGGTTTTTGATCAAGAATACATACATCAGTATTTACGCTCTAGGTACTGCTACTAGTGCTTCTATGCATGTCACGACTCCGTGGTCGAACAGAAATTTTACGTCTATGGTCTAGTCCGCGCAACAAAACGACTGATTTCCACTTTATATTTTCCCGCTACCAAGCATTGTCACATTAATGTCGATTTTTTTTTTAATGCCTACATATTTTTACTGTTATATTTTTTATTTCATTAGGTAAACAATTAATATAAAGAGGGATTTGGCTCCAAAATCAACATAAATTCTCCGTTTACATTAACTACAATTAAATCTAGACACGCGGTAGCGTATCAAGCCAAGTTCAAGCTAACAGAACTGGCGAGTAGCACCGTGTGTAATATTACACGAACCATTTGGAGCCTCTTTTCACCCCCTCATAATTCAAAAACTATTTAACATAAACATGTCAAATTTGGCTTATATATTAAGACTTACGAGATAAATATGTGCTCCAAATTTCATAAGCATACCGCAAACGGTTATATGATAACAACGTCCAAAAATCGTGATTTTTATCACCGACTGACCTATAGACCAAAATTATAATGCACTTAGGCGTAAACAAAGGGAAAAATCTGAAAACTGGAAATACTTAAAAAAAATGATAATTATCAATAATTTAAGTTTTTATATTTTTTCTATCAAGAATGTAATATAAAAAAGTTAAATATTGTAGTATGCAACTGGCTAATCAGAATTTCGAAATATTCGTAATGATGTATTTTACGTCACTCAATTAAACTAAGTCAAATACATTCGTTGTCAGCGCGAATTTTCTAGCTAGGGAGTTGGTAGCAATTGGTCCCATAGGGGACCTGCCTCCCCCCCCCCAAGCATACGTGTCTATACTAATATTATACCTACCAACCTGTCAACGATACGCACACACGTACAGTGGGCCACATAGACAAGTACCTATACCACCTTGTAAAATTTATACTCTTTGGGAAACGTCTTTATGACGTTATAAATATATTTCAGGATTATCAACAGACCTCGGCACCTATATCAATCCTTTTGTTGGCAAAATCGACAACTAAGCATAAGCTTAATAATGAACTTGGCTTCCACTTTCACATTTATGTTTTTGATTGGATATAAACTACAATCGCAAATATTATAATCATAGCTTTCATCTACTATTTAATAATTACCTAGGTTAATTACCTACCATTAATATCTACCTATCTAAAATATTTTTTTAAAACAACTTAATAAACTTAATAAATTAACAACAAATATTTATTTTACCAACTTCTGTTTATTATATTAGTTGTGAACCCATCGTACCTACAGCCTATCTGGATATAATATGAAGGTATTTGAATAGGAATAAGTCTAGCAACATTAGACGAAAACCGGAAATAAAGCCAGTCAACAAATCGGAAGCGTGCACCTGGATAGTACGATTTATACTACAAGTCCTACTGTACCACTGAAGTAAACTACAATATTAAACTTTTTTCTACTTAAATACATAAAACAGATAATATACACCTAGATTCATAAGTAAATGCTTAACATGCGTAATTGCATGTTATAAAATACATGGACAGTGTTGCCTAGTGTTATCTATCTACTATGAAATAAAATAGGTAGGCACCTAGGTATACTATTACACATTATATGTTTAGGTACTTACTGTTACAAAGATAGACTACCAACGATACTGTCAAACAAAGTGTCAATATAATAATTGTTTATTAGCATTGATTTACTAAGACTCGTAAAAAAATTACATCAATGGGTAACCTACAACATAGTAATTTTTTTAATAAATTTTTATTAGAAAAAATATTTACTACACGCTGTAATTTTGCAGTATGTATTTTATTATAGTCATATATAATTATTATAATATTCTTAACATCAAAATGAGAGAATCACTGTAAAAAAAATTGTAAAATGACAAAACTTGGAGACTTTCAACCTCCAACCTTGGCATAGTAACAGAGTAATGCAAATTTTAATTCTTGACATACTTATATTATGTACTATTTATTTTCTACTTGAATTGTCGATAACGAGTACATAACAAATACCTACAACAAATGAATGGTTTATCTAATTTTGAAGCAATGAACACAACTAAGAATTTGGAAGAAAAAGGAAACCGAAAGGAAGAAAATAAATAGTTCTTTAATATTCTTACCTATTTTTAACCTTGGTAGGTACCTATAGGTTACGCTATCTTTCTGCTAGTTGTGAATCAATATTAATTGTTTTATTTTAGAAATATTATGAAGGGTTGCAAAATGTAAAAAAAATATTTGAATTCAGTTAAAAAGTAAATAAAAAATATGACAAAAAAGGCTCGGAAGTCGGTAGCACCATGTGCAACAACGATAGCTACGCATTTAAATAATAAGTTATTATAAAGTGGGACACGCTACGAACCCCGGACATTAGCCACTAGGTAACCTCTAGTGCATATACTTAATATGTACCCAGGTGGTACTTGATAAATATTTGATATCTTCAACGATGTTGTCTTAATATTTTTCTCGATGGCCTAGATTATCGAGATTTAATTATTAGTTTACTCAAGTTACAAAACTCACAATGCACAACAACGTACTTGATGTTATGCTAAAAATAAAATTAACAATGAGTATTGAACAACAGAGTATTATTTGACTAAAACAGGCTGATCTATTAAAATACAATTACTTTAGTAGAAACCTAAACCTATACTGTCTCATCTTTAACACGTGATACTTTATTGAATTATAAACAGGTTTTAATCACACAAGTCACAATGACCGGTGGCCGACGACACGAGTGCTTGTTGTGCCAGTCAGGTAGCGGTGTTCATTACACAAACAAAACCGAGTGTTTCCCATGTTTAATTGAGTGAAGAGAGGCAATTTTAATCGGCCGTCTGCTCGCGACACCAAGCTCGACTCGGGTCAGTTAAATCGTGTTTTTTTTTAGGTTTCCATAGATACGTACTTTGCTCTTATTTTACGAACTGAACGTTTCAACGTGTTTTTCAAAACACAATCAGAAAAAAAAGGTTTTGTGAATTTCAATATTAACTTTTTTAATAATAATAATAATAATCCACTTCACAACACACAGATCTACCTACTTGATCCCACACTAAGCTATAAGCTTGTGTCGTGGATACCAAGTAAACGTGGTATATACTACACATATTATTACATATATATTATACTATCTTAATATATATAAATCACGTGTCACGTTGTTTGTCCGCGATGGACTCCGAAACTACTGAACGGATTTTGATAAAATTTTGTAACCATCCATAAAATGGTCCAACTTAAAAGATATAGGATAGTTTTTATCCCGGAATTCCCGCGGGAACTCCGACTCCGAAATTACCGCGGATGAAATCGCGGGGACAGCTAGTAGATATATATATGCACACCCATACTGGAAAATGGAACCCTGTGTTCATCACACAAAGCCCACCCCCACCGGGAATCGAACCCGGAACCTCTTGATTAGCGGGCAGGCATGGTGACCATTGCGCCAATCGGGTCGTAACTAATTTAGTATTTAATTTTTTTTTATCAATTTTAATATTCATCTATGCAATGATTTATGATATCATAAGTATTTACGTAGACAAAAAATGAATGAATTTAATAACACTTACAAAATGTAGAGTATTTACATATTTAACAAACAATGCAAAATACAGGTTTTTAGTAAAGGATACCTACATACCAAACTAGAACAGTTCGTAGTATTGATTATTATTATTACCTTTATTCGGAATATTTATTTAGTTAGTAAGTTTTTTTCGATTTCCCGACAACTACTATAAGTATACAATCTATAGGTACCCACAGGTACATAATAAATATCTATTATTGATGCATGCTGTCTCTTCGCGAGAGATTTTGGGTTTTCCTGCAGGAGTGGACTTTGTTCGGTGAACACAGGGTTCCATTTTCCATTTTGGATATGTTTATATTATAACTAGCTATTCCCTGCGGTTTCACCCGCGGTAATTTCGAAGTTTCCGCGGGAATTCTGGGATAGACCCTATGTCCTTCTCCTTACCTCTGACAACGTGCGTGCAAAATTTCATGATGATTGAGCCGTTAAGCCGTTAAGGTAAGCCGTTAAGGCGTAAAAGCGTAACAAACAATTTTATCAAACAAACAAACCAACAAACAAACTTATTTCCTCATTTATAATATTAGTAAGGATTAAAATATAATGTAAGTGTACCTAATAATGTGTAGTACCTATATACCTACCACGTTTGCTCGGTTTCACGACACAAGCTTATAAGTGTGGGATTAACTAAATATGGGTCATGTGAAGTGTTATTATTATTATTAAAGCTGTCCGCCGCGATTTCACCCGTGGTAATTTCAAAGTTCCCGCGGGAATTCCAGAATAAACTATTTCTATAAATCTTCCCCTTCAATCACTCTATCTATTAAAAAAAACCGTACCAATATCAAAATCCGTTGCGTAGTTTTAAAGATCTAAGCATAGGTAAATAGGGACAGACAGACAGAGGGAAACGACTTTGTTTTATAGGTACTATGTAGTGATGGTGCTTAAATCTTTGGTGCTGATGAATAACTAAAACTAAATACAATAGATATTTAACGTAACGTCAAGGTTTTTAAGAAA
This sequence comes from Zygaena filipendulae, assembly GCA_907165275.2. NCBI lineage: Eukaryota > Metazoa > Arthropoda > Insecta > Lepidoptera > Zygaenidae > Zygaena > Zygaena filipendulae. The sequence goes on from OU015657.1 coordinate 7,394,403, forward strand.
TAGGTACTTTTAAAAAAGTTTTTTTTTACTAACACTATAACTACCTACCTACATATTTAGCACGGATTTATGCTAGTGTAAACTTACTAATTAATCGAATCTCAGTTACCGAAATATATCAGACCCATGCAACAAATAATTCTAATTAATTTAGGGATTCCTATACAAATTGCATAATATTGTTATGTGCTTCGTCGATTAAAATTTTTAAAACTGGTTCGTTAACTATTTTTTTCACTCGTGATCCGTAAACAAATTCGAGATGTGAAAAGTTTAAGGATTTCTTTAAAACGATATCCTTTTTAATGTTCGGCATTCTAGTGCGGAGCAGCTGCACGTCTTCCTCCGCGGTGAACCAATCAGATTCACTAACCATTAGAACTACAGGGGCAGTTATCAACGAGACGTCATATTTGGGAGGAGTCAGTGACGAGTATTGCCGGAGATTTTGCTGAGTTCCATAATCGTACCTTTGGAATCTTTTCCTCGCATATCCCTGTATGAAATGTAAAAAAACTTTACTAGATGTACCGGCTGGAATGTGAGTAGCTATAACGGGCAGCCTTTCGTTATTTATGTTTTCTAATAATATGCCATATTGAATATAATATTCCAATTGACATAAAAACATTTGTGGAACACCGTGCTGGCAAACGAAACTATGAAATTTCTTCAAAAAGGGGCTATTCGGAAATACTTCTTTATTTTTCGCGAATATTGTTAGTAAGTCTAAATTTCGACTGACTAATTCAATAAATGGATATTTTATTTTTGCTATTTTTGCAACAGGCGCCAACAAGATGGCCTGTTTAATTTTTCCATTATATTCAGGTCTCATACTGCACATTACAAAAAATATTGTTGATCCTTGAGAAAATCCGACGTATGAAAGCTTTGTTTGTGATGTAGAACGAAGTATGTAATCGATCGTGGCGGGCAAGTCTTGAGTGCCCATTTCTTCATAGCTGAAATCCCAGTACTGACTTTTTGTAATATTCCTTACGTTACCTTTACTGTATTGGTTGCCTCTTGCGTTAAATAACCATATATCAAATCCAGCTTCCGCGAGTAAATATGCCAAGCCATCCTTTGGTCCCAAAACCAACCACGAGTCAGAGCTATCTCCAATACCATGAGACAACAACACTGGTGGACCTTGCTTCCGCATCCTGTATACCGTCAGTTTATAACCATCTCTTGTAATTATGACATGTTTTTCCGGAAACTCACTGTATTGTTTTAAAAGTTGCCAAGAATTATGATTTATGTCTGATGTCACATTGTCACTGATATCTTTATGGTTACTATTTCCTTTATATAAAATATCATAACTAATAACGTAATCACAATAATATAATAACATCCACAAAATTACACATTCTAAGAATATTGTGTTTCTAAAGCACATGGTACACGTTTAATACGTCTATGTTTCTTAAAGAATACGAAACAAATACTTATCCATTTTAAATTCATGCTTCTAGGCCTTTAAATCATGTGTGTACCTACCAGTTTCAATGTCAATCTGTTATAAGATAACGTTGTAAATTAAAAAAACAAGCTAAGTAAAAATTTGAAACTGGTGATTACCTAAATTAACTTTCTATTAAGTACTTTTATTAAACTTATCTATTATCACTTTTATCTAAATATTTGCCATATTTCTATTTTTTAATATATTTATTCGAAATCCGAAAAGTAAATACTATGTGAAACCACTGCTACTTACGTAATCCTACTCAATGTCACAATCCGATGGTGTGCCTAACGACTGAGGGACTCTACATTTTACTTTAAATCGAAATATTGCTCATTAAAACACAATCTTGCACATTGCGTATAAAACCAAAAATTACAATGGATAAAATTGTAAATGTACCTAAAGATAAAAGAGTAAAAAAGTTAGTAGTATTATACACAATAATATCTGGGTCACCGAGCTTTGCTCGTTGTGTAAAGCGGCATCTGTTCTTACGTGGAAAAATAAACACTTATTTTCATTGCCTGAAAAGACGGATAAAACGACGTTTTCTAAAAATGAAACCTAGCTAGATCGATTAAAATCGCCCCCAATACTAAATTTCATTTTCATTTCATTTCATTTCTGCATACTAAATTTCATGAAAACCGTTGGAGCCGTTTCCGGGATTTAAATTATATATATAAAGATGTATAATAGATATGTATATACAAGAATTGCTCGTTTAAAGATAGTAAATTATGTATATTCTTATAATATTATAAAGAGGTAAAGTTGTGAATAGTGAGTTTGTGAGTTTGTGAGTTTCTGACGTTGTAGGGGGTAATCTCTGGATATACTGAACCGATTTTGAAAATTCTTTCACTTAAAAAAGCTACGGTAGTCCAGAGTGACATAGGATACTTTTTATCCCGAAATTCCCACGGGAACTTTGAAATTACCACGGGTGAAACCGCGGGGGACAGCTAGTAATAATATAAAGAGCTAAAGTTTGTAAGTTTGTGACGTTGTAGGGGGTAACCTCTAGATCTACTGAACCGATTTTGAAAATTCTTTCACTTATAGCTAGGACGGTACAGTAGTCCTTAGTGACTTAAGGTACTTACTACTTTTTATTCCGAAATCCCCACTGCAACACCGAAATTACCGTGGGTGAAACCACGGGGGACAGCTAGTTATTTATAAACCTTGAAATAATAAGCAACACTTGTGAATAATTTTCAAGTTCAAGAGGTGTGCCAAGTTTCTGAAACGTTACATAACATTTATTACTTGATCGGAGTCGGTAGGTCAAGTATAATGAAGACGAAAAAAATTTAAAGCAAGTTTATTTATCTCAACTCGTAAAGCTGACTGTCGATATTGAGTCTCAATTCAATTCAATTCAGTTAAAATATGCTTTATTGCACGCACACCGTAAAAAAACACATCTCCTGCCTGTTCAAAACCAAAGTGGAGACGATGAGTGGTTATTGGCATTTCAGTTTAGGTATAGGTTATGTCACGAGAGGATGGCCTAGCGCCAGTCGCAAAAAAAAAATGGCAGTATTCAATTATTAATTACTAGCTGTGCCCTGCGATTGCACCCGCGGTAATTTCGGAGTTTGCGCTAGAATTCCGGAATAAAAAGTACCCTATGTCATTCTCTGTACCCCTGAAAACGTGCATGCCAAATTTCATCCAAATCCGTTCAGCCGTTTTTGCGTGATTGAGTAACAAACATCCAAACTTTCACCATTTATAATATAAGTAGGAGGTAGGATTAGGATCAACAACAAAGCCGCGGCCAATTTGATTTTCAACATGAACTTTTCTATGATATTGATTTACTCTATAAATGAGATGCAGAACACTCCAACATGCTAGCTGAGGTTAGTTTTTAACCAACTTCCAAAAAGGAGGAGGTTCTATGTTCGATTGTATGTTTTTTTTTTATGTATGTTCACCGATTACTCGAAGACGGTTGGACCGATGTGGAATTTTTTTTTTTTTTTAAATGGTATACTCCCAATTAGATCCCATTGCCACCAGTCGGGATCTGATGATGGGATCTTGAAGAAATCGAGGGAAATCTTCAAAAATTATAGGCACACCTATAGCGATTTGGGTATTTTTTATAGTAAATCGTTAATTTGCTTTTGGAAAGCAAAATTTGAGGAAACGGAACTAATGATGAAGACCACAGATAGTCATCGGAACTACTCAATAAAAGGTGTTTCACGGGTTCCGATTCGTTAACTTTAGTATGGTTTCTAAACAATTTGTGCTCGTCACAATTTATATGGTGAAGTGGAACTGACGGTGATGTACTAGGAGAACTCCTCAACAATTAACGTCCCTGCATCGGGAAAAGCAATATTTTGTAAAAGGTGATGAGCAGTTGACATTAGGATAATGTAACTTAGAGAAATTATGAACTAAGTCACTTAAAAGCGAGAAATAAACAAAATTTTAACAAAAAAAATTAAAACCGACTTCCAAAAATACAAAACTAAAAAGCTAAAAATAAAAAGCTAAAAATAACAAAATACCGATTTAATCCAAAAGACAAAAACACACGTAATATTATTATTGGTTTGTGCTACCACTGATCGGTATGAAGTCGGTGAATATGGAAGGGGAAGATGGGCTAAGTCGACTCCCGCCACCAGCTCTTCGTGAGCAGAACAGCCCAAGTGGGCAGACACCAGCGGACTTGTCACCGAATTCATACCGATCAGTGGTAGCACAAACCAATAATAATATTACGTGTGTTTTTGTCTTTTGGATTAAGTCAGTATTTTGTTATTTTTAGCTTTTTATTTTTAGCTTTTTAGTTTTGTGTTTTTGGAAGTCAGTTTTAATTTTTTTGTTAAAATTTTGTTTTGTGTTTCAGTTTTAAGTGTTTGCATGTTTTGTGTGTTGTGCCAAATAAAGTTATTTTAAACAATTTAATTTCAATTACTGGATCGATTTTTATCCAGTAATTGATCTCTGGAACGGGATGAAATGAATCTAAAAATTATTTCTCTGATAGGACGCTACATTATCCCTGAGTGTCATAATATTTATTTTTGCAGTTCCCGTGGTAGTCCCGAAATTCATGCGGGTGAAATCACCTTCACGGTTGAACGCCAATTTCTCCCGATGAAATCTTGAAAAGAGTTGACGAAGACTTCCTCATTGACTCCAACAAAGTATTTTTTCTACAAAAAGAAAAGCAATAACATGCAAAACACGACACGACGGAAGTGGCTCTCTCAGACAGGTACTAATATACCCTCTCGCTCAATCTCTTACTAGTTAACTACCTACTGAACCTTTTGGCAGCCAATCTTAAATCTTTGATAAGTCTTAAATTACCAAACCGATACTGTAGAGCATTAATCCAGATTGTCAGCCGGCTGTCAATAATGAAAACTCAGTTGATATTACTAAGCATTAACACTGAATTCAGCTCAATGGGGAAGAAAACGCAAAGCCTTTAAGCAGAGGGCGCTGTGTGTTTGTTACCTGTCAAAAAACTTTTAAAACAACTGATTATTACCTTTTCGAATTTCTAAGCACTAGTTTAGCTTTGTTGAGTCTTTACATTAGTTTTGTGATGTATTTGTAAGTTCTAGACGTGGTCTCACAATCAGTTTCTTTAAAATGTTTCCTATATAACCTCATAAAAATCATTGATTTATTTATCACTCTTTCCTTAATGTTAAATCACTTAGGAATTGGTGTACACCTATTTCCTCACAATCAAAAGCTAGAACAGCGTCCCATAATTTATTTAACTAGTGAAAACCACAAAAATATACTCAGTTTCTATGTAGATTGACAGATCTTGTGTAACAAACATTTGGCGCCCTCTAGGTTGGAACTAATTGACAGTTTTCTACCTCATTCAAACAAATCTAGGAAATTGCTTAATGTAATATTATAAAATATAACATATAGCTTACTGCCGCGCATTTAAACTTAATTTTAAGTAAAAAATTTAAAAAATAAAACTACCTCAGAGAGGTCAGAGACGATAAGCATGGGTCAAATGACTCAGATGTGGATTTTGGTTCGGGTCACATTTCGTGTAATTAGCACATTTTTTTAAATAAAACTAATTTTTGCATTTTTACCATATTTATTGTTACACTCATTATAATGTACTTAGTAGGTACAAAACTGAGAGACTTATAAAACTAATGCGATTTTTAAGGTTTTGTTAACTAGCTTGGGTTTGAATTGTTTTGTCGGAACTGCTGTTTTATTTAATAACTAGCTTTGCCCCGCGGTTTCGCCCGCATGAGTTTCGGAAAGTTAGTAAGTATATCATAAGGTAAATACAACCTCAATGCTATATGAGAGATACCCAATGCTTATTTAACCATCACATATTGACTTTCGTTAAAATTTAAATAAGACACAAAAATAAAATTTATATGATTCAAATTAGCTAAGAAATAGATACATAGGTAGTAGGTACATACATATTATGTATAAATAGTTTTTTCATTACTCATACTCGGAAAGTAGGTCTGAAGTTGCCTGAAAAGCGGGTTGAAAGTAACCCTTTTCAGTCCTAGGGAGAATCGCTTTCAACTGACAACTGTCAAATTATTAAAAAAAAACTAGGTCTATTTTCACATTTCTATTGAACCATGTTTCAACTTTCTATACAGCCAGCGCGATGTAAAATTGAAATAACGTAAAGTTTAAGTAGGTATTAATTAAAATAAAATTCACTCACTTTTTCTTAAGCTAATTCCTATTTATATTTTTTTTATTTTCTTTAATTAATACTTAATAATTAAAGATAATATTTTTTTTAGGTCGCCACAATGTAAATAAAAAATACTGGCTGAATAGCTAGCCGGCCAAAGAAAAAGAAATAGGTGGGAAAGTGTCAAGCGACTATCCGATCTTCACTCATTTTTTCTTTAGCTAATTCCTATTTTTATTTTGACTTTCCTTGCATTCGTAATGAAAAGCACAGTGTTACCCTCGGGAGAAAGACTTATTTAGTCCCTCGATCTATTAGCCAAACCCCGTCTCGGGACTAAATAAGTTACTTTCACCCCTAGGATAACAATGTACTAATAATGTAGCGCAAGCCCGCGCCAGCAAAAAGGTTCATAACTATGAACTCAACACTCAACCCAACTTACAAATGACTACAAAAAACCAGGTATCAGACAAACTCAATAATATAATGATAAAGGTTATATATTATATTGTATATAGGTATACTCGTGTGAAAATCAACGGATAACAATGACTTTTGACTCTATTTTATTATTGAATAATTTAGTCGTTTAAAGACAGAACAGTTACGCGATCCTTCTCATTATACATTTATTATTTATTTATTTAATAATCTATGTGACAGTTGACACCCGTTTATTATTGAATGATATAGTATATACCTATCTACGTAGATGTTTATAAAACAATTGCTCAATAATTTATTTATAAACACTTAACCACTCGAGTTTCCAACGCAGGTCATGAAATAAGACAATTTTATTGTGTTCACAGAAGGGATCCGGTCTTCTGTTGAGAAGGATCGTGTCATGATCGTGTCATTGTTTTCAAGCATCCGATTACGAGTGAATTAGAAATTCAGTCCGTTGAAAAGGTGACGCAGCTGAACAAGCTATAAAAAGTGTTATCAGAGTCGTGACCTTATTTTGCACCAGACCAAAATGAATTTGGTGAAATGGAAAGTACGTATCACAAACTAGGTACAAATATTGGAAATTGAAGTAAGTACCTACCTATCTTTAAAAAGTACTTCCGCTTTATTTAATTTAGTTAGTTACTATCAGCTTTCACGGTATTCAGCACCCACGAGAATTTTGAGATTCCTTCGAGAACTCTGAGTGTTACCAAGATAAAAAGCGTAAAAATCGCCAATCATTCAAAATATACAAACATTTATTGGTATCTTATAGGTACCTACGTAATATTAGGTAAGTATAGGTTAATGAGCTCACAGCTTCACTTTTTTTGGTAGGTACTTTGGCGCGATGACGGCGCTTATATCTATTGATAATTTATTTTAATCTTTAAACTGTTATTTGTTATTGTTAACTTTGATCTTTAAATTATTCTTCCCGTGTCTAGGCAATAGGAATTCGGTAATGGGTTTATTGGGTAAATTGTTCGGTAATGGGTGCAGCGACCGAAAGTTCCCCACCGGAGATCGGTCACCAGCATTTCTGCTATCTACCGGTGGGCATCAATGGGATCGGATGGGCAGCATTTTCCGTCAGTGATCTCCTTTGTCTTTTACACTTAACTGACATCGTGCGGGGTTGGTGACCGATAAACGTATTGACGTGTCGCCAACACATCTTTCTGGCAACGATTTGGTTTCGGCCGGTCGCCCTCCAACTCTCTTCGGTTTGATTGATTTCTCTCCCTACCTAGGAAATTTAAAACTGTTGAAAATACAGATTAATTAAAAAAAAACGCTGAACTTTAGTGCGATGTATCGCAAAAGGAAACTTTTCTCTAACTTCAAAAGCTTCAATTGGGCGTTGAGGAAGCATATCTTTAAATATTTTGTACCTGCGGTAGTATACTTAGTATTATATTGTCTGTGCCTGCGGTTTCACTCGCGTAGGTAAGTGTGTCCTTTTCTGTAGCCTCGACAACGTGTATGCAAAGTTTCATGATGATCTAGTATAGATAAGGCGTAAAAGTGTAATAAACAAGCAAATACACATTCATACGTATAATCAAAGATATTGAAAGAGAATAGACAGACAATACGCTCGGCCGCTAAGCTTTCCCCTTGAACCACGCAGTGGTCAAATGATCTCATGCTAACAAAATTCCGTTGGCTAGCAGAGACTATGTCTATAGATACCACTTGACGGAAAGCGATGTGATTGGCTATGTATTTGAAATGTACTTTGTGGAGACTGGTATTTAATTTTGATTGCGTCGCAATGATGTGATTGGTTTTATTTTGATCATTCCCCCCGCAAAAATTGGTTGACGTGGATTACATGTAAAAATTTGTATTGTTCGTCTATTCTCTTATAATGTCTTATAATATCTCTTATAATATTAGGATAGCTGATTAGATTACGACATAAATGGCAATCTGAAGTAAAATTACTTGATTGGCATTGGCAACTAGCTAATACCTAACTTAAGTTGTGGAACCCGTGGGCACGAATTTGCTTATACTTATGACACTCCACTGATGAAGCCAAGTGGAGCAGAATGGATTAAAAGATAGAATTCTAAATAGGCAGAAGGCCACGCCGCCGCTAAGCACAAATAAAGGTCAACTTCGTACAGCTTCCCTCCGCTCTACTCCGTCTCAGTGGAGTGTCACCTTTAAGGGAGAGTCGATCTTGGCGACGCCGCTTTCTACTAAAAGCTACTAAAAGCCCTCCATAAAAGCAATAATTAAATTTGTGTAACGCAATTTGCCAAGGCGATGCTGTCTGAGGTGCTCATGTTGTATGCCCCTTAGCTCATAGGTAGGTACGCAGCAACTTTGAGTAGGTAGGTATTCAAAATAGTTATAAGACTCAAATTTGAATAAGGTCTAAGATAAACATCCATAACAAATCTTTACATATAAAATGCTTTGTCCTGAATGACTGATGGATCAACGCACAGCTTAAACCGTTGATCGTAGAGACCCGAAACTTGGAGGGTGTGTTCTTTGTATGACGTAGGCAATAGGCATACGATAAGAAAAGATTTTTGAAAATTCAACCCCTAAGGGCATAAAAAGGGGTTGCAAAGTTTGTATGGAACAAATCGGCGGGAACTTCGAAATTATCGCAGGTGAAACCGCGCGGGACAGCTAGTTAACAATAAAAAAGGATTGATAAGTTGATAACTAGGCGGGTACTAGGATTTTATTTTACTCTAGGATTTTATTGAAACATTTGCAACAATAACTGTGCTGGGGCGCTCGGAATGATACCTACCTACATAGGTAGGTATGTTACAACTTGCAACTGAGTTTTAGAAAAAAAAACATTTTAAAATTAGTAGGTACTTTAAAATTAATGTTCATACTCAAATAAATACAAATAAAATAATGATAATAACGCTTCGATTTTTTTTACATGTTCTCTATTAATTTCCTTCTATCATAGCTCCCGTCTTGAAGACTGTAGGCGACACTTTCGCCTTTTCCCTGACTACGATTTAGTGGACTGTATTATAGGTTAACTTTGAGGTTAGAACGTGGCGCGTTGGAAATAATAACACTGGTCTTGACTACCTGCTCCCTTGTGGCCCGCCGCCGCGCGAATGGCAAAAATGCCAATAGTTGTAGTCTTAGATTAAAACAAAAAGGCGCCTTTTTGTTTTAATCTAAGGTTGTAGTACATAATATAACGTTCTTCAGTTGTTTTATTTATGACTAGCTGAGCCCCGTGGTTTCACCCGCGGTAATTTCGGAGTCCCCGCGGGAATTCCGGGATAAAAAGTACCCTATGGAATGGAATTTCGAAAAAATAGAATCATGGGTACCTAAGTTAGACCCTTAGCAATACAACAAAAAACCGCATTCAATTCGGTGCAGCAGTTTTTGCGTAACACGAATACAACCATACAGACAGACAGACAGACAGAATTCTAAAAACGGTATTTTTGGTTTCTATATCACTCATAGAGTCACCTAAATTTATTTTTTCTTATTAATCTCCCATGTACAGACATCGACCTGTTACAATTTTATTATGTAGATATAGATGTTCTTTGCTACTCAATATTACAACTTGTAGTACCTGCCTAGGTATTTGAGTGAAACAACTTTGCCATTTTTTATATATTATGATCCCAACAAAAACATTTTCATGTAAAATGATGCCAAGACGAGTTCATATGACGGGCACTGTCAAAAAGTTATCAGATCTCATGTAGAGCCAAGCTTATAACTCTACACACCCTAACTCTACAAGGCCTAACTCCTCAAACTCTACACCTTAGTCAGAATATGTGACTTGGCCATTTCGCTACATTCACATGAGCGTAACGTGAAAAATGTATCCACTGTTAAATACTTTCCTGTTAAACAAAGGTTCTTGCAGTAACGAAACGGCCAAGCCACATATTCTGACTAAGGTGTAGTGTTTCAGAAGAAGGATTTTGGCTCTACATGACATCTGATAACTTTTTGACAGTGCCCGTCATATGGACTCGTCTTGGCATCATTTCACATGAAAATGTTTTTTGTGGGATTGCATTTCTTATTGTAAGCCAAAATTGCGGAATTCTCATACAAACTTCCATCTGTAGCGGGAGCAGGACGGATGATATGGCTCGACCGCCACCAAAGGGGAAGCTTCCCGCCGGGCGAGGTGGTATGCCCGGGGAACCATATCATCATCCCGCTCCCGCTACACATCCCCTAGTTTAAGGGGTTTGGGGATTAAAGTTACAAGTTTTTTTTTTAGTTGTTTGTGTACTAGTACTAGCTTACATGCCAAATTTCAGCTTTCTAGGACATTAGGAAACACCCTAAGAATTTTGATGATTATCAGTGAGTCAATGACGAAATCAGGGTTTTTAGATATCAATAAAATCTAAAGTATAAGAGCTATGCAATTATAATTTTATAATATGTTTGATAAGTCCGCTATGGACAACATATCCCGAGAATTTCGTTTATCTGGTATAATCCAAACCCAAGTTATAAGGGTACAAAAAAACGAAGAAGCGGTTCGAGAAAAGATAGGCAGTGCTCCCGCTTCGCTTGGCTCGTCTTGTCGGGGCGTATGAAAGTGACCGTATAGAGTAGGCATTTACCTACACGGTCATGAGTCTAAACTCTAAATACATCTGGTGGTCCAGACCATGGTCCAGACTATAGCTATAGGCTTGCCAGGTGGCCGGGAAATCCGAGATTGTCCCGGAATTTTGCGTCCTGTCCCGTTTTCAGTAATTAGACCTTATTGTCCCGGATTCCGAAAACCTTCTAGTTTTGTGACAAAATAAACTAACAATGAACTCGATATTTTATTTATTTTTTTGAACCGAAACTATTTCTATATGTAGTAAAATATCTGTTGTTATAGCGGCAACAGAAATACATAATCTGTGATAATTTCAAATGTCTATCACGGTTCATGAGATACAGCCTGGTGACAGACGTACAGACGGAAGGACGGACCGACAGCGAAGTCTAAGTAATAGGGTCCCGTTTTACCCTTTAGGTACCTACGGCACCCTAATAAGATATTTTTTACTATGACCACGACCCGACACCTTTGTCCTAGAATAGGGTACTTGCACGAAATTTATTATAAGAAATTCTGTCAATATTTCAAAAATAGAGCCTTAGAAAACCGTTATCGTGAAAAATTTACTAAAAAAATTTCAATAGTTTCCAAAATATTCAACTTTTAATTTTGTGAAATGGAACGTTGCAACGAAACACCAATCACAGACACATGACGTCACTTTTATTTTTTTAGGAAACACTTACCTCTTTCAGAGAAGGCAAAAGAAACTAAGTGCATACAGTTAACGCATATTTTCCATTTTCTGAAGATTTTTACTTTAAAATGCATCGGTAAGATGCATTTCGATTATTTACTGGAACTTTTGGAAGTAACTCGACACAGTTCAACCTTAATTTCGCTTTTGAATATTGAATTTATCTGTCTGTCAGTGTCACATGACCCTGTCAATACGACAGTGACATTTCTATCACAGATTAATAAGGCGTAATCTTGAACTAGTGACGTCATGCCGCGTTTCGACGGTAAAGACTAAAGTAGGAACTTTGAAACGCTCTATTTAATTAATTTATGCAATAATTTTTTTCTTTTTCTTGCTTTGTTTAAGTAGGCTATATATCTTTAGAATAGACTAAAAAAAAATCATGCAAGTACCCTATTGTCCCGGATATAATAAGTTTCTATCTAGCAACCCTTGTCCAGACCCATAGAAAACTTTATTTCATTTTTTTTTTTATTCATAAAAACTTTAACTTTAACTGAGAACTTTCATGTGATCACGTAAAATTGCACGTCATATTAGACAACTTTTCATGACGTTCTCGTTTTCATTATAATTGTTCTATAATAACAATAAAAAGTTATCTAACCCATTTCTCATACCGACTTACTTATCGTTTGTAGTTGGTGACCTTGACAACGTTATCGTATCGATCGTTAATTAGGGACCCAAAAATCATGTTATCAATAAACATCATTAGGTACAGCAACCAACATAAGGTGAATAATTGCAAGTTTCGAGTCGAGGCTTGCATTTAATGTAATGTTGGTGGTGGTAATGTGGTAATGGTAATGATGGTGATCGTTATGATTTTTGGGTCCCTAGTTAACGATCGATACGATAACGTTGTCAAAACGTTGTCGAGACAGCCGGCCTAGGTATATCCAAACCTAAATTATAAGGGTTCAAAAAAAACGACGAAACACTTCGAGAAAAGGTAAGATAGTGCCCTTGCGCTTCGCTTGGCTCGTCTTGGCGGGGGCACTAACGTGCCGCCAGATATTACAATTTACAACTAGGAATGTGATATAGTGAGAAAAAATCAATTAATTAAAAATCTATTTATGTTAATTAAAAAATCTATTATTAAAAATCGATTATCATGAAAAATTAATCGATTAATATAAAGTTCGATTATTTTTTCACATCTCTAACCTAGTGCCCTGCTAGTGCCCACAAATCACAGCACAAATCACAGAGTACTTTTTTAATGTCTAATTGTCAGATGGTCTATTGTCTAGTGCCTACTAAACACTAAATTAATCTTCAGAAATTTTGGTTAATTTTCACAATTCACATTAATGTTTTGTTCCAAGTTTAATGTTTACTTCTACAATCTACAGATATCTTAAACGTCAATATTTCCCTTGGTAGATAACAAAGTAAATTGCTCCATAGAATGTCATTGTCGTGGCATGGAAATAAATGTCCAAAATGTTTGCATCATGTCAAGTTATAGACCAAAAGTACATGACGAAAATAACTTCGGAATTTAGTAGACTAAAAGGTCAGTCAATTAAATTACTTATTTGTTTGAGATTCCCGCTTTAGTAGAAATTTATATAATTAAACTATTCACATACCTACAGTGTTTCATTCACCACACTTCTCATATTCACAACTTGGTTGTACTTACTCTAAATATACCTACATATCATGCTAGAAATGCCACGTCTTGTGTAAGCAAAATTACACAATACCTACATAGTTTCTAAAATGTTGGAAAATGAATCTAATCCAGATAATAATTATAGTAATAATTTTTTTTGTTCCTTTTCAGGCAGATGCTACTTAGACAGTGCTGGTGCTGCACTGTATCCACAAAGCTTACTGCAACCCTTAAATGAAGATTTACTGAATAATGTCTATATGAATCCTCATACAGACAAGTACACTAAAGACTGCATTGATCAAATCAGAACTCTCATATTAAAACATTTTAATACAGATTCTTCAGAGTACACTGTGATATTTACTTCGGGAACAACACAATCGTTAAAATTAGTAGTAGAATCATTCCAATTTAATTGTGATGAAAATGGAACACTTAACTGTGGATCTTTTTTATACTTACAAGACAACCACACATCAGTTTTGGGGTTGAGAGAAATCGCTGAAGATAAAAATGCTGACATAATTCACATTTCACATGAAAACTTCCTTGAGTTACTGGATTCAAAAAACAAACCTGTTTTGCATAGTTGGAAAGAAAGAAAAAAAGATGAAGGGAACTCCCTCCTGGTTTATCCAGCACAAAGCAATTTTAATGGTTATAAATATCCAATAAATATTGTAGAAAATGTAAAAAACGGCTGTCTTAACAATTATGTTAGAAAACATTTGTGCAAAGCTAATAGAAATTGGTATGTTCTGTTAGATGCAGCATCATTCATAGCAACAAACAAATTAGATTTGTCAATTACAAAGCCTGATTTTGTGTGCTTTTCATTTTATAAAATATTTGGATACCCTACTGGCTTGGGAGCACTGTTAGTGAAGAAAAGCAGTGAACATGTATTATGTCAAAAACGGTATTTTGGTGGTGGAACAGTTGACATGGTTTTAAGTAGTGAAGATTTCCATGTGAAAAGAAAAAACCTTAATGAAAGGTAAGTTAATACCTGTTATTATTTTTGGTAATTTGAAAAGGCCATTATTACCCGGGGTTCAAGGGTTGCGGCTGCACCCGGGTGCGGAGTCATAGGGGGTGCACGTAAGTCGAGCGCTAGTTATTACTAACGTCATTGCAACCAACCAATAATTTCAATTTATTCAACAATCCCATGACAAAATCACCAGTCAAAAGAGCAGTGTGTCCTTTGTCATAGCCGCCGCACTTGAAGCAAACAGAATTTTGAGAAATAACTAAATAAAACATTAAAATTTCATTGCCTTTTTTGGTTGACAATGTGGGGGCGCAGGCTGACCACCCCGCACCCCGGCGCAGAATATGAATACGAGCCAATCATGTTACATCTGAGCTTAATTAATGTTTTGAATTGTATTGCAACATAATGAACACAACTATTATTTAGTGGTTTTAGTATTTTTGAACACAATATGTTCACTAGTAAGTACCTCACGTATGTTCAATTGCATCTATGATCCTTTTTTTAAATGACTGCACGATGTGTATTGTAGGTACATATTATACTGTTCCTTGTTAAACTGGTTTGAATTAATTCCAACTGTCAATGTAAAAACTTAAATTATTTTATTCAGAGCTCAATATTCATTACATCATTGATTTCTTATATCATTTGGTGGAAAAATATGTTTATTTATCATGATTTGTATTGAATGCAATACACACCTACACCTTAAGATACACCTATACCTTAAGATACACAGCACCCAAAGTAAATACTCAACAACAACAACTAAATAGTAACACGATTTTAGAGATTTAATATTCCCTGCATATTTGTGGTACTTAGTACTTTTTTTTTAACGGTTGCCTAGGTAGGTTGCTATATAAGCGTGGGTAAAAGAAAGAAATATGTTTAAGAGTATAGTATTATATTATCTGTGCAGGTTTAAGTAACCTAATGTATATGATAGTGTATTTTTTTTACTGGCATGTGATTTTATGCTGCATTAACACAATAAATTCTACACAGTAAAAGTATCTTTATTTAACTTAGCTAAAGTGCACTTAGACAAGACTAAATTTAGTCAGTCCCTAAATCTACTTTGTCGAAGTGTACAGCTTGGCTAATACCTATTTAAGGCAAATAAATCTTCAAAAACCAAATATTAAATAATTTGTTTTGTTCCACAAACTTTTTGAGATGACATGACATGATGTGTTATATTCTTAGTTCATTGATAATAATAATGTAACCATATTTTCTATTTACAGATTTGAAGACGGTACAGTTCCATTTTTATCTATTTTAGCACTTAAACATTCCTTTGATACAATTAATAGATTAGTTCCTAAAGTAGTGAATAATGATTTAATGGACACCATATCTCATCATACTTTCAACTTGGCCAAAGACTTGTACTACCAATTAAAGGGTCTGAAGCATCCGAATGGAAGAAATGCAGTTGCTCTCTATATGGATACCGAGTTTTCTGATATCAGAGTGCAAGGAGGTATGGTCACTTTTAACGTTTTGAGAGAAGACGGATCCTACGTCGGTTATGCAGAGGTAAGATTAGTCGCGGTCCACACCGCGTAGGTATGTGAAATTGTGTCCAACAACCATTAAAAGTTGACCATGAAATGCATTATTTCATCTATTTTTGTTAGCATAGGCATGAACAAATAGTCCGCCTTTAATCAATATTGCATTCTCTATACTGGTGACGTTATTTATTCATACCACATCAACTTATATCAATATTATAAAGAAGTAAAGTAAGTGAATTGTGAGTTTGTGAATGTAGATATTCTTTGGATCTACTGAAACGACTTTGAAACTTTTTCACTTATAGGAAGCTACGGTAGTTCTGAATGACATAGGGTACTTTTTATCCTGAAATTCCCATGAGAACCCCGAAATTACCGCGGGGACAGACTATATAGTAATCAATAAAGCTGTTTAAAAATACTTAACTGCTCAAGTCACCCCTAAAACTAGCTTATATATTTTGACAGTTCTGTTTTTCAACTTTATTACTATTGCAATGTAAACAACTGTCTATATGTCGTAAACATCTCGTAAATGCACACCACGTTTATAGCGATACAGACGCGATACGAACGCGAGTCAGACGCAGCCTGTAAACTTTTGTAGGATAAAAGCGCGCGTTTAAAAAACGTGATGTGCACAGGCCCTTAAATGTAGTGCTAGGGAAGATACCATCTCTTACAGTTACTTTAATTTCACATCGATAAATCCATTAAAATTTCGACCCTATGACAAATTTTTACATCCTTACATATTCAAGTACCTACTCCGCAGCGTTTTCGCGTCTGTCCGTTCGCGATAAACTCAAAAACTACTGAACAGATTTTCATGTGGTTTTCACTAATAGATAGAGTGATTCCAGAGGAAGGTTTATACAGGTATAGTTGATTCTGAAATTCCCGCGGGAACTCTGAAAATACCGCGGCTGAAACCGCGGGGGACAGCTAGTAAGTTATAGTATAATAACAATGTTAAAGAGATGATGGTAAAGCCTCCAATTGCTTTGAACGTTTGGGCCAGTTATGAGACCTGAGTGCAGTCACCAAATGCCGTGTTGTTCTTCAATCTTCAACTTTCTCATTTTCAGTTCCAACACATGGCTGATCTTTTCGAAATAAATTTACGAACAGGATGTTTCTGTAATTCTGGGTCGTGCCAGCGCCACTTGAAGGCTTCTAACAGGGAAATGAAAGATATGTACAGAGCCGGTCACAAGTGTGGTGACGAGTTAGATTTAGTGAACGGCCGGCCCACGGGCGCCGTGCGTGCGTCTTTTGGCTACTACAACACCTTCCAAGACGTTGATAGACTAGTCGCTACTATTTGTAAATGTTACGTCAGAACTAAACTGAGCAAACCGAACCGTATTATTAACCAAATATACAATCACCTGGAAGCAACGACTGATGCTCATGTGAACCACACATTCGCAGTGGATAAGATGAAGAAGGTTTGCGAAAGTGATTATATGAGTAGCAACTCTATCCCATATACCGCCTTAGAAACTAACATTGCATTGAAAGAGATATCCATATTTCCAATAAAATCTTGTGGGGCTTTCAAAGTAAAATCTGCTTGGAAAATCGGGTCTAAAGGCTTCGAATACGACAGAGAATGGATGATTGTTAACGACAGCGGTGTATGTTTGACACAGAAACATAATTCGAGAATGTGCTTGATACAGCCTAAAATCGATTTGAATGAAAGACTTCTGACATTGAATTTTAAAGGTACTTAATCTATATAAATAAAAATGAATCGCCGATAGCTTCTAAACGACTGCACCAAATTGGATAGCTCTTTTTTTGTGTTCGTTACTTTCAGGACAAGGTTTGAATGAAAGAAGTTAGGAGTTCCTGCGGGAATTTCGAAACTCACGCGGGTAGATCTCCGAAACGGTTGGACCGATTTTGACGGGACTTTCACTGCTAATAAGTTGATGTTATAAAGAGTAAATTAGGCTACTTTAGAGTTCCTGCTCGCGTTACTCCGTTTAATATTTAAAGTTGAAAAAAAGTTTGCTTTGCACATTTGCGTCTTTACTCTTTATTTATAGAGTGTCGCAGGTTCGATCTTTGCATCAGGTCATTCAGGTCAAACGTTTATGTGATGATTATTGGTGTTTACTCTCTGGGGTTTCCTAGGAGAGCCGTGATATTTTGTTGTGCGGCGACCGTGTTTACGGCCATTTTAACGGTGAACAGCTATGGTTTCCTAGAAAGTGGTGCAACTGTATTCAATCGTAGTTACTCAGTACTCATTCACTTGTCTATATCTACTACATATTTTGCTGTAATGTATAATGCTTCATGATTTTTTGTTTATTACCGCCGTCATGAAACTCGGTTGTTTTGCATAGACAGAGTTTTAGTGACGTCATCCACCGCTAAATTACAGCCGCTAGATAACGGCACCGCTCTCCTAGGAAACCCTAGCTTGAGTCCGAGTATTTAATATGTAAGATATAATATGTATTTACAAAAGCATAGGTATAAGTAGGTACTATATCAGTTTTCTGGTACTCATATAGTAGGTAAAAGCTCTGCTTTGTTTGGAACCAGCCCCCCTAGCCAGATTAACATTTTACAATCGTTTTATGTCACTTGGTCAACCAGTAAAAACTTTAGTTTTGCGTGACCACGTGAAAACTAGAGTGTTGATTACTTATTTTTCTTGTTTACTTACGTTACTTAGTTTTCTATACGTTAACAATTGTAGAATGTAAACCACGCTAGGGGGGCAGGTCGCGCTGTGTAATAACTGATAATAGTGATAATGCATTATTATTATTATACCTTTTGTTTCGTCGTGGTATATATTGCACACAACTTTCCTAGTTCCTATATATCGCAAAATATAAAACTTGAAGCTTTGTAACGAACTTGTTCTTTTTTCAGGAAAGAACTCAATATCAGTGCCACTAGAACCATTGTCCCATTTAAACAATAATAACGTTTCGTTTTGTCAAAGTAAAGTGTGCACCGATTTGGTGAATGGAATCGATTGTGGTGATAACGTGGCTGATTGGATATCTGAAGCTCTAGAGACATCTTACTTGAGATTAGTGAGACAGTCGCGCGATGACAGTAGAGTTTTAAACAAGAAAAGCGAAACTGATCGAAAAATGCTCTCGCTGAGCAACCAAGCGCAATTTCTTTTAATAAACAAGGCGACAGTGCGGTGGTTGAGTGGTCATATCCGTGATTCTTGTTTCGACAAAGACATAGATCAGCTTACTGATCGTTTCAGAGGAAATCTTGTCATCGATATGGATCAAGAATTGGTGGAAAAAGAGTGGCAGCGTTTGATCATCGGCAAACACGAATTTAAGGTAGGTACCTTCAGTGCGCGGACAACACCGACGGTGCGAAGAACCGTTTAATCATGTACCTACCTAGTTTTATTCCTCTGTGTCGATTTTATTTTGGTGACTGGTTTTTAATCTCGTAAGTCATAAAACGAATACATATTATGTAATACTAGCTGTGCCCCGTGGTTTCACCCGCGGTAATTTCGGAGTTCCTGAGGGAATTCCGGAATAAAAAGTAGCCTATGTCCTTCTCTGTGCCCCTGAAAACGTGCATGCCAAATTTCATACAAATCCGTTCAGCCGTTTTTGCGTGATTGAGTAACAAACATCCAAACATCAACACTTTCACATTTATAATATTAGTAGGATTATGACAACGGAAATTAGCCTTCATGGGGAAGGGATAAGTAATCTAATATATATAAATCACGTGTCACGTTGTTTGCCCGCGATGGACTCCGAAACTACTGAACGGATTTTGATAAAACTTTGCAACCATTTATAATATAGTCCAACTTAAAAGATAGGATAGTTTTTATCCCGGAATTCCCTCGGGAACTGAAGGACATAGAGTACTTTTTTCCCGCAACCTCCGCGGGAACTCCGAAATTACCGCGGATGAAATCGCGGGGGACAGCTAGTATAGTATAAATTATGTGCAATTGATCAGCCGCAAAAAATTGCTTTATAAATATAGTAGCATCCCCTGACAATGGCGTCCATTCAAAAGCATTCAAAAAGTCTTCAAATATACTTTTTCGAGGCTTAATTACTATAATATGTGAACTCGGTTTTTTTTTTATAATTTATGCGAGTTTCTATCGAACTTGAGTGGTGACGCAGTCTCTATGTATTTTTTTTATGTTTCACACGTTTTAGGTCGAAGGTCAGTGCCGCCGATGTCAAATGGTGTGCATAAATCAGAAGACCGGTGAAAAGACCGTCGAGCCTTTGCGTACGATATCTGAGCAGTTCGCTGGCAAAATGCGCTTCGGTATTTATCTGAGCTATGTCGGCGCTATAGATGGTTCAAAGGAGCGCACGCTGACAGTGAACTCCCCGGTACAGCCGTTGGTTAACGACGACGACGTCAGCAGGTGATTTTGTAAAGAATTGATTTAAGGTGCGGCCCCATGCAGCCGCTCGACGCTCGTATGCAGCGACACGTCGTGGCGTGGCTATTTTTAACTTCCCGCGACTCAAAAAAGTAGCCGCGTCGAAAAGCAGCGTCAACATGGCTGCCTGCACGAACGATTGAAAGCTGATTTCCTAACAGTGGCAGTCGTGGCATCCATTGTGTACCTACAGCAATTAATTAAATAAGTCACTTGTTGATTAGTCTCGCGCACTCTCGATCCTTTCCCAGCGACAAAGCTCAACATTTTCAGCTTTGTCATTACATATCACGTGACGAGACTTGTCGCTATAAACAAGCGTAGAGCAGCTGCATGGGGCCGCACCTTTATTCGCTTAGTCACTTTACGCACGCAATTTAACATGAATCATATATCCGCAGTTTTATAATACTCAAAAATTTAATGTACCGATTGTAACTATAAGACTGCGGATATGTACATATGTCAAATTCACTACTAGCTTACGTAAACTCCAGTGACATTACGTATATGGATCATCGTATCATGTTATTATTAGATATTTCGTTACGATAAATAATTGTTGTGAAATGTTTTTTGGATTAGGTATTGCATAATGTTACTAGATTATTATTGCGTATTGTTGGATCACTGCGTAAAGTTGTTGGATCTTTAAGCTTATTGTACGTACCTACCTACTTGAATAGTATTTATTTTGTACTTTGTAACTGCGCGGATCAACCCTTATGGGCACGGCGGGTGTGTCCGCAACCCTAATTGGATATAGATAAGTGTGTTAACCCACACTGAAGAAATTTTGTGTAAATCATGTTTTTTGATATTATAGCGGCATTTTGTTTTATTAGTCTGTCTTCTAGATTGTTAAAAAAATATAGTATTCTCTAGTAGACGCGTGTACGATTGTTGCTATACACAAAGGGTATGTTCCGTTATACTGATAGCTCTGGCCCACTCCTCGCATTGACGAGAATCTCGTTTCGATATAACTTTTAGTGTAGGGGAGACCGGGTACAAAAGTAACGGCGGGTCGAAAGTAACAAATGCCCTGTAAGTTTATCCAGTAGCCAAATACCATTTCGCTGCCGTCAAGGTGATAGCCGGTGGCCCCCCCCTCACTTGAATTCAGTCGTAACGCGCGTCACGTGCTGTTAGGTTGTGTGAGAGGACGATACGTGGTTTCACACATCAAAAGTAAGTTTTTTGGCAATTTTTTATTTTTGTTTTACGCAGTCATAAAAACATGACACTTATCTGAATATTTGCATATTAAATTCTTGATTAGAGTGATTATACAGTGTTTTAATTCGTTTTCGTCTAGCACGTTTCATTTTTATGTAATCTTTCATGTTTTAACAAAAAATTGGTCGGGTACAAAAGTAACATAGCCCTATGGGTACACAAGTAACATGTTACTTTTGTCCCCGTATTTATTTACTTATGTGATAATTTAATGTGTGTTTTTATTTGAACAGCATGCATGCCGCGACAACGTAAAATAGCTACCACAGGAGGAACTACCGACATGGAAGTGTACCGAAAAGCGGCTGAAAATCATTTCAATGATGGTACAAAAATTAGAGCCCTGGCAAAAAATATGATGTTTGTCATGTAGCATTATACAGATAAATAATAAAATTAAAAGCAGGAAATACTAGCGCAGTTGTGGGCTACCTTTGCGTCAACCGTTTTTTTACTATTGATGAGGAAAAAAATCTTCAGGACTATTTTAATCGAATGTTCTGGAGTTTATTTTGGGTTATCTCCATCTGAAGTACGTAAACTAGCATACGAGTTGGCAAAAAATGGAAAAAAATCCTGAAAGTGGCCAAATATTGAATACCTAGTCTAACTAAAGAAAAATTATTATCATATAGTATCATATATCTCATTACTTAATCTAAGAATAATTTCTATTGTTTTTTATTTTCTTAAATTGTTTTTTTGAGCACTTAAAATGCAAATCTTTTTTTTTGTTATCAATACTAAGTGTTTAATAAATAATTTGTTGATTTAATATCTGATATTATATTCATTACAATCCTAATCCATAACGAAACCCTGTACTGTTACTTTCGACCCACAACGTGTTACTTTCGGCCTCGCTACGTGGTCGAAAGTAACAAATGACGAATTTTTTTAAAGTCTCTGCGATTCACACAAAATACACAATAACAAGATAAATCATGACACTAATGTAATTAACATGAATGGAATTTATTTAAGGCCATATTAATTTCAGAAAAATAACAACACCTAACCAGGAATCAAAGCAAAAGTACAAACTGTTACTTTTGTACCCGGTCTCCCCTACTGCCGTAGTATCCGCAGTAGGCGGTGACTAGCGCTTTCGAGCTAAGGTGCTCTCAGGGGTTTGATCACGTAGGTAATCGACCTCGGACCAATGATTGCTAACTGCGTTCCGTTTTAAACAGAAACCAGTTCACCTCAGTATATAGCTAACTTTCGGACGGCTAGGGAAGGCTTCACAATATTCTGAATTGACCTTATACCTTACAGTGCTCGCAGTGCATTTCGGAACATACTCAAAGTAAAATGTCTGGCAGAGTCTATAGAGTCCGAGTCGTCAGTCGAGTCGACGCGTGGATGAGTGTAGGTCGAAAACACGTAGCCGGTAGCATATTATGCAGTTTCAGTCGCGTATCAATCGAGTCGCGAGCGAGTCGACGCGTGGACGAAGTGCCTTCCTTACAGTCTATAGACAAACTACGAAGTGCAATCCTTTTTCCCCTTTTGAAATATAATGTCGTTCACACTTTTTTTAGTAAAATATTATCTTTGACCTCACATACAAGTACCTAGTGAATAAATAATAATAAATTTTATTTGGCTTAAAAAAACAGTAGGTACTAGGTACATTAAAAGAGAAATTAAATACCTACCTATTACTAAAATCATACTAAATTTATGGGAGCCGCAAAAGTAAATTTATTGTTTGCAATTTTTTTTTCATTGGTATTT
Source organism: Zygaena filipendulae (assembly GCA_907165275.2). NCBI lineage: Eukaryota > Metazoa > Arthropoda > Insecta > Lepidoptera > Zygaenidae > Zygaena > Zygaena filipendulae. The sequence goes on from OU015657.1 coordinate 7,417,890, forward strand.
ATTTATTTTATGCAATGCAGATTCCATATCATTTTAAAGTTTTGCGATATCTTGAAATAATCGTCTCGATACAACGTTTCCACTTATATGTAGATTCCGGAGACTTATGTACCTATAGGAACTTACGAATCTATTTCTGTGTTGACATTAAGGTGCGGGTGTTAGGGCTAGTTTTCATACAAATTGCCTACCGAGTTTTCTTACACTACGGCTGTTTATGGTAATTAGAATTTATTTTATAAAATACTACTACTGGTCTAGATGCCGCATAAGTCCCAAATCTTTGCAGATAGTGAACAAAAAACATAATTACAAGCATTTCAAAAATATTAAATTTTGGTCGAATCTCTTACTTGTGTGAGAGCGTATACAGTATATGTGTACGAAAATGGGGGCCCGGTCTATAAACAGCTGTGATTTGGCTGTAGATTGACAAGTCGCCGAATGCATTAGTTTGTAGTGAGTTCCAAAAGGATCGAAAGGTGTCGCGGCGTTGAGCCGTGAGTTTGGACAATTTTACCTACCGGGATAATCTAGAATTGAATTTGGAATATACATAATATAACTGATGTAGTTGGTAGGTATTTAGTAGCCGAAGCGAAGGCATAACTACATTTTGTTTTGAGTCACGTACAAGTAGGTATACCTTATAAGCTACAAGTAGCCCGTACAAGTATTTTATATTTTTGTGTTGCATAAATTCTTGCTATCTTTTTCTTGTTTTCTCGATGCGTAAAAGAGAGAGACCATATTTTCGAATGATTGTATCTCACCACGGCCCAGGGTGATTTAACTTTTATCTCCGATGCAATCAGCAATGACATGCAGCCATATAATGTTGGTACAACTTCATATTTTTATTGTGTCTGTGTGACCACGTGATCAAATTTTTAATATCTAAAAAAAAACTTCATGTTTTCATGGTATCTATGTGTTCACGTAACAAAATTTTTGAACGCTTATAACTCCGAAACTATAGGACGCAGTCATATCACGTTGGTACTCAAATTTCATGTTTTGTGATATCTATGTGATCACATGGTCAAATTTTCGACAGCTCATATCTCCGAAACTGCAAGTTACAGACTCATCGTGTTGGTAGGTCAAACTTCATCTTTTCGTGATATTTATGTGATCACGTGAAGTAATTTTCAAAAGCTTATAATATTTTTTACTATTACCTATGCATATATCTACTTTGTATTTGTTAATTTATAGATACTAATAATAAAGCTGAAGAGTTTGTTTGTTTGTTTGGTTGAACGTACTAATCTCAGGAACTACTGGATCGAATTGAAAAATTATTTTCGTGTTAGATAGTCATTTATCGTGGACGGCTATAGGCTATAACATCACGCTATGACCAATACGAGCGGAGCACGACACGACACTCACGTGGTTTTTTTCAGTAAGTTTTTTCTTCAAATTTTTTTTTGTCAGCTATTAGAGACGAGAATCGAATATTGAATGCCTTTTTACAAAAAAAATATCCTCGTAACGTAACACCCTGTATAATAAAGACTTTTGTAAATTTTTCCAAGTGAACAGTTACAGTTCACTCATTATTATTTATTATTTCCTTGATTTTGTAATAAAAAAAAAAAAAAAACTGACGCGAGCAAAACCGCGGCAGGATCAACTGCCAGTAAAATATTTATATTTTACAAATAATACAATATTATTATAAATCCAACTTCCCAACGCACGCTTTGATGAAAATAAATAAAAGAAGATCAATATATTCAAATGACGCGCGACGGCTGAATGTATAAAATTTTTTCGGCAGGAGGAACTATACGATAATGGTCCAGTGGTTAGAACAACTTTCGAAGAAGTCTCAATATTATATGACTAGCTGTGCCCTGCGGTTTCACCCGCGTGAAAAGTTTTTGTGTAACAACTTTTTTTCCCGATATCCGATTTGAGTGAAACAAAGCCTATATTATGTAGCTACAGGCTAAACTTAATTTACCTGTGAAAACCACATGACAATCTGTTCAGTAGATTTGAAGATTATGGCGAACAAACAGACAGACAGACAGAAAAGAATTTCAAAAATCTTTTTTTTGTGCTTGGTTACAATTTTATCACCCTTTTCCATTTTAGGTAAAAATATTCAATGTACACAATCGCGGATTCTACTCTTTTATTATAGTATAGAAGTATAGATAATTTTTTTTATTATCTGTCATTTTTTATGCTATTGTTTACGATTTGAAATCTAAACTGCTTTTTCATAATATACATTATGCACACTTCTAGATAAACTTATTATTAGAAATGCGATTATGAGTTTGTTTGTTTGTATATTACGGTTTATTACTCAACCGATTATCTAGAAATTTTGCATACACTTTATTAGTAGGGGCACAGTGAAGGACACAGGGTAGTTTTTATCCCGGAATTCCCGCAGAAACTCTGAAATTAGCGTGGGTGAAACCGCGCTAATTTCTAGGTATATTATGAAAAATAGCTAGTATTATTAAAAAAGTAAAGAACCAGTTTTTTTAAATACTTCACTCATAAGAAACTACAGTATCCTCCAGTATCAGTTGTTAATTTTATAAAAATGTTTCACGCGGGTGTAACCGCGGGACACAGCTAGTAGAATATAAAATACTTTACAAACTCAACGTACCTACTGATGAAACTAAATAAAATATAAAATATTATTATCACGAGATGTCAAAATTTAAATTTTGAAATGGAACAACGGCAGAATGCGTTTATGTTTTTTTCGTGTAATAACGCCAAGCGGTATATAGGTTGAGTGGCTAGACCAAAGAGTATATAACCACTATGCGTACTAACGTCTGGCTCTAATCCTTTTAGAATTACGGTTCAAATCTCGGTTTATATGAGTACTAGCTGTTCCCCGCGGTTTCACCCGCGGCAATTTCGGAGATCCCGCAGGAATTCCGGGATACAAAGTACTCTATGCATATAGGGTACCTTCTCTGTACCCCTGATAACGTATATGCGAAATCTCATTAGATTTCACCGGTGTTAATTTTGGAGTTCCCGCGGGAATTCCGGCATATACAGTACCCTATGTCCTTTTCTCTATCCCTGACAACGTGTATGCAAAATTTCGTGATGATCCGTTGAGCCATTAAGCCGTGAAAGCGTAACAGACAAACAGACAGACAGACAGAGTTACTTTCGCATTTATAATATTATTAGTATTTAGTAGGGATTGTAATGTCAGTGTCTATGTGAATTATGAACTTTTTTTGTAAAGTTATCACGAATCATACAGGTTTTGAGTTGAACTGCGATTCTATTTAGTATTGGATATTCAATGATTGATTTTTTTCTAAAATTAAAAACATCCTAGTTGATGACGTAAATTACATAGACTGCTGAAATATAAAGATGATGGTATTGTGGTCATAATGTCGGAGATATTATAAGATTTCAATTTTTTTATCACCAAGTAAATCCCGAAATCTTGAAATTTAGATTAGGACCTAGAGTTATTTTTATACCCAAAATTATTTTCAGTCCCAATATTTACGCAAGTAGGTACGTGTGTAACCTGCAGGGAAAGGTTGTATTGAAAATAAGTCCAATATTTTTATTTAACTTTATCCATCTTTATATTTTCTTAGATTCTAGTTATATATCCTTTAAATTTTCTTTTTTGGAATTAAAATAAAATTCCAAAAAAGTACGAAAAACAAATCGGTTGTAGATCTATAAATAAGTATATACAAACAAATTTGAGAAAATTAGTTACAAAAAGTGGAATCGCAATCTTAGATTTGAACACGAGATTTTCACGATTCATTTTTTACAAAAAGAGACGTATTACACCACAGCGCCACCGAGACTCAAAGATAATAAGTCAAATTCAGAATCAGATTCGGCTAATACTAATCGATTTGCATGTGTGTGTGACTACGTTTCGGGCGGTTATTCCTAATTTTCTTGTAGTTAAAGGATAATAATGCGCGTAAGACCATATAAAAATTTTAAATGAAAGATGTATTAAACACTCATCCTGTCGCATTTATCATCAAAATCTATCTTTTAGCTTGCGATTCTCTGTAAATTGAGAAAACACTTTTATAGCGCCATCCGCGGCCTCTATCGGCTGAGAGGCTGCATAATATGGTGGCGCGCCACCTTAAGTTACTGTATATTAATCGTAAGACTCGCACAGTAGAACTTTATTACTTATTAGGTACTTCTTTTCATTACAGATGCAAGAAATGGCTTTATTCATACGTAATTCGTAATTGCTCTTGCCCAAAATAAATATTGTACGACTAAAAAACATTTTCGCGTAATTTAGAAACAGCTCAATGAAAGTTTCCAATAATTATTAAGAGCAAATAAATCGAAACGGATGGGGGATACCTAGTTAAAATAATGAAATAGGTGCTATTTATAAAAACTATGCATGTACCATAGGTATAGTTTTAGATTGAAAAACAGGAATACCTACTTTTGATACATACCTACATACTTAAGCTTATTTAATATTTACTCTAGGTAACTACTTTAGTTAGGAACTATGGTTGTGAGTGGTACCTACATGGTACCTACTATAAATTAGTATGAATCAGTTTGGTACTAAGTAGTGTCCGACCAAAATAGGTTTTCCGCCGAAACAGAAACCGAACTTTTGGTCATCGTCTTAGTTCAGACCGAAACCGAAACTTACTTAAACATATTAAAATTTTCTATTGTATACTTAAATCTAGTATAGGTATTTTCCACATATTTTTTGCAGATACATACAGAATACAGATATAGTTAAAGGGTAGAAGGGAAAAAAAAACAGTAATTAGTGTGTTACAAATATATCATATATTTATTCATATTAATTATGATACACATGTTAAAGTAGAAACTGACTCTTGGAAATGAAATGTTTAAGAAAACAATATTCAGACTTACGGCCGCACTCAAAAACTTTAATTAGTGAAAATGTGCCAAGTGCCAACTAACATCAATTTAATGAAAACCGTAGCTTTAGACATAAACTACCAGGGTGCGAGGATATATATCAATGGATATATATGATATATATCCATTGATATATATCGGATATATATCCAATGCTTTTTTGATATATACCTATCACTACAAATAATATTCAAGAATTTTTAAAAATACATTCTCCCAAATAATAAGTTTTAATCCTTTGTTGAGTCCATTTTATGTTTTTAGTTCATTTTTTCTCATTTATTAGAAGATTTTATGTTTTTAAGTTGATTTGTCCTGATTTTCAGTTTAAGTGTCCATAGGAGTGTCCATTAATCACGCAGTGTTTTAATGTTTTTCGCAACTTTTTAACCCCCTCCTCCCCTGATGATGAGGTTGAGGTGAGGTTTTAGACTACTCCCCCCCCCCCAAAATACGTGTAATTCTTTTTTGTACGCAGTATAATCTGATTTAATTATGGAAAATTAAGCATCGTGATAAAAATTTCCTAGCAGACATTAGGTAACAAAAGATTGCAGGTTGTTTTTGACTGGCATGAAAATAAAGGAAGGTGTAAAAAAAAAAACAAATTTTTGCATGAATATTTTTAAGGGACATTGTCCTTGGACCACGGATTAGCATAAAATAAATGCACGTGATCTCTCATTATAACCCCCCCCCCCTCCCCCCTGGGTCCTGCCTCTATTTTTCGTGCCTCACAAGATTAATGGACGCTCCCCAATTTTTTGTTTAAAAAATACATAATATGCCAACAGTATACATAAAAATAGTATAAAATAATAATATTATTGTCATACAAAATGAATATATATCACATTTTTTATATACTTATATCGTATAAAAATATCCGATATTTTGATATTTATAATAAATATCGGATATTTTCGCACCCTGTAAACTACAGACTTGCAATTGAATATCTCAATTATTAATTTATTATTATGAAAACAATCTCCGTGCGGCCATAAGTTTTGGCCAATTTGGCCGAAACCGAAATCAAGGCCGAAAGTAGATTTTTTGGCCGAAGCCCGGAATTAGCCGAAACCGAAAAAGAAACCGAAATTTCGGTGGGACACTAGTACTAAGACAATAATGTGTTACAAAGTGATGTTGGTTTATTACTACTTTTTTAACATGTAAGCAAACAAAATATATCTGCTTAGGCCTTGGTACGAAGTCGAAAGTGCTATTAATTTTGTTTAAATTTTTAAACTCTTTCGGAGAGGTAGATAGCTACCAAAATTGTAGATGACGATAAAATGTCTCTACTCAGCCATTTTAATCCTACCTACCTATATAAAAGTAAATGTCACACACAGTTTTTCCCTAATGATTAAAAGGATTTCGAGAGCTGATTTATTAATAAAAAAATCATTTCTTACAAAATACATGTTTACATTTGAGGCTTTTGTGTGGTTTCATGAATGCTTTCACATAAAAGCATTACTATTTTGATTTGAAGATTTTAAACAGTTTTTTTTAATGATTTTTAAAATAGGTATATAACATTGGCGTTTACATGCGAAACTTTCGACTTGGTACCTCCAGCTCCAGACTAACCCTGTATACCTAGTATATTTTTATAATTTCTGTGTGTATCTTATTCTGATAAAATTTGTTACCTACGGTTAATAATTTAAAAAAGTATAAATATAATTGAGGTTTTGTTTAACCAAATGTTTTTTTTTGTAATAAGCTTAAATACTTAAAAAGAATTATGACATGGCTGTGGTGGCATCTGCAATGAATTGGTCAAGATGCTAATAAATAACTGCACTTTTGACTTTTTTATATTTGTTATAAAACTATTTTATTTTACTTTACACTTTAATTACCTATTGTAATAAATAAAAATGTTGAATCTCTAAATAAATTTTATGATATACCACAGTTAATTGGTTGTTCGCCTTTGATTTCCCTTGGTTCACTTCCATGTGACACATCATTGACTACATCCGCCACTTCTTTGTAATCTGGCAATGCCATGGTTTGTAATTTTGAATATACCTTTTTTTCATTTACCAAGATCTCAAATGAACCTGTGAAAGTTTTAAATACATAGGTATTTTGAAGTAAACTGACTAAAATTTTTACTTGTCTGTTTAATTAATTTACCAACCTTGTCGTCCACGTTTGCATGTTACTTTAGCCGTGGGGGTAGTATCCTGTATGGTTTTGGCTAGAGTCACACAGTGACCCCCATAATCGCAGACACCGCTAAAAAAACAAAAATCATTGTAGGTACATACACAAAATAGTATAAATAATAACAATGACACTAGTGAATTAAAAAAAGTTATCCTATGAAAAATATAGGTGTATGTAATTATAGGTTGCCTACACAGACTTCATTTATAGAATAGATCAGGATTTGTTTTTGCTATTAGGTATATTTGGGTGCCTGTGTGCCTGCTGTTGTAGGTAACTGTCCAAGAAAATATGTAGACAGACACCAGTACGTACCTACTCTTCTTCAAACAAAGACATTCTATTCTATACCTACTTAAAATATCATTGTCTTTAGATATAAAACTTGCAATTTACATGAAGCACAGGATAGTTAGCACAGGTATTTCATATTTTCTTTACCTGGCAATCAGTTCTTTCATTTTAACCTACCTAGGTACTGATATTTGGGATTTACCAATGATTCATCTAAATTGCCTTTCCCTTACCAGTATTCAACGTGAACTATGACGGGAATTACTTTGTCGCTTTTGCTCATTGACATTACTTAGGCAGGTAGGTATCTGCCTTATTTCGTACAAAGAGAGTGGTTTCGTACTACCTATGCGTTTTCTCAGACGAAATAGACTTTTTATTTCGTCCGAGTGCGTTTTGTAGTAATTTGCTAAATCTTGATAAACACAACACAGTGATTAAAGTCTCTTTTGATTAATGATGATTAGTTACCGCCGCACTCAGAGTCGATTTAATGGTTACTTAACGGATTTTAAGTAAGGATTAAAAAAAATTCACTCTCAGAGACAGTTAATCCTCCATTAAACACGTTTAATGATGATTAACTTTAAGTGACGGCTGACCCTTACTTAAGACTTAATTGGAGATTTTTGACATTGAAAAGTAAGGTTATGTTTGTTTTTGTTATTAAAATTTCAAAACCAAAATTGGATTTTTGAAACTTTCAGGGCGTCGATCACGACACAGTAATTAGAAAAGCATGTCTGACCTAGAAGATTTTATTGAGTTTACGAATTGCTGGACTTCCAGGTGTCATCGGGTACACATATTAAAATAAGAAGTCCTGATAGAATATCATAGAAAAGGATGGTTTTCTTTTAATGTTCAGGCAGTAACAGGTCCGAATTTGGATTTTTTTAAGTTGTAGCTCGATGGCCTGGCGGAACTCATGATAGTTTTATTCATAATAGTAGTGCACTGAAACAGCTATCAGGTGTATTGCAAGGTATACTGCTTGGTGAGTGATTATGCAGTAGGTAAATGATGTGCGTTTAACACCATTCTTGTCCTAATTCAAACAGTCAATAAAAGTACAATAAAAGCCATATCAGTAATCAAAACGAAAAATACTGTTGAGAGTTTTTAGTATTTGGAAAAGGAAGTTTCCATATCTTCAAGTGAGTATGAGTATCAAATTAGACACAGTTGTGGCTGTAATTTGTGTGTGTGCTACATTATACAATATCTCATTACCATTAGATGAACTCCTGCTTTATACTGACAATAGTGATGATTCTGATCATATTATATCCGGTACCTAACATAAATGATATACATAAGAAAATCCCAATAGTAATGGTTCTTGTTCAGACAATCCATTGTTGAAAGATTTTTTAGAGATAACTAGTTAGGTATAGATAACTTTTTATGAATAACTAGCAGTGCCCCACGGTTTTACTCCACATGAGTTTCGGAATCCCCGCAGGAACGATTTTCTTTTAAAATAGTTTTATTCTTCGTTATAACATCAGCTATCTGCCTGAAAGTCCCGTTAAAATCGGTCTAGCTGTTTCAGTGTTTAGACAGAACAAACAGACAGACGGTTTCACCCGCGGTAATTTCGAAGTTCCCGCGGGAATTCCGGGATAAAAAGTACCCTATGTCCTTCTCTGTACCCCTGACAACGTGCATGCCAAATTTCATCCAAATCCGTTCAGCCGTTTTTGCGTGATTGAGTAACAAACATCCAAACATCTAAACATCCAAACATCCATACTTTCACATTTATAATATTAGTAGGATTATATTATACTTTCATATGCATTTAGTGAAAAATTGTTAATTTGGAATCACAAACAGACACTTCAATTTTATTTATATGTATAAATGTATAGATTAAAAACCATAAAATAATAAAAAAAGAATTGGTTATACTGAGATTTTGTTTGTTATTTGTTTTTTTAAGGTGTAGGTAATAACAATTTTTGCTAACAGAGTGGTTACACCTTGGAATGGGCTACCGGAAGAAGTCTTGGCACCTAACAATTATTATTTGAAAACAGATTGGACAAATATTTGAAACAAAAGATAGAAAAATAGCAATGTATAACTGGATACAGGCACCTATTAGCTGCTTCAAATACCTGCCTGAATTTTAAATAAATAAAATAAAACTAGTTCATTTAAAATAAATAATTTTATTATTGTAATTCTAGTTTTTTTTTTAATTCAGCTAGCTCTAGTTTTGCCATCTACAATAATTTTTTTCTTCCTCCAACTCAGCAGCTCTCTCAGCAGCTTGTTTTTAATGTTTTTAACTAAAAAAAATACACTGATTAGAACTACATATTTTAGAATACATATTATAACACACATTAGCTATGCCCTGCGATTCCACCCGTTTGAGTTTCTGAATTTCCGTAAGAACTCCAAAGTAGCATAATTTACACCTTATAACACCATTTAATTGGCAGAGAAAGTCCCGTTCAAATAAGTTCAACCGTTTCAGAGATTCACCTGTGGAAATCTCAAAGATCCCGCAGGAATTCCCAGATAAAAAGTACCCTATGTTTTTCTCTGTACCGGTGAAAATGTGTACGCAAAATTTCATGTTGATCGGTTAAGCCATTAAGGCGTGAAAACGTAAAAATAAACAAACTAAGTTTCACATTTATAATAAAAGGATTTCAATTACAACTTGGTATTTTGCCCAGCCCTGTTGAGTTGTTATTGAATGTTACCTTTTCTATAATGCTTATTATGCTTCGGTTGAGGTGGTGGATTTGATGGTCCACCTCCAGTTTTTAAAAGATAGCCTTGCTTTTACGGGCCATAGCCTTAAGGTTATCCCATGCTCTTTTTAATGTAGTTACATCACGCTGCAAGTAAAAAAAATATAATTAGTTCTAGTTATATTAACAAAAAGTGTATACAAGCAATAACTAGAATACAAGTATATACAAGTAATACAATACCTTGTATACAAGTACATTACTATTGAACTCGTCAGTGACTGAAATCCAGGCCATTTTTTCTTTAAAACTGACTTTCCGTCGATCAGTTTTGATTCAATTATCGATGTTTAATTAATGTGCAAGTAAAAATTTTTCGTCCGGGGTAAAGTTTGCAACTCATTTGCGTGGTGTTTTATTTTGCTCCTGAAATATAAAGAAAACCATATAAAAACATGCCTAACATATTTTTATCTTTAAACAATATGAAACCAATAATAATTACTTAATACTCACCATTTTTAATACAATAATTTCAAATTATTATTATATTACTAAAGACGAATTCTCCTTCTTCTACTTCAAGCGCTCTCCACATTCGCGCGTAGTTCGCGCGCGAATGTGGAGAGGCCTTTCATGGTGGCGGCTATTCCAATTTGAAACATTTCGCGGATTGATTTGACGTAGATAATTGAAAAATGAAAATGGCGGCGTTCAATGTTGTCATATCACAAAAGTCATGGCATTCACGATTTAATTTTATTGAAATCAATTATTATTTCCGATTAAAGTAATAGTAAATTAACGCAATTAATTATTTCTAAAGAAAAATAATAACTTCACCTCATAAAAACTACAAAAACAAAAGTATCATTTCCATGAGTTTATGCATGTGGCAATGTCGCACTTTATCGATACGCATTTCGATAGGGTGTACCGCCCTATGCTTACATATAGTTGTCAATCTACTAATCAACATTAAATTTTTGTCTCTGGGAGCTACGGCGATTTAATTGTCACTAGAGGTTTTAAGTAGCATTAGTTATGGGCCGATTAACGTTATTTTAATGAACGACTCTGAGTGCGGCGGTTAGCTGATCAATGTCATCTTTGGACATAGATAAGCAATAGTGTGTTAACCCACACTGGAGAAATTTTGAGTAAATCGTGTTTTAAAAGTAGGAGCGCCATTTGTGTCAACATTTTTTATGTTCAATATTTAGTTACATATTTAAGCAATGTAATAAGGTAAACACATAATTAAAAAACGTTCCCTAACTCTCAATAAATTGTTCTGAATCAATAACTTAATTTTGTGGGTTAACATGTTATTACTTATCTGCGTCCCTTTGGACATGCAATACAAACATACAGACGATTAAGAGAATCAGGTAGGAGTAGGTAGGTAGGTACCTATGTAATTTGTGTTTAGTTTTAGTTTATTAATAATTTTCGTCTATCTGTAAATTAGTTAGGAGCACAAATAAGGACTTAAGCACAAATTAACTAGACATGACTTAAGTCCTAATACTAATAATTTGATTAATTTGTGAAGTTAATGTCATTATGTCAATGTCAGTCAATGAATGATAGGGACGTAAAAATAATCGATTAAAATATTAATCGATTTGATTTTATAAAGATCGATTTGTTAATTTACAAAAATCGATTCCAATTGTTCGATTTTTTCCATTATGTCACATCACTAGTAGTAATTTTGGTTATAATAAACGGACTTCAAAAAGGGGCAGGTTATACGTTCAAGTGTGTGTTCTTTGTATGACTTAGGCATCCGGTAAGAACTAAGGATTTTTAAAAGTTCAACTCCTAAGGGGATGAAAAGGGGTTGATATGTTTGTACGGAAAGATTTCGTGGGACAATAGGGTACTTACATGAAATTTTTTTTCCAGTCTATTTTAAAGATATAATTATGGCCAACTTAAACAATGCAAGAAAAAGAAAAAATAATATGCATAAATTAATTAGATAAAAGTTCCTACTTTTGAATTTACCGCTAAAACGCGGAATGACGTCACTAGTTCAAAATTACGCCTTATTAATCTGTGATAGAGAAGTCGCTGTCGTATCGACAGGGCCAGGTGACACTGATAGACAGATAACTTCAATATCCAAAAGCGAAATTAAGGTTGAGTTGTGTCGAGTTACTTCCAAAAGTTCCAGAAAAGAATCAAAATGCATCTTACCGATGCAGTTTATAGTAAAAAACTTCAGAAAAGAAATACATGTGATGACTGTATGCGCTTAGTTTCTTTTGCCTTCTCTGAAAGAGGTAAGTGTTTCCTTAAAAAAATAAAACTGACGTCATGTGTTAAGTGTGGCTATGATTGGTGTTTCGTTGCAACATCTCAGAACAATAACAGTAGACATATGTCTAGTTAATTTGTGAGTATACCTGAGCAGTCTACTTATATTCTTCTGAGATGCTTTATTTATTCTTCTGAGGTTCACACAAAAACGACACAAAACTACGTTTTTTTTTTTTTTTTTTTTTTTTCATTCTAACATTGTCATTGGCGTTTCGCCATAATTGAAGAAGCAGACGAAGAGTGTTTTATTACTAAGAAACGTTGTCATTGGCAATTATAGACGCCATTATTAAAGAAGAAGAAGAGAACTACGTTTGGTTTGGAACATAGTATTTCCTTTGCCTTCCCTGAAAGGGGTAAACTCTCATACGGGATTTACACTCGCGCCTCGTTCCTCGCCTCGTGGTTCGTCTTGTGGCCAGGTACGAGGCGCGAGTGTAAACGCTGTTTTATCGGCGTTTACACTCGCACCTCGTTCCTCGTCTTGTGCTTCGTTTTGTGGTGGGGTACGAGGTGCGAGTGTAAACGCTGCCTCGTCCCGTCGCTCGTGCGTGCGACCGCGACCGCACGATCGATGGAAAAGAGACAAAAGAGCTGCGGCCTGCAGTGCGTTCAGTTCAGTTGTCTTTGAGCTAGCAACAAGGGAGGATGTCGAAGTGTTAGCGGCAACAAGACGACTTTGCTTACTGAGCTTTTACTACTACTCGATTAATTTTAATAAATGAAATCCTTACTTATTATTCTAAAAATCTTTATATTATAAAGTTTGTATGGATTGTATGGATGTTTGTTACGTTTTCACGCAAAAACTACTGAATGGATTTCAACTTTACAATATTTGAAACAATATTTGAAACTTTACAATAAAACAGCTATAAAAATATCAAAAAATAATAATAATAGCTATAGATTCCTATTATCATTTTATATATCTACTGTCTGCTATCTGCTCTATAGGATTTTTTACCAAGCTTGGCTAATAATTATTGTATTAACATTGCGCCATCTATGTATTGCTAACAAAAGTTTTTTGAAATTTGAACTGTCCTGTGCCTGTATGTGCGTGATACAGGTTCTCGACGGTTAAAATTTCATTTATTCCTGAAATAATCAAGAGATGTCGTTAACCATTATTTTGTAAACGTCGAAAATTAAATGCATGTATAGGCTAATATTTTGATCTTGCTTCAAGTAGAAGCAATTCAGAATAACAGATAGGGTACTTTTTATCCCGGAATTCCCGCAGGATCTTTGAAATTAACGCGGATGACACCGCGGGGAAACGCTAGAATATAATAGCTAGTAAAATAAATAAATTAAATAAATAATTAAACTTTAAATAAATAATTTAAAAAAATAAAATAAATAAAATTGTCAATATCATCTTCTTCTGCGCCGGGTGTCATCGACTGTTTTTTGCGCAGGAGATGCTGTCGAAAGGTTTATTGTTTAGTGCGGTTGGAGGTCTACATATCTATCTATCTATCTATAAAAGATAGAAAGAATCCGCGATTCTGTACATTGAATATTTTTAACAAAAACTGACAGGGGACGGAACGGAGCGGACGGACGGGGGGGGGGAAGAGTAACCAAGCACAAAAAAAGGGTTTTTAAAAATCTTTTCTGTCTTTCTGTCTGTTCACGATAATCTCCGAATCTACTGAACGGATTGTCATGCGGTTTAGGATTAAGCTTAACCTGGAGTTACATAGGCTTTGTTTCATTGAAATCGGATGTCGGGAAAAGAAGTTGTTGTATAAAAAGAAGTTGTTGTATAGAAACTTTTCGCGCGGATGAAACCGCGGGGCACAGCTAGTACTAATATAATAAAAGAGTAGAATCCGCGATTCTGTACATTGAATATTTTTAACAAAAATTGACAGGGGACGATAAACGAAGAGTAACCTACTATAAAAAAAGGGGTTTTAAAAAATCTTTTCTGTCTGTCTGTCTCTCAGTTCACGATAATCTCTGAATCTACTGAACGGATTGTCATGCGGTTTTCGCAGGTAGATTAAGCTTAGCCTGGATCTACATATAGGCTTTGTTTCATTCAAATCGGATGTCAAGAAAAAAAAGTTGTTACATAAAAACTTTTCACGCGGGTGAAACCGCGGGGCACAGCTAGTTTCTTAATAAAATCTAGTCCATATAACGTTTACTTTTTGGTTATTTTTGTGGAATCTATGTTTGGGATCCCAAATTATCGGTTTCTTTTAAAATAATTCTAGAAACCAAAACGTTTCTTGTTGCAAGTTACAACCAATCCAATTATTCAGTTTAAAAGCACACAACCATCGCGGCCCAAAGTTGAAACCCGACTGAAGCGAGAACGCGAGTGTAAACACCACGCTCGCTTTGACGCGAGGTCCTTTGACTCGTGACCAAAAAACCGCTCCGGAAGCGAGCGGTGCGAGTAACGAGGCGAACCACGCGGCGAGGCCCTAGCGCCTGTTCACACTCGCGCCTCGTCCCTCGCCCCGCGCCCCTTGCTCCTTTTTCGTCCCTTTGACTCGTGACAAAAAAGCCGCTCCGGGGGACGCGAGCGGCACGAACGACGAGGCGAACCACGCGGCGAGCGACGAAGCGCGAATGTAAACAGTCGCTCGGGGCTCGCCGCGTGGTTCGCCTCGTTGCTCGTACGCGAGTGTAAATGACGCCTCAGAAGAATAAGGTAAACTTTACCAAAAAAAGGAACATAGTACTCTGTAGTTTGTGGTTTGGAATAAAAAACTGTTTATCAATCTTTATTAGAAAAATAAAAACTTTTAAAATGGACTACGATTATCTTATAAAGTTACTTTGTGTTGGGGATTCTGGTGTTGGAAAGACCAGTTTTCTTTACAAATATACCGATGGTGTTTTTAATACACAGTTTATTTCAACAGTCGGAATAGATTTTCGGGAAAAATCTGTGGTAAGTAGACAAAAGTTACAAAAAGCTTCAAATAAGTACCTACCCCCCTCGGTATTGTTTTCTAGTTTCTACGCTTTAGATTTACATGAATTGCTAAACAACCAAAAGTAGAAAATGTTTCATATTTAGGTACTTACATCAGATCCCTTACGGAACTATTTTTTTACAAGCAGATTATTAGTAAAAATCATCGTGTAAAATCGGTCATGCTTACATACATCTTTACATAATTTCTGCATAATTATAAAATGCATATACATAAAATTAATGAACCTTCTCAAACAGAGAGAACTTTCAAAATAGAAAAATCTCGGAATGGGGCCGACTGAACTTGGTCCAGTTCAACCCTAAAAAGACACAAGTTTGCGCGTTTACCGCTAAGAAGTCCCCATTTGTCGTATCTCTCCGTTTTGAGAGCACTCCCCTGACTGCCTCAGCCAGTATCGGAATACTTGGCGTCGAAATATCGAGCGACGTTCAATTTCGTAGTCATTTGGAAGGGAAGGCCAAATTGGCCTCTAAGAAGCTCGGTGTGCTCAGTAAGGCGGGAAAATACTTCATGCCGGCCCATCGCCTGCAGCTTTATAAGGCGCAAATTCGGCCACACATGGAGTATTGTTCTCACCTCTGGGGGGAGTTCCCCAGTACCAGCTCCTTCCATTTGACCGTATCCAACGTAGAGCAGCTCGAATCGTCGATGACAACGACAAGGCTATTTCTGATTGGCTTGATCCTTTGGCGTTACGTAGAGATGTTGGTTCACTCAGCATCTTCTACCACATCTTTCATGGGGAGTGTTCAGAGGAACTGTCTGGATTAATCCCGGCTGCTGAGTTTCGTCACCGGACATCGTGTCAAAAATACCACATATACCATCTTGATGTCTGGAAATCCACAACTGCGCGATTTCTCAGACACTTTCTGCCTCGCACAACCACTCTCTGGAATCAGCTTACGCCGGCATTTTTTCCGAACGGATACGATCTGGGAACCTTCAAAAAACGAGCCTTCTCCTTTCTTAAAGACCGGCAACGCACCTGCATGCTTTCTGGTGTTGCAGATGTCTATGGGCGGCGGTAATCACTTATCATCAGGTGTGCCACCAGACCGTTTGCCCCCTATTCCATAAAAAAAAAAAATAGTAAAGGTACCTTGTACATACTATGAAAATTTAACTAATTTCAGCAGACCTTATATTATTATTAGATCCTTATACCTATATTATTAAGATCTGCTATCATTATTGGAGATTTAGGCACTGCATAGACAATGGAAAACCAAACAATTCAAATTGCAATATACTGTAAAGTTTGGACAGTGTACCTATCTACATACTTAATGTAATGTTCTACAATCTGTAACAAATAATTTGATCATGATATTGTCTTCTCTCTGTTTCCTTGCCTTATTTTACTATAAAAGCACTAAAATATTTGTCCATTTTTTTTTCTTAGATTTATCAACAGAATGGCAGGCAGCATCGTATACACCTGCAATTGTGGGATACAGCAGGCCAGGAAAGGTAGTTAATTTAATGTTAATTTCTCACAGATGTTAATTAGACTCTTTAAAAAAATATTGTATACCTATTTTACCTGTCATAGTTTAAAAAACTTTTATATAGGAAGTAGAGTTTCATTAGAATGTTTCGATCAATTTCACTCTGAGAAAAGTATCTAGTAAAAGTAAGAAAGACTTCCCCACATTGACCTTACAGCGATGGAAAAATACTTTATAGATTTTACCTTTAGAGGTAGGTACATTTTACCTTTAGAGGTATAATTGGTCAGGATATTGGTCAAATTAAAAGTAATAGCATTCTCCCACTTGCTAAAAGTTATTTGTATACATATTTTTTTTATATTTATAAAAACGATGTATTAGATTGCATTGAGGTTTTTGACGTTTATTTTTTAAACTGACCCAATTCTTGTCCAGTGCAATGAAACAAATTTAAGTAAAAAAGTGAAAGTATGTGATAAATATTAATGTTGAATGATATTAATTTCAGGTTCAGAAGTCTGACAACAGCATTCTATAGAGATGCCATGGGATTTCTTTTACTGTTTGACTTAACAAATGAAGCCTCATTTCTGGAAGTTAGAAATTGGATTGAACAATTAAAGGTAAACTGTGAATTTTAAGATAGTCCTAAGATAGACTTAAACGTTATTCATCAAAGTTTTTCAGACACAAAAGATAAACTAATATTTTTGCAGTATAACACGAAAAATGTGGATTGTTTGTACACTTTGAACCACTGCTTAAAATTTGATTTATTCTAAATAATCTTCTCTAAGTAATGACCAAGTAATTGGGCATGTTTTAAGAAATAATAATATTTGTTTTCAGACTCACAGTTTAAGTGCTGAACCTGACATAGTACTGTGTGGTCACAAGTGCGACTTACAAGAGAAGAGATTGGTTAACCAGAACCGCGCCCGTGAGTTTGCCAAGAACTACAATCTACCGTATCTGGAGACCAGTGCTAAAACAGGACAAAATATTGACAGATCTATTGAAATCCTACTAGATAAAGTCATGTTCAGGTAAAAAAATATTTTAAGATGAATCTAATCCCTTTAGTATAGAATAGAATAGTAGTAATAGTTAGGCCTTGTAGAGTTATAAGCTTGGCTCTACATGAGATCTGATAACTTTTTGATAATGCCCGTCATAATATGGACTTTTGTCTTGGCATCATTTTACATGAAAATGTTTTGGTAGGATAACAATTTTAGTGTAGGGTCTCATGACATCATAATCAGTAAAAACTATAATCCTCATATAAACTACCAGATTGTGATGTCATATGATATTTTTTGGTTACAAAAAAATTTAAAAATATGTGTGTAATATACATACATATTTTATTATTCTACATTGACGAACTAAAAACTAAAATTTGGTCACTGCCTCTGTATTATAGTGTAACTAGCTGTCCTGCGCGGTTTCACCTGCGATAATTTCGGAGTTTCCGCGGGAATTCCGGTTTATAATATAGCCTATGTTACTCAGGGATAATGTAGCTTTCTAACGGTGAAAGAATTTTTGGAATCGGTCCAGTGGTTTTTGAGTTAAATCTTAACAAAAAAACACAAAAAATGAAATAATATTAGTATAGACATAGATATACGGCTGGTAGCCAAGCTTTGAAGCTTTTGTATCCAAAAAATATTATAAAAATTTGTCCGAAGTCCGAAACTATGAAGAATAGCAAAATATGCTCAAATATTTTTTGGCTATTCACACCCACTTGAAATATTCACCATATAGGTAGGTACCTAGAGCAAAAGTCTAAATTTTACCAAAGAAAAAACGACAGGAAGATTTGTGTCTACTGTGGTCTGTGATCATTGTATTGTATTTGTTGACGGCTGGTTTCCGCAACTCAACATCTGGGCCGGCAGTCTCGACAACGTTTTGACAACGTTATAGTATCGATCGTTCACTAGGGACTAAAAATCATATTGATAAACATCTGCATTACAGTAACCACACTATGTGAATTGCAAGTTTCGAGTTGAGGCTTGCATTTAATGTAATGTTTGTTACTGTAATGATGTTGATCATTATGATTTTTGGGTCCCCAGTTAACGATCGATACGATAACGTTGTCAAAACGTTGTCGAGACTGCCGGCCTTGGGCGCCTAATTTGCGTGTGGTGGGAATATTATTATTCATATCAACCAAGCTCCCCAAGGAAGTCCAGCAGTTTTCCAACGTCACCGAAGGCTTACGGCAGCGACCTTGGTGTTCTTAGAGACTTAGCCCTGTATGATGCCACTCCGTACTGTGACTATGATTGTGTTTTAATTTATTGTACTCTTGATTTTTTTCTTATTTGCAGAATGGAGACATCGGTGGAGTATGCGATGATGTGCGCTTCGGGAAGGCGCCGACAATCTTTGCAAAAACTACAAGCTAGGCAGGACAGAAACTTTTGTTCCTGTTAGTATTAAATTTTATTAAATCATTTCAATATTTTACCTTTAAATTTATATACAATTTATATTCGTATTTATAATATTTACTTATTTTTCAATCTTAATCTAAACCTACATAGGTAAAAAAAAACGTGCCAAAGATTTTAAAAAGTATTTTAGCATTTTAAGATTTATAGCTGTTATGACATGGATTAGGAAACAAGATATTGTTTTTTTATTGTTATTAAGACTGATTTTGTTTTAGTTATCATAGTTTAAAATTATATCTGTTCAAACCAAATAAATACACCATATCATGTTTTGATTCTAGACTATTGTAAGTAGATATTGGCTTGAGAAGTGTAATTTGTGCGAAGCAAGAAGACTGATGAGCATTTAAATTTTAAATAAATATTTGCGCTCCACCAGACCATAACACCAACTCATCATACAAAATCATGTCTTATAAGACATTTCGGCGAAAATTTAATTTTTAGAAGAATAGTTAAAATAGGTCAAATACTAGTTTTTGATGTTAATTCTGCAGCATTTAAGCATGATTTCAAAAGTTTAAACAAAACTTGCCAAAGACAGCTATATTATGCAATTAAGTATGGTTGTTTTCAATTTTTTTTTAAATATTACAATGCAGTAACTTAACTGTACAATTATCATCAAAAATTACAATTGTACCTACATTTAATTTATTTTAAAATGAAATTATGAACAACTGAGTAGCGGCGTGCAATTATTTGCTAATTTGTGTACTTGATGTTAAGATAGGTTGGTTAAAAAAAATTTAATGACCAAATTAGCAAAATATTTTATTACTTTTTTACTTCTAATTGGGCACAAGTTTATACATATTTTCTATTAGAGTATATAAAGCGGTTTTTCTAGTCAAGATTTAGTTTATTTATGTAATTCAGTTGTTCGAGATTCTTTCTGGAACTCTGTCACTAGCCTGTGAAAAACTTCATAGTGACATGCCTTGAAAAGACAAACTTTACCATTCCACAATCTAAGCAAGGATATGATTATTTATAGACATGCTAGTGATACTTGATTAAAAAAACAACAAATTAGATATGCTAGGTTCGGAACAAATAAAAATATATTCAGTGCGTCATGATAGTGATACTTGATTTAAAAAAAAAACAATTTGGTATGCTAGGTTCGGACTAAATAAAAATATATTCAGTGCGTCGTGTCGGTTTGTTATGCAGGAAAGTAAGCATCATTGTTACTGCGCAGTTTAGGTAGACGAAAATTAATTTTATTATAATAATTTAAAAAAAAACTAAATTATTGTTAATAATTATTGAGAAATGGGATGAAAATAGATTTTGATCTCTTAAAATTATTCATACTGCATCATTCTTACTGCACGTTTTAGGCAGACGAAAATTATTATAATTACCTATTTAAAAAAATGCTAAATTATTGTTAATATTGAGAAATGGAATGAAAATATATTTTTATCTTTTAAAATTAATTATACATACGAGTACCTAGGTATAAAAAAAAAATATCATAAATGAATTACTATTATATCTTTAATTCTCATAAGAATATTGTTACAAAATAATTTTGACCAAACTGCCATTATTGCATTGTCAATTTGCAAGAATTTACCTAATCTTAGATATTTATGTATAAATATTAATAAATTGAATTGCAAACTATTCACTGGTTTCAGTATATACAGTATGCTTTAAAAGTGTGTACGCCAATTGATCTAAAACTAAGCAGAGCTTGTGCTATGCTACTGACTACCAGACCAGATAGTTGATATACCTAATACATATTTTTTTATGAACCTGGGGCCTATTTTGGTTCAGATCAGCACGCTCAGTCGCTCGACACGGTAAGTTATAAATTCTCGACCGTGTTGATCAAAATCAGTCCAGTATATCTACTATCTTTAAACGAGCAATTCTTGTATTTAATATATATTATGTACATTATATATTATATTATATATAATCTGAATCTCGGAAACGGTTCCAACGATTTTTATGAAATTTAGTATGCGGCGGTTTAGGGGCGATTAATCGATTTAGCTAGGTTTCATTTTTAGAAAACGTCTTTTTACCCGACTTCCAAAAAGGAGGAGGTTCTATGTTCGATTGTATGTATGTTTTTTTTTATGTATGTTTACCGATTACTCGAAGACGGTTGGACCGATTTGAAAAATTCTTTTTTTGTTTGAAAGGGTATATACTCTCAATTAGGTCCCATTGCCACCAAGTTGGGATCTGATGATGGGATCTTAGAGAAATCGAGGGAACTTTTCAAAAATTATAAGCACGCCTATAGCGATTTGGGTATTTTTTATAGTAAATCGTTCATTTGCTTTTGAAAAGCAAAATTTGAAGAAGTGGAACTGATGATGAAGACCACAGATCATCATCGGAACTACTCAATAATAGGTATTTCACGGGTTCCGATTCGTTAACTTTAATATGGTTTCTAAACAATTTATGCTCGTCACAATGTGTATGGTGAAGTGGAACTGATGGTGATGTACTAGGAGAACTGCTCAACAATTAACGTCCCGGCATCGGGAAAAGCAATATTTTGAAAAGGTGATGAGCAGTTGACATTAGGCTATTGTAATTAAGAGAAATTACTAACTAAAAAAATTTTAACAAAAAAATTAAAACCGACTTCCAAAAACACAAAACTAAAAAGCTAAAAATAAAAAGCTAATAATGACAAAATACTGATTTAATCCAAAAGACAAAAACACACGTAATTTTATTATTGGTTTGTGCTACAACTGATCGGTATGAAGTCGGTGACAAGCCAAATATGGAGGGGGTAGATGGGCTACTACTCGACTCTAACCACCAGCTCTTCTTGAGCAGAACAACCCAAGTAGGCAGACACCAGCGGGCTTGTCACCGAATTCAAACCGTTCAGTTGTAGCACAAACCAATGATAATATTACGTGTGTTTTTGTATTTTGGATTAAATCGGTATTTTGTCATTATTAGCTTTTTATTTTTAGCTTTTTAGTTTGGAATTTTTTGGAAGTCGGTTTTAATTTTTTTGTTAAAATTTTGTTTATTATCCGTGTTTTCAGGCAATGAAAAATGAGTGTTGTTTTTCTACTTAACAACAGATGGCGCTATACACAATGAGAGAAGCTCGATGACCCAGATATTAGTTTTATAAGTATAATAGCTTTTACATACTTTTTTTTATTAACCTGGCACGCCCTTTGTAAGTTAACCCCCATTGGTTTTACGATCAACGAAGTATTGTAGGTACCGATATACAGGGTGGAAAAGTTATGTGTATCAAGACGATTATTTCGTTAATTTTAAAAATATTGCACAACTTTAAAGTGATATGAATTTTGCATCGGTTAATCCATAAAATTAATAAAAAAATATTGAGAAAAAACAAAAGTACTCTTGCGGCTCTCATATATCACAGATAATATAATACTCATATATTTACGCACTAAAGTACAGCTCCCTTTACTGTACTTCAATACTATTATAATATGTAGATGCATAACTACCCATATTAGGTATGTTGCGGAACCTTTTGAATCGAAGGGTAAGAGTTCACTAAACTGCAATCATCTGCTCCCCTTACGCACGTGATTACTGCAGAGTACGCATTTAAGGTACACCTTTGAATCGTAAATCAAAACCTTCAGGATACTTTGTATAAGATTCAAATCACCTTGTCCCTTGACATTAGACCGGAGTGTGGGGTGACTATGAGTCAAGTCCTTATTACCAGGGAATAGCGTTCAAATTAGACATCTGCTTTAAATTTATTGCTGGAGGAGACAGTTCGAACTTCGACCCCACGGCGCAGACGCGGAAACAACGTCACACTAGCGTTAAGCTTAAGATCTATTCCATAGCGATTCTTTTTTGTTATCGAATACAAAACATTACGTATTTGAACCCTAAATACACTATCCAGGTCGGACTAGAAAAACTAAAATAAAATGCAGAGCAAAACAAAAACTTGTTCTATTATGTACCTACCTACCTATATGCTTCTTAATATTTAAAATTAAGCATTTCGATGGCATTAATCAACGATACAACCAAATGCATGCTTCAATGTATTTTTTTATTCCAAGCGGCGGGCTATTTTTTATTTTGTTGTGGAAGCCATCTGGTCTGCACTGGTATCAAAATATCGATTTTATTGCGACACTGTGGCGAGTGAGACCCTTCGTAATAACACCGCTCGCTGTGGCATACGGCATGCGCGACTAACTTCATCTCGCTTCGGTTTGTTTATGTATTGAAAGACAACAGATTGGTGCAGCCGGCTTCAGCTGCTCGCTTGCTTGTTTCTCGCGTGTTATCCGTATACGCTGGTCATGAATGAAGCTGCGGACAGACAGTGGGATGTTCGTACATAAATCTCGCCCTTATTCGCACAGTATGAAATAGAGAACGTGTTTCCAACACTATATATCGTGCCCACATGGGTTTTACAGTGCCGTGTTCAGTTAATAACGAACAGTGAAACGTGGAGAACAATTAGGTACCTATACATAGATAATTACAAAAAAAAAAAAAATACTCGTGCCAATTACCTGCCGGTAAGTGGAAACTTTAAATAAAGATTGTCTTAAAAATAAATAGAAAACATTTTACAGCAATGTTTCCGCTGCATTACGTATAAATTAAAATTTAAGTTGCAATTCATAAAAAATCATTTTTATTTTTATTTGAGTCGAATCATCCTTATGGAAGACTATATGGATGATTCGACTCAAAAACATTTTTAGTTTCTTCTTAGTTAATGTTCATGAACGCAGTAGGTGTAGCACCGCTCTAATAAGCGCTTAATTTGTTTCAATTACTTTAGTTTAGATTAATTAATCGTTAATGTGCTGTACAGTTACGATGCGTTACTTTTAGACACTTTTAGTCACATGCCTGAGTATTTTTATTTAAATTTGTACCTAATTTGAATATGTACCTACCTACTTTTTACATTATAGGTACTTTCTCCTTCCTCGAAATAGCGCATGTATACCTTACGAGTAGGTATATCTACTTCTACGTTTACTTTTTACGTGATCTGACATCCCACTCGTCATTTCATCACATTTTTCTGTACTGTGCTCTTCTGCCCGTGTACCTAAAGTTTGAAAGCTAGTCGTCATCAGTTCGGTCAATTCCGACCAGCTTCAAGGGCCGCTTAGCGTCTGTCTACATTGCCTATTACTATCAATATTTCCAGGTTACCGGTAGGTACTTGAGCAGCGCACGCTATGTGACAAGTGCCTCTACCCCCTTAGCCACCTTGAAAATTGATGATCGTTAACGCTATAGAAAACTAAGGAACTTCTTGTCACATGGTCACGAAAAATGTAACCTTAGTTTACTATGCCTTTACGATTCATTATTACTACTCTAAAAATGGAAGTGAAGACAGTTTCTCAACTATAATTGGCCTATTCCTCTGGTGGTTCCGGGATAAAAAGTACCCTATATTCTACTCTGTACCCCTGACAACGTGCATGCCAAATTTCATCCAAATCTTTTCAGCCGTTTTTGCGTGATTGAGTAACAAACATCCACACTATTTATAATAATATATAGTACGATATTAGATCCAATGCGTCCAAATCCAAATTTCCGATACTGTTGCATCTGTTTTGATATTCGATATAGTTACTCCTTTCCTGCTACTATCATTTACCATCTATATTACCATCATACTCCTTAAAACATTTATTGTAGGTACCTAATCTACTACTCATTAGACATTATCCTCAATCTATACTATAATAAAAGAGTAGAATCCGCGATTGTGTACATTGAATATTTTTAACAAAAATTAACAGGGAACGATAAACGAAGAGTAACCAACCACAAAAAAAGAGTTTTATAAATCTTTTCTGTACGTCTGTCTGTCTGTCTGTTCGCGATAATCTCTGAATCTACCGAACGGATTGTCATGGGGTTTTCACAGGTAGATTAAGCTTAGCATGGAGCTACATATTATAGGCTTTGTTTCATTGTAATCGAATGTCGAAAAAAAAGTTGTTGTATAAAAACCTTTCACGCGGGTGAAGCCGCGGGGCACAGCTAGTTTTGTAATATAATAGATTTGTCTTCAAGAAGAAGTAAGTCTGTCTGTCTGTAAGAAGATCGCTGATACTGTCATCAATTTAGAATCTATATGCAAAATTATCAAATAGGTACCTAAATGGTCGGTAAAAAGAAATTTAGAAAAATAATTTAGATTAGATAAATCGGGTGTTCAGAGTCAGACTGCATTGTAAGATTGATCGATCTGTCGTGGCTACATCTGAATTGCTTAATTCATGATGTGGCCGAGCATTTCATGAAATGTCACCATTTCACCTATGAACTATAGAATCTTATAATAAACGCAAAAGTTTGTATGGATGGATGGATGGATGGATGGATGTTTGTTACTCTTTCACGCAAAAACTACTGAATGGATTTAAATGAAACTTTACAATAATATATGTAGCTTATACATCAGATTAACACATAGGGTACTTTTTATCCCGGAATTCCCGCGGGAATTCTGAAATTAACGCGGGCGAAACAGCGGGGCACAACCACCATATTTTGTCACCATATTTTGTCTTTGGTGCAACTTGGTCGTCATTACAAAGCAACCAAGAATGTCAGGGTGCTCTACGCCCTGCCAAAAGTAAAAAAGAAGGTAGGTACTTGTAACTAGACACTACTTGTAGGTAAATAGTTCATGATGAGGCTTAACATTTGAAATGATCATTGAAATGAGGCTTGACATTATGAATTGATCAATTCTTAAATGTGGCCACGACAGATCTATGGACATATTGTGTTTGATGTGTGGTATCACTTATATAGAATGATTAGTGTGACCCAGAGTGACCCATGCAGAGTCAAACACTATAACTTTTTTTTCTTGAAACAACTAATTGAGAAAATTATATTTATACACAATTCCTTGTACCTATCATGGACAAAATATCTGACTATGGATAAAAAATAACCTCTTCATGTATTTTCCAGATCAACCTTACCTACAAATCCTACAATGCAATGACTCTGAACACCTTTCCAATATACAAACGAATGAGAGTATCTAATCAACAAATTAAGAGTAATAGCATTTAGGTATGTATCTATAGTGGAAATAATATATTATGTAGGTATAATATTACAATAATGTAATTTTATAACAACAGAAAATTCTTGAACTTAACTCAACTGAAACGCGCGTCTCAATGACAAATGTTATTGCGATTAATTAATAGTCAGATGAAATTACAGACAAGATTGCATCTACCTCAGATAATAAACCTTTATTTCGTACCTACCTTTGCTTTTTATAATCAATCTATCCATAACATTATTTCTAGATTTCATACTTCGTCAGATTTAAGATTTAGATAGCTCATCTAAACATCGAGCGTGGGCCTTCCAAAATTAACATAAACAGTTTATATTATTGAAAATAGGGTAAGGTTAGATTGAGCTTGCACCAAAACAGACAGGTATTATAATTCATTGTTGATCGAAGTCTAATTCTCAGAAAACACTGTTTCAATTTGTAATGAAGGTTACTTAGGTTACTTATTAAGTGACGTGATGCATAGGTAGGTCCATTAGGTAGGTACTTATCTAGCACGTGCATTAAATTTTTGATCATATTTTATTTTTAAAGTAAGTTTTTAAGAATAGCGCCATTAGACATTTATACAACTGTTGCTCATACGGCGTGGAAGGAATTGTGTGAATGTTTGGAAAATCGCGTGTTTGTGTGCAGTTTATGTGTATTTAGTACGGAATGTGTGTAGCGAGCGCTTGAGGGGTATTAAAACACGAATGTTGGGTTTGATAATAGTATCACATGAGTGTTTTACACATAGTATGCAAAATTTAATGCAGTATTATTCGCTTTAATTTCGGAGTTCCCACGGAAATTCCGAGATAAAAAGCACCGTACCCCTGTACCGTATCTCTGTGCCCCTGTCAACGTGCATGCAAAATTTCATGATGATCGGTTGAGCCGTTAAGGCGTGAAAGCGTTACAAACAAACTCATTTTCGCACTTATAAATATGTAGTAAGGAAATTGTTGTAAATATCTTTATTTATTTTTTTATAAAAATTAAAAAGCAAAGAATTTTAATGGGTAAACTTTGTAATATACTTTATTAATAATACAATCCCATATAGGTCTTATAAAAATATGTAGTAGGTAATTGGGTTCCGAGGTTTTGTAGAGACAGGTGCTTAAGACTGCTTTTTGGAAGTCGGTTTTATTGAATGGGCATACGCCTGCAGGTCTCGACTGTCCTTTGCATTAATAGCTTACATTCTTTACAATAACTTGGTTGGTAGCAGCTTCATATACTTTGCTCAGTTGTTTTTTTCTTGTCTATTTTGTAAGCGGAACATGGTGTCAGACGGTTTGAGTGAGTATATAGAGAATGTAAACATGCTATCCCAGGAGTTGTACCTTTGTCCATGTGACTGAAACGATGCGAATACTAACAGGTCGTCAGCAAAATAAATAAGTTTTGCTGACCGTTCACAATGAAGCGAGTAATGCTGAGTTTGTGCCCACACTCCGATAATATCTTCCTTTTCTTTAAAGTTATGGCGCTCTCTAAATGCCTGGAATTGGTAGTTGCCCTCCATAAATTCGAGGCGGACGGACAGATGCCTCCTCACTTATCGGCAGCTGGCCGGTCATCCCTGGGCGCACCCCTCGATGCCCTCCCACCTTCGCTTATGTCCCTCTTTGTATAGACTTATTAACAGCTTTTTTATTATG
This sequence comes from Zygaena filipendulae, assembly GCA_907165275.2. Lineage (NCBI taxonomy): Eukaryota > Metazoa > Arthropoda > Insecta > Lepidoptera > Zygaenidae > Zygaena > Zygaena filipendulae. The sequence continues at coordinate 7,445,963 of OU015657.1, forward strand.
ATCCAACACGCACGTGTTAAAGAAAGTGTCACGTCGTTGATTCGTTATGTTACTCTAACAATGCTATGTTAATCCCAAATACACAGTGAGTAATGTATATCGCTATTATTTAATTTCACTAACCACACTTTTTGATAAGCAAAAGAACGTGCTACCAAAATAAAACTATGCACACTTATAAGTGAAATAACATAAGATTTTTTATATAAATAATTTTAAAAACAGACTTCAAATTGTCATTTATTCAATATGGTTGGTTAGTCCATCATCCAATCAAATAATTTGTTGTAAACTGTATCTATCTAAAATTGAAATAGTAAAACTAATAGTCCGTATCGCATATAATATAACAAATCAAAGAATTTCTATAATGAATGCGTTTTTAGTCCGAACAGAGAATTGAGAAAACAAATTTTTAACAAAAAAATTAAAACCGACTTCCAAAAACACAAAACAAAAAATCTAAAAATAACAACATCGGTATGAAGTCGGTGGCAAGCCCGCTGGTGTCTGCCAACTTAACGCGCGTAACTGTGTTTTTCGTCATTTTCCTAACACTTACACTTACCTGAGGTTAGGTACAATTTCCAACACAAGAAAAATAGGATAAATCTTCTCTATTTTAGATATGCGGAGGAAATACTTAGTGCGATACGAAATGTGCTTAGCGTAATATTTTTGCTTGTCTATTTAGTTTTGCTTGTATATTATCTCTGGCTTTGGTAAGTTCATTTCGAAATAGTGCGATCGGCTCCCGGCTGTTTTTTCAGTCTTCAACTTTTTTTATTTTTAGATTTTCACTTAAGATTTATTAATGTCGGCATAAAAATACCTCAAATATTATAAATAAAGTCACTCAGCTGATGGTAGGGTTGAAACAGAAGGAATTACTCGAAAACCTGTTAACTTTTAAGAATAGTTGTATGCAAATATTATTTGTTCCCAGCGACGGCAATCCATACAAATTTCTGGACCCCCTCGGGAGCTCTTTGTCCTGGAAAGTGTAGTACGTGATGTTAAACCAGAAAATTTTGTGTGCACATTATCACAACATCTTCACAGTTTTCGTAATGGAACTTCTCTGCTTCCCTTCCCAACTGACGGGAGAACTCAAACTAAAAGGTATGGTGTATTTTTCTTGTGTGTGCGTGTTTCTGTGTACGTGCGCGGCGTGGTGTTTTTTTCTGGGCTTCACTTGTTTGTTCTACGCGTTCCGTCTTTAGTTTTTATTTGGTCTGAGGTATACGTATGTAAATTAATATGTCTATAGTATAGATAATACAGTATTATTTCGTAGGAATTCTGAAGCTCTACAAGCGGGTGAAACTGAAGGTCACCTTAGTATAAAATAAATACTTATAGGTATACCTATAGATTTACATCAGAAATATCTTGTTTCGTTTTTTTAAAGAAATATCCGTACGTATTATGTTTAAAATAAATTACCTACCAACTGATATCTTCGGTAAAATACTGTTGAAATAAAAAAGGACATCGCTCGCCAAAAAAGGTTTTGGCGTTGTTCCAACGAAAATTCTAGCTTTATAAACGGCTATTGCGTAATGAATTACCGGTGTACTGAAAAGCTCTGAAAAGTAGGGCTTTTACGATAAATTTTTTAGTCGACCGCATTCATGAAAAAGAAATATAGAGATACGAACTAGCTGTTGCCTTCTATGGTTGCAGTTTTTACCTGATTGATCATGTTTTTGCAAAACTTATACGTTTATTTATGAGTAGCTCAGTCCTAAACTGATTTCATAAATTTGACTGAGATTTGGATCGTACAGTAGGTAGGTACCTACCTAAAGGTTCTAAATGGGTCCTAATTTACTTTGACCCATAACCATTCCCATAACGTAGGTACGCGCCTGTGACACAATCCCAAACGGTCTAAATCATGTGTAAATAGTAAAAATTGCCTATGTATTATGTACGTAGATACAATGGATGTACCACGTACCTACTGTATAATGTATACATGAACCCTGTATCTTTTTGAAGTGAATCGTTTTTGGGAACATCGTGACGACAATTTATCGTAATGTAACGTGATGAGATCACAGTGAATCCAGGGACTGTGTTGGAGAATTGTAGTCCGATAAGTACGCAATTGTTGTTTAGTGAACGTATGCCTACAAACAGCTGTTATTGAATTTCTTAAAATTGTATTGCAAATGTTTTATCTGTGATTAGAATTTACATTCTTTGTGAAATAATAAAAAAATACCTACTTGTAACGGTAAGGTATAGTTTAAAGTTGCATAAACAATTTTATGTAGAGTTAGATACTTTAGCTCGGTTTATTGACCTCTATCATTAATAAAATTAACAAAGTATCGTTTGTCTCTGGGCTGCTGAGGCGATCTTTGTTTTGACTTCATAAAGAGCTTATTGATCCGTCTGTCGGATAATTGCCAGCAATGCGATACCTTTTGCAACTTGCAAGTGCAAGCAACAGTTAGTTTTACAATGCCTCTACATCGCACAAATAACAATATCGTTTGCTTTATGCTCTTCCATATCTATAAAACTTTAACTATTTGATTTTTTCGTAAAATTCTTATTTCCAGTAGTGTGTTCCAACATTTCTGATGTCTTTCAAAAACGTATAGAATGACATCTTTTATATGAAATATTATTATGAACTTATACAATTTTATTGAATATAATGGTGAGTTAGTAACTTAGTATTTAATGTTGACATTAATAAAAATTTCTTCGGATTTTAGGCTCATAATGTATACATATACATACAAATAAAAATCGAAGTGTTTGTTAGTAATTCCAATTTAACAACTTTTTAACTAAATGCATATGAAAGTATATACGGTACGGTTCCGACTAATCTCTGAAACGGCTGGACCGATTTTAATGGGAATTTCACTGGCAAATTTTATAAGCAGTAACTTAGGCTTCTTTTATTTTAGAAAAAAAATAGTTCCTGCGGGAATTCCGAATCTCATGCGGGTGAAACCGCGGGGCACAGTTAGCTATTATTAAACGCTATACTTACCTATGTATGTATGTTCTTAGTCTTTGTTGATTTTCTTAATTTTCCAGCGCAATTAATCATGCGCAGCATATCCTAAAAGATTATTATTAGAAAAATTAGAAACTATTTTTTTTTACAAGGTCAAATTCGAATCTAATTATAATTATTTTAAGCAATACGAACACAAAAGCTATTGCAGAATGGAATTTAACAGAGTTTTCACAGTTATCTATAAGATTAATTAGATATTATAAAGTCGAAAAGTTTAACTTAAATATTACACTATAGCAAATAGCAATAGGTACAATGAAAATATACTTACTGTGTCTAGGGGTACAGATTTGAATTGAGTTGTTATAATATGAATGAACATTAATTTAAATTAATTTATTTACAGCTGTAAGCTTTATACTATATCGCATCTGGATGAGTTAAAGCTGTGGTTCTTTACAGCACAAAATTCATTAAAGCTCGTTTTGTAAACCGAACTGATTGGCAATGCTCCTACTTATGCCTACCAATTCTTTTTCGTAATAGAACCAATGATTATCGGATGCTTCACAAATCCGGTGACGTGGACGTAATCTAATTAAATTGTCTCTACGCATAAAACATTCTGACTGGTTGATGTGAAAACATTTATTTTAATACGTTTTTGTTATGGCGTCATCATGAAAAATACCGAGGTATAATATAACGTACGTACATACTAATATCTCAAACGTTGCCTGTGTGAATTCACGCTGGTATTTACGTACCATGGTGTAGGTACATGTGTATGTAGGTATATAAGCACTCGTTCTATCGCACTGACCTAAATATACAATACTGCAGCCGTATAAATCGCGACGCGATCCCACATTCCCCGTTCCTTCAACTGCGCGAACTCGTTATAACGTCCGTAATCCAAAATCGCTCTAAAAGGAATACCGTTTATCATTCAGATATTTATTCCGGAATTTAATTAGAATTACGGACACAATGTTAGAGGTGTCAATCAAGTAATACCGGAGTTTTGAATCATTTTAAATGATTACCCTCACCGACACTGGCTTCATTGGTGAACACTCCTGTAGAACCCCATTTACGTTAAAATTTATATATTTGGAAAAAGTACTCAAAAGGAAAAATTAACATCTTTCTTAGATCATATCAAAACAGATCAAAAGACCCACCTAGTCTGAAATTATAATTTCTGACGAAAAATAGGTAGCTATCTAATTTAATCAGGGTTTGAAAAGTGGTATGTTCATGCGTAAATATAATATAATTATATTTTATGGAATTTCGAAATGAAAAAGGGTATAACTAGCTGTGTTACGCGGTTTCACCTGCGCGAGTTTTGGAATTCCTGCAAGAACTCCAAAGTAGCCTAATTTACTTTTTAAACCTTCACTGAACCCACAAATATTTCTAGGTCAAAATTAGCCAAATCGTCCCAGCCGTTCTCGAGTTTTAGCGAGCCAAACGAACAGTAATTCATTTTTATACATATATTATATTGAATTATACCCACATTTGCGGATGGGATAAAAGCAATTTATGAATTGCAATTTTTTGTTTTCTTTATATCCTCTATTGACCTCTAGTGTTTTGTTCTCATGGGCTCTTTGCAGATCGAATTCCAACCCTAGATGGTCGATATTAGTTGTCGTCTTGGTGTCGGAACTTATGGAATTGTGCTTTTTATAGGTATAAGTTGTTTAATTATTTCATGTAGTTGTTTTCGATGCATGTTCTCCTTTCTTTGTTTCTTTGGCCCAAACTGAAAATCAGCCATATGATCATACAGAGTCACCTTCTGCTGGTGTACCATTTTTGTTAAAAAAAAATTTTCGAACTTGTGTGCTTGGCAATAAATGTTTCTCTTTTTTTCGGTAATCGCTGCTTTGGATGTCTTCAACGGCAGCGTGCGTACACGTTTTTAAGTGAATAGGGCTTCTAAAGGCGGGCACAGTGTTACGGATCGAGTAAGTCGACTCGTATAAATCAAGCTGACAGCGTTGACTTACCACAATCTCTTCCATCCTCGCCACCGCCGCGGGCCCGTTGAAAGCATACATTAACTAGAGATAACTGAGTATTTTCATGGGAAACTAAATATTTTTCTCAAATGTTACCTTTTTATTGTAATTGTAAAGTACCTTCTCTCTCTACTTCTACAAGCTGTGTTCCACTGCTTTGATTTCATACTGTTTGGAAATACTGCCTTAGTTACTACCTCTATATATTATCTACAATTAAAGTTTTAAGGAAAATATAGGAGCTCCGATAAATTAAAATCATGCATTCACCCGTTTATCTAAGTTTTTCTATGTAGGTAATTAATTAATCAGTATTTTTATTTGATTATATTATTTTTATTAGTCTTAGGACAAATCAAGCATAACAATATGTATACGAGTATATCTACATCTCCCCCTATAACCTTACACTTTGTATACATATCATACCTACGTGTAAACAAGGAAGCCTCTGCAACGTATAGGTAAAAATAAGTGAGAATTTTCTGAAAATTTTCTACTATTTGATCCGAAGCTGGCAGAAGAAATTCTATGTATGTACAACATTATCCGCCTCTAAATTCTGTAGAATATTAAATTACTCGTGAAAAATGGGAGCGGCGTCGTGGTGCACGACGCTCTTTTAAATTCAGACTGTTTAATAAAATATAAGAAGAGGCCAAGCTAATAAAATACCTAATTGTTAGTCCGCTCGGACGGCAAAATTGATACTGCAAATTAACTTTAACGTGTTCTAGGATGAGAATTGTCCTATTAAATTGAACAGGGGATAGCAGCTCGGCTTCACAACGATAAAGACCCAATAACATTACTATACTATTTACACTAACAATGTTGGTTATCTATAAGTAGGTAAAACCCTTTATGGCGAAATATCCTAATATTATTATAAAGCGAATGTGGGTTTGTTTGTTTATTATGTAGTCACGCCTTAACTTTTCGACCGATCATCTTGGCATACACATTGTCAGGGGTATAAAAAGGACATAGGGTACCTTTTTATCCCATTTTTACTCCGAAATTATTGCGAGCGAAACCGCGGGTAACAGCTAGTAATATAGGTATAAAGCATGTCATTTTTCTTTTTTCAAAAACTTTAGATTCAATATTATAATCGTAAGTACAGGTAGGTAATTTTTTCATTTTAAGGTCTATAGGGTTTTGCTAAATGTTTTTTACTGAAGTGAGCATTTTAATACCTTCATCTTAGGCATATGGTAGATATGTATGTATATCCACTAGTACAACCTTTTCAAAGTTCAAGTTTTAAATAATTCAAAAGTTCGATTCATTTATATAAAAAAGTGAAGTTTTCAACTCAGGGTTTGTCAATAGCCAATACATTGTAATCGTAACGTAATACTTCAGTTATATTTAACCTTCGATTTACAAATGTATGGTGAGTCAGCTTCGACTGTTCTGTTCTATTAAAAGCCGGTTAACGTCTCCGCACTGACACTTAGCTTGAAGCGGGTCTATTCACTAACGCGATAAACGTATATCGATCAAACGATAGCCAAGGAGCCTCAGGTAACACAATGTCCTCAGAAAACGTAAAAACATATACTTATCATTGTACAACATGTTAATGAATTAACTGAAAACCTGATACAAAATAATATGATTAAAATATATTTTATGTCGAAAAAATTTATACTTACTACAATAGTTTGGACTTTGGAGGTGACCTATCTACGAAATTTCAAGCGCTACGCCCGCGCTTACCGGTTCGATTTTTTTTGCTGCGGGCGGCGTACGCGCCAAATATTGTATTAGGTAGGTATAAATAATTTAGACATGGGCTAATAAAAATGAAAAATTTAAAATTCCTATATTAAAACATAGGGCGATTGATTTGCTAGTTGATTCTGAGCAAACTACTTTCTAGTTCTCAGTTAATTCGTTAAGTCGTTATACGTTGTATAGGTCATTTCTATAGGTATTCGACAAAATATAATTATTTTGCAACATTCATAAGAATATGAACGTAAATTTACATTCTCTCCGAAATTGACGAAATAGTAAAATACCTACTTAGGTACTTCAGCAAAATTAAAAACACTATAATGGTTGAATGATAGTCAAAATAGTTAAACACTGTTTTAAGTGCATCAATGGTTTAGAATTATTGCGATAAAAGGTCACTAACTAAAAACACCAACCACTCAACGCGTACCTTGAAGCGAGCACCCTCTTCGCCTTCCATTCCCGAGGAAAATCTCCGAGCACTGCTATATGTATACAATAAAAAAATACCTTATTGGTAAAAAATTGCTATCGAGAATGAAAAAGACGTACACAAGAATCAAATTGTTCCATTTCCTTAGGTATACGCTTGGTATTTACAGATGTAGATTTGAGAGCTTTAATTTAATCTCCACTGAAAGGAAGGAAACTGTAAGTGACATTTTTGTGTAATGGCGCGAGGTGGAGGCTGAAGCAGGGAGGTCCTAATTCAGCTGTCACCAAACGTCACTCACGCGGAAGACTGTTCGCTTGCAGCCCGGCCACACCGTCCTGTACGGCTGTTGATTTCTCTACCAAATACGTTACTATGCTGTGAAGTGAGATAAATTTCAATATAGCTACTAGCTACTGACACGGTCGAGGGTAAAGTATTTTTTTACGCGAACTTCATAGTGAAACGGAAGACTGAAAGTATACAAAATAAAAGTAAAATATTCGTTATTTTAACCGATGGCGTAAATCGTAAAAGAACTAAGACAGTTTACCACATTAGAATGCGGAGATCCTCCTATATTATGTATAATAGATCCTATCTAGATCTCAAGACGACGCATGGACAGCAAAGCAAATCAAATTCAATATCTGAACCAGATGTTCTATCTCTTTTTGGGTTATCTGATTCAAATTTTGACAGCTACTATATAGGTATAATACGTTGTTTTTAAATTTATTTACCAAAACAAATTTTACAATAAAAAAAGACAACTTACATAGCACTTAAGAAACCACTAAGATTTATGCAAAAGATGCTATTTTACCCAGTAGGTAGGTAGATACAATTTCAGTCTAATAATAATAATTTTATAAGTAAGTACAGTATATTCAGCTTAGTATAGCACCTCTAAGCTTTAGAATGATTGATATCTCTCCATATTATTTAAGAAGTAGGACTTTAGTTTAATTTTGATATTTTTTTTTTGTTTATACGAACCCATCAAATCAGATTCATTAATTAGTCGGGGAACCAAGTAGCAGTTCTCTCGCTGTATAGGTACACGTAATGAGCGCGCATTGTGCCTTTGTCGTTTCTTGACATCTGTCAGTCAAACGAATTTGTATTTTTGTTTGTTTGTTGCAATTTAACTCAAAAACTATACTGGACCGATTTCAAAAATTCTTTTCCATTAGAATGCTTCATGTATGAGTAACACAGGTTATAATGTAATCCGGAATTCCAACGGGAACTCTAAAAAATTACCGCGCCTAAAACTGCCGGGAAATTATCTTTTTTGTTTATGGCGTAAATCGTAGATAATAATATTTTGAAGTATTAATGAGGTGTAACATGATTTTAAATTAAGTAATATTCGGTAAGTAAAACAGAAGCATGAAGAAATTTCATCTAAACGCGAAAAATACAGCATAACTGGGTGAAAACATTTTAAAAAAGCGGTGCAATTTTTTAAGCAAGTTTAAAAAAAACACTTTTAATAATTATTAGCTTCTTTAAATAATTCATACGACTTCTAAATTATTACTAGGCAGAAAACTTCGCGAGCCCATATAAAGCGCCGCTTTCAGCTAGTATTGTAACTAGAGTTACATTATTTACCTACGTTGTTGTGTGAAAAACAGCCCAAGTAAATACGGATTTTCATGACTAACTTCAAATATTAGTGTAGGTACTTCCATTTAAACTTTCATCTGACTTTCTATCCTTAAGTGGCAGAAATTTCAAAAATCTCTTCTTGTTGAGTCTTATGTCGCAAAAGTAAACCACTGTTCAAATTTCGTGTTCCTATATACACATATACTACCTGTCCCCCGCGATTTCATCCGCGGTAATTTCGGAGTTAATTCCGGGAAAAAAGTAGGTACTCTACGTCCTTCTTTGTACCCGTTACAGTAGTTTACGGTGATTAGCTGTTCCCCGCATTAATTCCGGAGTTCCCGCGGGAATTCCGGGATAAAAACTATCTTATCTTTTAAGTTTTATAAATAGTTACAAAATTTTATCAAAATCTGTTCAGTACTTTCGGAGTCCATCACGGACAAACAACGTGACACGTGATTTATATATATTAGATAAGATAAGATAGGTCCAGGCGTTTCGGCTGAACTTTGTAGAGTCAGTATAGGTAATAGTGAGGCAGTAAAAATCGAAATAACTTGTACCCATCTATTTATTGTATTTTATTATTTTCTGGCATTAAGACATCTAAATGGAATTTATGTAGGTATAGTATCTCAGACGAGATGTCATGATTCATCACCACGCATAACTGGCATACCACGTAATATAAATGATATTATAACGTAACATACCCCAACCGACCTTCACTCTTTAATTTCTCGTGATGCTGCTAGACATCACTGCCTGAAAATAAGATCCTCCCACATCATCTGCCAGCTGACCTCGCTTTTCGTAACATGTGTTGCTTAGATAGCTGTTTTTAGTTTACGACACATGGTGCACACTCTGCAACAAATATTGACTGTATGTACGTCAGTAAAATTCATAGTTTACTAGCTGTCCCCCGCGGTTTTACTTGCGGTGATTCCAGGATAAAATATAGATATAAACCTTCTTCATGAATCATTCCATCTATTAGTGAACGTTGCGTAGTCTAAGCATACTTGGGACAGACAGCGGGAAGCGACTTTGTTTTAGTGAATTAGTAAATATTAGAAATATTTTGAAAATTTTAAAACCTATCTTAGTTAGATAGATAACTCTCTCTTTATTGAACACCCCAAAAAGAAACAACTAAAACAAACAATTTTACCACAAATCTTATCGCTCAGCGCGATCTCTTCCAGGCAACCATGGGGTGTGTATGAAAATTGCGATCAAGTAGGAAGGCGGTGTAATATATTAATAACCTTAATATATTAAGGTAACACTAATAATATGGTCTATTACTCGTGACTATAACCTTTGTTAAATTATTATTAGACGACCTTTTCCACAACTCCACAAACGCCGACTTCCAACTTACGGCCGCGGCCGCCCCTCAAATCGTTTCTGTATCTGTTTTACTGACTAATATTTACTGTGGATTTTTATGAGGCATTTAAATGAACATTAGTGATGTTCGTGAAGTTAAAAATATAGTCTCTTAATTCCACCTATGTGCACACTAAATATTGAATGGTTGATATACCTACCATGACGGCTAGTCGGTATGGAGAATGGAGATCCAGTACCTAGGTATAGTTGAATCTTTACTAAATTCGAAAGTGAGTTTGTCAGTTTGATTGTTACGCTTTCATACACGTTGTCAAGGGTACAGAGAAGGACATAGGGTATCTTTTATCTCGGAATTCCCGCGGGATCTCCAAAATTATGCGGGTGAATCCGCGGCAACAGCTAGTTTTTATTATATTTTGGATAGATTAACTGAATGATAGTGTAGCTCTTCACGTTACTGATCTTATTCCCTCGCTAATGTGCTTTGAAGCCATTTGAAGCTTTTAATTTATGGATTCTTTCCTTTTGAACTCTAAAGCTAGTTTGTAGTGTGATATAAAAATGTACGAGCTAGATAACGAAAGTAGAGCGACCCCTAGGATTCCTTAAGAAGAAGAAACATGTATCTAAGTACCTACCTAACCTATAGTCATCTCCATCCATTTGTGCCATACACTGTAGATACCTACGTGGTCTGACGCGCCGCACTTGCCCGATTTTTGTAACTGGCTGTGTAATGTGTACCTATTCAGATTTTGCGTTCAGAAACTCTTTGTTGTATCGGAATAATTAAAGTCGGGACATATAGCTATGGTACATTCCAAGTTTCAATCAAATCCGTCCAGATTTTTTTTATTTCATATGCGTTCAATTCAATACTTACCTACCTACAATTAAATAGACAAAAATTCAAAAAATCGCTACGATGCCTTCAACAGCACTTATTTGATACTTTTTTTCCTCTTTTTAGAAACTGAAAATTTACATTTATCTACATAGGTATATCCCTACTAATATTATGAAAAGGGAAGATTTGATTTTTTTTCTTTGTTTGTTACGATTTGACTCAACTATTGGACCGATTTCAAACATTCTTTCACCATTAGAATGCTACATTATCCCTGAGTATCATAGGCTATATTGTAACCCCAGAATTCCCACGGTAACTCCGAAATTACTGGGGGTGAAACCGCGGAGAACAGCTAGTATTAAATATATGTAGTAACTAAGTAGGTACCTATAGAATATTATATTAAGCACACTATATTTTAGTTGTTTGTTTCCAGATAGTGGTGTCAACGCTCAACCCTTTTACAACGTAGACTAAACGTACCTACCTAACCGAATTGTGATAATTCAATTGACTGTGAGCTTCCAAAACTATGCTTTAAATAATTACGCGACTTAATGAGTGGTGCGATGTACATTGCTTGTCCGGTATGAAACTGAGCGTTGCAAGTGTGTGCTCGACCCGCAATGTATTGAAGGCTTGGCGATGAGTGCGAGGGAGGTGGAGCTGACGGGCGGGGCACCATGGGGCTTCCGCATGCACGGAGGCGTCGATCAAAACCAGCCGCTCAGGATATCGAGGGTTTGTATAAAAATATTATGAATATTTATTGACTATGAATATTTAAAAACAAGCTTTTTTGCTCAAAGCATTTCACGTCGATACTTGCAACACTATGCCTACCTAGTAAGTGCTATATTTACGATCGAGTGATGTACCTACATAGCAAAATTTCTCTTGCACCTATATAATCTAGTGCGATATTGCATAGAAGGTCCATTAACACATAACCACTTTAAATAACGTGGTCCTTAGACATACATATGTACATTATATTCAATTTTCTAATCTGCATGGTGCCTCTGAAAGAGGAGTAGGTTGAGGCAGACATCTCAAGGAGTGATGGACACTTTTGTTTATCTACTTTATAAGTTCTAGGTTCAATTTTGTTTTTGAAAAAATACAAATTACTAAAGAAAAAAAAGAAAAAAACAGCTCTAGTCAGAACCCAACCCTGAGTGCAGCAACAATTCCTTCACCTGGAGCTAATCCTGGATGTTGATTCAGGTCATGCTTACCATAAAAATGCATTGTCATCAAAGACATTCTATATAAATCATTGATTGTCATCGAAACTGAACCATCATGTAAAAAATGGATACTGTAGGGAGGAAGTGGTTCTCTAGCTTTGCAAACTTGCTCTACCACTTTGCTCTACCTAAACAAATCACAAACATTGCACATTGTATTGAAGCTTGTGAAAAGATAACAAATACAAAACTTCCGATGATTGTTATGGTCTATTTAAATTTTATTGCTTTCCTTTATAACGACTTTGCCCATTGCTTATCCAAATTAAAGTACGAGACGATAGAGTAAATTAGGTAAAACTCAATAATTTGTATTAAATTAGCAAGGCCAGGTTTACAAAACACGATTACCGTCTTAAAACCTTTCCACGTAGGGTCGTGCTTGTATTAGATTATCTTTAGTAATTAAATTGTCCTTGTAAATCCCGTAACCTTCCCCACTCCGTGGGAAAGTGACCACTATTTGTCACTTGACAAACTGTGTTTTGTTGTTCGCTACATAATATGCTGTGGGAGAATTTATTGCAGTTGGCAAATACACATGTTGCAGGTATTAAATCATTGCTCCGAGTAGGTATTACGACTAGTCTAGTTCTTGAAATGGAACAAAATGTTGATAGGTGAATTCGTGTAGTTATGGTTTTATGTTTGTTCGTATAATATGTATAGTAAAAAAAAGCAATAAATGTAAGGAATAGAATAATTAATGTTTATTTTAATAATCTAAATGGAAAAAATTAATTATTTAATAGTTTCAATTCGATTTGTATTGTATCATACCTATGTAGTAAAATATCGTATAATAATAGATTGCATTTTTTTACATTTACCTACTAAAAATTATATTTAAGTTTTCTTTGTTATCCGGCTGCACCGAATTTGGTGCAACCCTGTAGAACATGAGCTTCTCTTTTATGGTTCCTGAAGGAATCACGTAATTCGCTCGGATGATTTTCGTATATAGGTTTGTTCGATAAAATACACTTTATTTATCACACGTTATGTGAATTCCTTTCAGCGCTTCAGCGATACTCCCCGAATTACCGCCTATGTGAGTAACTTTGTGTTTTCTTTCTAAACAACGATCCATCACTTTGCTCTTCTAACCAGAGTTAATGAATTTTTCTGTACATTTCTTCCTGAAGTCACTTTCGTTTGATGAGTTAGCTAACATATTTTAAAAAATTGTGTCATATCTAATTATCTACCTACTTAACTTAATGAAAGTTCAAAATCACTTATATGTGTGCCGACATACCTTTGAATAATTATTATTTTTAAAGTGAATCTTCCAATCAACTGTTACTAAATGTCTACTAATGCCTACAATAACTTTTATTTTTAACCGACTTCCAAAAAGGAGGAGGTTCTATGTTCGATTGTATGTATGTTTTTTTTTTTTTTTTTTTTTTTTTTTTTTTTTTTTTTATGTATGTTCACCGATTACTCGAAGACGGTTGGACCAATTTGAAAAATTCTTTTTTTGTTTGAAAGGGTATACTCCCAATTAGGTCCCATTGCCACCAAGTCTAGATCTGATGATGGGATCTTGGAGAATTCGAGGGAACTCTTCAAAAATTATAGGCACACTTATAGCGATTTGGGTATTTTTTATAGTAAATCGTTCATTTGCTCTTGAAAAGCAAAATTTGAAGAAGTGGAACTGATTATGAAGACCACAGATGGTCATCGGAACTACTCAACAATAATACGTATTTCACGGATTCCGATTGGAGCGATTTCAAAAATTGCTTTTTCGTTTGAAAGGGGATACTCCCAAATTGATTTCATTGTCACCAAGTCGAGATCTGATGATGGGATCTTGGAGTAATCGAGGGAACTCTTCAAAAATTATGGGTACACCTATAGCGATTTTTAGATTTTTTATAGTAAATCGTTTATTTGCTTTCGGAAAGTAAAATTTGAAGAAGTGGAACTGATGATGAAGACCACACATGGTCATCAGAACTACTAAATAATAGGTATTTCACAGATCGCGATTCGTTAACTTTAATATGGTTTCTAAACAATTTATGCTCGTCACAATGTATATGGTGAAGTGGAACTGATGATGATGTACCAGAAGAACTCCTCAACAATTAACGTCCCTGCGTCGGGAAAAGCAATATTTTGTAAAAGGTGATGAGCAGTTGACATTAGGCTATTGCAACTTAGAGAAATTAAGAACTAAGTCACTTAAAAGCGAGAAATAAACAAAATTTTTAACAAAAAAATTAAAACCGACTTCCAAAAACACAAAACTAAAAATCTTAAAAATAAAAACTAAAAATAACAGCATACCGATTTAATCCAAAAGACAAAAACACACGTAATATTATTATTGGTTTGTGCTACCACTAATCGGTATGAAGTCGGTGACAAGCCAAATATGGAGGGGGTAGATGGGCCACCGCCACCAGCTCTTCGTGAGCAGGACTATCCAAGTGGGCAGACACCAGCGGGCTTGTCACCGAATTCAAACCGATTAGTGGTAGCACAAACCAATAATAATATTACGTGTGTTTTTGTCTTTTGGATTAAATCGGTATGCTGTTATTTTTAGTTTTTATTTTTAATTATACATATATCGATATACTCGTAAATCTTTAACTCTGTGTACCTATTAGAATAGACAACTATATACCTACTATATTGGACAAAATTGAAAAATATGTATTGTATATACTTACCAAAGTATTTAGGAGTAATGCTTTAGGTACATCTATATTCCAAAACACCTTAAATAAACACAAATTATTTTGTTTCAAAACCTTATTTACCTCTGTTTAAAATAAAAGAACTTGTATAATTGATGACATAGACAGTGGCAACATCGGTGCACGTTCCACTACGACAAAGTTTTGTCTCATAAAACTTATAAAAGACGCCCGCAATAGATACAGCCATTTGTTAAATAGACTTCTTTATTGAAGGAGACAAATTACCCCAGTGAGTTTACAGTTTCATATTAGAGAAAATACATGTATAATTACTTTGAGTAGATTTTTTTTAGCTATGATAAATTATTGATCATGAAACTTAAGTCAAATGTTCATAGGTGAAAGGTATTTGTGGGATTGTCCTTACTCGCCTTGCCTTGTGTAGAAGTTAGGGTTTTCGAACTTATATTACACCCCGTTTGGCCGTTTGGGGTTCGGAGAACCCTACCGTGATAAGGAAATACTTTGAAATGAAGTTAATTCTATATTTTGCTCCATCATATACACGTAAACGTACCTATAAAGAGAAGTGAGGCAAGTATTTCTAATTGTATTACAAATTATTATCGCCACATCCTCATGACATAGGACGCAAACCCTCTACTGCACCTGGCGTAGCAATCAGGGTCGCAAACCATTAGACCAATCAAATAGCGCTGAAATTTTTTGTACTGACTAGCAATGCGATGATCTTAAAATTGATTAGGGGAGCGGGGGGCATGTTGTTACAGGGGTAAGAAGTTACATGCCTTTTTTACCGGTATTTTAAACTCTTTGGTGGACATAATTGGACTCGTTTGTTTACTTATAACATCATCCATTACATAAAAATGATAAGTGACCCGCCAAGTGCCCAGCTGCTAGGTTGTGTGCATGAGTCTAGATTTCAACCAAGAAAGGAAAAAAATCCTTTACGAAATTTTTGATTCCTGATGTTTATATTTTTTATTTTCTCAAAATGTTTAAGCCTGAACGTTCAGAATATATCTACCATTAATTTGCAATATTGTTTTTTTCTACTATCGATATCCATTAATGGTGACTTCAATTTATATTAAAAAACGTGCCATGGGGCAGGTAGTTACAATTTTTTGGGGTAAGTTGTTACATATAAGATTGGGTAGAATGTTAAGAATGCAAAATGTGAGCCCATGTCAAATGTGTAACAAAAACGTTCACTCATTTGCATTTGCATTAATTGCAATTCTGATGAAGTCTAATTTAATATTAGTATGTGATATTGTTACCTACCTTTATATAAATAACTATATATTTTTCTATAATATACCTAAGTACCTTACAATGTTGGAATCCAAAATATTTTAGTTTGCTAAAAGTTTATTAAAATAACTAATGAGCATAAATAATTTACTACAAGTTGTTAATTGCAGACGAAGTTTATGTGTTTTTATATAAAATTTAAAAAAGTTCCTGCCAAAGTTATATTATTTTTCTCCAAAAATTACGATATAGGTAGATAATATTATAATTCTCATAAATGTTAAAAGACTGTTTAGTGATCTCTTTTGTTTATAACGTTTTGAAATGAAAAAAAAATATTAATCATTGATGATTTTGTTCATTTACCTACCGTAACATCGTGCCCCAAGAATGTAACAACTTGCCCCAAATCTGGGGTAAGTTGTTACAATCGACTTTTTTGGTTAAATTGTCCATTGTGAAAAAATTACATAAATTTTAATAACTTTTCGATCACATTTTAATAGCTGAATAGACATACTAACGATAAAAGGAATCAAATGTATAAATTATTTGATGCCTTTTGTCATATTGACAATTATCTAAAAATTGTAACAACGTGCCCCCCGCTCCCCTATATAGAGTAGGGCGAAAGGCGACATTACACGAAGATTATGGGCGGGCTGTGCGCAAATTATACTTTACCTTTGTTTTGCGAAATGTGAATTACATTAGCCGCTACATGGCAGCTACTCATTTACAAAATTGTCAGGAAACGTCACGACGCGTGAACCTGGCGCACTACGCGCTCGCTCGCTGTCGACATTTTTATACCTAAATTCCGACAAATCCATTACACGTTAAACTGTTAACTGATATTTGATACCGAACACGCGCGATAGAAGCACGTTGCTTGCTGTTCCTAAATAAATAGGAAAATAATGGGTAGAGGCCGGGTTTCGAGGTGGTGGATTGAGATAAGGTAGATAATAATATGGGATGTGATTGCGCATGCGACGTGTGTAGTGAAGTCACGCAGCGAACGTGCCCAGCCTTTTAATATTCGCTTAGATGTACACCGTCCATTTACACCAGACCTTTGATACTTCTCAGATTTACACTTTCATACATAATTCTTAGTCAAGCACAGCGACAGTTCCATTGGGATTGGCGACATTTATGATATTACTCTTATATATTATACGCAACGAAGTATCATCGTATCAAAATTGCCTAAGAATATATTTCATGAGGAATGTAATTGTTACATTCTTTTATGTAAATTCGCTCTCTTCATTTAAAACGTACTTTAGTAATAAATTTTCGCTATCTCTAGCAAATTAAATAGGTAAAAGTACCTAATAACAAAGTTGTTAAGGCGTATGTCGACATCACACTGGCTGCATGCACTCCCTTAAAAGACTCAATCAAGAAAATGAATCGACGAGATGATTTGTATAAAATACGGTAAATAAAACTGGTACCTAAGTAGTTTCTTTTTTTAATTAGTTTGACCGATTTCTTTTTAAATGAAATATTTCATTAGATATGAATTTGTTAGCAGGTACGCGGAGTCAGTCTTGAAAATCTGGAATGTGCCTTCTATAAGATTACCTATTATTAATTATAAAATTTTTAATAATAAATATTAAGATTCAGATAAAAACTATTTGTCAATATGATAACTATCGTTGTATATTGTATAATCTACATATACTTACTTATAATTAAATTATAACAGGTAGATGTCAGTCTGTAAAAAATAAATTTAGGCGACTCTATGAGTGTTATACATATAAGCTAAAAATACCGTTTTTAGAATTTTTGTCTGTCTGTCTGTATGTTTGTATTCGTGCTATGCAAAAACTGCTGCACCAAATTGAATGCGGTTTTTTATTTATTCCTTAGATTACTCATGTTTTTTCGAAATTCCATCTGGAACTCGAGATATAAAAAAAAATACTGGTCATCCTACTAATATTAATTATTATTAATGTGAAAGTGTGGATGTTTGTTACTCAACTAAACGGATTATATAAAATTTGGCATGCACGTTGTCAAGGGTATACAGAGAAGGACATAGAGTACTTTTTACCCCGGAATTCCCGCGGTAACTCCGAAATTACCGCGGGTGAAACCACGGGACACAGCTAGTGGAAAATATAATGTAGGTATGTGCCATCAAAGCCGGCGGCTACGAACATTTCCAACACGTTTAAGCTCTTTACTGGTTAACTTGCTTAGACTTGGAACAATGGGCTTGCACAACTTAAATTTCCCTTCTTGTACGAACTAGTAAGTAATAGGTACGGTGGCCATTTCTTTTCCATATTCATCGTTTCGCAACATTCCCTCTTGTTGTCGAGTGGACTCAGAGGCTTAAGGTCTCTTAAATCTCTCTTTATTCAGGTAACTTTTACTCTTGCTTCGTAGGAAAGGAAAATATTACTGAACTAGTTAATCCTCGCGGCTCCACTCACTTGTATTAAGGGCGTATCCTTAATGTTAAATTAGTTGGTACATAAACTACTTTTACGTAAAGTTTTATTTTAATTTCAGTAGTTTTTACGTGGTGCGCGTTCTAACGGATCGACAAACATAAGTTTTGTTATAGGTAATATAGATCCACACCAATATTACTTTAAAGAGGTGAAGTTTGTAAGTTATGATTCTTTCACTAACAGGAAGCATCAGTATCTCTGAGCGACATAGGATACATTCAACATCATCCTGTAACAAGATTTTCCGCGAGAATACCAAATTTTTTGCGGGTGAAACCGCGGGGAGTACTTATAGCTAGTTAATCCTTACATATTATTACAAAACAAAGTCATCCGCCGTGTCTGTCTGTCTGTCTATTCGTTTTCACCAATAGATAGAGTGATTCAAAAGGAAGCTTTATAAGTATAGTTTATCCTGAAACTCCTGCGGGAACTCCGAAACTATCGCGGGTAAAACCGTAGGGGACAGTTAAAATATAATTGAAAATATTAAAAAAAAAGTTATTTTACTTTGTGAATTCTTATTCTCAGTTTAAATAAAGAAAAAAGTTTATTGAATAATTTTACACTAGTGAGTTTAAGAAAAATCATTCCATTTATCGGTCTTAATTTTTATTTATTTGTCAATGAAATACTTAAAGGTAATAATATCATTGATTAATTAATGCGTGTTTAAGTTTCGAAGTAACACTTCCTGTTTGTTGGGTTCAATCTTAGAATTTGATCTTGTAATGTGATTTTAGACAGAACTCTATAAGTAAGGTGTAGGTAGGTGTACAATGTACATTGTACATACTACCTACCATATAGAGGCGTCGCGTCGCGGCCCGCAGGTCATTAATATTCGTAGCGAACGCCGTGCCACGGCTCAACAATGGGTGTGGGTCCTCACGCGCATGCATTTTCAAATAAAGTCCATAATACGTATAATGTTTCGATGAAATTGACTGTATCGTTATATGGCATGCTTTAGTACCGTCTTGAACTTTCTTCGTAGTGGACTACCTAAGATCGCTCAAAGGAAACCCCAAACTATATCTACTTAAATTGCTTAACAACAACAAACTAATTATACTAAACAGTGGTTTGTTTGATTATCTCATTATGTTATTAACTTCTTATTCTCTTCTCATTCTTACTTTGATAATCAACTAAATTGTGCAATTTGCCGTTGCGTGTCGTAATCTTTGTTTTATTGCTACAACTTAGTGTATGATTTGACGTATAGTACTACTTTGTTGCTAAAACTAATTATATATGAGATGACGGACAATGACCTATCACAACCATTTTACTGTGTGAACAGCGAGTGAATTGTGTTTTTCGGGTGGCAAAGTGTGAGTGAGTTATATAGGGGATGGCGACATAGGCTGTCAAGTGTAAAGCCGAATTCCGGAAGGAAACATGCTCAAGTTTTGCTCACCGGCAGCGCGGCGGCGGGAACCGAATGCGGTTTGTGCCTCGGCTTTATGCAATAACTAGCTGTTCCCCCGGTTTTCCCCGCGTTAATTTCGGAGTGCCGACATAAAAGTGATCTATATCTTTTTCTATATCCCTGACAACGTATATCTATGTAAAATTTCATGATGATCGTTAGTTGAGTAGGTATAGTTAAGAAATGAAACCCTAAGAAACAAACTCACATCGCAATTATGATATTAGTTAGCCAATTTAAAATATTCAATTAGGCCAAGTTCTTTTTAGTAAATACCTATCATGGACCAATTAAACAAGATTTGATCTAGTTTTAGATTTAATTTTAGTTTAAGTTATTAATTTAGTTAAGTTAATTTAGTTTAAGATTTAATCTAGTTTTATTGGTCCATGATACCTATATATAACTTATAAGAAACTGCTTAGCTGAGCCCCGCGGTTTCAACCGCGTTGGTTTCAGAATTCCCGCAGGAACTCCAAAGTAACCTAATTTACTTCTAATAACGTCAGCTTATTAGCAATGAAATTCCCGTCAAAATCGGTCCAACCGTTTCGGAGATACATCCGCGTGAGTTTCGGAATTCCCGCAGGAACTCCTAACTTCTTTCATTCAATATAATATAATACTATACCCGAAACTTCTTTTATTCTTCTTCTCCTTACAATAACAAACATAATGTAAGATCAAGAAACATAAAGATTATGATTTTTTAATTATTTCGGTTCAGGTGACCTTAATGATAGTCTCATTATCAAAATGCAAAATAATGAGACAACCGTTACATCCACATTAACGTCACTCATCTGTGATGCTAGAGTAACTTTATGTTTACGAAGTACTTAGTCAAATATTATTTCAGCTTCTCTTTTATATCTACATTTGATATTTGTCCAAGTGTAGGAAAAGATGAATATTGATTTGAATTAAAACTTTTTTTATACCTGTGGTAAATACGGAGTTTCCGCGGGATCTTATTTTTTATTGAATAAATAAATTAAATAGGCCACGTACAAAAAAATACTTTTTCATTACTCATACTCGGAAAGTAGGTCTGAAGTTGCCTGAGAAGCGGGTTGAAAGTAACCCTTTTCAGCCCTAGGGAGAATCGCTTTCAACTGACAACTGTCAAATTATTAAAAAAAACTAGGTCTATTTTCACATTTCTATTGAACCATGTTTCAACTTTCTATACAGCCAGCGCGATGTAAAATTGAAATAACGTAAAGTTTAAGTAGGTATTAATTAAAATAAAATTCACTCACTTTTTCTTAAGCTAATTCCTATTTATATTTTTTTATTTTCTTTAATTAATACTTATAAACCTTCCTCTTGAATCACTCCATTTATTGGTGAAAACCGCATGAAAATGCATTCAGTAGTTTTTAACTTTATCGTGAACAGACAGACAGACTGCATAAGCAGTGGAGGACTTTATTTTGTAATATGTAAGGATGTAAAGCGGTTGGTCTTCAGTTATACGTACTGAATTGATAGGGAAATATAATAAAAAATACTTAAAAATATCATAAGAATAAGAATAAATTTATTACCATTAGTTTTCCTTACATCGAGTGAATTTAATATAAATAAAATTTGAAACCTTTACAAGATTTTTGTATTTACCGACTAGTAGTAAGCTTGAGATTACACAAGAAATGTGTATCCGATAAATTATTAGGAGAAAAAGTATAAGTGCAAGTAGAAGAAACTTTAATGAAAAAATATAAAAACTTAGTCTAACATTGCAAATTCTTTTCTTTTTTTGTCCTTGCACACACTTTTACATTTTTTGACGTAAACATTTCTTTTACTGTGTTGCTCAAAGCAGTTTCACATCTATAATTGTGATGTATTTCCTCTCTTTCCAGGTGAACCCCGGTCGGAAGGCGTCGCTCAGCGGCATCCGCGAGGGCGACGTTATATCCACCATCAACGGACGCGCAACTAAGGGCATGAGCAATTCGGATGCTCACGCGATGCTCCGATCAGCGGGGTCTGTGCTTCGGCTCGGTCTTAATGAGTGAGTCGCCTTCACTGTGAAGGTTGAAATTGATATCGTTGGTTTTACATAAATGTGTCAAAGTCATATGTAGAGTGATCGTGTTCTAGTTTCGTAAACAATAATTTGATACTGGTTTTACATTTAGACATAAAGACATAGATAATATTTATTCAGAAAAAAGACAACACAGCACAAATTTGGTACATCTTAAAGCCCAAAAGTCTTCAAAATTTCATAACAAAAAAAAAAATTACAACTCTCGTAACAATATGAGAATGTTATGTCCCTAGAGTATGAAAACAGTAACATGCCAAACATAATTTGCATGTGAAAATCAGTCCAACTTCGCTATGATCCTTTAAATAAATTTCAGGATTATCTACAGGACTTGGCACCTATCTCAATTCTTTTGTGAGTGAAGTCGACAACCGATCGTAAAATGCCTAATACTGAACTTGGCTTCGACTTTTACGTATACATTTATGTTTTTGATAGGATTCAATTTCGACCTTTTGACTCTATCTTGTACCTATCTATGTAGGTACATTGTAAAACTTTTGTCATTACAAGATTAGCCTGCACTTAGGTTAACACTAAACCGATAGAGTTATCGGATTAGTGTTAGATTATTGTCCAGAGCGTTTCATTCGGGAATCGTACTCGTACCTACGAATGTTCGCAGATTAGTCGTCAAGTAAATTAAAGCACTTAGCTAAGTCTCCGTGGAACACTGTTGTTAGGCGATCTGTGTTATATACACCGTGTATTCACCGATATATTAGTGCAATTGCTTTCTGAATTCTCGGAGAAATAATTAACTTAGATAGTAAAAGTTGGTGACCCTTTTGGTAGAGCATGCAAAAGATAATATTATGTCTTCAAATTTAGATTAGGCACTGTTTATGTTTGTTTCTTTTTCTTGTGTGTTGTGCTGAAATAAATGTATTTTCTTTCTTTCTTTCTTCTTTATAAAACTTTGCTTCTATGTATGATGTACATATATATTTTGATGCATAACGATGAGGTGAGCCGTGAGACATTAAGGTCAAGGAAAACATAGTGAGGAAACGTTCGAACACGTATTGCAAATCGAAGTAGTGTTTGACGTTCATCCATCAAGCAACACTGGGGCTTGGGCTGTATGCGTGGTGGACTGTCGGCTTGTCGGCCTCATACCCTCAGCGTTCGAATGGGCTGGAGTTCTCCAGTTGTAGGAAAATTTTGACTGATTATGCCTCGGACAAAGATAAGGCTCATTAATCATTAACTTTTTCTAATCTAATTTAAATTTTATGTATTGCCAATTTTTCGTGACTACCTACTAGCTAAACCCGGCTACGTTTCGCGTTATATAACCAAAACATACGGATACTGTATATATGTATATGCATATAATGTATAGACTTGTTGAAATCTGGCCTATTTTTAAAAATAACTTGTTATTTTGTCTGTTTTTTAGTATAAGTTTTTTTTGTTAACAGGGATAGAGAGATGTCTCCACGTAGGAGATCTATTGGCAAAAACAGTGAATTAAAGAGTAAGTATACATACCTACTGCCTAGGTATATATCCGTTTGGTGTTTTTAAATTAATTCCTTACGAAGTTGGACACAATCTTTCTTTACGAGTAGGTAGGTACCTAATACGTTCTGCGTAGTCGAGAATGAATATTATTTATTTGTTTAGTTACATATAAAAATACCTGTTAAAGTATTGAGCAAAATAAATTATTGCAATGTCAAGTCATACATTTCCTATCAAACTAAATACAATAATATTTACCTAAACCTTTATCATCTATTATGGTAGGTAGGTATATCTAACAAGATATACTAGATATTAGGTAGGTATCTTATCTGTAAGATATTATTTCGATCAAATACATAATATGTAGATGCATAACGACTCACGAGTATAGGTAGAAACTATTTGGAAGGTTCTATAGTAGATGGGATTAGCCGCAGCGGCCTAAGGCGTAATGGGAAACCTGTGCTCTCTTGCCACTTTACTGACGCAAGTAACAATTTCTGCCCATCCAGGTGTGCTATCTGTATGCAAAGAATGCTCTTGATTTTCCTCTAAAAAAGCATTTTCACCTACACTACTACTAAATTCTATTAAGGAACTACCTGCGAAAATAGGTTTTTGATCGAAATAAAGGTTTGTCGAGTGTTGAACTATCATACTCATAGATAAATAATAACAATAATATAAATTGCATTGGTTTATTTATTGAATTTATCAGCAGTTAACACACAAGTAGGTACTATAAATAATTACGGCTTTTATAGTCTCACATTACGTTTACAACTAATTGTAGGTAAACACAACATTGTTAAAATTATGTTAACACATTATTTTGCACTAATGAAATTGGCAAAATGGTTCAGCATATTATGCATGCATTGATTATTTATTTACAGTTATTACGAAGCAACAGATATAATTTAAAACGTCTATTACTAAACTTTCGAATTAAAATAAATTGTAATTAAATAAAAAATAAAAATTAACTCCCTAACTCGACTACTTTGTGTATTCGCGATGCGCATTTTATCACATGTCTGTATAACATGCGCAGCCCCATTACATTACAAAACGTTGACTTTATCGCTCCGCCGTGCTCGTATGGAAATGCAAGACGCAAACTGAGACTAGCGTGGAGGTATAAGAAAACTTTTCCTGTGTACATTTCATCTTTTAGTTATAACTTATAATATCATAGAATTTTTGTATATGCTATAGAGATGCATGGACCAATTAAACTAGTTTATATGGTCCATGTAGAGATGGTATCAGTTGAAAGAGTTTAGCCTCTTTTTCATAAAAGTTTTAGTACGTTTTTAAAGTTCTCTCGTACCTTAAAAATACATATTAAAATAGGCCTGTCATTAGGGATGTTTACTACTTTGGAAAATTAAAATTCTAATTAGTCCGTCAGTTAGAAAATAAAAAAACGATAGACACGTATTTTTTGCTAATTCAAATAAATTAACATAATATGCAGAGATAAAGCGCATTAAAGTTTAGGGTGAAGGGGTCGCGACGTCACTAACCGCTAAAACCACCATACAAACTGTCCTGATAGTGACGTCACGCGAAATTTCAACTCAATGTATCGCCGTTATTTTTTGATTACGTAAAAAAACAAAAAATACGTGTCCAATATTTTTTATTAATCCACAAGACGGACTAAAAAACAAATTAGTCAACCTGCCCATTGTATAAGAGAAACCAAATACAATTTTAGTTACGACGCAAAGTTGGAATTTAATTTAATTTTATGTTCGCAGAGAGTAGGTATGCGAACATGCCTTATATTTTTCTAGCTATAAAAGTTTGATTTTGTTGTAGGACCATCACAACTGATTGCTGAAATGCAAAGCGGCAGAGCGACCCCACAGGCGCCGGTGTACGCAACAGTCAGACCTTCAAATTTGCCTCACAACCGGCCCTCGTCGTCACCCATCAGGTCGTCTCTTAATTCGATACCGGGGACGGACAACTCTGCGCCTCTCGGGAAATCATTCGCACCTACTGAAGAGCCACTCAGATTCCATCCAACGAATCCTTTTTATACAACTTTGCCTTCAAATTATTCAAGTGCTTCCAAACTACCCGTACCAAATGGCAGAACCAGCTTAGATAAAAGTAGATCGATGACCAAACCCAAGGATACTTCCTCGTTATACGATTACGGTTCTCAACTAAAATCACCCTCATTTTTCACTAAATCTTATGAAAACGAAACAAACAATTTACAATATAAGCCACATAACGACACGAGAAATACAAATGGATACGATTCGGAAACTGCAAGCACTGTTACGAATGAGAGGAGCGGCAAAGAATCGGAACACGATGATAATACGAGGAATCCTTTTAAGGCGAATCAAACGAGTAACGATCCATTCGAAAAACATTTACGTACAGAGAACAAAGCGAACGGAAAATGTGAATATGATAACAAAACAGTACCAAAATCACTAAGCGAGCGTCATTTTCATAAAAACGAGACAGTTGCAGAACATTCAACGGTAACAGAACATAAGATAAGTGAAATTCATGAAGTGAAAACAGTGAAGAAAACAATACTGAACGAATCGAACGATGTGAATAACTGCCATCACGACAATGATGTTAATTGTATTGTACCACCGCAGCACAAGGACAACATAAACGGGTTCAGTTACCGTACCAGACACACACCAACAGGTAGAGAGTACGATTTGAATAATTCTACTACGAGGGGAACTGCAAACGATCTTTTTTGCACGTCAGTTGATGGGAATGGCCGGGATGAAAAAAACTCTCCGACGCATCAATCAAAACGAGAAGAAACTAACGAGTCTTCTCGATCAGGTAAGAAGTTTTGCATGTATTATTTGTAATTCTTTCTGCGGTGTTTTTTACCAAATAGAGTATGGTTTCATTATATAATACATAAAATAGCTAGGTATAAACTTATGCAAAATTGTTCAAGCTTTATAGAGCTGAGTGGCAACAAAAATACACTCAAATATTAGCATGTAATATCTATATTATGACTTATATGAGGCTAGGTGACCGTTATAAGGATTTTTGTGTAATTCTAGGTCTATCCGCATTTCGCTTTTAAGTCTGCCAATTTAGAGTTGTTCAGTAAATATAGAAAGCTTCAAACAACACAATCTATCGCACTTAGGTATGTATAAGTAAAGTTTTTGAAGTGAAAACTTATTTAAGTAGCATTGTAGTGACTTGAAAATCGATGAAACGAAAAAGCGACACTAACAAGAGACAACCACATACCTACCTACGATACGATCGTTATTATAAATGTATATAGTATATTATTATAATAATATTAATATCTAAAGATATAAAGGTGCCGTGTGGTTTTAAGCACATTTTTTTCTTCTAAGCGTGAACGCTTGAAAAAAAAAAACGTACTTACCTATCTACCTTACGTAGGTAACGAATGATTACGATTAGGTAGGTATGTGTAATATTATGTACCAGTAAGTAGGAAATAATCTCAAATGCTCGCAGCTTATCTGTACTTTGAAGCTATGAAGCTTCAATGTGTTAAGCATACTCACGTATGCAAGGCAGTTAATTCTCAACGGAGACGTACCTACTATCCGGAAACGGAAAAGGGTGGATCGCTAAAGGCGCTGAGTTCCGATATGCCGCAGATTTATGTCAACGTCTTTACTGGGTCACGTTTTTTTTTCATTTCTCATTTCATACTATTATGCCATGGAAATGCGTTATTAATTTTTCATTAAAAATCTCAGTTTTAATTCATATATTAAGTTATAAATCGTTATTTAGTGCGTTTTAAGATTTTATATCAGGAAAATAATAAATAATTTCTTTTACATAGGTATTATAAAACAAAGTCTTCCGCCATGTTTGTCTGTCTGTCTGTCTGTTCGCCATAAACTCAAAAAAAACTACTGAAGGTAGAGTGATTCATGAGGATGGTTTAGGTATATGATTTTTCAAGATTTTATGTAAATTGGTTGAAATATGGTTATTGGTTGTTGGAAGTAACGAAAAAAGTCAAGCCGCCTACGTTGTCAGGGGTACATTCCGGCAACCGAACCGACGGGAACTCGGAAATTAAAGCGGGTGAAACCGCTGGGATCATTTAAGTAAAAAATAAAAAAAACCGCGTTTATGGTGGGTCCATCTTTTTAATTAGGTAACACATAGGTAAGCAGTAGGCAGACGCATGAGTATTTCAAAGACTTCGACTAAGTTTATTTGTGAGAGGAAGGAGGTTTTACCCGAACTTAAGCGGGCTACATCATTAATGCAACTCTCCTAAACTTCATTTACCTACTCAAAAGTCGGCGGAGTTGGCAAGTCATGTGAACTGTTGCTGACATGTCCAAAGAGCCATTGTAGCGTCTGAGAGGCGAACAAACAGCGCGCCTCTGAATGCAGATTATCGGTCGTTCCTAGGCACTTTAGTGTGCTGGGTATGTGTCATGTTCCCAGCTTCAATGTGGATCGTTTACGTAACAAAAACAAAATGGAAGCGACGCTGTCTACGTTTTATGTATAAAAAGTCACTTATTAGATAAAATACAATTCAACTTCAATTTAGAAATACATAGATAATGTTATTTGGTCATTTTAACAAACAAAGATAATAATAATTGTACCTAAGTGTTTATTTATATTTCGGCTGCCCTACGAAAAAGCTAAGTAACTGCAACTGAATAAATTTTACAGAAGGAGCAAAAAACCGGAAATCGCTTATTTAAAACAAACCTTCCATAGTTTAACGTTATTCTTAATTGTAAAATATGTAAAATAATTTTCTATGGCTGATATACAACAATTTTATGAGTAGTTGTTTTAATTTTCTTTTAAGTTAAAAAAAAGGTTTTTCTGTGGTAATAATATTATTATTAAATAAACATGACAAAACAGAAACGGGTCGATACGTTCACTTTGTTTTTATGGTTACATAAAAGTACATACCGAACCAAAATTTTAATTCTAATAACGACGTAAAAGCAATTGCTTGTTTTTTCACAGGCGCTTAGAAGCAAACGCAAAAATAAAGTTTGTTTTATTAGACAATATTAGCTTTTGATTTTCTTGAATTAAAAGAATCACTGGGACATGCTGTTGTCAGCCGTGAACAAAGTGTTTGATATCTCTTCCTTTTTTTTCCTGCGTTCCGAAAGTAAAAACCGAGTATTGTCAAATAAATTTTGTAATTTTAAAATGGACCTCAATAATATAAAAACCGAGTGAATGCTCCACATAAAATAAAACTCAATTAAAAAAAATAACAAAGCAACTGCCTTTCAGTTACTTTGTTTTACCTTTGATATTTTATTGGCTTTATGTTTGCGTTGACGAATTGGCGAATTTGACTATTTTTAACAAGACGAAAACCAATGCTGCAATTCTATTTATTTTGTTTATAGAGTCACAGACTTAAAAAATAATTTTATCAAACAGAAAAATCGAGTGAATCATTTTACAACTTAAAAACAAAGTAATTGACGTGCAATTGCTTTATTTTTGCTTTGTTCTTGTGTTTCACTTCGTTTTTAGGTAGATATACTGAAAAAGTGCCTTCAGTAACTTTAACGAAATTATTTCTCTAAGACCACAGCCTTTTTGATGGTTGTGAGTATGTAGGAACGTCCTTTAGGTATGTCAGTAAGTGCCAAAAATACAAAAAACTCATTAAAAAAAATGCCAGTTGCTTTGTTTTTCCGTAGGGCAGCCGATTCAACATAATACATACATATATTAAACATAAAATTATACATAAATCACGTTTTTTTTGTGCCGTGTGGTTTCACCAGCGCGAGTTTCGGAATTCCCGTAAGAACTCCAAAGTAGCCTAATTTACTTCTTAATCCTTACCTGAACTTCCACAAATATCTCACCAACTAAATTAGCCAAATTGGTCCAGCCATTCTCGAGTTTTGGCACACACAGCAATGAGAAGCGTTGGAACTATAAGGAGCATTTCTGATGTACGTACCTATCACATTTTTTGAATTAGTAGTAGTAGTTTATTATTCGAAACGTGCATTGAGATGCCTCGTTTCAAACCATTTTCTGTCTGGGAAGAAAAGCACGCTGCAAAAGTTCTATACGTATTTTTTAAACAAACCAGCAAGCATTGCTATTAGAATTCATCAGGTGGTTTAAACCTGTATTTGTGATTGGTTTTATATGTAATAAGGTATATGTAGGTATAGATAAGAATATTGTTTACTAGCTATAACCTCACGGCTTCGCCCTTCGTGTATTTTGTTTGGGATTCTTATTGTTCCGAGGTAAAAAATAGTTTATTTCCTTTTAATGAGGATGCAATTTATCTCCTTGTCTATTGAATTTTGTTTAGAGCAGTTTAAACGTTAAGGCAAGAGACGAGCAGAGCGAGTTACTTTTGCATTTCTATTGGTACTAATTTACTATATATTTTAAAGAGGTAGGTAAATTATTGAATCGTTTTTTTTTTCTAATAGAAAGCTACTACGATATCCCTTAGTGTCATAGGATGTCCCGAAATTCAAGCGGGTAAAGCCGCGGAGGAACAACGAGTATAGTGATAATATGTGTATGGATTACTTAAGAGTTAAAAGGATCCGTAAAACTATTTCGCTCATCGTCGTAACGCTTTTAGTTTTTTTCAACGGCAATGGCAACGGCATTGTGACAGAAATGGCTTTTCCCACGGGGATATCTATCTTGACCGCGTCCGTGCGGAAAATTATCTCCATTCTTGTAATTACTTTTTCGACTTAGGCGTTTTTATCTCTCCTCTGAGTTGTTAATGTTTTTATTACAGGCTTACGACACATTTTTAAACCGACTTCCAAAAAAGGAGGAGGTTCTCAATTCAACTGTATGTTTTTTTTGTATCTTTGTTACGCGATTACTCGAAGACGGCTGGACCGTTTTGGGAAATTCTTTTTTACATATATCCTTTTTTATGTAGGTATACTTTCAAGTTGGTCCCATTGTAAAAAAGTCAGGATCTGATAATGGGATCATGGAGAAATCGAGGAAACTCTTCAAATATAGCGATTTAGGTACATAAATTGTCACTTTATAAATTATAAACCAACCCACTTAAAAGCGAAAAATAAACATTTTAACAAAACATTAAAACCGAATTGAAAACAATCAGTCCCATTAGGTACAGACATGAGCGGGCTTGGCACCGCCTTCCAAACGACCAGTAGGTAGCACATAGGTACGTAGATTATTTTTGACTTTTAGTGTAGTGCTTTTTGTGTGTTTTTAAGTCGGTCGGTTTTAAGTTGTTAAAATTTTATTTATTACCGTGTCACATTTCTATGTGCGCACTTTATCACATCCAAATTTAAACCCTAAAAATTTTACCTTATCTGGTTGTTATTTTACCTTATTACCCTACAATTTTTAAGGTTTAATTTTTATATAAATAAGGAAACTTCTTAAGTAACTAGTTTTAATGCGGGCGGATTATCTTTCTTGCCTTGATTCTTTGAATTAAGAATTTAATTATTTAGAGAACAAAAGCCGAGCTAGGTCAATGTTTTACAAAAATTAAACTTTATAAATTGTAGGTAATTGAAGCTTTAATTTTTGATATTACATAGGTATTTCAATATAATCGTGATTAAGATTTTCAACAAAAGTTTTGCTTAGATCTTTTTCTTGATGACTGAACCTAGGTTTTAAACTTATGGATATTGCTCAGAGCGTAATCACGAAAGCTTTTGCGCTTCTTCAGTCTGAGTTTCTTTATTTACTAGCAGTTCCCTGCGGTTTCACCCACGTTTATTTCGGAGATCCCGCGGGAATTCCGAAATAAATTTACCCTATATACTTTTCTGTACCTCTGACAACGTGTAAGGTATGCATAATTTAATGATCATCGGTTGAGCCGTTGAGTCGTGAAAGAGTAAAAACAAACAAACAAACTCACATTCGCATTTATTAGGTGGCTCAAAAATCCGCTAAACCGTTCGGCTCTTTAAAAAGTGTATCACCGTCCGATACCACAGATAATAACATACCAAAACCTATATTATAGAGTCTGGATGAAATGTTCGCTAAGGAGAAGGTCATTTTCGAAGTAATAACGGAAAAAAGTTCTGTTTATCCTACCAGCTTACGAAGTCGACCTATATTTTGATGGAAAAGCAGTACCGAGACTTTCATGAAGTGACTGTTAGCGCACTCTTACCGCACGGACTGTTAGAACTAAGAAAACGAGTGTATAATCACGAAAACTAGGTAGACCTAATTTCTGACATCTGTGGAAGTCCATAGAAGTTTTTAACAAAATTAACTTAAAGGTCATTGTCGCTATTTATTTGGCTTTCTTTGACTATAATAATAAAAAAAAACATATTGTACTAGCAGTCCCCCGCGGTTTCACCTTCGATAATTTTGGGGTTCTTGCGGAAATTCCACGATAAACTATACGTATAAACCTTCCTCTTGAAACACTCTATCTATTGGTGAAAACCGCATAAAAATCCGTTCAATAGTCTTCGAGTTTATCGCGAACAGACAGACAGACAGACGCGGCGGAAGACTTTTTTTATGATAATATCAAATTTTTTTAAATCGCATCACCATGTAAGATAGTTATTTGAATTTATCTCATGATATAATTCTAATTATTTTCTGTTTTTTTTTTATATCTCTTCTCTGGAAAATTAATAAAAAAAATCTAAAACCTTTAAGTAAATTTTTTTTTCTTATTAGTTAGGTACATATTTCATGGCGCTTAAAAATCAGTTTCATCCTTTTTAGGCGCTATTGAATATCTCAATTGTATACCTACATATGATAAACTTATATACTATCCATTCTTTGGAAATATAATCCTTGTTTAGATTATAATATGAATTTCGTTGAAGTCTATTGTTCAATGAGCATAAAATACATTATCGAATGATGTAAGACAGAAAGTCAATTCTACTCAAAACTTACACTACGCAAAACACCAAGCTGCACCGTTCCTGCAGGGCCTTCCTTCATATGCCTCGCCGCGACGGCCGATCCGCATAATACAGTTAGGCTAGTATCGATAAGTATGGGGAGACCCTTATCGAGGCGGGATTGATGTGGCTTTGTGTTTCGCGGGAGCGGAATTGGCACTCAGATCAAGGTCTAACAGGCTTGGCTTCAGGAGTGGCGTTACGGTGTGCAGTCGCCTTCCAGGATGCCTTCCGGAATCTTGATCAGTTCCACTGTTGACTTTGCATAACGATCGTCTGGACTTCAATGGGAATAGTCGTCTTTTTTCTTAAATAGGTATAGGTAACAGTTTTATTCAGTGTGAATTTAAGGTGAAAGTTTTATGAGATTAATTAGTAAAAATGAACTCACCATGCTTTCCAAGCAGCCCGTACATATTTCATCCTGTGTCGGACTCGTCAGCCACCGAGTCTGATGACAGCACAGATTCTGGCCAAGAGAAAATTGTCAATGGCGGATCTATAGCGAGAAAAATATACGATCCAAAACGAAGGACTATTAACAAAGTGAGCAAGAAAATACTAAAAGCGATAGAGAAGTTAACATGCAACATTAAAAGATACAAGAAAGTGAAGAAAGTCGTGATACCGGCACTCGTATCGCGCAATGGTTAGTGTTATTTTTATACTTGGCAGAACCGTTAGACTAGTCGGAAACGAACTGATATTCCAGGTGTCACGTGGGTTCGATTCCGGTGTCAAGGTAAACATTTATGTAGTAAACTTAAGTCTGGGTCTAGATCTGGGTCTTAAGTCTGGGTGTTTAATAGTATTTTTTTTTCGTTTATTCAGGACAACAACAGCTACAAGAACATATAATAGATTTAGGTTACAAGATTACACTATATTAGCCAATGATAGTTATCCTTATCTAAAGAACAGAATTTAGCTGTACGTACACAAATTATAACAATTTAGATGTTGTTTACTAACATAACATCATATTATGTTATATAGAGTTAATACACTTTAAACAATAGAATTTCAGTTTCATTTACTATATTTTATTTCAAGATAGAAGCAGAAAACCACAGAGCAAATAAATTAACTAGAGAGGATATGACTGTAGGCGAGGCAGGCGTGCTACATACCGTTGCAAAGAAAGTTAGAGCGAATGCTCTACCTTGCCCAAAACTTCTTTTTCTGCCATCCCAAGTACCTATATTTACCACAATATTCCTAAAACTGTGAATTTTGAACACAGTGACTAAGTAAAAACAAAACCATAAAGCTTTAAATACATTTCTTTACGTTAATGAATGTTTTAGTGCGTGATGAATAGTTTTGTGTGCGAAAATCACCCGGCATTCACATTGGTTCATACTAAACTACGTTGAAGGCCCTTTCTATCTGTTATTTTCTGTTCTGTGCACAAAACCAATCGATGTTTGCGTAAAACGACGCGAAATTACCTGCTTTGGTACGTATATAATATATTTACGTGTATGAAAAACGCGGCCTTTTTAGCCTTACGTCAAAATACGGCTTCACTCTGTTTGCGCTCACTGTCGTTCTATGTACCTAAGTATATTATAACTAGCTATTTTGGAGTTCCCGCGGAATTGTTCCATACAAAGTAACGTAAAAACTACGCAACGGATTTTGATGCGGTTTTTTTAATAGATAGAGTGATTCAAGAGAAAGGTTTACATGTATAGTTTTTCGTGGAATTCTCGCGGGAACTCCGAAATTGCTGCGGGTTAAACCGCGGGGGACAGCTAGTAATATAATAAAGAAACGTTGAAAGATTGGATGTAGGGGATCTCTGGAACTAATGACCTGAGTAGGATATTCTTTCACCGACAGGAAGCTGGATTATCCTTGAGTGACATAGGATACTTTTATCCCGTTACAAAGAGTTCCGAGAGAATTCTAAAACTAACACGGGTGAAACCAGGGGTCAAGCTATACTTTCATAAAGATTCATTTATTTCATGGTCATCTGTAATTTAATCAATAAGAATAAAAAGAATAAAGATTTTAATCAAAATCCCTGCTAATATTATAAATGCGTAAGTAACTCTGTCTGTCTGTCTGTTACGCTTTCACGCCTAGACGGCTCAACCGATCATCATGTAATTTTGCATAGACGTTGTCAGGGGTACAGAGAAAGACATAGGGTACTTTTGTCCTGGAATTCCCGCGAGATCTCCGAAATTAACGCGGGTGAAACCGCGGGCAACAGCTAGTTTTATATATTTGTAAAATTAGACCAATTGGTGTTTTTTTTTATATCGCACGGTCTATCTGTCCTTACATTTTCTATTAGTACGAGTACCTATGTTTAAAAGCTTTATGCTTCAATGCTTACGTGAATGATCGAATGTAATATAGGACTTGGATTTGTATATAACTAGGTCAGTGAGCTTTGTTGTGTTGAAAAGCAACGCATAATATCTACGTACCATATTCGCGCATTGCATATTATTATTTTTCTTGCAAGCTCTTAATAATATTCATGTTTCTTCAAGTGAGAACGGTGCACGGTGATCTCATGTACGAACGAGTCATTTCAAAACGATTTTGTGAAAATACGCTTCGTTTTATTTTCAACACCGGTGAAAATAATGTTGACAATAAAATATACGAAGTGTTTAAATGTTTTATTAAGTTTATGCGTTCATTTACCAGTCAGTATTAATCAGTACCTACATGTGTATAAAAATACAGCACCCATATGTTAGTGGTCGCAAAACTCGAAAAGTAGTAGATGGATTGACTTGAAATTTTGACAGGACGCGACCTGTTCATCTTATCAAAGAGTGTTTAAACTCGTGCATACTAGGTACTTTGAATTCCGGAATTCCTGCGGGAACTCCAAAATTAACGCGAATGAAACCGCGAGAAACAGCTATAGTCCGTAATATTAGGTTTATGTCTTCAGATATAGAAGATTATATTAAAGAAATTGAAGTACCTATTCCTCACCAGACGAAAAGCTAAGGTTTTTCTTAAAGTAATGTAATAAGCTTTGATTTATGTATTTTGTCTAGACGATACCTTATTCCTTTATACCGATACCGACGACGATACCTTCTGTCTACATGGTAATTTCTTATCTATCTATAGGTAGGTATACTAATATTATAAAGAGGTATAGTTTGTGAGGTTGTAGGGGGTAATCTCTGGATCTGCTGAACCGATTTTGAAAATTCTTTTACCAATAAATAGCCACGTTATTTGTTATTGTCATATTGTACAGGCTATAATATTGTAACCCGGAATTCCCGCGGGAACTCTGAAATTACCGCGGGTGATACCGTGGGGAACAGCTAGTATAACTCTACCTTGTGCACTTTGACTTTTGCATAGTAGACTACATAAATATGTATTTATCTAAAGAATAATTTCAGAAATGACTTTTATTACCTAAATGTACATACATGTACATGTACCTAATGCGTCATTAATACTTAAAATAATTTTTCATTACTCATACTCGGAAAGTAGGTCTGAAGTTGCCTGAGAAGCGGGTTGAAAGTAACCCTTTTCAGCCCTAGGGAGAATCGCTTTCAACTGACAGCTGGATACTGCAGAAAGTTTTTTTTTGTCATAGGGGGCATACTTACTGGCCAGTAGCACACCTAATGGTTGATTTATGTAAAATAAAATTCACTCATTTTTTTCTTTAGCTAATTCGTATTTTTATTTTGACTTTCCTTGCATTCGTAATGAAAAGCAGTGTTATCCTCGGGAGAAAGACTATTAAAGTTAAGATCTCAGAATCATATTTCTGTATAAATTTGTAGATCAACTAATTTTTACATCAACAACATTTCATAATTAATAAGTATTTTTTAAAATATGTAGGTACCTACGTAGTTTAGTAGATACTAGATTTTTATGCATTTGACTGTACCTGCCGTACAAAAAGTGCGTCCACGCATGCGTTGCTATAACAAGTTCAGTTCCGCTCTTTTGAAGGGCCCTAAGCGGCTTCATCGCTTCAATGGTGGCCTGCGGAAGTACTTTTATACATAATAGTACTAATATGGTACCAGCATGTAGTTGCTTAATAATGGGACAATTGTGTCAATGTTTGCTTTACGAAATATTTTATGCCATTAAAATAACTGTCTATCCATGCACAAAACAATTAAATAAAACCTCCTTCTAAATAAATATTTTTAATATCTTCATGTGAGATAATTATAATGTTCCGGCAGACTTGACGATCTATATTGACCTTACATTATGTAGGTATATTTAGGAAAGTCCACACGATCTATCGATCTAGTAGGAACTTGTCATTTTTACTTCTCTTTTAGTTGTTTTTTATTCAGCTAGATCCAGTATAAAATGACTGACATTGATCAATATAGCATGTTATCGGTGGAAGCTTTAAAAGGTAGATGGTATGTAGTAAGCTTTATGTGGACGAAAACGTGGAAAGAAGCACACTGACGTGCCTTCCCACGCAAATTGAATTGTTGTGTGATGCAATTCGGCTTAGTTGCGTACTTTATTGAAATGTATTAGAATTGTGTTCTTTTTACTATTGCTAAATGGCACTATTCAAATCATTCTATTTGTTTTAATCATCCATTTTGTTGAAGTTCATGCTTATGTGTTTTTTTATTATTATTATTATTATGTAAAAGACTTGAATGTAACTCTCTAATAACGTAACGCAAACGCAAACAAACTTAGTTCTGTAGAGTGTAGATAAATTATTATTAATTATAAACTCCATCTGTTCAAATATTTGCAATTACTATTTTATTTAAAACAATACAAATAATTGAAAGCAGATCTGTTCGAGTTTTAAGAAACTTTGTTATTTATTGTTTCTTCATTGTCTTGTCACAACTTCACAAAATACGTAGGTATACAACGAATAACCAGTAGAGTTCCACCGATCTTTTGTGTTTGATTTTAATGATGGCAGCTTTGTTTTTGTTACTTATTGATTTTTAGTCTATTCTTAAATTCTACTCTGGTATAATCACTAAAGCTTCTAATACCTATTCGTATACTCCAATATACGAGTTACGAGTATGTTACTTAAAACCAACAACTTTACTTGTTTTGTTACTTTACCAATACTTCATTGTGAAACCAACAATATTACAGAAAATTTCGTACGTAGGTCATGGACCAATAAACGTAGGTATATTATGTAGGTCATACTAATGCTTTTACCTACGTACAGTTCATTACGTAGATCGAAGCCATAAACATGCACAATAAATTGAGAAGTAATCATGGCATTTCTACAAAACAAGATCTTGATTGAAATCTTATATCTAAATCGTACCGTATTCTTTCTCATTCGATATGTTTTTATTTATTAGGTATATTTATTTCATTCGAAAACCAGATATCTATGGATCTACTGAACCGATTTTAAAAATTCTTTCAGTTTATAGATAGGAAGCTTAAGTGATTCTTAGTGACATAGGGTACTTTTTATCGCGGAATTTCCACGGGAACTCCGGAACCACGGGTGTAACCGCAGGGGTCAGCTTATATGAGTATATTTGTTTTTTGTTTTACGGAAATGTTC
The DNA here is from genome assembly GCA_907165275.2 of Zygaena filipendulae. Classification (NCBI taxonomy): domain Eukaryota; kingdom Metazoa; phylum Arthropoda; class Insecta; order Lepidoptera; family Zygaenidae; genus Zygaena; species Zygaena filipendulae. Next base: position 7,484,106 of record OU015657.1, read on the forward strand.
AAAATATTTTACCGTGCCTACTCGATTCCTAATTTTGTATTTTTTTTCCAAATGTTATATTAATTATCAACCATGCGCATTATTATTATTATTTGGGTAGTTTGGTATCTTTTGTCACTTTCACGTTTCACCCCTCTTCACCTATGTTGCGTTATCAAAAACGATGTAGCTTCCAATTTCTATGACTCCCTCTTTTCAAGTGTTGAAAATCCAAAAATCTATTAATTATTTATTAAATGAAGTGTTGTGCAAATTTTTTAACTGTAATTTCATGGTATACTAAATACTATCTGTGTCCCTCGGTTTCACTCATGAGTTTCGGATTTCCCGTCCGATAAAGTAGCTAAAGTTACTCGATAAAACATCAGCTACATACATAATAATATATGCCAGTGAAAGTCCCGTGCAAATCGGTCTAGCGGTTTTTGAGATTAACCGGATAGCAATGACAGAAGGATATTTATAATTTTAAGAGTCTGTTTGTTGTTTATACATTTACTTTCCTTTTCAAACAGATATCTACTTTAATTTTATTCATTTACTAGCTGTTCCCCGCAATTTTTGTAATTACGGAGTTCCCGCGAGAATTCTGGGATAAAAGTACCCTTTGTCCTTCTGTGTAGGTTAAGGTGTATGCAAAATTTTATAAGATTTTACTGGCGTTAATTTTGGAGTACCAGCGGGAATTCTGGAACAAAAAGTACCCTAAATGTCCTTCTCTGCACGTCTGAAAATGTGTGTGCAAAATTTCATAACGATCGCTTGAGCTGTTAAGGCGTGAAAGCGTATCAAACAAACAAACTGACTTTCCAATTTGTAAAAGTAAGTATGTTGGTATGTAGATAGATTAGCTGAATCACATATAATTTTAACCGAAATCGTGTTTTGCGTGTTCCAATTTTAAATAGGTAAGGTATAACATTTTCTATAGTGGTCGATAGATCGACGGCCGTTGAATAGTGGAGACTGACACGTATCCGTGTGATGGATGGTTGGAACCCCAGTTGTTTGGCGTCGCGCAATTATACTGACAGAGCAGGCGGCGCCACACCTCGTTTCTGGACAATGTAACCGTATGTCAATCACTGGCGACACACACACGGAACTGTGCATTACCGTAACAATATCAGTCAGTTTGTATTTATTTTTTATTGATGCTCTTTTGCGCCCGATTCATCAATTAGAATTAGCATTGTAGTTATTTTTTTACTAGGTACTATAAAGCACTCAGTAAAGCCTGTAGGTGTCAAGGTGACGAAGTTTTATTGCAGATGGTTATTTATTGAGAATAGTATCACTGAACTCGTTTTATTAAAGTATTTTTAATATAATACTCGTATACTACCTACCTGTTCTCCCCACGGTGATACAATAGGTGAAATCAAGGGGGACCCCTTGAATCAGTACAGTAGTTTAATGTACTTTGTAATGTACTAGTATAGCTTTATATATTGATGCCGTAGAATCCGACAAAGTCCTACTGATATTCGTTAATAGACTAAACACTTGGAACCTTCTATGAGTTGGTCAGAATATACGATACGATATCTACGCGTGAGATACAATAAGAACACCTATCTATATGGATGTACAAAGAGGATTTATCTTTTATCCTTCTATACGACGATGATGTTTGTAAGACTGACCATTGTTCGCTTAACTCTCATTGCCGAAATACTGTAACCTAGGAACACTGTATAGTGTATACGTACACCTATACATTGATATTATTATTTAAGTTTTCAATATAAGGACCATCTCCGTTCTTACACTTGTAGAACACTTGTAGAAGTGTTGAATATTTAAAAATAAGATTTCCCGTGTCGAAAAAAAATTAGATAGAATAGATAGTTTGCTTAGTCACAATTTTAAGAAAACTCGAAGAAAAATAAAGCCGCTTAAGCACTAAGATATTTTGGTTCAGTCATGCGCAAGTGCAAAAAAAATATAATTTAATTCACCTACTGAAAATTGTAGGTAAAATGAGGAAAGTCTTTCTTATTATCTTATTAAAAACAAGCTGTCCCCGTTTTACCCGTGGTAAAATTTATTATTATTATATTATATTCCATGGTAAAATATAGATAAAAGCCTTCCTCATGAATCACTCTATCTATCGGTTAAAACCGTATGAAAATCCGTTGCCTAGTTTTAAAGATCTACGCAAACATATATAATCGGGACAGACAAATAGCGGGAAGTGACTTTTTATACTAGATATTTACTGATGTTGATGCCAGTTATCTGCAATAGTTATTTTATCTATATTTCCAGGACCTGAAAAACGTATCTATCTGCAGTAAGACGAACTTTTAACAAAAACCTATTAAGTTGAGAAGTTTTAAAGTCTTTTACGGTACTAAATGGTAATAAACGTAATAAATGTATTTTCTTCTTCTTCTTCTTCTTCTACCTATACTTGATCATGTATAGCACATAGCTAGAGTCTACATGCGTTTTGGTTACATATTGAAACGTTGAGAGAATACCTACTATGGAGCAACAGGATGACACATTCGGTGTTCATTTGGCGTGTCGCAATCAGTTCACAAAGCGGGTATTTTATTGTGATTTACATGCATACAGCGTCCATAGTGGACGCCGCCCTGTGACAGTTGCCCTCCAACCTCGAAGCGTCGCCGGTGCCGCGGTCTCTATGACCCGCACGACAGCACTTAACCTGTTAGCGGAGTGGACTATTATAATTAACAAGTGTCGTACTGTCGGTCCGTATCGTAGATATTGTGGTAACCGTGGCGTTATGCATTTCTGATTGGGTGAGTTCTGTTACGTGTTTAATGTTTAATTGCTTGCATAGTTATTAATTAGTTTACGTAGGTACGTTAGATTTTGGTATTGAATATTGTTATATTAACAAACCGGTATGCAATGTTATTTTCTATTGCGATAAACAGAAAATTAATATCTGTCACTAGCACAGTGATATGCTTTGTTTATTTACTTGTTTCAAAATAGATATAAAGATGAAGGTACGTAATATAATTAAAGAACGTGTACACACTAAAATATATAAAAAAAACAGCGAAACTGTTAGGTTTCAACCGGCTCACAAAAGACCACTATCATGTCTGTAATCATTTGACCACAACTCTTTTAAATATCATTGTGAAAATATTGTTACGTATTTTACAAGTACCTACGGAGTACGGGGACAGAGACAGTAATAAAAAGTTTCAGTTAAAAACAGCCTCCAAAAAGGTTTTCTATCATAGTAAGAGTAAAAAATATCAGTGATAAACAATTAGCTATTTCTTCGTCTATGAATGATAATAATGCAGGATCTTTATATCTAATTGGCAGATAGAAACGGCAAGCAGTTTTCCAATAGCTAACAGAGAACACAACAAAGATTTGCAAATTAAAAACAACTAACTAATTAGGTTTTTTTACTTTAATAACATTTAGTTTTTGGGTACTTGGCCAAAGTAATTCTCATTATACGATGATTCAACGATATTAAGTATAAGTAGAAATATCATTGCGTTGATCGTTGTCCATCCATCCATTTGTAAATTCACAACATTATTTATCTCTTCTCAAACTCGCCGTTCAAAAGTTGTATTCATTTGAATAAAATAATTCACCGAACTAAAAAAGGTTCATTTGCAAAATTTACCGATGACAGAAGAAGCAACTCCGCCCGGTTGATTTCGCCTCAAACGAAGCGCAAAGTTGGAAACAAGCCCTCCGCTCTTCGATCGTGACACTCGAAAAATAAACTCTCCGTCCTCTCTGCTTTAACGTAACGAATAACGATTTACTATTGAGTGTCATCTTATCGGAAATTTTATCTAAGAACAAAATTTATATTGAAATTTTCTTTGATAACTTTTGTCTTGTATAGTAGGTATTTAAATGGTTAAGTGTATATACTTTTTGTTTAGTAAGTTTATAAAGCTAAATAATTATTGAAGTAGATTATAAATTTTATCATTATTATAAATTATAATTAAGTATTTATATAATAGTTACATCATTTGAACATATCAAGTTTGTTATGATTAGTAAAACTACCTATATATGCTATAGGTATATTAGTATAGTAACATTTTTTAATATACCTAGCGAGAAATAAATTTATGTAGTGTATGGGGATCTTGACGCTATTAACGTGTGCGGTGTCTTTTAGTAGGTCAGCGACTCAATAAGACGTGCCAAATCTTGTCGCGTTCTCATCCGTCCACTTCCCGGTTCAACGCCAGCTCACCGTTACTGCAGTCTCAAACTATAAGCATTTTGTAACAAATCCAACCGCTTGTTCAATGGCGGCGTCACCGGAAAGTGCTTTCTTTGTAATTGCATCAACAATTCTATATGAACAGTCGTATATGTACAGTGAATTTAACTAAATTTAGATGCATTGAGAACATAATTTATGCTAAATCGATGTGTTGTGTGCGCCAGAACGTCGAATACCTACACCTGCGTTTGGCAAAACAGCGGGTAGCTGAAACACTAAAACACTGTTTGTCGATCTGTTTGTTCGCTCGGTTATTGTATTTAACGTATTGAACGTTTCGTATTTCAAATTAGCCATAAAGTTGTGGTGAGTGACTTATTGTTTCCACTGACGTTCCGACAGCCGACAGGTGTTCATAATTTGGTTGATTGTATACTTATTCACTTATTCACCGTTTTAGAATTTTTAGTCATAATGCACGAACCTTTATATACTTCAAAATGTGTCTGTGCTTTTTTTAATCGGGAGGAGGATTTTTTTACTGGCGCGACTGCAGGCTTTTTAGCTATCATACATAAAATACTTACGTGTACAATATGTGAGTAATTGTTTGAATTTTTTTACGGTCAAGGCATTCTAAAAATTATGGATTCAGTTCACTGTTATCTTGTGGTCATGCTGGTTTCGATCAAAGATAAGTTTTGATAACCTACTTTTGTTCTTCTTCTTTCTCTATATCAACGAACACACGTCAACGTTACGTCCGTTTTATTACGTCAGATGCAATAGCATCACGTCAAACATATATTTAACGCACTGATTATAATTATGCTCTTTGGTTGTGTTCACATAGCCTGTACGTTAATGCGTTCGAACCGGTGGCGGTTTAGTTTTGTCTAACAACTAAAAAAACCGTTAAAAACGCTATTATCGGTACGGATATCGAAACAAATGAATGTCACGAATATTTGCATATATCGTCTACCGTAAATATGACTCCAGTTGGTACGGCACTATTTTCAACTAGGATTGCATCACTTTGAACTCTGAAAGCTAATCGGAAATAGGTAGGTACGATAACAAAATAACTGATCTATTACCTATGTATATTTTTCTTTTTGTTTTTATTTACAAAACTAGCTGTGCCCCGCGGTTTCGTCCTCGTGACGGTTTCGGAGTTTCGATTTCCGCTGCAGGAACTATTTTTTTCTAAAATAAAAGTAGCCTAAGTTACTCCTTATTTCATCTGCTATCTGCCAAGGAAAGTCTCGTTAAACTCGGTCCAGCCGTTTCAGAGATGAGCCGCAACAGACAGACATAAAAAACATTTTGTTTTATGTAAGTCCCGTATATATTTTCATAATATACATTTAGTGAAAAGCTGTTAATTTGGAACTACAAACAGAAACTTCCTTTTTAGTTATATGTATGTAGATTATAATACGTAGGTATATAGATGTAGATACCTATAGGAAGATATAAATAACAGCTTAATACTTACTTTATATTTCTAGCCCAAATAGTAGGTATGTAAAATTTTTACTATAGATAGAGGCGTAGGCTTTACGCGCCCCATTTCGTCAGTGTTACATAATTGTCCTATTATTTCGTGTCGGTCTATAAAAACTAACTGCTACGATCACCGGCCATTAGTATGTGTGTGCAAACATAATGTTTTTTTTTATGTGTGTCACACGTATGTTCCTCGTCCTTAACTAAAGTTAGATTTTTCTGTAATCATACAACTGTTGTACTTTTGAATAACAAAAGAAAAACAAACAAACAAACGTGACGAAGTTATAAAACACGTTATTATAACATTCAGTATCCATATGCATATGTTGTATAATATGTTATGTTTATATGAAAATCGAAACTAAACTCCAAAAAATCGGTTTCAAACAAGTTTTTTTTACTATAATATACATACTTACCTAATAAGTCCTTCTCTGTACCCCTGACAACGTGCATGCCAAATTTCATCCAAATCCGTTCAGCCGTTTTGGCGTGATTGAGTAAACGTATTCGAGGATAAGAGCTCGAAAGCGCATTTTCATCCGACTTGCTTCAAATTTATCGTCACTGCTCAGCTCCTATGTGTCTTAGCGTTATGTTATATAGCCTATAACCTGCCCAGGAGTATGGACTACAATCGTACCAAGTTTGATTAAAATCCCTTCAGTAGTTTTGGACCCATGCGTGCACATACAGGCAGACAGACAGACCGACAGACAGACAGACAGACAAAAAATTTACTGATTGCATTTTTGGCGTCAGTATCGATCACCATTCATCCTACAATATTAATTTTGAATATACCTATATTCAATGTACAGAATTGACCTCTCTACAGTTTTATTATAAGTATAGATATAGATACAGATTATATTATCCAATAAAATTATAGAGTTACTGAATAATGATTATTTAATTTTTACATAATCAAAAGAAAATTGGTAAACTTGATGACCAATGTCTAATGTCCATGTCTGCTATACCCACTAAAGTTAAGTATTGGAAAATTTGGTTTCGTAGATTAACTGAAACAAAGACATGGACAAAAATTTTAAGAATCGGTTTTTTGCTGTTTACATTTTTTGGTTTTAAATTAAACAAAAGTGCTCCTTAGTTAAGTATTTTTTTTTAATGAATGTTAATTAAAGTGTAATTTTATATTAACTAGCGGGAACGCCATCGCTGGAGTTGCCTGCGCGCAAACCTCCCGTGAAGTCACCCAACACCGTTGGCGCGCCCCTAGCGGCGCCATCCACTGCTACCCCATCGAGACGTGAGTATTTCATTCAGTTTTACTCTCGTAAAAGTTTCAGTTCGCCGTTACTAAAGGGACCGTATTTTTGAATCGTTCCAATTACTTTCGCACACGGAATCGCGAATTCATATGTGAATGCTCATACATGTTTTAAGCATTCACATGCGAATCTTTATATTTTTTTTAAAGATTTGCCTGTGAATGTTGCGATTCCGTGTGCAAAAAATAATTCGAACGATTCAATAATACGGCCTCTGATCGCCGTAACTAAAAATTGAAATTGCCGTAGTTATGAGACAAAAAAATAAGAAAAAGTTGCCACATACCATACATATACAGCCTGTTACAGAACGGTGTAGTCATATTAAAGGATCGTGCAGTGTTAATGGTATAGAACAATAAGCCACTAGTACTTAACGCAAAAATCCAACTTCACAAATTCACACTTATAAAAAAACATATTTTTGGTATCGACACAAACAATGTCACATCACTAGTGAGGTCATGAACCGCTCAAAGATAACGAGTTCGCTGACCCGGTTTTCACGAACTTACGACTTACCCCCCGATTTGCCATGAGAGCCTGGTAGGCGCGTACGCCGAAGTTTGGTGGCCGGCATAGCGGGCCGACGCAGCGCGGCGGCAAACTTCAAAGGGCATGTTTCATTGCGACTTGCGAGTTGCAAATTGTTTTCAACAACGTCGCGTGGTGTAGGTACCTACGTGATACGTAACGTAATTAAACTTGTCGTCAATATTATTGGAATTTGAGACGAAATCTTCCACTTCACTTGCCAAAAAATACTTTAAATACACTGCACTATTAAAATTTTGTGGCAATGTTGGTTTCATATTATTTGGATCACAAAACACTGTATGATGCTAAGTTAAGAATAATATCGCTGGTTCTGGTCACACAACAACACTCGAGGATGTTGGCTTTTGATTATTATCGTCTTGAAGAATACGCAAATTTGAATGATCACTTGTAATCACAACAATTCATAACATAACAGTTGTTTACTCGTGTTTACAAACGTTATTATTTGCCTCCATCTCGTTTCTTATTTCCTAGTAAGAACGGCGCAACGTAGTACCACAGTAGTAGGCGGCGTTATCAAAGGAAGTGCCGACTGTAACCGCGCAGCGCGGCTGACGGCTCGCACAGTAGCAGGCGGCGTTATCAAAGAAAATGACGAGCGCCACCGCGCGGGCGGCTCACTTCAAAGAACTGGCGTTAAATTTTTTTTCTTTCAATGACGAAGTAGGTAGGTAGTGCACACGTGGCACGTCACACGTGTTATCACTGGAATCATGCATCAGAATCATGATTCATGATCACGGCTCGTATTCAATCCAGCATTATCTCTCGCATCCGGCACTCATACTCGTATGTCGATATTTTGGTAACACTGGTAGAAACACATGAGAAACTAAGTCAGCGGGTAGGTACGATGGAAGTGGTGCCGTTGTCGACGATCATCCCACAGTACACACCAAACTTTTACACGAATTACCACGCCGAGATTTCCTGCAGCACTACGTTCTGCAGGTGGTTCTTGGGTTCTCTTTGAAGTGCTCCAGTATTTGACACCTCCAATTGCGGGTCCCATGCACCCGGGCGAAGTTCCAAGTGCGGACGGAAGGATACAGTCCAGTCAGCAGTCACGGCTAAGGTCAGCCACCGAAATTCACCCACTGATTTACCTTCAACAAATCTATCCCAGAACAACTTTCGAACTTCACACGGGCTAACTCAAGCTGCACTGACACAGTTTTATTTCGTAGTGTTCACTGTTGCTTAATAAAGATATTTGTGATTTAATAACAATTCGAAATACCGAACTTTACTCCTGAACAAACAGTAAGCGACTGGCGAGTGGCGACTGATCTACTAAATACCTAAGAAATGAATTTTTGAAGTATTATAGCACGGGAGCCCAAGAAGGGATTTGTGATTTACTAAAGCGCGTCAGATTAACATAAGGGAGATACCTTGCATCTCTACACAGAGTCACGCATCTAGGATAACCGATCAGAATAGATAAAAAATCGATAGATAGAAATACTCGGGCGTGTGAAATTAAAATAAAGTGTGCATATGAATAATCTGACGATTTGAATATCACGTAAGGGAGTAAAAGGATCACAAAATTGCAAAAAAAAACACCACCTTGATATTCTCGAGTGTAGTTGATTTTTTTTTTTGAAGTAAATAATTCAAGGATGGAAAAAAATCTGCCAATTTCCACAAGCCGAAAAAAACAAAAATTGAATGTATTATAAAATATTTTTTCATGCTATTTTCTGTGTATTTTATTTATCACATTTAGTAACCTAAAAAAAAATCTCATTTTTTTTAAGCCATCAGATTAAAAGTATTCCTCCAAATAATCTTCAGATTATTATTGGTCAGAACGACTAGTACATCAAGCTGAACCGTCTGCATAAAAATCTGACGCGCTCGAGTATTTTAAAATAGCTATATTTTTTTTTTAATTTTCCAAAGGCCGCCACGCGTTTGCGTTAAGTGCGAATCGTCAGTTTTTTAAATGGGACCTTTTTTGGGTTCACTTAACATCCCCTCTGAAATCTGACGCGCTCGAATAATTTTCTTTTCTTCAATTTTGACCCTTCCATACAGTGACCCCTACAATGTAAACCTCCATCATCAAATACCGTGGAGTAAACTATCAATATCTGACTTCCTCGAATATTATTATTAATATGTGACTGTGTTATTTTTTTTTACATTTTTGAAACTCTGTAGAACTGAAAGAAAAAACATCATATTTTAACCTTATTTCGTTTCTACCTCCTAATCTTCAAAACTCAATAGGTCCCAATGACGCTCGAGTAGATCCCCATTAATGGGCTTATTACACTACTTCTAATTTAGGGAATCTAAATCGGATACAATTTAAGATCAGTTAGTGAGAGAGATAGCGAGTGATCACACACTAAATTGTACCCTAAATCGACTACTCTAGGGTACATTTTAATGTAGTGCTCTCTCTCTCACTCACTGATCCTAAATCGGAACCAACTGTTCTAACTTCGATTACACTTTCCGATTTCTTGGATTGGTGTCTGACAAATTGTAAAGTGTGATAAGCGTTTTAGCATTGTCAGCTCCGGTACTATTTAGGTTCCGGTAGTTTTTTTACTACCATCGCTCCGTAAATAGGGTCCCTTACTATTTCAGAACCATTTTTGACCTATGTAAACAACAGAACTATTTCCAAAAAGATAATAAGAAAATCCAGAACTACGTGAGAGGCGACTAGAGCTCACTGATTTTTTTATTTGACATTGGGGGGCCAACTTCACAGGCGTGTACAAACGGTTGTTTTTTTCGTTTATTTTCACAACCACAAGTGCATCAAACCTACTTCCCGTTGACCTACAATCATGCAAGAAGCAATATTTTAGATACAGCACAAGTAAAGGGTAAACTCCAAAACCCGTAAAGTAGTTACATAATTATTATTTTTTCTGAAATTTATTTGCAGTTAGTCTGACCGCGACCTATTGATGGGTGAGAGGACAAAATTTTTCCGATGACAAAGTGAAGTTTGTACCTCAATCTTCTTTACCACGAACTATTTACATATCTACAAAATTGTACAGAACCCTCAATGCGCTAGACTCGCACTTGGCCGGTTTTTTCCATTTTCACCGCTCGCTCCGTACCGCCGCGCCACCGTCGCTCCTTAGGTTACCTATTCGTTTTTGTTTACATTTCTTTACTACCTCGTAACTTCTAATGTCTTAGTAGTTTTTTTTTATTTTGTGCACGCTGTTTCTTTGCTATTTAGGCGAGTAGACTCGCACTTGGCCGGTTTTTTTCCATTTCTACCGCCCGCCCCGTACCGCCGCGCCGCCGTCGTTCCCTAGGCAACCTATTTGTTTTTGTTTACATTTCTTTACTACCTCGTAACTTCTAATGTCCTAGTAGTTTTTTTTATTTTGTGCACGCTGTTTCTTTGCTATTTAGGCGAGGAGACTCGCACTTGACCAGTTTTTTTTAGCAGACTGCAGAGGTTAAACACAGACAGAAAACTAAAAGAAAAGAATGCAGAAATTATTTATTTTATTCCTTCTACTTTCCTAGTAACTTTTAGAACGATGCGCGGTGGGTTGCGGCCCTTCAGGAAATAGGCCGCGCCTATTTCATAATGGCCGCATGAGCCAGAACGAGATAGATATATCATTCATTGTACAATCGGCGCGTGCAAGATACCAAGGCCGCAAAGGTCGAGCTCTGCGGTGGTGCGCTTGGGCAGGGGTCATTGACTTGTTATCTGACCGATTCAATTGATTGCTAGTGATGTGTAGAGGCAAGTAAAAAAAGCTAAGTCGATAAAATTTTATCGTATTTTATTTCTTCGTATCAGCACTGCCATCATGGTTCAATCATTCTTTACCATTAACATTACACGATCGTTTATTATGACCACACCTTTCGGTAACAGGCTGTATATATAAAAATTTCTTTTATTTATTTATTTATTTATATATAAATAAATAATCAATCATTATTTGCAATAGAAAATAAAATTTGTAATTCACTAATTTCAAATTAAAAGGGAGGATATTTTCATTCATCTTCAACATACATCGTCTGCATATTAAAGAAGTACTTATTTAAAAGGTAACATGAAATTTCGGACACCTGATAGCTAATAATAATAAATAAATAAATCACTAGTATCACTTATTTTTAACCAAAATTAAAATATGGCTTCAGAACATATCCGTTACAATAAAGTAGAACTTGTCTCTTATAAGAGTTATATACATAGTCACATTGTATATTTGTCGATAGTAAATAAATAATAAAAAATATATATCAGCTGAAACACTCCATTAGATCCATTATTTAGGTATTTCTAGACAAAGTAAATTGTCGCACAAGATGATATAGCAATCAAAACCATAAATTACAGTAATTGTCGTATCAAGAATAACACTGATTTCATTTTACTTCAACTACGCATCCATTGTTCCTTTTTTTAGAACACTCGCAAGGAGTCCTTTGTTTGACTCCGGGCGGCAAAAAACAAGCATTATAAAACTTAAAATCGAGTCTCCAGGCTACAAACACAAAAACCAGAACGATTCCCATCAAAGAAAAGGATGAAACTATAACCTTCGTATAAGTGTGTCCTTTTTACGCCCTGTGGTTTGCCTAAAGATATGAAACTGAAGCGGCCCTGACCAGGATGATATATGAGCTTAAGTGACCTTCATTTAATTACTATTGTTAGTTAAAAGTGGCACAGAACCAGCTGGTAGCCAAATGATTAAATACAGCAACAGGAGTAAATTTCGTTGAATTCCAAGGAAGCCTTTTTTATGCTATGACACAGTATACAAGTAATCTCATAATCTCATACTGTGTCATAGTAGTTTATATAATATTACACTATGTCACCATGAACCTACATAATATCTACAATTCAAACACGGGGAGCACTGAACAAGATAACAGGATACATATTTAAGCCCGTTGTCCAGTCAGTATTAGCAAGTGAAATCGTACCAATGGGGATGCGGTGACCAAACTCAGACCATTGCAACTCCTGAACTTATGGACCTACTTATTAGCATAGTTATCAGGACATCGTTGTTGTTGCACCTCGTTCGGAAATCAAACTCTATGTTTACCAGTATAAAAGCAATCATTCTAGAAAAAGATGATCGAATGGCAAACAGCCAATTAGAATTAAGCAATGACTACAGTGAAAATGAATTTTAGTAAGTATTTACTTTTTCACTATACCCACAGCGTTTCATTCATTGTTATTTTGGTAGGTAGGTACGTTATTTAGATTTTTTTTCCTGTATCTTATACAATATGTAAAATGTACAATGTACATGCCTTGTAATAAATACAAAAGGGATGTGCGGTCTGTAAGACGGTTGGTTTTTTTAAGATCTCTATGTAGCTGTCGTGGCTACATCAAATAATTGGCCATTTTATGAAATGGCTGGCCACATAATATTACCACTACAGCATCATTCTGGGTTAGGTAGGTTTGTACTGCTTACCAGTCACAAATCAAAATGCGATAGAAATGGTCAATTATTATCTCCATATTTTGCTTTCATATTTCATGATAATGATAATAATAATAATCCACTTCACAATACACAGATCTACTTGATCCCACTGTAAGCTATTACTAGCTTGTGTCGTGGAAATCAAGCAAACGTGGTATATAATACATAGAATCGTATGTATACACTATTATAGATATGTAGATTATAGAAGGAATATAGTAGCAGATAAGAGCAGATAGTTATCTGCTGTTGTAATGATAGCTGACTAACTGATTACGACAACATTACACAATATAACTGAAGGCAGGGAAAGGTAGGATCGAGACTATTAGCTGAGCGACACATCTAGAACGAACTAGAAACTATTACAATGAATTGCACCAACATAGAAGTTGTACAGCATACCAGATATCCGTAGGGAACACGGAGCAGTGCCTGGGACTTGCGACCCAGATGTAGGTTTAATTTACAATGCATGAACGCTCACCTCCACTGCCCGTGCTCCCGACTTACGTAAACCTCTGGAAATAATTAGATGACACAGCACACGTAATCACTATAGCCACTCTAGATTGATACGACACTGATAATATAACACTATAACTGCACTAAACCGAACACAAAGTAATAATGAACCGTCGCATACGCATACCCGCATTTTATAACAAGTTCTAACAAAGACGAGTCGGGCAATGGAGTGGAGCGGGGGAACGAACTTACAACAACCGCTATCCGACAGCGGGAAGCAACAGTTATTTTTAATGAAACTACCCTCACACCGACAGATATATAAACACGCCCAGACTGGAAAGTGGAACCCCGTGTTTATCAGAAAAGTCCACCCCTACCGGGAATCCAACCCAGAACCTCTTGACTAGCGGGCAGGCATGGTGACCTACTGCGCCACTAGGGTCGCCATATGGCTAACTAGTTGTGCCCCGCGGTTTCACCCGCGTTATTTCAGAGTTTCCGCGGGAATTCCGGGATAAAAAGTACCCTATGTGTTAATCTGATGTATAAGCTATATTATTGTAAAGTTTTATATAAATCCATTTAGTAGTTTTTGCGTGAAAGAGTAACAAACATACATCCATCCATCCATACATTCTTACAAACTTTCGCGTTTATAATATTAGTAGGATTATTTGATGTGGCCAGGGCCACGATATACATGTAGTTCAAAATGAACATACCAAAATAAGGCGTGTCATCGATTTTCGTAATGCGTAGACACGATGAGAGAGCCTTTTTTTTCTACTATTTAAGTGTAGTGTAGTGTATCTTTCTATGTTCAAAATCTATAATACGCTTCTTTGTGCTAATTTAATTGACCAGTAGAAACTTAAGCTTTTAACTGCACGTGAACGTTGGTGGACCGTAATATCAAAGTATTTAAAGAATTTTTTTCTCTATCTGTAGGGGAGACCGGGTACAAAAGTAACATTTTGTACTTTTGCTTTGATTCCTGGTTAGGTGTTGTTATTTTACTGAAATTAATATGGCCTTAAATAAATTCCATTCATGTTAATTACATTAGTATCATGATTTATCTTGTTATTGTGTATTTTGTGTGAATCACAGAGACTTTAAAAAAATTCGTCATTTGTTACTTTCGACCACGTAGCGAGGCCGAAAGTAACACGTTGTGGGTCGAAAGTAACAGTACAGGATTTCGTTATGGATTAGGTTTGTAATGAATAAAATATCATATATTAAATCAACAAACTATTTATTAAACACTTAGTATTGATAACAAAAAATAAAGATTTGCATTTTGAGTGCTAAAAAAAAACATTTTAAGAAAATAAAAAACAATACAAATTATTCTTAGATTAAGTAATGACGAGACCAGTTATTATTAGGTATATGATAATAATTTTTCTCTAGTTAGACTAGGTATTCAATATTTGGCCACTTTTCAGGATTTTTTTTCAATTTTTTGCCAATTTATGCTAGATTACGTACTTCAGATGGAGATAACCCAAAATAAACTCCAGAGCATTCGATTAAAATAGTCCTGGAGATTTTTTTCCTCATCAATAGTAAAAACACGGTTGACGAAAAGGTAGCCCACAACTGCGCTAGTATTTCCTGCTTTTAATTTTATTATTTATCTGTATAATGCTACATGGCAAACATCATATTTTTTGCCAGGGCTCTAATTTTTATACCATCATTGAAATGATTTTCAGCCGCTTTTCGGTACACTTCCATGTCGGTAGTTCTTCCTGTGTTAGCTATTTTACGTTGTCGCGGCATGCATGCTGTTCAAATAAAAACACACATTAAATTATCACATCAAATAAATACGGGGACAAAAGTAACATGTTACTTATGTACCCATAGGGCTATGTTACTTTTGTACCCGACCAATTTTTTGTTAAAACATGAAAGATTACCTAAAAATGAAACGTGCTAGACGAAAACGAATTAAAACACTGTATAATCACTCTAATCAAGAATTAAATATGCAAATATTCAGATTAGTGTCATGTTTTTAAGACTGCGTAAAACAAAAATAAAAAATTGCCAAAAAACTTACTTTTGATTTGTGAAACCACGTATCGTCCTCTCACACAACCTAACAGCACGTGACGCGCGTTACGACTGAATTCAAGTGAGGGGGGGGCCACCGGCTATCACCTTGACGGCAGCGAAATGGTATTTGGCTACTGGATAAACTTACAGAGCATTTGTTACTTTCGACCCGCTGTTACTTTTGTACCCGGTCTCCCCTACCTATATGTTTTTTTAAATATTTCTTTCCTTCTTATGCTCCTAATTTACACCACTTGTTATCACTATAATAATTCCCATTTTAACTTCTAACCAGGTTATTTTGTTTTGATACTATTTGTTATAATGAACAATACAAATACCTACATTCGGATTTCCCGCGTGCATTCTACACATCTGCTTCATAACCCCTTGAGTGCGTGCCAGCGAAGAACTAGCATCCAGCAGTTTATCCGCCGCCCGTTTTGGCACACTGGCCCGGATCTATGAGGCGATTATGTCATGCATCGCGATTCCAACGTCCGCTCGCTTTTTTCACAGTCGTCGCCGCCGTAATAACAGGTTTTGTAAAATAACATTTTTATGGTCGCTCAAAAAGCGAAACCGTCGTTCGGGACGAGAGAGTTGTGATATTTCTGGAAGGTCACCCGTGCACGGTTTCAATGCAAATTCATGCCGTCGAATAGCAACGCAAAATTATGATTTTCGATTTTTCCTTTGCGCACTTTTTTCAATCGTGCGCACTTAGATATTAATAAACAAATTGGGGTTAACATAATATTATATATAATTATTATGGTTTTGTTATATTAAATTACTAGCTGTCCCACGCGGCTTCACCCGCCATAATTCCGAAGTTCCCGCGGAATTGTTCCATACAAACTTTGCAACCCTTTTTCATCCCCTTAGGGGTTGAATTTTCAAAAATTATTTCTTTTCGGACGCCTACGTCATACAAAGAACATACCCTCCAAGTTTCAGGTCTCTAAGATCAGCGGTTTAGGCTGTGCGTTGATCCATCAGTCATTCAGGACAAAGCATTTTATATGTACTTAGGTATAGATGTATTATAACAAAATACCTGACTCAGTTCAGTTAGTTACTTCAGTTAGTAAGTAAACTTAATTTCTTTACTCCAACGGGGCCAACTAAAGAAATGTAACATAATGACTCAAAGAATGTATAGGAACATTAACATTGAGACCTTGCGAAATAATATTCTGAACCTAAATGAAGTAAGTACAAACACTTGAATATTCGGATTTTTTTGTTTGATCTAACAATCCTTACTTTCTTACTAATATTTTAAACGCGAAATTGGGTATATAAAAACTACTGGATGGATTTTAATGAAACATTACAATATTATAGCTTAAACATCAAAATAACACATAAGGTACTTGTTATTTATTTATTTATTTTATTTATTTATTGTTTGTTTTCAGGCAACATAAGCCCATAGATAAATACCTTATAAACTAACATACATATATAAAAACATCGCTTGTTAGTAAATAATAATTAATACCTATGTTAGGAAGACTATCTTTGACACTGTATCGCTCTGGTGGTGGCTGTAGATGTCGGTATCCTGCCCCGGAATCGCCGGTAGACCACACCGTTATCCCGGAATTCTTGCAGAAACTCTAAAATTAACGCGGGTGAAACCGCGAGGAACAGCTTGTAAATAATAAATATCTTGTAAATATAAAATAATTTTTTTCTCAGTCTATTTTAAAGATATATGGCCTACTTAAACAAATCAAGAAAAAGAAAAAAAATATAAGCAAAAATTAATTAAATAGAGCGTTTCAAAGTTCCTACTTTTGACTTTACTGCTGAAACGCGGAATGACACTAGTTCAAAATTACACCTTATTAATCTGTGATAGAAATGTCACTGTCGTATTGACAGGATCATGTGACACTGACAGACAGATAACTTCAATATCCAAAAGCTAAATTAAGGTTGAACTGTCTCGAGTTACTTCCAGAAGTTCCAGTAAAGAATCGAATTACATCTTACCGATGCATTTTAAAGTACAAAACTTCAGAAAATGGAAAATATGCGTTGACTGTATGCACTTAGTTTCTTTTGCCTTCTCTGAAAGAGGTAAATGTTTCCTAAAAAAAAAAGTGACGTAATGTGTTAAGAGTGACTGTGATTGGTGTTTCGTTGCAACGTTCCGTTTCACAAAATTAAAAGTTTAATATTTTGGAAACTTGAAAATTACTAAGGCTCTATTTTTGAAATATTGACACAATTTCTTATAATAAATTTCATCCAAGTACCCTATCCTAAAGTTTCTAAATACTAAAAGTTTACCTAAACTTTACGTACTTACCTACGATGTTAAAGCATAATATTATATTCTTAATGATTACCTCTATGTTCTATTTTTGTACACACAAGTATTTAATCTATTTATAGATATAAAAAAAAACATACATACAATCGAACATAGAACCTCCTCCATTTTGGAAGTCGGTTAAAAATTAATCCCTTGGTCACGACCGCGACATCATGCGAGAACGGCTAGCGGCTGGACCGATAAATACATATAATCATATAATTTTGCATACACGTTGTCAGGGGTACCGAGAAGGACATAGGGTATCTACATTAATCCCGGGATTCCCGCGGGAACTCCGAAATTACTGCGGGTAAAACTGCGGGGACAACTAGTATTATAATATAATCACAGACTTGTTTTTATATTGAATTGACTGTATGGATATGAAATATACAACGTGTTAATGAATTAACTGAAAACCTGATACACCCAATTTTAAAAAATAAACAATAATATGATTAATATATGTTTTATGTCGAAAAAATTTATAATTTAAAAGTTATTCAACATTAGTTTTTAGGTGACCTATCTACGAAATTCCAAGCGCTACGCCCGCACCTACCGGTTCGATTTTTTTTGCTGCGGGAGGCGTACGCGCCAAAAATTGTATTATAAATAATTTAGACATGGGCTGATAAAAATGAAAAAATAAAACCTATCTTAAAACATAGTGCGAGCGATTCGCTAGTCGATTCCGAGCAAACTACTTTCTAGTTTTCAGTTAATTGATTAACACGTTGTATAAAAAATGCTTTTAATCAATCTGGACTTATGCCTTGCTTCAAGATTAATTTAATTGACAATCGTCGTTTACCGTCGGACGAGATAAACGTTTATATAAACTTTAATAAAATTAAAAATATTCATAAAAATAAACCGTTAGGACTCGTTTCTTTCAAAGGTTTATATTACAACTCCGAAACAACTTCATTCGAGTCCAGTCCCAATAGGGATGTTGACGAGTTTTAAAAATCAAAATTTGAATTAGTCCGACAGTAAGAAAATATAAAAATAATGGACACGTATTTTTTGCTTTTTCTAATTAATGAAAATATACATAGAAATAGCGCATTAAAGTTTAGGGTGGGGGCTCGTGACGTCATTGACCGCTATAAGCCCCCCATACAAACTGCACCGGAGAGTGACGTCACACGAAATTTCAACTCTATGTATCACCGTTATTTTTTGATTACGTATAAAAAAAGAAAAAATACGTGTCCAATATTAATAAATTTTAATCTACTGGAAAGTTTGCTCAAAAATTTTTATCGAAGTTAAACATTTTATGAATATTATGCAATAGAAACGACAGCTAGGTGTATAAATAGACGTAAATATTTGATTGGCAATAACCGCCTTGCGTCAGTGGAAATGGTCAATCAGGCTAGATGACCTGCAAACTGCAAATCTAGGCGGTCTATCTAGCTATAGCCAACTAGAGCCCTAATTCACTATGGCCAAAGTAAACCGCGTTAGATAACGCAACACATTTTTTTCCTCCTCTCATGTGGTCAAATAAGTTTCACTTTGACAAAATACACCCACAATCATTATTGTTATTAACTCTTCTCTAACCAATGTCTGAAATAAAGATTTTATTATTATTATTATTATAGCACATATTTGTGAGTTGTTGCCATTCTTAAGCATTTGGTATTGTAGTATATTATTATATCTGTGGTATTGAGTAACAGCCGCACGCGCTATGGGCAAGGAATGTTATTGGTTATAGTGAATAAGTGTCCTGTGTAGTGTCCTGTTAGCACGGTAAAGTCGGCGGCAAAAGTTGATATGCTAATAATTTTATCCAAAAGTTGTATAATCAAAATAAGAGAAGATCTTGGGTATTATATTAAATGTAGATATTAAGTAGATAGGTAGGTATGTGCCATTCCCGCGATATCACTCGTGTAAATTTTGGGATTTTTCGAGGACTCCGTTTCATATAATACAATCTATTATTATATTATATTATAAACTTTTCCGAAGAAGTTCAGTATGATTTTTTTTTATTTAGCGACTAGCTGTCTCCCGCTGTTTCACCCACGGTAATTTCGAAGTTCTCGCGGGAATTCCAGGATAAAATATAGATATAAACCTTCCTCATGAATCACTCTATCTATTGGTGAAAACTGCGTGAAAATCAGTTGGGTAGTTTTTAAGATCTAAGCATACTTAGGGACAGAAAGACAGCGGGAAGCAACTTTGTTTGATACTATGTAGTAATATTATCGCGATATAGCGAAAGACGCATCGAAATCTGTAGCGTAGTTCAGAAAAATGAAGTTTTATGTGATTTCAGATTTCACTGACCCATAATATTCCTACCTACATACATGCCATATTTCGTTAAAATCCTTCCAATCGTTTTTGCATGATGCGCGTTCAAAGAAATTGATAAATAATAAAAGTTTTATGACTACTTATAGATATTATGCCAAATAGCTTTTTAACCAACTTCCCAAAAAGGTGGAGGTTCTCAATTCGACGCATATGTTTTTTTTTACTTAAGTAACTCCGTAAACATTTGGCACTAGGCATTGTATGATAAAAAAATATTTTTACTAAATAAAAAAAACTACTTTTATTGACTTCACAGTTCACACTGACTTTAGTAATCTTGTTTACTGTTGGCACAATTTAGTGAAACTCCAAATACATATAGAGAGGTTAATGTACTTAACATTAAATTTAAACACAAGAATTACTGAAGCGCTGTTGTTACGATTTACCTACTCTCATTATGTTTGAAAAGTTGGAATTACCTGTACACTAGCTGTTACTCGCAGTTTCACCCGCGGGAATTTTGAAATTTCTTCGGAAACTCTTTTTGCCGAAATAAGAAGTATACTTAGATATACCTACACTAGCTGTATCGGCCCTCTACCTGTACCGCCCCGCGGTTTCACCCGCAGAAATTTCGGAGATCCCGCAGGAATTTGTAGATCTTTTAAAAACCATCATCTTTGTAATACATACTTTTAGTGT